>CM037861.1:59068065-61528065 GCA_021292105.1 Anadara kagoshimensis
TATACAATCCTATATATCTCAAAGTAAGTTATACAATCCTATTATCTCAAAGTAAGTTATACAATCCTATATATCTCAAAGTAAGTTATACAATCCTATATATCAAGTAAGTTATACAATCCTATATATCTTAAAGTAAGTTATACAATCCTATATATCAATTAAGTTATACAATCCTATATCTCAAAGTAAGTTATACAATCCTATATATCAAAGTAAGTTATACAATCCTATATCTCAAAGTAAGTTATACAATCCTATATCACAAAGTAAGTTATACAATCCTATATATCAAAGTAAGTTATACAATCCTATATATCAATTAAGTTATACAATCCTATATATCAATTAAGTTATACAATCCTATATCTCAAAGTAAGTTATACAATCCTATATCACAAAGTAAGTTATACAATCCTATATCTCAAAGTAAGTTATACAATCCTATATATCAAAGTAAGTTATACAATCCTATATCACAAAGTAAGTTATACAATCCTATATATCAATTAAGTTATACAATCCTATGTCTCAATTAAGTTATACAATCCTATATCTCAAAGTAAGTTATACAATCCTATATCTTAAAGTAAGTTATACAATCCTATATCTCAAAGTAAGTTATACAATCCTATATATCTCAAAGTAAGTTATACAATCCTATATATCAAAGTAAGTTATACAATCCTATATCTCAAAGTAAGTTATACAGTCCTATATATCTCAAAGTAAGTTATACAATCCTATATCTCAAAGTAAGTTATACAATCCTATATCTCAAAGTAAGTTATACAATCCTATATATCTCAAAGTAAGTTATACAATCCTATATATCAAAGTAAGTTATACAATCCTATATCACAAAGTAAGTTATACAATCCTATATCTCAAAGTAAGTTATACAATCCTATATATCAAAGTAAGTTATACAATCCTATATCACAAAGTAAGTTATACAATCCTATATCTCAAAGTAAGTTATACAATCCTATATCTCAAAGTAAGTTATACAATCCTATATATCAAAGTAAGTTATACAATCCTATATCTCAAAGTAAGTTATACAATCCTATATATCAATTAAGTTATACAATCCTATATATCAATTAAGTTATACAATCCTATATATCAAAGTAAGTTATACAATCCTATATCTCAAAGTAAGTTATACAATCCTATATATCTCAAAGTAAGTTATACAATCCTATATATCAATTAATTTATACAATCCTATATCTCAAAGTAAGTTATACAATCCTATATCTCAAAGTAAGTTATACAGTCCTATATCTCAAAGTAAGTTATACAATCCTATATCTCAAAGTAACTTATACAATCCTATATATCAATTAAGTTATACAATCCTATATCTGAAAGTAAGTTATACAATCCTATATATCAAAGTAAGTTATACAATCCTATATCTCAAAGTAAGTTATACAATCCTATATATCTCAAAGTAAGTTATACAATCCTATATATCATTAATTTATACAATCCTATATCTCAAAGTAAGTTATACATCCTATATCTCAAAGTAAGTTATACAGTCCTATATCTCAAAGTAAGTTATACAATCCTATATCTCAAAGTAACTTATACAATCCTATATATCAATTAAGTTATACAATCCTATATCTGAAAGTAAGTTATACAATCCTATATATCAAAGTAAGTTATACAATCCTATATATCAAAGTAAGTTATACAATCCTATATATCAATTAATTTATACAATCCTATATCTCAAAGTAAGTTATACAATCCTATATATCAAAGTAAGTTATACAATCCTATATCTCAAAGTAAGTTATACAATCCTATATATCTCAAAGTAAGTTATACAATCCTATATATCAATTAATTTATACAATCCTATATCTCAAAGTAAGTTATACAATCCTATATCTCAAAGTAAGTTATACAGTCCTATATCTCAAAGTAAGTTATACAATCCTATATCTCAAAGTAAGTTATACAATCCTATATATCTCAAAGTAAGTTATACAATCCTATATCTCACATTAAGTTATACAATCCTATATATCTCAAAGTAAGTTATACAATCCTATATATCAAAGTAAGTTATACAATCCTATATATCACAAAGTAAGTTATACAATCCTATATCTCAAAGTAAGTTATACAATCCTATATATCTCAAAGTAAGTTATACAATCCTATATCTCAAAGTAAGTTATACAATCCTATATATCAATTAAGTTATACAATCCATATATCTCAAAGTAAGTTATACAATCCTATATCTCAAAGTAAGTTATACAATCCTATATCTCAAAGTAAGTTATACAATCCTATATATCAATTAAGTTATACAATCCTATATCTCAAAGTAAGTTATACAATCCTATATCTCAAAGTAAGTTATACAATCCTATATATCAAAGTAAGTTATACAATCCTATATCTCAAAGTAAGTTATACAATCCTATATATCTCAAAGTAAGTTATACAATCCTATATATCAAGTAAGTTATACAATCCTATATATCAAAGTAAGTTATACAATCCAATATCTCAAAGTAAGTTATACAATCCTATATATCAATTAAGTTATACAATCCTATATATCAATTAAGTTATACAATCCTATATATCAATTAAGATATACAATCCTATATATCTCAAAGTAAGTTATACAATCCTTTATCTCAAAGTAAGTTATACAATCCTATATATCTCTAAATAAGTTATACAATCCTATATATCAAAGTAAGTTATACAATCCTATATATCTTAAAGTAAGTTATACAATCCTATATATCAATTAAGTTATACAATCCTATATCTCAAAGTAAGTTATACAATCCTATATATCAAAGTAAGTTATACAATCCTATATCTCAAAGTAAGTTATACAATCCTATATCACAAAGTAAGTTATACAATCCTATATATCAAAGTAAGTTATACAATCCTATATCTCAAAGTAAGTTATACAATCCTATATCACAAAGTAAGTTATACAATCCTATATCTCAAAGTAAGTTATACAATCCTATATATCAAAGTAAGTTAACAATCCTATATCTCAAAGTAAGTTATACAATCCTATATATCAATTAATTATACAATCCTATATATCAATTAAGTTATACAATCCTATATCTCAAAGTAAGTTATACAATCCTATATCCAAAGTAAGTTATACAATCCTATATCTCAAGTAAGTTATACAATCCTATATATCAAGTAAGTTATACAATCCTATATCACAAAGTAAGTTATACAATCCTATATCTCAAAGTAAGTTACAATCCTATATCTCAAAGTAAGTTATACAATCCATATATCAAAGTAAGTTATACAATCCTATATCTCAAAGTAAGTTATACAATCCTATATATCAATTAAGTTATACAATCCTATATATCAATTAAGTTATACAATCCTATATCTCAAAGTAAGTTATACAATCCTATATATCTCAAAGTAAGTTATACAATCCTATATCTCAAAGTAAGTTATACAATCCTATATATCTCAAAGTAAGTTATACAATCCTATATATCAATTAAGTTATACAATCCTATATCTCAAAGTAAGTTATACAATCCTATATCTCAAAGTAAGTTATACAATCCTATATCTCAAAGTAAGTTATACAATCCTATATATCAATTAAGTTATACAATCCTATATATCTCGAAGTAAGTTATACAATCCTATATATCTCAAAGTAAGTTATACAATCCTATATCTCAAAGTAAGTTATACAATCCTATATATCTCAAAGTAAGTTATACAATCCTATATCTCAAAGTAAGTTATACAATCCTATATATCTCAAAGTAAATTATACAATCCTATATATCAATTAAGTTATACAATCCTATATCTCAAAGTAAGTTATACAATCCTATATATCTCAAAGTAAGTTATACAATCCTATATATCTCAAAGTAAGTTATACAATCCTATATATCAATTAAGTTATACAATCCTATATCTCAAAGTAAGTTATACAATCCTATATCTCAAGTAAGTTATACAATCCTATATCTCAAAGTAAGTTATACAATCCTATATATCTCAAAGTAAGTTATACAATCCTATATATCAAAGTAAGTTATACAATCCTATATCTCAAAGTAAGTTATACAATCCTATATATCTCAAAGTAAGTTATACAATCCTATATCTCAAAGTAAGTTATACAATCCTATATCTCAAAGTAAGTTATACAATCCTATATCTCAAGTAAGTTATACAATCCTATATATCAAAGTAAGTTATACAATCCTATATCACAAAGTAAGTTATACAATCCTATATCACAAAGTAAGTTATACAATCCTATATCTCAAATAAGTTATACAATCCTATATCTCAAAGTAAGTTATACAATCCTATATATCAAAGTAAGTTATACAATCCTATATCTCAAAGTAAGTTATACAATCCTATATATCAATAAGTTATACAATCCTATATATCAATTAAGTTATACAATCCTATATCTCAAAGTAAGTTATACAATCCTATATATCTCAAAGTAAGTTATACAATCCTATATCTCAAAGTAAGTTATACAATCCTATATATCTCAAAGTAAGTTAAACAATCCTATATATCAATTAAGTTATACAATCCTATATCTCAAAGTAAGTTATACAATCCTATATCTCAAAGTAAGTTATCAATCCTATATCTCAAAGTAAGTTATACAATCCTATATATCAATTAAGTTATACAATCCTATATATCTCAAAGTAAGTTATACAATCCTATATATCTCAAAGTAAGTTTACAATCCTATATCTCAAAGTAAGTTATACAATCCTATATATCTCAAAGTAAGTTATACAATCCTATATCTCAAAGTAAGTTATACAATCCTATATATCTCAAAGTAAGTTATACAATCCTATATATCAATTAAGTTATACAATCCTATATCTCAAAGTAAGTTTACAATCCTATATATCTCAAAGTAAGTTATACAATCCTATATAACTCAAAGTAAGTTATACAATCCTATATATCAATTAAGTTATACAATCCTATATCTCAAAGTAAGTTATACAATCCTATATCTCAAAGTAAGTTATACAATCCTATATCTCAAAGTAAGTTATACAATCCTATATATCTCAAAGTAAGTTTATACAATCCTATATATCAAAGTAAGTTATACAATCCTATATCTCAAAGTAAGTTATACAATCCTATATATCTCAAAGTAAGTTATACAATCCTATATCTCAAAGTAAGTTATACAATCCTATATCTCAAAGTAAGTTATACAATCCTATATATCTCAAAGTAAGTTATACAATCCTATATATCAAAGTAAGTTATACAATCCTATATCACAAAGTAAGTTATACAATCCTATATCTCAAAGTAAGTTATACAATCCTATATATCAAAGTAAGTTATACAATCCTATATCACAAAGTAAGTTATACAATCCTATATCTCAAGTAAGTTATACAATCCTATATCTCAAAGTAAGTTATACAATCCTATATATCAAAGTAAGTTATACAATCCTATATCTCAAAGTAAGTTATACAATCCTATATATCAATTAAGTTATACAATCCTATATATCAATTAAGTTATACAATCCTATATCTCAAGTAGTTATACAATCCTATATATCTCAAAGTAAGTTATACAATCCTATATCTCAAAGTAAGTTATACAATCCTATATATCTCAAAGTAAGTTATCAATCTATATATCAATTAAGTTATAGAATCCTATATCTCAAAGTAAGTTATACAATCCTATATCTCAAAGTAAGTTATACAATCCTATATCTCAAAGTAAGTTATACAATCCTATATATCATTAAGTTATACAATCCTATATATCTCAAAGTAAGTTATACATCCTATATATCTCAAAGTAAGTTATACAATCCTATATCTCAAGTAAGTTATACAATCCTATATATCTCAAAGTAATTATACAATCCTATATCTCAAAGTAAGTTATACAATCCTATATATCTCAAAGTAAGTTATACAATCCTATATATCAATTAAGTTATACAATCCTATATATCTCAAAGTAAGTTATACAATCCTATATATCTCAAAGTAAGTTATACAATCCTATATCTCAAAGTAAGTTATACAATCCTATATATCAATTAAGTTATACAATCCATATATCTCAAAGTAAGTTATACAATCCTATATCTCAAAGTAAGTTATACAATCCTATATATCTCAAAGTAAGTTATACAATCCTATATATCTCAAAGTAAGTTAGACAATCCTATATATCTCAAAGTAAGTTATACAATCCTATATATCAATTAAGTTATACAATCCTATATCTCAAAGTAAGTTATACAATCCTATATCTCAAAGTAAGTTATACAATCCTATATCTCAAAGTAAGTTATACAATCCTATATATCTCAAAGTAAGTTATACAATCCTATATCTCAAAGTAAGTTATACAATCCTATATATCTCAAAGTAAGTTATACAATCCTATATCTCAAAGTAAGTTTATACAATCCTATATCTCAAAGTAAGTTATACAATCCTATATATCTCAAGTAAGTTATACAATCCTATATCTCAAAGTAAGTTATACAATCCTATATCTCAAAGTAAGTTATACAATCCTATATCTCAAAGTAAGTTATACAATCCTATATATCTCAAACTAAGTTATACAATCCTATATCTCAAAGTAAGTTATACAATCCTATATCTCAAAGTAAGTTATTCAATCCTATATCACAAAGTAAGTTATAAAATCCTATATATCAATTAAGTTATACAATCCTATATCTCAAAGTAAGTTATCCAATCCTATATATCTCAAAGTAAGTTATACAATCCTATATCTCAAGTAAGTTATACAATCCTATATATCAATTAAGTTATACAATCCTATATATCAAAGTAATTTATACAATCCTATGTCTCAAAGTAAGTTATACAATCCTATATCAAAGTAATTTATACAATCCTATATCTCAAAGTAAGTTATACAATCCTATATATCAAAGTAAGTTATACAATCCTATATCTCAAAGTAAGTTATACAATCCTATATATCTCAAAGTAAGTTATACAATCCTATATCTCAAAGTAAGTTACAATCCTATATATCAATTAAGTTATACAATCCTATATCTCAAAGTAAGTTATACAATCCTATATCACAAAGTAAGTTATACAATCCTATATCTCAAAGTAAGTTATACAATCCTATATCTCAAAGTAAGTTATACAATCCTATATCACAAGTATTACAATCCTATATCTCAAAATAAGTTATACAATCCTATATCTCAAAGTAAGTTATACAATCCTATATCTCAAAGTAAGTTATACAATCCTAAATATCACAAAGTAAGTTATACAATCCTATATCTCAAAGTAAGTTATACAATCCTATATATCGAAGTAAGTTATATAATCCTATATCACAAAGTAAGTTATACAATCCTATATATCAAAGTAAGTTATACAATCCTATATATCAAGTAAGTTATACAATCCTATATCTCAAAGTAAGTTATACAATCCTATATCTCAAAGTAAGTTATACAATCCTATATATCAAAGTAAGTTATACAATCCTATATATCAAAGTAAGTTTACAATCCTATATCTCAAAGTAAGTTATACAATCCTATATCTCAAAGTAAGTTATACAATCCTATATATCAAAGTAAGTTATACAATCCTATATATCAAAGTAAGTTATACAATCCTATATATTTCAAAGTAAGTTATACAATCCTATATATCACAAAGTAAGTTATACAATCCTATATATCAAAGTAAGTTATACAATCCTATATATCACAAAGTAAGTTATACAATCCTATATATCACAAAGTAAGTTATACAATCCTATATATCAAAGTAAGTTATACAATCCTATATCTCAAAGTAAGTTATACAATCCTAAATATCACAAAGTAAGTTATACAATCCTATATATCAAAGTAAGCTATACAATCCTATATCTCAAAGTAAGTTATACAATCCTATATCTCAAAGTAAGTTATACAATCCTATATATCACAAAGTAAGTTATACAATCCTATATATCAAAGTAAGTTATACAATCCTATATATCACAAAGTAAGTTATACAATCCTATATATCACAAAGTAAGTTATACAATCCTATATATCAAAGTAAGTTATACAATCCTATATATCACAAAGTAAGTTATACAATCCTATATATCACAAAGTAAGTTATACAATCCTATATATCACAAAGTAAGTTATACAATCCTATATATCACAAAGTAAGTTATACAATCCTATATATCAAGTAAGTTATACAATCCTATATATCTCAAAGTAAGTTATACAATCCTATATCTCAAAGTAAGTTATACAATCCTATATCTCAAAGTAAGTTATACAATCCTATATCTCAAAGTAAGTTATACAATCCTATATATCAAAGTAAGTTATACAATCCTATATATCAAAGTAAGTTATACAATCCTATATATCTCAAAGTAAGTTATACAATCCTATATATCAATTAAGTTATACAATCCTATATCTCAAAGTAAGTTATACAATCCTATATATCAAAGTAAGTTATACAATCCTATATCTCTGAGTAAGTTATAATGTCTAGATCTTCATTTCCATGTCACATTTCATTTTCGTCTAAGGACTAATAATAGATATAAATGAGTCCCGAAATGTATAGGCAAACGACACTGACCTTTTCGTTTGACCTTTTATTGAGAAAATTCATTTAGAAGGATCTAACCAATACATGGGAAGTGTTAGGATTCGACTTCAACATAAATACAGCCATTTTCCCCATGATGTTGACAAAATAGGCACGCGTTCATTTTACATAAATAAACATTGAATTAAAGGTCAAGCGTACAGGTCAATGATGTTTACCTATTTATCGACAACATATTTTTGTATGATAATCTTTAAGTTTTATGTATTTATTTTTGAAGTCGTTTGTAACAAAAGATAGAAATCATTACTTGTTGGAAAACAATTACTTTCCAATCCGTCAACCAAGACCACGTGACAACTTAAACAATTACTTAGCACCAGCCAAATCCGTCAAACGAAACCATGTGACAACTAAAACAATTACATGGCACCAGCGAAATTTGTCAACCAAGACCATGTGACAACTAAAACAATTACATGGCACCAGCCAAATCCGTCAACCGAAACCATGTGACAACTAAAACAATTACATGGCACCAGCGAATTTGTCAACCGAAACCATGTGACAACTAAAACAATTACTTGGCACCAGCGGAATTCGTCAACCAAGACCATGTGACAACTAAAACAATTACTTGGCACCAGCGGAATTCGTCAACAAGACCATGTGACAACTAAAACAATTACTTGGTACTAGCGAAATTCGTCAACCAAGACCACGTGACAACTAAAACAATCACTTGGCACCAGCGGAATTCGTCAACCAAGACCATGTGACAACAAAGACAATTACATGGCACCAGCCAAATTCGTCAACCAAGACCAAGTGACAACTAAAACAATTACATGGCACCAGCGAAACTCGTCAACCGAAACCATGTGACAACTAAAACAATTGCATGGCACCAGCGAAACTCGTCAACCGAAACCATGTGACAACTAAAACAATTGCATGGCACCAGCGAAACTCGTCAACCGAAACCATGTGACAACTAAAACAATTACATGGCACCAGCGAAATTCGTCAACCAAAACCATGTGACAACTAAAACAATCACTTTGAACCAGCCAAATTCGTCAACCAAGACCAAGTGACAAATAAAACAATTACATCGCACCAGCGAAATTCGTCAACCGAAACCATGTGACAACTAAAACAATTACATGGCACCAGCGAAATTCGTCAACCAAAACCATGTGACAACTAAAACAATCACTTGGCACCAGCGCAATTCGTCAACTGAGACTACGTGACAACTAAAACAATTACATGGCACCAGCGGAATTCGTCAACCAAGACCATGTGACAACTAAAACAATTACATGGCACCAGCGGAATTCGTCAACAAAGAGCACGTGACAACTAAAACAATCACTTGGCACCAGCGAAATTCGTCAACCGAGACCACGTGACAACTAAAACAATCACTTGGAAACTGCGAAATTCGTCAACCAAGACCACGTGACAACTAAAACAATTACATGACACCAGCCAATCTCGTCAACCAAGACCACGTGACAACTAAAACAATCACTTGGCACCAGCCAAATCCATCAAATGAAACCATGTGACAACTAAAACAATTACATGGAACCAGCGAAATTCGTCAACCGAGACCATGTGACAGCTAAAACATTATTTGGCACCAGCGAAATTCGTCAACCGAAACCATGTGACAACTAAAACAATTGCATGGCACCAGCCAAATCCGTCAACCGAAACCATGTGACAACTAAAACAATTACATGGCACCAGCGAAATTCGTCAACCAAAACCAAGTGACAACTAAAACAATCACTTGGCACCAGCGCAATTCGTCAACTGAGACCACGTGACAACTAAAACAATTACATGGCACCAGCGGAATTCGTCAACCAAGACCATGTGACAACTAAACAATTACATGGCACCAGCGGAATTCGTCAACAAAGAGCACGTGACAACTAAAACAATCACTAGGCACCAGCGAAATTCGTCAACTGAGACCACGTGACAACTAAAACAATTACATGGCACCAGCGGAATTCGTCAACCAAGACCATGTGACAACTAAAACAATTACATGGCACCAGCGGAATTCGTCAACAAAGAGCACGTGACAACTAAAACAATCACTTGGCACCAGCGGAATTCGTCAACAAAGTCCACGTGACAACTAAAACAATCACTTGGCACCAGCGCAATTCGTCAACTGAGACCACGTGACAACTAAACAATTACATGGCACCAGCGGAATTCGTCACCAAGACCACGTGACACTAAAACAATTACATGACACCAGCCAATCTCGTCAACCAAGACCACGTGACAACTAAAACAATCACTTGGCACCAGCGAAATCCATCAACCGAAACACGTGACAACTAAAACATTTACATGGCACCAGCGAAATTTGTCAACCAAAACCATGTGACACTAAAACAATCACTTGGCACCAGCCAAATCCATCAACCGAAACCACGTGACAACTAAAACATTTACATGGCACCAGCGAAATTCGTCAACCAAGACCATGTGACAACTAAAACAATTACTTGGCACCAGCGGAATTCGTCAACCAAGACCATGTGACAACTAAAACAATTACTTGGTACTAGCGAAATTCGTCAACCAAGACCACGTGACAACTAAAACAATCACTTGGCACCAGCGGAATTCGTCAACCAAGACCATGTGACAACAAAGACAATTACATGGCACCAGCCAAATTCGTCAACCAAGACCAAGTGACAACTAAAACAATTACATGGCACCAGCGAAACTCGTCAACCGAAACCATGTGACAACTAAAACAATTGCATGGCACCAGCGAAACTCGTCAACCGAAACCACGTGACAACTAAAACATTTACATGGCACCAGCGAAATTTGTCAACCAAAACCATGTGACAACTAAAACAATCACTTGGCACCAGCCAAATCCATCAACCGAAACCACGTGACAACTAAAACATTTACATGGCACCAGCGAAATTCGTCAACCAAAACCATGTGACAACTAAAACAATCACTTTGAACCAGCAATTCGTCAACCAAGACAAGTGACAACTAAAACAATTACATGGCACCAGCGAAATTCGTCACCGAAACCATGTGACACTAAAACAATTACATGGCACCAGCGAAATTCGTCAACCAAACCACGTGACAACTAAAACAATTACATGACACCAGCCAATCTCGTCAACCAAGACCACGTGACAACTAAAACAATTACATGGCACAGCCAATCTCGTCAACAAGACCACGTGACAACTAAAACAATTACATGGCACCAGCGAAATTCGTCAACCGAAACCATGTGACAACTAAAACAATTGCATGGCACCAGCCAATCCGTCAACCGAAACCATGTACAACTAAACAATTACATGGCACCAGCGAAATTTGTCAACCAAGACCATATGACAACTAAAACAATTACATGGCACCAGCCAAATCCGTCAACCGAAACCATGTGACAACTAAAATAATCACTTGGCACCAGCGGAATTCGTCAAACAAGACCATGTGACAACAAAGACAATAACATGGCACCAGCGGAATTCGTCAACCAAGACCATGTGACAACTAAACAATTACTTGGTACCAGCCAAATTCCTCAACCAAGACCATGTGACAACTAAAACATTTACATGGCATCAGCGAAATTCGCCAACCAAGACCATGTGACAACTAAAACAATCACTTGGCACCAGCGAAATTCGTCAACCGAAACCATGTGACAACTAAAACATTACATGGCACCAGCGAAATTCGTCAACCGAAACCATGTGACAACTAAAACATTTACATGGCACCAGCGAAATTCGTCAACCAAGACCATGTGACAACTAAAACAATCACTTGGCACCAGCGAAATTCGTCAACTGAGACCATGTGACACCAAAACAATTACATGACACCAGCGAAATTCGTCAACCAAGACCATTTGACAACTAAAACAATTACTTGGCACCAGCCAAATCCATCAACCGAAACCATGTGACAACTAAAACAGTTACATGGCACTAGCGAAACTCGTCAACCGAGACCATGTGACAGCTAAAACAATTACTTGGCACCAGCGAAATTCTTAACCGAAACAATGTGACAAGTATTATTGTATGTTCTTGTGTTCTTTGTATTTTGTTATTGTATGACCTTGATGTTCGTTGTATTTTGTTATTGTATGACCTTGATGTTCGTTGTATTTTGTGATTGTTTGACCTGATGTTCGTTGTATTTTGTGATTGTTTGACCTTGATGTTCGTGGTATTTTGTTATTGTTTGACCTTGATGTTCGTTGTGTTTTTTTTTTTTGTATGACCTTGATGTCCGTTGTATTTTGTTGCTGTATGACCTTGGTGTTCGTAGTATTTTGTTATTTTATGACCTTGGTGTTTCGTTGTATTTTGTTATTGTATGACCTTGATGTTCGTTGTATTTTGTTATTGTTTGACCTTGATGTTCGTGGTATTTTGTTATTGTTTGACCTTGATGTTCGTTGTGGTTTTTTTGTTTGTATGACCTTGATGTCCGTTGTATTATGTTGCTGTATGACCTTGGTGTTCGTAGTATTTTGTTATTGTATGATCTTGGTGTTCGTTGTATTTTGTTATTGTTTGACCTTGATGTCCGTTGTATTTTGTTGCTGTATGACCTTGGTGTTACATTGTATTTTTATTGTTTGACCTTGGTGTTCGTTGTATTTTGGTTTTGTTTGACCTTGATGTTCGTTTTTTTTTTTTTTTTTGTTGTATGACCCTTGATGTTCGTGGTATTTTGTTTTGTATAACCTTGGTGTTTCGTTGTATTTTGTTGTTGTTGTATGACCTTGATGTTCGTTGTATTTTGTTGTTTTATGACCTTGGTGTTCGTTGTATTTTGTTGCTGTATGACTTGATGTTCCTTGTATTTTTTATTGTTGACGTTGATGTTCGTTGTATTTTGTTATTGTTTGACCTTGATGGTTCTTATATTTTAGTGTTGTTTGACCTTGACGGTGTACTACAGGTGTGCCCTCCCTCCATAGATTTATAGTACGCATTATGGTGGCTGTATTGTGTCATTTCGCTTTTTCGCTTCAAAACGCAAAAAGCGTTACAGCGAAATTTCCATTCAACATCGCGTTTATTTTTGCGTTTCTTTGGAGCTTTTTGGCGTTTGAATTTGGCTTTTTCGCTGTGGTGCTTTTTCGCGTTTTTGAAGGCGAAATGGCACAAACAGGGCGCCATACGTTTGAGCTCTTCCCTAGTATTTACATATTTGTGGTAACCGTGAACTTTTAATTAATAGCTCGGCTGACACAGGTGCTAACAGAACAATCTCATATTATGTTTTCATACAATATAGACAAATAATTACCGTCTCTCCTATCTATGTTTAATATCTCAAAAAGTTGATGCCTTTGTTCTATCTGAATGTTTTAAACCATGCGGAACAATTATAACACTCATAAATGTAACAAATATATATAGATCAAGTAAATAGCAAGCCACGTGGTTCATCAATCCTTCCAGAAAATACGGAAATATGTGAAATTTAATGTGTTTACTTAAACAACGTGCATATGTATATATAAAGTGTTTTTGGTGCAAATTTCTCCATTAGTCTTTAAATAAAAATGACCCAAACCAGTCTTTGCTGCGGTATCATGGAATTATTACATACAAGTGCCATCTCTACAAGCTAAAACTAGGGTCAATATTTATTCTAAACTGTTTAGCACATTATATCAAGAATGCTAAGTATAACGTCTAGAATATACTAGAAAACAATCCCAGATATATATGATACCTACAAATCAAGCTCTTCTGTCACGCTAAGGTCAGTGCGCTTGTTAAAGATGGCAAGGCATGCATAAAGTAAATATAACATATTTCAAGCCGGGTGTATTTTAATAACAGATCTTGAATAAAATAATACCAACCCGTAGGTCTTTCCCACGATTTACTATTTAATATTAAACGAAAGCGATAATATTATAGCCGTTACATCTCTTAACGTCGTTTTGCTATAAAAATAAGTACTTTTCTAGAATATTTTTTTAATTTAAATCTTTTTGTCTTAAAATTCCTGAAAATGCTAAAAACATTAAGATTGATTGATTGAATGTCAGAGTTTAATGTCCCAATCAAGAATATTTCACTTATTTCGAGACGTCACTGTCTATAAGTGAAGTAGCAGATATTTTACTCGGGCAATGAGGCAAGGAAGCATGCCTGCAATGACACGAAGATCGGTTTATAAGGACTCTTCCGAAGGACCCTGTGACTTTCATTTTTAAATTCCGAGTGCTTGACGCTACCTATTTTCAAGTCTTGGTCAGACTCGGTCGGGGTTCGATCCCACGACCTCCCACATACGAAGCGAGCACTCTACCAACCGATCATGAGCTACCGCAGGGGTAAATGGAACAATTAGGACCGAGTTTTCATTCTTTTTGGGTATAAATCAAGCATGACGGCCCTTTGTCGGGACATTGTGGGCGTGGCCGGCGATCCGTCAATTGATACACCGACTGTATACAGGAAAAGTATATTACAAAAAAATATGTTGTCTAGCAAAAGATCCAACATTCTGGTGATGGTATCTTCGGTATATATTTGTTTGGAATCCGTATGATGCTAGAAAAAATAACCAGAATCCCCGTTCAGCACTAGATATTTGTATCTTTGCTTACCACTTTTGTAAAAGAATGACAATTGAATTATTTGCTTAAAACGATCTTTCAATCTAGAATGAGGGATAGTAGTGTAAAGTGTAAAAACAATTACATGTATTTTTATACTTTTTACACGAAATAAAGTATTAGAAGCAAGAATTTCAAGTAATTCTTTAGAATTTTTAAGAATTCAAAATCTTGTGTATTTCATCAATTCGAAATTGTTATATTCACCTCATTATCATTACCTCGTGTAAGTTTGCAATCTATGGATCATTAAGTAGGATAGGAATCCGATCACAAAATACAAGGTAGCCAATAAGTTGAATTTTCCTGGATTTACTGGAACTTTGGCAAGAATGCCATGTAATGTACCGTTCGATGGCAATTCACAACTCGTCAAATTCTTGTCAACATGGAAGTGGACATCAAAGGCTTCCAGTTATAACAAAATCTTTTCTTATATACATGATTCCTCTTAAAAAAAGGACTCGGAGATATATTTTTTCGATTCCTAGAAGCGGGTAAAACTAAGTAACACCACCTTCACGGTCAAGTAACTTGCAGACAAAAAGGGAGGATCTTCAACGATTGGGCTGAAAAAAGCATACCTCGGATTAGACATCGTCGACAGCAGATATGTCAGTGAAAACCAACAGCGTCAAAGAGGTGATGATGTCTATCAAATTCTATAAGTCTACTGGTCTACCAAACACCGGGGCTGCTGTCTCTTCGAGCCAGATAATCTTCCACGCAATACCGATAGGTCGTCAACAACTCCTGAAATATCTTGCTCCAAGTTGGATACTTTCCCGATGACATTGACTTACATAAAGATGTACTCCCTGATGTAGTCACTTTTGTGCAATACAGGATCCTCTTCTCCCTTGTGAAGATTGTTCCCTGCCCCCCCCCCCCCCTCCCCTTCAACAACTAGGACTATACTCGTTAGTTTTTAAAGGCATAACGTTTTTTGGCGAAATGCTAAGACTTGAACTTAATGATCAGAATTCACTTGTATATTATGATGGTCTGGTGATGACATCGATATGTTGTTGTGATTTATCAGCATGTCAGTGAGCAAGACTTCCCCATCCGTGGCCCTTATATATAGGGGTTCAAATAAAATGAGTAAACAGCAATTGGGGTAAAAATTTTACTGACCTTTAAAAGTAAGTGGCCTTGTATATAGACCTGTGGCCTTGTATATAGACATGTGGCCTTTAAGGCAGATTCGGCTATAACATATCACCACAACGATTCTTCTGATTCTAATTGGAGCATTTAAAGCCGTATGACTTCATTTTGTTTTTATTGTTAACTTTCCTTATATCCTTATACCTGCTTTTCCTTATTTTATGTGTTCGTTTGAGTTAATACGCCATAGTAGGGCTTGTCTTACAGGGAACTATATAACGAAGCAAGTTCATTGCGGTTACGGTTTTTTAAATAGGGGGGGGGGGGGGCACTCAGCTCATTTCTACTATTGGATTTTTAATAACTTCCTCAATTTTCCGGGCAACCAAGTATACAGTTGAAAGAGATATATTAAGTTGTTATACAATGACATACGGTTCAGACTCTCTTTGTTATAAACTTTACAAATAACATTTTGAAAAAAATCTCATGAATTATGAGTAATACAGTACCATCAAATCATGCGACTCACACTTTACTATCGGTCAAAGTTTCGTTTTTCGCTTCCCTTTAACTAGGAACCTCCAAAAAGTCAAAAAATTAAAATGGGGGTTTAATGGGCTGATTAGACTACCCTTTAACGTAAAGTGTAACGACCAAAAATGAATCATTTTACTCGGACGGAAATAAAATGCAGTGTATCCGTATGACTCCCCGTGCTACTACTGCGTTACATTTCTTGTCTTATGTGTGCTACTCTGGATTCTGTGTTTTTTTGGGCCAAACTGATTCTGTAGTCACTAACATGTAGAATAAGACTGAACATCATTAGGTCTATTTATCTGTGTCACATACCATTTTTTTTAATTGAATCATAAAATACCGGTACATTAAAAAAAATGGTATAGTCATAAAACTTTTTAAAAATGTGTTTTATGATTAAATTTTAAAAAAGGTGGATGACAACTGCCTTAACTATGATATTTTATTTTTGAATATTGCTACAATCGTAGTGACGAAGAAAGTATATTGGTGGAATTCTGATGGCAGCGAAATACCATCGTTAAAACAGATGTTTCAGCCTTTGGGATCTTCCGAGTTAACATTACACTGATCATTACAGTTTCCATAGTAGATAATATTTTACTTGACAAGAGTGGACAAGTGAAGTTTAACGTCATGGCCCCAGTGTCACAATCATTCCTTAGCTAAGTGTTTCCTTAACTTAAATTTTGCAAAATTTCAAATCTTTATAATTTTGTTAATTTTCAAGATATTCAGGAATTTAAGGAGTCATTTTTAAGATTTTTTCTAGATAAAACATCTGCAATTAGTTTTGACAAAAATATTCACCAGTAGTTCCAAAAATAGATTACCAAAATTTGTTAAAAAGTTAAGGAATGATTGTTAAACTGGGGCCTGGGTAGCACTTTTTACTTATATGGAGACGGTCAGTTCGGGCATAGTTGAGGAAACATGAATGTCCGGAGAAAACAACGGCCTTCGGTAAGCGAACTGACAAACTTGATCACACTAGGATCTGTCCCGAGTAGGGTTTCAATCTAGGCAATGCGAGATGTTGTGATGTCGACGTAAGCATGCGCATTAAACCACACGGCCATTGATCGATGTTCTTTTTATTTTACTTGGCAGGGACAAGCACACCGATTTTGGTTGACCAGATCCTTTTATACGTGACACTTCGATAGCCCTAATGGCTAATGGCTCTAATTGATAAGAGTGGAATGGAACACTTGTGCCTCAGTAAATATCATCTTATTCATATTGAGACGGCCAGTTCTTGGATGGAGAAAAAAACTTCCTTCGGCAAGCGGTCCAATCCTAGGCAATGAGACGCGCTGTTCACGTTATTGTCCATTTGTAAGCTAAGTAGCACTAGACCTGTAGCAACTACTAACGACTTCGTTGTTGGACTTTATACAGTACATACTATTATAAGGCGTCAGACTTCATAAGGAGCTGTTACAGCGCCCCTTTGAGCTCTCCCCGATCAGCCGATGGAGGTTAATATATAATACAAAAAGTTAATAATAATACAAAAAAGTAATGATAATAATAATAATAATAATAATAATAATAATAGCACCGTTCTGTCTTTATTTTAAAGACTAGCACAATTCCAGAATTTTCAAGAATGTAAAAATATCTTAAGTATGCAGTCTATATACGCTATTTATATTTTATCTCACAATATAACCTTTCAATTTTAATGACATAATCCTATTTTCATGTAAAACAAACACTACTAATTTGCAGTAACAACGTAACAGGATTTTTTCCGGTAAAAGCCGTTAAATTGACCCAAAGTAATTTACCACTTTCTAGTCAAAATATTGTTAGGTTGAGCTTTGATTCCCAACCAGTAAGGGGGCCTCTATATCTCAATCAAGAAGTCGTGTTTACACACCAAATCGTAACATTTTAAAATCCCCTCTTCTTTCATCAAAATAATCTCAAGTACCTACAGGTGTGAAACAGATATACATAGTTGAGATTAAACTTATTTGATTTTAGATTAGGTCCCATAAAATCTCTTATTAACTTCTGTACTCTAGCAAATAAAAACCCAGTCAGTTACACTTTTTCAGTAAATATTCTTATATTCTCTATTATTGTTATGTATTATTTCACCCTGGAAAATAAACTTAATTTAGACAACCAGCAAACAATGATTATGTCATTTGAGATTGTTTTAATATTTAAGTGCATTGACCATTGACCATTGGCTTGATGGAGTGGTCATTCCTGTAGGGTATGCGTCGTTAGCACCTTGGTCAGTTTGATGTCATCTTATCACACGTCAAGTGTTATTCTTTTAATTAAGATTCTTTGAGACGATTAGCGACCTAATTATGCGCTTTAAATCCTTTTGATCTCGCAAACAAATGCATTTTATTACCTGTTTTAGTCTTGCATCACCTTTAGGAAGATTGTAATCTGTTAAAAAATCATTACTTAATTCAAACTACGACTCCGGAGAGAGAGAGAGAGAGAGAGAGAGAGAGAGAGAGAGAGAGAGAGAGAGTTTGTTCGCGTGTGTGTGTGTGTGTGTGTGGTTTTTTTTTTTTTAAGTAATTCAATATGCAAAATGCTTAAGTAAGGTACTAAAATACTAACGTCGAAGTGTGGTGTATGAGTGTCATATACCATTTTTTGAATTTAATCATAAAATACATTAAAACAAATGGTATGATGACATGTGTAATGGTGGATGTGGGTGGAACTGGGGGTGGGGGTAGTAATGTACTAACAATAACATAAAAATGCGGTGTGTGTGGTAGGGATGGGGCTTGGGTTGGGTTTTGGCGAGTAACGTACTTTAATCGGTATGCGTGTGTGAGGGAGGCGTTGGATTGTGAAGTATCGTACTAACGTCGATTTGCGGTGTGGGGGAGCAGACAGAGATGTAGATTTTTTTTTTAAATATGAAAAGGGCAGAACAGTTTTATAGCAAGTTTAATTACACCCAAAAATGCGGGAAATTAGATAACAGTTGATTTCATGCATAAATAAAAATCGACTTTATCTCAATATTATCTGTGTAGACATTAACCGATTATGTTATTTCTATATATCAAAGTCATAAAATTTTGAAATACATTAAAAGAAGCAAGTTTTAGAGGTTTAAAATTGACAAATTTTATTGATTTCTAAGTGTGAACTGTTACGTACCCCTCCGCCTTTGATTTTTGTAAGGTGGTTTCAGTTTCATTTCGGAATTTAATAAAACGTGGACTAAGAATGATAGCTATTATGGGACACACAAATACCGGATAAAAATCACTCGCATTCCAAAGGCCTCTCAATCCAGCTCCTTGGAGCTCATGTATAGTAAAATTATTATTTTACAAAGATTTAAGTTTTCAAAATAAGAGAACCTATTGTATTCTTTTTGTAATAGTCAAATGAATACATAGTATTTGTAAAAGAATCATGACCCACTAGTTGGAATAACTTTTCGATAAAGTTTTTATTTTATTTATGAATATAAAATAGGTGTCATTTTTCTATGGCTGTTTACGGCAAGCCATTAAGATGCATAAAAAGTTACTTTTAACACATAAAAAATTTAAATACACGAGATACACAAATAGGGATTTAAATGCTAGAACACGCCGCCGTCTCTTTAATAAGACGTTAAAAGTTATGAGAAAGTGAGTTATTTCTGTATAAAACTTGTTATAATGTCGAAGATAGCCTCGTTTTCTAACTGATGTTTTTTTCGTTGCACTAAGACAGATATTGATTCGAACTTTTGTACGTAATCCAAATACATAACCATGGGATACGTAAATTCTACCAGATAAATACAAAACCTATGAATGAAACAGTTGCCGGTTTATTTTTACATTTGGAATAATTCCAGAATATTTTAAAACTGTGTCATCACTAGTATTTGACGTTAGTTTTTGTTTAAAAGTATGTGATTCAATCTTTAAAAGACTCGTAATTAATACCTGGCGATTAATATAGTTTTATTCTTCTACAATATACGTTTTTACAGCATTATTAACTATCCAATCAACAGTTGAGAAATTTGTAGAAGGCGGAGTCAAAAAGCGATGATCACCTTCACAGTGTCTATGTTGGCGGGTAGACGTTCTGGGTTGATTGATCGGACAATAGGCGTGGTTTAAGTGGAGGGAATGCTCTCTCTCCTTGGCAAGCTGACTTTCATTCTGTCAGTATTTATCTTAATTAGAACAGTTCTAGACTAAGTTTTCTGGGATTTTCTTGTGGATGTTTTCCGGGATTTTATTGTGGAGGCACCTTATGGAACTAAATTTGACTGATTCATATGTGTGATGACGGATTTACCAAGGATTATTGAGGTATAATAGGAATTTCATTCATTTCATTATTTAGAGTGATATTAATGGAAAATAATACGTGATCGATGAACAAATATATGTTGAAGATCAGATCTGCTATATACAAATTTAAAATGATGGAGTTAGGTGTGGATAATCTTAGATAGCAGAATTGTGTGAGAATTTGATAATATTTACCAGTGTTCCGTTTCAGTACAAAACACTCGACATTGAGATAGTTTTGTGCTGTTAAGAGATACTATTTTTAAATGCACACGCACACTTCTTCATCATCTGTAATGTCATAGGTTGTGATTTTAAATACATTTGTAAAATGTTGTGGAAAACATTATCTAAAGAAAGAATTTTTGTGAAGATGTATATTTTGACGATAGTTATTTTTGTATGGTACCCATGCGTTATTGCAAAACAGTATCTAAATATGTTCTCTGTCCAACAAACCCCACCTGATCCCTGCTACGATGAAACTGGTAAGCCTACCCGATGTATACCCGATTTTGTAAATGCCGCGTTTAATAAAGAAGTAGTAGCTTCAAGCACGTGTGGTTCCCCTCCAAGCCGATATTGTAAATCCACAACGGATAATGACGGACGGGTTATGAGAAATTGTTTCATCTGTGATGCTAAACACCCGAAAAGACAACACCCGTCATCATATTTAACAGATCTGAATAACCCGAATAACTTAACTTGTTGGATGTCTAACACTTATGTTCAATACCCTCAAAATGTAACATTAAAATTATCACTTCATAAAAAGTATGAAATAACATACATAAGCTTACAATTTTGTTCAGCGCGAGCCGATTCTATGGCCATATATAAGAGTATGGATTACGGAAATTCCTGGATCCCATTCCAATTTTATTCAAGTACCTGTAAGAAAATGTACGGCAAATCTCCTAGAGCAGTGGTAACAAAAGTCAACGAACAAGAGTCTTTATGCTCCGAGGATTACAGTAACATAGACCCTCTGAGTGGGGCGAGGGTGGCGTTCAGTACTTTAGAAGGAAGACCCTCCGCTTACGACTTTGATAACAGTCCTATTCTTCAGGACTGGATCACAGCGACTGACATCATGGTCGTCTTCAATAAACTCAACACTTACGGTGGCGAGGGGCATCAGGACGAAGGGTCCAGGGAAAGTTATTATTATGCATTGTCGGACTTTGCTGTTGGTGGAAGGTGTAAATGTAATGGACATGCATCCAGATGTATAAAAAACAGAGAGGGACAATTAGTGTGTGACTGCAAGCACAACACGGCAGGTGCTGATTGTGAAAAATGTAAACCATTCCATTTTGATAGACCTTGGAAAAGATCCACGCCCAAAGAGCCCAACGAATGTGTGGGTGAGTATATAAAATAATAATAATAATAATAATAATGATAAAAATAATAATAATGAATAATAATAATAATAATAATAATAATAATAATAATGATAAAAATAATAATAATGATAATAATAATAATAATAATAATAATAATAATAATAAGTATTATTGCTATGTGATAATGTGATAATTCTATACTTTGTTTCTACAGCTGAATATTTTATTTATTAAAACCCAAAAAATTAAACTAGCACCGGCACATTATTTTTTAATGTCAAATGATTTTTTTAACAGATAAATCCTTTTGTTCAAGCTGTTTGAATTATTGAATGTCTTTGGACTGAATTGATATTTTCAAACTTGTGCAAATAATAAACCTTTATAGGGGTACAAACGCCTTATTTTTTTAAACCACATTTAATTTTTTAAATGAAAAGGAAAAAAGTGAAAAGAAAAAGAAACCTTATAAAAAGAATAATTAAAAACTAGTTTGATGCTATGTGTAATATACAATATGTACTCCTTAGTTTATGTGTAATCGCGTTAATTTTTGTGTCATGCTAATTTTGGTGTTATTTTGTAATCTTGTGAAAATCGTAATTCGAATTATGCCAATAGAATGCTCTATCTGTATCGGCACATTAACTTCACCGCGGAACGGGAGATCAAAAAGGATTGTGGGTAATTTATGTTCATTTTTATGATACTGTCGTCTCTATTTTCTGAATTTACGAAGAAAATATAACCAAAGATACGATAATCGCAAATAAATAGAGTGGTTTTTCTTAACGCTGGTTCTTGATTTATCACTGTTACAAGTGTGTAAAACACGTCCAATACACGCGAGTTGGTGATAGTTTTAAACGGCAGTAAAATAATCCGGCACGTTGATATTTATCTCGCGCACTTGCTTCATACACAAATGTTACTTTTACGTTTTGAACAGTCTTTTGTTCTTCAGGTTTTAACAATTCAGAAAATGTTTCAAGTTTTTGAACGTTTTTATGCGCTGTCATGTTATATGTTGAGTTTTTAAATTTATCATTTGTATATAAATATATGTAAGAAACTGTTCTTAAAATATAATAATAATAATAACCAACTTTGTTTTAATTATCGGCCGGGGATGGCATGGTTTCCGTGATATACAGTGAATTCTTATGGTATACTAAATGCTGTAGAGCACAAACTTTCCGTTTTATTTCTTTAAACAGTACTTTATAATATATTGTCATATAATATCTTTTTAATATTATCAAAATATTTTTTGAAAGTGATAAATACAGTAGATGTATCTTAGTTGAACAAGTTCCATCACCACGTAGTTTTTTTTAGAATTTCTGATTTTGTTTGTAGTGTCATGTGCCACGTTTGATTTGATTCTTTTTTATGACATAGCACATTCAAAAGCAGCTCATGACGTTACTGTAAATGATGCTATTCTTTCCTAACTTTTCTACGAAGAATTATTAACAAACTTCTACCGATTCTGATTGCTGGACATTTAGTTTTCTGACTAACGATATTTCTGTTTAGCATGTGTTAAATAAAGAGTATTTATTTATTTATTTATTTATTTATTTATTTATTTAAATTCTTGTTTTTTTCTGGGGGCAAAATAATTTTTGAAACGGTATAAAAAAAACTTTGATATTTGAAATTTTGAAAACTAAAAAATAACCATGCGTGTATGGGACCATCAAGACAGTTACCTTTACTAAATATAAGCTTTTAATTCTAGATTCATCTTTGCTTTAAGTTGCATGTTAATAATGTTGAATTAATGTAAGATGAACCATTTTATCCACGTGTTTATGGTATCTTGAATTCTGAAAATTTAATTGATCATGAAGGTGCCTTAATGTTAAATCACGTGTGTTGTGGATATTATGGACCCACGGGTTAGCACGTATTATGATAACATTGCATGTCTGCCATCCATTATAAAAGTACTTTGATATCAAAATATATTTACGCTGACTCATACTGAGAGAGAGAGAGAGAGAGAGAGTTGTCAATATCACTGTCTTAGTGGGGACACCACCAACGATGTGGAGGCTATTTCCGCGGTAGGTTAGTTAAATGCTCTAAACGCTATTTTCAATGGACATTTGACATTTCCCCTATATTACATTGTGGCCACCACTTATACTGTTTAAACGCCCGAGAGAGAGAGAGAGAGAGTTCGAGAGAGAGTTCATTAGGTTCTTTATTAGGACCGTTACCGCATTTTCCGATCTTTGATTTCAATTCCTATTGTGGCTACTACCAGTATTTAAATGTATACACATTTCAGTGGACTTAAGTGATAGTAAATATTTTATTTTTTATTACATGTCAGATGGAACGTCGTATTAAGCTTGTTTCGCAGGTGTTTCATTAAATAAAAGGTATTTATGTTCCGGATTACAATCAAAGCCTACTTCATTCTGTTTTCTACATGCGTAATTGGAATCGGTTTAGGAGCGAGCTCAATGTCTGTGGGCGATTTTTATTTTTTGCTGACCATTATAATTCCTCTTTTCTATAGAGGTGTCAAAATCGCCACATTTATCTACCCCATTACGCGTATTAATTAGGTAATTAGGCTTTGCTTAATGGGAACTACTTCTTGCCGATTGCTAAAACCGATTAATCAATTAATATTGTCTTATTGCTTTAGCGGTAAATCGGTACTTAATATAAGAAAACGTTGTTTACTTCCCGTTTGACAGATTTCCCATGGAAATGATTGTTTTGTTTTTACATTGCTCAGTGTCAACGTCTGAGCTTTTAAAAGTTCCCATTAAATAGTCTCGAGATGGTTTAAGAATTTTCTATGAAACAAAACGTAATTTGTGTGGGAATGAAAAAAAAATCCAGTTATACTATTCACTAAAATTTTAATTTCTACTGAAAAAACCTTAAAACGACGGAGCCAATTTGAGAATTTCTATGCAAAAGGGATGGAATACAAAAGGGGGTGCCACTATTTTTGTTTGTATGTGTGTTATTTTTAATTTTATTTTGTTTTGGTTTCATGTAAAAATGAATTGTTATGATCATTCTTAATAATAAACATTGCTATTTTGGTTTGCCGTATCTGGATAAGTTTTCATAATAAAATAACTGGACGAAATTGTTCAAACTTGATTAATTTTTATTGATGATTTACACAAATTCAAATCATCAGTAAAAATCAGCATACAATCGTGAAATCAGTATAATAATTAATAATAATAATAATAATATAATGATAATAATATTAATATTTTCCTAAAGTCTCACCAGAAATGTAGTTATTAATATGTCCAGCTAAAAATGACCTATGAGACACTGTTGCCAATAAAACTTAAAAAAGAATTAAACTACAGTTAAAATATGATGAATGAAATACAGCAATGGTAACATTATTACACACCCTTTAAATAAAATAGTGTGTTTAAATTGTGTTCGAGTTAGATGGAATTCAATTCACTTTGGACATTTTGAACACTTATTTCACGACATGTTTGAAATTATGTAAAAATAAGAAATAAAAAAAAAATCGATTAATCAATTGATTAGAATAATCAAGCTGCGATTAACTGACCCCTGAATTACGAAATTTAAACTTGATAAAATCATTATCGAGAATGAAAATAATAATTGGAAATAATATTGAGTCGTTCATTCTTATTTTCCCTGTGTTTGTTTTGCGACAGTATTTTTTTCTCAATAATTATGGATAAAAATATAAAATTACTATATATGTTTAATTTTAATTCAAATTTTTAGATATCTTAACATTTGCACATATATTTATATAGTAGTAATTTGATAAGTCAGTTCACAGGTGCTTGTGTAATTTCAAATAAAAAATGAACGTGACGGGGGAAAGCTTTTAACAATTGAACAAGTATTGGTAACATTGACACAGTATTGTATCTGTTTAAACTAAATAACTCCTCAAAGCGACTTGATGGGAGGGGGAAATCTAAACCGGTATAACTCCTTAAAGCGACTTGATGGGAGGGGAAAAATCTAACCCACTATCAATATTGGTTTGTTATTTAGATATTTAGTTTTTATATGAAAATTAAACCATCTTTTCTTTTTTATTTCAAATATACCACTACAAATTATTTTCTTAGGTTGGTCTTTCAAATTTGAAGCAATTAAGTATGTTCCCCATTGAATATAAAAGTTTACAAGATGTACTTGAGCCTTCTCTGGTTTTGTTTATTAAACGTAATTGGTTTTTACACCTCAATATAAGCGTATAACACATTCATCATCTTATCTTATTTAAATCTGATTTCAAGTGTTAAATGATAATTAAACTTTCACTGCTGAAAAAACCACATAGATATTTTTCAGTACTTGGATTTAAACAAACTCTTATCTCCGATGTGAATCAAGCCGCATAAACGTGCATGACATAAATAGCTATTCTAAATTATGATAAAATCAGTAAAATATAAGAAAAGAGGAAAACCATTGAGGTAGGTGGTTGCAATTGGCTGATCACCGTGTATGTTTGTTACAAAACACAATGACACATACGTACACACATACGTACACACACACACAGAGAGAGGAGAGAGAGAGAGAGAGAGAGAGAGAGAGAGAGGAGAGAGAGAGAGAGAGAGAGAGAGAGAGAATGGAATTAGTATAGTTCTAAATGAAATCATGCGTAGAATTTCAGTTCTTTGCCAATATTTTGATATTTTTGATATTCAGAACAGAACTCGTAATTTGCTAAAATACTCTTAACCATTTATGCTTTATAGTCCAAATTTTGACACGAATTAGACATTTAGGACTCGTAATTTTTTCTTAGAAAATAATATATTTCTGAGAAAAACAAAATTCTCGAAAATTTCAGTAATCAGTAAATCATGTAGTGTATCCCAGAATCCAAAATTACGCGTTAAAATCCAACATTTCTGATTCTCAAAACTGACAAACGTTCTTAGCAATATCAGCACTGATATCATATACAATTGTTTTATTATTATTATTACTTATTACATTCAATATATTTTGTTTGTCTTTTTCAAATATACTTTTGTCTTTGACCTTTCTCAGTCAAATAATTTTGAAGCATTTAGCAACCATTAGGAATTATCACATGAAAATGAGAAAATAAATAAACAAATTAAAAAAATGTAAAGGACCAAATGCTAAACGTGTTGCAACAAAAGATGGAAAAGACCAATAGCTAAACGTGTTACAATTAAACGTAAATGACCAATAGCTAAACTTGTTACAGATAAATTTAAAGGACCAATAGCTAAAAGTTTTACAATAAAATTAAAAAACAACCCAATAGCTATAAGTGTTATAATTAAATGTAAAAGACCAATAGCTAAACGTGTTACAATGAAATGTAAAGGACCATTAGACAAACATGTTACAATTAAATGAAAAGGACCAATAGATAAACGTGTTACAATGAAATGTAAAGGACCATTAGACAAACATGTTACAATTAAATGAAAAGGACCAATAGATAAACGTGTTACAATGAAATGTAAAGGACCAATAGATAAACGTGTTACAATGAAATGAAAATGACAAATAGATAAATGTGTTGCAATCAATGTAAATGTCCAATAGCTATACGTGTTACAATAAAATGTAAAGTACAAATAGCTAAACGTGTTACAATAAAATGTAAAGAACCAATAGCTACACGTTTTACAATTTAACTGAAAGGACCAATAGTTATAAATGTAAAGAACCAATTGCTAAATGCTTTGTAATCAATGTGGAAGGACCAATAGCTAAAAGTGTTGCAATCAATTTAAACTGGCAAATAGCTAAACATGTTGCAATCAATATAAAAGGACGAATAGCTAAATGCGTTGCAATCAATGTAAAGGACCAATAGCTGAATATAGAAAGGACCAAGAGCGAAACGTGTTTCAATAAAAAAATGTACCGATCCATGTCCTAACCACAAGCCAAAACTAAAATAAAAACTTTAAATGCGAGTAGTTAAACACCTGAATTCCCACCAAGGAAGTGAGACTGGGTGTTCCAGAAGGTTATGCATTTTGCTTAAGCTAGTTACAACCAACGCTGTGTAATCGAAATTGAGAATGAAAGAAAC
Source organism: Anadara kagoshimensis (assembly GCA_021292105.1). Taxonomy (NCBI): domain Eukaryota; kingdom Metazoa; phylum Mollusca; class Bivalvia; order Arcoida; family Arcidae; genus Anadara; species Anadara kagoshimensis. Next base: position 59,096,781 of record CM037861.1, read on the forward strand.
AATGTCAAATTGTAAGACGTCGATTAGTCCGAGATGTTGCCACCGGATTAACATGCCATATGTTAATTTGGGTTATGCATTTTTTGTACAATTTATGGTAACCGGGAATAACGACCTATATATAGATGGACTTGGGATTGACTCTATACTTTTTAAAAAGAGAAGTTTTTTTTAATCTTTATTAACATAAACCACATATTTTGATGGGAAGGCAAACTTCCCTTTGTACCCCTTTAGATTATATGAAATATTTTTGCGATATAATTAATTTTTCACAGAAAATATAAAAATGGCTTGGTTTTGTCAGTTTTAAATAAAAATGAAATGTTAATGGTGTGCGCATATGGAAATCTGTCCAGTATAGCAAGTTAGACCGGCGTTACGCATTGGGTGAAAATTCCACGTTTAGACAGTTTAACAAACAGGTGTTAATAATAGGGTCATTTTACAGAAAAGTGCGGTTATTTATTAACTTATTCGGGTTGTTGATCTCAAGAATATACAAATTGAAAAGCAATAAACTTGGTCAGTCTTTGTCGAATGTTGACGGGATAGGTGTTGTGCATTGTTTGGTTTAGGACTATGAACGAGCGTGTCTTATCACTTTATGATATCGTCTGCAAATAAAATCTGACAGAAACAATCCATATTTTCGTAGTAAGTTTTCTCTCATATAATCCTTTCTATATAGACGTAATTTCAATTCTATCTACAGAGAACCCGGCACGTTGAAGGGAGATGTAACAAGTTTTATTGGTATTTTGGTTTAAAGTACGCTTTTAAGCATTAAATTAATACACAGTGAATTCATATGAGAGCATTCGATATTTTTCTCATTACACCAAATAACATATTCATACGCATCTCATTTCCGGTTAGATTCGAAAAAATGAAAAGATCAGACGTTTTTAGTTACCTAGCCCTGCTACAAATCCAATTGTACAAACGTAACAAAGAAGTTATTGGGAATGCGAAAGTTGTGTGTGTGTTTTTTTTTAAACTTATTTATATTGAGATAAGAATGAGATAGATGCGATTTCGTTTTAAACGTTGCCACACAAAAAGTATAAGCTTTGATGACTTAATAGTCAGTTTTAATCAAACAGGTTTTTGTGTTATTTTCTGACATTTTGGTCGGGATGGGAAATTGATACCCTATCATTATCTTTGTATACAGGTAACAACATCATTACTAAGGACACTGAGTAGAGATAATTTTACACAACTTGGCTGTCGGGCTTTTCACTAAAAGAACAGTAAAATTAAAGTTGAATCAATGTCATGTTAAACTCGTTTTTACTCCAAGATTGATAGAATTAGGATTTACGTCACAGTCAAGATTATTTCACTTATATCGAGACGTCAACAAAAGTGAAGTGGCAGAAATTCTGACCTTTGCAGTGGGTACAGGGCAATAAACAGGGAGGGTATTCCTGCCGTGACATGGGGCATCGGTTTTTCCGAAAGAGCCCATGGCTTGCTAAATACTCTAAGAATGTTTCTTGACAAGTTGCCACGTTTGCTTGTTTTGTAATTTTGGTGGCATTAGTTATAAAATGGTCACTGGGTAGTATGATAAACAGATAACATGTATGTTCAATCGGTTGGTATATATAGTTTAAAGTATACATGTATCAACAATTTTAATGGTAAAACTTGTAATAGTTGAAAATGTGGCGGACCGGAGTCGATAGGTTGCCTGCGCATCTCATTTGGTAAAAACACCCCGCTACTATTAGGAAGACCATTGCTTCGAACCCCAGTTTGCCCGCTACAATTTTTCCCGTTTGCTTTTACTTTGTGGGGCTCGTCCGAAACTGTGAAATGGTCGACAAACAGATTTGTCCCATGATTAAATTTGGCGGTTCTGATTCGAGGTTGTTCGATCAAACAAATAAAAGGGAAGAATGTTGCGGACCGGGCACGATAGGTTGCCGGGTAGCTCAGTCGGTAGAATATCCTGCTAGCATTAGGAAGGTCCTGGGTTCTAATTCTGATTTTATTTCTCCCTTTCTTGTTACAAAAAGTTATTGAAGTAAAACTGAGTGTAACATATTGTTCATCAATATGTGGCTGATTTCATTCAGGAAAAAATAAAAAAGGGCACGTACAGTACAGGTCTGTCAAAACTTACAAGATAGTACCAAATCGGCCGTTCAAATCGAGCACTTGTTGTATTTCATCAGCTTTTCGACCTCTACTATCTATTTCTCATCCACTATACTCATTTCTTTATCTCGCCCAGTAGGGGATGAGGTTACCACGGCATAATCTACAAATTCAGGGTCTCTCGCCGCTGTGGGTTCGAGTCCCGCTCAGAGCATATGTGGGAAAGTGAATTTTCCTTGTCGTTGGCCTTTACTGGTTCACCTGACATCAGTATAATGGACTGGAGGAGTGGTACGCTTGTCTGTGGCGTACTGACTCGGTGAGCTAGTACATGTACCTTAAAGTCGCCCTGAGTGCGCGCTAGTACAAGACAGGCCATACAACACGTTCGCACTTCACATGCATACACCAAATTGTTCATAGATTAATCAATAGAGATTAATAAAATATTTGTCGTCGTGAATAGCTGAAAAATTGCTGATGCGACGTTAAGCAACATTCAAGCAAACCAACCAATCGCCCAGTAGGTAGCCGAACTTTCGACTATTTGACTCTGTGTTAAACTTTCAACAGGTCTGTATTGTACATGTACTTTAGTTATATCTTTATTGTTACATATTATGACGTGATTTTAGATTTTCAATTTTAAAATTAACATTTTTATTTTGGAAAAATATAGAATTCACTCAGAGGTAATGTTTTGTAAGTTCGAAATATGTGCGAATTGAAAATCCCTGAGCACGGGTTTTACGAAACCATTAAAACATTTTACCAACACCCATGTTAAAATTCATTTTTAGCCTGGAATAAAAATAACCAGTTCAAAAAAAAAAAAAAAAAAAAAAAAGAAAGACAAGAAAATATCTTGAAGATGTAAATCATCGGTATCTTTTATTATGTCGATAAAAGATTTTTTTGTCAGTACGTGTGTCTGTATGTTAGTAAGAGATAAGATATCCAAGCGTCTGTATGATAATATCACCGTGGTCTGCTTAATGTTTGCGGATAGTACTCTTTTTACCATCTCGATGAACGCTGGTACCTTTATCAAATATACTGAACAAAAAATCGTAAATGATTTTTGACATGGCCACCGTCAGTAATTATTTGCTTTAGACACTTGTGCATGTGCATTTACAGTACAGATGGAACAACCACGTGCACAAATTACATATTTCACGTTTGTCTTCGTAACGAGACCACTACGTAACTCAATTGGTAGAGTGCTTGCTCTGTGAGTGGTTGGTCGTTGGTTCGAACCCCGACCGGTTCTGACCCAAGACTTAAAAGTTTGTAGTGACTGTTATTTCACAAATATCTAGTGCTGAACAGGATTCTGGTTATTTTGTCAAGCATCATACGGATTCCAAACAAAAATTTACTGAAGATACCATCACCAGAATGTAGGATTTTTTGCTAGACAACATATTTTTTTTGTGTAATATACTTTTCCTGTAGACATCCCAATTCTAAAACTATCCAAGAAACAAAAAGTTCTGAATGAATTGTATGTAAAACATACTATACAAAACATGATTCAGAGCATTTTCTACACAACAGAGAGTAAAATTATCATAAAACCGCGATGATACGGATTTCGAGTCGAAAATCGTCTTACCGTGATAGTTTTGTTAATTATGTTTTAAAATGACGCACATGACGTCATGCAACAAACCACTGAAGTTCATGATCAATGGTCCCAGTTTACTAAACAGATTTCATTGTATATACATGTAGTTAGAAAGCATTGTAAATGTTACGATTGGTCAACGTAAAACTTTCATATTTTGACTGACGATTTAGAAACAGAGTAGACGTAACATTATGTAGAAATCAACTGAATATTGTCTATGGTACATATAAAAATTACAATATTCTGACATGACCCGACATTTCCTTCACATGTGACACATAAAGATCGTCAAACGTTTGAATGACGTACTCTCTAACTCAACTTATGGCGTCATAGCCACCTCATGATGTAAACCCTTATACCACGGGTAAATGCTGATTATTTCTTAAGCCCTGTTCATGTGGCGAGTATTGCTTACATGGCATGCAAATTTACGTACATATGCAAAAGTATATTTGCTTTGGGTTCATATGGAAAAAATAGTACCATATGCAAATTCTTAATTCAATTATTGAAATGAAGCATAAATAGATAGACAAACAAAACCCAGAAGGCACATGCCTTACTTTCTAAACCCAGGCTTGATTATAGGTCTAACGAGACAACAATCTGGCCTAGATCAGAACTATGGTGGGGGATATTGTCAAAAAAAACTTTTTAATGATGACCAATGACTCGAAAATTTTCGTGTGCGGAAAGAGACATTTATTATTTATGCAGTCGTCAGTTGAAACCAGCGCTAAAGCCAGATATATTATATCAGATCTTTTGGCAGTTGCAATCACAGTTTACTGGTTGGCTTCATCCCCTGAGTATCGGACAGTCTGTATTTTTAAGGGGTTCTAAATCCAGTGTATGGAACTGTGTCCTTGACATCTATTTCCTAAATTTGTTAAATTCCCTACAGATAAATCCCTAAAATGTGTACTAAACGGATATGAAGAAAAAGATGGGATTTCCCAAACTGTGGTGGCGCTTTGAATGGTACTTATATATCATTCAAGGTACCATCGGAGCCACACAGGGTCGGCTTACTAACATGTGTAAATTTGCTGTGCGTTCATGTGCAGCATCTGCATGCTATAGCTGCATAGTGTGTAAATATACTTTTGCACTACCTCCAAAGGTAATGCAAATATACCCCATTAGTAAAATTACATACCTGAGTATTTACGTTCATGTGCCACATTTGCATACATACACATATAAGCAAACCTCGCCGCATGAACAGGGCTTTAAATACATCTACTTGGCAATAGCCAAATACCTGGAAAGCAGCAAAACAAAGAAATAAAAATAAGAAAATGAGACAACACAAAAACATATTGATACTTTTCATTAAAATACATGTAGAAATTGCTTTGTCATACCGGAAATAGAATAAAAACAATCGGAAATCAGAATTGGAAACGTTTGGTTTTCAATGACATTTAAGAATTCTACCAGCTAAATCTAAAGTCTTGCCTTGCCGATCACAAGTAAAAATTACAAGAACTTTTCGACTTATTATATTCAAATTCACTCGGACATTTAAAAATTGTGGTATCATTACGGTTTATTTTGTATCTTGTTTTTATAATTTGTTTATTTATTGTGTTTTGCTCTTGGTCGTTCTGGTTATTATCAAGCCTATGTTCCAACCTACAATATCTGTGTGTTCCACCGTATGAACACAAATTTTCTCTCTCACTCTGTATTTTTAGTTCTGCGTGGTAGACAGTTATTTTATTAACTCAACCATCCCTCTCTATTTTTTTTAGTTCTGCGTGGTAGACAGTTATTTTGTGAACTCATCTCTCTCTCTCTCTCTCTTTTAGTTCTGCGTGGTAGACAGTTATTTTATTAACTCAACCATCCCTCTCTATTTTTTTTAGTTCTGCGTGGTAGACAGTTATTTTGTGAACTCATCTCTCTCTCTCTCTGCCTATTTTTAGTTCTGCGTGGTAGACAGTTATTTTGTTTACTCATCCATCTCTCTCTCTCTCTCTTTTAGTTCTGCGTGGTAGAGTTGTTAACTCATCTCTCTCTCTCTCTCTCTCTCTATTTTTATTTCTGCGTGGTAGACAGTTATTTTGTTAACTCAACCATCTCTCTCTCTCTCTACCTATTTTTAGTTCTGCGTAGTAGACAGTTATTTTGTTAACTCAACCATCTCTCTCTCTCTCTCTCTCTTTTAGTTCTGCGTGGTAGACAGTTATTTTGTTAACTCAACCTCTCTCTCTCTCTCTCTCTCTCTCTCTCTCTCTCTTTTAGTTCTGCGTGGTAGACAGTTATTTTGTTAACTCATCTCTCTCTCTCTCAACCTATTTTTAGTTCTGCGTGGTAGATAGTTATTTTGTTAACTCAACCATCTTTCTCTCTCTCTCTCTCTCTCTCTTAGTTCTGCGTGGTAGACAGTTATTTTGTTAACTCAACCATCTCTCTCTCTCTCTCTCTCTCTCTCTCTCTGTGGTATACAATTACTTTGTTGCCTTAATTCCCCTTCTTCCCCCTCTCTCTATTTTTAGTTCTGCGTGTAGAGTTATTTTGTTAACTCAGTCATCTCTCTCTCTCTCTTTCTCTCTCTCTCTCTCTCTCTTATTTTTTGTTCTGCGTGGTAGAAAGTACATGCACTTGTAGAAAAGAATGGTATATGTTGTGTTTTTTAATTCCTAAGCATTACGTAAAAACAAAGAAAATCCAAGGGGGGGGGGGGGGTTCAACGTTTTGGATAGCGTGAAGATGGATACCTTATAGAGTGTTATTTTTTCAATATCAGAAACAAGTGCCTGTGGTAGACAGGTATTTTGTTACCTCAATCAGGTGTCGATTGTTTTCATGTTTTGCGCCATATTTATTTGAATCTCTGAGCAGATGCTGCAATAACTGAGATATCCCTGCTAAGAATATTCTCTAAAGCTACACGTGTTTGTTTTTATGTTCTACTGCATATGCATTTGCATTTGAAGTGCTCTGGTTATAAAATACAAGCAGAAATGATAGACTTTACGTGCTGTTAATACTTTATGATTGTTATAACAGATACCATCAATGAGCTTATAAATGATGCTGAATAAATAAACAGTATCCGCCTCAACAAGATATGTATGTACAACATGATTGATTGAATGGGTTCCAAGTCAAGGATATTTCACTTATATCGTGACATCATTAGCTATAGGTGAAGTGGCAGTAATTTTGACCTTTGCAGTGCGCTTTGGACAGTATACAGGGGTTTAATGAACCACGCCTGTCGTAATACTAGTACGTCACTGCTCTGTTTTAATGCAATGGACTGTATGCAAGAATATGACACTAAATAGTTCTTATTCTGCGTTATGCAAAACATTCTTCTTTCTTTGGCATGTACAGTTTGATTTTAAGATAAGAAAAACAAAAATAAAATAAAAAATAAGAGGAAAACATGGAGTGCTTTATTTTCTTTTTATACCAGGATTATCCGTTTGTTATTTAGTAAATCTGTGTATTATCTACATCAATCTCTGGTTCCAACTTTATCTCATTTTTTAGAATTTTTAAAATACTTTGTTATATAAATGGTAAAATATGAGTTAAATTTATTAGGACGACCACAATGGAATTTCGAACACAAGAGACTGCCTTACAATACAGGATACATTTGTAATCCTCGGAGATTATCGATAAAACCCAACACTTGACGGTGTCGAAGAAAACTTCCGCTATATCACTTAGTAATAAAATTCCGATTTATAATTATTCATTTGTGTTTTGAAGACGTGACGAAATGAGGATGTACACACTACTTGACTTTCTTACTGTCTCCATGCCTAATTGCAAGAGAACCACTGCGGTAGCTCAGTTGGTAGAGTGCTCAGTGGGAGGTCAGGGGTTCGAACACCGACCGGGTCTGACCCAAGACTTAAAGTGGGTAGTGACTGTTCTTACGCCAATCACTCGACATTACGGAATGAAAGTTACAGTTTTTTATGGAAACTTAAAATAAACGAGGTCCCGTGTCACGGTAAGCTTGGCACGCTAAAGAACCCTGCTGTATAATGCCATCAGCGCAACGCACAGGCAAAATTCCTGCACCTTCGCCTATAGCTGGCGACGTCTCGATATAAGTGAAATATTCTTGATTGGGACGTAAAACACCATTACTCAACTCACTCCAAGCTTCTTTTGGTCTTCTTCGATATTTCTTCAATGAGGATCGCCGAGGTACCACGCGATCAATAAGGTTTCTGCGGGACGTTTGGAAAATTTAACGCCACAAAGTCCCTGATTAACGCCGTTTACACAGAAACGTCAACTGATGTGATTCCATATCCAATGGAAATGATTGTTCCACATAAACGCCAGTGAGTATCACGTGGTATAGCAGCAAACCCCATTGTCTTGGTTTACTGCCTGTAAAGCCTCCTTCATGTGGTTTTCCGGATATCTCTAACATCTTTTCTCATGGTATCTTGACTTGGAAACTCGAAAATACAGTGGCGGCACAACGGTTATAACACAATGACAGCAAACACTCGAAAATACAGTGGCACAACGGTTATAACACAATGACGGCAAACACTCGAAAATACAGTGGCACAACGGTTATAACACAATGACAGCAAAGAGACTCGTAACAAACATTATGCGAATGCACATGAATAGGGTCGCATAGACCTGAAAAATATTGTATGTACTGCAATTTTGTCATTGCTGGACCCTGAACAAGTGTTTGGTACCTAGGCCAATGTCGTGATCTTTGTGGTACACTGAACCGGTGTCCAGTGTCTAGTTCGATGTTTTGATCGTTATGGTACACTGAACAAGTGTCTGGTACCTAGCTCGATGTTGTGATCCTTGCTGTCCACTGAACAAGTGTCTTGTTCCTAAGTCGATGTTGTGATCTTAGCTATACACTGAACAAGTGCCCGGTTCCTAGCTCGATGTTGTGATCTTTGCTATACACGGAACAAGTGCCCGGTTCCTAGCTCGATGTTGTGATCTTTGCTATACACTGAACAAGTGTCTTGTTCCTAAGTCGATGTTTTTACAGTACAAGTGTCCGGTGATGGGTTCGAGGTTGAGATTGTTGCAATAAAGTTTGATTAAACACGTGTACAGTGCCTGGCGCGATGTTTTCATCAAACAAATGTCCGACTCCTGTCTCGTTTAAAACATGTTTTTCTCTTAGTGAAATTACATGTATTTATTTTAAAAAATTGTTATTTCGACACACTGGCTTTTGAATGGCAATCATTAGTTATTGATGTAGACTTGTCGTTTTACAGATTTTTTTTTACATCAGCCATGATTGTTTCGGGTCTAATGTTCATTATGAGATGTTTAAAGAAGATGTAACTGTGATTTGCTCATACTAGTCACGAGTAGGTGTACTACGGTACACACCTGTTGAAAGTTGAACACTAAACTACAGAATTGGTGATGATCGGCCCTTAGATAGTTATATATCTCCAGCTGCCACTTTTTATCTCTTGGCAGCTTTTGGTCACTAGCTATTGACACATTGGTTACTTGGAAGCCGAATATCGCCGTCTTTTCGTTACCTTAATATTTAACTTTCGACAGGGCTGTAGATATACATACATGCATAGGAATTTATGACAAGTAACGATCGCTGTTGATCTTTGCCAGTTGTAACAGTACCCTGTGAGTTTACAAACTGAGTCAAGTGTATAAGAGGGCACGAGTCTTTATTATTTAAGTGTATCACATTACATGGTCAATTGTCTCCGATTTTCCATTCACTTTCTGTCAAATCGCACTGAAATACAAAAATCAGCGGGTATTGATAAATCAAATTCATGTCATATTTTAAACTAGTATCAACTATCAGCGGGATACCAACCAAAACCTTATCCGCCTCAGATCAACATAATTGATTTATCAAATTTTATAATGAATTTACTGCGCACAGTCATGACAATTCATAGAGAAGCGAGATAATGTTAGCTTAAGAAGCAATAATCCGCGTAACAGGAGGGCATTGGGCTCCATATCCGGACCAATACACGCATATCGCATATCCTCAATACTGGTTCGCGAAATGTCAGTTTTGTAAAAAGATACATTTTCCGCATTTTAAACTTTTTATTCTTTTTTCTCTTTTTTATTTGTCACGCTAACATTGAATGCCAGACTTATCCATGTGGCCTCTCTTTCTATATACACATTGTGTCTGAATAATTGCGGGGGCAAAACGGTCTTCTGTCAAGTGTTATTTTTGAAATTAAAAAAATTCTTAGGTTATTTTTAAATATTCAAATGCATTAATTTCAATAGAATAGAATAATACACGTTATTTCTGTACTTATCTGTGGCACATGTTAAATTTGATGATGTAATTGTTTTTTGAAAAGTCAAAGTTTGGATTTAAACGATCGCATTGAGTTTAGACGCATCGTTAAAGATTAAGTTTGTACATAGTAAAGCGCATACAAATAGATTGCTTCCTAAAAGATCTGCCCAAAACATTCCATACAGTTAATATTCGCTGTTAAATTCCAATTTTGATCAACAAGGACTCTCTCTCTCTCTCTCTCTCTCTCTCTCTCTCTCTCTCTCTCTCTCTCTCTCTCTCTCTCTCTCTGTGTGTGTGTACCGGGGACATCCTTTCCCTAGTGGTCTTAAGTGGGTACTTGCGGGACAAACCATCTCTAAACTACAATAGGTTTGAACCCCACTCGGAACAGATCTTAGTACGAGAAAATTTGTCAGTCCGCTTGTCAAACGTCCGTTGTTTCGTTCTCTCTAACTGTATCCGCCGTCCTTGAACTTACCGCTTCGATATAAGTACAAGAATCTTGCAAGGGGCGTGTCTAGCTCGATATTGTGATCTGTGGCGTACACTGAACAAGTGTCCGATGCCTAGCTCGATGTTGTGATCTGTGCCGTGAACTGAACAAGTGTCCAATGCCTGGCTCGATGTTGTGATCTTTGTTGTACATTGAACTTGTGTCTGGTTAAACTAATTTACACACCCTCTCTCTCTCTGTGCCTGTTGCATTCCACATTTGATCAGCGTGATAAATCAATGTGGTATTGGTTTTAAATTTACAAAGTGAATCATTTATCGCCTGTGGTGATTAATATTGATTACGTATCGTAGATGAACGCTATTTTTCATTCCCCAAAGATTGGTTTTTGTTGAAGAGAAATCCCTTGTAATCCCTGGTCAAACATCGTAACTCCCAATACTGCATACTCAATAACAACCAGTTATCAGTATAAGCTTTAGTTGGAATTCTTCAGACAAAGTGTTAAACGTAATAAATAAACATCATTTATTTTATTAATAACATTATCTTGGACTTTAGACCACGTTAATACACATAACAATTGTAACGAACATTGCATTTTGGAATATATTTAAATAAACGCCGGGGCTTTACTTGTAAACACGATCGCGACTTGTCAGTTGTTCTCATTCAAGAAGATTCTCGCCGAGTTTTTGGTGTAATCCACGTTTGTTCACTGACATTATATTTCTAGATCAGGGTACATGGTTTTAAAATTTAATTCCATCGATTGCTAAATTACAAAACAGTTTAATGTAAAAGTCCCAGAAAACACCTTGCTGAAACATGCATCAGCCATGTTTTATTTTATTTTTGAGACAATTTAGTTTTAAAACTAACAGTTAAAAGTACATGCATATTTGAAAAAAATCTAAGTGTCACCAGACATCGACAACGTTTTAGAAAGATTGAAGGTGATATCAAAAGATAGAAAACGGCATCAGCTCCCATGATGGCAGTGGGGGAGACGGAGGATACCGTCTCGTTCTCTCACCATCCTGTACATTGCTAGCGCTCCTGTTTCAGTCTTATTTTGAGATTCACACCAGCGAAAGAAAGAGAAGTTAGTTACCAGTCCTTCTTTGAGACAGTTTTATGTTTAAATAGATCTATTCTGCTAATGCTACTCAAAAAATCCTAAGTTGCAAATAAAAGAAAATATTTAAAAAATTAAAATTAATAGACGCGACTAAATATTGCACGGAATTTACCCTTCCACTTTCCCGGACGAGTAAATATGTTTAAGAATAGACTTATTGTGGTGTAAAATTCTATAAGGGGCAATTAATAACGTTTTTCAGACATAATTAAAGTATAAATAAAAACCAATTTAACGTTTACCGGAGTATAGGTTTAATAGATGTATAAACAGCGAGTCGGTCTTCTGATTGAAATCCACGAAGTAGATATTGAAACACGATCGGAGGATGACCTCCCACATATATAAACATTGGAGTTTAATCAACTTTATCCATGTGCAATACTGTTTACTAAAAAAAAATTCTCAGTTTCTCGCATTTCTTTAAATTTTCGGATAACTTACACCATTATGATAGAGATGTGACAGAAATACCTGTTTTTCTTTTAAGTTGAGCACACCCCTTACTATATCTGATACAAGAGTAATACTGGTAGCATCTGGTACGAAAACAATTCATTATAAGAAAAGTTTGTCCGTTTGTCCGTCTGTCGGATATAGATCAAATTGAAATAATACAAACCTGTCTTGATAGACCACCAAAACGGAACTTGTATTTGGTTTTAACAAGCAGGTGGAATTAATATAAAGGTGGCTCTTAAGACAGAATCGACTATTTTCGTGCTTAAATCTTATATTTTCACCGGCTGGAGGAAACTGGAGTACGCTCCGTTACAACTCCTAATGAAGCCTTAATTGTGTTGGACTTTATTAGGTGTTGCATCGACGCTCAGAATGTGTCTACTGTCGGTGGGGGAAGCGAACAATCTGTCTAGTGATCATACTAGTATCTGGCCGAGTGGGATACGACCTAGGGGGTGGTGGTGGGGGGTGAGACAGCGGTTCTATGATCCGCCAGCCTCTTAACGCTTACCAATAGAGTAATAAAAGGTGATAAATTTGGACAAAATAGGATAGGAAAATCTCTGCCATCTAACTTCGTATGTAGTTATCAAGTAAGGAAAAGGTAGAATGTATTTTTATTTTACTTTATTTTACAAACTGTTTTAATGATTAAACAATTTCCAGTTTTTTTATCAACGAAAAACTTGTAACTACAACGGTGTAGTTGTAAACATGTTGAAATATAAACACAGCTTTAAGATCCTAATACACAATAAATGAATAAAGAGTCTTATTTAGCAGCTGATTGAGAACAGTAATGAAAATGCAAAATCATGATTTAAAATAATAAATAACGGAATGACGTGATAATATACACAGAGTTTACCAAGAGCATTATATAGTTTTATATATGATCTTACAATGGGACATATAGGGTTTATGTGACTTTAACATTGTGACCTCTTCAGACTGGCTATTGTTGTATGCCTCTTGTCATGTTATAATCTTTTGGAATTTATAATAAGGCTTCCTAACGGGCCAGTAGTTACATATACAGCAACACCCGGAATTTCTGTAAATCGAATAAATGTGTGCTATGCGAACAGTACCTCTCTCTCTCTCTCTCTCTCTCTCTCTCTCAATAATGATGTGGCATACAAATAGCCAAGGTTAGACATACGCTTAAATCTCTCTCTGAAATCTAATCGTATCGCAGCCTTTACCATATTTCAATTTTCTAGCACGGTCCTGTTCTTTCAGTGTATATGTGCGAGTTATATAAAGAATAACCAACTCTTAAAAAAGCACCAACTCATCATGATGATATGGAATTTTATACTTTTTTCACTCGAATAATTACAACTTATAACAGAAAATCAGGAGTAGTTTTAATTCCATTTTATTACACTTTAAACAAATTAAATTTATCACGAGGTAAGAACGTCTTCATGCTTCATTGATTGGGCACTATTCTATATGGAAAATGTGTGTTTGATTATTGTAGGGGATATATGTTGTATCAAATTTTAAAATCGTATATATTAAAATTATTGTGCCGAAAAATGTGAGATTTGCATTAATTAATTTTTTTATTTGATCGCCAGTGTTTGATACAGTTAATATATAGAATTACGATAAAAACCACATTCTTTTCCGTTTTGGTTACTCAAACGCAATTTTAGTTGAACTTCTTACAACAGGATGGACATTTTTCTGTGTGTGTGTGTGTGAGAGAGAGAGAGTCATATTATAATTTTTTTTTACCTTTCTGAATGGAATATTCACATTATGATTTTTTGAAATTTCATTACATTTAAAGGGCGAGAAAACCTAGGTTTTTTAAGTCTTAGTATCCGACCAGGGTTCGAACACGTGACCTCCCACATACGGAGCGAGCGCTCCACCAAATGGGCTACATTGACAGTGTTACAAATATTGATGGTTGTGATGTTTCAACATTTATATGATATTAACTGTTTGCGTGTGGTATTAGAGCCAATTATATCATCATACAGATTACTGTAATATGATACAAGGAAATTCAATCTTATAAGTTATTCTATACTGAACAAAAAATGTACTTTTTCTTCCCAATAAATATAAATAACAAAGGTAAAGGTTTATTAGTTCTAAAGTAACTTTTTCACGCAACACGATTTTTATTGCTAAACCATACCGCAATATTTTCCATAAAGATGTTTTATTTGAAAGATTTAAATTGATGAGAGTGTTACCAACTGTGATATTGCTTATGTGTGTTATGGCCATGTCCTACTCGACAACGTTATATATATATACATGTAATATATAACTTTGTATACTTGTATACCAGACAATGTACATTACTGTGCATATATTTTGAACAGATATGGCGATTACATTTTTAATTCTATTTTTTTGTTAAAATTTTAATTTTAGTACTGTAGGTACATGTACCTTTCGAAAGTTTAACACTGAGCTACAGTACAGACCTGTCGAAAGTTTAACACTGAGCTACAATACAGAGCTGTTGAAAGTTTAACACTGAGCTACAGTACAGAGGTGTTGAAAGTTTAACACTGAGTTACAATACAGAGCTGCTGAAAGTTTAACACTGAGCTACAATACAGAGCTGTTGAAAGTTTAACACTGATCTACAGTACAGAGGTGTTGAAAGTTTAACACTGAGCTACAATACAGAGCTGTTGAAAGTTTAACACTGAGCTACAGTACAGACCTGTTGAAAGTTTAACACTGAGCTACAGTACAGACCTGTTGAAAGTTTAACACTGAGCTACAGTACAGACCTGTTGAAAGTTTAACACTGAGCTACAGTACAGACCTGTTGAAAGTTTAACACTGAGCTACAGTACAGAGCTGTTGAAAGTTTAACACTGAGCTACAATACAGAGCTGTTGAAAGTTTAACACTGAGCTACAGTACAGAGCTGTTGAAAGTTTAACACTGAGCTACAATACAGAGCTGTTGAAAGTTTAACACTGAGCTACAGTACAGACCTGTTGAAAGTTTAACACTGAGCTACAGTACAGACCTGTTGAAAGTTTAACACTGAGCTACAGTACAGACCTGTTGAAAGTTTAACACTGAGCTACAGTACAGACCTGTTGAAAGTTTAACACTGAGCTACAGTACAGAGCTGTTGAAAGTTTAACACTGAGCTACAATACAGAGCTGTTGAAAGTTTAACACTGAGCTACAGTACAGAGCTGTTGAAAGTTTAACACTGAGCTACAATACAGAGCTGTTGAAAGTTTAACACTGAGCTACAGTACAGACCTGTTGAAAGTTTAACACTGAGCTACAGTACAGACCTGTTGAAAGTTTAACACTTGAGTTACGGTACAGACCTGTCGAAAGTTTAAGGCTGAGCTAATGAAAGGAGTCGACACTCTGCTTCCAAGTGACGGCGATATGGATAGCTAGTGACCTAAAGACTGTCGAGAGATAGATATTAGGAATATATACCACTTTTTGAATGTAGTTTGTGGTATATGACACTAGTACCAGCTTCCGAAACATACAAAATGTAATTAACAAGATGACGAGATCACCTGTCGATTCGGCACTAATTCATTATTTTAGTGAATGTTTCGACAGGACTTATTGTAGCTAGTTCATGGACATAGTTTTTTGGTTGGTGTTATCACCTTGTCATTCTGTCTGTCCGTCTGCCCGTTCCAATAGCGTGTCCACTGCATACCTTAAATTGTTATTGAAGTTGATACATGTGTTTACCTACATGATATGATTCAAAATTCAAATTCTGTTCGTCCCCCTCGGCAATGTTGTAGGGGATAGTTTTTTTTCGTAAGACTGCTCTAGTTTCAATTATGAATGTAGTGACCCATATCATTTGTTCTAAATTTATTTTGCTGTAGATTTGAGTTTTAAACTGACCAAAGCGACAAATTTTGTAAAGAGACTTTAAATTGAATAAGTTTAGCCTTGCCGAGACGACAAAATATTTCGCACAGTTTAAGTTTACAATGGCAACAAATTAATATTTACTGAAACGACAAGCTATGGATGGTTTTCTCCAATGAAAATTTCATATACTATTTAAAATAATTTCTAAATGCCGAGTACTTGGCGAAAGAACATTCACTACCTATTTTCAAGTCTTGTCAGATTCCGGCCGGGGTTCGAACCATGATCTCCCACATGCAGAGCGGGAACTCTACCAACTGAGCTACCGTAGTGGTAAAAAGGAAGAAGAAACAATCACTTGAACATTCTTTTTCATCATACAAGAAGCAAGAAATGATTCGGACTATTTATAGCGCATCTTATAATGTAAATGGAAGATAATATTTGGGCTATCAGATAATTACACTGGTCAGGTATTTCACGGACACTAACGTGGTCATCGTACAAACAAACACTGCCAAAATAATGGCTAGATCAATGGTGTATTTTATTCAACGTGACAGTTACATGAATGTGTGGCTGACATTCTGTATTTTAAGGCGGCATACTTACAGATAATATACGTCACTTTTATAGATACTCTAACCGTTTTATACACACTATCATAAATCCTAAAGTTTGGGATAATGCCGATGTAGGTTCATTATATGAGGATGAATTTGTACTAAATGCATAATATGCGTTTTTTTTCTTTCTTCCCCCTTTTTAATAAAATAATAAGTGGCCAAACTCCTATTACATATAGTAATAATGCTATTTTTATAGTTCTTTTGACTAGCTGTTGTTTTATTTCTATGGATTTTATGGAGTTTTTGGGTGGTGTTTCCTTTTTGTAGCTTAGCAATATCCTTGTATTGTGTTCTTATGGTTTTGTCTCTTTGTTATTTCTGAGTATACTTTATGAGATTTTTGCTACTGTAGATTATTGCTAATGTTCCTGTCGGCTCTTTCTGCTGTAGATTGTTGCTAATGTTCCTGTCGGCTCTTGCTACTGTAGATTGTTGCTAATGTTCCTGTCGGCTCTTGCTACTGTAGATTGTTGCTAATGTTCCTGGCGACTCTTGCTGCTGTAGATTGTTGCTAATGTTCCTGGCGGCTCTTGCTGCTGTAGATTGTTGCTAATGTTCCTGGCGACTCTTGCTGCTGTAGATTGTTGCTAATGTTCCTGGCGACTCTTGCTACTGTAGATTGTTGCTAATGTTCCTGGCGACTCTTGCTACTGTAGATTGTTGCTAATGTTCCTGGCGGCTCTTGCTACTGTAGATTGTTGCTAATGTTCCTGGCGACTCTTGCTGCTGTAGATTGTTGCTAATGTTCCTGGCGGCTCTTGCTACTGTAGATTGTTGCTAATGTTTCTGACGGTTCTTGTTGCTGTAGATTGTTGCTAATGTTCCTGACGGTTCTTGTTGCTGTAGATTGTTGCTAATGTTCCTGGCGACTCTTGCTACTGTAGATTGTTGCTAATGTTTCTGACGGTTCTTGTTGCTGTAGATTGTTGCTAATGTTCCTGACGGTTCTTGCTACTGTAGATTGTTGCTAATGTTTCTGACGGTTCTTGTTGCTGTAGATTGTTGCTAATGTTCCTGGCGACTCTTACTACTGTAGATTGTTGCTAATGTTCCTGGCGACTCTTACTACTGTAGATTGTTGCTATCGTTCCTGGCGACTCTTACTACTGTAGATTGTTGCTAATGTTCCTGGCGACTCTTACTACTGTAGATTGTTGCTAATGTTCCTGGCGACTCTTACTACTGTAGATTGTTGCTAATGTTCCTGACGGCTCTTGC
This sequence comes from Anadara kagoshimensis, assembly GCA_021292105.1. Classification (NCBI taxonomy): domain Eukaryota; kingdom Metazoa; phylum Mollusca; class Bivalvia; order Arcoida; family Arcidae; genus Anadara; species Anadara kagoshimensis. The sequence goes on from CM037861.1 coordinate 59,114,553, forward strand.
TGCTGTAGATTGTTGCTAATGTTCCTGTCGGCTCTTGCTACTGTAGATTGTTGCTAATGCTCTTGTCGGCTCTTACTACTGTAGATTGTTGCTATCGTTCCTGGCGACTCTTACTACTGTAGATTGTTGCTATCGTTCCTGGCGACTCTTACTACTGTAGATTGTTGCTAATGTTCCTGGCGACTCTTGCTACTGTAGATTGTTGCTAATGTTCCTGGCGACTCTTACTACTGTAGATTGTTGCTATCGTTCCTGGCGACTCTTACTACTGTAGATTGTTGCTAATGTTCCTGGCGACTCTTACTACTGTAGATTGTTGCTAATGCTCCTGACGGCTCTTGCTGCTGTAGATTGTTGCTAATGTTCCTGTCGGCTCTTGCTACTGTAGATTGTTGCTAATGCTCTTGTCGGCTCTTACTACTGTAGATTGTTGCTAATGTTCCTGACGGCTTTTGTTGCTGTAGATTGTTGCTAATGTTTCTGACGGCTCTTGCTGCTGTAGATTGTTGCTAATGTTTCTGACGGCTCTTGCAGCTGTAGATTGTTGCTAATGTCCCTGTCGGCTCTTGCTACTGTAGATTGTTGCTAATGTTCCTGTCGGCTCTAGCTGCTGTAGATTGTTGCTAATTTTTCTGACGGCTCTTGCTGCTGTAGATTGTTGCTATCGTTCCTGACGGCTGTTGCTACTGTAGATTGTTGCTAATTTTTCTGACGGCTCTTGCTGCTGTAGATTGTTGCTATCGTTCCTGACGGCTCTTGCTACTGTAGAGTGTTGCTAATGTTCCTGACAGCTCTTGTTGCTGTAGATTGTTGCTAATGTTCTTGTCATCTCTTGCTACTGTAGATTGTTGCTAATGTTCCTGTCGGCTCTTGCTACTGTAGATTGTTGCTAATGTTCCTGGCGGCTCTTGCTACTGTAGATTGTTGCTAATGTTCCTGTCGGCTCTTGCTACTGTAGATTGTTGCTAATGTTCCTGTCGGCTCTTGCTACTGTAGATTGTTGCTTATGTTCCTGACGACTTTTGTTGCTGTAGATTGTTGCTAATGTTCCTGACGGCTCTTGCTACTGTTTCTGAACACTTTATTCATTTGTTGTGTCGTTGGCAGTTTTTGATAGTGTTAATTACTGTATAGGTGGTGACATCTCGATATAAGTGAAATATGTCTGGGACGTAAAAATCCCATTCAATCAATCAATATATTGAATGTGAACATGTTTTGTAGGGCACTATTTATGACTAGGATTTTTGTTTACTTAGATTGGTTGCAGTGTACAATGTATTTTGAATTTATATTGAAAACGCAAATATTTGATTTAAAGCAAACAAGTATGTAGTGTTTCTTTCGAAGTTTGACAGACGATATGGCATCATCAACTATCCTCAGCCTGTATAGAACACGGTTTTACAATGAAAATGATATAACAAGAAGAAAGGAATTTTTCCAAAATATATTTAATTATATATCCTGAATTAGTTTAAGAAAGCCCAGCGCTTTAAAGCGTGAATTAATTGTATCTTAATAAATGACAGTAACATAAACAATCGAGACCAATGAAGACTATGTATGTCATATAATACATGTAAAACAGGTATAATAACATTGTACAACACCGATAGAAAAAAATCCACCGAATAATCACCACAACTTGCTAAAAGAAAACTCCAAAATACTGTTTTTAGAGTTAAAATTTTCCTAAATGTGAAAATTGGCAAAGTGAGGGAGAATTTTGTTTTGAGTTACGAATGGGACAGAATAAAGAAAATATAAACTGGCGTGTACTATTTTGTACATCACATTACTATACAACGTTTATGAATCTTTGAACTATAGTATGGTATATGTATAAGTAAAGTAGACATGTGTTTCGGAGTTTGAATTGACACGTTATCTTTTTGTAGCATTCTTTACCACTTCTCGGTAATTGAATTAACCCCAGGAGGCAAAATATTGAAAAAAGCAAAATGTTGACTATTATCATATGTCCTTGGTAAATGATAGTCGGGCGGGAGTAATTCCTATACGCGGCATTATTCTATGTATCATCTCAAATGCTCACATCCTTATTTGCCAAAATAAGTCTTTCACGCGTTTCGCTGTTGCGTTTACAGGGTTAAATCAAAGCAGCCATTTTCAAAATGTTTCCTCTATAATACCATACTATTGCCATGTGCTACTTTTGAATTTTTATAAAATAATACATTCAAAAGTACATGTGCCACATGTAAATAATGCATTAAAACATACCACGTGTAAATAATGCATTAAAAAATACCACGTGTAAATAATGCATTCAAACGTAGCACTTGACAATTTCATAAATTTTACATTCATTTAATGTCAAATATGGTCCACTCAGTCGTTAATAATGGGCCATTGACAAAATAAGGTATCAATGGCTCCATGATCCCTTTCAGAAAGAACACTTCGTTTTTATCATTTGAATCGTATTATAAGAACATGTAGTGGATCTATTCTATGTACCACATGGGTGCTTTACCGAAATTACTTCATCTGTCAGATTGTAAATATTTTAAGTTTTCTGAATGCATTTAAAAACGAAATAATATGACAGTCACATCGCCATAATTAAAGACAACGATATTAAACAAAACTGAACCACGATATCTTACGGCAGCTTAATGCCCCCACCAAATGACATCTGTTATATTTCACGATATTACACCATGGCTTCACGACCCGATTGTTGGAGATATTACTGTACAGTTGATCCTCTATATAAAGGCATCTAATGGAGCCAGTAAAAGTTGCCTTTGTGGGCAGAGGCAGGGGTTTAAAATTCCCTAGGTCCGAGGTCCAGTACCTATTGATTTTACATTGGTATCTTTATATTTAAACGACAAAAGTCTTATGACCTGTCGTTTTTTTTACCAGGACAGCCCTACTTTTCTTTTTGAAAACATAACTCAATGTTGATATTGGACTTTATGTGGGATCTGTCAAAAAATATGTCAAAAGGTCCTGAACCTTCCATAACAAAAATCATTCAAATGCAATGATTTTGTAAACTGGGTTTTGATGGACAATGACCGCAGTAAAATCTACGTTTTACGTCGGAGTTATGGCGTCGCAATCTGTCTATGCTACTATAACCTCATGTATTCCTACACGCCGGTACACGTGCCTTTGTTTACAAAACGTAATGACATAAATCATCGTTGCAAACAAAGATTTTGTTCTATTTAAATATTAATATTTTTCGGCATCTGTTTCTCGAACAATAAAATTATTATACCTTATAAGGTATTAGCAAGCGTCGAAAGGCAGAACTCATTTTGCGACAGTAAAATCCACGTTTTACGGTCGGAACTCTTCAAATTGATGTAACGTAGTTATTTTCTAATTTGTGGTCTGTCGGCCAATGTATACACCGTTCTAGCCCCAGGTATCTTTAATATTGAGGTGATTTTTAAGGCAGGTTTGGCTGTAGTAAATAATACGGAAAACAATCATTGGCACAATGAAAACTACTAAACAGACATAAAATCTCGATTTTTATCAGATCAGAGGTCGTCGGATCAGCCGCATAGCTAGTCAGCTCATCAACATCACTCTAATAGTCAGCTCATCAACATCACTCTAATATATACTGCTGAATCACGATGTTGTTCTGCCAAATGAACAAAAACTATAATGTGGTTAACATTGTGTAGTAAAACAAAAGCTGGAGAAGAGAGGCGATGTCGAATATTGGAATTGCTGTGTAAAAAAAACCCGGTACTACTTTTAAAATGGCTTATGGCCAAAGGCATCAAAGTTCGTATCCATTTATCAATCTCAGTATCTATAAAGTCACAAAGTAATCGTCAGACAGTTTTTTTCAAATCTATTTTTTTTATCTGGAATAAGAATTAATTTCATAGCTTCTTAAGAGAAACGGTTTTTACGCTCATCAACATTTTACTCCATATTCCTACAAATTCATATAGTAATGGAAAGGAGGTTTAGTGACTGAATGGTCTTACAGAGCACAACACATGTTACGCCACATAGCAGTGTTGCCACATAAACGCGCCCAACACGTCTATGCGGGGAATTCCAACGCATAAAGAGGTCCGCCACGTTTATGCGGCGGCGTTCAACGCATAGAGATGTGTTGCTTATATGCGGCACAAGGCTGCCTTTGTGACGCATAACGATGGCTAATTTTAACGAGTTGGTATGAAATAAAAAAGAGCTGATATCTCGACAAAAACGGTGGTGGTGATATGAATTATGACGACGACGGTGACAATTGAGAATTTATGTTGTCGGTGTTGTTGATAATGGTAATAATAATACGAGGATGGGGACAGGGACGATGAGAGCGCGACGACGATGTTACCGTCGTCGTACCGACGGCGTTGGCGATTATGCATATGACTGTAATGTTGATGATCGTTAAATTGTGATTTTGGCAGAATTTTGACTTTTGCTTTAATAATAATAATTATAAAAATAAAACTAATAATAATATAATGATCATCACGATGGTGGTGGTGCTTTTTGTGAAGGTGGTAATAATGATGGAGGTGTAAATGCAGGTGATGATAGTAATTGTTTTCTTTATGCGGCGGAATGTAGCCTTTTTGCCGCATAAAAGCTTTCTCTTTATACTTTGAAATTCCCCGCATAGACGTGTTGGAACACGTTTATGCGGCAACACCGCTATGTGGCGTAACACAGCACCTCTCATTGCCTAAGTTTGGGTCAAATCGGTTTGTGATAGTTGGTTAGCTCGCTTGCTTTAGGGCGATGGTTTTTCGTGGCATTACGATTCCTTCATCATCCCAGAACTAACAGCTTCGGTGACAGAATGACCTGTACCTGAGACGTAAAAAACATTTCTTCATTCTTAACCCGTGCATTGTTGGAGTTTGATTTCGCATTGATCTAAGTATGTTTTGTGTCAAAGTTGTTTGTACCTGGTTTAATTGAACGTTAGGGATTACGACAGAAAGGGATTAAACGATTAAGCGAAGAACATGAAAGACTTATTGGTTCCTTTTGCAATTTAAATATTTGTATTTTCGAAAAATTAGTTTACATGTTTTTTATTTTTGTTCTTTGTATACATGCATTTTAATAATAATAATAATCTACAGAATGGAAAAAGGATCTTTTTTGGTCTTTGAAAAATTGCAAATTTTGGTTTGAAAAAACTTACCTAACCTTATGTCTGCTGGTTCTAGTTTTACAATTATTCCTAAACTTAAATTTGGCAATTTTGAAATCTTAATGATTTTTAATTTCGGAGATATTTAAAGAATGTCATTCTGCAGGTCACTTCAAGCTTAAAACATTTGTGTTTAGTTTTGTTAAAAAGGTGTTTATTCGTTATTAAAAAACCACGAAAATTCACGTAATTTAAGTTAACTAAATCTTAGTTAAGAAATTATTGTTAAATCGGGGTCTGTACTTGAGAAGGAAACCAAAAACTAACGCGTAACATAACTAACGCAAAGTAATTTACAATAATAGAAGATGATACGCCCGCCAATAGTTTTAGATGTTCTACCGTTAAAGCTGTTTACCGACACTTCTTGACATAATGAAATTTGCAAAACGTCAGAATAAACTTATCTTCAGACGTGTAATAAGTATTTGTTATAAGTTTGACAGACAGACAGTCGAAGTCTTTAAACTGTTACCATGACGTCACAGCGGAATACCTTTACAACGCAATTTGTATGCATTGAACGTTAAAATGTTGACTAAACGCAAGGTATGAGTGAGCGATCTTGGCATTTCGTTTGTATTGCTGCCTTGAATACATCTACAATATTTATATTCAATGCTATCCATAAACAACAATACAAATTCATATTTGCCATAAGTGTGATTCATAAAACACTCAAAAATGAAATATATTGTCATATATACTATTTAATTATGCTTATGGATTAAATTAAAACAAATGGTATATTACAGGTTTATATTATAACCATTACGTCAAATTTCATTTATAGTATTGAAAATTAAAGTTTTTTGGCATTATCTTGAAAGTTATATCCCAACTTAAAGCAGCAAAGTTGTTTTTCTTGAAAACCAGTTTTTCTAAAATTTCCTAAAAAAATAATTTTTAGGGGAATATAAAAATGTGAGGGAAAAAACAATTTAAGATAAAAGCACACCATTTTAGCTGAAATCCACCAAGCTTTAGCAGGAAGATTTCAACAAGTTAATTGTGTATTTTTTCAGTCTGTAATGATATGACCAGTTTTGGACAATGTATCTTCCCTATTCAATCGGGAGAACATTTATGCTTGTGACTGCGATTACGCGAATCTTCAAGAACAATACAAAATGAGACACGACCAATCCTTTTATACAGCGGGACTCGAAATCACAGCGGTTAGAGACCCTGGATTTGAAGACTGCCGTCTTATCCATTAGGCCACCGCGGCCTCTAAAAATCTGTAAGGTGGAATCATTTAATTTCGCAGTGTTTGATTTTCGTGGTTCTAAACGAAATATCATTTTGCTTGGATGATTAATTCGTGGTTTTAACAGAATATATAAGTTATTTAAGGAATGATTGTAATTTTTTCTATCTATGGGGTCATAGATAAAATTATTTGGTGCACGCGGCATAAAACCGCGAATCGGTTTATGCATACTCGTGCACCAAATAATTTAATCTATGACCCTATAGATAGAAAAAAAATTACAATCATTCCTTATAATTAAATTAAAAAATAAGTTCAATTTTCATAACATTCATGTAATCTTTAAATTATACACATGAAACAAAAAACCAGTGCATTAATCTGAAAGCGAAACACAGCTGATTGCCAATGGCAACCGCCGGTAGCTAGCCTTGCATGAACATTTTCTGCACAATATGACGTCAGCTAATATGACGTCAAAAAAATTCTGGATATTAAAAAATTACAACACTGGATAGTATTAAAATTTAATTATTAATTAATAATCCATTTATCTTTAAAATAATATTCGTGGAACAGGGTCAACGAAAAATGTTAACGTTTTTTGTTAACGAAAACAACGAAAGTTAGGACACCACGGAAATTAATGCTGTCACTATATATATAATCATAGTAAAAAAATGTATGTACATGTATATCAGAGTATTCTACCGTGTATGTATCTTGGTTGTATAGTAGGTCTGTTGTCAATTAAAACTTATCGTCTAGAAAAATATAAATAAATGGAAAATTAAGCCGTGATCTAGAATGTGTTGTAGCGTTCAGAACAGACAGTTGTATCGGTATTAAATGATAAGTGTGTTGCTAACTATCGGAAATAAGCAATGAGAAATCAGAATTTATTCTTTCTAAAAGAAACTGTTTTCATAATATAGTTCTGAATCTGATTTGAACAGATTTTGAAAAACAAAATTATACATGTATTATAACACACAGTATAAACACAGTTTAAAAACTTTATGTGGTATATATATATTATATAGTAGCACTCTGTATATCGGTAAAGTATACGGCAATGCATATCAGATTCTGGTGAATTTTTAAAAGAAACGTTAAAACTGAAGGGGGTCTAGTTTTACGAAAATTTCACTCAGATGATCTTCGAACTTCGTTATTGCCATTTATCACTCTTCAAATAAGATTAATGTTATTGACAAACACACTTGAAATTGTAAGAAACCGCTTATATTATTGATAAAAAAGAATTCAGTATGGGAAAATACTATGCTAGTTGAAAAATTCCGAAATTTGAAAATGGTCCAAGTTGAATTTGTTACCAAAAAATGTTACATTGAACTTTATACAAAACTGAGTTAATTGTAAAACGTGTAAATGATCCGAAATTTTTCTATTTCCAGTTTTTTTTCCATTTGATATAATGGTAGAACTATTATAAAATATGTTATTGCTTACTCTAGTTACACAATACACTCTTAACAAAAAATTTTCTTGACTTCATTTTTTTAATTTAAAAATGAAAAATTTGAAATATTGATAATTTTTTTTATATATTCGGGAATTTATTTTCCTCAGGTCCAAGAGCACTTTAATTGAAAAGATTAATATCCACTTCCATTCCATATTTGTGTGGGTGCACGTACTATTCCAGTTGACCAAAAGTTAGGGATTATTTTCCTTGTCGCAGACCACTAATAATGTTGTATATTCGCATATATTAATTCCACTTTAAGGAGGTTCAAAATTGATGTTTCGCCCTGAACATGTTTGCGGAATTTTATTGGTGTTTTTTTTTTTTTTACCAATTTTACATATTTTCAGCATGTAACTGAATTTTTATGTGAAGCAGTGCATTGTACATGTTTACTTCATTTTATTGATATTTTCACTAATTTTACATACTTTCAGCCTGTATCTGTAATTTTTATTATATTTCATTGATATTTTCACTAGTTTTACATATTTTCAACCTGTATCTGTAATTTTTCTTATATTGTATTGATATTTTCACTAATTTTACCTATTTTCAGCCTGTAACTGTAATCTTCATGCGAGACAGTGTCGATTTAACATGGAGTTATATGTGCTTTCTGGGCAGACAAGTGGGGGAGTCTGTATTAAATGTCGACACAATACTGCTGGTAGAAATTGTCATTATTGTAAAGAAGGTTATTATAGGGATTCGTCTAAGCCGATGACCCATCGCAAAGCCTGCAAAGGTAAGACTGACATTCTATATTACTTTATGTAATCTGAGCATTTTTTGTTATTACAGCGTGTCAATGTAATCTGCATGCACGTCGGTGTCGTTTCAATGCAGAGCTATACGAGCTTTCTGGTCATAAAAGTGGAGGGGTATGCTTACGTTGTAAGCACAACACTGCTGGTAGGCATTGCCACTATTGCAAAGAAGGATTTTATAGGGATCAAACCAAGCATATGAGTGACAGGCGAGCTTGTAAAGGTATAGTGTAAGCTTCAGTCCTAGATGTCAGCCTAGACAAACACTGGTTCTGGTCACATAACTAGACTTATCTATAAGCTTACCTTATATAGTTGCAGTTATTACTTATAGTCTATATAACTATATTCACTTCTCACGCCCTTTGCTTGCTTCTTCACGACTTGCAATTAAAACCTTCCCTTTTTATCACTTTGTAATATCATATATATTATAATAGATTACCTTAGTTAAACCATGTATATCATAATTCATAATGTAGGTTGGATTAAAAATCACCATCACCCTCACAATTATTATTATTATTATTATGTAAAGTTAGAAATGAAGAATTTTTATTAAACAGACAATTTAAAGTTACACCTTATATTATACTGCTTATTGCAACAAAACGCAGAACAATATGACTTCACCAATTTCTCTCATCATCGTAAAGTTATCACTAAATTTGAAAGTCGATACGATGTCTTCAATTAAAGGCCTCAGCGAGTTTTGTTTATATTTAGCAAATACTGTGATGCAACTCTGTCTGGAAATTGAAAAAAAAAAAAAAAATGTACGGAATTAGTGGAAGACATACATGTAACTTTTGTAACTTGGTACCTACCCCGCTTTTCCAAAGCTTCGTTAGATTTACTAAATGGTTAGTGAAATTTCAAAATTTTATGAAAATAACAAAAAATATTGTAGATGAAAAATTAAGTCTAAAATTAATTCTTTTTGATAAAAACAAATATATGCACTAACTTTTCATAAAAAAGTTTTAAAATATTGCCCAGTTCATTTACACAAGATGCAATTTTTCGCTAATCATCTGGTTAAACTAATGGAGTTTTGGACAACCGAGCCTAGAAGATCGATACTAGCAACAAGCATCTGTTTCCAAGGTTACCTGGAAACTGTTAGAACGTACGGCTAAAGCAAACATAAACATACCGGTCTGTGTCCAAATCACAATCCCAAAAGCTAAATAAAAACTTCGAAAAATGACAAATTAAGTTAAACACATTAGTTTCGATCAGATGAGTGAGGCCGGGTGCTTCGCAAGGGTATATTTAGCTACACCTGACACATGTAAAATCAATATTCAGGATGAAAATAACCGGAGCCATGGAATGTCAAATACACTCAGGGTAATTTCAGAGAAAGCGACATCATACTATAGTGACGGCCATAAAACGTTTTGATGAATCAATGAGCATGAGAAATTTTAATATATATATCATATAGGCCTACGTGTTCATCAAGTTGTGACATTATCACATGTATTCTCATTTTATATGTCCAAGTCACCGGTGGGTAGCCTTACCACGTGGTTAGTGAAAGTTTGTATCTTGCGTAGAAAGTAATAATTTTGAAATTCGGGTCAAAAGTAAAACTATACAATTGGTGTTATCAAATTGAAAGAAGTTATTTAAATCAAATTTGCATGTCAACAATATTTGTGATTTTAAGTTAAGAATATTCTGAATTCCCACTAACATACGGTTAAGTTAACGGAGGTTTGGACAACTGAGCCCGGATGTTGAAACATTTGTCTTAGTTTTAGATAAAATGTTGGGGTCTTACTGGATAAGGTTCGACTTTTCTTGCAGTGAGGATAACGCAAATTTATGCTCTGCTTTACTCTCTTCCCTTTAAAATGTTTTTATTCTTTTTAATTGTTATTGCTTCACTTACTTTTGCAGCTTAAATTAAGCTGTGCGAATAAGCAAAACTGTAATATCTAAAATTGCTAAGCAAAATATCATTCTTTAACTCAAATTAGAATTAGTTAAGCAAGAATATTCTTCACTTGTAAATAAACAACTTTATTGTTTTGAAATATCTTCTACTTATTATTGTCATTAAATCAACATTTGATTCATATGGAAAAATTAATTTTCCTCTCATGTTAGTAACACGCATTTAATATTATATGTATGTACGCAATTCTTGACTTTGTACGCAATTCTTGACTTTGAACTCTTAAACAAATGTGCCCTTTTCTGAAAGAAATGTTTAGAAAATTAAGGCATATAGCTTAAAAATTGCGACTTTTAAAAATGTGTAAAAATACGATATTTTCTAAAGAGAATATTGAAAAAGTAATTAAGATATCTGGCATACAAGTAATACTTCAGGTTTACAGGTCTAATAAAATATATTAGTAAATAGGTTTAAAAATGATAAATGTGATGATATGAACCATTGTCATATGTCATTTTGTGAATGAATTTAATGATAAAAAGTTTTAACATGGTATATGACACTGAAAGTAAAATATCTAACAATGTTTTAAGAAATTATATGTTTTATTGAAGAATAATTACATGTATAATTAATATTTTTTGCATTTTTAAATTTTTAAATAAAAGGGTAAAACTTGAAGGTGAAAATTTAAATATATACATCTATTATTTTTTAGAATCTTTTGTCTATGATGAACAATATTTTATTTATTTATTTATTTATTTATTATTTGCACTAGTAAATTCATAACAAATGTGATATTTTAAATGGCCGGTTAGTAAAATCCTTTTCAGGGGTTCTTGTATCAGTAACAAAATACACTTCCTTTTATGAGTTATTTTTTATGTTTAATGAATAATTTTGAACTACCTATTTCATAAAAACTATAAAAAAAAATTCTTAATACTTCTACATTATATATATATATGTAAATGCTAGGAAGAATGTCTTATTCGTTTACATTTTTTTCTAAAAGGTGCGTTTATTGTCGTTAGAAATTTGAAATTTTTGGGTTTGTCACCGTGTTTTCAGATAAAATTCCCATAAATAAAAGCCTTGGCGTGTACTCGTAAAATCGATGCGATGAGTACGAATTACTAAATGTGGCCTATATTTTATTGCGGATTAACACGCAGATAATTGTGAAAAGACACTACTTAAATTCTTCATACTGTCACATACACTATATTTGATAAACAGCAGTTTCCAAATCGGTGAAAGATAATCTCAACTATTTGTTTAAGTCAGATATCAATAATATGCACTTTGTAGCATACGATACTCCGCCCAAGTTATACTTAAACTTGTATAAAATGACAAATTTCTTGAACAGGTGTAAAGTGAGAGAATTTGTCTAGCTGTACCGGATACATTAAAAAAACGAAAAAAATTAACATAGTAAATATTATAGATATTTCTCCATAATTTGAACGAAGCAAGCTACTTTCAAATAAATTGTTGTCCCGGGGATATTGCAAGCCCAGGCTTATCAAGGCTCTCAAAAAGTTATATGGCCTTCATCACAGTATTGTTGATAAATTTGATGTCTCTGTGTCGAGGATTGCCCTGGATATATTTGACGTTCCATTGCTCCATGCTTCTTTCACTGAATTTTGATTACACACGTGGCGGGTGTAGCTAGCTAAACAGGGGGTGCTTACCCCTCCGGATCACCCGTTCTCACTCCCTGGTAGAAGTTCGCGTGTTTAACCTAACTTGTCAATTTCAAAGTTTTTACTTTGCTTCTGGATTGGGATTCGGACATGGATTAGTATAGGTTTTTTTGTTAATACTTTAGACCATTCTTCAACATTTGATTGGTTACTGCCGTGATTGTTCTTATTGTCCTTGTACTTATTGTAAAGCCGAAGTATGGCTTGTAAAATTCGCTATTTCTATAAGTCAGTAATATTTTGCACCTATTAGACAAACTGATTTATGTAGACCTATGAAATCGACATACCCTGTACTTCCCAAAATCAGTTTTTTTTGTATTTGTACAAGTATGTTCATATATACTTGTATGTTTACATTAAACATTCCCCTGTTCCAACTTCACTTACCCGGCGTATCAGAACTGGATCAGTGTTACGAAGAGACATTTACTTGCTTTCTTTGAAAGCCAGTATACACAACAAAAGAAACATTTTCTAAACAGGTGCGTTAATCCTTTTTAAGCAACTGCAAGTGATCTTGATGTTGTTGTTCATATGTTTAACAGCTATAATTGACGGATCGCTGGCCATGTCCACAATGTTCCGACAAAGGCTCGGCATTCTTAAATTGCACATGTGTCATTTAATGACGTCACTGACACTAGTATGTGACGCTTCTTTGGTATGAATTGCTTCTTTACTTTGAATTGCTGATGACCAATATAAAATTCATAAAGATATTCCTTTTCTGTAAAACTTCTTGATACATTTTTTTAAACTTGAATGTTATTTTTTCATTTATTTAAACAAAATGCGATTTTTATTAAGATACATTGTAAGACAAACCCCGAAATCAGTTTATTTTCTTGCCACCTCATGGATTAAAATAAAATCGGTAAAGTTGTCATTTTTTATGAAGAGTCTTGCTGAAAGATATGCCCGTAAAGAAACTGATTAACAAACAGCAATTTGATGGAGAAACTCTCACACACGTGTTTAATGTTTATAAATATAACAATTAACTGATTATTCAAACATCAACATCCACCAGAACGATATGTATAAGTTATACATTACACAAATAAACAACAATTCATTCCAAAAGATATTTGTAAAGTCTTTAAATGAAAACAAAATATAAAAACAAAAACATTTGGTTTTCATTTCAGAAGATATTTGCAAAATATTTTAAGATAATTATAAAAATTGAAATATTTAATTTTTTTTATTTAGAAGTTACTTGCAAAATCTTTTGAAATGAAAACAAAATATAAACATTTATTGTGTTATTTGCAAAATATTTTGAATAAAAATAATATAAACGAAAAAAACATGTTATTAATTTTAGAGCGTTTTTGCAAAATCTTTTAAATTAAAAAAAATACATGTATTTAAAAATGAAACATTTGTATTTCGTTTTTCAAATTTTAAAAACTAAAGTGCACAGTATAAAAAACTTTCATTCCGTGAATACTTTCTTACCATTTAACAGATTTGCAGGTGCGTTTAATTTACGTTATACGTTTTTCTTTACAAGTAACTGGTTTTCGGTGCAGAAGTTTTCTCTTTTTTTCTGGTGGGGGTAAAATGTGAACATATGTGAATGCTGATGAACTATTTTTCACAAAAGAAACCTATTACATACCATATATTTACCACAGGTGCTACAGTACAGGCATGTCGGAAGTTTAACTCTAAGCTAATAGACTAGATTGTACAGCTTATCTCGGACCCTCATTGGCTATATATCAGCAGCTTTTCAACAGTGGTTATCTACATCTGTAACTCAGCAGGTTTTCAGCCTACCCATATTTCGGCAATTCGGCAACCAAGTTTTGACAGTTCAGTGTTAAACTTTCGACAGGTCTATACTATATATGGTTATAGAACTCATGCGAAACAGAATAATCGCGTTGTGTCATAAAAACACTTACTCTGAACACTTATTCCAAGTTATAAATAGGAATGAAAACCCACATTTTGTAAAAAGTTTTTGAAAAAAATAATTTAGAATATTTGATAAGTAAAGTTTGATAAAGAAAAAATATTTTGCATTTCACAAAACCACATGTACACGCACAAAAATAAAATCAGAACTAGTCATATTCAGTAGCTGTTCAGACATCCCCTCCCAGCAGTCCAGACTGGTCACAGCTTATAATAGGTCATGGAGTGTTTTAACCGGACTATCCCAGTGTTATAATGGACAGAGTTGAAACTACATGTACTATCCCAGCATCCTATTCTACAGTGTAGGATGGTTCAACAACCAGGGGATTTATACCAATCCCCTTGAACCTCTCTAGCTAATCAAGATTTGGGAAAATATTTCATTTACACACCATTAGAATTCTGGAGATTTCTAGACTGTTAAATGCCTTGGCGGACTAGAACACGTGTATTGATACTATATTTTTAGGGATATTTTACGTATGGTGTTTATTAGTTTAAGTCTAATTTTGGACAACAGGTGTTAATTACACGTATTTCGGTACTTTGCCAGATTATATCACTTCAAGTATAATGTGATGTTATTTCTGTACCATAGCGACTGTTCTCAGAAGTCTGGTGAACCATTACCATTACTATTATCTGTGTGTAGCACATGAAGCATTTGTTTCTGACAAACGTACACTTGACAACGCCAGAGCCATCAAAAAGACGCTTCCTCAACACTCACAAACTATAGGTTAACATTGACCTGGCCAAAACAATCAAAACATTGCAAAGAAAAAAAGGCCCATTTACAGTGTAAGATTTGTCATATAAAATTTGTCATATAACACAAATCTTGTAGAGTAAAACCCCTCATGACTTGAGATAATTGCAGGCATGATTTGTCATGGCAAAGTAGAACATGTTCTATTTTGCCATGACTAGTCTTGTTCCCAATTAGTGATTGACCAATCAGAAAACATGTCAACTAGGTCATCCAGCTAAAATAAAATAAAATACCAAATAAAAGAAAAAAAATAGAATAAATAATAAAAAATGAAATAAACAATCAAATAAAATTTTAAATAAAATAAAAAATGCATGATAAACAAAATATCCTACTGGAATATATTTTTTATATTATGTAATTTAATGAATGAATAAATAAATAAATAACATGTCTAAATATTATATATGGGTATTATCTTCTTCTTCAGACAGAACCATTTTTCTTGAAAACTTTTAATAAAATGAGATAGCTAGTGTTTTCAAAATTGCAATAAAACTGTCATTTTCTTAAAATACAAGTTTTACAACAATTTAATTCCAAAGGTTAATAATGACAACTGCATATTCATTTAACACATGCTATTACAAATAACCTGTTATCCAAGTACCCATGAACAGTTGCATGCAAAACACAGGTAAATTAACAGGTAAATTTAAAAAGTCTTATATGACAAGTCATAAGTGTAAATGTAAAATCTTCTTGTAAGATTTGTATTATATGATTAATCTTGCAGTGAAAACCCCACTAAACATGAACTCGGTGTCTTTAGCAGGGGACCTACCATTTCTATATTTTCCCATATTTCCTATAATTTTGACCCTTTCCTATATAATTTGATAAACCTCCTATATTTCCTATTTTCCTATATTTTTTGTTACTGGTAGCTTCAAGAATTCAGAATGGGGACATTTTCCCCGCATTTAGTACATGTCTGAAGCAAGATTAACATTTATGATTTTCTAAAGCAGCAAGTGTAAATTACAGTTGCCAATATTTCATGTTTTTTAGTTAAAGGAAGAAAGGGAATGGCTAGAAGGAAGGAAAGGAGGCCTTGAATGTATATTTTATGCATAATCTATTTAAAAATATTCCTATAATGTTAGTGAAAACTTCTATAATTTCTAATAAAATTTTTATAATTTTGACCCCATATTTCTATTTACCCATATTTTTTGGACCCCACCACTGGTAGGAGCCCTGCTTTAGCCAAAAGAACACGACACAAGTAAAAAAAAAAAGCTAAGAAATACAAAAACATGGACTTAACAATAGCCAAAACAACCAAGACCACAACACAACAAAACATGAACTGAAAAAAAGGACAAAACGAATTGACTCGACATTAGCCAAAACCCAAGAGCTCGACATAACAAAAACGTGGACTTGACAATAGCAGCCAAAAATCTATGAATAGACACAACTAAAACATGGCCTTGACAATGGCAAATACAAGATACATGTAATAAAATGTCAAACAACATAATAGAAAGAAGATAATACAGCACAAAAAGCATTTGTTGCTGACCGTACACTGGACAATACCAGAGCCACCAAGTTAACTTCGACACACACGGAAATAGAATACCATGGACTTGTCATTAACCTGCTCAAAGTTTTATTTGAGTAGGACCCTGCTCAATATTCCAATGGGATTAATCCTGCTGATATAACCACTTCTTTGCTGTTTTCTATTACTGAGAATAATTTCATTTCATGAGCATGAATATACATACTGATGGATGGAGATTACCTTAGTACGGTTATATAACAAGACAAAAAGTCAATTTTCAATTTGACAGTTTGTCCGAAATAAGAGTGATTCCAGCTAGTTTGATGTCTTAAATAGCCATAAAGATTGTATACAAATAAAATACCAAACAAAAAGATCCAATCTTCTCCACTGGAAAAATTTAAATTATATCTTTGGGATTTCTAATCAGATAAACTTGACCTTTTTAAAGCAAGGTGCGAGTTTTAACAATACAACTGATCAACACATCACACCTTTCTTTCTATACAAATTATCTAGACCCTCTAATTTTCTAAATGAACATTATTTTGGGCAATAAATCTGCCAGGGACATTGCTATGATAGTTTAACAACTCTTTAAGACCCACAATTAGCCCTAGAGAAAATATGGACAGGTTTTGGAATTTTTTGGTGTAGATTTTTTCTTCTTTCTTTAAAAATTCAAATTGAAGATTTATAAAAAGATATAGATCTATGATTTCGGATATATATACCAAAGTCTCCTATTATAAATACAATGTAAAAAAAAACCCGCTTAACACTGAAACATTTTCAGTTGTGTCCTTCATCGGGAATGAATGTTTACTAATTGTTTATATATAAATAAAAGTGAAGATTCACCAGAATTACCAGTGTATTCATAATTTGTTTGTTTTCTGCCCAAAAATAGTGATGACATATTACATAGTTCACTTTTTAAAATTTTATTTTATATTGATCTACTTGTGTGAAAATGTGTACATATATTTATATGATGTGTATTAGCATTTGATTACAATCTGGCTTTATTGATACTTTTTGTCCAATATTTAATTATCGCACTTTTCTATGAAAGGGATTGAATTTTGATGTGTGACACTGCATAATAATCAGAGATTTTGTTTGAAGTACCTTTTGTTGTGGTAAATCTTACAGTGTGGGGTATAAGATATCCACAGAAAGGACGATTAATAAAAAGTAATATATTGATGTGACGATCTTCAAGTATTATAACGCCCGTAGAGACACTCCACACAATAGACAGCTTTCAACACGTCTAATTTAAGCATGTATTTTTCATTAGTGCTAATGTAAGGACTTGTATATGAACAGATTATTCAACACTTAAAAAGGCCCCCGGTTTGAGGTCTATTTTTCTCATTTATAATATTCGTTCGTTTATGAATTCAGCGTGGGCAGTCGAAAAAATGTTAACTACCTTCTTTACTGACGGTGTGGCGGTTTTAATTAATCTTGATTGACAAACAGACAAGAAGAACGCAAAAATGATAAATTCAAGTTCCAATTTCCATTCATTTCCAATATCTTGTCACAAGACGTAATATTGAGTGAATGGCTATCGGTGTCTGCTCAAAATACCAGTTGAGTTAGGAACATAACATTCTAAGCCCATATTGTAAATCTATACATTGTCTCTACATTGCCTAGGTTCAACAGACCCTATTCCGAGAAACTTGTCAACTCAACAGAAAAAAAACCTATTGTGCATTTATGTCACATGCTTTTTTAATGAAAAAGTTGGTTTTTAAATAAATAAATAAATAAATTAATTAATAAATAAAATTGTCATTTACAAAATTTTTAATAACACTTTTTGCCATAACAGTTTCACTACGCACGCTTCAACTAAATTTTTGGTAAATTTGAAGAATACAAATTTGAATTTTGAATACTAGTAATTGTCTTAGCTTTTCAAATACATACATGTATATTGTAATTTCTGATTGAACACAACTTTAAGCTTATGTCCCTAGATATATTTGACGTCCCGTAATTCTATGTTCCCTTTCTTCTCAATTTAAATTACACTCGTGGGTGTTGTAGCTAGTTACACAGAATATGCTTATCCTTCCCGAGCACCAGGCCTCACTTTACTGGTGGAAATTCACGTTCATTTTACTTTGTTTTGTGTTTGTGATTTGGACATGGACGTGTGTGTGTTTAGTTTTTGTTTTATAAGGCCGTTTTTATTTGTAGCTAAACAAACTTAAAATCTTAGTAAAAAACACTTCAGGATAAATCTGCTATTTAGCATGAAATTTCAGAAACTTGGTTTTTAAATAGAAAATTGCTACTGTCACAACAAGCTCGAATTCCTACCGGAGTGCTTCTGTTTCCTCAGCGGTTCTAAAACCTATGGTCTGGAACAGTATTAATACCATCACTCCATTCCGTTCTTTAACACGTGTTTAACCTAATATAGCCCAAGAGCTAGTGGGGTTTGAAATATGTGTCAATGGCCAAAAGCTTTGAAGGTTGTTTCTGATAGAAAAATGTCTGTAGTTTTCGAATTTGGGCGTCTTGTGAATGAACTCGTTTCCGATTTTTTTTCAGACGCGAGTTTTTACACTAGAATCGCATTTTTCAGCCGGTTTTTCGGTAATTTGATAATTCTGCATTATGGACGCGATATGGCCTTAAAATGTCTTATTACTGATGCGGTTATCAAGAATTATGATCATTGTTGACATTTAAGTTAAAAACTTCTTGATACATTTCAGATTTTTTTTTAAAATAACTATTTTAGGAAAAAAATAGACCAAAAATTTTGCGTTTTTAATATTTTGCCCTCTTTTATGTCTTATAAAAAAATAATAAAAGCATTTAAGTGAAATGTTTTACCATATTGTCACAGCCTAATGTGTTTTGCATTCAATAAAAGTAGCTGCATATCATTTGGTAGGAAATTGCGGCACCCACAGTGGAAAAACTTTCCCCTACCCCAAAAATTGCAAATTTCTCAAAAAATCGATCTTTACTACAAATTTTGCTATTAGTTGCCATACTGATTGTTATACCGTGTAAGCTTTAATACTTGGGTGACAACATTGAAGACCTCTAACTAAAAACTTCTTGTTAAGCATTCAATCTCAATTTTGTGGCCAATTTTAAACAACCGAGTTTTGCGTTTTTACTTAATCTTTATTCGTTAAAGTCTTGTAGCGCATTCAAAAAAAGCCTGATTATCAATATACTATTTTATTTAGAATCCCTGATGTTTGTGCTTTATTGTGCAAGTATAATGTATAACACAATCGTCACACAAACCCTTTCACCACAATTTATTCTTCCCCCTACCCCATATGCAATAAATAAGCGAGTTCGCGAGATATTGATTTTACACTTGTGCGTTCTCAGGCAGTGAGATTTTAAACACGGTAGAGTGTTATAACGTAAATTTGTACTTGAAACATATAGTAAATTACGCTGTTAGCTTGTTTATTCAATGCTTTGATTTTTTGTATTATTAAGCAATGATAGTGCCACGCCCTTTTGTATGACTCGGCAGATGGCGCTGCGCAAAGCGTTTGTGTTACGTTTTCTGTCATTGCAAATCACACGTGGTTGCAATTATAGATACTTTCATATGGTTGTTGTTTATGATAAGTAAGAAAAAACTATTCACCCCTTTTTTCTATTGTTTTGTTACCGTTTATATTTCGTGTGAACAAGTTGATTTTATTTAATATTTGTTTTTAAAAAGAATCCGTGTTCACAATAGAATCAATGAAGTTTTGACGCAGATAAGTAATCTGTTTGTTAATTCTATTTGATTCCGTGACTGAATTAAAATCACTGTAAATAATATTTTGCGATTTGTTTGTGATAACTCATTGTCATTTCAATTAGAAGTGTTGCAAAATGGCCAGCACACGGCTGGATACATCTAAGGGGAAACAGATATTACAGGGCGATAGCACAGATGAAACAAATCTTGTTTGTTGCCTTCATGTCGATAAACGTTTCCAAGATATAGAAATTAAACCTTTTGATGAAACAACATGGAGTAAAGTGGCAAAAGTTGCTGAATATCGTCTTTCGAAAACAAAATCCCACAAATATAAACAAATTTGTCAAGATCTTCCTCAAAACTTTGATCCTAAAACCAATGGTTATCACAGAATGTGTTACAAGAACTTCACTGCTGTCTCAAAAAAAGAACTAGAGTCTTTTTCCACTGTAGAAGTAGAAGAAGTTTCTTACACTTTAAGATCCCACACTGAACATTTATCGGACGAAACTTCCTCCTCCGGTATTTTTCTTCCCGTATGTTTGTTTTGTGGCCTCCTGACGAAGGGTAAGAAAAGGGAACAGTTAGGCAATTGTGAAAGTTTGGAAGCGGGAGAAAAAATAAAAAATGCTGCAATGGTTCTGGGTGATACAGATATGATTGCCAGAGTTTGTGATATAGATTTTGTTGCTAAAGAGGTTAAATATCACCATAGCTGCCGAAAACATTACTTAAATCTTTCTGAGAGGTGTATACCCGGGTCTGCTAAGACAGAATATGGCAACATTAGGCTAGGACACGAAAAAGCATTTAAATGGTTGACCGAATACATAAATAAAAACGTTATAGCACAAGGTCAAGCTGTAACAATTGCCTCCTTGTATGAATATTACACTACAATGCTGATGGACATTGGTCTTGATTGCTCCTCATATACCATCCAGACTTTAGAAGTAAAACTTCTAAATCACTTCAAAGATGATATTTGCATGAGTAAAATAGGTAAACGACAAGGCAAAATATTATATCCAAGCTTTCTAGATACAGATCAGATTATAGGTTTCCATAATACGTTTTTATTAAATTCCAAAGTCACTGAAGCTGCATACCAGTTGCGAAATACAATATTAGAAATGTCAAAGACATGTCCCCAATTACAGAACCCATTGACTGTAAATGAAATACAGAAAGGCCAAGCTAACCCCCCAGACATACTTATGCAGTTTTTTAAAACTCTATATACAGGGTCTTCAACAAAAGAACCTTCTGAAAGAATGAATAGATGCATCAGTTCAGCAGCAGATGATGCTTTGTTTGCTGTAACCAATGGCGAAATAAAGCCATCAAAACATTTATGTCTTGGACTGGGTTTTAAAAGTATGACTGGTAGTAGGAAAATTATTGAAGTACTAAATCATTTAGGGCACTCAATAAGTTACCATGTTGCGGAGACACTTGAAACTGAACTTGCAATGACAATATCAGACAGGAATCAGCTAACTCCTGATGGATTACTGAAAATTCCAAACTTGTCAACCGGAACGGCTTGGGATAATTATGATGAAAACACCGAGACTTTGTCTGGAAGCGGAACTTTGCACGACACAGTTGGAATATGTTACCAGAACACTCCCGACGAACAACATTCAATGGGGGACTCTCTAGGAATTCCACAAGTATCCACTACACAAACAAAGTCATTGAAACGTAAACGCTCTTTAGATATTGAGGACCCTATTTTAGAATCTTACAGAAAGCGTCCAAAAATAACAAAATTTCAATATCCCGTAAAAGCAATTTCGGACCCCTCTAATTTAAATGAGACCAGAAAAAGGGATTTAACATGGGTGATTTGTCACCATTTATTTTCTAATATACCCATGTGGTCAGGATGGAATTCTCTAATCACAGTAGATCATCTACCAGAGCAAGTGATAGGCTATATGGACAATATAAGTTTGCCACCGACCCGATTAGATGTGGTGTCGGAAACATTACGTCGATCGCAGATTGTGGCACGGGAATGTTCTGATAACACAGCAATTGTCCACTATGATCTTGCCATAGCTAAACCAGCGATGCAGATACAATCGGAAGAATCACCAAAGTACGACAATATTTTCATATGTTTTGGTCCTTTCCATATAATGTTGGCATATTTTGGCGCTCTTGGTCACTTAATTGAGGGCTCTGGCGGACCATATGTGCTAACCGAGACCAAAGTTCTGGCAGAAGGGTCTCTAAATGGGTTCATAAAAGGGAAGCATTATAACAGATGTCAGAGAATGCATACTATATTATCTCTTTCTTTCCGTATTCTCCATTTTCGGTCTTTTCTGGAAGAGCATGGTCAGATATCTGAATCTTTACGAGCAGTTAGAACAATTCATTACAAATACTTCTTCAGAAGAAATGCAAAACGTTCTAGAGCAAGAAAATTTAAAATCTATTTTGATATGTATGAAGCCTTTTCCAATGACACAAGAACTGGAAACCATGGATCAACAGCACAGTATTGGTTTATGTATATTGAATTAGTTGAACTTCTGTTACTTTTCAGTAGATCTTGTCGAACTAACGATCTACCTTTATTTACTTACTGCTTAGGAAAAATGTGTCCAGTATTTTTTGCAGCTAATAGACCAAACTATGCAAGATGGATGACACGCTATCACTTAAATTTACTTAACATTGATATAAGTCATCCACAAGCAAGAGCAATGCTTGAGAATGGTGGTTTGTCTATAAGACGCTCGAATAAATCATTTTCCAGAATTCCAGTGGACATGACACTTGAGCAGACAATCAATGCTGATGCTGCATCTCGTCTAACTGGCATTTCTGCATTCAGCCAGTCATATACGGCCAGGCGAAGATGGATGATTACACGAAGTGTCCGCAGTGCTATCGTTGGTGCTCTTCTCTCAAAAACTGGAATCCGGAAAAAGGGGGATGTGAATCAAGAGCTCAAGCCGTCGCGAATTCAGAGAGATAATAAAGATGTAAGTAGTTTGATCGACTGTATTAAAGCAACTAAGAATCCGTTTGATACAGAGATAAGAAATGAGGATCTCCTGTGCATATCAACTGGTAACAGAGTCAAAGATGATGTGAAAAATGAGATACTTAGTTGTGTAAAATATGGCGAGCAATCTTTTCACGACTTTAGAAATGGCTGTTTTGCAGATCCCTCTAGATTTGAAAAACCTATTACAAGAAACAAATTGCGCACTTTTGCATCTTTGGCACTTAAGGTTCGGGTTGAGGTGAAAGCAAAGAAAATCATACAGCTACAGTGTTCACGTGATCTATTTGGTAGGCTTTTGTTTTTGGCAACGACAACAGATATAAACTTGCAGAAAGTTTTTGAATATCCTCTCACTCCCGTGCCGCCAGCTCTTGCACAAATTGACGGGAATATGAATAAAACCGACAATCAATACTTATGAAAATGTTAGAGAGCAA
This sequence comes from Anadara kagoshimensis, assembly GCA_021292105.1. Taxonomy (NCBI): domain Eukaryota; kingdom Metazoa; phylum Mollusca; class Bivalvia; order Arcoida; family Arcidae; genus Anadara; species Anadara kagoshimensis. Next base: position 59,138,258 of record CM037861.1, read on the forward strand.
GGCTCATTCTGATCCTCCAGCTGCAAATCAAATTGATGCTTATGTCGTTGATGCCATGTTCCTTATACAGTTGCTGTCAAACCTACCAGATACTTTTGAAGGTGTAGCCAAAACCATTCTCAAGCTATTATGTAAACTGGCAAAAGAAATACACTTTGTTTGTGACACATATGTCCATCCATCCATCAAAGATATTGAAAGAGATATGCGAGGAGAGAGCAGTGGACCAGATATTGTAGTAATGGGCCCAAAACAAAAGCGACCTCATGATTTCCGTTCAGCTTTGAAATCTGCTAATTTCAAGAGGTCATTACTATCGTTTTTGCTACAAGAATGGAAGAATGATAACTATGCTGACATTCTTGCAGGCCATACATTATATTATGCAACAGAGGACCACTGCCATCAATTCTATTGCGAAAATGATGCAACAGTAGTGTGCAGTGAAGTGTCCAATCTTGCCTGTACCCACGAGGAGGCAGATACCAGGATCACCTTACATGTGCAATACATTGCCTCAAGGTCCGATTCTCCTAACGTAGTGGTTAGAGCAAATGACACGGATGTAATGGTTATTTTATTGTATCATTGTCACCAAATACATGCAAACATATGGATGGATTCAGGCACTGACGGCACCAATACTAGGCGATTTATTGATCTAACAAAACTGTCCAATGAAATTGGGATCGAAATGTGCCAAGTTCTTCCAGCTATCCATGCTTTCACTGGATGTGATTATACTGCAGCATTTCTTAGAAAAGGTAAAATTAGGCCTTATAATATCGTTGAAAAAAGTGCAACTTTCAGAAGCGTTTTCTCAAATATTGGAACAAATCAAAGAGTTAATGAAAGAGATATGAAGGTAATGGAATCTTTTGTCTGTGAAATGTATGGCAAAAAAAACATTAAAACAGTAAATGAGGCACGATTTGCCATTTTCAGAGAGAAATACGCTCCAACAAATCAAACTGACCCATTAGAAAAGCTCAAAGGAGCCGATCCGAGTTCACTACCTCCTTGTAAAAGTGTTCTTGTTCAGAAAATCCTCCGAACAGAATATGTTGCATATTTTTGGAAACATGCCAATTGCAGTTGTCCTACATTAAATACTCCACAAGAAAATGGATGGAAAAAAGAAAATAACAAGTATGCGATTCACTGGTTTGAAGGTGAACAGATTCCGAAAGATATAAGACTGAAGATGGACAGTACAACTTTTACAGAGGATGACATGGGAGAAGATGAGGATGTACGTGAATCCGACAGTAGTGATAGTGAAGACACTGATGATGAATGAAATTATAATTCTGAATGAATACGAGTTATTTTGAACCAGCCTGTCTAAGAGCACTAACACAGTATATCCCGTGAATTCGCATATCGTTAGCATATTGGGGTAGGGAAGAATAAATCGTGGGTAATGGGTTAATGTGACGATTTTGTTACACATTATACTTGCACAATAAAGCACACACATCAGGGATTCTAAATAAAATAGTATATTGATAATCAGGCTTTTTTTGAATGCGCTACAAGACTTTAACGAATAAAGATTAAGTAAAAACGCAAAGCTCGGTTGTTTAAAATTGGCCACAAAATTGAGATTGAATGCTTAACAAGAAGTTTTTAGTTAGAGGTCTTCAATGTTGTCACCCAAGTATTAAAGCTTACACGGTATAACAATCAGTATGGCAACTAATAGCAAAATTTGTAGTAAAGATCGATTTTTTGAGAAATTTGCAATTTTTGGGGTAGGGGAAAGTTTTTCCACTGTGGGTGCCGCAATTTCCTACCAAATGATATGCAGCTACTTTTATTGAATGCAAAACACATTAGGCTGTGACAATATGGTAAAACATTTCACTTAAATGCTTTTATTATTTTTTTATAAGACATAAAAGAGGGCAAAATATTAAAAAACGCAAAATTTTTGGTCTATTTTTTTCCTAAAATAGTTATTTTAAAAAAAAATCTGAAATGTATCAAGAAGTTTTTAACTTAAATGTCAACAATGATCATAATTCTTGATAACCGCATCAGTAATAAGACATTTTAAGGCCATATCGCGTCCATAATGCAGAATTATCAAATTACCGAAAAACCGGCTGAAAAATGCGATTCTAGTGTAAAAACTCGCGTCTGAAAAAAAATCGGAAACGAGTTCATTCACAAGACGCCCAAATTCGAAAACTACAGACATTTTTCTATCAGAAACAACCTTCAAAGCTTTTGGCCATTGACACATATTTCAAACCCCACTAGCTCTTGGGCTAATACGAGTCTGTTGCATTTTTTCATTTTGCACGTGAAAAAAAATGTTGTTATAGTTTTGCCAATATCATAAATTACGATAATATTTAATTATGACATGAGTTTCCTCTGTGACAAAAAACAGACGGAAAACATGGTTTTAACTTCATGGACGATAGCGCGATGCATGCCGGGAATCTAGTTAAATTTGAAACCCAGAATCCATTCATACATTGATTATTTGATAAAAGAAAAATAAAAAACACAAAAATGATATAAAGTACATCCTCGGTTAGTACGGCTTCTTAAATTCAAATATCAGGTGCAAGATGAAATCTAAGGTTTGTATATTTTCCTATAGTTATTTGCGTGCGAACGCATGAAGCACGTGCCAACATTGAAGCGATAGATCATAGTTGTCTAACTGATGTACAACATTTGTAAGCTGGTACCTGATAGTACTGAATACACACCAATATGTAAACATTCATCTTATAGTAATTTCACTTGCAAAAACTATCACTTCTCTTTATTTATATAGAGCATTCGACTTCAGTTAAAAATGATGGGTTTTAACTCCAACTTTCTAATTGAAATTGAATAGGATAGTTCCTTGAGACGAGTTTAAAAGGTATAACTCGATTTATTTCCACTAAAATTTATTTGAAGATGATATCTATATAGTGTAACTATTTTCCATATTGTCTAAAAATTTCGTGACTAAATTTTATCTGAAATTAAAGAGAAAATACCAGCTTTGTTGTTTGTTTTGTTTGGTCAGACTTTCACCCCAGCGTTTACTATTCCTATACCAGTATGTAGCTAGATCAAAGAGTGTCTATACTTTAGAATGTCTTGGAATGAAGTTAAGATTTAAAAAGATTTGAAAAAGATATAAAGTTTGCTTGTTAAACATTGACTTTTATCAGCATGGGTTAAATATTGCCCGATTCCAGTTGTCAATGGATTTAAAGAAATAGAATAAAATCTGGTTCCAGTTTCAGAATCATTCTTAGATTTCTTAGATTATCCTTAACTTAAATTTAGAATATTTCGAAATCTTTTCTTGGAACTGTAACGAAACTAAATGCATATATTTATTACCTTGAAGCGACCATCAAAATGACAGTTAAAGAATTATTCCTTTTATACAAACTTTCAACATTGCTGGGATAGCACTTCCTTATATGTTTCGACAGTGTTGGAATAACACTACCTCTTTGTTTCCACGGTGTTGGAATAACACTGCCTCTTTGTTTCCACAGTGCTGAAATAACACTACCTCTTTGTTTCCACAGTGCTGGAATAACACTGCCTCTTTGTTTCCACGGTGCTGAAATAACATTGAATTGTCTGGAATTGTCTCTTGATTCATTCTTTTTCGTTAGTTAGGTTGTTGTGTAATAATCTTGTTGACTTTGACTATATCCAAGTACACGTTTCTTAGTATTTAACTGTAGATGTCTAACTTTAACTGTTTCTTTCAGCTTGTGACTGCCACCCCGTTGGAGCACTTGGAAAAACGTGTAATCAAACAACTGGACAGTGTCCGTGCAAAGGCGGAGTGACCGGACTGACGTGTAACAGATGTGCAAAAGGTTATCAACAAAGTACATCAGCAGTAGACCCATGCATAGGTATGTCCATAAGTATATATTGTTAAACAAGCGCTTTTTATCCCCGTCTCTCCGCCCTTCCGTCCGTCCAACCACTTCTTGTCGGCAGTAATTCTCCAAAAATATGAAACACTATTTTACTAAACTTGTTAGAAAGCATCAACACTGATCATTAACCCGAATTAGTTTGCCAATTTTTACTAGAGTTATTACCCTTTGAACCAAAGTGCAAATAACAAAAGTACCTGCTGGTGGGGGTTTTACTGACTTTACTTGTACTCTCTTTATTAAAAATGCTAATTTTGAAACAACATTGATCGCAACGTGGTTCGATTAGCATAACTCAGCAAGGAAGTGCAGGAACGTTCCAAGGCGCCATATACATGTACATTAATTTTGTATAGTGTTGTTCTGAAAAACTTACATGTACTCTGTGACGTAGATTGTGCGTCTTTGTTGTTATAGATATGTGTAATCATGTCATTTTAAATTGGAGCCGTTCATGAAAATAGATAAATCTTTACCACGACAACATTTGAAGCGTTTGTCGAAATTGAAACTTTCGTCTGTTTTAGCAATATTTGTATAACTATTGTATTATTAATGTTTTAACACCATCATCAGAATAACAATACAGTTAACTGTAGATCAATCACATACCATTCCTTATACAGTCAAACCTGTCTATAACGACCAACCAAGGGAACCAGGTGGCATCTAAGGACATGTTGACTTGCACCTGTATATTGAAATAACATGAATAAAGAGTTGAGTTGAGTAATGGTGTTTAACGTCCCAGTCAAGAATATTTAACTTATATCGAGACGTTGCCAGCTATAGGCGAAGGTGCGAAAATGTAGCCTGCGCGTTGCGCTGATGGCATTATACAACAGGGTTCTTTATCGTGCAATGTTCAGCGTGACTCGGGACCTCGTTTATTTTAAGTTCTCATCCGAAAGAACTCCGACTTTCATTTCGTAATGCAGTGTGCTTGGCGAAAGAACAGATACTACCCACTTTCAAGTCTTTGGTCAGACCTGGTCGGGGCTCGAACCCACGACCTCCAACTAACGAAGTAAGCTCTCTAACAACTGAGCTACCGCAGTGGTTAACATGAAAAAGAGCAATTTGGATAAAAATGTTACTGGCCTAAAAACGCAGGTGGCGTTTATATAAAGCTAGCATTTAATGCAGGTTTAGCTGTACGTTATTCACATTACTCAATGCACCAGTCCTTCAATCATTTCTTATATAGAATCCACTATGAGTAAGTGATACATGAATAATGTTGTTAGGTTCTCCAGAATGGAGGTTTTTTAGACCTTTCATATCTTTTAGTAAAAAACGCACGTTTTAGCCTCTTCAAAACTGCTTTTCTATTTTCGTCAATGATCCACGCTAGGACTATCACTTAACTGTATTATAGTCTAGATACCATCACAATTGCTTCCTTGCAATGTGACTTAAGGTTTTTATATCTTTTAGTAAATTACCCCGGATTTAACATCTAAAAATTAGTTTTTATTTTGCAGTTATTGTAATTAGTCAATGATCCTCGCCAGAACTTTCACTGTTTACAATATTATAGAAACCATCACAACTGTTTCCTTGTTTTCAGGTCCTAGGATAAACGATACTGGAGGTGATGATGGTTTTGTTATGTTTGCGCATGCGTAGACCGTTAAATAATGACCTTTGAACTGTTAGAAATGCTCAATAAGTTTGTTTCAATGTACAATGAATATGCCTGTGGCTCTCTGGGATGCTCTGAATCTTGCTGGCAAAAGCGCAAATGTTGCTCTGCTCATATTCTCTAAGCATGAAAAATAAAATTTAAACATTTCTTGGTTTAGGAGTAAAGGCATGAATATACATAGTTTGTTTCATACAAAGTTAACTAACACGAATGATTAAAAAGGTAAAATATTTTGAAGGACAGAATCCCGTTCATTATCTTAATTCATTATAACTATGGGTTTGCTATTGGCTGCTTTGAAAATTTGAACTTGAACGTGAAAAAAATTTTTTGTTAAAGAATTGATGACACTACATACTGAAATTAAGATAAGCTCTTTTTCTAGCCTTAGAATTCTGCTTACGTTGCAACATTTTAGGTGTTAAGTTATATTGCAAGATACACTTTGCCGCCGGACCCTAAAACCGTCGTTTATAAGGGATATAAGGCTTTTTCAGAATTTTTCGAAGATATGGACATTCATTTCATTATTGAGAATGTCCTCCCAAAAGCAAGGTTCAAATAAAACTAAGATCAGTGCTTTTAATTGAAAAAATAATTAAAAACTGGTTTCTTGTAAAAAGAAACATCTGTAATTGGGAAGAGTTTTGTACTGATTTCGTTATGACTGCGTATTGTGTATTTCACAATAGATATTTCATACTACATTGATGAGGCCCTTTTTATTAAATTTTAACGCTTGCATCTCAAAAGGTCATTTGTGGTTCTCATAAGGTGGGATTGGTTTAATGCATGTTTCGTTCATTTGTTCACAAACGTTAGCTATTATAGGCATCGGCAAACAACATTGACCTGTCTGTTTGACCTTTTAGAAATATAGAAAGATTCGCCAAATACATGGATAGTGTTAGGATTCGCTTGTAATGCATTGTACATAAACAATAAATGCGCTTAATTTTGAAATAAGTGTTTCACGTTTTGTATGCGAAGTAAAGAATTGTGTTCCATATACAAAAAATGCATTGGTCAATTATAATTATTTAAATTAAAGGTCAAACTGACAGGTCAATATTGTTTGCCTATGAAGGTACATTGGTCAGGTGAAAGCTGGAACCGTGCCTAAAGGGCCTCTTGTTTTAGCATGCTGTTTATAGTTAAAAATTTTATTATAACCGTTAATTCCAAATTCTATTAAACGGTGTTCTTACATCAGGTAGAACTTACACAGTTAGAAAACGCATCTATATATCTTTGACCACGATGATGATGACGTCATGGTGGTAATTTTTGGGAATGAGGTCTCGTTTATGTCAACGCTTTACAATCATTCCTTAACTAAAATTTTCTTGAACTCGCTAATTGAATACCGTAATTATTTTCTTAAATTTTGAGATATTGATGACTTTCAGGTGTCATTTTGAAGATCAGCTTTTAACAGCTTAATATTTCAAAAATATTACTTCGTAAATCTATATAAACATTTACTAAAATTAAGGGAAATATTAGTTAGGAAATGATTGTTCATCGATTTAAGCTTTGGACAATGAATTAAATAAGAAAAACACACTAGTAACCATGTGAAACAAATATCAGAAAATACGAAACAGAAACAAAGTTCTTTAAATTAAATAAAAATGACCGTTCCTATCTGGAATTTATTTTCTAAATAATTCTACAACCGACTGGGAAAGCATGAATGTAAGAAGCATGCGATGAAATGTCGGAAATCTTAAAAAATAATAGCAATCTACTTTGTCTTACAAATAGTATGCATGTTGAAATCATTAACTTTGAAGGAATTAGCAGCTGGTTAATCAAGTTTTTCTGATGTGTGTTTTTTTCAATCTCTGAATCGAGGCATGAGCGCGCGCAGTATATGTAACATTCATCGTCTGCTTTGTGAGACTCCTGCAAAATGCCAAGCAAGACCTTACTCCGGAAATAGATGTACCGACTTGAAATTAAAATCATCATTTAGAAATATTTGTAACAAATGTTTGCATGTTTTTCATCAACTATCAGCGGCGAAATAAGACAAAAAATTAATGGCTGTCAGTGATAAAACGTTATTCTGGAACTGAGTTTTACGATTATTTAATGACAAAAATGATATCTGTAACACTTTAAACTTGTTGGATTTTAAATATTTTTATTTCTTTGTTGTGTAATAGAAATGTAAGAATTTTAATCTATTTTTTCTGTGTTTTGTTACAGCCATCCCGAATTCAACTCCAAGACCAACATCAGATCCATATGGTAAGAATTATGTTTTTAAGTAATTCATTATGAGTGTTCCTACTTTTACCAAATAGCCAGCTGAGCTTATTGCTCGAGCCCGAACATCAAAAAACTTTGTTATCCACTCCTTTATTGTACAAAATGATAGCAAATAAATAAACACATTCAATTTGTCATTTTATCCCACTATTTTGCTTTTTAGTAGAAACGTGCTAGTAATGTTGTAATATTTTAAAACTATTTTTTGGATGTTTGTGTTAGTGGCAACTTGTGATTGTCACCCAGGGATAATAGTTTAAAAATACCTTTTCAATAAAACATTTAGTTGACATATTAATCCAACTCATAAATTATTGGAGCAGGCCTATCCTTTTTCACATGTTACCTTCCGGAGCATACGGCCTCACTTCCCTGGTGGAAGTTACTTGTTTAACTAAAGTTTCCCAATGTTTGGTTTGATTTGAACCTAGACCAGCATGTTTGTGTTTGATACATGACCAATCCATAGCAAGTGTATCCATACCATATATGTACTTGGCCATTCAGCAGCAAGTACATCCATTATATATTTGACCAATCAGCAGCAAGTGTGCCCATTATAAATTTGACCAATCAGCAGCAAGTGTATCCATTATATATTTGATCAATCAGCAGCAAGTGTGCCCATTATAAATTTGACCAATCACCAGGAAGTGTAGCCATTATATACTTCACCAATCAGCAGCAAGTGTACCCAATAAATAGGCTTACAAAATATACATGATCGGTGGTTTTTCTCTGGTGGGTATCTGGTTTTGACCTTGATTCTATCACTGACTCGGTGAGAGGATCTTGGCTTGAGCGGAAAACATTACTCCATTCTACTTCATTCATTTAGATGTTTTGTTTTAATGTATTTGAGATCAAATTGGTAACTGAAATCAAATGTTGAGCGAGTTAACTTGTAGAGAGCGTTCTTCAGACATGAAATATTTCTAAGTACGAGTCCGGTGAGATGTAAAAACCAATAAATTTTAATGGAGTGTACACAAGATAGGAATAATAACAGTAAAAATGGATCACGGTGTGTACCACACTCGCAGACGATAAATAAAAACTGTGTGTACCGCACTCGCAGACGATAATCAAACAAATACTAACAGATGAAGTTATTGATAGGTTCGGGTTTTACCGGAAGGAATCTACGGAGAGTTAAAAGGGGACTACACGTGGTTTTATTGCGTACTTGTCTATAAGAACTGACCATAAAACATTTAAGTGTATATAAACTTGACAGCTTAACGTAAAGTAAATTAACCTTCACATCTGATTACCCGCCTTGTTGACCTTAGGGGATCTTCTGCTGCCATTTTGGAAGATATCGTCTGCCGATCCGCTACTGAGGATGGTGCATATTTTTTGTAATATTTGAAACCACACGTTTCTTTCATTGTTTTAACAGTAATGGCTGAACAGATTGCATTTCATAAAATTTGTAATTCAGTAATATTTCGAAAATAAATTGTTTTTATGTACATTAAAATAATTCTCAGTCCTGATGCTTTGAATTCCACTGGTAAGGTTAATAAACAACTTGTCATAATCAAGTTTGATCGATTTGAATTTTTCGAGTTTTTGTCTAATATCACTGCAATATAAACTAATATCATTGAGCTCCATGTCATTGAACAATATATAAAACATGATGCCTGTCAAGCAACATTTTGACAATATGAATATTTACACATAAGTAGGTAATAATTTTAATGAAAAAAATTCCTAAACTTTTCTTACTTATGACTGTTTCAATTTGTATTCAATCGAATCAAATTGAAATTTTCTGAAATGTTGCAAAATTCGACGAATTCACTAATACTGAGGACAATGGCTGCCTAACTCCCGCGCCTTGCACTTTTTCAGGCAAGACTTCTAATTATCTAAAGGCAAAATGGCGATGTGATATAAAACATAACAGACTAACCTATCTTGACATCCATCTCTCTTTTGCCGCGTAATTAACGAAAATTAACATAAGATGCTCACTTTATGTCAGCTTAACACGAATATTACAGGCGATATTGATCTATTACTTAGTGTTATGAAATGCCAAAATATTAACAGCACTTCCGTCTAATACCGTATAGCAGACGATCATGTCTAATCGAGGAATCCATTTTTCTAATAGAAAGAGAGATAGATGTTTTGCAAGCGGAACCATGTGTTAAATAACATCAAAGATTCGTTTATTTTTGAACGAGAATATATTTATTATTACCTTCATAAAAAGACACGTTTTAAGATAAGGTTCGTTCTTTGCGTGTTACTTCGTTAAAATGTTTATAGAAAAGTCAATCATAAAGGTTATTCAAAACATCTTGGTGATTGTATTAATACGAAAACGTCAAGTTAGCTCTGTTTGTTGCGAATTAGTTTATACCCGAATGCGAAACTAAAATAACGGATATCCTTAATAAATGGGGGATAAAAAGTATTTGGTACCAAAAGCACTGATTAAAAATAAGACTGTAGTCAATGAAATTTATCTACCGTGTATTCCATCAGTCATTATCGGCCTTGTAATAATGTCTTTTGAAGCATAAGACGTATTCTGTATTAAATGTCACTGGTAGCATGCTCAGTGGCACTCTTGCTAACATAAATATTATATCATGATTCGCCTATTTGCAATGGTGGTAAAAGACAAATTCCTTAAAATCCCATTATTATATTGGAAGTTATTATAACACGTACATATTTATTATACGACGTTCTTGCAACAATATGTTATCAAAACCAAACACACCATTCAGTGTCCAAATTACAATCCAGAAATCAAGCAAAAACTTATATTAAGTTAAACACGTGAACTCCCGTGAGGTTGGGTACTCCCGAAGGGTAAGTGCCTACTACCTTAATATCTACATCAGCCAAGTACAATGTTTAATTGAGAAAAAAAACGTTTAAATAGGTTATAATGGAACGACAAATATCATAGAGAGAGAGAGAGAGAGAGAGAGAGAGAGAGAGAGAGATGTAAGATTGGGACTGAGCACACGTGCATTTACGTGTGTGGCCACTCATCTACTGGTTATGTTTTTTGTCTGAATGGAAATAATACTGTGTAACAGTGAATACGAGAAGCAGCTTCATTTACATCCATAGCCATAAATCAGGAATGATGTGTTCATGATGTTTAATCTTTTGAAGTGTATACACTATGTATGTGCTTATAATTACCTGTAATTACTATGTATACGTATTACGCTGATAGGGATATATCCCAGTAAAACACAACAGTCTGATAGATAATGGCTTACATAAAATTAACTGTCATAAAACCCACCTCAGTAACATCGATATAGTACAATAGTACGGAATACCTTCTTGCAATATGAAGCTTTAACTAAAAACAGCCATTATTATTAGTTCATGAAATATGACTATTATTTAAATGTTAACCTGTTTACAATTTTTATGCTGCACATGATAAACTGTTTCAATATTTTCCGCTTTGGATATTTTTAGCCATTTTTTGCCATTCCAAAATTATGAAAGCGTAATTATGTGATATGGAAACACTTTAGTTAACATATTTACGTTTTTTATGCTTCACATGAAAAAACTGTTTCAATATTTCCGCTTTGGATGTTTGCCATCGTGATTGTGGAAGTATAATGTAAAAGCATGCAGCTCAGTATATAGAGCGTCGGACTCAGACCAAAGGTCGAATGTTCGAATCCTGACAGATGCATGTTGTGACCTTAAACAAGTTAATTAATTTCTCATTGCTGCTGACTTACTCGGTGTCAGATGGGGCAGCAACCTCTTTAACTGTTGTCTTGGTAAGCTAGCACATAAAAATCGCAATGGGAGCGCTTAAGTACGGGGAAAGCATCTGAATAATACACAATGTCAGTCATGATAATATAGTGAAAGGCTAGTGTAATTTGACTGACAATGCACACAGTGTAAAGATCAAAATGCGCCTATAGAGGCCTAATGAATACTAAAGTTGGTCTAACTTTCGCAAAAGTAAGTAAATAAATAAATGATACAGAAACATTCTACTTCCGAACAAAAGTGTGTAATATTCCTGTAAATAAGTCATATCCAGAAAAAAACCTAAATAGCCATAAAGGATGTTATTTATCACGTGTGTAGAGCGAAATCCTGCCGAGATCTTGATCATTTTTCATTGTTATCTTGGTGAGGTCATAAAATTGACATGATATATGGAATATATAGCAAACTAGGATAGAATGCATTTCAAAGTTCGGTACAACCTTAGTGTTCAAAGGTACAAAACCTCCTTCCCAAAATTTAAATTGATTGCATGTTTGGCGTGTGAAGACAATATTCATGTAGGTAAAGCTAATTTAATAAAAGTAATAAGATTTCTGTTCGTTTAAGTATTTTATTGACTCAGAGTTGAGACAATACTTATTTATTGACTTTACAATCTCATTTGGTAAGACATTACATTGCTATAAAAAAATTAAGGCTCGTTGAAAATATGGAAGAAAGAGAGAGAGAGCATATAAAATATGCAAATAAAAAAACGTATCCAATTTATACAACATATCAGGTGATGCGGCCGGTTGCTTAGGATGCAGGGTTAGCTACTATTTGGTCATATTTAACAAAACATGATGCGTACATTTGAACTGACACCTAAATGAAAAACTGATATATAAAATAAAATAAATAAAACAAAACACGAGATCTGAGGATGAAGATTCCAATTAAAAGACCTTTAACAAAAACGTGCGCTAGTATGTGAATGACTACACCATTGGCGACTGTGTGATGCAGCCATTTGAATCTTTGTATTGACGTCAGTCATCACGGAATGGCACATTAGGTACTTTTCTAACATATGCAAAAAAGATCATCAAAAACAAACAACGTTCCATGTTGTTCAAATCACAATAAAAAAGTAGCTTTGAAAACTTTGAAAACTAACAAATTATATCTTCTTGTCTTTCAGCCTGTGGTAAATGCCGGAAGAAGAGGAAGAGAGTTAACATCAGGAAGTACTGTAGACGAGACTTTGGTAAGTTTGAGGTGCATAGGTCAAAAGTCAAGGTCAAATCTTCAAAATAACAACTCGGCAATGTTAGGGACTGTGGTTTTTGTTTCCCAAGAGTGTCTGTACTACAATTTAGGTGCATAGGCCAAGAGACACTGTCACGAGGTCAAATCTTAAAAATAACAACTCGGCAATGTTGGGGACAGGGGAGAATTTATCAAGAGACTGTTTTAATTTGTGCCTGTATTGCAGTTTAAATAATTTATCATTTTTTTCAAGCAATGGATATGGTACGATTTATTTCTGTGGATGACCGAAACAGAAAAGAGCCCAGTGGAATAAAATGTATATTGCAGGTTTCGCCAAGAATATTCCAAATATGGAACAAGCAACATCTGTTATAATGTTCATCCATTGTTGCGACTGCTGCACGACTATACCATCCTATCTCTATATAAAAACCAGTTGTCATTATGAATACCAAATTTTATATGTTTTAATATAAAATAAAGTTTGTTCCTACTTATTTAGAGATTTTTTTCTGTTTTACTTTTTCAGCAATCCAAGCTAATATCCTATCCCGAGAGACAGTTGGAGACTGGGTTAAATTCACCATTAATGTAATAAGCTTATACAAACGAGATCCAACTCGAACAAGGAGAGGAGAAACGTTTTTATGGGTTCCAAGGCACGACGTACGATGTAAATGTCCAAAACTTCGATTAGCACGACGGTACTTAATAATTGGTCGACACAGACGGAAGTATAACAGACCCGGATATATAGCAGATAGGAAGACCATTGTCATCCGATGGCGCGACAGGTGGCAGCGTAGACTTAGAAGGTACATGAAACACGAAAGAAGAGGGAAGTGTAACAGTTCTGGAAGGAATAAAAGAAATTGATTAAAATAAAGCTTTGAAAAAGTGCTTGTAAAGTTGGGTGCTGCCCGAAAAATGTGAATACATATATGATGAACTGTGAAATACTCAGAAAGATAAAAATATTACAATCTGTATATAGTGAAACGAAATAACTAACCATATACAATGTATCATTATTGTAATGATAAAAATGTGATAATGGAAACAAACATTGTAGTTACCATAGAAACGGTAAGTGATACATAATGATACATTATTTAAACAATTTCGTGAGAGTTTTGGATTCGGGTTTTTTTTGGCATAAAATTTAAACAGGAGGAAATGGAAATTCTTTTGTTTTTTCCAAACAAAGGGAAATATTTCTGAGAGGATTGCAATTGGAAGAACAACTGAATGGAAAGAGAAGGTCATACTGATTTATTTCACAATGGGATTTTGTTATATAGAGAATATAATTACGAATGGATTCTTGTTTAAATAAGGGTTCATAACAATATGTATATATTGTCAAATGATCATGTGGTGTATAAACTTACAGTGATGTATAAACTTTATGTTGTATATAATTTAGCAGTGTTAATATAAAATTAAGAATGAGTATATTTTCTTATTGCAGTGAGTACTTTCGGTACTTTGATTCTTATTTTTGAAAAAATATAGTGTCACGTCTTAGTTTGCCCTGATGCACTCAGAAAGTGTTGATGTTATTGATGATGACGACGACGATGACGTCGACGAGGATTATATATTCTAAGAGAGAGAGAAAGAGAGAGAGAGAGAGAATGTGAGGGGATGTAAAATTAATTTTATGTTTTTATCATTATAAGGAATCACCATTAATGCAAATCTGCATTAATGCAAGTCTTAAATCTTCAAGCAACTTAAATAGAATCCATTATCCTGGAAATCGTATGCCGTAAGGTCTTTAACTAAATTTCCGGCAATTCCAGACTTGATCAATATGTCTAGAATTAAAAGGTCATAAAATAATTAAATGGGGGTCTTTATCAGTGAAAGATTAAAAGATTAATTCATGTTTGCTCTATATTACTCAAGTCAAGGCACTGGAGAAGTGGGGGGGGGGGGGGGGGGGGGCGAGGTGTTGAGATGTTTTTGGATACAGAATCCTTTTGATTTTTACAACCTGTAACAGGATAATTCGAAAATTATTTGCTGAAACAGTTTTATCAAAAATTGATAAAAATAAAGAAAATATTCATTCAGTTTATTTTTATTCACTATTATGGATATAAAAAAATGTCATACTAACTACAAGATACCAAAAAGTATCCCGGTAGTATATATTTTTAAAGAACAAATGTATAAAAAAAGAAAAATGGATGAAAAATTGGTCATTTTGTTGGTTTGTCTTTTGTAATTTTTGTTTATTTCACAAGGGTTTTATGATTTTAAAGGGTTCATGTGAAAATCATCCACATTTCCATATATCCTTGGTTGACCAGAAATGTAAGATGGCTAACATATGAATTTATATCAACATTATATTTAATACATTATCTTGTTTTTAAGGGTGTATATTATTTGTTTATTTGTTTATGTTTATTATATCTATATCTTGTTTACACTATTGTTCATGTGGAATGGTTGAGCCATGCTGTGTGAATACCGTATGAATTCATACAACTAAATACATGGACTTCTGACATTATTTATAATAAATATTGAAGTTACACGCGGTTATTGTTTTTCCTGAAGTATAAGTATATTTTGTTAATTTTTAAAAAGGAAAATGTGATGTATCAATTTTAGTATAATATTATTTGTATTTATAGGTATCCTTCTACTACTTCAGCTCATTCAATACACTGTCATATAATGAATTTTTTAATATTTCATTAAAAAATTCAAAAATTTATAATATGACAACACCCCCTGCAAAGACTTGTTCAATCTCTGAATCATTAGCATAAATCATGTTTTTTAAAACCAGAAAGTAGAAAAAACAGCACTGGCACAAAAACAAAAATATACGGTCTCACCTATAGCTGTAAATCAACGTTGTTTTAGAAATAATGCCTGTCATTATACCACACAATAACTCCTTAAAAGTTTTGGTAAATAATTCTCAATGGGTATGGACTGTTAGATAATTTTTCCTAGAGTAATGTAATTTTTGCGACATAATTCCGACTATGCTATTTCATGTCGTTCCACACAGGCTTGTTAAATCATGTTGTTGGCTGCGAACCCCGATACCACAGATTGTATTAATATTTTTCATAAATCTTATTATGCATCAAAGTTAAATGATTCGCGAGATTTGAGTCGAATCAATATTGTGCTACCGATTTCGCGAAATCCTGTCATAACGATGCTTTGGTACCAATTCCGTGAAGGCCAGTCCATTTAAAGTGTCGTTATCATTTCATGTAGACAATTGTATCCAATCCATATAGTTATTGGAGTTTACTCGGAGTTTGATGTACTGAACAGGGAGCTGTTCATATCATATATATAAAGTGTACATATTTTTATCAGGTTAATAGTAGACATACATGTAGTATAAAATTAGTAAAGAAAACCAAAGAATTCCTGGAATATTTTACCAACGAATTTATACATTTTAAGTTATCGTTTAGGCTCGGCCTATATCTAAATAGCAAGCGGTAAACCTTGGCCGAAATCGTAAATCTCATTTCATAAAATGGCGTTACGGAATCGGCCGAGATGTAACGAGTGATAAGGTATATGAAAAAAATTGATTTGAAATAATCTCCCATACATTGATTTTAACCTGATTTATAGTGCATATAAATTTATTTAAAATCGTTATAACAGCATTTATCATTGTCAGACATTTTTATTGTTCCGAATCACACAAGTTATTCTGTATTGGATCCAAGAAACACTAGCAAACTAGTAGTTTTCTTACTGGTATTTTTTATTTTGTCTTCAAATTATTTAAGCGACACTAGAATCCACTGTGGCTTTGTGATTTTGTAATTCAGTCCCTTATGCTTGATTGTCAATAATGTTATAGGCGGATCACGACATGATGGCAATATATACAGCGAGTCTATTTTAACATAGGTTTGTTAAAAAAATAAAGCGTAGAATGGCGTGATTATAAACAAACGTATCACGCTTCAAACGTAACACGCTTTTATTACTGATTTCAGTGGTTTAGTTAAACAATATTGACCTGTCGGACTGACCCGTAGTTCCAGTATTTATTATGGACCAGTACATTTACGTACTGTAAATTTACTTAATTTCACGGGTTCAAATTGTCGCAGTTTTACAATTTCAAAGGCGTGTATTCCATCTACACCATGGGTAACCTGTATTTTTTATGTATTAACTCCAAATACACACCTTTGATTTGAGTGGTTCATTGTATATGGATGTTTACAGTGAAGGTCAATGTTATACCTATATAGACTCGCCGTTGTTTAAAACACTGGCATCAGATCGTGAACGGCCTATATCATGAGAAAACTAGTAGTTTTATTGTTCTGAAATTCAGTAAGCTGTGTATGTTACTCGTCATTATCACGTGATAAACTAACCAGACAAGCCTAGATATTGTAAAAGAAAATCTTGTATAGTTATAAGTCACATTTGAACAATATTTTGTCAATTTTCATTCTGTTTTACATCTGGTATAAAATATTGTTGCGATCTACCTCCCCTTAACGTCGCTTTTGTTATTTCGTAATAAATAATTATATTAAATCATTTATTTTGTTGGTGTTTATTATTTTTTTAAAATCAAAAACAAACATACCAATCCATGTTCAAAATACAGTCCCAAAGCAAAGTAAAAGTTTGAAACTACCAAATGAATTAAGTTAAGTGGGAAGAAAGACCGGGTGCTCCGGAAATGTAAGCACATGTTTAGCTCGCTAAAATAAATCTTAAGATATGTGTTTGTCTTAAATACAAGTGTCATATAACAAAGTTTGTCATTTGATCCGATTTCCCCGGAATTTTGTAACAGCAGATGGCCCAAAATTGCCTATTTTAACGGGTTCTAACGGATTTTAAATCGGAAGTTCAAATTCAGTGATTTAATGTCGTATAGGGTACATGAAGCAAACGAATAGGTGTGAACTATGCAGTAACGTATGTGACGTTGAAAACTGATAAATCTGTTTCACAGTTAATACGCTATGATGAAACTTGTTCCAAATACGGTAACCTTATACAGCGAACCAGCCGTTTACAAATAACTTGTTGACTAATGGATTATTGCAAGCCTAGATTTACCATTCTTTTCTGAACAGAATAAAGATGTGTTTAGTAAATTTTCATGAGTTAGTCTGGCATTCTGGCATGCAGTTATTAAGAGCCACGTTGACCGCTAACCGCCTAGGTTCGAATCCCAGACGAGACAGAATTTAGTATGTGAAAGTTTGTCAGTTCGCTTGCCGAAGGTTTTTCTGCAACAGCGCCTAATGAAATCCAGACTTCATTAGGCTTCGAAATTACAACGACAATTTCGACGCCTAATGAAATCCAAAGATTTGGGCTCCATGCAGACGAGAAGTCTAAAAAAGAAACGACTATATTTGAATTCTCGTCTAAAGCCTTAGTCTTTGGGCCTCATTAGGCATTGTAATATTGGCGCCCTGACTTCCTTAGGGATTGAACTTGATTAGGTGTTGCTACAAGGCACTAAAGTTTCTTCCACAGTCTCTGAACTTACCGGCTCGATATAAATAAAAAAATCTTGACTGGGCCGAGTAACTCCATAACGCATTTACTCTACTTCTGTGGTAATTTCAGTTAAACTTCGTTAATTTGAAGTTGTAAGGTATTTTACATAGATTAGAAAAAACCACAATGTGTTTATATGAGAATTATGTGATAGAAGCTGTTCAAAAGCTTTTGTCACAATAATTCACATCTCATTTCTTAAATGCCTCGTTATCAGTACGCCGAACCCGGGTGTGACCCAAGACATGAAAGTGGGTAGTGACTGTTCTTTCGCCAAGCACTCGGCATTACGAAATGAAAGTCACGGTTCTCTCGGATGGGAATTTAAAATAACCGAGGTCTCGTGTCACGGTAGGCGTGACACGATAAAAAAAAACCCTGCTGTACAATGCCATCAGAGCAACGTACGGGCTTAATCTGTACCTTTGCCTATAGCTGACGACGTCTCATTATATTTGAAATATTCTGAACTGGGACATTAAACAGCATCACTCAACTCAACTCGTTTACCAGTACAACCCACCTAATGTGAAATACTTTATTGTACTATAACACATATACAAAGTGCATAGCCGTTTATTTGGATCCTTTCCGTTTTAGCTCAATATATACGCGACTATCAGTTGTTTTCAAAATAGTTTCGATTAAAATAATTAAAAAGTTTTGTTTTTATAAAATTTTACATCAACCATCTTTCACTGCTTGTCGATCATTTTAAAACTTAAGGGTTTTAAGGTATTTTGAGAATAATGATGGTTTTGAGACAACACCTGTTCATATATGCATTAACTGGTGTGTATTTTATGTTTTTGAAAAAAATCAATTAAGAATTCATAAGTGTATGCAGGAAGTGGGGAAAGCCGTAAGGTGCATCTTGAAGTTCATTCTCCTAATTGTAAAACGAATACAAGTAATCAAGGTTATTAAAAGGCCTGTTCAATTAATATCACGGTCACCCTAAAGTAGCTGTACGGTTATCCTAAAGTAGCTGTACGGTCACCCTAAAGTAGCTGTACGGTCATCCTAAGGTAGCTGTACGGTCATCCTAAAGTAGCTGTACGGTCACCCTAAAGTAGCTGTACGGTCATCCTAAGGTAGCTGTACGGTCATCCTAAAGTAGCTGTACGGTCACCCTAAAGGAGCTGTACGGTTATCCTAATGTAGCTGTACGGTTATCCTAAAGTAGCTGTACGGTCACCCTAAAGTAGCTATACGGTCATCCTAATATAGCTGTACGGTCATCCTAAGGTAGCTGTACGGTTATCCTAAAGTAGCTGTACGGTCATCCTAAGGTAGCTGTACGATCATCCTAAAGTAGCTGTACGGTTATCCTAAAGTAGCTGTACGGTCATCCTAAAGTAGCTGTACGGTCACCCTAAAGTAGCTGTACGGTCACCCTAAGATAGCTGTACGGTTATCCTAAAGTAGCTGTACGGTCACCCTAAGATAGCTGTACGGTCATCCTAAAGTAGCTGTACGGTTATCCTAAAGTAGCTGTACGGTTATCCAAAAGTAGCTGTACGGTTATCCTAAAGTAGCTGTACGGTCACCCTAAAGTAGCTGTACGGTCACCCTAAAGTAGCTGTACGGTTATCCTAAAGTAGCTGTACGGTCATCCTAAGGTAGCTGTACGGTTATCCTAAAGTAGCTGTACGGTTATCCTAAAGTAGCTGTACGGTTATCCTAAAGTAGCTGTACGGTTATCCTAAAGTAGCTGTACGGTTATCCTAAAGTAGCTGTACGGTCACCCTAAAGTAGCTGTACGGTCATCCTAAAGTAGCTGTGCGGTTATCCTAAAGTAGCTGTACGGTTATACTAAAGTAGCTGTACGGTCACCCTAAAGTAGCTGTACGGTCATCCTAAAGTAGCTGTACGGTTATCCAAAAGTAGCTGTACGGTTTTCCTAAAGTAACTGTACGGTCATCCTAAAGTAGCTGTACGGTCACCCTAAAGTAGCTGTACGGTCATCCTAAAGTAGCTGTACGGTCACCCTAAAGTAGCTGTACGGTTTTCCTAAAGTAGCTGTACGGTCATCCTAAAGTAGCTGTACGGTCACCCTAAAGTAGCTGTACGGTTATCCTAAAGTAGCTGTACGGTCACCCTAAAGTAGCTGTACGGTCACCCTAAAGTAGCTGTACGGTCATCCTAAAGTAGCTGTACGGTCACCCTAAAGTAGCTGTACCGTCATCCTAAAGTAGCTGTACGGTCATCCTAAAGTAGCTGTACGGTCATCCTAAAGTAGCTGTACGGTCATCCTAAAGTAGCTGTACGGTTATCCTGAAGTAGCTATACGGTCACCCTAAAGTAGCTGTACGGGTATCCTAAAGTAGCTGTACGGTCATCCTAAAGTAGCTGTACGGTCATCCTAAAGTAGCTGTACGGTCATCCTAAAGTAGCTGTACGGTCATCCTAAAGTAGCTGTACGGTCATCCTAAAGTAGCTGTACGGTTATCCTAAAGTAGCCGTACGGTCATCCTAAAGTAGCTGTACGGTCATCCTAAAGTAGCTGTACGGTCATCCTAAAGTAGCTGTACGGTCACCCTAAAGTAGCTGTACGGTCATCCTAAAGTAGCTGTACGGTTATCCTAAAGTAGCTGTACGGTCACCCTAAATAAAATTAAAGTAGCTGCACGGTTATCCTAAAGTAGCTGTACGGTCACCCTAACGTAGCTTACGGTTATCCTAAAGTAGCTGTACGGTCACCCTAAAGTAGCTGTACGGTCATCCTAAAGTAGCTGTACGGTCACCCTAAAGTAGCTGTACGGTCACCCTAAAGTAGCTGTACGGTCACCCTAAAGTAGCTGTACGGTCATCCTAAAGTAGCTGTACGGTCACCCTAAAGAAGCTGTACGGTTATCCTAAAGTAGCTGTACGGTCATCCTAAAGTAGCTGTACGGTTATGCTTAAGTAGCTGTACGGACATCCTAAAGTAGCTGTACGGTTATCCTAAAGTAGCTGTACGGTTATCCTAAAGTAGCTGTACGGTCACCCTAAAGTAGCTGTACGGTCACCCTAAAGTAGCTGTACGGTTATCCTAAAGTAGCTGTACGGTCATCCTAAAGTAGCTGTACGGTCATCCTAAAGTAGCTGTACGGTTATCCTAAAGTAGCTGTACGGTCATACTAAAGTAGCTGTACGGTCACCCTAAAGTAGCTGTACGGTTTTCCTAAAGTAGCTGTACGGTCATCCTAAAGTAGCTGTACGGTTATCCTAAAGTAGCTGTACGGTCATCCTAAAGTAGCTGTACGGTCACCCTAAAGTAGCTGTACGGTCATCCTAAAGTAGCTGTACGGTTATCCAAAAGTAGCTGTACGGTTTTCCTAAAGTAACTGTACGGTCATCCTAAAGTAGCTGTACGGTCACCCTAAAGTAGCTGTACGGTCATCCTAAAGTAGCTGTACGGTCACCCTAAAGTAGCTGTACGGTTTTCCTAAAGTAGCTGTACGGTCATCCTAAAGTAGCTGTACGGTCACCCTAAAGTAGCTGTACGGTTATCCTAAAGTAGCTGTACGGTCACCCTAAAGTAGCTGTACGGTCACCCTAAAGTAGCTGTACGGTCATCCTAAAGTAGCTGTACGGTCACCCTAAAGTAGCTGTACCGTCATCCTAAAGTAGCTGTACGGTCATCCTAAAGTAGCTGTACGGTCATCCTAAAGTAGCTGTACGGTCATCCTAAAGTAGCTGTACGGTTATCCTGAAGTAGCTATACGGTCACCCTAAAGTAGCTGTACGGGTATCCTAAAGTAGCTGTACGGTCATCCTAAAGTAGCTGTACGGTCATCCTAAAGTAGCTGTACGGTCATCCTAAAGTAGCTGTACGGTCATCCTAAAGTAGCTGTACGGTCATCCTAAAGTAGCTGTACGGTCATCCTAAAGTAGCCGTACGATCATCCTAAAGTAGCTGTACGGTCATCCTAAAGTAGCTGTACGGTCATCCTAAAGTAGCTGTACGGTCACCCTAAAGTAGCTGTACGGTCATCCTAAAGTAGCTGTACGGTTATCCTAAAGTAGCTGTACGGTCACCCTAAATAAAATTAAAGTAGCTGCACGGTTATCCTAAAGTAGCTGTACGGTCACCCTAACGTAGCTTACGGTTATCCTAAAGTAGCTGTACGGTCACCCTAAAGTAGCTGTACGGTCATCCTAAAGTAGCTGTACGGTCACCCTAAAGTAGCTGTACGGTCACCCTAAAGTAGCTGTACGGTCACCCTAAAGTAGCTGTACGGTCATCCTAAAGTAGCTGTACGGTCACCCTAAAGAAGCTGTACGGTTATCCTAAAGTAGCTGTACGGTCATCCTAAAGTAGCTGTACGGTTATGCTTAAGTAGCTGTACGGACATCCTAAAGTAGCTGTACGGTTATCCTAAAGTAGCTGTACGGTTATTCTAAAGTAGCTGTACGGTCACCCTAAAGTAGCTGTACGGTCACCCTAAAGTAGCTGTACGGTTATCCTAAAGTAGCTGTACGGTCATCCTAAAGTAGCTGTACGGTCATCCTAAAGTAGCTGTACGGTTATCCTAAAGTAGCTGTACGGTCATACTAAAGTAGCTGTACTGTCACCCTAAAGTAGCTGTACGGTGACCCTAAGATAGCTGTACGGTTATCCTAATATAGCTGTACGGTCATCCTAAAGTAGCTGTACGGTTATCCTAAAGTAGCTGTACGGTCATCCTAAAGTAGCTGTACGGTCACCCTAAAGTAGCTGTACGGTTATCCTAAAGTAGCTGTACGGTCACCCTGAAGTAGCTGTACGGTTATCCTAAAGTAGCTGTACGGTCATCCTAAAGTAGCTGTACGGTTATCCTAATATAGCTGTACGGTCATCCTAAAGTAGCTGTACGGTCACCCTAAAGTAGCTGTACGGTCACCTTAAAGTAGCTGTACGGTCACCCTAAAGTAGCTGTACGGTTATCCTAAAGTAGCTGTACGGTTATCATAATATAGCTGTACGGTCATCCTAAAGTAGCTTTACGGTCATCCTAAAGTAGCTGTACGGTTATCCTAAAGTAGCTGTACGGTTATCCTAAAGTAGCTGTACGGTCATCCTAAAGTAGCTGTACGGTCACCCTAAGGTAGCTGTACGGTTATCCTAAAGGAGCTGTACGGTCATCCTAAAGTAGCTGTACGGTTATCCTGAAGTAGCCGTACGGTCACCCTAAAGTAGCTGTACTGTCATCCTAAAGTAGCTGTACGGTTATCCTAAAGTAGCTGTACGGTTATACTAAAGTAGCTGTACGGTCATCCTAAAGTAGCTGTACGGTTATCCTAAAGTAGCCGTACGATCATCCTAAAGTAGCTGTACGGTTATCCTAAAGGAGCTGTACGGTCATCCTAAAGTAGCTGTACGGTTATCCTAAAGTAGCTGTACGGTCATCCTAAAGTAGCTGTACGGTTATCCTAAAGGAGCTGTACGGTTATCCTAAAGTAGCTGTACGGTTATACTAAAGTAGCTGTACGGTTATCCTAAAGTAGCTGTACGGTTATACTAAAGTAGCTGTACGGTTATACTAAAGTAGCTGTACGGTTATCCTAAAGGAGCTGTACGGTTATCCTAAAGTAGCTGTACGGTTATACTAAAGTAGCTGTACGGTTATCCTAAAGGAGCTGTACGGTTATCCTAAAGGAGCTGTACGGTTATACTAAAGGAGCTGTACGGTCATCCTAAAGTAGCTGTACGGTTATCCTAAAGTAGCTGTACGGTTATACTAAAGTAGCTGTACGGTTATCCTAAAGGAGCTGTACGGTTATCCTAAAGTAGCTGTACGGTTATACTAAAGTAGCTGTACGGTTATCCTAAAGGAGCTGTACGGTCATCCTAAAGTAGCTGTACGGTTATCCTAAAGGAGCTGTACGGTTACCCTAAAGTAGCTGTACGGTTATCCTAAAGTAGCTGTACGGTTATCCTAAAGTAGCTGTACGGTTATCCTAAAGTAGCTGTACGGTTATACTAAAGTAGCTGTACGGTTATCCTAAAGTAGCTGTACGGTTATCCTAAAGGAGCTGTACGGTCATCCTAAAGTAGCTGTACGGTTATCCTAAAGTAGCTGTACGGTCATCCTGATGAAAGATGCATGCGGGCATTCTGATCTCTCTTCAACAAATGTTGCTTTCTTTTTAATATGCCTATTGTTATCTTTATTTTTGAGCAAGTAGCAGTTGCAACATCACTTCACCCACCTGTATCAGGATAGGAAATTACGAGATATCCATAATTGTCGTAAGCGGTGAAACGAAAGGTAGATTATCTGCATATTATCATTAATGCCTTTTAAAATAAAATTCCTTTTATTTTAACATTTCATACGTGTTCCTTATTGCGAGTTTTTGTAAATACCCAATTTGAAATATTACGAGTCTGTGGCCGTTTTCGTGAAATGTGAGATTTAAAATATTGTTCGAAGAAAACCACTGTCCTGATGGGATTCGAACCTAGGCGATGAGTGGCGTTGTGAGCAGTAAGTGTGCGCTTTAAACCACTTGGCTACCGAGGCTAAACTTTAAAAAACCCAAACTAATTCGTAGATGTACTTGAATATAAAGACCAGGAATTTTACCAGGAATAAGAGTTGAGTTGAGTAATGGTGTTTAAAGCCCCAGTTAAGAATATTTCGCTAAATTCGAGATGTCGCCAGCTACAGGCGAAGGTGCAGAAATTTTGCCTGTGCGTTGCGCTGATGGCGTTATGCAGTAGGGTTATTAAACGTACCAAGCCTACCATGACACACAGCACCTCGTTTATTTTAGTTCCTATCCGAAAGAACCGTGACTTTCATTTCGTAATGCCGAGTGCTTAGCGAAAGAACATTCATTACACATTTTCAAGTCTTAGGTCAGACCCGGTCTGGGTTTGAACCCACGACCTCCTACTTACGGAGCGAGCACTCTACCACCAGGAATAAGAAACACAGACTTAAACAATATCTGGTAAATATTGGGACAACGAGTTATAGGACCGGTTGTCCTGTGCTGCTTTCAATGAATGTTTTATAAAACTGATTCAAAACCAGCACATAACACTAGTGATAGGAATTCAAGCTTAGATGGCATGTACTTGGAATTATCAGATGCAACCGAAACGAACATTTAATATATATAACCTACCACAACATAACTAATAAACTAAGAGAAAGAAATATTATAAATTATGTTTTTAAGTTTAACACCCAAAGAAAAACCAACATGTTGTAACAAATTATCATAGGAAATGGGCTAATTTTACATTTACTTGATGAGATGATATATTATTATTAGCAATTTATTGAGTTTTATTACAAGTACTATTATTTTAACGTTCATAATGAGAAGTGTTTGTTTTCTAGAATTATTTTCCATTATGGTACAGCACAGACCTGTCGAAAGTTTAACACTGAGCTAATAAAAATGAGTTCAAGCTCGGCTGCCGAGGGACCGAGACATGGATGACCAGCTACCTAGAGATTTTCAGTAGCTACCTAGAAGCTGTCATAGTATATCTAACTAACTAGGGACCATGATAAGCTGTCGATTGGCACTAATTCGTTAGCCTAGTGTCCGACAGGTCTGTACTGTTATATACATAATATTAGTGCCAAGTTTAACATACACGCTACAGACAAGTGGATGTCAACTTTGAAGTTAAATCAACTTTTGAGTTATTCACTTAACATAACCCAAATGTAATACTTAGAGATGCACTGATTCGCTTCCAAAATACCCATTACTTTTAATTATTATCATGCATATTTTAAAGAGTGGCTCTCTCAGTTTTTGTTTACAAGGCCAATTAAAGTTTATGATATGTTCAAATAAATTATTCATGTACATGTATATTGTATATTCGCTTGAATGTGTATTAATCTTAATTTTTTCTGAATGGTTTTACGTCACAGTCAAGAATTTTTCACTTATATCGAGGCGGTCAGTTCAGGAATGGTAGAGAAAACCACTGTCCCGATGGGAATCGAACCTAGGCAGTGAGCAGTAAACGTGCGCTTTAGGCCACTAGACCGCCGAGGCTTAACTTAAAAAAAACAAAGAGTAATTCGTAGCAACATTTGATTATAAAGAGCGGGAATGTCACCACGAACACGAAGCACAACCTGAAACACTATCTGCTAAATATTTGGGCCACTGGTTATAAAACATAATGGATATAACAACAATATAATGTTCGGTGGTGTGGTTAAATTCCATCAGTGGGTTAAATATACCCCACTAATATTTTACAACCAGGAGTCTCTTAAACTCATTCAAAATGAGTTCTTTTTTTTATTTAAAAACAAACATGCACACCTTTCAGGCTCAAATCACAATTAAAAAAAACAAAGCTAAAATGTTAAAACTGCCAACATTAGTTTAAACAGGAAACGAACATGGTAATTCCTATAGACCCCTAAACTTCAAAATTGGCTGTTAAGCAAGCTGCAGGTCAGGTTGTCATGGAACAATTGTTTAGCGGAATTAATGTTTTGTTGGATTACATTTGTGGACGATTATGATTGTAGATAAAAATTAATAATAATAATGATAACCCTTTATGGAACTTGCAATTTGTGTATAAAGACGATTGTCTTCTTTTGAACAGTTCAATCGAGTTTACCACTCGGACAACGGCATTTGGAACACTGTTGTCTTCCTTTGAACAGTTCTATCAAGTTTACCAGTCGAACAACGGTATTTGGAACACTGTTGTCTTCTTTTGAACAGTTCTATCAAGTTTACTCGGACAACGGCATTTGGAACACTGTTGTCTTCCTTTAAACAGTTCTATCAAATTTACCACTCGGACAACGGTATTTGGAACACTGTTGTCTTCTTTTGAACAGTTCTTTCAAGTTACTCGGACAACGGCATTTGGAACACTGTTGTCTTTTTGAACAGTTCAATCAAGTTTACTCGGACAACGGCATTTGGAACACTGTTGTCTTCCTTTGAACAGTTCAATCAAGTTTACCACTCGGACAACGGTATTTGGAACACTGTTGTCTTCTTTTGAACAGTTCTTTCAAGTTTACTCGGACAACGGCATTTGGAACACTGTTGTCTTCTTTTGAACAGTTCAATCAAGTTTACTCGGACAACGGCATTTGGAACACTGTTGTCTTCTTTGAACAGTTCTATCAAGTTTACTCGGACAACGCATTTGGAACACTGTCTTCTTTTGAACAGTTCTATCAAGGTTTACCACTCGGACAACGGCATTTGGAACACTGTTGTCGTCTTTTGAACAGTTTCAATCAAGTTTACTCGGACAACGGCATTTGGAACACTGTTGTCGTCTTTTGAACAGTTTAATCAAGTTTACTCGGACAACGGTATTTGGAACACTGTTGTCTTCTTTTGAACAGTTCAATCAAGTTTACCACTCGGACAACGGTATTTGGAACACTGTTGTCTTCTTTGAACAGTTTTTCAAGTTTACTCGGACAACGGCATTTGGAACACTGTTGTCTTCTTTTGAACAGTTCAATCAAGTTTACTCGGACAACGGCATTTGGAACACTGTTGTCTTCTTTGAACAGTTCTATCAAGGTTTACCACTCGGACAACGGCATTTGGAACACTGTTGTCTTCTTTTGAACAGTTCTTTCAAGTTTACTCGGACAACGGCATTTGGAACACTGTTGTCTTCTTTTGAACAGTTCAATCAAGTTTACTCGGACAACGGCATTTGGAACACTGTTGTCTTCCTTTGAACAGTTCAATCAAGTTTACCACTCGGACAACGGCATTTGGAACACTGTTGTCTTCTTTTGAACAGTTCTATCAAGTTTACTCGGACAACGGCATTTGGAACACTGTTGTCTTCTTTGAACAGTTCTATCAAGTTTACTCGGACAACGGCATTTGGAACACTGTTGTCTTCTTTTGAACAGTTCTATCAAGTTTACTCGGACAACGGCATTTGGAACACTGTTGTCTTCTTTTGAACAGTTCTATCAAGTTTACTCGGACAACGGCATTTGGAACACTGTTGTCTTCTTTTGAACAGTTCTATCAAGTTTACTCGGACAACGGCATTTGGAACACTGTTGTCTTCTTTTGAACAGTTCTATCAAGTTTACTCGGACAACGGCATTTGGAACACTGTTGTCTTCTTTTGAACAGTTCTATCAAGTTAACTCGGACAACGGCATTTGGAACACTGTTGTCTTCTTTGAACAGTTCTATCAAGTTTACCACTCGGACAACGGCATTTGGAACACTGTTGTCTTCTTTTGAACAGTTCAATCAAGTTTACTCGGACAACGGCATTTGGAACACTGTTGTCTTCTTTTGAACAGTTCTATCAAGTTTACTCGGACAACGGCATTTGGAACACTGTTGTCTTCTTTTGAACAGTTCAATCAAGTTTACTCGGACAACGGCATTTGGAACACTGTTGTCTTCTTTTGAACAGTTCTATCAAGTTTACTCGGACAACGGCATTTGGAACACTGTTGTCTTCTTTTGAACAGTTCTATCAAGTTTACCACTCGGACAACGACATTTGGAACACTGTTGTCTTCTTTGAAGCAGTTATCAAGTTTACCACTCGGTCAACGGCATTTGGAACACTGTTGTCTTCTTTTGAACAGTTCAATCAAGTTTACTCGGACAACGGCATTTGGAACACTGTTGTCTTCTTTGAGCAGTTCAATCAAGTTTACCACTCGGACAACGGCATTTGGAACACTGTTGTCTTCTTTTGAACAGTTCTATCAAGTTTACCACTCGGACAACGACATTTGGAACACTGTTGTCTTCTTTTGAACAGTTCTTTTAAGTTTACCCGGACAACGGCATTTGGAACACTGTTGTCTTCTTTTGAACAGTTAATCAAGTTTACTCGGACAACGGCATTTGGAACACTGTTGTCTTCGTTTGAACAGTTCAATCAAGTTTACCACTCGGACAACGGCATTTGGAACACTGTTGTCTTCTTTTGAACAGTTAATCAAGTTTACTCGGACAACGGCATTTGGAACACTGTTGTCTTCTTTTGAACAGTTATCAAGTTTACCACTCTGACAACGACATTTGTAACACTGTTGTCTTCTTTGACAGTTTTATCAAGTTTACCACTCGGTCAACGGCATTTGGAACACTGTTGTCTTCTTTTGAACAGTTCAATCAAGTTTACTCGGACAACGGCATTTGGAACACTGTTGTCTTCTTTTGAACAGTTCAATCAAGTTTACCACTCGGACAACGGCATTTGGAACACTGTTGTCTTCTTTTGAACAGTTCAATCGAGTTTACCACTCGGACAACGGCATTTGTAACACTGTTGTCTTTTTGAACAGTTCAATCAAGTTTACTCGGACAACGGCATTTGGAACACTGTTGTCTTCTTTTGAACAGTTCAATCGAGTTTACCACTCGGACAACGGCATTTGTAACACTGTTGTCTTCTTTTGAACAGTTCATTCAAGTTTACCACTCGGACAACGACATTTGGAACACTGTTGTCTTCTTTTGAACAGTTCTTTTAAGTTTACCCGGACAACGGCATTTGGAACACAGTTGTCTTCTTTTGAACAGTTCAATCAAGTTAACCAGTCGGACAATGGCATTTGTAACACTGTTGTCTTCGTTTGAGCAGTTTAATCAAGTTTACCACTCGGTCAACGGCATTTGGAACACTGTTGTCTTCTTTTGAACAGTTCTTTTAAGTTTACCCGGACAACGGCATTTGGAACACTGTTGTCTTCTTTTGAACAGTTCAATCAAGTTAACCAGTCGGACAATGGCATTTGGAACACTGTTGTCTTCCTTTGAACAGTTCAATCAAGTTTACTCGGACAACGGCATTTGGAACACTGTTGTCTTTCTTTTGAACAGTTCAATCAAGTTTACTCGGACAACGGCATTTGGAACACTGTTGTCTTTCTTTTGAACAGTTATATCAAGTTTACTCGGACAACGGCATTTGGAACACTGTTGTCTTCTTTTGAACAGTTCAATCAAGTTTACTCGGACAACGACATTTGGAACACTGTTGTCTTCTTTTGAACAGTTCAATCAAGTTTACTCGGACAACGGCATTTGGAACACTGTTGTCTTCCTTTGAACAGTTCATTCAAGTTTACTCGGACAACGGCATTTGGAACACTGTTGTCTTTCTTTTGAACAGTTCTTTCAAGTTTACTCGGACAACGGCATTTGGAACACTGTTGTCTTCTTTTGAACAGTTCTATCAAGTTTACTCGGACAACGGCATTTGGAACACTGTTGTCTTCCTTTAAACAGTTCTATCAAGGTTACCACTCGGACAACGGCATTTGGAACACTGTTGTCTTCTTTTGAACAGTTCTTTCAAGTTTACTCGAACAACGGCATTTGGAACACTGTTGTCTTCTTTTGAACAGTTTAATCAAGTTTACCACTCGGACAACGGCATTTGGAACACTGTTGTCTTCCTTTGAACAGTTCAATCAAGTTTACCACTCGGACAACGGTATTTGGAACACTGTTGTCTTCTTTTGAACAGTTCAATCAAGTTTACTCCGACAACGGCATTTGGAACACTGTTGTCTTCTTTGAACAGTTCTATCAGTTTACTCGGACAACGGCATTTGGAACACTGTTGTCTTCTTTTGAACAGTTCAATCAAGTTTACTCGGACAACGGCATTTGGAACACTGTTGTCTTCTTTTGAACAGTTCAATCAAGTTTACTCGGACAACGGCATTTGGAACACTGTTGTCTTCTTTGAACAGTTCTATCAAGTTTACTCGGACAACGGCATTTGGAACACTGTTGTCTTCTTTTGAACAGTTCTATCAAGTTTACTCGGACAACGGCATTTGGAACACTGTTGTCTTCTTTTGAACAGTTCTATCAAGTTTACTCGGACAACGGCATTTGGAACACTGTTGTCTTCTTTTGAACAGTTCTATCAAGTTTACTCGGACAACGGCATTTGGAACACTGTTGTCTTCCTTTAAACAGTTCTATCAAGGTTACCACTCGGACAACGGCATTTGGAACACTGTTGTCTTCTTTTGAACAGTTCAATCAAGTTTACTCGGACAACGGCATTTGGAACACTGTTGTCTTCTTTTGAACAGTTCTATCAAGTTTACTCGGACAACGGCATTTGTAACACTGTTGTCTTCCTTTAAACAGTTCTATCAAGGTTACCACTCGGACAACGGTATTTGGAACACTGTTGTCTTCTTTTGAACAGTTCAATCAAGTTTACTCGGACAACGGCATTTGGAACACTGTTGTCTTCTTTTGAACAGTTGAATCAAGTTTACCACTCGGACAACGGCATTTGGAACACTGTTGTCTTCTTTTGAACAGTTCTATCAAGTTTACTCGGACAACGGCATTTGGAACACTGTTGTCTTCTTTTGAACAGTTCTATCAAGTTTACCACTCTGACAACGACATTTGTAACACTGTTGTCTTTCTTTGAGCAGTTTTATCAAGTTTACCACTCGGTCAACGGCATTTGGAACACTGTTGTCTTCTTTTGAACAGTTCAATCAAGTTTACTCGGACAACGGCATTTGGAACACTGTTGTCTTCTTTTGAACAGTTCAATCAAGTTTACCACTCGGACAACGGCATTTGGAACACTGTTGTCTTCTTTTGAACAGTTCAATCGAGTTTACCACTCGGACAACGGCATTTGTAACACTGTTGTCTTCTTTTGAACAGTTCTATTAAGTTTACCACTCGGACAAGGACATTTGGAACACTGTTGTCTTCTTTTGAACAGTTCTTTCAAGTTTACCCGGACAACGGCATTTGGAACACTGTTGTCTTCTTTTGAACAGTTCAATCAAGTTTACTCGGACAACGGCATTTGGAACACTGTTGTCTTTTTTGAACAGTTCAATCAAGTTTACCACTCGGACAACGGCATTTGGAACACTATTGTCTTCTTTTGAACAGTTCTATCAAGTTTACTCGGACAACGGCATTTGGAACACTGTTGTCTTCTTTTGAACAGTTCTATCAAGTTTACCACTCTGACAACGACATTTGTAACACTGTTGTCTTTCTTTGAGCAGTTTTATCAAGTTTACCACTCGGTCAACGGCATTTGGAACACTGTTGTCTTCTTTTGAACAGTTCAATCATGTTTACTCGGACAACGGCATTTGGACACTGTTGTCTTCTTTTGAACAGTTCAATCAAGTTTACCACTCGGACAACGGCATTTGGAATACTGTTGTCTTCTTTTGAACAGTTCAATCGAGTTTACCACTCGGACAACGGCATTTGTAACACTGTTGTCTTCTTTTGAACAGTTCAATCAAGTTTACTCGGACAACGGTATTTGGAACACTGTTGTCTTCTTTTGAACAGTTCAATCGAGTTTACCACTCGGACAACGGCATTTGTAACACTGTTGTCTTCTTTTGAACAGTTCTATCAAGTTTACCACTCGGACAACGATATTTGGAACACTGTTGTCTTCTTTTGAACAGTTCTTTTAAGTTTACCCGGACAACGGCATTTGGAACACTGTTGTCTTCTTTTGAACAGTTCAATCAATTTTACTCGGACAACGGCATTTGGAACACTGTTGTCTTCTTTTGAACAGTTCTATCAAGTTTACTCGGACAACGGCATTTGGAACACTGTTGTCTTCTTTTGAAAAGTTTTATCAAGTTTACCACTCTGACAACGACATTTGTAACACTGTTGTCTTTCTTTGAGCAGTTTTATCAAGTTTACCACTCGGTCAATGGCATTTGGAACACTGTTGTCTTCTTTTGAACAGTTCAATCAAGTTTACTCGGACAACGGCATTTGGAACACTGTTGTCTTCCTTTGAACAGTTCAATCAAGTTTACCACTCGGACAACGACATTTGGAACACTGTTGTCTTCTTTTGAACAGTTCAATCAAGTTTACCACTCGGACAACGGCATTTGGAACACTGTTGTCTTCTTTTGAACAGTTCAATCGAGTTTACCACTCGGACAACGGCATTTGAAACACTGTTGTCTTCTTTTAAACAGTTCAATCAAGTTTACTCGGACAACGGCATTTGGAACACTGTTGTCTTCTTTTGAACAGTTCAATCGAGTTTACCACTCGGACAACGGCATTTGTAACACTGTTGTCTTCTTTTGAACAGTTCTATCAAGTTTACCACTCGGACAACGACATTTGGAACACTGTTGTCTTCTTTTGAACAGTTCTTTTAAGTTTACCCGGACAACGGCATTTGGAACACTGTTGTCTTCTTTTGAACAGTTCAATCAAGTTAACCAGTCGGACAATGGCATTTGGAACACTGTTGTCTTCCTTTGAACAGTTCAATCAAGTTTACTCGGACAACGGCATTTGGAACACTGTTGTCTTCTTTTGAACAGTTATATCAAGTTTACTCGGACAACGGCATTTGGAACACTGTTATCTTCTTTTGAACAGTTATATCAAGTTTACTCGGACAACGGCATTTGAAACACTGTTGTCTTCTTTTGAACAGTTCAATCGAGTTTACCACTCGGACAACGGCATTTGGAACACTGTTGTCTTTCTTTTGAACAGTTATATCAAGTTTACTCGGACAACGGCATTTGAAACACTGTTGTCTTCTTTTGAACAGTTCAATCGAGTTTACCACTCGGACAACGACATTTGGAACACTGTTGTCTTCTTTTGAACAGTTCAATCAAGTTTACTCGGACAACGGCATTTGGAACACTGTTGTCTTCCTTTGAACAGTTCATTCAAGTTTACTCGGACAACGGCATTTGGAACACTGTTGTCTTTCTTTTGAACAGTTATATCAAGTTTACTCGGACAACGGCATTTGGAACACTGTTGTCTTCTTTTGAACAGTTATATCAAGTTTACTCCGACAACGGCATTTGGAACACTGTTGTCTTCTTTTGAACAGTTCAATCAAGTTTACTCGGACAACGGTATTTGGAACACTATTGTCTTCCTTTGAACAGTTCAATCGAGTTTACCACTCGGACAACGGCATTTGGAACACTGTTGTCTTCTTTTGAACAGTTCAATCAAGATTACCACTCGGACAACGACATTTGGAACACTGTTGTCTTCTTTTGAACAGTTCAATCAAGTTTACCACTCGGACAACGGCATTTGGAATACTGTTGTCTTCTTTTGAACAGTTCAATCGAGTTTACCACTCGGACAACGGCATTTGAACACTGTTGTCTTCTTTTGAACAGTTCAATCAAGTTTACTCGGACAACGGTATTTGGAACACTGTTGTCTTCTTTTGAACAGTTCAATCGAGTTTACCACTCGGACAACGGCATTTGTAACACTGTTGTCTTCTTTTGAACAGTTCTATCAAGTTTACCACTCGGACAACGACATTTGGAACACTGTTGTCTTCTTTTGAACAGTTCTTTTAAGTTTACCCGGACAACGGCATTTGGAACACTGTTGTCTTCTTTTGAACAGTTCAATCAAGTTTACTCGGACAACGGCATTTGGAACACTGTTGTCTTCTTTTGAACAGTTCAATCAAGTTTACCACTCGGACAACGGCATTTGGAACACTGTTGTCTTCTTTTGAACAGTTTTATCAAGTTTACCACTCTGACAACGACATTTGTAACACTGTTGTCTTTCTTTGAGCAGTTTTATCAAGTTTACCACTCGGTCAATGGCATTTGGAACACTGTTGTCTTCTTTTGAACAGTTCAATCAAGTTTACTCGGACAACGGCATTTGGAACACTGTTGTCTTCTTTTGAACAGTTCAATCAAGTTTACC
The DNA here is from genome assembly GCA_021292105.1 of Anadara kagoshimensis. Classification (NCBI taxonomy): domain Eukaryota; kingdom Metazoa; phylum Mollusca; class Bivalvia; order Arcoida; family Arcidae; genus Anadara; species Anadara kagoshimensis. The sequence continues at coordinate 59,173,316 of CM037861.1, forward strand.
ACTCGGACAACGGCATTTGGAACACTGTTGTCTTCTTTTGAACAGTTCAATCGAGTTTACCACTCGGACAACGGCATTTGTAACACTGTTGTCTTCTTTTGAACAGTTCAATCAAGTTTACTCGGACAACGGCATTTGGAACACTGTTGTCTTCTTTTGAACAGTTCAATCGAGTTTACCACTCGGACAACGGCATTTGTAACACTGTTGTCTTCTTTTGAACAGTTCTATCAAGTTACCACTCGGACAACGACATTTGGAACACTGTTGTCTTCTTTTGAACAGTTCTTTTAAGTTTACCCGGACAACGGCATTTGGAACACTGTTGTCTTCTTTTGAACAGTTCAATCAAGTTAACCAGTCGGACAATGGCATTTGTAACACTGTTGTCTTCGTTTGAGCAGTTTAATCAAGTTTACCACTCGGTCAACGGCATTTGGAACACTGTTGTCTTCTTTTGAACAGTTCTTTTAAGTTTACCCGGACAACGGCATTTGGAACACTGTTGTCTTCTTTTGAACAGTTCAATCAAGTTAACCAGTCGGACAATGGCATTTGGAACACTGTTGTCTTCCTTTGAACAGTTCAATCAAGTTTACTCGGACAACGGCATTTGGAACACTGTTGTCTTTCTTTTGAACAGTTCAATCAAGTTTACTCGGACAACGGCATTTGGAACACTGTTGTCTTCCTTTGAACAGTTCATTCAAGTTTACTCGGACAACGGCATTTGGAACACTGTTGTCTTTCTTTTGAACAGTTATATCAAGTTTACTCGGACAACGGCATTTGGAACACTGTTGTCTTCTTTTGAACAGTTCAATCAAGTTTACTCGGACAACGACATTTGGAACACTGTTGTCTTCTTTTGAACAGTTCAATCAAGTTTACTCGGACAACGGCATTTGGAACACTGTTGTCTTCCTTTGAATAGTTCATTCAAGTTTACTCGGACAACGGCATTTGGAACACTGTTGTCTTTCTTTTGAACAGTTATATCAAGTTTACTCGGACAACGGCATTTGGAACACTGTTGTCTTCTTTTGAACAGTTATATCAAGTTTACTCCGACAACGGCATTTGGAACACTGTTGTCTTCTTTTGAACAGTTCAATCAAGTTTACTCGGACAACGGTATTTGGAACACTATTGTCTTCCTTTGAACAGTTCAATCGAGTTTACCACTCGGACAACGGCATTTGGAACACTGTTGTCTTCTTTTGAACAGTTCAATCAAGTTTACCACTCGGACAACGACATTTGGAACACTGTTGTCTTCTTTTGAACAGTTCAATCAAGTTTACCACTCGGACAACGGCATTTGGAACACTATTGTCTTCCTTTGAACAGTTCAATCGAGTTTACCACTCGGACAACGGCATTTGGAACACTGTTGTCTTCCTTTAAACAGTTTTATCAAGTTTACCACTCGGACAACGGCATTTGGAACACTGTTGTCTTCTTTTGAACAGTTCAATCGAGTTTACCACTCGGACAACGGCATTTGGAACACTGTTGTCTTCTTTTGAACAGTTCAATCGAGTTTACCACTCGGACAACGGCATTTGAAACACTGTTGTCTTCTTTTGAACAGTTCAATCAAGTTTACCACTCGGACAACGACATTTGGAACACTGTTGTCTTCTTTTGAACAGTTCAATCAAGTTTACCACTCGGACAACGGTATTTGGAACACTGTTGTCTTCTTTTGAACAGTTCAATCGAGTTTACCACTCGGACAACGACATTTGGAACACTGTTGTCTTCTTTTGAACAGTTCAATCAAGTTTACCACTCGAACAACGACATTTGGAACACTCCACTTTAAATCTCTTGCTTCTTGAAACAGTGAACAGTAATTTTTTAGTTATACAAACTATAACATAAGAGATCTGTAAGTATTTCACTTTAACACCGATCAACCATTTTTTCTTTAGATAAAAAGAAACACAAACTCAAAATTTTGATGTTAGATAAATGGATATTCTAATATATTCAAATTGAATTTAAAGTCAACGAATTAAACAAAATAAATACATGTATCCGAAAATAAAACAATTTCAGTTTTTTCTCCATAACGGTTGGAAGATTTGAAAGTTGAATGGAGTAATGGAGTTTTAAGCCATAATGATAGTTGATATATAATATATATATATTTTTTTTTACTTATTGAAAGAAATATCGCTGTTATATATATGTATATATTATTTTTATATTAGAGAAAAATCAGTTTATCGAGATGCGAGTCAGACGGAAACTACTCTTTATTAAAAATTTTCAATCTTTGGTCTGTAATGGTTGTTCTGATTGGATTTGGGACCATTTTACCAAGTAATAGATCAATTATATATCAATTTTATATCAAATTCGTCTTACATTAATGGTTACTAAACATTTTCTTTACATTAATTTTGATACATGTTTGGCTGATAGATATTATTAGCCTAGGTATTATTTATAACACACACACACACACGCGCGCGCGCGCGCTGGCGTATGACTGAGGATTTAGTTCTGTGTCACAGCCCATACGTATACGGCATATCACTGTCATCTACCAGTGCTGGTGATGATGATGAAGCAACTAATTTTAACAAAGAACGAACCGTCATCATTTATAACACAGAAAGACAGCGGCAGAATTAATGACAATGTATATAAAATATGATCTTATATTAAGCATTATTATAGAAAAATCCAGTTTGTAATTAATAGACAAGTCTAATAAAAAGACTCCGAATGAAGAAAAGCTCTCCTTTGCCGTCTCATATGATCACGTGATATCAAATTTCTAAGAGAACCTTGGTATTCTGAAGTGGAATGAATTACTAGTTTCCGATAGCAGTACAACGTAATGAATAATGCGTTCAAATATCAAAAAGTATTACTGGAAAATATGTGTACGTAACTTACAACGGATACGTATATGCTTGTGATAAATGGTTCTTTACTTGCTATGGTTTATATTTGCTGTATTTCCTAGATATAGGCGTCAAGGTCAAAATGTCTAAATGGATTACAGCATCCCTGGTCCGAATCACACTCGGTCAGATACTAGTGTGACGTGTGACATGTGACGTGTGTCGGATACTAGTGTGACGTGTGTCGGATACTAGTGTGACGTATGACATGTGACGTGTGTCGGATACTAGTGTGACGTGTGTCAGATACTAGTGTGACAGATACTAGTGTGACGAGTGACATGTGACGTGTGTCGGATACTAGTGTGACGTGTGTCAGATACTAGTGTGACGTATGACATGTGACGTGTGTCGGATACTAGTGAGACGTGTGTCAGATACTAGTGTGACGTGTGACAGATACTAGTGTGACGAGTGACATGTGACGTGTGTCGGATACTAGTGTGACGTGTGTCAGATACTAGTGTGACGTGTGACATGTGTCAGATACTAGTGTGACGTGTGTCAGATACTAGTGTGACGTGTGTGTAATTGTCTCTATGTAATCGGATTTCTTCACATATCCCTGAATTACAAGTATTTGGGTTGACATAAATTACAAAATCTTGACTTGGGCGTAAAGCACTAATAACCCACTTCAATTCTTAATAACTTCAACAAATTTACGAATGAAAGCGTCAAAGTTTGTTTTGTTTTGCAGCTTCTCAACGGCTTGCAAGGCTATGCTAGTCAAGTAACTCTGTATTGAATGCACAGGCATTAAACCTTAGACAAAGATTATTAAATAATTTTTATTTAATAGCACGCTAAGTTGAATAAATTAAATACATGGAACATTTTCAGAACATTAAATACAAATGGTAGCGTATTTCATCCTATTAGACCTATGTTAACCATGTAACAATCGCAAAAATATGTATATTGTGCGTAAAAATCTCAAAAGAGAAAATTGTCCTTATAACCTCTGAGAGTTAGTTAGGATTATTTGAATTTCAATATTTGTCTAACCCGCAGTTTTATCATACAGAGATGTTTATAAAAGTTTCGATACATTTATAATTGTAATTGTAGTTTGCCTTACAAAAATGATTATTATGCATGCCTATATGGTGTCAAGTCACTCGTTATTGAATACAATTACGTATATTTAAGCTTCCTTGGTTACAGACTAGATGGACATCTCTTATCAAACTGGAGATGTAGCAACGGTTTTCACCAATCAATCATTTTTTAGGTCTATATTTGTTATTATTTTAAATTTCATAAATAATTAAACTTGGAGAAAGATGCGTTTACGAACGTTTTCGAAATTAAAAACGGTATGTTGTGTGTGAAGTACATTAAGTCTTAATTTTTAAAGAAGGTTCTTGGTTATAACTAGAGTTAACAACAATACACCAAAGCCAAAGTCCACAGTAACAACATAATACAACACCAAATGACAATAATAAACAACGACATGCTACATAATCACGCCATAACAATTGGCTACAAAATACACACAATAAAATATCAATATACCACAGACATACACTTCAAAAACAAACTACAGCAATCCAATATGCCAAACCGCGAAAACACATCACAAAAACAATGAAATAAAGCTCGCAAAAACCAGCATCTGAGAAGTAAAGTTTGACAGTCCGAGAACATGACAAATCTGTTGAAGGTTTCTATCGGTAACGTATGTGTCATCCGTGCGTTAAAAACCAGTTTGGAATGCGATAAACTATATCTTCACACGGTAACATGTTTTGAAGACAAAACTCTGTCTATGAGTTGACTGGTCTCAACTGTATTACTCAGGCTACTATACAATCCAAGGATTATATACAACTTAAAAGTTTTTGAAATCTTTTCCCAAGGACTGTTACTTAAGGCGTCATCTTCTCAGTATTCGTCATGTAAAGTGTACCCCGATGTATGTAAAGCCACGGAATGTCTGTAAAATTTAAAATGAATTCCTTGTCATACTGCTCAAAGTCTTCAAAGTTTAATGAGTAAACTCAATACCTATTTTCTAAAAAAAATCTACTCAATTTAATAGCATGGCGATGCATTTAAAATTATCTTTATTTTTAACTTCTAATTCAATAATATAGCTTCTCAACTTAAAGACTTTATAATGGTAAATTTTCATTATGTTACAAAAGAAATCCATATATTCATATAATTTAAATTTCTTGAAAGCAATACGTATTGAAAAGTGTAATGTTATCAAATTGTCAAGTGTTAATTCTCGGGTGTAAATGTATATTAATTTGTTTTAAGCATGCAAGACTTTATGTCTCAATGTAAGAAAGTGTTTCAGATTCAGTGAAATTGTAAAAAAATGTAATAACCCCAGCCTAAATTATACAATACGGACATGTCAAAATGTTAACAGTAAGCTAACGAACAGATAAGAATCCACCAGCCGCCGAGACACCAATAGATAGTACTCGAAACACAGTCGATATATAGAAAGTAATGAAAGAAAAATATCAAGATATCGCTAACGAGGGGCCGAGATGAACTGACAATTCGGTACCAATCCGTTTTCTTAGTGTTAAACTTTCGACAGGTCTGTGCTGTAAGTAAAATCTAGTTTTATTTTCACTTTTATTGCTGCCCTGCCTTAGATGGGGCAAAGATCGAGAATATTGCACTCGCACTGACAAAAAACTTTACAATTTATATTCCAACAATGATTCAGTTTATTTACATTACACAGTGCATCATTTACTTATCTTTTAATTATTGATGTTAATTTATGGGACGGAAATGTTTGGGAAAACAGGTAATATACAATGTCAGAGTTCGAGAGTTCGGACCCATTAAGTTCGAACCCATTGCATGGTTGAAGCATTTACATAATCGTTATTTTTAGAAATTGAATACTTAGCCATTGATGATGAACTTCAATGGAATCAACGAATCCCTCTTTACTTTCATCTTGTAAGCAGATTAGATATTTGTGACAATCTAAATGATAAAACGTGTGGTCTTCAAAATTAATGCGTTTCACACTACACTAATTACAGTACAGGCCTGTCGAACATTTAACATCGGATTAGTACCGAATATACACAGTTAATGCACGCCCCTCGCTATCTATATCTCGACAACTTTTCGGCAGCTGTTATATATCTCTAGGCAGCTCTATGGAGGGCCGTTTGGGCCAAAACGTGATAGAATTACGGGGTAAAAATAAAGCGTTGGAAATCGCTATAAACACTTAAAATTCACGTTTAATGCGTTAAAAGTCAGCTATTGAGTCACTAGGTATCCATACTAGTACCTCGGTCACTCGGTAGCCGAGCTTCGGCTTTTTTACGATATCTCGACAGCTCAACAGTCACTAGCCATCCATACTAGTATCTTGCATACTCGGTAGCCGAGCTTCGGCTTTTTTACGATATCTCGGCAGCTCTCCAGTCACTAGCCATCCATACTAGTATCTTGGATACTCGGTAGCCGAGCTTCGGCTTTTTGACGATATCTCGGCAGCTCTCCAGTCACTAGCCATCCATACTAGTATCTCGGACACTCGGTAGCCGAGCTTCGGCTTTTTTACGATATCTCGACAGCTTGCCTGTCACTAGTCATCTATATTTCGAACACTCGGTACCCGAGCTTCGGCTTTTTTACGATATCGCGACAGCTCTTCAGTCACTAGCCATCCATACTAGTATCTTGGATACTCGGTAGCCGAGCTTCAGCTTTTTTACGATATCGCGACAGCTCTTCAGTCACTAGCCATCCATACTAGTATCTTGGATACTCGGTAGCCGAGCTTCGGCTTTTTTACGATATCTCGACAGCTCTCCTGTCACTAGCCATCCATATCTCGGACACACGGTAGCCGAGCTTCGGCTTTTTTACGATATCTCGGCAGCTCTCCAGTCACTAGCCATCCATACTAGTATCTTGGATACTCGGTAGCCGAACTTCGGCTTTTTACGATATCTCGACAGCTCTCCAGTCACTAGCCATCATACTAGTATCTCGGACACTCGGTAGCCGAACTTCGGCTTTTTGACGATATCTCGACAGCTCTCCAGTCACTAGCCATCCATACTAGTATCTCGGACACTCGGTAGCCGAACTTCGGCTTTTTGACGATATCTCGACAGCTCTCCAGTCACTAGCCATCCATACTAGTATCTCGGACACTCGGTAGCCGAACTTCGGCTTTTGACGATATCTCGACAGCTCTCCAGTCACTAGCCATCCATACTAGTATCTTGGATACTCGGTAGCCGAGCTTCGGCTTTTTTACGATATCTCGGCAGCTCTCCAGTCACTAGCCATCCATACTAGTATCTTGGATACTCGGTAGCCGAGCTTCGGCTTTTTTACGATATCTCGACAGCTCTCCAGTCACTAGCCATCCATACTAGTATCTTGGATACTCGGTAGCCAAGCCGACTCGGTAGCCGAGCTTCGGCTTTTTACGATATCTCGGCAGCTCTCCAGTCACTAGCCATCCATACTAGTATCTTGGATACTCGGTAGCCGAGCTTCGGCTTTTTTACGATATCTCGACAGCTCTCCAGTCACTAGCCATCCATACTAGTATCTTGGATACTCGGTAGCCGAACTTCGGCTTTTTTACGATATCTTGACAGCTCTCCAGTCACTAACCATCCATACTAGTATCTTGGATACTCGGTAGCCGAGCTTCGGCTTTTTTACGATATCTCGACAGCTCTCCAGTCACTAGCCATCCATACTAGTATCTTGGATACTCGGTAGCCGAACTTCGGCTTTTTTACGATATCTTGACAGCTCTCCAGTCACTAACCATCCATACTAGTATCTTGGATACTCGGTAGCCGAACTTCGGCTTTTTACGATATCTCGACAGCTCTCCAGTCACTAGCCATCCATACTAGTATCTTGGATACTCGGTAGCCGAACTTCGGCTTTTTTACGATATCTTGACAGCTCTCCAGTCACTAACCATCCATACTAGTATCTTGGATACTCGGTAGCCGAGCTTCGGCTTTTTTACGATATCTCGGCAGCTCTCCAGTCACTAGCCATCCATACTAGTATCTCGGTCACTCGGTAGCCGAGCTTCGGCTTTTTTACGATATCTCGACAGCTCTCCAGTCACTAGCCATCCATACTAGTATCTCGGTCACTCGGTAGCCGAGCTTCGGCTTTTTTACGATATCTCGGCAGCTCTCCAGTCACTAGCCATCCATACTAGTATCTTGGATACTCGGTTGCCGAACTTCGGCTTTTTTACGATATCTCGACAGCTCTCCAGTCATTAGCCATCCATACTAGTATCTTGGATACTCGGTTGCCGAACTTCGGCTTTTTTACGATATCTTGACAGCTCTCCAGTCACTAACCATCCATACTAGTATCTTGGATACTCGGTTGCCGAACTTCGGCTTTTTACGATATCTTGACAGCTCTCCAGTCACTAACCATCCATACTAGTATCTTGGATACTCGGTTGCCGAACTTCGGCTTTTTTACGATATCTTGACAGCTCTCCAGTCACTAACCATCCATACTAGTATCTTGGATACTCGGTTGCCGAACTTCGGCTTTTTTACGATATCTCGGCAGCTCTCCAGTCATTAGCCATCCATACTAGTATCTTGGATACTCGGTTGCCGAACTTCGGCTTTTTTACGATATCTTGACAGCTCTCCAGTCACTAACCATCCATACTAGTATCTTGGATACTCGGTAGCCGAGCTTCGGCTTTTTTACGATATCTCGGCAGCTCTCCAGTCACTAGCCATCCATACTAGTATCTCGGTCACTCGGTAGCCGAGCTTCGGCTTTTTTACGATATCTCGACAGCTCTCCAGTCACTAGCCATCCATACTAGTATCTCGGTCACTCGGTAGCCGAGCTTCGGCTTTTTTACGATATCTCGGCAGCTCTCCAGTCACTAGCCATCCATACTAGTATCTTGGATACTCGGTTGCCGAACTTCGGCTTTTTTACGATATCTCGACAGCTCTCCAGTCATTAGCCATCCATACTAGTATCTTGGATACTCGGTAGCCGAGCTTCGGCTTTTTTACGATATCGCGACAGCTCTCCAGTCATTAGCCATCCATACTAGTATCTTGGATACTCGGTAGCCGAGCTTCGGCTTTTTTACGATATCGCGACAGCTCTCCAGTCACTAGCCATCCATACTAGTATCTTGGATACTCGGTAGCCGAGCTTCGGCTTTTTTACGATATCGCGACAGCTCTCCAGTCACTAGCCATCCATACTAGTATCTTGGATACTCGGTAGCCGAACTTCGGCTTTTTTACGATATCTCGACAGCTCTCCAGTCACTAGCCATCCATACTAGTATCTTGGATACTCGGTAGCCGAGCTTCGGCTTTTTTACGATATCTCGACAGCTCTCCAGTCACTAGCCATCCATACTAGTATCTTGGATACTCGGTAGCTGAGCTTCGGCTTTTTTACGATACCCCGACAGCTCTCCAGTCACTAGCCATTCATACTAGTATCTTGGATACTCGGTTGCCGAACTTCGGCTTTTTTACGATATCTCGACAGCTCTCCAGTCACTAGCCATCCATACTAGTATCTTGGATACTCGGTTGCCGAACTTCGGCTTTTTTACGATATCTCGGCAGCTCTCTAGTCATTAGCCATCCATACTAATATCTTGGATACTCGGTAGCCGAGCTTCGGCTTTTTTACGATATCCCGACAGCTCTCTAGTCACTAGCCATCCATACTAATATCTTGGATACTCGGTTGCCGAACTTCGGCTTTTTTACGATATCTCGACAGCTCTCCTGTCACTAGCCATCCATACTAATATCTTGGATACTCGGTTGCCGAACTTCGGCTTTTTGACGATATCTCGACAGCTCTCTAGTCATTAGCCATCCATACTAATATCTTGGATACTCGGTTGCCGAACTTCGACTTTTTTACGATATCCCGACAGCTCTCCAGTCACTAGCCATCCATACTAATATCTTGGATACTCGGTTGCCGAACTTCGGCTTTTTGACGATATCTCGACAGCTCTCTAGTCATTAGCCATCCATACTAATATCTTGGATACTCGGTTGCCGAACTTCGGCTTTTTTACGATATCTCGACAGCTCTCTAGTCATTAGCCATCCATACTAATATCTTGGATACTCGGTAGCCGAGCTTCGGCTTTTTTACGATATCTCGGCAGCTCTCCAGTCACTAGCCATCCATACTAGTATCTCGGTCACTCGGTTGCCGAACTTCGGCTTTTTACGATATCTCGGCAGCTCTCTAGTCATTAGCCATCCATACTAATATCTTGGATACTCGGTAGCCGAGCTTCGGCTTTTTACGATATCCCGACAGCTCTCCAGTCACTAGCCATCCATACTAATATCTTGGATACTCGGTTGCCGAACTTCGGCTTTTTGACGATATCTCGACAGCTCTCTAGTCATTAGCCATCCATACTAGTATCTTGGATACTCGGTTGCCGAACTTCGGCTTTTTACGATATCTCGACAGCTCTCTAGTCATTAGCCATCCATACTAATATCTTGGATACTCGGTTGCCGAACTTCGGCTTTTTTACGATATCTCGACAGCTCTCTAGTCATTAGCCATCCATACTAATATCTTGGATACTCGGTTGCCGAACTTCGGCTTTTTTACGATATCTCGGCAGCTCTCTAGTCATTAGCCATCCATACTAATATCTTGGATACTCGTAGCCGAGCTTCGGCTTTTTTACGATATCCCGACAGCTCTCCAGTCACTAGCCATCCATACTAATATCTTGGATACTCGGTTGCCGAACTTCGGCTTTTTGACGATATCTCGACAGCTCTCTAGTCATTAGCCATCCATACTAATATCTTGGATACTCGGTTGCCGAACTTCGGCTTTTTTACGATATCTCGACAGCTCTCCAGTCACTAGCCATCCATACTAGTATCTTGGATACTCGGTAGCCGAGCTTCGGCTTTTTTACGATATCTCGACAGCTCTCAGTCACTAGCCATCCATACTAGTATCTTGGATACTCGGTAGCCGAGCTTCGGCTTTTTTACGATATCTCGACAGCTCTCTAGTCATTAGCCATCCATACTAATATCTTGGATACTCGGTTGCCGAACTTCGGCTTTTTACGATATCTCGACAGCTCTCCAGTCACTAGCCATCCATACTAATATCTTGGATACTCGGTAGCCGAGCTTCGGCTTTTTTACGATATCTCGACAGCTCTCTAGTCATTAGCCATCCATACTAGTATCTCGGTCACTCGGTAGCCGAGCTTCGGCTTTTTCGATATCTCGACAGCTCTCCAGTCACTAGCCATCCATACTAGTATCTTGGATACTCGGTAGCCGAGCTTCGGCTTTTTTACGATATCTCGACAGCTCTCGAGTCACTAGCCATCCATATCTCTGACACTCGGTAGCCGAGCTTCGGCTTTTTTACGATATCTCGACAGCTCTCAGGTCACTAGTCATCCATATCTCGGACACTCGGTTAGCCGAGCTTCGGCTTTTTTACGATATCTCGACAGCTCTCAGGTCACTAGTCATCCATATCTCGGACACTCGGTAGCCGAGCTCGGCTTTTTTACGATATCTCGACAGCTCTCCAGTCACTAGCCATCCATACTAGTATCTTGGATACTCGGTAGCCGAGCTTCGGCTTTTTTACGATATCTCGACAGCTCTCGAGTCACTAGCCATCCATATCTCTGACACTCGGTAGCCGAGCTTCGGCTTTTTTACGATATCTCGACAGCTCTCAGGTCACTAGTCATCCATATCTCGGACACTCGGTAGCCGAGCTTCGGCTTTTTTACGATATCTCGACAGCTCTCCAGTCATTAGCCATCCATACTAGTATCTTGGATACTCGGTAGCCGAGCTTCGGCTTTTTGACGATATCTCGACAGCTCTCCAGTCACTAGCCATTCATACTAATATCTTGGATACTCGGTAGCCGAGCTTCGGCTTTTTGACGATATCTCGACAGCTCTCCAGTCACTAGCCATCCATACTAGTATCTTGGATACTCGGTAGCCGAGCTTCGGCTTTTTGACGATATCTCGACAGCTCTCCAGTCACTAGCCATCCATACTAGTATCTTGGATACTCGGTAGCCGAGCTTCGCTTTTTGACGATATCTCGACAGCTCTCCAGTCACTAGCCATCCATATCTCAGACACTCGGTAGCCGAGCTTCGGCTTTTTTACGATATCTCGACAGCTCTCCAGTCACTAGCCATCCATACTAGTATCTTGGATACTCGGTAGCCGAGCTTCGGCTTTTTGACGATATCTCGACAGCTCTCCAGTCACTAGCCATCCATATCTCAGACACTCGGTTGCCGAACTTCGGCTTTTTTACGATATCTCGACAGCTCCAGTCACTAGCCATCCATACTAGTATCTTGGATACTCGGTAGCCGAGCTTCGGCTTTTTGACGATATCTCGACAGCTCTCCAGTCACTAGCCATCCATACTAGTATCTTGGATACTCGGTAGCCGAGCTTCGGCTTTTTGACGATATCTCGACAGCTCTCCAGTCACTAGCCATCCATACTAGTATCTTGGATACTCGGTAGCCGAGCTTCGGCTTTTTGACGATATCTCGACAGCTCTCCAGTCACTAGCCATCCATACTAGTATCTTGGATACTCGGTAGCCGAGCTTCGGCTTTTTTACGATATCTCGACAGCTCTCCAGTCATTAGCCATCCATACTAATATCTTGGATACTCGGTAGCCGAGCTTCGGCTTTTTGACGATATCTCGACAGCTCTCCAGTCACTAGCCATCCATACTAGTATCTTGGATACTCGGTAGCCGAGCTTCGGCTTTTTGACGATATCTCGACAGCTCTCCAGTCACTAGCCATTCATACTAGTATCTTGGATACTCGGTAGCCGAGCTTCGGCTTTTTGACGATATCTCGACAGCTCTCCAGTCACTAGCCATCCATACTAGTATCTTGGATACTCGGTAGCCGAGCTTCGGTTTTTTACGATATCTCGGCAGCTCTCCAGTCACTAGCCATCCATACTAGTATCTCGGTCACTCGGTAGCCGAGCTTCGGCTTTTTTACGATATCTCGACAGCTCTCCAGTCACTAGCCATCCATACTAGTATTTTGGATACTCGGTAGCCGAGCTTCGGCTTTTTTACGATATCTCGGCAGCTCTCCTGTCACTAGCCATACTAGTATCTTGGATACTCGGTAGCCGAGCTTCGGTTTTTTTACGATATCTCGGCAACTCTCCAGTCATTAGCCATCCATACTAGTATCTTGGATACTCGGTAGCCGAACTTCGGCTTTTTGACGATATCTCGACAGCTCTCCAGTCACTAGCCATCCATACTAGTATCTTGGATACTCGGTAGCCGAGCTTCGGCTTTTTGACGATATCTCGGCAGCTCTCCAGTCACTAGCCATCCATACTAGTATCTTGGATACTCGGTAGCCGAGCTTCGGCTTTTTGACGATATCTAGACAGCTCTCCAGTCACTAGCCATCCATATCTCGGACACTCGGTAGCCGAACTTCGGCTTTTTGACGATATCTCGACAGCTCTCCAGTCACTAGCCATCCATACTAGTATCTTGGATACTCGGTAGCCGAGCTTCGGCTTTTTGACGATATCTCGGCAGCTCTCCAGTCACTAGCAATCCATATCATGGACACTCGGTAGCCGAGCTTCGGCTTTTTGACGATATCTCGACAGCTCTCTGGTCACTAGCCATCCATATCTCGGTCACTCGGTAGCCGAGCTTCTGCTTTTTGACGATATCTCGACAGTTTTCGGCAGCTGCTATACGTCTCTTACAGCAGCCGAGCTTTGGCTCCTTTTCGTGAGCTCTTGTTAAAATGTTCGACAGACCTGTTACTAAATAATTCCACCTGTCATGATGGGTACAGATGTTCAGTATCAATAAACTGTTGTTGATGATTCATTTCGATTCTCAATCAGCATATTTTTATGGTTTACATATTTTTTTACCGTACGCAGGGTTTCTCTTGCTTATCACAACGGCTCTCACCGCCTAGCTAGGTGCAAATCTCAATCGACTCATCTCAGTGTGAAAAATTGTCTCTGTGGTCAAGTGGTTCAACCCTCATGCTTACAGAGCCTCTCTAGGTTTGGGTTGAAACCCCACTCTAGTAGACCCTAGCGTGTCTATATTTGTCTTATTGATTGCCAAAAGTCTGTGGTTTCCTTCAGTCACTCTGGTTATCTTGATATGAGAGAAAAGTATTGTCAAAAAAGTACAACATTATGACTCTACTCTACACTACTAAATTCTACTCTAAACCTAGGTTTCCACAAAATTTAAAATAATGAATAGCCAAATTTTCATAATACATGTGTGTGGAAAGTAGTCTTTTTAAAAGTAATTTTTACAAATTTGCTGCAAGAGACAACAGTGTCACAATCTTCTCTTTACTCAGGTTTTCCTGTTTTTTAAATGTAACAAAATTGAAATCATCATAACTTCGAGAAGGTCATTTTGAAGGTCACTTCAAGCTTATAACAACTGCACTTAGCTTCGTCAAAAATTAAATCAGTTAAAACATAGTTAAAACAGAAATTGCCAAAGTTCGCTTTTAAGGTAAGGAAAATCTTAGTTAAAATGATTATGAAAACTTGGACCAGACCCTTAGCTAAGATTTTCTTTAATTTAAATCTGACAAATTTCATTTTATTGATTTTTGATATATTCAGGAATTTAAGGTGTCATTTTTAATATAACTTCTAAATTTAAACATTTGCATTTAGTTTTGACAAAAACGTATTTATCGGTAGTTCAAAAAATAGATAACCAAATTTTGCTAAATTCAAGTTAAGGAAAAATCTTAACTTAGAAATGATTGTGAAACCAGGGCCAGTTACTGCTCTGTGGCGGGACTTTCAGAGTACATGTACTTCGGTAATACTGCTACTTTTTGGTACTTATAAAATCAGTTATTACTTGAATATCTGAACTAAGAGGTGTGTTATAATTAGTGATTATGTGTCTGGTGTTTTCATTAATAAACCGTTAGTACATCACAGAGACCAGCTACTTAGTTAACTCCACATGTATAATTTGATGTAAGTAGTTTCATGTGATGCAATCTGCGATATATATGTGTGATCTTACACGAACGTCCATATAATAAAGAATTTATTTAACGTGTTGAATAATTTTTATGCAACGAGCATTTGGCTATCACTATTTATTCTTTTTTGTTTATTTATAAACAAATAGTAAACCATGGACAATTTAAATAAAAATATAAATAAATAAACATATGATCAATTTATCAAAAGAAAATTAAAATTAGTATTTTAGTTATTTATAAATGTATTTTTATGTCATACAATGTCCAACTACTTGCAACAAACTGCCATTATAATCAAATGAAATAAATTGACCACAATTTAGTATTAACTGTCGTGCCACTGTTGAAATCTTCAGGTACTTAATAACGCTCTTTGATGTAATACCTCTTAATACCTGTTTAAACCTACTTATTGTAGCTGCGTGAAGTTAATGCAACTTATATGTGTAATGGATTCACTGTTTTATATTAGTTTTATGACATAACTGACAGCAAAAGTCCTTAAACCCTACATCGACTGTATGACATACCCATAAACTGACAACCTTTAGAGGTTTATTCCAAGTTAAAACTTACACCGATTTCTTGACGTACCCATAAACTGACAACCTTTAGAGGTTTATTCCAAGTTAAAACTTACACCGATTTCTTGACGTACCCATAAACTGGCAACCTTTAGAGGTTTATTCCAAGTTAAAACTTACACCGATTTCTTGACGTACCCATTAACTGACAACCTTTAGAGGTTTATTCCAAGTTAAAACTTACACCGATTTCTTGACGTACCCATTAACTGACAACCATTAGCGGTTTATTCCAAGTTAAAACTTACACCGATTTCTTGACGTACCCATTAACTGACATCCTATAGAGGTTTATTCCAAGTTAAAACTTACACCGATTTCTTGACGTACCCATTAACTGACAACCTTTAGAGGTTTATTCCAAGTTAAAGCTTACACTGATTTCTTGACGTACCCATTAACTGACATCCTATAGAGGTTTATTCCAAGTTAAAACTTACACCGATTTCTTGACGTACCCGTTAACTGACATCCTATAGAGGTTTATTCCAAGTTAAAACTTACACCGATTTCTTGACGTACCCATTAACTGACAACCTTTAGAGGTTTATTCCAAGTTAAAACTTACACCGATTTCTTGACGTACCCATTAACTGACAACCTTTAGAGGTTTATTCCAAGTTAAAACTTACACCGATTTCTTGACGTACCCATTAACTGACATCCTTTAGAGGTTTATTCCAAGTTAAAACTTACACCGATTTCTTGACGTACCCGTTAACTGACATCCTATAGAGGTTTATTCCAAGTTAAAACTTACACCGATTTCTTGACGTACCCATTAACTGACAACCTTTAGGGGTTTATTCCAAGTTAAAACTTACACCGATTTCTTGACGTACCCATTAACTGACAACCTTTAGAGGTTTATTCCAAGTTAAAACTTACACCGATTTCATGACGTACCCGTTAACTGACATCCTATAGAGGTTTATTCCAAGTTAAAACTTACACCGATTTCATGACGTACCCGTTAACTGACATCCTATAGAGGTTTATTCCAAGTTAAAACTTATACCGATTTCTTGACGTACCCATTAACTGACAACCTTTAGAGGTTTATTCCAAGTTAAAACTTACACCGATTTCATGACATACTACAAACTGACAACCATAAACATAAGATTAAACCTAGGACATCAGATTGTAAACAGACAACCATTTGTATTACATACTAGTATTATATTGGAGCAGATACGAGTCATGTTTGAGAAGAATCGTGCAAATGATGATACAAGCTTCAAACTTGGCACAATTTGCCTCCAAGCACCACTGATCACATTTTCTCAATTGGCCAACTGAAAATCTTATGGTTTATGGTTCGCTTAGAAATAATTGTAGTTGTTCAATTTGCATGATCTAAGTGTGAATTCCTATATTTTTTTTAAACCTGCTGAATAATATTTGTCTGTTTATAACAGAATTAAAAACTCGGACACATACATGTAGGTTTATTTATGAATTCTGACGTATGTATGGCTTTGCGGATGTGTTTAGTTTTAGTGAGTGGCTGTACCTTGTTTCAGCAGTTAGCACATGCATTTGATGGACTACTGACACTGACATCCAAGACTGTACCAACTCTCATCTATTGATCCAAGAAGTTGCTAGTGTACAGCATCGCCCACATCTGTTGGCTTGCGGGCAAAATAAGGTCTCTGTGAGATAGAGTACATCTACCTTCAAAAGTTCCAAGTAAACTTTCATGACTGACACTGGTAAATTTACCGCTGCAAAGCTCAGCATGGGGCTTAGCAGCTATTTTTGCACAATATGTGGAAGATGGAATGATGTGTCCTCAGTCTTTACAACTGGAACAGTTGACAAAATCATACTCCGACTGTGACTACAGCTCAAACATCTTTACAGAATATTAGTGTGTTTATTTTCCAACATCCAAATACAGATAATCTTGGCTATCAGTTTAGGTCACTCAAACTACAATAAAAAGGAAAGGTTAAAATGTCTTAGGGATTGCAGGAGCATATACGAGTACCTGTATTCTACAAGCGTTTATCACCAGAAACCACAATCCTCTTCAAGTAGCAAGCCTAACCCTATCAGCACCAAAGGCGATGAAATCACTTTTAAAAGAAGTATATTTTAGGTTGAAAGTTTAGGAATTGAGTATGTGGCTGATGCAGTCAGCATCAAATGGTTAGCCCATTCTGTTAACACAGAGAGCATCATGACTGTTTGAAGTAAGCATATTGATAATGATGCTTCTGTGGTGAGACCAGGCACACTCTGCTGCACCGATCATGCCAAGGCTAATGTCTGTGATGAAGTGGTTACTTATCCACTCACAGCAGGCAGATGTCACTCTTGCATGTTCTAGAAAACACATACAATGGAAGTGGTCAGAATATTGAGAGGACAAATACATTGACATGTTCAGGGAATACATTCAGGCCTCCGCTCATTAAAAGGAGAGAGATTTTACTTGAACTATGAATTACATCAGCAATTTCTGTCTTGCTTCCAAGTAAAAATATCAACTATGCCTTTTGTTCTCCAGGATTTGTCAAACCATCAACAACATTTAGATGTGACTTGAAGATTTAGTTGCCTACTAGCTGGATACTAGACCCTGTTTGGTGTGGAGGAACAGTTGCCAAGAACTCCCTGTTTGAAAGATAAAGATAAATCAGCAGAGGTGATGGTGTTAAATGTGCTGATGGTGTTAAATGTGCTGATGGTGTTAAATGTGTTGATGGTGTTAAATGTGCTGATGGTGTTAAATGTGCTGCTAGTTAAAATCTAAATTCCTCAAAAAACTAAGATATACTCCCTTATGCAAAGTATTTCCATAGCTAAGTTTGGTAAAATATATATTTATGGTGCTTTTGGGTATCTTTTTAAAAATCTTGGAAAAAAATGGTTTCAAACTATCGGTTCAAGCCATACTGACAAGGAATTGTATTCAGCAACGGCCGTCTAGTGCTGTAAAATTAATACTGTTATAATATGTAATTTAAGGCACTGAGCCGGAATGTTTCCCCGAGGATATCACAAACTTTGTAGGCAATAATTGTTTATTATTGTTAGAAATATACTATTGTCTAAATTTGTTGATAATTAAAATAAAAAATAGATAAAAATTCTGGTTTCACAATTGTGGTCCAAATTAATAATGAGGAATTGCAGTTTTAATATTACAGTACTAGATATAACAAACATTATTAGTCCAGCTGAATGGGGTAAGTACAGAAAGAAGAGTCATGGACAGCACTGCCATCGATTGCAGCGAGAGTTGAAAACAATCAAAAGATTTGTAAAGGAAACTGCAAATGCTTTTGTACATCACTCTGCAGCTGTATATGAGAAATGTTCTAAGTTACAGTCTGCTGCTAGAAAACCAGTAGTTATGTTTTTGTCCAGTCTCAAACATATCAGTACCAATCTAAACGCAATTTCAAATTTAAATAAAAAATGATTTATACACGAGTAATTGGACAAGGGGTATGAGGCCGGGTGCTCCGGAACAGTAAGCACCTCTAGCCTAGCTTGTTATACTCGTCACGTTTGTAAAAGTGTAATTTTGTTGAGACACTTAAGACGTGGAAAATTGGCAAATCCTTAATTAATATATTTCACAACAACAAGGTGCTTTCTCCAAGGTCCGGTTCTTAAGGGTAAACACTTGAGTAATGAAAACACGTAACGCCTACAAGCTACATGTTATTAAAAACCGCGAATTTTAATAACTTGGTGTATTCAGAAATTGGTAAATAGGATTACAATGATTGCAATGTAATGATTTGAGTTATACAGAAAATTTTACCCACGATTAAGTAAAATCATCATATATGTTACTAATGGTTTGCGTTAGGGTAGGGTCGTGATGAAATAAGGGGATTTCCTGTTAGTATAAGCGACGTACACACATCAATGGCTTTATAATAAATTCCAAAGCATGGGTCCTTTCCGTTGTATTGGGTACAAGTTAATGATGCACAAAAGATTGAAATAAATGAAATGAACCATCATCGTTATAAGAAAGGTTATTGGTCTTTATGCCATCACTGGGAAAGGCAAACAGATTGACCTGTCCGCTTGACCTTTTATTAGGAATATTCATATACGATGGTCTACCCAATACATAGGTAGTGTAAGGTATGTAGTAATATATATATGCATGTCTTCATTATTTAGACGGTATAAACACCTGTGTCACCTATACATAAATACACTGGTCCGTGATAGATATTTGGATGAAAGGTCAAGCGGACAGGTCAATGTCGTTTGCCTATATGTATTACAATTGCGTTTTTGACATTTGTTATATACAGTAAAACCTCGATTCATCGCCACTATTTGTATGCACGTGTGTGTGTGTGTGTGTTCTGAAAATTCTGTTTCATGAGGCCTGTGGGACCCCTATATAGTAACTACCACAAATGTAGTAACGGTCACAAATGTAATAAAATTGTGTCACAATTGTTTTTTTTTTGGTTTGTTTTGTTTTGTTTTTTTTTTTTTTTGGGGGGGGGGGGGGGGGAGGGGGGGGTGCATTGTTCATCTAGTTGGTCAAATTGCAATATTCAGCAGGCAACTGGACACCCACCCCCATAGCAATGCAAATTAAAAATAATAAGCTAAGAATTTAGTAACAAAATAAAACAATCTGAATTTTTTTTAACACTTCCGTTTAATTTAAACCGCAGACAAAAGAGAAAACCTTAAAGAAGTACCACACTATATCTGTTTTCTTATCTTAGCGGACTGGGTACGCAACTAGTCTGTGAAAAGTGCACTTAAAAACACTAAGCAGAGTACAAGAGTTTAGAGTTGAGTAATGGTGTTTAACGGTCCCAGTCAAAAATATTTTACTTATATCGAGACGTCGCCAGCTATAGGCGAAGGTGCAGAAATTTTGCATGTGGGTTGCGCTGATGGCATTATACAGCAGGGTTCTTTAGCGTGCCAAGCCCACCGTGACACGGGACCTCGTTTGTTTTTTAAGTTCCCATCCGAAAGAACCGTGACTTTCATTCGTAATGCCAGTGCTTGGCGAAAGAACAAGATACACCATATATGATTACAGACGTTCTTTTTTACAGACTAACACATCTATAAAAATGCAGTTCATATACTTCAATAACGATATTTTAAGAAGTATTGTAAATTCAACAGAGAGAGAGAGAGAAGAGAGAGAGAGAGATAGAGAGAGAGAGAGAGAGAGAGAGAGAGAGAGAGAGATCATAAAAATCAGCAAATATTACAAAAACCCTTTGCGAGGTTGCTCCCACATATTGGACCAAATCAAGTGTAGTCATCGTAAAAACATAAATTTCAGCGAAGCAAAATGAAACGTGAACTTGATCTGTAACACATTATGGTAGACCTATATGCCAAATCAGTTCAATATGTGCAAGCTATTACGAAAAAAAACTGCAGAAAACTGTTACTAGTATTTCAATAAAATTATCAAAGACAATTGCAAAGGATCGGATTCGTAGTAAAACAGAAAGTTAACTTGATCTGCAACTCATTGTGGTTGACTCCTGCTCCCATTCAAAAACTCTATCTGAAAGTGTTTAGGAAACAATGCGGAAAACTTATAATGACTGATGGACGGACGGAGGGACCGACGACCAACAGCATTATACTTCCTACATCTTAAGTGCCGTGGAGTATAAAATCAATACATGTACCCTACTTAAATCTGCAAAAATACAGAAAACCCATAAACTTAAATTTAAAAACTGAATTTTACATGTACTTTACAAACCGAAGTATAATGAAAATAAGAGGCCAATTGGCATTATCGCTCATCGCATAATACATAAACATAGATACAGGGGTAACACCCTTACAAGGATTATCAGATACTAGTAGTTATTATTATTTATTTATTACATTTATATCTGAATTACTTACATGTTATGCTAATCATTTTGTAATGTGCCGCTTTATGTGACACTAATTGTTTTCAAGTAAATAAAAAAAACCCAGCAAAATTAACAATTTATACATATATTTTTCTTTGGTATTTAATAAAGTCACTTATATCGGAACCAGAGCCACTTCTATCGGGATAGAATTCCATTCTATCGAGTTAAAAGTCACTTCTAACGCGTTAAAAGTCACTTCTATCGGAACAACAGTCGCTTCTATCGGGTTAGAACGCACCTTAAATGTTGGTTTCTAACGTTCAGATTCGAAATTTTCGTTACTACATATAGCGGTTTTCATTTACTACATTTGTGGTAACAAAAATTGTTACTACATTTTGTGGTAACGGTCGTTCCTACATTTGTGGTTCGTTACTACATATGTGACACAATTTTATTACATTTGTGACCGTTACTACATTTGTGGTAGTTACTACATATAGGGGTCCCACAAGGCCATAAGCACTGTTTATTGTGTTATCTGAAAAAAAACCCCTTTTTTTTTAACTTGGAGACTTATTCAAAATAATTGTTTTATTTATGCGCATATAAAAATTCCCAAATTTACAAAGGTCCCCATACATGTGTTTTTACCAACGCACATAAAGTTTAGATGGGGCATATTGGAAAAGCCATGATGGTCATGGACTGGGTGTCCGTCACAGTATCGTGTCTGCTCTATATCTTCCATGTCCATGGATGGATTTCGATCAAACTTAACACAGATATTAAACAACATGTGACGATGTGTTGCATACCATATTTAGATGCACAGTACAAGACAACTAGGTCAAATATGAGAAATATTAACATGACTGCTTTAAATAACATTTATGACGCCTACGAAAGGCTACATTTGAAACTTTATGACAAACGTGATGGCTTCAATTTTTTATTGTCAACTTTCCTTTTCTATGCAGCAATATACCCGCTTCTCCTGCTAATGATGAATTTGTTTACCAATTAATACTCTATGGTAGAGCTTGTTCCAACTACGGGAACTTTGTACAACGAGCAGACTGTTTGCAAATAAATTGTTGACTCATGGATAAGTCAAGGTTTATCAAGGCCCTCAAAATGTTTTATGGTCGTCATCACAGTATTGTTGATAAGTTTGATGTCTCTGTGTCCAGGATTGCCCTGGATATATTTGGCATCGCATAGTTCCATGTTCCTTTCACACAATTTTGATTACACACGTGGCGGGGGTAGCTAGCTAAACAGGAGGTGCTTACCCTTCCGAAGCACCCGGCCTCACTTTCCTAGTGAAAGTTCACGTGTCTAACCTGACTTGTCAGTTCCAAAGTTTTTACTTTGCTTCTGGATTGTGATTCGGACGTGGATAAGTACATATTTTGATTATATTAAATGAATATTTACTCACTAATATTTCACATATCGGATAAACACAAATATATCAATCCATGTCGGAAATCACTATCCCAAAAGGAAAGTGAAAACTTTAAAAGTTTAATTAAATAGGCAAACTTCCATGAAGGAAGTGAGACCGGTTGTCCCGGAGTGGGAAGCACCTTCTGTTCAGTTAGCTACACCCACTGTGGCCACAACGTAAGTGAATGAGATGAAAGCGACCTGAACCTATGGGAAGTCAAATATATCCAGGATAATTTGGGATACAGAAACATCATACTTAACAACATTATAAAAATAGTGTTGACAGCCATAAATCTTTTGAAAAATGGCGTTGGTTTTATTTATTTATATTCTTCAAACTATAATAGTTAATCTAAAACTGATGTATTTGATTCTGTAAAAACAAGTTGAAATGCACAAAATATATCAGAAACCCATTCTATCAGCTGTTAACGCACGGTTCTCGGGGGAAAACAACGTGACAATTGTGTTAATCTTTTATAACCGGAAAATAGGATTTTCTTTGACATAATCAGTATATTCGGATATATCCTATAATATCCAGGTTTTATTTTGAAGACAATGAATGATTAGTCGCATAGTTAAACACTGACGTATCACTGGTGTTTATAGGGGTATGATAATCTACCAGACAATAAACTGTTGACCATATTGACACTGCTTCCTTTTTCCAGAATTTACTTTGAAGTTATACATACAAGCTATGAGATGACGGTTATTGCTAAAATTATTTGCAATACCATAAATGTGTAGCAATCTCGCAGTTGACAGGAATTTGTACAGTGACTTATACGTGCCATGTTGTATTCTTTTTTCTCGCATGTTTTCTCTTGTGTCTGTATTTCGTTTTTCCACAAAAACAAGTGACTATTTTCGTTTTTTTAAATAGCTTAATGGCCCTTTTCACTTGAAAATGTCTAGTTACTGTTTATTTGCCTTAAGAAAGTACAAAACACGAATGCATTTATAGTAGACGTGAAGACCAATGGGCTACCGTACATTATTATAACACTAATACTACTTCACCTTTTTGTATACATTCATGCAATAGATATGTTAAATTTCCTCATGTATTGATTATTGTCATATAAGTTGTCAGTTTCAATGAATTCACCTGTTGAGAGACCGAGCAGGGTTTACCAATGTCAAACAGATTTCACACAAAACAAGAGGGTTGAAGAGCTACCTCTAACACCTCCTTGACAGATTTTCTCTTTCTGTAAATCCGGTAATGAATTGTACCATAAAACTTTAACAACTACTACTAATGAAAGCTTATTTTCTTTTATTAAAGCTCTGATCTTAAAAACTTGAACGAAGATAACCTGAACTGGTGAACTTCCAGTGCTCAATAAATGTATATTTTTGTAAAGTTTTAAAGAATGAGTGTTTTGTTTGAATTATTTGAGAATAGCTTTATTCACTTTTTATGTGATGCAATGTTTCTATATCTATTTTTCCGTCCTTCAGCTAGGTTATTATAGGTATATTTAAAATGTAAACAATTTATATTAGACAATTCTAGAACATCTGAGGGACAAATAAACCCGTCCCCAAGATTGTCAAGACGAACGCCGCAACTGGCAGTAGGAAGAACAGAAGGTACACCACACATCGTCTCATATTACTCCACATTTTTGTGAAGTTTGTCCATCTTTAGACATGAAGATATGGAGCGGATACGATATGGTTACGAATGGTCAGACGGACGGACAGGATGACTACTATTTACCTCCCTTAACTCCGTTTTCGGAAGTGAGGTTATAGATATTGACGAAGATAATAATATAAACACCTCAGTTCCCCTTCAATAGCACCAGATAACTTTGTAAAACGCCATTAAACTACTGTACGTAAATCGGGAATTTATAGCGTTTATTTTATTTTAGCGTAAATTCGCGAGAGTCGAAAGACGCGCACATGAAAAGCTCGTAGATATTTTGTCGTTAACATGATAACAATGTGTATTATATAAATACTGATCATTATCCGTTAACACGCGTATAAAAGTACGCGATACTGATCATTATCCGTTAACACGTGTATAAAAATACGCGATACTGATCATCATCCGTTAACACGTGTATAAAAGTACGCAATACTGATCATCATCCGTTAACACGTGTATAAAAGTACGCAATACTGATCATCATCCGTTAACACGTGTATAAAAGTACGCAATACTGATCATCATCCGTTAACACGTGTATAAAAGTACGCGATACTGATCATCATCCATTAACAGGTGTATAAAAGTACGCGATACTGATCATCATCCGTTAACACGTGTATAAAAGTACGCAATACTGATCATCATCCGTTAACACGTGTATAAAAGTACGCAATACTGATCATCATCCGTTAACACGCGTTAAAAGTACGCGATACTGATCATCATCCGTTAACACGCGTTAAAAGTACGCGATACTGATCATCATCCGTTAACACGTGTATAAAAGTACGCGATACTGATCATCATCCGTTAACACGTGTATAAAAGTACGCGATACTGATCATAATCTATTAACAGGTGTATAAAAGTACGCGATACTGATCATCATCCGTTAACACGTGTATAAAAGTACGCAATACTGATCATCATCCGTTAACACGTGTATAAAAGTACGCGATACTGATCATCATCCGTTAACATGGTATAAAAGTACGCGATACTGATCATCCGTTAACACGTGTATAAAAGTACGCAATACTGATCATCATCCATTAACAGGTGTATAAAAGTACGCGATACTGATCATCATCCGTTAACACGTGTATAAAAGTACGCGATACTGATCATCATCCGTTAACATGGTATAAAAGTACGCGATACTGATCATCATCCGTTAACACGTGTATAAAAGTACGCAATACTGATCATCATCCGTTAACACGCGTTAAAAGTACGCGATACTGATCATCATCCGTTAACACGCGTTAAAAGTACGCGATACTGATCATCATCCGTTAACATGGTATAAAAGTACGCGATACTGATCATTATCCGTTAACACGTGTATAAAAGTACGCGAATATCTAAAAATAACGAATCCCGCGAAAAATAAATAAAATATTTCCTTTAATTCTTGTGATTGGCATGGTGAGAGCATGGCGAGAGAGAGAGAGAGAGAGAGAGAGAGAGAGATCTGATTGTAATCTAAACAACTTAAATTGTCAACGGTAACCAATACATAAATATTAAGTCAGGATTGGAGATCATATGAAATGTCTTCTGTCTGGAAAATAACGACTATAATGAAACTTTATTAATAATAAGGGATTCTAAGCACACTATATCGGTGGTCATTTTCTTGTTTAATAAGAGCTAGTTAGAGTATACCGTCTGTAGTGTGGACAGGATATTTCACAATCTTGCCAGCACTTCAACCCTATTTCTACTCTTAATTGGTGTTCTTTGTTGTCAAAGGCTAGCCATCGACTTCAACGTAAATATCAACTTGATTTTCTTCTTATTGAATGAAACGTAACGGAAGAGGAATCCATCATCTTCAAATAGTTATTAGAGAACAATTATAGTACAATTATGGACATATCAGACGAGCCAAGTAGAAAATAATGTCTTCATTTTCTATCACTTAGACACGCTTGGTGTCCCAATATTGGAATCTCATTTACTTTTCTATGAAATAGAAATAGCATTAGCCAAATTCTTATTACTGTCTTGATTAACCTGCCCGTCTAAAGCCTTCAGGTGATAATTTAATGTCAGTTGTGTGTTTTCTCCTTTAAATACTTCAATAACCGCTGATTCAAGGCTTAATTCAATTTCGGCCTACCACAGAGACTGTAATGTCCATTTCTTGTGCCTCTAGATAGCGTGAGAAAAATCTTTATGTTCTAAAAAAATTCCACATTTAAAACATTAAACCTAAACAAAAATATTTTAAAGATTTAAAATTTGAAGGTAAATAAAAAGATTATTTTATTTTGAACAAGTTCTTACTTTAAAGTGTTATCGTGGTCATTTTGAAAATTTGGTATTGTTTAAAGGTCAAAACAACTCGGTCCGACATTTTAAACTATTTTTCAGAGCAATAAGGTAAATATCACATATGCAAACAGAACGAGAAAATTACAGCCAATGAGTGTCACAACTTTGAGAAGCTTGGAAAACGGTATCCATCGCCAAACATGGAATTGTTGTTTTTATTGTAACATACCATTCACAAAACGGCTTTATTCTGAGACTTCGCAACGTAAACGTTTTCCACAACGTCCTTCACAAACGTTAACATAAATCATTATACAGTCAAACATGTCTATACACTAGATCATATGGTTCAGTGGCAAAAAACAATTGTCGTATCGCCAGCCGTGCCTTTAAAATTTTCTTTTATGTTCCGACACTGGGCGCCATCATGGTACCAAAACAGCGTCACGACCAGTGTCAGTGACGTCATTAAATGGGACAATTTAGGTCGAGTTTTCATTCTTTTTGTGCGTTTTTCAAGCGTTTGTCGAAACCGGCGATCCGTCAATTAGGTTAACCAAGCTGGTTCTCATATCTATCCTTTTTAGTCTAGATGCTCGTTTCTGTCATAATCTGGCACTGAAACCTGCGGCGACATACATGTATATAATTTTATAGCGTCCTTGTTCGGTGAGATGTAGTTTAAGGGGGAAATTAAATGAAGCATACACGCTAAAATGAAAACGCACATAGAACATTAATATATGAAAACCTATTGGAAATATATGTGCGGTAAAAACGTATTATGTTATGGTTAAAATATTTTAATGCTTACTTTGTTTTGTGTGTTGTGTCTAAGATCTAGTGCCCAGTCAAAGTTATATGTTTTATAAGCACTGAACTTTAATCTATTTGGGAGTTCTATGACCAAAATTCTTTGTATGTGTTTCATTGGTCGACTATTACTAAGTAGATGTACACTTTTTTCAGTTTTAAATTACATGTATATTGCTTCTTCTCTATGGTCATATTTCTATGTTACAAACCACCGAAAATCCGAAAAACAGTTTCTATATTTTTTTTTCGTTTTAAAAAGACCTGCCAATAACAGACCCAGAATACGTCCACACTCGTTATTTTCAAATGATAAATGATTCTATTGTTGTTTTTTTTCACGAGCGCACGTGTCAGTAGGTATGAAGTCAAAAACACAGATTTTTAGTATTCCGGCAGGCATATGTTTTAGTGAAATCGGACAGGGTAATTCATCATTACCTGTTAAAGGTCTGTTGAAATTAACAATAATGATTTTTACAAATATTTAGCTCATTAAATGCCACCATTACATATGGCACGTGTCTGAACATTTTTACATATTTCTGTAATTGTAAAATGCATTAGATACTTATCATTGCTAACGAGCTTTGGTTTGGTTATTAACTTAAAACCTATATCTGGGATTGTCAGCCTTGCCATTATACATTTGTTTAAATTACATTTAAAATGTATATGATAGCCTTATACTAGAAAATCAACAATGTCCAAACTGATATGGCTACTTTTCTTTTTACTCACCCAACTTTTGCTTTCCAAAACATTGCTAAAAATGAATATCAAATATCTATTATAATATAAAATATTTTAATTAACACAAATTGTTGAGGACCAATTAAAATGTCCAAACTGATATGGCTACTTTTCTTTTTACCCATCCAACTTTTGCTTTCCAAAACATTGCTCAAAATGAATATAAAATATCTATTATTATATAAAATATTATAATTAACACAAGTTGTTGAGGATCAATTATATTGATTTTATTTCTGAAAAACCGTGGATTTTTAGAAATGGAGTTGAATACCAAAATCACTTGTTATGATCTATAAAACATCGCCAATATGTCGGCGATATATCAGGTCCAGTCCCACAATCATTCCTTAAAGATTTTCCTTAAATTTTGTTTGCTCAATTTGGCAACATTATAATTATATGGTACTGTGATGTATAATTTTTTAAATTTAATTATAAAATACATTCAAAAATACAATTTTTAAAATGTATTTTACGATTATTTTTTTAAATGGTATATGACAGTTCTACAAATAAAAAGTCCCGACAACATTAAATTATAGCTTCTACAAAGGATGTGAGACCGGGTGTTCCGGAAGGGTAACACCTCCTGTAAGAAATATGTTGATGCAGATCACAAATTTCAGTAAGTCAGTTCTATCCAGATTGTGAAAATCCTTTAAGCAGTTTAAGTGCATGCATTTATAAAAAACGATTTTACTCTTTGATCGAGTTACTCAGCATACAGAGTTATATTTTAAACAGCAAGTACACTTTGTAAATTTAAATCGCTCCTTTTCTTCGATTTTAAAGGGGCGACAACAACAGGGCTTCGCAACATCCCCAGTAGCAGCATGGCTCTAAGTTCAACAGGTTAAGTCATTAGCCCACCAGTATTTTTCCGTTGGGTAAGATAGTTAGTCTAACAGACCTTTTTTTTTTACAGATTATATCACTTAAACTTACAAGTTCAAAAGCAACAAATTGATTAAGCGAACTGGAGGTTCTTCTTCACCTTCAGGTTTCGCATGTTCATCATTTCGTATTATTTATTCCCCTTGCTTTTTGTCGAAAGAAATATTAATATTATAACATTGGCACTAATCGTACGCCGTAACAATCAGAACTCATCTCTAAAATCTGCTTTGTATTTATGTCATTATATTTTTGTATTTTAAACATATTTTTAAAATTATTTTAATACTATTTATGTCTTCCTTTACTCCTCCCGCTGGTAGTTTTACGTAAACACATTTGTTTAAAATTACGCCGAAAAACATTTAAAACAATCTTGTTATTACTGGCATTGATTATTATCACGTGAAAACATAACATATACATTCATATTAAAAATATGAAATGTGTTTCATAATTGTTAAAACTCGCTTTCTTTTCACAGTGCCATGGATATTGTAAGCCTAGGCTTATCAAGGACCTTAAAAAATTATGGTCGCCATCACGTTTTGATGACGTCAATTCTTCTATTATCAACACTTTCATTTTTCTAAACAACAATATATAACTGCTTATGGTTAATTTGTTTTACAATTAATTGATACGTTATGACAGCATTTTTTCCCACACTTCATGTACAATTAAGCAGCATACTTTCATATAAATTGTTAACTCGTGGATATTGTAACCTTATCTTATCAAGGCCTTATAAACCATTATGTCCGTCATTACAATATTGTTGATAAGTACAATATCTGTATCAAACACTACCCTGTGTATATTTGACGTTGTGTGCTTTAATTATCAATTTGCACACGTGGCGGGTGAAGTCAGCCAAACAGGAGGTACTTAACTTTTCAGAACACCCAGTCTCACTCCCTTGGTGGAGGCTCACGTATTTTACTTAACTGAAAGTTTTTACTGCGCTTTGTGGTTTTGATTTCCAACACGGAACGCTATGCTTGTGATTGATCTCAGTATGCACTTATTTATACCCCCCCTTTAGGGTACCTATCTCTTATCTGCAACTCCTCCTAAACCCTTCAATGGATTTTCATGAAACTTTCACACAATCTTTGTGATATAATGTAGATGTGCACCTCCTATTTAACAATTTGATCCGATGGGTTTTTGGGAGCGGGGGGTATTTTTTGTGAGCTTGTGGATCACAGTTTTTCTAGTTTTTTTATTAACATCATTTCTATCAGGAATTTTAGATCCTATATATTACTTAATCAATATATATTGAACCAATGCCTAATTCAGCAGACTACATTTGCTTCTGAAAGAGCAACACGCCATGATCACTAATATAAACTATAATAAAATCTTCGTGAAGGCAAACAGCATTAAATATTCTTATAAGAGGGTCTGCATTTTGCATTCCGTTCGTGCGTACTCAAAGACCGTGAAATCGGAATATTTAGGAAATACCTCTAAATCGTATAAAAAGCTGGCACCAAGTCACTATAATTAGCAATTTGTAAAAAGAGAGATAACTCGTTTTGTTTCAGTGATAAAAAAGCGTCTAACTTGTTGCCAATTCACAAGCTGTTTTTACAGTTGTAGTTACAAACGCTACATGTATATGTTATAACAAACCTCTGACAAATCAATATTAATGACGGTCATACAACATATAAAGTCTTATTATTTTTTGCTGAACATAAATCACTTTAATTGATTGATGACGTATTTGAAAACTTTTCAAATTAATAGTTTTGTTCTATTATTCCATATAATAGTACTGTTCATAATACTTGCTCTGTATCTGAAAATTCCTTTATGCAGGCCTGAAATGTTTACAAACACAATGTGTTGCTGTTATTTGCTTCACCTTCTTGTCATCAGACAGACATTAGATCGGTAGGACTATCGCGGACCCTTTCAATATATTATAAGTTAATACTTACAATAGAAATTGACCTTCTTTAGATGAACCTATTTGTTTTAACTAGCATTCAATAGCCCGTTTCCGGGATAGTCCGGAATCCCATTTTGTGTAGTATAATATCGGGTCACGTGGTCAAAATTTTAGGCATCCGTACTTCCGGTTTACTTCCGTGTTTACACGATTTCGAAAGCTTTCTTCAAATTATCATTTTATCATGGCATTTCGTCAACTCTTAAGTTCCGGAATTAAGGAGACTTGTAATTGTCTTACTTAAAAGTTTGATTAGAAATTTGCTGATAAAGTAAGTTGATCTTACAACAATTGCATGACGTACCCATCATCCATGTCTTTGCATGGGCTCCTGGTGGTTTCAATTTAAAATTGAAGTGGCGGCCCTGGTCGGTGTATCATCACCGTAATTATTCCATGGGAATAGTTCTGGATAATCGGACTCACTGAAATGCCGACTACACATCCTGTGCCAGGGTTTTGGATCATAGTCGAGAGGGTGTCTAATATGGCATTTAACCATTTCCTCCTTTTTCTTGTGTCTTTCTTAGTTGGAAACAGTAAAAAATTAATATCTTCCATGAAAGGATATTTTCTGGGACCTTTCCTACCATGGGAATTGCATCCCGGTATCGCACACCAATACTTTGCCTTCTACAATCAATTGACAATCAACCAAATTTCCCGGTATTTGCAACTTTGCGTCCTTCACAACGAAAACCGGAAGTACGTATGCCTAAAATTTTTCCCGGAAGTGTATTATAAAATACAGAACCGGACAGGATATTAAGTAACCCAGAAACGTCATATTGCTCTTGAATACAGTGTGGGATCATGACCTCTGATTACGTAACGTTTAACTATTCGATTACGTCACAGAATGATATCTATTACGTCACGCATTGTTTGATTGGTCAGCATCCAAGTCTACTCGCGACGGAACTTTCCTTATTTGGAGCAAGGCTGTTCCATCAATCCCGTACGTTTGTCGGAATCTTGAATGAAATAAATTATTGTAGCGATAATTTTACATTTCGGACATGCTATCAATGTTTTTATGATTGTAAATATAAGAAATAACATTCTATTTGAGTGTATTCATTCGGTATTATGAATGAATACACTCAAATAGAATGTTATTTCTTAAATAAATCCTTCTAGTGGATGGTTTGCACTTAAATGTAAATTATCATTCAAGTTGAAGGAAAATTAAGAACTTCATTACAGCGGTCTCTTGAGAGACATATGTTTTTGACCGTTCCAAACAATGCCCATGCAGTGAGTTATTTCTATGATTTGACCTTTTGGCCTTATTCACCTATGCGCCCGTTCGTCTCACGTGGGTTTATGTTTGTGCCAAGTTTAATCAAAATCTATTCATAGACATGGATAATCTGTTCAAAGCTAACACGATATTGGGACGTACGGCTAGACCGAAAGGCAGACTCTATATAAACCCCATAAATTCGTTTTCGGGTGAGCTATTAAAATAGTTAAAGTGTAATATGTCACGTGATATACAAGATGACCAGTGGGACCATTTATGTGTAAATGGCATGAACTCTACTAGTAAGTCGACACTTAAGTGTTTAGAATACCACTGCGGTAGCTCAGTTGGTAGAGTGCTCGCTCCGTAAGTGGGAGGTCGTGGGTTCGAACCCCGACCGCAACTGAACCAAGACTTGAAAGTGGGTAGTGACTGTTCTTTCGCGAAGCACTCGGCATTACGGAATAAGTCATGGTTCTTTCGGATGTGAACTAAAATAAACGAAGTCCCGTGTCAATTTGGGCTTGACACGAAAAAGCACCCTGCTGTATAATGCCATCAGCGCAACGCACAGGCAAAATTTCTGTACCTTCACCTATAGCTAGCGACGTCTCAATATAAGTGAAATATTTTCTGACTGGGACGTTAAACACCATTACTCAACTCAAATGTTTAGAATGGTTGATTGAATGTCTGGGGTTTTACGCTCGTCAAGAATGGTTTGCTTAAATCGAGACGCCACCAGCTGAAAGAGAAATGGCAGAAGTTTTGATCTGTGATGGCATTGTGCAGAAAGAGTTCCTAAACTTGCCAGGCATGCCGTAACGCGGGGCATCGATTTTTCAGGTTTTATCCGAAGGACCCCGTGACTTTTATTTATAAATGCGAGTAGTGCTTTGAGAAAGAACAGTCACTACATGTACCTATTTTCAGGTCTCCTAGTATTTAGAATAAAACTGCTATATAAATACAAGTTTATTTATTTATTATGATTCCCCACCACCGAAGGTGGGGAATCATATTGTTTTCGTTCTGTTTCTTCTTCTTATTATTATTTTTATTATTCTTATTATGATTCCCCACCACCGAAGGTGGGGAATCATATTGTTTTCGTTCTGTTTCTTCTTATTATTATTATTATTTTTATTTTTATTATTATTATTCCGCCAGGACCATATGATGCAGCCTATCTCGGGAACGGCTTGATGGATTTAGATGAAATTTGGTACCAATAATCTGTTGTATGTGTAGATAATCAAGACGTGTTCATTTTTGTTATCTTGGAGGTGGGTGGGTGGGTGTAAATTGCTTAATTGAATACGTAGTTAAATACCCGGGGAAACTAATTCTGAATGGACATAAGCTGGTTACGACACTTTAATCATACCAAGCAAATGCGTTCACCTATGAGTTAATCCGATTAGTGACCATCAAAAACTTGGCGATTTTTAAAACCACAGCTTGTCACGTCACACGCCTGTTATTAAAACCTTCCACAATGAGTTGAATGGTGTATACAATTTGCCTTGATAGATCGAAGAAGGTTAAGCGTGTCGAAATGGCTTCGGGGTATTCTGTTAATCACTGATTGTGGAAGTAGAAGACTGCCCACTTTTTAAGTTAACACCAATGAAATTTCTCCTTTTACTGACTGACACTTTCCTAATGACCGGTATGTCGTTTGTCCCTTTAACCGGACTTTATATAGTGTGTTGAAATATATTGGAAAATTGACGCTATGGTGATGCATAAGATAAGAATTATATTAAAATTTGAAATGAAATTTAGAACATTTTTTAAAAACTATTTTGTTCCCTTAGTCGTGATCACGATCTATGAGGCACCAATATTTATTTTTCCCGAAATCATACTCGTAAAATTAAGGCAAAAATTGTAAATAAAATTAATTTATTATAACTACCATTTTGTATATTATAGGATAATCCTATTATTTTGTTGTAAACATTTCAATTTAATGTACCATTTCCATGAACATTGCCAAATACAAAAATTCATATATTTTGACTGAGTAGATATATCGTTATTAACATGAACCTCAAACATATAGGAATAACCGATATAAGTCGCGAAATTAAAATACGTTGTGTATTGCGCATTGAATCACGATTATTAATCAATATACTTTTTAAAAACATATTAAATAAACATCACAAAGGGTAACTTTTATTATATTTTATTTTGGATTTTACAATAATTCCGAGTTCATCGGTGTTTATACTGTCTGACGACATCGGGAGGGCACCTAGGTATATCCTCATGCAATGTCGACACGGTCCTATATTACCTGGATCTACCTGCCCATAATTAGAAGGTCTTACATTCACACCTAAGACAAGGATCTTAATCAACTCAATCTTTAAGACCAGTCGTTCATTACTGTGTTTATTCAGTGACACTCGCCGATCCGTCACTGGCATCAATGTGTTATCACCTGTTAATTACTGGTGACCAAGATACCTGTGAACTTTGAAAACTTGTGGCCAGAAAAATCGCAAAGTGCCGTGTTTTGTCGCAAGTTAAAGAAAAAAATCGCAGTTAACGATGCCCAGCGCAAACCCTCCCATACGTGTTCTATGATTCATTGTAACACGCGGCGACGCCGAATCAGAGGCCTGAGAGGGGTTATACGAGTTTTCTTATTTAATGAAATTCATTGAAACGTCACTTCCTATGCCGAGAAGGCCTTCCAATGTACGATTTTTCTTAACCGAAAACTTTAATTTAAATCTACTTTATCTTTCAAAGAAATTTAAAAAAGTAATCAAGGTAGGATTTTTTTTTAGTTTACCAGGTCGGCGCTGTACAAATGTACTTCAAACACAACTGCCTTTAGAATGTAACCGTACATCAAGGCAATATATACACAACATTAAAAACGCATGTGACGCGAAAATCACAAAATTTACCTGTTGATTAATAACTAAACAACAACATCTCTTGTTCATTTATTGTTTTATTCAATCTTGTAATTCATATATGAAGGGCCGTAACTTTGATGTAAGACTACCTGCACATGCAGGTACCCGACTCGACTAGTGTATTACGTCAAATGTTGTATGTGTCAAAAAGTATCCTTTTTGGCGACACAGTAATGAAATTGGCTTCAAAATTTTACACCAATTGGGTCTTTTCACCAGATATATGCCATAAACTATTTATGGATGGTGGGGAATCATACGTAACTGGTATCCCAGTTACAATCTCTAGTTTTTATTATTATTATTATTATTCCGCCAAGACCATATGCTGATGCATATCTCGGGAACGGCTTGATGGATTTAGATGAAATTTGGTACCAATAATCTGTTGTCTGTGTAGATAATCAAGACGTGTTCATTTCGTTATCTTGAAGGTGGGTGGGTGGGTGTAAATTGCTTAATAAAATACGTAGTTAAATACCCGGGGAAACCAATTCTGAATGGACATAAGCTGGTTACGACACCTTAATTATACCAAGCCAATGCTTTCACCTATGAGTTAATCCGATTAGTGACCGTTAAAAACTTGGCGATTTTTAAAACCACAGCTTGTCACGTCACACGCCTGTACTTAAAACCTTACACAATGAGCTGAATGGTGTATACAATTTGCCTTGATAGATCAAATGGCTTGGGGGTTTTCTCTTAATCATCGACTGTTGAAGTAGAAGACTGCCCACTTTTTTAAGTTTACACCAATGAAATGTCTCATTTCACTGACTGACACTTTCCTAATGACCGGTATGTCCAGTACAAAAATTTGTAGTTTTAGTCGGAAATGAATCTCCGAGTAAGCCGCCACTCTGTTACTAATAACACTTTTCAAATAAGAGATGGACAATTATTTCAGGTATTGTTCAAGTTTAAGTTAAAATATTTTTGTGTCTTTTTATTCGATTTAAACATTGGAATTTTCGTAATTTGGACTGAAAGTTCACTTCGATTTAAACATGGGAATTTTCGTAATATTTGTAATTTGGACTGAAAATTCGCTTCAAATTCGGCATATCGAATTAACTAACAAATTTACATAGAAATACATAGCGATCTGACGGTACCATTTGTATTTCGATTTAAGCGAAATTTCGATTCAACCGATTTCGAATTAACGAGAGTCGACTTTATTTCTTTTGCATCAAAAACGCCTCAATAATCTATATAGCAGTGAAGATCTGAGTCTTTTAGATGCTGGAAATAACAATATGAGATTTATTCCGTATAATACACCTAAACTAATATGTACCTTAACGTGTTGAAAAGTACGTTTTTTTCAATAGAGGGGGTCTTTTAAATCGGACTATATATCAGTTGTATATACAGCGCGAGCGTCGATCTATTTCAACACACTATACACAGAGTTAACATACACGCTTCATATAAAAATGTCCGTCTTTTACTATTTTGACTGAGTAGATGTATCGTTATGATCATGAACCTCAAACATATAGGAATAACCATCAATTTATTAATCAGTAAACTTTTTAGAAAAAATATTAAATAAACATCACAAAGGGTAACTTTTATTATATTTTATTTTGGATTTTACAATAATTCCGAGTCCATTGGTGTTTATACTGTCTGACGACATCGGGAGGGCACCTGGGTATATCCTCAGGCAGTGTCGACACGCTCCAATATTACTTGGATCTACCTGCCCATCATTAGAAGTTCTTACATTCGCACCTAAGACAACGATCTCAATCAACTCAGTCGTTAATTACTGTGTTTATTCAGTGACACTCGCCAATCCGTCACTGGCTTCAATGTGTTATCACCTGTTGATTACTGGTGACCAAGATACCGGTGAACTTTGAAAACTTGTGGCCAGAAAAATCGCAAAGCGACGTGTTTTGTCGCCAGTTAAAGAAAAAAATCGAAGTTAGCGATGCCCAGCGCAAACCCTCCCATACGTGTTCATTTATTGTAACACGCGGCGACGCCAAATCAGAGGCCTGAGAGGGGTTCTACGAGTTTTCTTATTCAATAAAATTCATTGAAAACGTCACTTCCTATGCCGAGAAGGCCTTCCAATATACGATTTTTCTCAACCGAAAACTTTAATTCAAATCTACTTTAACTTTCAAAGAAATTTAAAAAATTAAAAACAGTATGATTTTTTTAGTTTACCGGGTCGGCGCGGTACAAATGTACTTTATACACAACTGCCTTTAGAATGTAACCGTACATCAAGGCAATATACAGATATATACACAACATTAAAAACGTTGATTACCTGTTGTTTAATAACTAAACAACAACATCTCTTGTTCATTTATTGTTTTATTCATTTTGTAATTTATATATGAAGGGCCGTAACTTTGGGACAGGTACCCGACTCGACTAGTGTTTTAGGTCAAATATTGTATGTGTCAAAAAGTACCCTTTTTGGCGACACAGTAATGA
Source organism: Anadara kagoshimensis (assembly GCA_021292105.1). Classification (NCBI taxonomy): domain Eukaryota; kingdom Metazoa; phylum Mollusca; class Bivalvia; order Arcoida; family Arcidae; genus Anadara; species Anadara kagoshimensis. The sequence continues at coordinate 59,211,216 of CM037861.1, forward strand.
ATTTGGCGACAGAATTTTACAAATTAACAACTGGCGATTTCCTTGGCGACAGACTTTTCCAACCCAGCGCTAACCCTCCTAGGTTCTTTTCACCAGATATATGCCATAAATTATAAATTTTATAGATGGTGGGGAATCATACGTAACTGGTATCCCAGTTACAATATCTAGTTCTTATTATTCTTCTTCTCTCAAGACCATATGCTGACGCATATCTCGGGAGCGGCTTGATGGATTTAGATGAAATTTGCTACCAATAATCTGTTGTCTGTGTAGATAATCAAGACGCGTTCATTTTCGTTATCTTGAAGGTGGGTGGGTGGGTGTAAATAAATACGTAGTTAAATACCCGGGGAAACCAATTCTGAATGGACGTAAGCTGGTTACGACACCTTAATTATACCAAGTCAATGCTTTCACCTATGAGTTAATCTTATTAGTGACCGTTAAAAACTTGGCGATTTTTAAAACCACAGCTTGTCACGTCACACGCCTGTACTTAAAACCTTACACAATGAGATGAATGGTGTATACAATTTGCCTTGATAGATCAAATGGCTTGGGGGTTTTCTGTTAATCACTGACTGTGGAAGTAGAAGACTGCCCACTTTTTAAAGTTTAAACCAATGAAATGTCTCCTTTTACTGACTGACACTTTCCTAATGACCGGTATGTCGAGTACAAAAATTTGTAGTTTTAGTCGGAAATGAATCTTCCGAGTAAGCCGCCACTCTGTTACTATTAACACTTTTCAAATAAGAGATGAACAATTATTTCAGGTATTGTTCAAGTTCAAGATAAAATATTTTTGTGTCTTTTTTATTCGATTTAAACATTAGAATTATCGTAATTTGGACTGAAAGTTCACTTCGATTTAAACATGGGAATTTTCGTAATATTTCGTAATTTGGACTGAAATTCGCTTCAAATTCAGCATATCGAATTAACTAACAAATTTACATAGAAATACATAGCGATCTGACGGGACCATTTGTATCATTTCGATTAAGCGAAATTTCGATTCAACCGATTTCGAATTAACGAGAGTCGACTTTATTTCTTTTGCATCAAAAACACCTAAATAATCTATAGAGCAATGAAGATCTGGTCTTTTAGATGCTGGAAAAACAATATGAGATTTATTCCGTATAATACACCTAAACTAATATGTACCTCAACGTGTTGAAAAGTACGTTTTTTTCAATAGAGGGGGTCTTTTAAATCGGACTATATATACAGCGTCGATCTATTTCAACACACTACACAGAGTTAACATACATGCTTCATATAAAAATGTCCGTCTTTTACTATTTTGACTGAGTAGATGTATCGTTATGATCATATAGGAATAACCGATATAAGTCGCGTAATTAAAATACAAACAGATGGCCTCCTATGATGTGTATTGCGCATTGAATCACGATTATTAATCAATAAACTTTTTAGAAAAATATTAAATAAACATCACAAAGAGTAACTTTTATTATATTTTATTTTGGATTTTACAATAATTCCGAGTCCATCGGTGTTTATACTGTCTGACGACATCGGGAGGGCACCTGGGTATCCTCAGGCAGTGTCGACATGCTCCAATATTACTTGGATCTACCTGCCCATCATTAGAAGGTCTTACATTCGCACCTAAGACAACGATCTTAATCAACTCAGTCGTTAATTACTATGTTTATTCAGTGACACTCGCCAAACCGTCACTGGCTTCAATGTGTTATCACCTGTTAATTACTGGTGACCAAGATACCGGTGAACTTTGAAAACTTGTGGCCAGAAAAATCGCAAAGCGCCGTGTTTTGTCGCAAGTTAAAGAAAAAAAATCGCAGTTGACGATGCCCAGCGCAAACACTCCCATACGTGTTCATTCATTGTAACACGCGGCGACGCCAAATCAGAGGCCTGAGAGGGGTTCTATGAGTTTTCTTATTCAATAAAATTCATTGAAAACGTCACTTCCTATGCCGAGAAGGCCTTCCAATGTACGATTTTTCTCAGCCGAAAACTTTAATTCAAATCTACTTTAACATTCAAAGAAATTTTAAAAAGCAATCAAGGTATGATTTTTTTAGTTTACCAGGTCGGTGCGGTACAAATGTACTTTATACACAACTGCCTTTAAAATGTAATTGTTCATCAAGGTAATATATACACAACATTAAAAACGCATGTGACGTGAAAATCACAAGATTTACCCTTTTTGGCGACACAGTAATGAAATTGGCAACAAAATTTTACAACTGGCGATTTCCTTGACGACAGACTTTTACAACCCAGCGCTAACCCTGCTAGGGTCTTTTCACCAGATATATGCCATAAATTATTTATGGATGGTGGGGAATCATACGTAACTGGTATCCCAGTTACAATCTCTAGTTATTATTAAGATTGTTCTTTTGTTATTTCGAAGGGCTGAGGTTGTTCTTCGCCAGACGAATGTACAAAAATGATCAAAGTCTACACCTTACATGTATTCATTACTTATTAGTATTTGGCGCGAAATGAACGAGCTTAATTGTCCGAATTATAACTTCAAAATGTACGTTATTGCTAAATCATCACAAAACTAATATTTAATCGGTCTCATTATTTAGTCGGTCGCACTTACCCTTGTAGGACCGTGACGATGATTAATTTGTTTCCAATTCTTACTATCCTAGAAATTATCATTATAAGTCTGTGTCGACTTGTGAAGGTGCATATTTATCTTCTGGTGTCTTGTAAACTGGTGGTCCGTTTGCGCACATTTTGTAGCGCATAGGATTAGACTTTAAGGGACGATTCTTCCAGTAATTTTTAATTTGCTTTTAAAACTATTTATAGAGTGAGTGAGTGAGTAATGGTAGAGTCTGCATTTACTACATCAGCACTCAGACTGTTCCAGTGGTTTGTAATCCTGTTACTAAACATATATTGACTTTTTTCAGGTGTTTTCGTTATTTTGAACAGTTTTTTATTATGGCCTCTTGCTTGCCTGATAGTGTTTTTACTAAGTTTGAATGGTTTACCGTTCCTTTGTTTGTTGTTATTTCATACATATAAATCATGTGTTTTTACTAAGTTTGAATGGTTTACCGTTCCTTTGTTTGTTGTTATTTTATACATATAAATCATGTTCGTTCTTAGTCCCCTGTATTCAAGAGATGGAATTCCAAGTTTCTTTAACCTTTAACTGTAGCTTACATGTTCTAATTCTCGCACTCTTTTAGTAGTTTTTCGTTGAATGTTTTCGATGTTTATTTGGTCCATTTTGAATGGGAGGGGGGGCATACGGCTGACGCATACTATTAATAAGGTCTGACTAGTGACTTGAATAGGAGAGGTAGATAAAGGTCCTAAACATCAATCCTTTTCTGTTTGTTTTGGCAGTGGATTGGTTAAAGTGTTCTGTGAAATGTAGACTTTTGTCAAACATTACTGCCAAATCTTTTTGGTTTTTTTTTTTTTTTGGTGGTAGCATTTGCTCCAAATTTAATCGAGTATTTGTTTTCATCATTGCTGTGGCCTATTTCCATATGTTTGCACTTATAGGCATTTAGTTGCATACTCCACGTTTCTGCCCAGTCACTTATTTTGTTTGTCATGCGTACAATTTTCGTCAGCAAACAGTTTAATGGAACAGTTGATCAAATCCGGTATGTCAGATATATACATCAAGAACAGGATTGGACCAAAGGCACTGCCTTGAGGAACTCCGCTCGTTACAGCTGCCACTTTGATTCACTTCCGTGTATCGACACCTTTTGTTTGAGGTCGCTTAGAAAGGCTTTAATCCAGTTTAGAATTTTCCATTTTACTCCATATTTTTTCAAGATTTAGTAGTAGCTTCCTGTGCAATACCTTGTCGAACGCTTTACTAAAGTACAGATAGACGATGTTGATATTTTCGTTGTTTTCGAGTGCGTCTGACATATCTTCTATAAATTCTAAGAGTTGCGTTACTACCGAGTATCCTTTTCTGAATCCGTGTTGGCATGGTGAAAATAGGTTTTTCTCGTCAAAATGCTCGACTAGCTCGTCTCGAATAATTTTTTTTTCTAGAGCCATTCTTTAATTGGCGTGACGTGAGCTAGTTGTCAGCCAGTCTGTCATTCAACGACCTTGGTTTAATCAAAATACACAAGAGTGACTTGAAGAAGTGACTTCTTTGTCCTGAACACTGTTGACTTCTCAATATATGCAAAGAAATCATCTGATAATACTGTCATTTTTTGTTGGTACAGAAGTGATGCATATCCAGTTTTGTCCACGAGTTATTTCCCTTTAACCAACAGTTGCCTCGTCTTTTGTGTTGTTCCATGCATTATGTTTGATATAAAAAGTTCATTTATGCCAAGTAAACGAAAGATGGGTGATCTATTAAAGGTAACCCCTTTAAAACAAATGTTTTACCTACACCTTATCCTTTAAAATAAAACAAGGGAACTTGACATTATTTATATTAATGGCCAAAAATTAGATTTCGTGATCAACTGTGTATTAAAACGTATGATGTTCAAGTTTTTATTGCAACGTTTTGTTTACATGCCGATAGGTTGGACGAACACACACGATCCTAAACAGGTGCAAGAGTGAACACAGCAATACCCTCTCTGTTCGAACGATTACTCTTTGTGGACTTTGCAACTGTTAAGCCTTTAATTCCGCATGTGATCAATTAATCATAGCGGTCTTTCATTCCCGAAAAAACAACAACTCACCACTCTTTTCTCTTTTAACTTTTGTGTTTGTCAAAAAACAAAGGAAAGGTTAAATGCCTCAGCTTAACAGGGGATCGAACCGGGACCTATCCATCCACTATCATCTGAGCTCTATATACACAACCACCCAACATGGCTGCTCCTGGTCCGACACATGCTTGAATCAAAACTACCAAGTTCGGTCGTAATATTAAACTATTTGTCGATCGCTTCCCAGGGCCGGGGGCTTCTAAAATATAAGTGAAAAGGGGACAGTGCAGCGGCCAGAACGTGACTTGAACATGGGACCTTTCCCATTCTACCAGTCTCAACCGACTGAGCTACCGGAGTCCGGTCCACCACTATAAAATCATAAGTTCATATGAGGTGATTAAGCATTGAATATAACCGATATACACAGGTGGCATTCATGTGTTAGCCAAGTGATATTTATAAATTTAATAATTAATGCTAGATCACAGGTGATAATTAAGATAATGAGTCACATCCTTAGCTACAAATGGCCAGTAGGTTGACCGTATTACTTGACAATTTTATCTGTGCCAACTGCACCTTTAATGGTTCAGGTAAGCATATCTTGAAAATTGAGAATTCACCATTAATTGGTTTTGATAATGGTGTTAAACCCCCAACTCGTTAATTTTTTTTCGCTTATAAAAATATCGAAGCAGTCAGTTCTGAAATGGTGACCAGATCTAGAAAAAAAAAACAAAAAAAACCACCAACCTTCGGCAAGCGAACTGACTATCTTTTTCAGACTAGAATCGGCCCCGAATAGGATTCGAACCTAGACGATGAGCGATACTGCGATCGTTTTAGATCACTCGGCCACAAAGACCCCAATTTATTTTGTTTTTAAACCAATCCAGCTGTCTATAAAGGCAACTCAATGGAACTAGTAAAGGGCCTGCACTGTAATACTGATGACAGAGATGTTCTAGATATCGAAGAAAAAAATAAACATTCATGCAGGAAAAGATTATTTAAAGCCCTTTGTCACGTTTTTAATACTGATTCTGAAATATATAAAACAGTTTACATCGATAAATAGACATCATTCAGTATAGATTTACACAATAAAATGGAAAAGAGATCAATCTTCCAACGTCTCACACATTTAACCTATCGATGCAAAGAGGATATACTAAAGCATACACGGGACATCATTGAAACCATATTGTCTATAGCCTTAAACAGAAACTTAAGCCTGAATTGCATACCATTGGCCTAAAAGACTTCGTCACCACATGGCAACCTGTTTTCATGGACAATTCATTATGAAATTTATAAAAGTGAATTTTCTTTACATTATTTTGTTGTGTTTTGCATCAAAGGAACTTTCTCTGAAAACTACTAAGAACTTCAAATTTTGGTATGTTACACTTGGTGACTTTGGATTTTTGCTAAATAAATCTGTTTAAGCTACAACGTTTGACTTCTTCTTTACTGGATATTTATCACAATCCGGTGACTTAGTGGTTAGGTTCTTTCTCCGCTACATGAGTTCAATCCCCGATTGTAACACCATATGTGGAAAGTAGGTTTCCCTTACAATTGGCCCCGATGGTTAGTTCGATGTCAGTAAAATGGGTCAGGGATGCATTCAATGTTAATCTGCACAATTGTTTATTGGTGGACCAGCACCATTAATTCATGTTTGCCCTGATACAATGCAGAACACATCCATATACACTTCTACACCACATGAAACTGAATGTTGATTAATCCTTAGAGATAAGTCACCTGACATCAATATCTGCAGTGCATGTGTACATATGTAAGTAAAATTTATTGTGTGTTCATATGACATTGTAGCAAAATTGCATACCTAAGTATAAATTACTTGCAAACTATAACAAATGTGCAATTATAGTCCCTTCTAGGTGCAAATTTACTTTCATGAGCAAAATGTGCATATATGCAAAGATGTTCATATACGACAAAATTTGCTTACCATACAATATTTTAATAAATTTACATATGAGTAAAAAATACTTAGGTATGCAATTCTCGCCGTATAAATGGGGCTTAAGAAATCATACACAAGTCGATGCCAATCTCCTCCTCTACAGCATGTTGAGCCCCATTTATTTTTACTCATATGTAAATTTACTCATGTAGGCAAAAGTATATTTTGCTTTGCGTTCATACATAATTTATGTACCATAAGTAAATTTGAAGTTTTCAACCAATATTGGATAATTTTCATTCTGAACATTAAACAGTTTAGACTTGATTATCAGATATCCTATTTAAGCACTGATTTGATATTGGGCTATTATAATGACAAAAGAGCAGTTCTACTTGGTGATCGAGCATATCTGTCATATACCATTTTTTTTTAATTTAATCATGAAATACATTAAAAATTTTATATGACATACTAGTATCCTTTAAAGACTTGTTTTCTCAAGCCTTATACAAACAAACAAAATCTTACATCAGTGCAGAACACATTTAAATACCGTCTAGTTAGGGTAGAACGACAATGGATCTTCGATCTCTTTGGGTTGCTTGATATGCCTATTGTGATGTTTGCAAAAAAGGATTGATGTCCATGTCGTGTTTGCTTGTTCTGTAAAAGGAGCTTGTGTTGTTCCTCATAACATATATCAGATATTTAGATTAGCCCCAGTCTGGGCCCAGAAATGTTTACACATTTTAGCTATTTATTACATTAACACATCTTTTTTAACTGAGCTGGTCCCCTAACTCAAATTAGTTAAGTTTCATCCCTGTATATGAAGCTGCAAATTATTTCTTTATGGATCGGTCGAATGTTTTCATTGAACTTGATGGTGAAAATTATTTCAGTGATGTTGAAGATGATGATGTTTGTAATATTTGTTCTCTCAAAACACTACGTGAAGACATATGGCATCTCCTTTCATGGACAATTCATTTTCAAATTTGTAAAAGTAAATTTTCTTTACATTCTGTGGTTGGCTTAATTGTTGCTCAAGTATTTTTCTATGAAAACTAGTAAAAAGTCAAATTTTGGTGTCACTAGTGTTTGTGATTTTGTCAAATAAATCTATTTCAATTACAACTTTTGGTCTTTATTGGATAATTATTACAAAATAATGAGGGCCGTGGTGGTAATAGTGGTTGGCTTCTTTAACCGCTATGAGTTACATCACCATATGTGGTGAGTGGGATTCCATAAAATTGGCACCTATTGGTTAGCTCGATGTCAATACAATGGGATGTATGTAATGTTAATCTGTGACATTGTATATCAGTGGACAACTCTATTAATTTTTTTTCTGGTACAAGGCATATGACAAACACCCATATTCATTCCTGCACCACATGGACCTGAATGATCATTAACCCATAGAGATAAATAACCTGGCATGAGTCCATGTGTTAAAATTATGTGAGCAAATATTACTGTGGGTTCATACGGCACTGTAGCAAAATTTGCATACCTTAGTATACAATACTCACATACTATAGGAAATTTGCACTTGGTTCCTACTAGGTGCAAATTTACTTACATGAGTAAAATTTGCATATATGTGAAGTTGTTCATACGACACAATTTGCATATGTGAGTAAATTTACATATGAGAAAAAACATACTTAGGTATGCAATATTCTCGCCGTATAAATGGGACTTTAGATGTGCCCCCACCCCTTGTACCCAACAAGTCTTCTGGCGAATGTCAAAATCCTACGTGTTTTTCGAACACATAGAAGGCGCTAACGTAGGCGTTTGACCCCTTTCTTCTTTTCATTATCCCTTTTAAATTACCTTATTCGAAACAGGTGTCCTCAAAAAGCTCCCGGAAATTTAAGTGTAACAGGTATTATATACATGTATTTATAATCAATGTACAATGTGTTTAAAAGAATGTTTATATTTTGTTGATTTCTGCCTTTGTGAAGATGTGTTATTGATTTCTATAGAGGACAATTGGCAAGATTATCAGTTTTAATGCAATTTCTAAATTTGTCAATTTATGATGACGTCAATCGTCCTAAAGCTATGGCAACATCTACGGATATATTTTATCATTTGAAATAAGATACAAAAGCATTACACACATACTAGGACTTCCTAAAATGATTATATAAACGATACACTCCTCGGAAGTTTAAAAAAAAACTTTTTTGAATATCAGATAATTCTTATGTTAACGTAATTATATACATTTATGTTTATACGTGAACTTTACAGAACAAAGCAAGCTGCTTAAAATAAATTGTTGACGAAAGGATATTGCAAGTCTCGGCTTATCAAGGTCCTCAAAAGTTTTATGGTCGTCATGACAATATGGTTGATAAGACTTGCATGATGTCTCTTCCTAGTTAGATTTAACGTCGCATAGTTCCATGTTCCATTCATTCCATATTTTGATTTCACATGAGGCTAGCTAGACAATATTATCACTTCATGTCGATTATTTTTATCCAGTTCCAAAATTGAAGCTGTCCAGAGCATCAACATTTAGTATGAATATAAAACTTCAAAGACAGTTACGAAAAATCAGGCTGATACCATGCACATTACTGTACATACGAAACGGACGGTAGTCAATACTATTTTTACTCGCCGAACCCAAGGGATAAAAGGTTCCATCGCCTGGCATTTCTTATCAAATTGTAAATTGACTAGTCTTCTAGACAAACAGCTGTTCCGGAAATAGTTTTCGTCCGATTTGTCGCTTACGAAAAAGATAATTTGCCATGTCCAACCGCTTATGAAATTGATAATTTTCAAAATTCGTCATTGTGCTGATTTATTAGCTTTTAGGTATATAGATAGGTATTTATTTGATTTTTATTTGTTTTTCCTCATTTATTATACTTAATGATAATTATAAAACAATTAATCATAGCCTATCTTAAGATAGAGACAAAATCTTAACATGAAAGATGGATGCTACAAAGACTTCTGTTTGGTGATGTTTCGTCATTATGAAATACAATACATTAATAGCTGTAGAATTGTGAGAAAATGGAGACAAATACCGATAATTATGAAGATAATCAATGCGTTTTTGACGTGAAGATGATATCTTAAGATCAATTGTTTTTGCTAAAATAATAGATGAATTCTTAAAATTTGCACAAACAAATATGTTGTTAGAGACAGACCTGTCCAAAATTTAACACTGAGCTAAGAAAAATTAGTCAAACTCAGTCGAACCTGCCTTAAAGGTCACATCTATATAAGGGCCAACTGCTTATAAAAGCAAGTAAAATTGTATCCCAATTGTTTTTTATTCATATTATTTGAACATGTATATAAAGTCGACCTGCCCATAAAGACCACTTTTACTGGTTCTTTTGGATGGCCTTTATAGACATGTTTGACTGTATACGGATAAGTGGTGGTGATCGGAAAGTTGCCAAAATAGAGTTTCCGAGGAGCTGTCGAGATATAAGAAACCAGGCCTGAGCTGAGACTGTTAATTTTTCATTCGTATTTGTTAGTTTAGTGTTTAACTTTCGTCCGGTCTGTATTGTATACAAAGGTAATTGTAACTGCACGTCTTGTAATAATGCCATTATTTTGATAATTTCAATCAATATATAGTCCTTTTGACTCCTACAAGTAATCAATGACATTTCTGGACATTACCAGTAATACACAGTAAAGACCTGTCCAAAGTTTAACAGACCTTCTAACGAAATAGAGTCAAAACTGGGCTGCCGAATGGCCTTGATATGAGTAGCTAGTGTCCGAAAAGCTGTCAAAAGATAGCCGAAAAGCTGCCAGAGATAGCTAGTAGCTGCCGAAAAGCTGCCAGGATACAGTAACGAAAGACCGAATTGAGTTGCTGATTCGGCACCAATTCGTTGGCTAATTGTTAACTTTGATAGGTCTGTACTATATGTCTGTAAAATAACAACGAGGGCGATGGCCATAGGCAAAAAGTTCCACGTTTCCTTAATATAGAAGAAAGTTATTTGTAAGTGACAAACATGTGCTTAGCATTTCACAAATTGTCAAATATATGATCAACAATATAGATATATTGATTTATTTTGTTTTTATTGTACTGCAAATAAAAAAAAAATCAACAAAATTAAAAATATAGATGTAATAGCGTTAGCGTAACCTGAACATCATGAGTATCTTCAAATACTAACAAAATTATTAAGATTTCAAATTTGTCAGATTTAAATTAAGGAAACCTTAATTAAGAAATGATTGTGAAACTTAGACAAGGACTTGTTTTGACAAATAATTACAGCTTTTTTGCCGACATGGCAATGCATGTCTTTAATTAAAAATTAATCATTATTGATTATTAAAACTTTAATATCGAAACACCTGTTGGAATATTGTTGGAATATTGCCTACAGTTGACCTGTTGAAGTTGTACTATTAGTTTTATTGAATTAGTTGGATAGATGTAAGTTGACGTCGGCAGATATTGGTTAATGGTTTTATTTAAGTTGTAGTCAGAAATAATAAAATAACTACAGTACAGGGCTGTCGAAAGTTTAACACTTATTAGGCTAACAAAAAAAAACGGAGCTCGGCTGTCGAAGAGCGAAACTATAGCCAGTGACAAAGAAATACGTACAGACCTGTCGAAAGTTTAACATTTAGCTAACGAATAAGTGTCGAATCGGCAGCTCGTCTCAGTTCCTCGTTAGCGAAAACGTTCTGACAAGTGCAGTCTAAATCAAAGTAGCTTTTTGGCCATCAGCTATTCATATCTAGATCACTCGGCAGTCTACCTTAGACTCATTTTCCTAGTCTTAGTGTTAAACCTTCCACAGGTCTGTACTGTATGTTGTTGCTGCCGCGATATAAAGTAACGAGGGTTCGAAAATAATTCCCTAGCCTTATATTAAACTTTCGACATGCCTGCACTGTATGTGTTAGGCTGTTATCACAAGATTGTTGACAAGTGTGATGCCTCTGTATCCACAATCATCCTGAATATATTTGAACGTCCATAACTTCAGTGTTCCTTTCATTTTCAATTTTGATGATACTTATGTGGCGGGTGTAGCTTAGCCTTCCAAAACCACCAGATCCTACCAAACCACCAGATCTTACTTACCGTGTGGCGGGTGTAGCTAGTAAAGCAGGAGAACCTTACCCTTCCAAACCACCAGATCTTACTTACCGTGTGGCGGGTGTAGCTAGTAAAGCAGGAGAACCTTACCCTTCCAAACCACCAGATCTTACTTACCGTGTGGCGGGTGTAGCTAGTAAAGCAGGAGAACCTTACCCTTCCAAACCACCAGATCTTACTTACCGTGTGCGGGTGTAGCTAGTAAAGCAGGAGCCTACCCATCCAAACCACCAGATCTTACTTACCGTGTGGCGGGTGTAGCTAGTAAAGCAGAGAACCTTACCCTTCCAAACCACCAGATCTTACTTATCGTGTGGCGGGTGTAGCTAGTAAAGCAGGAGCGCCTCACCCATCCAAACCACCAGATCATACTTACCGTGGGGCGGGTGTAGCTAGTAAGCAGGAGAACCTTACCCTTCCAAACCACCAGATCTTACTTATCGTGTGGCGGGTGTAGCTAGTAAAGCAGGAGCGCCTCACCCATCCAAACCACCAGATCTTACTTACCGTGTGGCGGGTAGCTAGTAAAGTAGGAGCGCCTCCCATCCAAACCACCAGATCTTACTTACCGTGTGGCGGGTGTAGCTAGTAAAGCAGGAGAACCTTACCCTTCCAAACCACCAGATCTTACTTATCGTGTGGCGGGTGTAGCTAGTAAAGCAGGAGCGCCTCACCCATTCAAACCACCAGATCTTACTTACCGTGTGGCGGGTGTAGCTAGTAAAGCAGGAGCGCCTCGCCCATCCAAACCACCAGATCTTACTTACCGTGTGGCGGGTGTAGCTAGTAAAGCAGGAGAACCTTACCCTTCCAAACCACCAGATCTTACTTACCGTGTGGCGGGTGTAGCTAGTAAAGCAGGAGAACCTTACCCTTCCAAACCACCAGATCTTAATTACCGTGTGGCGGGTGTAGCTAGTAAAGCAGGAGAACCTTACCCTTCCAAACCACCAGATCTTAATTACCGTGTGGCGGGTGTAGCTAGTAAAGCAGGAGAACCTTACCCATCCAAACCACCAGATCTTACTTACCGTGTGGCGGGTGTAGCTAGTAAAGCAGGAGCGCTCACCCATCCAATCCACCAGATCTTACTTACCGTGTGGCGGGTGTAGCTAGTAAAGCAGGAGAACCTTACCCTTCCAAACCACCAGATCTTACTTACCGTGTGGCGGGTGTAGCTAGTAAAGCAGGAGAACCTTACCCATCCAAACCACCAGATCTTACTTACCGTGTGGCGGGTGTAGCTAGTAAAGCAGGAGAACCTTACCCATCTCAACCACCAGATCTTACTTACCGTGTGACGGGTGTAGCTAGTAAAGTAGGAGAACCTTACCCTCCAAACCACCAGATCTTACTTACCGTGTGGCGGGTGTAGCTAGTAAAGCAGGAGAACCTTACCCTTCCAAACCACCAGATCTTACTTACCGTGTGGAAATTCACAATTCATATAATATATAATTTGCCAGTTTGCGAAATTTTTATTTGCCCTTGGATTGTGGTTTAAACATGTACTGGTATGTTTGTTTTTTCATTATCTTACACAGTCTCAGACTGCATATTGGTTTTTGACAAAAGCTGTTGTATCTAGCATGCCATCGTCAGTTGTTCGACTTAAATAATAATAAAAAACATAATGCTTTACTGAAAAAATTAAACAGGATCCTTGTAAAAATTACAACTCTAAAATTGAGACTAGAAAGACGCCAAATGCTAATTAATTTGCATTATTTTTTCAGCAAAGGTGACGATGGTGCTCAGCTGAAACAGGACAGGTAAGTTTGGTTCGCTGAAGGCCAGTTTTACTTCAGAATCAATAAAGATTTAATACAACATCCTCTGTGTTACCCGAAAATGTTTAAAATATCATTGCTATTATTTATTAAAGAAAAACGGAACTGAATAGAAACAAAATAGTAATTTTCTCTAATGTGCCTCAATAGGTGTCCTCCACATTTACTTACTTGCTGAATTATATTTCATAATTTCATGTAACATGCTATAATACAGTCCTGTCGATAGTTTAACACTTAGCTAACAAAACTTAGTGTAAGTCTGGCAACCGAGTGGCCGAGATATAGATAGTTAGTGACCGTAAAACTGTGGAGAGATAGATAACAGCCGTCATACAGCTGTGGAAATGTAGCTAACGAGAGGCGGAGATACACGACACAAATTCGTTATCTTATTGTTCTGAACTGCATATTACCTTTTCAAACTGTTTCTTCTCAAATATTGAATGCAAGTGTGATATTTCTTCATCTGTTTACATGGTTCAGATGGAATTGCGTATATTCTGTATATTCTGTAGCCTGAACGCAGATCTTGCAAAAGAGAGGAGCTGCTACTTCGGTACTAATCCGTTGGTTTAGTATTAAACTTTGGAAAGGTCTGTATTTTATGCAGTGTACATATGTCAATTTGACGTACATGGTTAAATAACTGTTTCTATGGTTGCAATTCAAACGTAAATATATCGAATAATAAAATCATGAAACATGTGTTACAGAGAATAATTAAATTCTGTGACAATATGTCTTTCATAAAGATATTTTCGACATCTGTCGTGGACATATACGGTACAGAACTGTCGAAGGTTTAACACTGAGCCGACGAAAAGGAGTCGAAGCTTGGGCGCCGATTTGTCGATATAATATATATTATAGATAGCCAGTGGTCGAAAAAACTGCCGATATCAGTTGCCGAAAAAAGCCAGATAAAGCTACTAAGAGGCAGAGATTGAGATGAAATGTTGCTTCGGTACAATGTAATAACTTAGTGTTAAACTTACGTCAGATTTGTACTATAAACCTGTGTATTGACTACATTTAACTCGTACATAACAATATTCAAATCAGGTTATAACAAAATGTCAAGAGTCGTACTTTACACAAATATTGTAATTTTATTTTGGTCTACAGTTAAATATTGTTTATATGTATCGATTTATTGATTTCGGACCAGTTAACTAGATATTGAATATGTTTCGGTTTTCCATGGTGAAAATATATACTCAAGATGGAACCAAAATGACGCGTTTATCAATAAAGCATTCGGCAGGTTAATTTTCAGCTATACATTGGATATACTACTACAGCTTAGTTGGTAGAATGTTTGCTTCATATGAGTTAGATCGTGGCCCGGCCTCACCATGACTTGAAAATAGGTAGTGATTGATCTTTCGCCAAGCACTCGACATTTCGAAACAAAAGCCACTATGTCCTTAAGAATATTAAAATCGGGGATGTTGGTGAAACCGTGGTGCCCTAACCAGGTACCTTCAGAAATCACATGTTCACTCTGGATTGGCATCTAGGCGGTTAGCGGTACTTTGATTCATAACTCGGCGTTTAGTCCCCTTTATCACCGAGGTCCCGGTAAAAGAGATTGTTTATAATAAGGTTATTCATATTAAACATGTTCCAAATATTTTAACGAATTTGTGTCAAAACCTTTTGTAAAACAGTTTTAGTCCACCTACCAAAAATAGAACTAAAAACAAAGCCATCAGTATTTTATTAATCAAATGCAGTCTGAATAGTAAGGTGGCTTAATGAGGCCACACAGGAAAAAATCTACGTGAGAATAGTCTCGTAGGAGTGAAGAAATGAGTTGAGGCGTTTGTTTAAGCCTTTACATGACATTGTTCTAAAGATTTGAAGTCAGTATGCTATCGTTTTACATAAAACTGGTTAGTACATGTGTACACAAAATATAACATTTGGATTTTTAATATTTTTACAAAATATTTTGTTGCAAAAATCTTCATTTCCTTTATGACATATCCTATACAACATCTATGTACACAGCATCAAAATTAAAACGTCATTTCCTCTGGAAAGTAGAACATATCCAGTCCGTCAGACGGTTAGATTGGTATGTACACTAACAAACAAATTTTAGGTGGTTTATAGGTATAACCCTGTCCGCATCTATGTCCATCCGTCACAATATCGTGTCCACTTCATATCTTTAATATCCATGGATGGATTTTGATCAAACTTGGAACAAATGTAAATCAACATGAGATGATGTATTGCATACCAAATATAGGTACATAAGTCAAGGTCACAAGGTCAGATCTTAATTTCAGAAATTACCACTCGGCAATATTGGGGACCTATTATTCTAATTGCTTTTTATCCATGTTATTTGAACCTGTATATAAGAGTTACCTGGCCATAAAGATCACTTTTAATTTACTATATTACTTGGATGAACTTTGTAAACATGATGCACTATGACAGTCTGTAATAGTACTTCTAAAATACAACAACCTTGTCAAAAGCTCATTACCGTTAACAGTCACTGACATGTGCTTCTTAGGAAATTATATGTATTATTAATCTAATTGAACTTATTAACTTATTATATAACTTATTATGTGTTTCAAAACCATCCTTTAACTTATTATATAACTTATTATTTGTTTAAAAACCATCCTGAATAAGTATACTCGATACTGTTCTTTGTGTGTAGTATTTCTGTTAGAATTGACAACTGAAGGTTTGATTTCAAGATAATATTTCGATCATTATTTGTCTTTATATTGATTATCATGTACATGTACGTCAGCATAACGCCATATTGTAGTTTTAACTTAATAGTACTAACAATGTGTTTACATCTTGAGGTAAATTTTTATTTAGATATTGGCATTTGTGTCATTCATACTGAAATGTCGACGTTAAGGAGTTCCCATCAATCTATGATGTTTAAAAGTTGTATCTTAGTTTGAGTATTACCGCTACTGTAGCTCAGTTAGTAGAGTGCTCGTTTTGTATATGAAAGGTCGATGGTTCAACCCCGACAATGACTTGAAAATAGGTAGCGACTGTTCCTTCGCCAAGCATTCAGCATTTAAATATGAAAGTCACTGGGTCCTTCGACGGAGACCTTAATACCCATTATCCCGTGTCACTTCAGTTATGAACCCTTCATGCACATTGCCCTGAGCGCATTGCAAAGGTCAAAATTCTTTCACCTATAGCTGGTGACGTCTCGATATAAGGGAACTATTTTTGACTGGGACGTAAAACCCCATTCCATCAATCAAATAAATTAGTTTTAGTTTAGTTAGATGCACATTTAATAAAAAACTTAGATGGAGAGGTTCTCTTAAGTTGTATCATTTTCATGTGAGGGCGAACGAATGTGGGTAGGGGTAATGTTCCAGTCAAACATTCAACTTTATCGAGATGGAAATGGTAGAGGACACAGGAGTACCGGAGAAAACCATCGTCTGACACTAGGATTTAGATCTTGTTGAGTCACTGTGGTCTGTTAGACCGAATTATTTCTGTTGTCAACGGCCATTTTTATTAATGATATGGGGCCGTGGGACGACAGGAACTGCCCCATTCCAAAATGCGGAAATGTAGCAAATTCTACTATGTCAACAAATAAATATCGGCATGGTGATCAACTAATCTGCAATTCTTTCAAGTTAAATATGTTTCCTTCAAACTTGCGTTAACATTTTATTCAAATCCGCCGTCTGACACTTGACTCAACAGAATACAGAGAAGATCGAATTCGTCATTTTGGTATGAGAGCAGTTCCTGTCGTCGCACAGCCCTAACTCAACAATAAATATAGAACAGAAGTAATTCGGTCTATGTGGTCCGTATGCTGGCGATTTAAAACAATCGTGTTAGGAAGCCAATATAAAAAGATTAAGTTAATGATAAATACATATTATATACACAGTGTGTATGTACAACCCTCAGTATCAGGTCAAGTCCTTTTTTCGTAGTCGTATCACTACGAGTCGCGCTTGCGCGACGAGTAGTGATACAGCTACGAAAAAAGGACGAGACCCGATACGAAGGGTTGTACATACACACTGTGTATATGATATTTTTATCTAACATTTCCTATTAGATAATTAAAATAATAAAAACCCAATACTTTATGTGAAAAAAATACATTTTACCACAGAAAACCACTGAACTATGTTATGACATGTTTTGTAGTAATGACGTCATTGTTTACATTTGACAAATCGGAGATTCCACAATGACGTCACAATGAGAAGTGCACGTGTACTGTACCGCCAATGTTGTATCACCACAGTGTGGTGATACAAGATTCTGTATCACGCGTGTTCGATAAAACTTGTATTTCATCAAATACAAACAGAAAAACTAGTCTAATGTTAGATAAAGGATATTAATTAAACATTTTAAGATTAAGTGTGTACATTTTAGAAACGCATCCAAGCGCATCGTTTAAGTTTTAACGCTTGTGCAATGAAAGAGTCAAAACGTGTAATCTAGTTACATGTATTTTATTATAATTATTTTTTCAATTTACAGAACAAAATATCATCGTTTTGTAATAACCAGAATTACTTTAATTTCGACCCGTGATATTGCGCAAGGAACATTACAGATTCATAAAAACATGAATATTAAACACTAAATAAACATATTGATGCCAATTCGGCATTTCATCAGCTTGCTATCTGTCTGTCGACCACTTGACATCATGATCACATTGAGATGTTACTACCTCTCCCATCTTGGTATAGTCACGTAATAATACTATTATTACTCTTTGACAACCCGGTACAAGGGATATAGCTCAGTATAACCAAAAAATAAAACAAAATAATAATAATAATAACAAGGTGTTCAGAGAACAGTATCTCCCAGCAGTGGTGAACATCAGTGAATTCAATACAAAATGAAAGTGAAACATTTTCAGAAAAACCTGTTAAATATGTTTCATACCCCGAGTTCTTTTTTTCTATATTTAAAAATTCAACAAAAATGACATCATGATCACATTGAGATGTTACTACCTCTCCCATCTTGGTATAGTCACGTAATAATACTATTATTACTCTTTGACAACCCGGTACAAGGGATATAGCTCAGTATAACCAAAAAATAAAACAAAATAATAATAATAATAACAAGGTGTTCAGAGAACAGTATCTCCCAGCAGTGGTGAACATCAGTGAATTCAATACAAAATGAAAGTGAAACATTTTCAGAAAAACCTGTTAAATATGTTTCATACCCCGAGTTCTTTTTTTCTATATTTAAAAATTCAACAAAAATTAGTACATAAACAAGGCTGTAATAGCCATTTATAGGGTTTTGCTATTTATAGTAACAGTGGCCATTTCAGATACACTATAGTTAGTAAACTAAAAACTTTACAGAAAAACCTGTTATATATTTTAATAATCTAAGTTCTATTTTTTATGTTTAAAATGTCAACAAAATTGGTAAATAAATAAGGCTGTAATGTGCATTTATAGGTTTTTGCTATTTATAGTGATGGCGGCCATCTTGGATATGCTATAAGGCTGGAAACCAAATTATTCATGAACACACACAAAATCAACAAAATCGGTACATAAATAGGGTTACAACGTGCATTTATAGGTTTTTGCTATTTATAGTAACAGTGTCCATCTTGGATATGCTATCAGGTTGTCGAGCAATCCCACGCCACTCACCACTACAATTAATCAACTAAGTTTCAGTTCAATGGGATATACGATTTTCTTGTTAATGCACGGAAACCATAAATCAGGTGAAAACGTCTATTTTGAGTAACGGCGGCCATTTTGGATGTACGATTACGCTGTCAAGCAATCACATACCACTTACCACCATAACAAATCAACTGACCAAGTTTCAGATCAATCGAATGTACGATTTTCTTTCAAATGCACGGAAACCATGAATTGGGTGAAAAAGTCTATTTTTAGTAACGGCGGCCATCTTGGTTATGCTATAAGGTTATCAAACAATCCCACACCACTCACCACTACAGTTAATCAACTGACTAAGTTTTAGTTCAATGGAATGTACGGTTTTCTTGTAAATGCACGGAAACCATAAATAAGGTGAAAACGTCTATTTTGAGTAACGGTGGCCATTTTGGATGCAAGATTACGCTGTCGAACAATCCCACACCACTCACCACCATAACAAATCAACTGACCCAAGTTCCAGCTCAATCGAATGTACGGCTTTCTTTAAAATGCACGGTAACCATGAATTGAGACAGACCCACGCACACACAAAAAACAGACAGCAGTATTACTATATCCCCCTCACCACTGGTGGCAGGGGGGGATAATAATAATAATGATAAAATATTTGTACTCTAGGTATGTGGATATCCAGAATTATCACCCTTCAGAAGGCTTGTCGCAAATGTCCTCGGGTGTATGGCAACCCTTCTGAAGAACGTCAATATTGGATGTTCACATACTTAAAGACATCTTGCTTTTTTATAAGACACTTGATTTATAACTTTTAAAAATAAATGTTGTAATCATGAATCGACAATATCCATTGCAAATTTTACCTTCTATAACACCGTGAATCCAACGATTTGCCTTTTTTTAAATACATTTAAAGGAACAGAATTTGATCCATGCTCGAAGGCAAAGAAAACTTGAAAAACATGAAGTTGATGGGTAGAACGCATCAGACAACTTCTTTTCTAAACTTGTTTTTAGCGATTCTTTTTTTTTTCTGTTATACTCCCATGATCAGCACCACACTGTATAATTGTCAAGAGTGACTTAGTCAATGATAAAAGTAGAACAAGTAATGATATAAAAAAGGGAAACCGAAACAGGCGAAATAGAACGAAAGTAACTACGATCATTTTGCTTCATCATTAATTTTCAAATCTATGCTTTTTTGCTTTTCAGATTTCTACTTATGTTGCTCCTTCTTCGCAATTTTAGATAGAAAATGACGAATAACGCGATAGTTAAAAGGCTTTAAACGGAAACCAAGGTATATCGTTTATTTAGTTAGCAGAACAACGTGTCTTAAAATAAATAAAAAATAAAATAAAAATTACCGTAAAAATTGCAAATGTTATACATCTAGACATCATATTAAAACCATCTTTTACACAATTTATTAGAATTGCTTCAATTGCGTTTTTATGGCATAACTAGTGACATCATTATGGGATGGTCTCGGCGTCTGGTTGTAGTGTATCTCTGTGTAATTGGTTTCTAATTAAAATCCTACGACAATTTAACAGATAAAGATGTCGCTTTGTACTAGATTTCAAGTCATTGTGCAGAGATTTGTAATATTTTCCTATAACTTAAAAAGTGTTCGTTTTGTGCTTACGTGGCAATAGTAGTAGTGATATAAGATGAATATCTGCACTCAAAGGTTATTTTGTAAGTTTTATTGACATTGAGTAACAACATTCTGCAAATCACCTGAAGGAGGAGGAGGAGGATGAGGGGGAGGAGGAAAGAGGAGAAGGAGGAGGAAAGAGGAGGAGGAGGAGGAAAGAGGAGGAGGAGGAGGAGACACTCGATGATAGGGGATTTGCAGAATGTTGCAAATCACCTGGAGGAGGAGGAGGAGGAAGAGGAGGAGGAGGAGGAAAGAGGAGGAGGAGGAAAGAGGAGGAGGAGGAGACACTCGATGATAGGGGATTTGCAGAATGTTGCAAATCACCTGGAGGAGGAGGAGGAGGAGGAGGAGGAGGAGGAGGAGGAGACACTCGATGATAGGGGATTTGCAGAATGTTGTTACTCAATGTCAATATAACACACAAAATAACCTATCTAGTATCATTTTCATTCCTCCCTCCCTCCTATCCCTCCCGCTGCAAGGGGAAAGGGGCAGGGGACGGGGCGGCGGCGGCTACGCATTCCGGATATTTTTACTATCCGGTCCGTTTTCCAGATCCCACTTTTATCATCAACGTATGGGGCTCGAATCTAACGACACCTCCCTCGTCCCTCTAAGTGTCATACTAACAAAGTTTAAAGCATTGGTGTGATCCATCCTGTAGTCTAGGTGCTCCCAGAATAGGAGGGAAGTACAAGCAGAATAAGCACATTGCGTCAGATTGTGCAATACTTTCGATCAATTTTTCTTTTGATTTATAGTTTGTTTTTAAAGCTTAACTTTCTTAACCCTACACGGTTTTTAATAAAGTTTACACCAAAATATTGGTCTTCACGAGAAAAATAGATAGATACTAAACACGTCTATATGAGTCCAGTGGTTGATGCCCTAGGGCCCCAGGTCGATTTCTCTATACAAGTTTTAACATTGCGTTTCCCATAGAGAAATTCGTTTCTTCATAGCTCTTTTATTTCTAGTCCAATCTTTATAATAGATGTATCTATGTGATTGTACGAACGAGCACTATGTCGTGATACCGCACACCGAGTCCGTGAACGAGTGGTTCGCGTTCTAGGCTCCTCCACAGTTACCCGTGTTAAGTCTATGAGAGACTATCATGATCGGGTTCGAGGCCTTATTCTTGGTCCGATCCCTACACATGACCTACCCCTGTGTTGGGACAGTCATTCTCTATCATTCTATGCCACCCATCTTTCAGGTGGTCAAGTGGTTCAAATGGTGGGTTCGAATGCGTGAATTTCCCTTCAAGGGCGATAACTCTTTTCTACTGCGTTCAAGCACCTCACCACATTTCCCATTCGATGCCTCTCCTCGAGACGGACACGGCGGTATATCACATGACCCCTTTTGATCAAGAGATCGAGTCCTAGTACGGTTTTAACCCTCTAACTTCATCAGAGGGTTGCCTCGGACCTCACCTACTAAACTTTAATCCGGTTTCCCCCACCTATTATTAGACCTAAAGATTTCCCTTTCGATTTCCCTATATCCGGGACTTCCCCCTCTCCCCGTGACGTCATACCTCGTGATCCTTAGACCTCTTATGTCAGCATTATTTATAGTATCCAGCAACCAGCAACATTCATCTTATATCACTACTAATAGTCATGAAACGAAAAGGATGGAATTTAATATTATTTAAGACGGAATAACTCGTACAGGTAAATTTCACAAACCTCGTTACCACAAGTTATCGGTAACTGAGTACTGGGTAACTGACAACCTAACGCGGTCATAATGAGGTTAGATGACCCGAGGAAGGTAAAAATGAATTTAAGACATATTAGAAACAGAACAGCAAATAAATTTAAATGTGAAGAGGAAAAAACAGTAGCATTTTAGGACAAGTAATACAAAAGTGTAATTATTTTGCAAATGCCCTTGCATTGGGTTCTAACTACTGAAATTAATGTACATTGTAATTGACTATTGGGTTTCTGTAGTGATATGGCATATCCTCAGGTGAGTGTTAAGGCCCTTTGTTTACTTGTAAAATAGTGACAATACAAAACAGCGTCTTGAATCTTTCCGCTGATGGTCAGAAAAAATTAAGTTCAAGGTTCCTCTGGTAGCTTAGGTTCGATTCAAACTAGTATATGTTCTAGTTTTCGCCAAGAACTCTAGTTTTCCTTAACGCTCCCCGGAAAACTGACGGTCTCGATAGTTGTGTAAAAAACTTAGCTTTACATGTATGCGCACTCTCAATGTGTATATCGCCTGCAGCCATCTTAGAATAAACATATTTATTTTAACATGGGCTTTATGTTTATGTGTATATGGTTTTTGTTAACGGGCACAAAACGGAACTCGAATATCCAAACATACATCTGTCCGAGTAGGATTCGAACTTATATCATATACCGACACTGTAATCCGGACCTTTAGATCACTATTGTAGCAACTCTGTCCCATGTTCACTAAATATTTAATCAGTCAAACACGATGTCAAAAGTCTTTTTCGAGACCATTGCTTGTTTTTTTTTCTAAAAGTAACTCATGATCAATGTTCGAGAATACTTTGGCCGTCATCACAGTATTGTTGATAAGTTTGAAAGTCTCTTTGTCCAGGATTGCCTTGGAAATACTTGACGTCCCATACTTCCATGTTCCTTTCACCCAATTTTGATTAAACACGTGGCGGGTGTAGCTAGCTAAAAGGAGGTGCTTAACCTTCCGGAGCACCCAGCCTCATCTCCCTGGTGAACGTTCACGTGTCTAACCTAACCTGTCAATTTCAAAATTTTTACTTTGCTTCTGGATTGCGACATGGACTAGTATGTTTGTTTTTAATGACTTGATATTCCGTATATCTTATACATTGTATTTGGATTAATTTAAAAACCTATTTCTGTTTACAGCCTTTTTATTTGTGTCATTCGTAAATGTCAAAGAGCTAAAACTATAAAATATAACATTCCGTACATTATAGATACAAAGCGGATATAGGGCCACATATTGCAGAGAAATAAACAGTCATTTATTTCTGAATATGACCGAGTTCTGTATTTTTACATGTGTTGCTTAAATTGTTCTATGAAATGTGAATGATTGCTGTCGTATTAAACATTTTTGTTTTTTTTTAAATAAAGTATTAACAAAATTATACTTAGTCATATGACATTTTAGCTAAAACATAACATCTAAGATTTATTTGGTAATATACATGGTAACTGAGAATTGACAGGACAAAAAGTTGAACTGATCGTTCTTTCGCTCTTTATAAAAAACCAAAGTGATGGCCCCAGTTTCACATTAAGATTTTCTTTAACTTAAATTTGGAAAATTTTGACAATCTTTGTCGAAACTATAAATTAACATTTTTGATAAAACTATATAAATACGAATATTATAAACCTAAATTGAGTGATCTAATATGATACTTTAAATTTTCTAGTATCTTATGAATTAATAAAATTATTAAGATTTGAAAATTGCCAGATTAAAGTTGAGTAAGGAATTATTGTGCAACTTGGGCCTGTTTACTCAATGCATCTGACGTTCGTATCATCTATTGTGTCTCAACATGAGCCTGTTTACTCAATGCATCTGATGTTCGTATCATCTATTGTGCAACTTGGACCTGTTTACTCAATGCATCTGACGTTCGTATCATCTATTGTGTCTCAACTTGGGCCTGTTTACTCAATGCATCTGATGTTCGTATCATCTATTGTGCAACTTGGACCTGTTTACTCAATGTATCTGATGTTCGTATCATCTATTGTGCAACTTGGACCTGTTTACTCAATGCATCTGACGTTCGTATCATCTATTGTGTCTCAACATGAGCCTGTTTACTCAATGCATCTGATGTTCGTATCATCTATTGTGCAACTTGGACCTGTTTACTCAATGCATCAGACGTTCGTATCATCTATTGTGTCTCAACTTGGGCCTGTTTACTTAATGCTTTTGATGTTCGTATCATCTATTGTGCAACTTGGGCCTGTTTACTCAATGCATCTGACGTTTGTATCATCTATTATGTCTCAACTTGGGCCTGTTTACTCAATGCATCTGACGTTCGTATCATCTATTGTGTCTCAACTTGTGCCTGTTTAATCAATGCATCTGACGTTCGTATCATCTATTGTGTCTCAACTTGAGCCTGTTTACTCAATGCATCTGACGTTCGTATCATCTATTGTGTCTCAACTTGAGCCTGTTTACTCAATGCATCTGATGTTGGTATCCTCTATTGTGTCTCAACTTGAGCCTGCTTACACAATGCATCTGACGTTCGTATCATCTGTTGTGTGCTAGAGCTCCTGATATTAACAGTAGGTTCATATAATGATGTTTTAACAATATGATATCAATGCACATCATGTTAGTAGCAATTTCAGTGTCATATAATAACCAATTAATCCACGTCAATTAATCCACGTCATTACACTGACTTTATGCCCAGAAATGTCATGTGGTTGATATCAATATTTATAATTCGTTGCTGAGAAGCTTAAAGTTAAAGACATGGTTATTTCTTCAAGTTCTGCTGCATATTTGGACCTCTACCTCAATTTTGACACAAACGAAAGGCTACATTTGAAGGTGTATGGCAAACGTGAAGACTTCAATGTTTCTTTTGTCAACTTCCCTTTTCTATGCAGCTGTATACCTGCTTCACCTGCTAAGTATTTGTTTCACAAATATTGAATTACGGTATGACTGCTTGTACCCACAGCTTGCATGTAAAATGTTGACTTTGGAATATTACAATCCTAGTCTTATCAAGGTTCTCAAATGACCATCATCACAATATGTTTGGTAAGCATGGTGTCTTTGTCTCTAAAACTATCCTGGATACTAGTATATTTGACATTCTATCGTCCCATGTTAATTTCATTCTTATCAGTTTGATTTCAAACGTGATAGGTGTAGCTAGCAAAACAAAAGCTGCTTACCTTTCATGAGCACCCGGTCGCACTTCCTTGATGGAATTTCACGTGTTTTCCAGTTTTCAAAGTTTTTTTCCTTCTCATTTTTTGTCAGTTCTGAAATGGACACTCATATATTCAGAGAAACCACCGACCTTTGGCAAACAAGTGGCAAACTTTCTGATGATTCAGTGGTTTGAATCTAGATTGTGAGAATTGAGGTTATTCATAAGCTTGTTATAAGTAACAACTGCTAATGAAATCCAACGCTTAATAAAGTATAGACTTCATTTGGTGTTGGACTTCATTAGCAGTTGCTTGACCACTCATTCGCTGAATTTCCAGCTAATGTTTTTCTAATGTTAACCTACATTTAATTCAACAACAACTTTTATACTTAAAACCCATTGATACCGTTCATAATATTTATAGCATTTCCATTTATATTCAATTGATCATTAGGGTGTACTTTATCAGTAAAATAACAAGTTAATAAAATTTCAATATTTCTATATTGGGAAATTCCGTAATCAATAAACATAATCAGTGCTCAACAACTACTTAAGGTACCAAATTTAGCATACACATAGTTCTAAAACGGATTTCCTGTCAATTATTCGCTATTCATCTCCAATAAAAATAAGAAAAAAAACGGCATAACAATAAATTGTTTACATCACCGAGATTCCTCAGAATTAAGGCCGAGATTGGATTAATATTTTAGATTATTGAGTTTGGGGAGAATTACATTTTTTGTCGTATAACCTTTCAGCTAAGCCATTTTTCATATATGGATTGTTTTTATAAAAGTTAGGGCTTTTATTTTCGTCATTTTACGTTCTCTCAGGCATTTACACTGATTTGTTTTACGTGTTTAAGAATAAAAACTATTTTCCTTTTTTATTACTTATACAGTTTACACCA
Source organism: Anadara kagoshimensis (assembly GCA_021292105.1). Classification (NCBI taxonomy): domain Eukaryota; kingdom Metazoa; phylum Mollusca; class Bivalvia; order Arcoida; family Arcidae; genus Anadara; species Anadara kagoshimensis. The sequence goes on from CM037861.1 coordinate 59,237,921, forward strand.
ACTCGTTTCAGTAATTGACATTAAGTGTGTTACTGAACTGGAAAATTTTATGGACCCACGCATCATGCTGGATATAGACTGATATGGAAAGCCGTGGTTGTAAACTCGTACATGTATATAGTGTTTTGATTAAGCTTTATAGGTACGTAACCGAGTTACTTATGGATCACGGCATCTCTCACTGGTTAAGTTCGAATCTTGATCGGGACAGATCTTGGTGTGAGAAAGATTTTTAGTTTGCTTTCCAAAGGTCAAGGTTTTCTCTTGGCACTCTTCCACCATCAACGAACCGACTACCTCGGTTTAGGTGAAAGAATCTTGATTTCGGCTACATCTCCTTTACTCCACACTTCTCCATTCTTGAATGATCTGACGAGATGATTCAGGTGAATATTGGGATTCGAATTTTAATAGCTCGTTATATGGTTTTATTTCACGCTTCAGTTCTTTGCCAATAACGCAGCATATTGTCGAATGCAATACGGACCTGTCAAAAGTTTAACACCGAGCTACGAAAAAGGAGTCGAAGGTCGGTTGAAGAGTAGCCGAGGCATGGATGTCTAGTGGCCGCTAAGCTGTAGAGTAATAGATAGCAGCTGTCAGAAAGCTGTCAAGATAGAGCTAACACAGATAAACTGCCTATTCGTTAGCCTAGTGATAAACTTTCGGCGGGTCTGTACTGTATGTCCTAAAATACCACATACCAGACATAAATGTTTTATTGATTTAATAATTAAAAATATAATCAGAATCGATACAGCTCTAAAACAGTTGTATCAATATGTATAAACATTATAATTAAGATACAACCCACATATTGTGATAGGTCTATTTCGAGAGACCTGAAGGGAAAAAGTAAAATTAAACAGATAAAATATGCAACCCACATGTTTCTATTTTGAAAGTCCAGTTCAGCAAAAATACAAAATAATAAACAAAAATAAACGAAGAATGATAAAAAAAAATAAAAATAAAAATAATAAAAAAAATCAATATACAGTAAAACCTCATTATAATGCCCCTCGATAACTTTGCCACCTCACTTATCGCCACACTATTTTGAATTCCCAAAATCCATTTTGTTTATGTTTTTCATTATCCGCCTCCCCCGATTTATCGCCAAACCCCTTTATAACGCCACAATTTGACTGAACAAATGGTGGCGATGAATCGAGGTTTTACTGTATACCAATTGAGATAACCCATTGTTAAGTATAATAAACAAACATACAAGTCTATGTTGACATCACAATCCAAAAAAGCAAATTATATTTAATAAAACTTTGAAAACTGGCAAAATAAACTTCCACCAGTGAAGATAGTACTGCTCTGGAGGTGTTAGCAATTACTGTTTAGGAATCTTAAAAACGTGAAATATATTGGAGTGGACGATATTGTTGGAACTGACGGACCGGCGGCCAGGGTGATTCCTAAACTTCGTTTGCGGGGATATAATAATAATAATAATAATAATAATAATAATACACTTTAAGGATACTGATTAGTTGGTTGAATGTTGTTTACTAGATAGATAACCAGCCCACATTATAATGATAAGCATTGTAACTACATTGTAGGTAGGGTTAGCACCTAATAACTTGCTTTTTTGCTTTGCTTATCATTTAAATGTGCGGTCATTCAGTAATAACTTCCAATAAAGTATTATGTGTGTTCAAATTCACTGCCACTGGCAATAATGTAAAATTTATTGTTTATTTTTAGATTTTGTCATTTACATATTACATACTTTTTATTAATACCGCGTGACACAATCTACCATCTTCATCAAGTTTTGCATTCTATCGTATTATATGTAAGCGTTTTTTTCTTTACCTCTTATCTATTTTTCATAGACAGTGGAAGGGATCGGAGTGCCCGGGCAAAAGAAGGATCGGTTTTCCTCTACCGTCCATGAACTGACAAACTCGATATGAGTGTAAAAATCTGATTGGGGCGCTCTTTAATCATTTCATCATGTTTTGCATCCTTCTGTAACTATGTTTGGACTTTAAGTTTTGTACTTTGTTAAGTGCTAATAAAGTTATTATTACCAATGTTGTTTTTTGTCGCATAAGCAATTTTTCAGCTGGTATGCGACATGCTTTGTACTAGTACTAGTGCGACATTTGACACTTGGACCCCCCCCCCTTACCCTCTGTGATGTCGCATATAAACTTCACAGACTTAATCCATACAACAAGTACCGAAGAAGAGGTCTACAAAAAGAGTAATGCATTACAACACTTGCTACCTAACCTACAGTGACCATGGACGTCTAGGGGTTGTAAGCCGTTACCACTCGACCATTGTCACATGAATTTGACTGTTGAACTATAGACATCAGCTGTGCGAGTCTCGATTTTCGGCAATCTAGTATGGTCAAACATGAATACAATTAGACAGACCCATGTCTTACAATTAACGGAGATCAATCAAGACCATAAGACAGATAGAATAGAATGGCCCTAATTTCACAATCATTCCTTAACTAAAAATTTCATTAACTTAAATCTAGCAAAATGGAAAACGATATACAAAATATATACATGTACCAGATTTAAGATAAGGAAAAATCTTAATTATCATTATTATAAAACTGTAGCCTAAATAATATTTTTCATAGAAATGCTACATGTAATTCTCAACTAATTAAATTTGAGGAAAATTTCAGTTAAGGAATTAATGTGAAACGGGGACCAAGTATAGCATCGAGGTTGTCTATGCATTGTGAGGAATCTTATGAATAGAAATTTTATGCCGATCTTTCACAAAATCAAAAACAAATAATAATCAATGAGAAAATAAACTTAATAAGTAAAAATAAATTTGATCAATATTACCCTTCCGCCTGCTGTGACAACAATTGACGTATGTTCTAAACCAGCTGATATAAAAGTCAAATAAACCACATAAACATGTATATATAATATCATGTATATTTTATCAATATCCCTTACATCGTTAACCTTTAAAGAAATGTATATTTCATAAACTTTCTTAGAATAATAAGCATTAATACACAACATATTCATTGCATTTCATTTTTTCTCTCTATCTGAAGCAGAGAAGTAGGAGTTTATGGGTTTTATCCCGGCTGGGTCTGATCCAAGACTTGAAAGCGGGTAGTGTCTTTCCTTTCGTCAAGCACTCGCCATTACCAAAGCAAAGTCACGGTTCTTTCGGATGAGAACTTATAATAAACGTGGTCCCTTCTCACGACAGGCCTAGCACGATAAAGAGTCCTACTGTATAATGCCATCAGCACAACAGACAGGCAAAATTTCTGCACCTTCGCCTATAACTGGCGATGTTTCGATACAAGTAAAATATTCCTGACTTGGAGTTAAAACCCATTTCTCACGCAATTCTATCTGAAGCAGACACAACAGTTATGCATTCTACCTTTTCCTTTGGCTTTGGCTGAGCGGTCTAAAACGTACGCGCGCTCATAGACAACAGCGTCTCATCGCCAAGGTTCGAACCCCATTAGGGACCCTAAAATGAGAAAGTTTGCCAAACGGTTTGTCGAAAGAAGGTGCTTTTTTATCCGGGTACTCCGGTTTGAGCCAGCACTCCTTCCAGAACTGACAGAGAGAATGCTGACTTCGGGCGTCAAATCCCCATAATTACAGCCCTTTTGTAGCTATACAATAACGTTAAAATACATTGAACATTTGGCTTGCATCGTAATATCATAAAGGTTTTAGCTAAATTAAATGGAACTGTTATATACCATTTATTCGAAAGTATTTATTGATAACAATAAAATAATGTGACAAAACACAATTTGTAGTGTGTATATTCCGTTAGCAGATATTATTTAAATTAAATGTTCATGGAAATTAATTTCTAGATGCATAACTGTTGTTTGAACAAGTTGTACAGTACAGACCTGTCGTAAGTTTAACACTAAACTACAAATTGGTTCCAATCGACAGCTTGTCTAGCTATTATTCGTCACATTTTCAACAACTGATATCTACATTTTGGCAGCTTTTCTGTCAATATCTATTTATATCTCGGTCTTTCTGAGCCGAAATTCGACTAATTTTCGTTAGCTCAATGTTAATCTTTTCAGAGGTCTTTACATGTATAAAAAATACTTCTTGCGAGTACAGTTAAGATTTTCAACAAGAAACTATGTCCTGATACAGTTGAAGCTCTGAATCCATAAAGAAAAAAATAAATTGAATTTGAACAAGTTTTACATGCAAAACAAATTTTATGCATTTCCTAGGTCCGTACCAAATTGATAAGAGAAATTTTCCATTTATGCAAATGAAGATTGTGAAAATGAAATAAAGAGATCAAAATCGGTTACCAATCCAACGCGTAATAGTAATTACGAAACTGTTTTTGACATTCCGCCTACGTACAATCATAGCATAATGAATGCTGCATGTCACTGTTATTGACAACAATTGTATCCTTCTTGAATAATAATAGATAGGACCAAAATGAATTTATTGCATAATGATTTACCAAAAACTGTGTTCTGAATTTTAAAGGCGCATATGCATGCTTTGCATTAGAAGTAAATCTAAATTTATTTGAGTTTAGGGAGTGGCGTCATGGATTAAGCTGTACCTCAAAACGATTTTTTTTTGGGGGGGGGAGGGGGTGTTTTTTAAATTTATTTATTATATTATTTTATTGTTTGATTCCAATTAGCCGAGTTTGGTGCAAAATAGGTGTGCCATTTCATTTTAGTGGACGTGATTTATTTTATCTTGAAGAATGGAAAATAATCCATTTTTGTGATTATATATATATATATATATATAAGGATGACAAAAATTTGCTTGCACATAGTTAATATTTTCTTGGTGGTAAACTGCAGAATGGTAGAGGAAACCGAGATATTCGGGAAAACCGCATGTCATCATTATCTTAATACCATACACTACTTCGTTCCTCTTCTAAATGTGTGTTATTGAAATTGTCAAAATATCTACTTTCAACCAGGACCAGACAAATGCTTAACATACCTATGGCAATTTTTAAAAATATTTATAATATAATTATTCTTATTATTATTGTTGATATTTTAAAATTACATTGTGACCCAGATCTTATCTCAAAAATTGTGAAATAAAACTGTATTGTGTGCACTTGATGCTATTCTCCTAAATTTGACAATCTTATTTGTTCAAAGTAATCAAAATGCTTGTTAAAATTATCTCAATTTCCAGAAAATATCGATTTTTCCTATAAATACTTAGTGAATGTTTCAAGTTTGTTAACGAAAGTAAAACACTTTTAAATGTTCATTTAGACAAATATCATGTTTGAAGTAATTTTACAAGGAAATACTTCTTGTCATACACCAAACGAAGCCATAACAATGTGATCTCATCGTGTTTAAATGGAAATCGAGAGTAATTTACAACACGGATCAGAAGTAGGACTGACCCACTTTCCGAGTTAACAATCCTTAATGAATTTACAAACACATTAATTCCATTTCGTTGAGATCGGATCTTTTCTATTTCTGAAAACTGACAAAAGAACCATTTTAATGGCTCAGAACTTTCTAATAAAAGGCGATCAGATATGATGTATGAATGTGTTCTTAATATAACCTGAATAATGATAAGCTACAAAATCGGGTAAAATACCTAATATGAGCAAATAATTAAGTAAAAAAAAAGTCAAGAAATCGACAGGCTTCAATTCAGACGCAATACAGAAATTGGCAGCTTAAACAGGTACATTGCTAAGACCAAGGCAACCCAAACGCGATTAAAATGAGAAACAAACATTTAAGCATTGAACTATCTAGAAATGACGTTTATAGTGCATAACTCTGATTGCCATGCAAACGCGCGCTAACAATTGTTATTTTTATATTTCGCATTTTTTGATAATATTAATGTTATTTTTTTTTTTTATCCTAAAATAACTTTTAAACGCTGTCGTGCACGACATGTATTTCCAATTGCTGGAACACCAATCAATGACGTCATAATACTTATACGTCATAAGCAACCTATAATAACTATTAGGTCTCAAAAAGAGTTTAATACACCACAAATGTAAATATATCAATATAAAACAATATCATAACACAATCAAACTAATTTATTCTGTCCCATTTCAAAAGCGTTATTCCAAAAGCAATGTAAAAATTTTGAAATTTGAGAAATTATAAATTATTAAATTTCCGACTATGAATAGACGTTTGTTGGTCATAATAAAAAATCGCATCAAGTGATATGGTTTCAGTACTTTGGTCGGCCTAAAACTATATCACGTCATCCAAAAGAATAATTGTAAACACAGCTTGTGAAATTGTAAAACCCTTATTATGAAACTGATTTACAAAATATATGTCGGATATATGTGATGGCTAAAATACCAAATTCTCAAAACATCACCAGAAAGGAAAACACAAAACAAAACAAAAACACAAGCACAAACAGAAAAACAAATAGAACCATAAACATGAAACATTGAAGCCTATCAGATGTTCAACAAGTAATTTGTTATATTATTAGATGCTCATCTAGCTAGGCAATGTAAATAAATACATTTCATTAAATAAGGAACTAAACTACTCTAGCGTTGCGCATCACACAAAATTGAAAATAATCCAAATGTATTGAAGCCGTTCGGAATACCTCTTCAGCTTAATTAACAAACCTCTAATTGAAAATTAATTAAGTTTTACATTTGTTTTCTGGTGCAAGTTTCATATAAAACTCATGTGATTTATTTCTTCGATCCAGATCTTGGTATCTAGGTAACCCTAAACAATCTAATTATATCTCATAGTAATTAAGAAGACAGTTAATTAAGTTTTCTAGCTGAATGGAATTCACCGAGTCGTAATTTAAACTCCATTTTAGAAGATTTGGAGATCTACAGTACAGGCCTGTCGAGAGTTAAACACTTAGAACTAAACAAAAGGAGTCTAAGTTCGACTGAAGAATTGCCGAGCTATGGATACCTAGTTACCAAAAATCTGCAGAGGTTACCGGAACTCTGTGTACAGATAAAGCTAGTGAGGGAACGAGATGAGATGCCGATTGGTTTACTGTTAAACTTTCGACAGGTCTGTATTGTACATTATACAGTACCGACCTGTCGAAAGTTTTACACCAAGCTAACGAATTATATAGTGTCTAATTGACAGCTTTTTTTTAATTTAATTATTTCGGTCCCTCGTCAGCTATATCCCGAAGCTGGTATCTATCTCTTGACAGCATTTTGCGATTGGTCGGTAGGTATCCATATCTCAGACACTAGGCAACCGAACTTCGACTCCTTATCGTTACGTAGTGTTAAACTATCGACAGGTCTGTGCTTGATATGTTGTTAAGGTCGTACATCAGGTTCGAGTTGTCTAATTTTTGGGGTCACGGACAATTCAATGTACGTAACTTATGCACAAAATAAGTTAAGTCCAAAAAAAGTTAAATATTATTGTTTGTGATCTTGGAACCAGGTACTTGTCTTCAATGAGAAAAGTTAAGTTAAAACAAATTTAAGTAAAAAAAAAAAAAAAAAAAAAAAAAAAAAAAAAAAAAAAAAAACCTCAAGAGTATAGATAAAAACCCTAAAATTTATGTTTAAAGACTAACTTAAGTATTGTTGGTGATCCTGGGGCCTGGTGTTTTATTTAGTTCGAGTTCTCTGATGAGATAACACATTTCATTTACATGAGTATTTCTTTCTTCGAAGATTCCTCTTGCATTGATTTCGATGGAATGCGTGCTGAACTTTGTATATAAATTCAGAGGTCATTATTTAACTACAATTTTCCAAAGTAAATATAAGTCAAACTCCGTACTGCTTCTTCTGCAAAAACATTGAACAATTTATCAGTTTAAAACGCTTTTATATAAAAAAAAACACGTCTAACATTTTCTGAATTACAGAAACACATTTTCCAACATTATAGAATTGAAAATACCCAATACGAACTATCTGGCAAATCTGATGTTTTCACTCTAAAATGGAAAAACTATGCAACACTTTTTGAAAACTAGATAGATTACAAATCTTCAAGGATCACCAGAATACTTGTTATTTACTACTTTACTGTAACTTGACTGTTTATTTATGTTGAATTTTATGCTTTATTGATGCCATCGTATTTGTCTTTATTGTACTGTATTTGCAGACATTTGTACAAAGTTTTCATGTATAAAAGGTGAATGTAAGTGTGTATTAGTGTTGTATCATTTGTATTTCTCATATTTTTGTAAAAAATGTTAAAACATCTAAATAAAAAAAAGTTTTCCAAAGGGGGTATACTATAGTATAATAGTCAGCAAAAGACAACGCATTGATTAATTTGCACCAAGATGTTTCACCATTAAATCAAGAAATAATTAGCGATCGTGGGCGAATTTCACACTTTTAAATTCTATAAATAACTTCGTGTCTGTACAATAAAAAACAAACCATTACTATGCAGACTTGTGGAAGGTTTAATACTGAGCTAATGAAAAGGGTTCGAATCTCCGCCTGCGATGTATAAATAGGTCACAGTGACCGAAGTGGATAGGGACTGAGTAGCAACTCCTATTAAAGTCTAACGCTTAATTCGGCGTCGGCCTTCATTAGGAGTTGTTACAGGGCTGCCAAGATCAATTTCATATTTTTTACATGTTGCTTAGCGGTAAACTTTCTAGAAATGCCCAAATAACAAACTTTAATTTTGAAAATGACAACGTATATTTAATCAAATATATATATCTTAGTTTGAAAAAGTACAGCAAACGTGATGACTTCCATTTTTTCTATTGTCAACTTCCTTTTTCTATGCAGCAGTATACCTACTTCTCCTGCTTATGTTGTATTTGTTTGACAATTGATACGCTATTGTAGAGCTTGTTTCCATTTTGTAAACTTTACTCATCGAAGCAAGCTGCTTACAAATAAATTGTTGACCCAGGGATATTGCAAGCCTAGGCTTGTCAAGGCCCTCAGAAAGTTTTATGGCCGTCATCAAATATTGTTGATAAGTTTGATGCCTCGATGTCCAGAATTGTCCTTGATATATTTGACGTCCCATAGTTCCATGTTCTTTTACTCAAATTGATTACACACGTGGCGGATGTAGACAGCTAAACGGTCCTTACCCTTCCAGAGCAACTGACCTTACTTCCCTGGTGGAAGTTCACGTGTTTAAATTAACTTGTCAGTTTCAAAGTTTACTTTGCTTTTAGATTGTGATTTGCACATTTTCAGTATGTTTGTTTCTGATTATATATAATCTATAAATAATATCTTAAATCGGTTAACTATATATGGTCTATGAAAATAACGTTTTTAAATTGATCAATCTTCATGTATATTTTGATACATATAGATTTTATTTTATTCTGTTTTGAAATGAAAGACATTCTCTGCTTATTAGAAGGTTATTCAATACTTTTAGTGCGCAACTCTCGCCCGTAATCATCTGGAGCAAAATCAATAATTTGTACAAATTTAGATATCTCTATCTGTCTTAAAACACTTTAATTATTCTGAAAACACGTCTTTAATTAGAAAAGCTTAATTTGCACACACTTGTTCGATTTCAAGAGATAGAAAAGCATATTAGATTAATTCACGAATCAGTAATAGGATATTATTTGTTAAAAAGGCAGAGAGTATTAGCACAACGAAAATAAACGGGTTTTTATCAGGTTTCGCTCACGGTAAATCACTCGGTACCGGGGTGTGTATGTACTGTACAAGCTTGTCAAAGTTTTACATTAAAAACAAAACTAATTTCTTTTCCGAATCACAATCGAGGCAAAGTAAAAACTTTGGAACTGTCAAGTTAGGTTAGACACGTGAACTTCCTCCAGGGAAGTGTGGCCGGTTGCTCCAGTAGGGTAAGCACCTCCTGTTTAGGCAGCTACACCCGCCGTGTGTGAGCTAATGGATAAGTGCAGAATCATCAGCTCATGTCGGTTGTTTTAAATTGTATCATTTCATTCCATTTAGTTTTGGATGTATTGGATGATAAAATGAGCAAATGGTATATGACTAGCGATATCTCGACAGCTTTTCGGCAGTTGCTATCTATCATTCGTTATGGTTTTAGACGTATCCCTATCTCGACCCCTTTGCAGCCGAATTTTGACTCATTTTGTTTTAGTTCAGTCTCAAACTTTCAGCAGGTCTGTACTGTATACGTGTAAGATACTACCTTTTCTTTAGGTACAGAGTAGACACATTTTATGTATTCTCCTTTAATAAGTTAAAGTTATTTCAGAAATTAACATAATTATTACACGCCAAAATTTACAAAATGGGAGGAACATGACTTGGCACCGGAAAGCTACTATTCTCGAACAAAAAACTAAAGTACTAGTCGAGAAAACTTTGCAGTTTTGGACAAAAGTTATATGCTACGGAATAACATAATTATATAGCACAGTGAGTCAAATACTTTTTGTAAGGCCCTAAATAACATAGTACTTAGTTGTTTATATATAGTAGTAAAATCACTCGATAGAAATGTAATAAATTGGTTTCGTGTATGGTAAATATTTTAACAATAATAATATATAATATATATATATATATATATATTATAATATATATATTATATATATATATATATATATATATATATGTATTACATTAAAAAACATTGTACAAAAATCAATAGTTCTTTCAGAAGTTTTTCTGAAACAAACCTCTTTGACATTCCTGTTTAACCTTTAGTTTCATAATTCAACAAAGAGTAAACGCTTGATTTAGCTTTACATTTATTTTTTGGTTAAGAATATGTCTGAAAACGCCAAAATGCGTTAATGTTTGTAACCGCACCTTTCAATATATGTAACACATGTGAATGTCATATGTTGTATGCTTCTCTTGCTTATGGTGTATTTGTTAAACAATTTACACGCTATAGGAGAGCTCGTTATGAATACAGGATCTTTATACAACGAAGCAAGCTGCTTACATATACATTGTTGCCCGTGGAGAAATTACAGGCTTAGACTTATCAGGACCTTAAAAAAGTTTTATGGTCGTCATCACAATATTGCTGATAAATATGTTGTCTCTGTGCCCAGGATTACCCTGGCTATAGTTGACGTCCCCATAGTTCCATGTTCCTTTCACTCTCAATTTTATTTACACACGTGACGGTTGTAGCTAGATAAACAGGAGGCGCTTACACTATTAAAGCATCTGGCCCCCATTTCCCTGGCGAAACTTTATCTGTTTAACTAAATCTGTCAGTTTCAAAGATTGCTTTTGGATTGTAATTTGGGCATGGATTAGTATGTTTGTTCTTGATTTTATATTTGAATGGGTCTTCGGCGTGTTTTGAGCAAGGTTTCCGGAGACCAATGGTTTTCTCCGGGCAATCAAGTTTCCACCACCATTTTAATCTTGACTTGGTTGTTTTTTTATTATTAGTTGAAACATGCATGTTTACCAAGAACTACAGTACAGGCCTGTCGACAATTTAACAATGAGCTGACGGATTGGTGTCAAATCGACAGGTCATCTTAGATCTTCGTTAGCTATATCTTGACAGCTTCTCGACTACTTCTATCTGTCTCTCGGTCTATCGATATCTAGTCTTTCGACAGCCGAGCTTAGACTTCTTTTCGTTAGCCCAGTGTCAAACTTTCGAAAACTCTTTATTGTAAAACGTACATGTTCCCTTAAAGTTGTGTACTAGTATTTAGAACTCTGGTGATAAATTTGAAAGAAAGTGAAATAAATAACCAAGATAAATTTTTCAGTGAAAACGAAATAATCCAAAAATATAAAAATATCCCCATAATCCGTAATTTACCGTAAAGATAATACTAAGCCATTAGCTGTGATTAATTACCGTAAATCACTCAAAAGGAAAGACTTATATAAAATTAAAAATCATTATGATTAAGTATACAGCTTAACATTGAAAATAAATATCTAAAAACTCGTTCATCATGCGAGAATTTGCTGATAAGATTCAATAAAAGAGTGGTTGATCGGGTACATGCAGTATCGAATAATAGTATTGATCATTTACCGGTAATGGAAGGTATTAGCTATCCTAAATAAATGGTAAATGTTATAAATCGGATCTGATATAGGCTTCAAATAGCTTTTTCATTCTCTAGCAGAGAAATAATAGGTTTCCAATATCAAGAGTTGTTATGTTGTTTTTTAAAACTAGATATCATTTTTCTTTAAGCTATGTTCGATTTCGTGGAGTTAACTCCTGATAAATGTCATTTACGATCACAGCTTTGTAAAACGACTGATTAAAGGATCTAAAATGTCATAAAGAAAACTTAACCTTGACATCAGCCAACGCAACCAAAAACAACTTAACCTTGACACCAGCCAACGCAACCAAGAACAACTTAACCTTGACACCAGCCAACGCAACCAAGAACAACTTAACCTTGACACAGCCCAACGCAACCAAGAACAACTTAACCTTGACACCAGCCAACGCAACCAAGAACAACTTAACCTTGGCACCAGCCAACGCAACCAAGAACAACTTAACCTTGGCACCAGCCAACGCAACCAAGAACAACTTAACCTTGGCACCAGCCAACGCAACCAAGAACAACTTAACCTTGGCACCAGCCAACGCAACCAAGAACAACTTAACCTTGGCACCAGCCAACGCAACCAAGAACAACTTAACCTTGGCACCAGCCAACGCAACCAAGAACAACTTAACCTTGGCACCAGCCAACGCAACCAAGAACAACTTAACCTTGACACCAGCCAACGCAACCAAGAACAACTTAACCTTGACACCAGCAAACAACCAAGAACAACTTAACCTTGACACCAGCCAACGCAACCAAGAACAACTTAACCTTGACACCAGCCAACGCAACCAAGAACAACTTAACCTTGGCACCAGCCAACGCAACCAAGAACAACTTAACCTTGGCACCAGCCAACGCAACCAAGAACAACTTAACCTTGGCACCAGCCAACGCAACCAAGAACAACTTAACCTTGGCACCAGCCAACGCAACCAAGAACAACTTAACCTTGGCACCAGCCAACGCAACCAAGAACAACTTAACCTTGGCACCAGCCAACGCAACCAAGAACAACTTAACCTTGGCACCAGCCAACGCAACCAAGAACAACTTAACCTTGGCACCAGCCAACGCAACCAAGAACAACTTAACCTTGACACCAGCCAACGCAACCAAGAACAACTTAACCTTGCACCAGCCAACGCAACCAAGAACAACTTAACCTTGACACCAGCCAACGCAACCAAGAACAACTTAACCTTGACACCAGCCAACGCAACCAAGAACAACTTAACCTTGACACCAGCCAACGCAACCAAGAACAACTTAACCTTGACACCAGCCAACGCAACCAAGAACAACTTAACCTTGACACCAGCCAACGCAACCAAGAACAACTTAACCTTGACATCAGCCAACGCAACCAAGAACAACTTAACCTTGACACCAGCCAACGCAACCAAGAACAACTTAACCTTGACACCAGCCAACGCAACCAAGAACAACTTAACCTTGACACCAGCCAACGCAACCAAGAACAACTTAACCTTGACACCAGCCAACGCAACCAAGAACAACTTAACCTTGACACCAGCCAACGCAACCAAGAACAACTTAACCTTGACACCAGCCAACGCAACCAAGAACAACTTAACCTTGACACCAGCCAACGCAACCAAGAACAACTTAACCTTGACACCAGCCAACGCAACCAAGAACAACTTAACCTTGACACCAGCCAACGCAACCAAGAACAACTTAACCTTGACACCAGCCAACGCAACCAAGAACAACTTAACCTTGACACCAGCCAACGCAACCAAGAACAACTTAACCTTGACACAGCCAACGCAACCAAGAACAACTTAACCTTGACACAGCCAACGCAACCAAGAACAACTTAACCTTGACACCAGCCAACGCAACCAAGAACAACTTAACCTTGACACCAGCCAACGCAACCAAGAACAACTTAACCTTGACACCAGCCAACGCAACCAAGAACAACTTAACCTTGACACCAGCCAACGCAACCAAGAACAACTTAACCTTGACACCAGCCAACGCAACCAAGAACAACTTAACCTTGAACCAGCCAACGCAACCAAGAACAACTTAACCTTGACACCAGCCAACGCAACCAAGAACAACTTAACCTTGGCACCAGCCAACGCAACCAAGAACACTTAACCTTGGCACCAGCCAACGCAACCAAGACACTTAACCTTGGCACCAGCCAACGCAACCAAGAACACTTAACCTTGGCACCAGCCAACGCAACCAAGAACAACTTAACCTTGACACCAGCCAACGCAACCAAGAACAACTTAACCTTGACACCAGCCAACGCAACCAAGAACAACTTAACCTTGACACCAGCCAACGCAACCAAGAACAACTTAACCTTGACACCAGCCAACGCAACCAAGAACAACTTAACCTTGACACCAGCCAACGCAACCAAGAACAACTTAACCTTGACACCAGCCAACGCAACCAAGAACAACTTAACCTTGACACCAGCCAACGCAACCAAGAACAACTTAACCTTGACACCAGCCAACGCAACCAAGAACAACTTAACCTTGACACCAGCCAACGCAACCAAGAACAACTTAACCTTGACACCAGCCAACGCAACCAAGAACAACTTAACCTTGACACAGCCAACGCAACCAAGAACAACTTAACCTTGACACCAGCCAACGCAACCAAGAACAACTTAACCTTGACACCAGCCAACGGAACCAAGAACAACTTAACCTTGACACAGCCAACGCAACCAAGAACAACTTAACCTTGACACCAGCCAACGCAACCAAGAACAACTTAACCTTGACACCAGCCAACGGAACCAAGAACAACTTAACCTTGACACCAGCCAACGCAACCAAGAACAACTTAACCTTGACACCAGCCAACGCAACCAAGAACAACTTAACCTTGACACCAGCCAACGCAACCAAGAACAACTTAACCTTGACACCAGCCAACGCAACCAAGAACAACTTAACCTTGACACCAGCCAACGCAACCAAGAACAACTTAACATTGACACCAGCCAACGCAACCAAGAACAACTTAACCTTGACACCAGCCAACGCAACCAAGAACAACTTAACCTTGACACCAGCCAACGCAACCAAGAACACAAAACAGGTTTGTCGATGTACTACGTACACGCGATACTTCATAAGGTATCTGAACAACAATTGTTTCCGTTGGAGATGGAATCACTTTAGTTCAAATAACGTCACCCCATCACAAACGTTAAGGGGTATAGAATCTGTCCGTCTGGACTTCTGTCTTAATACTGTTTCCAATCCTTCTTCAATGCATATGGATGAATTGTAATTAATCCTTGCACAAATGTAACATTGTGAGACGATATGTCGTATATTTATTTTAGGTACATAGGTCAAGGGTCATGGCCCCTGCAAACCTATGTAATTAGCTATAAAAAGTATCTACACTACAGAGATCTGGATAAAACAGTATAAATGAAATAGACGTCCCAGTCAAGAATAATTCACTACACATATCGATACATCACCTGCTAAAGGTGATGTGGCAGAAATTTTACCTTTGCAGTCGCTCAAGGCATGTGTAGGGAGGGTTCTTTAACATGCCAAGCCTATCGTGACACGAGACTTCGGTTTTTAAGATCTCTTCCGAAAGACCCCATAATTTTCATTTCTACATGCCGAATGCTTGGCGAAAGAACAGTCAATGTTTATTTCAAGTCAGACCCCTGTTCGAACCCACGGCCTTTTAAATACAGAACACTACTCTACCAACTAAGTTACCACTGTGAGGGTTCTATGTGGTAACGTGGAAGCCATCATATTTCATAAAATGCGTTATTTTATAGTGCGTGGGATTCAGAACGACATAATAAGAAGCGTGTAATGACTTGAATTTTGATACATCCTTATCCATTGTAAGTAACTCGATAATCTTAAAGGTTTGTAAAACGATAACTATATATATATATGTTGGTAATCCGATGGCTTTTATGTTCAAAACAAGAAAACAAGCCGACTGTTATAACTTAGAAATATTTGTTATCATTGCTGCATTCACATTATAATATATTCACCTTATAAAACGTATATTAATCAGTGCATTTCCTCAATTAATCAGTCCCACCATATCGGTACAGACAAACAACATTGACCTGTCCGATTGACCTTTCATCTAAATATTATTATGGACGGGCACATTTTTGTATAAGGACAATAGGTTTGTTGGCTGATTGAATGTTGCTTAACGTCGCATCAGCGATTTCAAAAAGTTAAGCTAATCTCGACGAGAACTATTCTTGATATCTATGACTTAATCTATGAGCAAGTTCGTGTATGCATGTGACGTGCGAGTGTGTTTAATGGTCTGCCCCTGTACAAGCCTACACTCGGGGCAACTTTAAGGTGCTAGATGGTCGGTACGTCGCAGACAAGTGTACTATTCCCCCAGTCACATCATATTTACACCGGGTGAACCAGTAATGGCCAACGGCAAGGAAAATTCACTTTCCCACATGTGGTCTGAGCGGGACTCGAACTCACGACGGTAAAGACCATGAATTGTAGACTGACATGACGTCTTATCCATTGGGCCACCGCGGCCTCAGGACCATAGAGATATAAAGCGTCTACACCATAGGGAACATGCATTGTTATATAATAACTGCGAATCCTATCACTGCCCATGTATTGTGTGGCTCATTGTATATGAATATTCCTAATGAAAGGTCAAGCAGACAGGTTAATGTTGTTTGCCTAGAATAGTGCTCTATAAGTCGAGGAAGATACAACTTGATGTATCAATATTTGACTTAGCTGCACTGTACTGTCACACATAGCAATTTCAAAAGCAATACTCAGTAATACTAAAAGCAAAGTATAAACGTTGAAACTGGACAAATTAAGTTAAACAGTGCCTCTGTTTTTCTAGCTTACGACCGCCACTTTGTAATGAAATTGAGAATGAGAGAAACATGAATCTATGGGAAGTCAAATATATCCATGGAATACAGATACATCATACTTATAAAAATATCGTGATGACGACCATAAAACTTTTTGAGGGACGTGATAAGCCTAGGCTTGCAATATCGATAATTTGTGCACAGACATGGTAGAGAAATGAATTGAATGGTTTAAACCGACCTCGAAGCTGGCTTATGCTTTGAAATGGTTTTTATTTCTTGTCTAGAATGAACCTGTAAAATGATCATTGCAAGACTTAGTTGACGGTGTTAGAATGAGGTTCTGTGTCGCACAATACACTTAGACCCCCAACAATGTGCAGTGTTAAAATGGAGAAGAGCAACTGTGAGCGCTAGACAGAAGTGAAAAGGAGTAAAGTTGATATAAGCGCTGGTCAAAATGAGGATCCGCATCAAAACGCAATGCATGTTTAAGAAATTCGCTTTAGGTTTTTTCCCCGAGGTATCGTGATCCTCAGACGTCTGATGTACCCCCGCAACCTCCCCCCCCCCCCCCCCCCCGAGATTCTCACAGAATAAACATCGGTATGTGTGCGTATGCCTCCTCCCTTCAAAAGACATTTAACAGCTTAAAGAGTAGGTAATTCTGTCAAACCCTTTAAGTAAATTCTGCTAAAGCCTTTTACTGTCATATGAATATACTCTATACTTTTTGTCATAAATTGTTTCAATATCGTTCAAAATAAAGCCTGTTTAAATATGTCTGATTGAGGATTATTCTGCAAAGTAGACCAAAGCAATCCTAGCTATTGATTCTCTATTGTCTAATAGACGCAAGTTCTTCCTTTATTTATCATATAAATGTAAACAATCACATTGATTTATTGAAGAAGAACGTGAATGAAAACATTTAACAAAGGATGAACAGTATAGAGTAGTTGTATCTCCCTAGTTTATATAATTATGGGCTCGGCATGGTTATCTGGACATGAATAAATACACATTACAAAAGTGAACATTGCAGTGAACAGAATCCTCTGGATCCACGGGTTCGGCATAGATGAAAACACTTGACAAAAAGTTAACAGTCTAGAGTAAAAATGTGCTGGGTCCATGGGTTTGGTATGGCTATCTGGACGTGAAAGAAAATATTTTACAAAATATGGACACTCACAAGTAAATGAATCTCCCTGGTTTTTGGGGTTGACATGGTTATCTAGGAATGATTGAAAAAATATCACAAAAGATGAACATTCTAGAGTAATCGAATGTTACTGGCCTATGAATTTTGCATGGTTATCTGGGAGCGAATGAAAGCATTTCATAAAAGGATGAACAATCTAGAGTAATAGAATCTCCCTGGTTTATGGGTTCAGCATGGACGTGAATGAAAGCATTTCAATAGAATCACCCTGGTTCATGGTTTTGATATGGGCGTGAATGAAACATTTCGCAAAAGATGAACAGTTTAGAATACTAATATCGCCCGGGTATATTGGTTCGACATTAACGTGAATGAAAACATCACAAAGGATGAACAGTCTAGATTTTTAGACACTAGACCTTAGTCAACCCAGATCATTTTACCAACTGAGCTGCCATACAGGTGATGGCTCAGTATGAGACATGAATTTAAACACACTGCTCATAACTGTTTGTTATCCTTCAAACTTGGATAATCTGTAGCAACATTAAAAAGAAATATGTTTGTGTAAATACAACTCTGCATTGGAACATATAGAACATGCAACATATTTACTGTCAGTTCAATGGTACAAAATGTTTTGCTGCTTTTTTGGGTGACCTATATAAACTCCTAATGAAGTCATTCGGAGTTGTTATAGTAACTCAAACAAAAAACACACAATGTAAACAGGGAAATTTTCGCATACACTCTATAATATTAGATTTCATAAATGTTGTCATTTCAAGACATTCGCATACTTTTTATTTCCGAGTCGCCGAATGATGGTCAATGAAAATGCTATGAAACATATCAAAATAAAAAAAATCACGATTTTTTATTATTTTCACGTTTTGTTACACGGAAATATAACGAACGGGGAAATTATACTAATCCACAGTACATGGTGCATCATAATACGATGCCCATTTGCCTTTTTGGTTAGCAACACAAATCCGCTGAAGGAAAAAATCGCGTTATTAGAACAAGTATATTCACGAAGTGCACGGGTTACAAGCATGTGACACGTGGAACTTTATATAGTTGTTCTTCCTGTTGCTACTACTACTAATGCTGCTGCTGCTGATGATGATGATGGTGATGATGATGGAAAATAAATAAATAAATAATAAATGAATATGATATTAAAGAAATTATAAAGACACAGAACGGTATTATCTATATGTAAACAAGATGTTCCTATCTATTTACTACATATAAATGCCTAATTCAAAACTGCCAATTGATCTTGCCATAAATAGATTTGTTTTCTTAATGAAACGTTAACCATGAATTACAACTCATTAACTTTATTCCATAAACTTGAGTCCAGATAATACTTAGAAGGGAGGCCTTATTTACGTCAGATTAATATCGACAGAGAATCAATAACGCGATAAGGAACATGCTGCTGATGCTAATTATGATGACAATCGTGATCAATATGTGATAAAGGACATGGCCTTCTTGTAAACAATCACCCGCCATGACCGCTGATTCTGCTCCAGATGATGGTGATCGCTTTTATTGCTATTGATGCTATTCCCGACGATGTTGACCGCCGATATCACTGCTGATGCTGCTCTCGATGATTATGACGCTGATACCACTGTTGATGCAGTTACCGACGGTTATGACCGCTGACATTGCTGCTAATGTTGTTGCCGATGATAGTGACCGATGATGCTGTTTCCGACGATGATGACCACTGATAATACCGTTGATGCTGTTTCTTAATGATGATGTTAATAGTGATCAAAATCCATATACTAAAGATTACAGTATCTTATTATTCCCTTTATCAGTTTATACGGAAACTGACAGATACAAACAAAATGCAAACCCTTTTAATGAACCTTGGTTGCTGTTAATAGTACAATGTTGTAAGAGAGAATGGCTTTATTCATAGCAACTGTCAGTTTGATAATCCGGGAATTGTACAATGATCGTGTTTCTGTCACATACAATTAGTGATTTGACAATTGTCTTAAGTAGTATCCGCTACAAAACATTACTGAAAAGATATCCAGTTTCATTAAACAAGCGGGATGTCGGGGTCGTCTGCTTCCACTTGTTCTGTCGGCTGCTTCTGCAACTGTTAATAATCTTGTAGATTTCATTATGTGCTTATCTAAATAAATACAGTACAGACCTGTCGAAAATTTAACACTCCGCTTACAAAAAAGGATCAGAAATTGGCCTTCCGAGATCTGGATAGCGAGTGACAGAAAAGCTACCGAGAAATAAGTATCAGCTGCCATGGTATTGACTACGAGGAGCCGTGATGAGCTGTCATGGTATTGACTACGAGGAGCCGTGATGAGCTGTCATGGTATTGACTACAAGGAGCCGTGATGAGCTGTCATGGTATTGACTACGAGGAGCCGTGATGAGCTGTCATGGTATTGACTACGAGGAGCCGTGATGAGCTGTCATGGTATTGACTACGAGGAGCCGTGATGAGCTGTCATGGTATTGACTACGAGGAGCCGTGATGAGCTGTCATGGTATTGACTACAAGGAGCCGTGATGAGCTGTCATGGTATTGACTACGAGGAGCCGTGATGAGCTGTCATGGTATTGACTACGAGGAGCCGTGATGAGCTGTCATGGTATTGACTACGAGGAGCCGTGATGAGCTGTCATGGTATTGACTACGAGGAGCCGTGATGAGCTGTCATGGTATTGACTACGAGGAGCCGTGATGAGCTGTCATGGTATTGACTACGAGGAGCCGTGATGAGCTGTCATGGTATTGACTACGAGGAGCCGTGATGAGCTGTCATGGTATTGACTACGAGGAGCCGTGATGAGGTGCCATGGTATTGACTACGAGGAGCCGTGATGAGCTGTCATGGTATTGACTACGAGGAGCCGTGATGAGCTGTCATGGTATTGACTACGAGGAGCCGTGATGAGCTGTCATGGTATTGACTACGAGGAGCCGTGATGAGCTGTCATGGTATTGACTACGAGGAGCCGTGATGAGCTGTCATGGTATTGACTACGAGGAGCCGTGATGAGCTGTCATGGTATTGACTACGAGGAGCCGTGATGAGCTGTCATGGTATTGACTACGAGGAGCCGTGATGAGCTGTCATGGTATTGACTACGAGGAGTCGTGATGAGCTGTCATGGTATTGACTACGAGGAGCCGTGATGAGCTGTCATGGTATTGACTACGAGAAGCCGTGATGAGCTGTCATTTCGGCACTAATTCGTTAGTTCAGTGTTAAACTTTCGACAGGCCTTACTATATTCTGTACTTATTGTGCGTGTCAATTTGATCAAGTTAAAAGATAAACAAAATTGTTAGTACTTGTATGATGATGGTTCAACAAGAGTTTTCAATATCTCTGTAGAATGAGATTGAGTTTATTGAACTGCTTTATTAGACTTGTGACCTTGTAAGTTGTTGCTTAGATCTAGATTTACCACGTAATAGGATAGACACTGTATCAATATTACCGTATGGTAGGATATCCATTGTAAGGGTCGGTTAGGTAAACTATATCAATATTCCTTAAGAACAGAGTAGAATAAAACCAAGATGGACCGAAAATGTTTATTATTATCCTATAATAAATGTTTAATTTTTTATCATGGCATATTCAAACATTGATAACTTTTTATGAAATTTTAAATAGTTCATTCGAAATTCAAAAAACTATAATATGACCGCTAAGAAAACTACATAAATCATCGTATCAAAAAGACTGGACATTATCTAAGAAAAAATAAAACGGATGTTTGGTAAATGATAAATTTTAAACCATTTCCAAAAATTGAATTTTTATATATATTTTTTAACATCTACTCCGGTGTCTGCCAAATATGTTATGTCTTGTTTGGGATTGTCCTAGATATATTTGACGTCTCATAGTTCCATGTTCCTTTCATTCAATTTTGATCACACGCGTAGCGGCTTTAGCTATCTAGACAGGAGGTGCTTACATTTCCGTAGCACCCGGTCTCACTTTCCTGGTGGAAGTTCACGTGTTAAACCTAACTTATCAGTTTTTACTTTGCTTCTGGATTTTGATTTGAATAAGGATAAGTATCTTTGTTTTTGATTGGAATTGGATCATTCTAGAATTTACCTGTGCTGTTTTGTGTTATTAATTGAGGTGAACGCGATCATACAAGTGTGATGACTGGAGCACCGTATGTTATCTGTTGTTTATTTCTCAGCTGGAAAAGACAAAGAGAGAATACTATGAAAAACTCTAAAATTGCTCTCAGATAACGAAGAACGGAACATGGAAGACCTTCATGATAGACATCTAATGGCGAACTCTAAATTGGCCCTCGGATAATCAAAAGGGAAGATGAAAAGACCTGTAAAATCAAACATCTCTATAAAGGGCATCATTAGTAGTCTTTATGGACAGTTGACTCTTATATACAGGTTAAAACAGCATGAATAAAGAACAATTTGGACAAATTTCACTTGACTGTAGAAGCAGGTGACCCTTATGTAGAGGTGGTCTTCAGAGCAGTTCCTATTGTATTTAGTTATGAAAAACTGAAGATGTTAGTAAAACGGGCGCAAACAAGTCATTAAACGGAAAAAGCTTTCAACGAAAAACATAAAATTAATATTTAAAAAAATAATAACATAAGATATAAATTTTGCAGACTGCATTCGAAATTGAGGGTTGCAATGAGATTGTTTCACAGCTTTCATTGCGAGTAGGAGTATATCGTAATCACAATGTGCCTTTAAATGTGATGTCAGTCCTTGATAAAGTCTTAGGTGCAGAAACATAGGAAAATGAGCAAGAATTAAATATCTTTTATACGAATAAAAACTAAAATATTGCAAATGACAGTGGTTTGTATAGCCTTTTTTGCCACCAGGTGCAAATAGGGTAAGCAAGTATGGCAACAGTGGATAAGGAAGGAAAATAATCACAATTTGGTATAAAAATCTTAAGCAGAATAAAATTGCTTTATTGCAATGATAAGCTTCCGTTAGAGGTGACATAACAGTCTTTATCAACGACTGTTCTCGTTTTGTATCATTCAAACACAAAAAAAAAACCAAAAACATACTTCTTTTGGCTCGGTTTATGGATGTTGGTATCTATTTTTGTAGCTGATGTATTATGTCAATAATTTTTTTAAGAATAGTCCATACACATGATGAAATGGACATAGATATTGTCGTACAGAACATTTACTCGGTAAAATACAGCTGTTTCGTCTAGCAGTAAGATTTACAGGACAAGTCTACAAAAATGAAATGGCCATTGCCAAATTGGGGACATTATAAACGCTCTTTAAACAGTCACAATTTACTACACAAGTATGCAAATGAAATGAATTTAATGAAATCAATATTTTCCCAATTTAACGCACAAGTCTGCAAATGTAATGAAATCAACATTGTAAATTATGGCCTGTATCAAACATATGCAGTCATAATGTACTGCACCACTGCAATTGTAATGAAATCAGAATTGCTCATTTAAACAGGCGTCCAGCAGTCACGATTTACTGCTCAAGTCTGCAAATTTAATGAAATTGACATTGCCAAATTTGGCTCGTTAAAAACAGGCGTTCAGCAGTTACGTTGTACTGAACACAGTAATCGACATTGCTAAATTTTCCTCGTTACAAACAAATGACTTGCAGTCATGATGTACTGCACAACTCTGCAATTTTAATCAAATCGACATTGCCAAATTTGGCATGTTAAAACAGGCATCCAACAGTCACGATGCACCTCACAAGTTAACACACAGAATGACAGAGGCATTGCAAAATTTTCCTCGTAGGTGCGTTGTTGCCAAACAACAACGACGATAGCTGTTTCGGAATACTTTCTTATTCAAGAATATAATATCCAACCATATGACAATATTAAAAAAAATAATAGAAAATTCAGCATTGCAGTTTCCACACGAAATATATTTGTCAAGTATCGGTGTTTAAATCATAACTTTCTTAGACATTTCCAAGACCACACTCTATAATTAATCACCCTGACGTTTGAAAATAAATGTATAGGAAATAGAGAAAGGCAAACAATTGCTAAATGTTTAAGGGTGTGTTTCAGCTAGTGACTGACTCGGTATGAGTGGTGTTAGATTGTGCCGCGTGTGTGATATCAATGTTTTGTCATTATTCGGCGCTTAATTTGTAAGGATCGGAGTTGAGTTTAGCTAGTGATTGGCTCAGTATGAGACTGTGTGCTATGCGATACCAATGTTGTGTCATTGTTGGCCACTTAATGTTTAAGGGTTTGAGTTGAAGAGGAGCTATTGACTTGCTCAATATCAGTCGTATGAGTCTGTGTGGTAAATATATGGTAACAATGTTGAGTTATTGTTGGCCGCTTAATGTTAAAGGGATTGAGTTGAAGATGAGCTAGTTACTGGCTCAATATCAGTCGTATGAGCCCGTGTGGTATATATACATGTATTGTTTCTGTTTGATGTTTAAGGCGGGGGCTGTAGCTGATCTAGTGACTGGCTCTCTATTAGCCTGTGTGTTATGTATAAACGTCAGTGGCGGATTTTAGGGGGGGGGAGTTGCGGGGGTTGCAACTCCCCCCCCCCCCTTTGAAAAAATTTAAAAAAAGAGAGAGAGAGAGAGAGAGAGAGAGAGAGAGAGAGCTTTTGACTGATGTGACCCCCACATGTAAATATAACAACCCATAAGCACCATAGGGGCTCTGCCCTAGACCCCTCGTCTCTGGAAGCTCGCGCCTTCGGCGCTCGCACCTAGCATTGATATAATTCTCACCCCCCCCCCCTTGAAAAAAATCCTGGATCCGCCCCTGAACGACGTCCTCTTAATGTTTAAGGGTAGGAATGGTTGTTGACCTAGTGACTGGCTCATCACGCGTTGTATGAGGCTTGATATCAGTGTTGTGTAATAATTGTCGGTCAATGCTTTTGTCCTCTGAAGGCATTATTAACTTTGAACAGTTACCAAATATGTGTTTGTGTTCAGATAAATAATTCAGATTATCTAGACTCGAATATATAAAACTTGCTTAGAATGTTGATTATTGACTGTGTTTACTCCACACGACAACACGAACAAAATAAATCTCTCTCTCTCTCTCTCTCTCTGTCTCTCTTTTTCGTTTGTTTGTTTGGTTTTTTTCATAACCTTTATTGTTTCGCGATTATCTTCGCACTGGTTGGTACTAATTACGTGTATTTTAAGATACATATTGGATTACTTATTTCTATTTTAAATTCATTTTACCATAAAAGTAGGTGGGTAAGTAGACCTTATTCTCCATCCATCCATCATATCTATTTTTGGACAAAAGTACATATCCCTGTCCTCTCATTCGAAATAAAAAGCAGCAGAATCCGATGTACGTAATTACTGAGTTATTTCTAAGGCCTAACAGTTATTGTGTAAATCGTGTAGGTGTAATCAGCCACCTTGTAATAGAAATCCAATCTGTCAGATTAGAATACGACGGAAATCAATACACGGTTGATAGTCGACGACCTTTACAAGTTGTTTTTTATTTTGATACCGTAATAACATACATATAGAGCCAACCAACATTGATCTGTTCGCTTGACCTTTGATTATGGATCAATTCATTTATATACAGGTGACATAGGTGTTGATACCGTCTGTATCATGGAACAAATGTATGATTTAGGTATTGATTGCGAATTCTAACACTACCAATGTACCGGATGGATCATGATATATATAAATATTTCTAATGAAAGGTCAAACGGACAGGTAAATATTGTTTGCCTGTATGTGGAATCTGAATTTGTCTTAGCGATGAAGAATGACAAAGGTCAAGAAGATTTAAGATGGACGTCATCTACCTACCCTGCTCGGCTCATACTTTCTAAATCTGTATCTACTCAATCATGGAATCCCCAGCTTCCTGTAAATCAGTCTGTATTGATGACGATGTTATTGTTTCCTTTTCATGTACCGGATTTCTAAACTAAGTTTAATTTCAATTACCAGTTCTTCTTTAGCACGAGGGATTTGAAACCATTGGTAATGACAATGACCTTTACAAAATGTCGGTTCGTATTGAAAGGTTTTTGTGAAGATTTTTATTACCGTTAGAATTCAGACTCCATTTATTATCTTTCTATTATGATTGAAATGTTTCTAAATACAGTTTTCAAATAATCCTTCATATAACATTTGACATTATTTGATATTATTTTACTTCAATGAGGAAGCTTTTGGTCCGTGAAAAAGTTTTTTGGAAAATTTACTTTATAGATGCACGAAAAGGTTTCAATTTCTTAGCAGACTTGGTACCTGGATTCTAGTAATGGTTAAAATTGTCCCCAGTGGTAATTGTATCCTTCCTCTGAGGGATATTTGTCGCAACAATCATTTGGCTAGATGACCATCTCTAATGAAAAATACCACAACAAGTGACACAACAGTTTGACTAGCTGGTTATTTGTCACCAGTAATAAAAATAATGTCATATCTAGACAACTAGATGGCTAGATGGTCATCTTCAATAAAGAAATGCAAAAATCATTTGACTAGACCATCTCCAATAAAAAAAAATTCACAACCATTAGACTTGGTGTGACCATCTCTTACCAAACAAATGTCGCAATAACCATTATCATCTCACAGTAGAAGATGTCTTGATGACCAAGTCAATGACTTTGCATCATTAGACATGGTTCTGATCCATCAAACAGTGAATAACTTGATGACGGATCGCTGACCACGCCCACAATGTTCCGACAAAGGATCGGAATGCTTGAATTACACACAAAAAGAATGAAAATTTGACCTGAATTGTTTCATTTAATGACGTCACTGACACTATTACGTCATTAGTTGCCGTGACGCTGCTTTGGTACCGTCATGGCGGCCAGTGTTGGAACATAAAAGGCGTGGCCGTCGATACGTCCATTATTAACTGTGGTGATAGTTTATCATAAACTTTTCAGAACCTTCTCATTTAATTATTCATAAAACAGATTGTTCCATGCACAAAACATATCAATCTCATCTTTACATGTATATATGCATTTTTATATATCTTTATAATAAGCCTGAATGGTAAACATATCGATCTCATCTTGACATGTATATATGCATTTTTATATATCTTTATAATAAGCCTGAATGGTAAACATATCGATCTCATCTTAACATGTATATATGCATTTTTATATATCTTTATAATAAGCCTGATTGGTAAACATATCGATCTCATCTTTACATGTATATATCTTTATAAAAAGCCTGATTGGTAAACATATCGATCTCATCTTTACATGTATATATGCATTTTTATATATCTTTATAATAAGCCTGAATGGTAAACTTATCGATCTCATCTTAACATGTATATATGCATTTTTATATATCTTTATAATAAGCCTGATTGGTAAACATATCGATCTCATCTTTACATGTATATATCTTTATAAAAAGCCTGATTGGTAAACATATCGATCTCATCTTTACATGTATATATGCATTTTTATATATCTTTATAATAAGCCTGAATGGTAAACATATCGATCTCATCTTAACATGTATATATGCATTTTTATATATCTTTATAATAAGCCTGATTGGTAAACATATCGATCTCATCTTTACATGTATATATCTTTATAAAAAGCCTGATTGGTAAACATATCGATCTCATCTTTACATGTATATATGCATTTTTATATATCTTTATAATAAGCCTGAATGGTAAACATATCGATCTCATCTTAACATGTATATATGCATTTTTATATATCTTTATAATAAGCCTGATTGGTAAACATATCGATCTCATCTTTACATGTATATATCTTTATAAAAAGCCTGATTGGTAAACATATCGATCTCATCTTTACATGTATATATGCATTTTTATATATCTTTATAATAAGCCTGAATGGTAAACTTATCGATCTCATCTTAACATGTATATATGCATTTTTATATATATTTATAATGAGCCGGAATGGTAAACATATCGATCTCATCTTTACATAATGAGCCTGAATGGTAAACATATCGATCTCATCTTTACATGTATATATGCATTTTTATATATCTTTATAATGAGCCTGAATGGTAAACATATCGATCTCATCTTTACATGTATATATGTTTATAATAAGCCTGAATGGTAAACATATCGATCTCATCTTTACATGTATATATCTTTATAATGACCTTGAATGGTAAATATATCGATCTCATCTTTACATGTATATATCTTTATAATGACCTTGAATGGTAAACATATCGATCTCATCTTTACATGTATATAGTTATGATTTCAATGTTTATAAGGTTTTTTTTGTTTTTTTATTGATGTTAACTTAACCATTATACAAATTTTTTCTGGAATTCCGTTTCAGTCATTTTGTCATTAATAACACGCTGTTGTCTTAAGAAATCACATAATAATATTAATAATAATAATAATAATAATAATAATAATAATAATAACTAGAGATTGTAACTGGGATACCAGTTACGTATGATTCCCCACCATCTATAAATAATTTATGGCATATATCTGGTGAAAAGAACCTAGCAGGGTTAGCGCTGAGTTGGAAAAGTCTGTCGCCAGGAAATCGCCAGTTGTTTAATTTGTAAAATTCTGTCGCCAAATTCATTACTGTGTCGCCAAAAAGGGTACTTTTTGACACATACAATATTTGACGTAATACACTAGTCGAGTCGGGTACCTGTGTGTAGGTAGTCTTACATCAAGTTACGGCCCTTCATATATGAATTACAAAATTGAATAAAACAATAAATGAACAGAGATGTTGTTGTTTAGTTATTAATCAACAGGTAATCAACGTTTTTAATGTTGTGTATATATCTGTATATTGCCTTGATGTACGGTTACATTCTAAAGGCATTGTGTATGAAGTACATTTGTACAGCGCCGACCTGGTAAACTAAAAAAATCATACCTTGATTACTTTTTTAAATTTCTTTGAAAGTTTAAGTAGATTTGAATTAAAGTTTTCGGTTGAGAAAAAATCGTACATTGGAAGGCCTTCTCGGCATAGGAAGTGACGTTTTCAATGAATTTCATTGAATAAGAAAACTCGTAGAACCCCTCTCAGCCCTCTGATTCGGCGTCGCCTTGTGTTACAATGAATGAACACGTATGGGAGGGTTTTGCGCTGGGCATCGCCAACGTCGCCAATTGCGATTTTTTTTCTTTAACTGGCGTGACAAAAAAACGGCGCTTTGCGATTTTTCTGGCCACAAGTTTTCAAAGCTCACCGTATCTTGGTCACCAGTAATTAACAGGTGATAACACATTGAAGCCAGTGACGGATCGGCGAGTGTCACTGAATAAACACAGTAATTAACGACTGGTCTTAAGAATGAGTTGATTAAGATCGTTGTCTTAGGTGTGAATGTAAGACCTTCTAATTATGGGTTGGTAGATCCAGGTAATATAGGGTGTCGACATTGCATGAGGATATACCCATGTGCCCTCCCGATGTCGTCAGACAGTATAAACACCGATGGACTCAGAATTATTGCAAAATTCAAAATAAAATATAATAAAAGTTACCCTTTGTGATTTTTATTTAATATTTTTTTAAAAAGTTTATTGATTAATAATCGTGATTCAATGCGCAATACACATCGTATTTTAATTTCGCGACTTATATCGGTTATTCCTATATGTTTGAGGTTCATGATCATAACGATATATCTACTCAGTCAAAATATATGAATTTTTTTAACCCTAGTTAAGAATATTTCGTTCGGTCAAGAATATTCTTCATTTTTCGTATATATATATATATATATAATATATATATATATATAATTTTCACTGAAAGTTTTACAACTTATGAGTGTATATACAATATAGTACAATATTTTGGCAATGTTCATGGAAATGGTACATTAAATTGAAATGTTAACAACAAAATAATTATCCTATAATATACAAAATGGTAGTTATAATAACTTAACTTTATTTACAATTTTTGCCTAAATTTTACGAGTATGATTTCGGGAAAAATAAATATTGGTGCCTCATAGATCGTGATCACGACTAAGGGAACAAAATAGTTTTTCAAAAAATGTTCTAAATTTCATTTCAAATTTTAATATAATTCTTATCTTATGCATCACCATAGCGTCAATTTTCCAATATATTTCAACACACTATATAAAGTCCGGTTAAAGGAAAAAAACGACATACCGGTCATTAGGAAAGTGTCAGTCAGTAAAAGGAGAAATTTCATTGGTGTTAACTTAAAAGTGGGCAGTCTTCTACTTCCACAGTCAGTGATTAACAGAATACCCCGAAGCCATTTCGACACGCTTAACCTTCTTCGATCTATCAAGGCAAATTGTATACACCATTCAGCTCATTGTGTAAGGTTTTAATAACAGGCGTGTGACGTGACAAGCTGTGGTTTTAAAAATCGCGAAGTTTTTGATGGTCACTAATCGGATTAGCATTTGCTTGGTATGATTAAAGTGTCGTAACCAGCTTATGTCCATTCAGAATTAGTTTCCCCGGGTATTTAACTACGTATTCAATTAAGCAATTTACACCCACCCACCCACCTTCAAGATAACAAAAATGAACACGTCTTGATTATCTACACAGACAACAGATTATTGGTACCAAATTTCATCTAAATCCATCAAGCCGTTCCCGAGATATGCTGCAGCATATGGTCCTGACGGAATAATAATAATAATAATAATAATAAAAATAATAATAATAAGAAGAAGAAACAGAACGAAAACAATATGATTCCCCACCTTCGGTGGTGGGGAATCATAATAATAATAACAACTAGAGATTGTAACTGGGATACCAGTTACGTATTATTCCCCACCATTCATAAATAATTTATGGCATATATCTGGTGAAAAGACCCTAGCAGGGTTAGCGCTGGGTTGTAAAAGTCTGTCGTCAAGGAAATCGCCAGTTGTAAAATTTTGTTGCCAATTTCATTACTGTGTCGCCAAAAAGGGTAAATCTTGTGATTTTCACGTCACATGCGTTTTTAATGTTGTATATATATTGCCTTGATGAACAATTACATTTTAAAGGCAGTTGTGTATAAAGTACATTTGTACCGCGCCGACCTGGTAAACTAAAAAAAAATCATACCTTGATTGCTTTTTAAATTTTCTTTGAAAGTTAAAGTAGATTTGAATTAAAGTTTTCGGTTGAGAAAAATCTTACATTGGAAGGCCTTCTCGGCATAGGAAGTGACGTTTTCAATGAATTTTATTGAATAAGAAAACTCGTAGAACCCCTCTCAGGCCTCTGATTTGGTGTCGCCACGTGTTACAATGAATGGACACGTATGGGAGGGTTTGCGCTGGGCATCGCTAACTGCGATTTTTTTCTTTAACTTGCGACAAAACACGGCGCTTTGCGATTTTTCTGTCCACAAGTTTTCAAAGTTCACCGGTATCTCGGTCACCAGTAATTAACAGGTGATAACACATTGAAGCCAGTGACGGATTGGCGAGTGTCACTGAATAAACACAGTAATTAACGACTGAGTTGATTAAGATCGTTGTCTT
This sequence comes from Anadara kagoshimensis, assembly GCA_021292105.1. Taxonomy (NCBI): domain Eukaryota; kingdom Metazoa; phylum Mollusca; class Bivalvia; order Arcoida; family Arcidae; genus Anadara; species Anadara kagoshimensis. The sequence continues at coordinate 59,269,536 of CM037861.1, forward strand.
AGGTGCGAATGTAAGACCTTCTAATGATGAGCAGGTAGATCCAAGTGATATTGGAGCATGTCGACACTGCCTGAGGATATACCCAGGTGCCCGATGTCGTCAGACAGTATAAACACCGATGGACTCGGAATTATTGTAAAATCCAAAATAAAATATAATAAAAGTTACCCTTTGTGATGTTTATTTTATATTTTTTTCTAAAAAGTTTATTGATTAATAATCGTGATTCAATGCGCAATACACATCATAGGAGGCCATCTGTTTGTATTTTAATTACGCGACTTATATCGGTTATTCCTATATGTTTGAGGTTCATGATCATAACGATACATCTACTCAGTCAAAATAGTAAAAGACGGACATTTTTATATGAAGCATGTATGTTAACTCTGTGTATAGTGTGTTGAAATAGATCGACACTGTATATATAGTCCGATTTCAAAGACCCCCCTCTATTGAAAAAAAAACGTACTTTTCAACATGTTGAGGTACATATTAGTTTAGGTGTATTATACGGAATAAATCTCATATTGTTATTTCCAGCATCTAAAAGACTCAGATCTTCATTGCTCTATAGATTATTTAGGTGTTGAAATGATACAAATGGTCCCGTCAGATCGCTATGTATTTCTATGTAAATTTGTTAGTTAATTCGATATGCCGAATTTGAAGCGAATTTTCAGTCCAAATTACGAAATATTACGAAAATTCCCATGTTTAAATCGAAGTGAACTTTCAGTCCAAATTACGAAAATTCCAATGTTTAAATCGAATAAAAAAGACACAAAAATATTTTATCTTAAACTTGAACAATACCTGAAATAATTGTCCATCTCTTATTTGAAAAGTGTTAATAGTAACAGAGTGGCGGCTTACTCGGAAGATTCATTTCCAACTAAAACTACAAATTTTTGTACTCGACATACCGGTCATTAGGAAAGTGTCAGTCAGTAAAAGGAGACATTTCATTGGTGTAAACTTATAAAAGTGGGCAGTCTTCTACTTCCACAGTCAGTGTTTAACAGAAAACCCCCAAGCCATTTGATCTATCAAGGCAAACTGTATACACCACTCATCTCATTGTGTAAGGTTTTAAGTACAGGCGTGTGACGTGACAAGCTGTGGTTTTAAAAATCGCCAAGTTTTTAACGATCACTAATCGGATTAACTCATAGGTGAAAGCATTGGCTTGGTATAATTAAGGTGTCGTAACCAGCTTATGTCCATTCAGAATTGGTTTCCCCGGGTATTTAACTACGTATTTATTTACACCCACCCACCCACCTTCAAGATAACGAAAATGAACGCGTCTTGATTATCTACACAGACAACAGATTATTGGTAGCAAATTTCATCTAAATCCATCAAGCCGTTCCCGAGATATGCGTCAGCATATGGTCTTGAGAGAAGAAGAATAATAAGAATAACAAAAATAATAATAATAAGAAGAAACAGAACGAAAACAATATGATTCCCCACCTTCGGTGGTGGGGAATCATAATGATATGAAAAATTAAACTGTTATCCACCCAATATATATTAGCTTATGTGATACTTTTAAACAGTATGTATACCTAGTGTAGTTAAGACAATTGCAACTCAATTCATTGAGAATCTTTGCCTACCCATTTTAACAGAAACAACCGTTCTGTGACAAATTTTTTTTTATGTTATATCCCCTCACTTGATCATGAGACGCGATTTTGAGATTTTCTTGTTCTCGGGTTGCCATGTCAATTGAGGCGCGATTTTGGGATTTTCTCGGTCACAGGGTTTTCATGTCACTTGAGACGCGATTTTTAGATTTTTCTTGGTCTCAGGGTTGTCGTGTCACTTGAGACGCGATTTTTAGATTTTTTTCTTGGTCTCAGGGTTGTCATGTCACTTGAGACGCGATTTTTAGATTTTCTTGATCTTATGGTTGTCATGTCACTTTAAACGCGATTTTTAGATTTTTTCTTGGTCTCAGGGTTGTCATGTCACTTGAGACGCGATTTTTAGATTTTTCTTGGTCTAGGGGTCATGTCAATTTGGGCGCAATTTTGGGATTTTCTCGGTCTCAGTGTTGTCATGTCACTTGAGACGTGATTTTTAGATTTTTCTTGGTCTCAGGGTTGTCATGTCATTTAAGACTCGATTTTTAGATTTTCTTGGTGTCAGGGTTGTCATGTAACTTGGGGATTTCGAGATTTTCTTTGTCTTAGAGTTGTCATGTCACTTGAAACGCGATTTTGAGATTTTCTCGGTCTCCGGGTTGTCATGTCATTTAAGACTTGATTTTGGGATTTTTTGGTCTCAGGGTTGTCATGTCACTTTAGACGTGATTTTGAGATTTTCTCGGTTTCAGAGTTGTCATGTCACTTGAGACTTGATTTTGAGATTTTCTCGGTCTAAGGGTTGTCATGGCACATGTTTAAAGACATTTATTATATAAACCTTTATAAATTATTGAGTATTTGATTTTATTTTCGCTCCTCATAGATGTTGTTTGATAGAGAGGATTTTCTGCGTAAACTTCTAATCAATGCATTGATTTTACGAAACAGAAAATATGAACATATCTTCAAAAATTATTTATTTAGGCTCAATAAGGAAGATTGAATACGTGTAGCACTCAAAATGTCAATGATGCACTGCCATTAAGTTATATATTTAGGCTCGAGAAGGGTGGTAGAGATCGAACACTTATACTGTCACTGATGCGCTGCCATAAAATTGTTTATTTAGGCTCAAGAATGGCGGTTGAATACATGTATTACTCAAATGACATCGATGAGCTGTCATATTTTTTTCAGATGTCGCTACTCAAAGTTTAGCAAAGTCATTCTTATACTTGTATCTACAATGAGCTGCCATATTTTATTTCTGTTTAAAGTTCCCACAATGCTATTGAACTATCCTATGTATAGATTTATCAATAAAGATAGTTAAAAAAATGAAATTAAAAATAAAGTTATGTAAATAGAATCAGCATTGGTAAAGACAAACAACATTGACCTGTTCACTTGACCTTTAATTTAAATATTTATTATAAGACAATACATTTGTGTATAGGGAACACAGACATTTATTTCGTCTACATGATTGATAAAACATGTATTGTCAGCGTTGTGATTTACGGCGAATCCTAACACTGCCAACGTATAAAATGTATATATAGTGTTTGAATATTCTCAATGAAAGGTCAGGAAGCCAAGTCATTGTTGTTTGCATATATATATACATACGATGAGTTGCTATATATAGTTGCTTTGTTCCGAGTTTAGTCATTCATATGCTTATTTATACATTTTATATATTTTAGATGTCTTTGGTTGTTTTGCTCTGAATTTAGTCATCATTGTATATGGATCTTTCAAAATAAGTTTAATTAAACCTGCATCACTTTAGATGTCACTGATGCGCTGTCGTATCATCAAGTATTTTAAAACTTATGGATTTCCAATAACTGCAGTAGCTGCATATTTGGACAACTATCCATGTGGAATACATACAGAATTAAGTCTAAATGCAAAATGTCATCGATGCGCTTCCATATTTTATTTGTTCAGATCCAAGCCGTCCATTCTGATGTATTATGGATTTTCTATGTTATATGGTAAATCAATACCAGCGATTCTTAGAAACAGGAAGTACGAGCAGGAACTGAAGCATTCGTATCCTTAAGCTGTTATGTTTGAGTTGAAAATTAAATCGTTCATACAAAGGTCTCTATTTATCATTTATCAACGTTTGGCTGCTGACATATCGTTTAACGTCGAATCATCATTTTTCGACTCTTGTGTAACGAAATAACAAAACGAAATCGAGAAATAAGTACATATGACATAGAGTGAGTGTTTCTGGTGTCTTCGTACAATATATGCGTCGGGTCAACCTTATTGTTTTTGAACCAACCGATAAAGGCCAACATCAAAAGAAAAACGTCTTTATGTTATAGGTCTACTTAAGAAATAATCAACATTTACCCGTGGTATATCTTCGAATAATACACGGGCCGGAGTTCACAAGCGGAAGAATAGCTGCCACCGGGTTATTTACAATACGTACATCACGTGATAGTACTTCGGAATAGCTAAAAAGTTGACATTGTTTATATGATGTATCGGTAGACTCCTAAATGTTAATCAAAAATAGAATGCGGTATTAGTAAATAAATAACAATTGACAAATAAATTATGCAAACTGTGTGAAAACAACATCCCCAGTATCAAAAATAACTTTCAGTATAGACCAACAACATTGACATGTCCGTTTGACCTACATGTATCATTGGGAAATTTTATATAGGAGTGTGCATCAAATGTATGGATAGTATTTGGATTCACAGTTGATGCATTCCCATTTTCAATGGCAGATATGCCTAATTTTAGGTTAATATTTCGCTCACTATCTTAAGTTTCAAAGTAAAGCTATGTGTTTGGTTTAAAATCATTATAAAATATTAAAATTGAAGCATTAAATCTTACCTCTTCGAAATATTTGATTTCATATTCTGCATAAAGTAACCACGCCTTTCAGTAAACGCTTGACAGGAAGGAAGGCTTACAAGTTAAAAATATATTGGTTATCGGATGAGATTGATACATATTCCGGAATAAACGCGTTACAATCAGGAATATGTCAATGAGAGGTCCGTTTGATGAATAAACAAATGTCTCATCTCCTAGCTTACATAACGTAGATTAATTTTCTATAGAAAGATATAATTTTTTATCAAAATTAATGACGTTAACTTTGCCTTTGGTTTTTACAATACATCGGTAATTATTATTACCTTTCCTTTCAGAATAAAATCATTATTGATATGGATGTTTGTTTCAGCGAAAACGTAGATTACTTGCTTAAATCGACGCATCTAAATATCCTATTTGAGCGTCGATATTTTAATCAATCAGGCGTAGAAAGAAGTTATCTGTCGTATAGATGGTCATATACTTGTAACATATTTTACTACTTCATAGATCTATATCTATTTTTGAAACGCAAATAACTTACAAACGGAGACAAAGTTTGACGGCCTATTACTTTATTATTCAGAGATATTAGTTTCCTATTTTCTATACTTTCAGCCCATGTCTTATACTTTCTCACAAAGTCAAATCGACTTTCTACTCTGAACAACTAGGGAAAAACAAACGTTGTCATTACACGGTATGTCCAGGCGACATCATATTTTGATGAATTTGGCCTCGGCTTCATTGTGGTAAATTAACTCCAAAGAGTTTGGTAATGGTGGAAATCATTTTATTTTTAAAAGTTGGACCCATATTAACAGAAAAACAAATGAGTATTAGTGCAGATTCTCCATTTCATGAAAAATAAACTGGCGACATAACACATACATGTATTGTCAAATGGCGTATTTATAGAATAGGTGATAAGCGTTTCCCTTTGATGTAGACGACATTAACATTAACATGTACTCCCTATACGTTAATGCAACATTACTATACGAATATTCCTAATAAGCCGAGTTGAAAAATGATGTTTAACGTCCAAGTCAAGAATATTTCACTTATATCGAAACGTCGCCAGCTACATGTATAGGCGAAGGTGTTTTGCTAGTGCGTTGCCCTGATGGCATAATATAATAGGATACTTATTGTGCCAGGCCTACCATGGCACGGGTCTGCGTTTATTTGAAGTTCCCATTCGAAAGAATCGTGATTATAATTTCGTAATACCGACTGCTTGTCGAAAAAACAGTCACTACTCACTGTGAAGTCTTGGGTCAGACCCGCCCAGGGTTCCTAATAAGAGGCCAATCGAACAGGTCAATGTTGTCTGCCGATACATATTGTCATTCAGTGTTGTCAAAAAAAAAAAACCTCAACAAATATATTATTATCCAAAATATCAATTTTATTACAAACTTAAAAATATGTAGCAATATAAACAATACAAGATTTAACATTGAAGGCATTATGAGATATATATTTATATTACAGAGAATAATGGAAAACTGTGTATTGCACAAGATCCTGTTATCGACAAGTTGATAATGAAGCTTTCTCTCAGGTCCGTATCGATCACATGAAGGGAACGGCAATAGATTACCTGCAATACTGAATGAACACCTTCAGATTTGATAATAGAAATAATAGCATTTCATTATTCAGTACAAGCTTGTCGAAAGTTTAACACTAAGCTAACAAATCATTACCGAATTGGTAGATCATCTTAGCTCCTCGTTTGTTATGTCTCGGCAGTTGCTTTAAATCTCTCGGCAGTTGCTTTAAATCTCTCGGCAGTTGCTTTAAATCTCTCGGCAGTTGCTTTAAATCTCTCGCCAGTTGCTTTACATTTCTCGGCAGTTGCTTTAAATCTCTCGGCAGTTGCTTTAAATCTCTCGGCGGTTTTTGCCATCAGATATTTATATCTTTGTCTCTCGGTAGCCGAACTGCGACTCCTTCTCGTTATCTCAGTGTTAAACTTTCGACAAGTCTTTACTATAGATCTCGACGTTAAATAAACGCCACTATCATTACCCATTAGCATTAACACTCTAGTCCAAGGACGAACATACAACTCAATGATTTTTTTTCGATCATCTTTTAAGATCTTCGTATCATAAATATTTCAATACTGTGTGTTTTATTATATAGTTTGGCTGTTGTTATTGCTTTTTTAAGACAAGCATACGGTAAATCTTTGATATAATATTAAAGATACGTGTTACATAGAAAAAAATCAACGACCCCATTTAAACAATTCACTTAAAATCAATTAACAATATAACTCTTAAAATCCTAATTTAACTATGAATTTAAAGATGGTACCGTTCATGTTACAAAGGAAAAAAAAATCAACGGCCCAACTGAAACAATTCAGTTAAAATCAATAAACAATTTGACTAGAAATCCTAAATATGAATTCGAAGACAAATTCTTACATGTATATGGTACTCGCTGATGATTTAACAGTTCTAATTTTAGTTACATGTTACAAAGAAAAAGTCAACGGACCCACATAAATAATCCATTGAAAATCAATTAACAATCGGACCCAATATTGACTTTGAAGAAAACAATCTTACACATTGGTAATCGCTGATGATACAACTGTTCTATTTTTGGCAAAAGAAATAATGATACATGTATATTAAAATTATAAGGAAGATGTACTATTGCTTAATTTCATGAGAATGAGTAACCTTCAATCAATACATAAAACAATTCTAGTGTTTTGAAAAAAAAACCGCTTCATCATGATGTAGTCAATTTTGTAGAGAAATTAGAACATTCTCTGAAAATATCTTATTGAACCCCATATCAAACTGGGCAACACCTTCAATTGCAAAATTGAAATTGAAACTAAAATTTTGTTTCTAAAACCCAATATTACTTCGAACATCACCAGGTTTGGCAACTTTTAATTTAATTTTTCTAGCACCCTTGCTTATCTTAAAAAACTTTGAAAGAAAAAAAAGAAACTAGTCCCAACTCTTTATCTAAAAAAGACAATTTTGTTTTGGACATGGATTTGTATGTTTGCTTTCGTCAATCATTGCGTGCAGCGGCATATTTCGCCATCTTAAAAATTCTACTTGACGACATTCTTTAGAAGTTCACACGCATAATCAAAATACTATGGAAGTTTCAATTAAATGTCTTTCAGGTGTCTAGTGATTGACGAAAATCAATCAATATTTTCCATATTTTATCCATTTTAAACATTTTGAGAATCTCGAGATTTTTGACATTATTGAACATATTGTTAAGCTCGAATTATTGAGCAATTGTTAACCATAGTAGATCTTTAATCGGGTGCTATGATCTAAATATAATCAACATTTCTGTTTGCAGATTGACCGAAATATTTAAAAAAAAAACACCATAAAGAAAATCAACTATTTGTTAAATTTTCTAAAAACGAACTCATAATAATTTGAATAGAATTGAAAAATTCCAGAGGTTGAAAAAAAAGAAAAGAAGATTACTTGCAGATTCTGACTACTGTCTATGGTAACAAAATACTATTACAGCAGATATATTCATGGTCTCTATCTAACCAATGTCTAAAAATTTGTAGAAAAATAAAATAACATTTCATTCTATCATGTTCCTAGAGAGAATAAAAATCCATATAGATCTATACACTATTCCATTTTACATGAATCAATATTGAAAGCTTCATACATTCTGAACCAACTTCCGGTTTCTGCATCGTGCGACATGTTCAACTTGCCCATCTAACTGGTTTGGTTATGCTATTATATATGACATTGCATTAGGTTAAGAACCTGTTCCTATATATAATATTTTTGATTTTCCTGAATAAAATGTTCATAAATTCACCATAAGTTATAAGTTTTTGGATAATTCATTCATCGGAGAATTAAACAATACATGTATACTAGCGATACAACAGTATTCTCTTCGCTCCCCTTCTGATTGGTATGGCGGTATATTTATAAAAAAACATAAATTGACAATTATCACGCATGACTGTAATGTCGCTGCCGATCAAACATAGTTACTGTTACTAGGGACTCCCTAGCTTTAAAAGTGGAGCAAAAATTATGGCATTAACTCAGTGGTGTCACTATCAACTCATATTGAGATTGAGCAAGTCAATTTATACAAAATCGCTTTATTAAAAAGGACATTATTGTGTATTGGATGAAATACGTCATTTTCCTTATAACATATTGTGTAATCTACTTAGGTCAACTGTAAAACTAAAGGTCAAGGGTCAAGAACAAGGTCAAACAAGCAAGTTTAACATGTCGAGACATACTTAAAACATATTGTGCTTTCATAAAAAATATTGCGACTCGACATTTTTCAATATCGACTATAATTAATGATAAATGTAATGTGATGTTTTAAAAAATAATTTATACAAAAAGTAACTTTTTGTCTTACAACGTAGAAAAGATATATATTTATTTATATAATAATATATATATATGTTACACCGTTATACCCAAATTATATATATAATATAATATATATATATAACACATAATCGTAGAAATAATATGAATATATATATATAATATGCTATCCTTATGTTTCTCTGTACATAAAAAATTATACTATAAATTATTCCACTGTCTATCTCAATATGAAAATAATCCAAAAAATCCTCACTCTTTGAACACAACCGTTTCCATGACAATGTCATCAGATAAGAGGTTTATTTTAGTTCCTCTTTTTTTAAAAATCCTTCTCCAAGGACAATTGAACACTATATATTACTAATAGTTCAAAGTTGTCCTGTCAATTTTCAGTCCTCTGATAAAAACTTGATCAAATGTCTTTCTAAAATCAATAAAACCATCTAAACATTTCCAACAAGTAAAACATTTGTAGCAATTGAATGGGACTATAATATAAAACATATAAATAAAACAAAAACAAAAACAATGAATTATCATGACACATGGTGTTGATAAATAAATAAATATAAAAAATCTAATCACACAATCCTACTTCAAAATGGACGTGGAGTGGAATTATATCCAGAAGGTGATTATCTCTATGTAAAAAACAAAGGCCTCTACTTATGAAAATACGTAATGTTTTATAATACAATAAAATTGTATTGAGATGAAACAACGTCAGACTAAATCATTGTGTATTACACCATTATAATCTTAACTAGTCACTTTTTATCATTCTATTCAATAATTTAATAACAATCTTTTTGCCTGTCCTGCTGGCAATTTGTCGAACACAACATTAAAAGTATGTCTACCTGAAAATATTCCAATATATACTTATACATATGTGTGTATATGATGTTATAAACTCATGTTTAATTCGCCAACAATAAATGTGAAAACTGATTTGAATAAGAGACATTATTCACATTAATCCCATCTATGAATGTTTTATGGCTATCCGGAGAAGTTGCAGCAGAGCTCATTGGTGAGTGAATCGACGACGAGGGACTCGGAAGAAAATCGGCAAAGTTTCCAAATGAATTTCCCGGAGCTTGACTTGGTGACGGAGTAGATTGAGACAAAGTATCGGCCAACATTGATGGTGAATGGAGGTGTTGGGGTGAATGTAACATCTGTTGCTGCTGCTGTTGTTGTTGTTGTAATTGTAGCAATTTGTGTTGTTGTTGTTGAAGTTGTTGTTGTGACATTATCATTCTTTGTTGTTGATCCACAAGAAATTCTACTCTAGGATCACGTGGAGACAGTGATCTGGGCCTTTGTGGACTGCTGTATCCCACAGGACTTCCCTGTGGTACCACTACACTACGCTGACGCAAAAAGTTTCCAAACTCAGTTGGAGACAATCGCGTGGGTCTCTTTGCTTGTGTCTTCAATTTTGTAGATCCAAATTTAGTTTGCGCAAACATAGCAGCCGTGAATTGTGTTTGGCTGTTGTCTTTGTGATGTCGGAATGGTGGAGGTGCTGGAGCTGGGGCGGAAATGGCTGAATTAAACAACGCAGTTGACGGTGACGTAGATGCACTTCCGGGCCACCCATTTGATGACGTAGGTGACGATGGCGATAGTCCTCCAGATGATAAACACAGGTTATTGAGTGATGAGGAAAGCGTATCAATCGGTTTGAAACACTGAGCATCCGGATTGAACCCCTTTCCAGCAGCTTGTACCTCACGGTCTGCTGTTTCTGTGCTACTGTCCTCGTCCTTCCTTTCACTGTATAAGATTCTTACTGGCCCTTTTTCTCCTATTCTGTATGAGACTTCAGTTGGATCGATCCACAAGGTCAATTCCTCCGGTAAGTACGACTTGACTTCATCTAAATCAAGTCCAAGATTAAAAGCAGCATTTATAATAACAGGATCCACTTTTTCTCCGTTCATGCGTACACAACGGAACCCTGATCCCTTATTGGGTTTATCGGGATACCAATGTCCCTCAAATTTTTTCTTAAGTCCATTTTCCAATTCTGCTGCGAACATATCAACTCTCCTTCGAGGGAGTTTGTTGTAAAGGTATGAAATCACAAAGTTTAATGCCACAGAAACTTCCACATGCATTTTTATATCGGTAATCTGTCCAAGTTTTTGGCGAATTTTTATTTTGGCTCCAGGGTTGTATCAATACTTGATGTTCTCTTTTTGGCACACTCTCACTTCTTTAGTTATCACTGTAGGTAAACAAACTGAAAATAAAGAAAAAACGTCAATGTAAGCGGTTTTATACAGTATTCACAAATTATCGATCACAAAACAACATGTTATATGGATTGACTCGCAGCTGTTGCACTCCACAACATCAACTTAAACAGATTTGGAAATAAACATAACAATATGAATACAATATACATCGTTTATATTTACGTATACAAAACAAAAATCGAAGACGTCTTTCCTTTTTGATGACGATAGATTTTTCCTTATAAAAAGTGTTTTTCTGTCCATTTTACGCGATAAGAATGAAAAGAGAAAATAAACCCGTTTGTAATTCATGTATTATTCGTCACCCCTGTGTCAATGACGTGTTTGTAAATCCAAAAAGCCAGTCGGAATTATATTTACAACATCGTTAATACATACTACACAATAGGAAATGTTTTGTCCTTTTTATGGGACGAGAAAGTAGAAAAATATAAGTCTGCTTGATATTTCAGTATCTTTCATCATCAACCTGCGTCAATTACGTTTTTCAGAATTCAAAGGGCAGTCTTTATCGCCTGTATGTCAAGAACATTAATTAAATTACCATAAGAATTATGTCCTACGCAATGTCAACCGGGTTTGAAATCAATATACATCATACAGACATGTCGAAAGTTAAACACTAATTATATATAAGCTAACGGATTAGTGATGGATCGTCATCTTCTTCAGACATGTCGAAAGTTAAACACTAAGCTAACGGATTAGTGATGGATCGCCATCTTCTTCAGACATGACGAAAGTTAAACACTAAGCTAACGGATTAGTGATGGATCGCCATCTTCATTTGGCCCTTAGATAGTTATATATCTCCAGCTGCCACTATCTATCTCTTGACATCTTTTTGTCCACTAGCTGTTGACAAATCGGCCAATTGGAAACCAAACGTCGACACCTTTTTGTTAGCTCAGTGTTTCACTACATGACTGAACTTTGCATCATACAAACCGAAAAATATTGATATTGCAATTTTTATTTTATTTAATTATCTTCCATAAACTATATATATATATATATATATATATATATATATATATATATATTAATTTATCTGATAATTTTATTTTATCATTTTAAATTTTCTTTTCAAATATGATTTAGAATCAAATAAAACAAGTTATCATAGAAACGGGATACCATTTCAAACGTGTTCCACAAACAAACCAAAACTGGAAATCCCCAACCAAATGATTCAAATACGCTACCAATAAATGTTCAATAGTTTTTAAGAAAAAAATGACGGGCAAAGTGTTGGCCAAAAGTAATAGGGTAAACACTGTATGCCCCAACTTCGATGTAGGGGGAGGTAATAAGAGGCAGAAGTGAACAGTTTGTATTGCGCTTTATAATAAAATTTAGAGCTGAAAAACGAGCATGCACTTGGGAATAATAAAAAAGTTCTACCATGTACAAGAAGCGACAACTTGATGAAGACAATAGGATATCTACGTAATTGTAGAGAGTCCACGTATTAAAATTTAGATCGTTTTTGAATAATTTTAAACCAATGGGATAAACGAAATACTAATCAATGGTTTATCCTTGAAAAATAGTACAAGACACTTAATAGTACAATGTCACTTATAATAGGCAATAGTACATTGTTGCAGTTCATAATTTGTTATTAACACTGGATATCACGTCGGTCCAGTCCACCAAACTGACCAGTCCAAAAATGACCACCTAAACAGAATTACAGATCTTCCCGAATTGATCGTAACTTATATAATTAGGCGTTGGGGTGAGAGTTTGCGTTGACCCAAAAGCCGGACCTTTTGACATTTCTACCGAGCATCCATTAATGGTAGGTGGTAATTTTATTTCATTAGCATTGTTGTTGCTACATGGGATTGTATCTAGATTGGAACTATGCGTGACATCATACAGCTATTAGTACCTTTCATCAGCCAGGCGACAGAGCAAACTGGTTCTATGTATGACGTCATATAGATACCCTTCACCAATCAGATTCCCTCCGGACTATTTCCTAGATCCAGATTTCGTTGAGTATTAATGAAGATAAAAAATCAGTTATTCTAATAAGACCTTAGTAAGATCGTATCTCTGACTTTATATGTGATCATATATTAATTGTAATCTCAACTATTGATCACTATGCAGGGATATGAAACATATGCCTCATGTCTCCAATTACTGTCTATACCGGTATTATATGAGATTCTGAAAATTATAAAACGATATGCGAGTCTCATTGATAGTAAGACTAATGTATCCAAGAGTCTCTCTCTCTCTCTCTCTCTCTCTCTCTCTCTCTCTCTCTCTCTCTCTGGATGTTTTAAGAGTGTTAAGGGGGGGGCAATATGAGATGAATAGGTTATACATTAGTAGCCCCTTTACCTGCAAAGTGGGGCATTTATTTCATGTGAGGACAAATGCAATATTAAAAGTGGCGTTATGTAGCATTCCATACAACCTAACTTGGATCCAGATCTGAAGACTCGAATTTTGTTTCCACTCTGATGAAGATCGAGCTAATAATTGTCCTTTGATCAACAGCTAGAGCATCTCTCTCTCTCTCTCTCTCTCTCACATTAGAACTTAGGAGGTATATTGGTTATTATGACTATACTATGGTCCAAACTCGTTAGGAACACTGTACAATTTTGCGTATCATTATATTCAGGATTTATTTTAATACCGGATCTAAATAAAAACCTGTAATATCCGGGATGTAAGGATCTCTAATAAAGCGATAGCGTGGAGTTCCCGGTATAATATCAAGGATGTCAAAACCGACATCTTGATTAAAATCTAGAATTTGTGTCATTTTTTTATAAACCAATGGAAAGATAAACATCTTTTTGTAAACGCAGTTGGAGGATTTATCAAGGTCACTTTAATAAATTTTAGTATATATATTCACGAGAGGGTGCTTTTTAATATAAATTCTCTCTCTCTCTCTCTCTCTCTCTCTCTCTCTCTCTCGTTGAATTAGCAGAGCAGACATATTTCATTCTAGTTGTATAAAGTGCTCTCTCTCTCTCTCTCTCTCTCTCTCTCTCTGAAAAATCCCATCATCTATAAGATCTATAAATACAATACATAGAATTTAATTACACCACAGAATGTAATTTCAGTTTCAGATAAACTTAATTACCTTTAGTTAACTCGTTTTATTATAACATGTATACTGATATTTCACGATCGGAGCTTCCAGGTCTACATGCGCAAGAGTAACATCTGCTGTTTTTCACAGCCATATATAGGCAAACAACATTGATCTGCCCGTCTGACCTTTCGTTAGGAATATTAATATATAAAGATTTACTCAATTCATGAGTAGTATTTAGATTCGCAGTCATACATAAACAGTGTATGTTTCCAAAGATGTAGGCGAAATAATACCCGTATAACACATATGCAACTGCACTGGTCCACAATAAATATTTTAATCAAAACTCAAGCAGTCAGGTCTGTGTTGTTTGCCTATATTTAAAAATTTCTGTCACTATTGGTGATGAATGAATGATTTGGGAAAGTCACGAATCTAACCAATTTATTGAACTTCCTGTATTCCTACAGGTACTTCATCGCCTAAAGTACTCCTCGCCGCCTAAAGTACTCCTCATACGATACTACCCGTTTGACTTACTCATTCAGTAATTTAGATAGACCGTGAGAGAAAAGTTATCTGTCCTAAAGGCCTAAAATCAGGGGCCGTCTGGTATGTTTGCTGTTGAACGTATGGCGTGTTTGTCACGAATAGACAGGATAAAATTCAAAACGTTATGCATTTGTCAACTGTTAAACCTGGAACTAAAATCGAAATGGGTACATGCAATTGATAGACTTATATAAAATGTAGAATGCCCGACAGCTTTTATGAAGTGTTCAAAGTAAACTATTAAAATAATTTCTAATATATACATTGAAAAATGTACAACTACGCATGGAATACACATTTTCGATAAGTAATAATAGTATTACAATTGCATCTAAAATGCAATAACATACGCGCGCGCGCGCGCGCGTTTGTGTGTGTGTGTGTGTGTGTGAGAGAGAGAGAGAGAGAGAGAGAGAAAGAGACAGAGATGTACATGTCGAAGAAATACGTAATAATAGGAGTGTATTTCAAGTAGGAAGCTCTTTATAAATACAGAATTGCTATTAGGTAAATGGTTAGTTGATTGTTAGATTCCATTGATAAGGTTTACTGACGTCACAATCAAGGTTATATCGAGATGTCATCTGCTCTAGGTGAAGGTAAAGGTGCGGTATTGATCAATAAGGTTCCTTATCGTTTTATATACTTTTTCAAGCTTCGAAACAAAGCCTACGTTTAATCTACTAGCTCCGTATGTCACAGATGCTTATGTTGGTCGCTACTTCTCATGGTCTTTTTAGGAAGGTGATGATCGATTTTCATTCCCAAGGGCCGTTGTTATTTATTTATTTTGCAAAGGAGATATTACTTTTTTCTTAATTAATTAATTAATTAATTAATTAATTAATTAATTTATTTATTTATTTTAAAAAAGGAGACGATACTTTCTCTATTCATATAATCTTGATCTGGGATTATCTTGGTAACGAACTAAGACCTTTGATTTGTACGTTATTCAATACGCATTTAAAGTTTATAACATTACTTGTCCTGAGTGTCAGTTACAATTTAAACTATCTGTCCAGTAAAATGTTTCGAAAATATTTACAATATAAACACATATTCGAATTCTAACATTTGAACATTATGTAACATTTACCATGCCGCATACAGCACATAGAGGTGCCAGCATATATATATATACAGTATAGAACTGTCGAAAGTTTAACACTAGCGCGCTAACGAATTAGTGCCAAATTAGCACATGACATCTCGGCCCTTCGTTACCCAAATCTCGATAGCTTTTCGACAGCAATTTTCTTTATTCGACAGTTTTTCGGTCTTAAGCTTTCGATCACTCGAGAGCCGATCTTCGACTCTTTTTGGTGTACTTATGACAGGTCTGTACTGTAGTTATATTGAGAGGGAATAGGGTGAGAGATAGTTATATGATCAGCTGGTAGATTGGAATTCAAATGATGTGATATATAACCCACTTACATGCTCTAATCAGTTACAATGCGGGTCACTTTACTAATTTTAATCATACTGATATTAAAATTTTATCTCTTGTTTGTATAATAGTTTGTGAAATACAGGGTGATCAAGTCCGCTTCATAAGACACCTGTCGATAAAGACCAAAATACAGGGTGATCCTTTCCGCTTCACTAGTCACCTGTTGATAAAGACCGAAACACAGGGTGATCCCGTCCGCTTCACAAGTCACCTGTCGCTAAAGACCAAAATACAGGGTGATCCTGTCCGCTTCACAAGTCACCTGTTGATAAAGACCGAAACACAGGGTGATCCCGTCCGCTTCACAAGTCACCTGTCGATAAAGACCGTAATACAGGACCAACGGAATAACAGTCGTCACCTGTTGATAAAGACCGGAATAAAGGGTGATCCCGTCCGCTTAATAAGTCACCTGTCGTGAAAGACCGAAATACAGGACGATTCCGTTCGCTTAATAAGTCACCTGTTAATAAAGACCAGTGGAATAAAAGTCAAATCTCCTGCTGATAAAGACCGGAATAAAGGGTGATCCCGTCCGCTATAATAAGTCACCTATCGATAAAGACCGAAATAAAGGGTGATCCCGTACGCTTAATAAGTAACCTGTTGATAAAGTCCAAAACAGGGTTACCCCGTCCGCTTAATAAGTCACCTGTTGATTAAGACCGAAATACAAGGTGACCCCTTCTGCTTAATAAGTCACCTGTCGATAAAGACCGAAATAAAGGGTGATCCCGTCCGCTTAATAAGTCACCTGTTGATTAAGACCGAAATACAGGATGATCCTGTCCGCTTAATAAGTAACCTGTTGATAAAGTCCAAAACAGGGTTACCCCGTCCGCGTAATCGGTCACCTGTTGATAAAGACCGAAATACAGGATCCTGTCCGCTTAATAAGTCACCTGTCGATAAAGACCGAAACAGGGTTCCCCGTCCGCGTAATAAGTCACTCGTTGATAAATACCACAGGAACTGCAAACCTACCTCCTATTTTGAGGCCATTGCTTTAAAATGCTACTTAAGGAAACGAAAAACAACACAACCCTTCTGTAAAGACCACCTTCTAATAAAGTTCCTCTTACGCTGTCTATAAAGGTCACCTATTGATAAAGACAAAGGTAATTGCAGTCTTTTTCCTGTTTTTAAAAGTCGCCTCATATATGAGACTTCTGTCTTAAACTGCTTCCTAAAAACCCGTCTGTAAATACCACCTTCTCATAAAGCTTCTTTTACGCTTCCTTATAAAGGCCACCCATTGATAAAGACCAACGGAATTACAGTCACCTACAAGTTTAAATCATTCTGCCTTAACGGATACTGAACAAAACCAAAAAAAAAAAAAAAAAAAAAAAAGATTGGGCACATTTTGTATAAGAACATGTCTATATAAAGATTCTCTTCTTATAAAGACCAAAAGATTTGCTGTCATTTTCGTGCTTGTCACCTCCTACTTAAAACCACTGTCTTAAAATGCCAACAATGACAAAAACCAAAAATAGATTGAGCACGTGCACATTACCAATTGAACCCGTCTCTATGGAGTCCACCTTATCATAAATCTCCTGTCTTATGAAGACCACTTGTTAATAAAAACCACACACTTTGAGTCTATTTTATAGTTATCTGTCTAAAATCTTAAGCTAGATATAGGGGTCACTTTGGTGGACCTTACAACCAGGTTTGACTGTTCATCCAATTAATATGCTACATATCGATCATTTTGTTTTTCAATTGAAATATATTTTACTGATCAAATATTTTAATGAAATGTTCCATACGGAAACATGATAGTTGAGGCCGGATTCATCTAACCCACCTAATATATCCGAGCTTAAAAAATAGGCGGATGAGCAAAAAAGGATAATCTCGAAATGACAAAAATAGAAAGTATTGGTTGATGATAAAAGTAAGAGAATTCGTTAGCTGTGCATGTAAATATAGAATCCGTGACGTACAGTCCTACGCAATACACTGCGATCACCTCTATTTCTCCTGGGAATCACAAATCAATGTAAACAAGTGTTCCATACACTCAATGGAATTCTAAAAATCTTTTTGACGTATCAAGGATTCTTAAAGATACAGTCCACTTTTAATGTTATAAAATAAAGTAAATTTACTTATTTAAAATAGGCGTATACTGGTACTTTGTCACCATACAAATACACCATATGTTTCATGATTGTATATAATACATAACATGAGAAATATTAATTTCTAAATATAGGTCACGATTCAAAAATAAATTATAAACATCTTACCTTTTTATAAAATATCACTTAATAATCTTTGTTATATATCTGGAATGAAAATTGTAATGGTCAACACTTTGTAGTACAAAAATATAAAAATATATAAATAAACAAAACGAAATATCCTTTAGTGTACTTCTCGCTTAAACGTATACATGTTATCTATCAACCTGTGGATCGTCGCTACTATTAATACAAGCCTAGCTCGTTAATATTCATGAACCGAGAACTAATACATAATTCATTATCATTACAGACAACACTCTTACAATATTATTTAACAGGAAAGGGAATTGCCGGGGGCTTTGAAATAAAAGGTAATGCCGGTAGAAGATCGAAGCTGATTTGATTCAATCAGTACCATTAATTAAGGAACTATTTTATGTCTGTTTCTACATGTAGGGAATGCGTTTGTAATCAATGAAATACCGATCCTCGTGCCGTTTGCCCTTTCAGTATGTATTGATGTTCAAAACACGTTTTTATTCATATCAGCTGTTTCTCTGTCGCGCATATGACCTTTATAAATATTATTTGTTTAACGGAGCATTTGGATTTATTTATGAATAGTATTTGTGCAACAGAAGAGAGAGAGAGAGAGAGAGAGAGAGAGAGAGAGAGAGAGAAAGCGAGAGAGAGAGAAAGCGAGAGAGAGAGAAGGGGTGAAGGTGTGTGTGTGTGTATACTCAGAGAGAAAGAGAGAGAAGAGATTTATAAATTTATAATGTAGTAAAATTCTTTAAAAGGATGTTTTGGTTAGTTAGGAAAAGGGGATCTTATATATGTACCGTATATTCCATACAGGAAAATGGCTAAGACTTCCTTTTGTAAACCCAATTTAGATTCATGTTTTGTTTTGTTTTTTTTTTAATATTTTTTCACAGATTTGTTCAAAATGTCTTCATTTCGTCATATTTTAAAACATTTTCAGTCGAAATTAAAATTTAAGTGGAACTGACAAATGGAAGTCTTTCCAAAAATGTTCGAAAGAAGAGCGAAGCGGTTTAACTGTCAGCACATTAAAGAAGTAATGAAAGTACGAAAACAATTTGTTGCAAATAGTTTGTTTATACATGCTAACCTCTCTCTCTCTCTCTCTCTCTCTCTCTCTTTCTGTCTCATGCGTATACATCATTTTCTCATTTGTACACGTTCTCTGCTTCCCTCACACACACGGTGGCACACATACACACACACCGTGACACACAAACACACACACACACACACACACACACACGTCATTGAACGACACACGCGGCAGTAGCGTACTATATCAATTATAAAGCTATCAATATCAACATTAATTTTAACAATATTTTACAAAATACGTTATCAAGTAAAAGTCACTTTCTATTAAAACTGACGTTAAGAAATCAATGAACCCGTTTCAAGTTATGTTCATTTATACTAGCTACATATATAAATTTGAAATCATACTATCTTGTGGCTGGATTGACTTTATAGCCCAGAGCTGAAATCTGTCCGTCAATGTATGTAGTTAATAGTGGTTTCTAATTATTACAAGTTACAATATGACATTTCTACTTATCACCAAGCACCTTTTAATTTATTTTAGCACTTGCAACATGTTCTGCCTTGGTCTTGCTATGTATCCCTCCAGCAAAATGTCATCAATCTTTTACCTTTTCCGATAGCTAATGGACAGATCCGGAAATCCCCCAGTATGGTTAATATGTAGAACAGTTTATTTAAATGATAGAAATGGGTCATTAAAACATATGTAGAAACGGAAAAATGAAACGCACATTTCGGAATCAATTTCTTTCAGTAGTGGGGGTGACATGTGTTAAGAGAGAGAGAGAGAGAGAGAGAGAGAGAGAGAGAGAGAGAGAGAGAGAGTTGAAAACATCAATGTAGACATATTTTTCAATTGTATAAAAAAAATCAAACCACGGCATCTCTCTCTCTCTCTCTCTCTCTCTCTCTCTCTCTCTCTGTGTGTGGATATTATAAATAAGCCGCTGAAAAGTTGAAGTGTCACAATATATTTTCAATGTACGATCACTTCCCATTTTAAAACAAAACTTAAAGATCGTGTATTTTTTGTAAAATTCACATTCCCTGGCTAACCACTTATGTTATGTGTCATTTTCAAGTATTAAGTTTTTTTTAAAAAAAGGTATATGACGCTAAGAATAAGTAAAATATAGATCAAAAATACAGTTACAGTAAAATGGTGTTGATTGACAGACGTCCTTATATAGAGGTTTAAATAACACGTGGATAAAAATTTTACTGGCCTTTAAAGGCAGGTGGTCCTTATATCAATGTTGCCTTTACGGCAGTTTTGACTGTATTATCATTATGGCTAAAATGTTTTGAAATTTTGGCATTTAAGTTATAATGTTTCAATGAAGAATGTTAAACAAATGGAATTTAGTTATCATTGAACATTACATCAAAACTCTGGATATTTGTTATGAAATAATATTCAAACTTGTTGAAATTCCTATTGTTGACTAGAACTGTCTCTGGAGAGCCAAATACCCCCGCCCCAAACATCTACAAGGGTTTAATGTTTTCCCGCGACTTTGAACTTTCTGATATGAGCTTGGTTCAAGGTCACAGAATTTTTTAAGGTTAAGTCACATAATGCTCTGTCTACAATTGGAATTTTTAACTTTGCAATCAAATGGCAAAAAAAATTATTGAAATTGTTATTGACATAAACTATGTACGCATAATCAAAAGAAACATTTCAAATCGCCACAGAATTATTTAAGGATAAGTCACATTTGACATGGGACGAAATGCTCTGTCTGCACTGCGCACATTGGATATATATGACGTTGGCAATCAAACGGGCCGGTGTAATCGATTATACCCCTTAAGGTAATGAAAAACCATTTACATTACAGGATAGCACTATCTCAAGATTTGACGAAAACCGTTTAGTTATTGTACAACAAATGACATGGCTGGATCACAAATCGAAAACAAATTCCATTCCCACAGCTGATGGCTTAACAAATGCATACAAATTCATTCCACCACCACCCAAAACTAATGGCTTACTTAACAGGATTGTAGAACCACACTCCACTTCGATATGATGACTTTACTGGTACGTAAAACCCACTACTGATTCCAGTTTTAAAACCATTCTATTTAGCTTAAATTAAGCAAATTTTGGTAATCTTTTTTTATGGAACTACTGATAAACATTTTTGTCAAAACTAAATGTAGATGTTTTAATCTAGAAGTGGTCTTAAAAATGACTTTTTAAATTTCTGAATATTTTTAAAATTAACAAAACTAAACTATAATAGTTTGAAAGTATGCAAGATTGAAGTTTAATATTCTTCTGGCTCCAGTTTCACAATCATTTCTTATATAATTAACTAAGATTTTCCTTAATTTAAATCTGACAAATTTTAAACCTTTATAACTCTGTTAATTATTCAGATATCGTTGAGTTTAGGGTTTGATTTTATCGATTCCTTCAAGCTTATAACATTTGCATTTAGTTTTGACAAAAATATTTATTCGTTGTTCCAAAAATAGCTTGCCAAAATTTGCTAAATTTAAGTCAACGAAAATCTTAGGTATAAGGAATGATTGTGAAACCGGACACAGATGGCTTAGTAGAGACAAACAACCGCACACCACTCCCAACTATTGGCTCAACAGGAGTGTAAAACTCAAACCCATTCCCAAACGATGCTTTGTATTTTCTCTCTCAAGGGACCCAGTATAATAAAGACCTATTGCCCAAAGAATGTAATGTAAACCAAATTAGTAACAATATAATGGTTTTGGAGTAATACAATAAACACGAGATTTGTGGTGATATATTGGTGTTAAACACCGGATAATTCGTGAAGCATTGTGTTAGGTCGTGATGAAGGAATGTCCAAAAAAGTTGATTTGTGGTAACATTTTGGTTTTCTATTGTCATAGAAATAATTTGTGGTAATGTTCCGGTCCCGTATAATGTGTCATAATGATGTTTTACTGGTTCATCGAGGTGGTGGTTATATATTATATGCATATTAAGTTATTTTAACAGAATCAAAATATATATATTCTAGAAGTGTTGCTTTTAATTATGATTGATACTGAAATATATAAAAATGAAGAAACGGTGGTCGGGGTCTTTTACAGAGGTACTTGGACATATACAATGGCGCTATTGTCATAAACTAGTTTGTTAATGTATTGAATGATAAAATTCTTTAAAATGTTATATGTACAGAGGTGTGTAAAATGTATCGGGATAGTTTGTAAAACCCTTCTTTTTTCATATAGAACTACATTCTAAAATCATATTGTCAAAAACTAATTCTTGATTCTCGTTCTATACACTGTACGTCGCGTGTCATTGGATATCGTCCGTTATCTGTGTAGTTATGACAGTCTCGTGTATTCATTTTTGTCCGTTTTCTTATCGCTTGCTTCTGGTTGCTCTGGTTATGGTGTCCGGTACCGTATCTTGTGATAATTAGCCCTTAACGTTTGTGCGGGACATTGTGAAATATGTTTTCCGTCTGTCTGAAATTCTCGGAATAAGGTAGTTTCTACTGGAAAACCTAACCGAATATAATTCCATATCCAATGGAAATAAAAGTTGCGCATATCACTTGGTACAGCTGCGACCCTCATTGCTCAGCATATGGTATTGCAAAATTGTATTGTTTTACTTCATCTGTTCAAAACCAAACTTAGATTGATCATATAAACGGATTTGATCCCTGTCGACTATAGATGAAAAAAATTGCATGTTGGTGTTTTCCCAGCAAAATCCGGATCAATGCCGCCCACGATAGAAATCAGATAACATGTTAGTAAAGGGAAATTCCGTTCAGCCATAGCAACATGCTATCACGAAAACAATTGTCTGTGCACTGATTTGATGCTGTAAGGAACTAAACTGAAGAGAAATAAATGTTTCTTTGTTTCTTTTTGCTATTTTAATCTTGCAAACATTACTAGGAAACCGGATATGAAACATGCACGCAAATCTAAACTCCACATGAAGTTTAATAACTGAGATGACTAAATGTTAATCATTTGGCGAAACGAAATTATTATCAAGTCAATACACTCCAGCCAGCGTTAAAGGCCACCTCTATAAAAGGGTCGACTGCTTATAAACGCCTGTAGAATTGCATCACAATTGTTTATTTTATTCATGCCCATAAATGCCGCTTATTGTTGTTGTTGTTGTTGGTGGTGTTTTGTTGTTGCTGTTGTTCTTGTTCTTGTTGTTTGTGATGATGATGATGATGATGATGATGATGATGATGATGAAGACTTTCCGAGAAAACAACGTTTCAGATTTTCAGTAGAACAGCAGATTTACATGGTTTTTATCGGAAATATTAAAAAAGTTTTTGGTTTTTTTTCAACAGAAACACCAAATTAAAGCTAATAAATTCTTCCAGATTAAATATTATTTCCATGTACAAGTTCAATAAAAGGTTCTAATCGGCATACCAACGGATAGAAAATCACTAACAAAACCACAACCACAACCAAAATCCATATCTACAACATATCATAATGACAAAAAACCCTAGTTCCACAACCCACATCTACAACATATCATAATGACAAAAAACCCTAGTTCCACAACCCATATCTACAACATATCATAATGACAAAAAACCCTAGTTCCACAACCCATATCTACAACATATCATAATGACAAAAAACCCTAGTTCCACAATCATTGTGCAACATATCATAATGACAAAAAACCCATATCTACAACATATCATAATGACAAAAAACCCTAGTTCCACAACCCACATCTACAACATATCATAATGACAAAAAACCCTAGTTCCACAACCCACATCTACAACATATCATAATGACAAAAAACCCTAGTTCCACAATCCATATCTACAACATATCATAATGACAAAAAAAAACCTAGTTCCACAACCCACATCTACAACATATCATAATGACAAAAAACCCTAGTTCCACAACCCATATCTACAACATATCATAATGACAAAAACCCATATCTACAACATATCATAATGACAAAAAACCCTAGTTCCACAATCCATATCTACAACATATCATAATGACAAAAAACCCATATCTACAACATATCATAATGACAAAAAACCCTAGTTCCACAATCCATATCTACAACATATCATAATGACAAAAAACCCATATCTACAACATATCATAATGACAAAAAACCCTAGTTCCACAATCCATATCTACAACATATCATAATGACAAAAAACCCATATCTACAACATATCATAATGACAAAAAACCCTAGTTCCACAAACATTCTTTAACTATGATTTTTATTTTACTTAATTTTATCTTATTTTTTTTAAATATCTCAGTAAAAACTTGGAAAATTTATAAAAATGTTGTTTGTTTATGATATTTGAAAATAAAAGGTGAAAGTTAAATTATCAGTTAAGCTTTACATGACATCTGATAATATATTACTTTTATGACATTTAGTTTGTCAAAGTATTTGTTGTACCATGAAATGCTATCGAAATCCTGAATTGTCAATGAAAATCTTATTAGGATTAATTCTGTTTCTTCGCATCAATATTAGTTTCCACTTTTACACTCGCGGATTCTCTTGCATTAAAGGGACATCGTTGGCCGAGTGGTCCAAAGCAACCACTTACGGATCACAGCGCTTCTCACTGTCTAGGTTTGCTAAGGACCGATCCTGGTTTTGGAAAGTTTGCCAGTATGGTTGATTTTCTCCAGGCACTTCGGTTCCCGCCACTATCCATGAACTGACCGCCTCGATATAAGTTAACGAATCCTGACTGGGGCTTACAACTCCGTTGCTAATTAACCAATCTTTAACAAATATTGCCTTGAATGAAAATACTAGTGTTAGTTTTGTTTGTCTTCTGTGAAATTCTTCCGTCTAGATTCCAGCGTGATTATAACAAAATCAATTTTTTATTCTAGTGTTAACACGAGGAATTATATCCACCATGCCACGTGTTGCTATTCAAACCATTGTTAAATGCTATTGATTTGGATACAGATGTTTACGAGCAATTCTAAGCTTCATATTACTGCTGCTTTGTCTAACAGCTGATGTCGATATAAATTGGAAAAATAATCCGCCAACATTGTTAGTCTCAAGAAGGAATCGTTAGGGATATCTCGCCGCTTGGTATTTAAAAGCAGATTAAGCAGTCATATCACACCAAAACGAGGTCCCACCGAGCGTGCGATCAGCATGTACATGTGAAATGAACTACATACATAATAGCTTAGTGGGTAGACTTAACCTAGTTGTCTGTCAATGGCTTTTAAAGTCCATGGTATCGGGTTCAAATCAAAGTCGTGCCCCTGAAATTTTCAATTATTCTTCATAATACTTAAGTTGGCATTACATGAGTAATAGACGAACGCGCTATGCTGAGTTATTGTTATTGCTAAATTTCTTTGAACATTTCGGTATTTATGAAAGATTGTGAGCAAATTTAACAGAAAAATCCCCGATATATGTAGGAAAATTTAGAGTTTTGACACACATTGTTGAAATCATAAAATACTGCAGTAATTATAGAGTGATCATATTCCGAGACATTTGCACCTTATGTGTTGAAGATTTCGTAGTAACCGACTAGATCATTTCAACAGATACGTTTTGGTAGAGCTTGTTCCCACTAAAGGAAGCTTTATACAACAAAGCAAAATGTTTACAAATCACTTGTTGACGCAAGGATATTGCAAACCTGGTCTTATCAGGGCCCTCGAATGCTTTACGTCCTTCAATCAAATTTGATACCTCTATTTCCAAGATTGCTCTGAATCTATTTGACGTCCCATAGTTCCATGTTCATTTCACTCTAAATTTTGATTACACACGTGGCGGGTGTAGTTCACTAAACAGAGGGTACTTACCCTTTCCGGAGCACCCGGTCTCACTTCGATGGTTGAAGTTTACATGTTTAACCTTAACTCTCAGTTTCAAAGTTGGGATTGTGATTAGATCATTGTTGTATTTGATTTTGATTGATAACTACAAAATGCAGTTTCAACATCAATATATTAATCGTGTCATTTCTTGTAAGCCTATCATTTTGTCTGGATTCTATCTATTTGATGACTTCATCACAATGTTGTTAACCTGGGGCCAGTTGTATAAAGCTTGATTAGTTTAATCAAATGATCATTCAAAATTGGATCTGTTATGAAATTAAAGTTGAAAATGTTGAAAGTAAATAAAATTCCATCAAACTTAACCATATCATTATTAAACTATCAATTTTATAATCTTGCCATGTGCTACTTTTGAATGTAATATTTAAAAAAACCTCAAAAGTAGCACAACATAATGTTATCTTGATTTTTAATGTCTTTAATTTTTTGTTAATCATTGATTAAACTAAATAAAGCTTTCTAACAACTGAGTCCAGTATTGTACCTATGTATATGTATCCAAAATTATCCTGGATATTTTTAAGGTCCCATAGTTCCACATTTCATTCATTTTCAATTTGATTTCACGTGTAACAGGCGATGCTGTCTCACGGAACAGGAAGTACTTACCCTTTCGGAGCACATGAAATCACTTCCCTAGTGGAAGTTAACGGGTTTTAATTAATTTCCGAGTTTTCGGCAGTGTTTTTACTGGCTTTGGGGTTATGATTCGGACAAGGACCAAATTCGTTTTTGTTTTGTTTTGTTTTTTTTGTTTTTTTTTTGTTTTTTTTGTTAACTGTAATTCCAAGTGCATGTTTTAGTCACGTTGCTTCTAATTTCACGTATTACAACGGACATATTAATACAAAGCCATGCGTAAGGTAAATACGAAACTCACCAAGTCATAAAAACTCTTCATATTTAAAGCTTGTCATTGAGGATGATCGAATGTCTGGTTCACCAAAACGATTTGTATGACATACTAAATATAAAATATCATAGAGTGAAAAGCCCTTAGGCTAAAACTTAATGAAATCTGTTAATGAAATCATTAGTCATGGTAATTGTCTGCGGTTTTTATTTTTTGTTAACCTTAGCAAGTAGTACGAATTGCCTTGTAATCAGTTTGAGTTTTTACAAACTAAATATCCGCTTTGATGAAAACAACTTCTAATGTCCTTTCTATTAAAAACATTTCGTGTTGCTTTATTTAACTGTCTGGATGTAAACTATTGCGATGACATTTCCCCTCGAACTCATCACCCTAGAAACATCCTAACAACCTGATGAACATATGCAATTTTAAACTGCATAGAAGGCAAACTGCAATTTAAGTCGCTTTAACTCGACTAATAAAACAAACCACCTATATTATCCACATTTTAGTTCTAAGATGACTTTAAACAGTTAAAATTTAGCCAATCTTTAATAAAATCATTTTTTCTTTTTCTGAATGAAATATTAAAATTTTGTTATATTATTTATTTTTTGAATATTTGATTCAGAAAATGAAAATAAATATATGATATATCGTTACCACGGCAGCATTTAATAAGCGTTTCTCAATTTGCCGCATGTTAAGTACAGAATTAAGACAGACTTTAAAATCTAATGTATTGGCGCTGTCTTCATTGAATTCTCGTGAGACTTTAACTAGTAGAATTGTCGTGTTAAGTTGGATATATAGGTCTTTAAACAAACAATTAATTTCCCAGTGGAGGTATTTTATTTTCTATGAGTTTTCACTTAAATCTTAACACATGAAAGCAACAAGGGCACCGACTGCCATCAATAATGTATACAGCATCACTGTATGTGAGAACGTTTGTGTTTAAAGGTGTTTTTACAGTGTCGGTGGTCATTAATTTCACATATTTACTTTTGAATCAAGCTTTATCAGAAGTTCATTATACATTTCTTTCACCGAGGTAATCGACGTTATAGTTACACTTATTGTGAAGATGCACCTCAAGTATCTTGGCAATTTTAAAATTTTAGCAATTTTGTTAGTTTTCATGACATTCATTAATTTTAGAAGTGCTATTGAAGGTCACTCTTAGTTTATTACTAATATATTTTAATTTTGTTGAAACTGTTTGTTTCTAGACACATAGGAAATATTCGAGATTTAAGTTGTGGAGACTCTATGTAGATGAATGATTGTGAAGCCGAAGACAGTTTTTGGATATCAATATTGGATGTCGTAAAGAAACTGACTGCAATGGGTCTGGCAATGACATAGTGTTTAAACGGTATCCACAACGCAGCTCAAATAAAACAACACATTTATTTAACAACCAACAGCACTGTCATTTACCATTCTCGAACTTAACCATTCAATTCAGCCTTAAAATGGTTTATGACAATATTTGTCACATACATGTTCCATTTTTTTAAAGTATTGAATTGTCATGTGCTACTTTTGAATGTTTATAAAAATAATACTTTTGAATGTATTATTTCGTAAAAATTCAAAAATAGCACAAAACAGAATGATAAAATGATATATGTATAATATGACAGTACATAAACATGCGTGTTTGAATAAAAGGTAGATACATGTACAAATAACTTGTAAATATCTAGATATATCTGTTTACCACACATTAAGACACATACTATATATAATACTTATGTTATATTTATTCTGAGTAATTTCCCTGTACAATGAGGAATTACATACATTTCTGTTGTTAATTCAAGAAATTAGTACGTGAATAAGGGTTAAATGTCTCTGTAACGTGCGATACTACCTGTACGTAATCACAAGGACAATAAACTGTAGTTGTATAATCAGTGATAAAGCACAATATACGCATTTCCGGTCATGTTTCTTTTTGTAGTATCCGCCTCAGGAGTATAAGGTAGTATGAGGTTGGAAACCCGGTTGGGTCATTAAAGGATAATTTGATTCATTTACGTGCGATAATACCTGTACGTAATCACGGGGGCAATAAACTGTAGTTGTATAAGCAGTAGTCAATTGCAAAACGTGTTTGTCTCTTCCTGTTTGTATAATCAGTGGTCAGTCATAATACGTGATTGTCTTTTCCTGTCTCGTCGTATCGATCTTCAGAGAAAAGAGGTCGTGGGTTCGTGGGTTCTAACCCTGGCCGGACCATACATAAGACTTAAACATTTTAGACATTACAATAGCTTTTCGTTAATAAGAGGAATGTTTCGACTGATTCATGGTTTCAGTATAATGTGATTTGAGAGGAGTGTGTGTCTGCGGCGTACTTACTGTGAGCTAGCACCTTACAGTCGCCTTGAGTGTGCGCTAGTATAAAGCAGAGTGCGACCGTTTAGCATTTTATAATTAAATAACATCATATTGAAGATTTACTTCATTATACGGGAGCTTTTTGAAACATTGAAATAATAAAATATGATTTTCAACTTAGATTGTAAAGTGAGTATTACCATTGGTTGTATGTGTTTTTGGTCCATGAAAACATTT
This sequence comes from Anadara kagoshimensis, assembly GCA_021292105.1. Lineage (NCBI taxonomy): Eukaryota > Metazoa > Mollusca > Bivalvia > Arcoida > Arcidae > Anadara > Anadara kagoshimensis. Next base: position 59,299,343 of record CM037861.1, read on the forward strand.
TTAAAACCTTTTAATTATGTATTCATATGTTTTCAGTAGCCCTTTTTTTAGAAAATAAGACTTTAATCACTGCCGTGTAAAAGACCTTGTCATGCGACAGTATGTTACTTGACATATAGCCCAGCTGTTTAACAGAAATAATGTATTACTTAAAACATTTGGCCTTCATTGGTTTTGCAGATATGAATAGTCAGATAAATATAAAGCATGATTTTAATAACAATTACGATATTTATGTTTTAATAAAAAAAAGATATTTACTGTTCCTTATAGGGTCATGGGGACAAAAGGTCACGCGTTTATGCAACAACAGATGATTCATTTTAAACAAGCAGATAATTTAGAATTGTAGATAAAAATTGTGCTCATAATATTGGCAATAATCAAAAACATGGTACCATGTCCAAATCACGATCCGAAATTGAGGTAAATACTTTGAAAACTTGCAAATTATGTTAAACTCATAAAAACTTCCACCGGGGAAGTGAGACCGGGTACTCCGGAAGGGTAAGCCACGTATGGAATAAAAATTGCAACTGAAAGGAACATGGGACTACGGTAAGTCAAGTGACCTTGTCATTTTGCAATTGGTGTCATATAACCCAGATGTTTAGCAGAAATAACCTATAAAAGTAGTTGGCCTTCATTTGTATTTTCAATTTGAATAGCCCATTGTATAAAGAACGATTTAAAGAACAATGACCATGTTATTATTGAGTGTTCTTTATAATGTCATGAAAACAAAAGGTCACGTGTTTAAAGCAACAGGAGGATGAACAGTTTTATCAGAGATTAAAACAGCAGATAATTTAGAATTGCAGAGCTAATTTGTACTCTTGTTTTATATAATAAACAAAAACAAACATACCAACCAATATCCTAATCACAATCGCAAATAAAAGTAAAAATATTGAAAACGTAAATTAGGCTTAAAATGTGATGTTTTACCATGGAAGTGAGACCAGGTCTCCATCTATTACATGCGCAATCAAAAGTTAGAATGAAAGGAACGTGGAACTATTGAATGTGGAATATAATACAGGATATTTTTGGATACATCATATTAATCAACAATATTGTGATGACGACCATAAAACATTTTGAGGCCTTGATAAGCATAGGCTTGCAATATCCAGTACAACCAAGAACCAATTGTAGGACACACATTGTAAACATGGCTTTGAAACATTGAATATAAAACTTTGGATTTTGAAGGACATTTAGATCAAATGGGACTAAGAACCAAGAGTCCCATGTGTCGTCAGCATACAATGAAGTAACATATATAGTACAGCTCATTCCACAAAGAAAGGCACCCTCTAATTTTAATATCTCGCGATACAAATTTCCATATCTCGCGATAGTGGTCGGGTATGATGACCAACACTGAGATAAATAAATATCCGTTCTTTCGCCAAACGCTCGCCATTTACGATTTAAAAATGTAAAGTATGGGGGCCTTCAGAAGATTTGATGTTCCCAGGTCATAGTAAGTTTGGCACATTAAAAGATCATCCCTGCACTTTGCTCTGGTCTCATCACAAAGGTAAACATGCATAGCTGGTGACGTACCCTATTCAATCAATCAAACGGCCATTATGTATCTGTAGACATGTTAATGGATATCGAAAGAACCCCTTTTTGTAGTATTTAATAGCTTTTTACGGATATCAAGGTATTTTAATAAAAAGTAATTTTGGAACGTTCAGCCACGTTTAATAGGGTTTTAAGAAACATCATACCTTAACAGTCACATATCGTTCACACGTGATATGATTCAAATGATATTGATTTTACCAAGACAGAATTTAAATGAAGTTTTGAAAGGTCATATGAAAATGATTAAAATTTTTTTTTTAAAATACGTCTTATTGTATTTTAAAATGTTTCGTTCAATTACTTTTAATTTCCAAAAAAATGAAATATCTGACAACAATTATTGAAATGCACGCGTTATAGCCAACCACACACACACACACACACACACACACACACACACACACACACTCTCTCTCTCTCTCTCTCTCTCTCTCTCTCTCTCTCTCGTAACTTCAGTTCAATTTTTTTTGTGCCGTACTCATTTACTTAATACATGCCACAAAGCTAGATATGCCCACTCGTTAAGATTCTATTTTAAAGAAGTTTGTCTTATATATCTGTAGACATGTTAATGGATATCGGAAGAACCCCTTTTTGTAGTATTTTATAGCTTTTTACGGATATCAAGGTATTTTAATAAAAAGTAAATTTGGAACGTTCAGCCACGTTTAATAGGGTTTTAAGAAACATCATACCTTATCAGTCACATATCGTTCACACGTGATATGATTAAAATGATATTGATTTTACCAAGACAGAATTTAAATGAAGTTTTGAAAGGTCATATGAAAATGATTAAAATTTTGTTTAAAAAATACGTCTTATTGTATTTTAAAATGTTTCGTTCAATTACTTTTAATTTCCAAAAAATTGAAATATCTGACAACAATTATTGAAATGCACGCGTTATAGCCAACCATTCACACACACACACACACACTCTCTCTCTCTCTCTCTCTCTCGCGCGTAACTTCAGTTCAATTTTATTTTGTGCCGTACTCATTAACTTAATACATGCCACAAAGCTAGATATGCCCACTCGTTAAGATTCTATTTTAAAGAAGTTTGTCTTTTCGATCGCCAAAGGTACTAGTTTCATCAACTTTTTGATTGAGAAAACAAAAACGAATAAGTGGATGCAATCTCTGAATTTGGAATCCCTATTTTTTTCCAACAAAGTAATTTGCTCATTTCGTGAAATTATCCTGAAATTTTTTACGCGTTTTAACCTTACACTGCATTAGTGATATCAGTGTGTTCATATTCTGCCTTTGCAGTTTAGAACTAGTGTTGTTCGTTTTGTGTGTTTCCGATTGATTTGGGTATTGCTAAAAATCAGTATCTATCACTAATGTAATACAAAACGAGTATAAACAAGGTGCGAACGTAATAAAAAACGTAACATGTACTGATGTTAAACATGACACTCCTAATGATTTTAAATTACCGTGAAGTTTTCAATTACTGATGTGCGTTCGTACTTTTAATTTGTGTCATTTCATACAAATTCAATAGTAGTGCGTGACAATATAATAATAATGGTACAAGCGTATGTGGTAACTATACATCTTCTCTTGTTTTCATCTTGATGGTAAAGTACAGTGCAACTCAAAATTGTACACGAGATTTACAGAAAATATTTACACCTTTAGCTGAAAAAATCGACAAATACTGAGATTCTTAATGTGTGTTGTGTCTCCATGTTTTCATCTCGGCGGTAAAGAACAGTGCAAATAAACACAGTTCCTGAGATCTACGGAAAATGTTCACTTAAGAATTGGCATAGTGTTTTGTGTCGTTTATAAGGTGATAAACGAAAAAGAAGCACGCGCAAATTGCATAATCTGTTTGAACAATGTATTTCGACCTTTGTACATGTGCTGTTTCGTTGCCTACATTTGTTCAGCCAAACAAAACAGTTCTAAAATTTGAAGTTCTATAGCTACTCGATTTGTTTAATTTACTTGTGAAAAAAGTTTACAGTAAACAATGTGTTCTCGCAATATAAACAGGATCATGTGGCGAGAACACAGGTCTTTTTGTACAAACAGAAAGGTCAAAATTAGTCTCTATTTTGTCTGACGTATTCTTGCACTACTTGTTGTTGCCGTCACAAATCTGCCCGTTCTAGATCTGTACTGACGTTATTGATAAATCTGCACGTTCTATACTGGCAAATAAACGACGAAATTGCTACAGTGTTTACATAGAGCAAAGCAGTTGCAATTGTAATATATCTTTATGCTTAGTGTGTGTGTGTGTGTGTGTGTGTGTGTTAAAGTTTATATTTGTCTTTTGTCTAAATCACCATTGTTTCGGGAATTAGAAATTGTTTCGTCCAACATTGCGTACCGAAAATTATGAATAATGAAATATGTTTGGAAATTGCTAAGGTTGTAACAGCAAAAATAAAGTTCTCAATTCTTCTGCAATCGTCGAACCGATGAACCATTGACCTTGTTATAGTGAAACGAATAAACAAATCAACAGAATTGAAAACAAGTCCGGAAATGACATTGATGTGTAACAAAAAGCTATTTGTAAATTCTAGTCAATTTTGTTTTGTGTTGGTAATTTAAACACTATACAATATAAGAAATGCTGTTTGCAATGCATATTAATTATATGCACGTAAAAATCATTAATTACATATTTAGATCTAAAAGAATATTAAATCAAATTTCATTAAGTTAAATTAAATTATTAAGCAGTTAAATACGTGAGTTATTTACTATTGTTACGGGAAATATACAGAAATACGTAAAAATCAATAAACAACGTGTTGGATTTCTAAGTAAACATGATGAAACAATGAACTGAAGTCTAAAAGCAAAAAATATAAGCAGTAAAGTTTTTATGCCTTGTCAGTTTTTCCTTATAGTTGCTGTGGTACAAATACTAAAACGACGTTCCCAATTATCGAATCGAACCTTTGATGCTACTAACCAAATATAACAAAACGTTGTAATAAGCCTAATGGTTATGTTGTATTATTCTTGTTGATAGTCATATTTGCTTGTTATTCTATTTATCCAATCGTCTAATGTCTAATGATTATGACATATTATTCTGGTTGATAATCGTATTTGTTTGTTCAAAATCAAACCCCGAAAGCAAAGCCAATAAATAAATAATAATAATTAGAAATAAATAAATAACTGATAAGTTATAATAAATACGTAAATTTCTACGAGGGAAATGAGGCCGGGTGCTACGGAAGGGTAATCAGTTTAACAATAAAATGTTACCACTCCCTGGAATTTTTTACAAAGAGTATAGATATTTACCATAAAATGTCAACTGCATAATGTTTATAAAAAGAACACTGTCACACCATTTCTAAATTTATCACCTGTGCTTATTTTTACACATGGCGGTGGTTGTAGCTAGCTTATAAGTGGCCACCAGGGATGTTAGACCAAGTGCTCCGGAATTGTAAGCCCATACTATTGAAAAAACTAAACAGAATTATGTCAGGGTACTTGTAAATTCTATTCATACTATATATTTCATTTTTTTTAATGTGTAATAATCAATGAAAAACAAACATACTAATCCTTGTCCGAATCACAATTCAGAAGCAAAGTAAAAACTTTGAAACTGACAAGTTAGGTTAGACACGTGAACTTCCACCAGGGAAGTGAGGCCGGGTGCTCCGGAAGGATAAGCACCTCCTGTTTAGCTAGATACACCCGCCACGTGTGTAATCAAAATTGTGTGAAAGGAACAAGAAACTATGAGACGTCAAATATATCCAGGGCTATCCTGGACACAGACATCAAACTAATCAACAATACTGTGATGACGGCCATAAAACTTTTTGAGGGCCTTTTTAAGCCTAGGCTTGCAATATCCCTGAGTCAACAATTTATTTGCAAGCAGCCTACTTCGTTGTACAAAGTAATTAATTACCTCATACAAAACGTTGTCTGTTGTTCATAATTAATATCGGTTTGATCTATGACGAGGTATGTCATAATATGTATCATAAGCGATATCTAATAACCGCATATGTGAATTTTATTCAGCTAAACAATTGAACAATGCTGTACTTACCGAATTCTCTAGTAATTTCATATGTGCAAGTCATAACATAACATAATTGTCTGATTAACTTTTTATTTTTATAAATGTGGAAAAACAAACTTTTAATATAGCTGTTCCACTAAATATATAAATATTCTCCGACAAAAAATACTCGATTTAATCAAAATATTGAAGATAACATCAACAATATGATAGAATTTTTGAGAGCCAACATATTTGTTGAGCTTTGCAATATAATTTTCCAACAAAAAATCAGCATACTTATGGCAAAAAACTGTGTCCTGCTAACTGAGTTTTTTTTTATTTGAAGCAGAACCTTAATAAACTAGCGTTTAAGCTAGAGAGAGTACTATCACCAAATCACATAAAGATATATAGATGATGTTCTTTCTTTTAATAATCTTAAATTTGGAGACTATAGGAATATCACCTATCCTAATAAGCGTGTAGTAAGAGAAACGACTGATTCTGTTTCATATTACTTGGACTTGTGTCTCATTTGTGACACAAAAAATGCTATATGAAGCTATATGACAAACGTGATGACTTTATGTTTTCAATTTGCAACTATCTTTGTTTATGCAGCAATATACCGGCTTTTCCTGCTTATGAAGTATTTGTTTCATATATGACAGAGCTTGTTTCCACTACAAGAAGTTTATACAACGAAACAAAATAAATTGTTTACTCAATGGTATTTCAAGGCTAGGTTTATCTATGCCTTCAAAAATCTATGGCTGTCATTACATTTTTGTGATAATTAAACGTTCGTGTTTCCGAAATTATCCTGTATATATTGGAGTGAACGTAAGAACTTTGAAACTGGCATGTTTAGTGAAACGCGTGAACTTTGACCAGAGAAGTGAGGCAGGGTGTTTCGGAAGGGTAAGCACCCCCTGTTTAGCTAGATACACCCACTAAGTGCGTTATCATTATTGAGAATGAAAAGAAAAATGAAGTATGGGATGACATATATATCCAGGGTAATGTTGGATAAAGACACAACAAAATCATACTTAATAATCAACAAAATTTTACGTGATGGTGGCTATAAAACATTTCGAGGGCCTTGATTAGCCTAGTTGGGTTATTAATTATTCATGAAATGTATTCCTGTTTAAATTATAGTAAGATTATATATATTTCATTTATATTAGTATTTTTGTCAAGTGTAATTTATTAAAATATTACAAAAATATTGTTCATAATTTCTATTGATTTAATGCACGTAGAGGCCATATGTAAATTGCACTGAGTTGAATAACTAAACAATATGTATGAGTTTGTCACTTTTACACTTTTGAGCAAATCTACTATTCCTGAAAAAATAAGGAAGATGTATTCGTAACATAATGTCATTGTATAGGTTTTCACAAAGGATTTTAAATTATTGGTAGCCTTTCCAACATTTGTGAAAATGTAATTCTAAAGTAATTTGGGCAAAAGTTTTTTTGAGATAGAGTTTACTAGCCATAGGCGATTTTAGCTATTTTCAAAAAGAGAAACATAGCCATGTGTCATGAGTTGAGTTGAATTGAGTAATGGTGTTTAACGTCCCAGTCAAGAATATTTCACTTATATAGAGACGTCATAAGCTAAAGCAAAGGTGCAAAAATTTTGCTTGTGCGTTACGCTGATGGCATTTTACAGCAGGGTTCTTTAGCGTGTCCAGCCCACCGTGACACGGGAACTCGTTTATTTTAAGTTCCTATGACTTGCATTTCGTAATGCCGAGTGCTTGGCGAAAGAACAGTTACTACCCACTTTCAAGTCTTGGGTCAGACCCTGCCGGGCCATGAGTCATGAGCTAAAACGACTAATGTCATCTAGGACTATTCAACATCTACCCCTCAAATAATACACGGACCATCAGAGTTTACATGTAAAGCTACCCAGTGATATATTCGTCGCATGTGAACAGAGATATATTCGATGATATGAACGATAGGTTGATGTTAATTGATTTTATTCTAACATGATTACATCACAAACATCGAAATAAACTCATAGAAAGTACATTTTTGTATTTATTGTAAAAAATGATTTCTGCTATTGAGATAGCCTCCATTAAAATAAAGGATTTTATGAATGCCAATTAGGTCATTACTTTTGTTTTCGACACAAAGAATGACGTCACCAGGTAAATAGAAAGCAAGTTATTTAACCGAACACGTATGTGTACATATCATTTGTTTTACCACGGTTGACTTTCTTTTTTTTTTTGCTGCTTGCAAATAAATTGTTGACTCAGGGATATTTCAAGCCTAGGCTTACCAAGGCACTCAAAACATTTTATGGCCGTCATCACAGTATTGTTGATAAGTTTGATGTTTCTGTATCCAGGATTGCCCTGGATATATTTGACGTCCCATAATACCATGTTCTTTCACACAATTTTGATTACACATGGCGGATGTAGCCAGCTAAACAGGAGGTGCTTACACTTCCGGAGCACTCGGTCTCACTTCTCTGGTGGAAGTTCCCGTGTCTAACCTGATTTACCGTTCTAAAATTTTTACTTTGCTTCTGGATTTTTATTCAGACATGGCTTAGTATGTTTGTTTTTTAATATAAATGAAACCATAGGCTATTTTAAAATTTATTCAAATATGGGAATTCAAAAATTAGCATCTTAACCCTGTTGACATAGGATTCTGTTCATGAAGATAATTGAAATGGCTCCCCTAAAATGGATCTTATATTAGACGAGTCTGTTCATATTTTGCAAAATTGGACGGCCATATATGCATGCTCAATGATGTAAGAAATATTATGTTATTGTCTGTTTTATAAATGGTATAATATTATTTTCGATACCACTTAAAACACCATTTTCATTGACAGGCAATTGACGCAAATATTATATTTTTAACACAAGTTATCTAATTTGCCTGTTTCTATTACAAATGGTTCAACAAATAATCTAGATTATTGACCTTTGACAATCTATATTTTACTCTTGGAGGTTGAATATAAAAAGTACATACGATCTATATTTCTGTTTTGTTAGTATGCGAGACAGTCAATAACCGTTGGTCAGATAAAGAAATCTGTATTTATGATAAACAACAACAAATTATTTCAGCGACAGCAAACAAGAGAACAAAACTACAGGCAAATTCCCTTAGGTAAAGAGGTATATTCCATTGGAAATGAAAATTTTGTTTCATTTTCAGATAAAACACATATCGAACCATGTCGAAATCAGAAACTAAATTAAAACACACTCCAGACACTACCAAATACAGCATATGAATTTATAACAGAAAAGAGAAACCGAGTGCTTCTGAAGTTTAAGCACCCTATGAAAATGAACCATTCGGACATTTGGAATATCTGTGAAAACATGCACGCTCGGGTTAAATGATTCATATTCAAATCTGATCATGTTTCAAAACTGAAAGGTTAAACAAAAGGTTATAGGGTATAAAAATAATGATAAAAATGATGCATATATCTGCTGGTTGAGAAGGAAAACGAGTGATAAATTAAATTTACGAATGCTGTTTATGTTTTCGTAATATCAACAAATCAAAATTTAATATTCCAATCCATGTCCAAACCACAATCTCAAAGCCAAGTAAAAACTCCGAATCTTGCAAATTAGATTAAACACGTTAAAAACTTGAAGTGAGGTCGGGTGCTCCGGAAGGGTAAGCACATCATGTTTGTTTAGCTAGCTACACTCCACGTGTGTAATACATTGGGAATAAAAGGAACGTGGACCTACAGGACATCAAGTATATCCAGTGTAATTCTGGATACAGAGACATCATACTTATTGCAAATATTGTGATGTGGTCATGGAACTTTTTGAGAGCCTTGATAAGCCTAGCCTTACAATATCATTCCATCAACAATTTATCTATAAGAAGCTTGCATCGTTGAATAAAATTCTTTTGAAAAAGGGGAAATAACACAAATTGAAGCGTGTCACATCAAATCTTTTATATAAGATGAAAAAATATAAGTTACATTATGACTTGTTTTTTAAAATTGTCGATATGCAATGGTAACGTTGTGACCTGTTTCCTCTGACAATGATATTTCTCTCTGTAATGAATGATTTTATCGTCTTTTGTTCCTAAACATGGTACCTTTGGAGCATCACTGAACTTTTTTCAGGGTCTATGCTAGCGATTGAATCCTAACTGTATGGTGTCATTTCTGCTACACATAATGTTGTGTATAGGTTTCACGTAACGTTATAAATAAATCAGGAATGAAAATGAATTGCTTTCAATGTTTAAAATAGACTATTAGAATTTAATGCGTCATATCATGGAGTAACAGATAAACATATGTTTTATGATCATTAAGGAAACATTGCAATAGGGACATAACAATTAAACTACACTGTGTTACGAGTATTATTAGTTCATTTCCTTTTCAGATTCCTTTGACTTACTCAGGAACGTACGCTAATACTAAAACTTGTGTAAATTACAACTTTAATTGGTGCGGTAGACACATTACTCGATTTATAAATAATCTTTATATCTTTCTAAAAGATAGCCTTGTAGGAAAGTTTTACATACTTTACTTTACGCACTAAAGATGAATAACATACCCGATATTTATATATTATCCATATAAAAATGAACATAGTGGTCCAAGTCACAATTTCAAAAGCAAAGTTAAATTAAAAATTTAAAAATTGGCAAATTAAGGTAAAATTTTTAACTTTTACCAGGGAAATGTGGTCGGAAATGCGGAAGGGTTTACGCATCTTCTCTTGTTAGCTACAACCGCCAAGTGTACAAACAAAATCCAGGGACTGATTTCAAGTTTGTTCATACGATGCATCATTTTGTTCTGATGTATTCACCATGGCTGAAGAGGTTCAGATGAAGATATTACAGATTCAAATTTTTACTTTTGTTCATTTCAGCTAAGTGTGTGCCCTCTCAAGAGGTTGAGAGGGACGTCAAATATTTCCAGGATAAATTTTGATATACACAATTAATTCATAGGATGACTGTTCTTATTTTTAACATTCTTAATATCGTCCTTAAATGTAACAGGAAATGATAATTTTTACATATTCATTAGACTATATAAGACCATACCATACTTCAATTGACAAATGTCTTTTGTCATATTTAAAGATTTATATTTTACCTCAATGTTTTATACAGCATTGAGGAAAGAACCATGAAACAGCACCGCATTATAACAGAAACTTAGATTTTTTAAAACAAAATATCAAATGGTTGTGCAAGGTTCTGATCACTATATATATTATCAAAAACAAACATACTTATCCATGTCCGAATCACAATCCAGAAGCAAAGTAAAAACTTTGGAACTGACAAGTCACGTTAGACACGTGGATTTCCACCAGGTAAGTGGGGCCATTATAGATATTTTTCAGGATTAAATGATAGAGTTGGAACAAGTACGGTGTAGAGTTGTTGATAATGAACTCTATGAACATTGCCATCAAGTCAATTTAAAATCTTAATTCCAATAATATGATAAGTAATAATTGAAATATCAAGAAGTTTGCATTTCATAGCTTTTTAAATTCAATACATGTTAAATAATCAAGTTTTACAAATAAAATCAATATACAGTCCATCCTGCCTTAAAAGCCATCTTATATAAGGGCCACCTGCTTATAAAGGTCATTTGAATTGTATCCCAGTTGTCCTGTTTTCATATTATATGAACCTGTATATAAAGGGCACCTGCCCAAAAAGGTTACTTTTACTGGTTCCAATGGATGGCCTTTATAGACAGGTTTGACTGTAAAGCCTCGAATAATTAGACTTAAATTACAAAAGGTAAGCGCAATAGTGAGTATGCTACTTTTTACCCATCGTCGGTTGACAATGATGACAATACCTCACCAGATAATATCAGTTTTACATCACGACTTCACCTTTGCTTTACTTAATAATCATGCTGATATCGAACCTTTAGATTGTACGATTCACGTACCTACAACATTAAAGGCAGGAATAAAATGTTTTAAATGTTTAAAATAGACTATTTAATGCATCATATCATGTAGTAATTGTTAATTAAATGTTGGCGTAACAATTTAACAGGGACATAACGATTAAACTTCACTGTACCACCGGTGTTTTCTAGTTTATTTCCTCTTGATTATGATTTAAACCGACAGAGAATACACATTGTCAATAAATATTATGTATGCTTCTTTAGTTATAACTTTAATAGTTACAATACATTAATTATTCGATTTTTGATTACATATTATACCAGTGTCAATTTTACAGCAATAGACGGCCCAATAATAGACATGTATTTTGTACTAAGTGTGTCTTTATCTTTCTTTATCTTTTTTGTCTTGATTAATCAAATATTTTGATACCTAAATGTTTGTATTTTAATGTCTCCGTATCACAATTCTCTTGAATATATAACGTCCAATTATATCAAGTTCTTTTCATTCTCAATTTTTACTGTGTAATTAACGAGACAGGAGGTACTTACCCTTCCAGAGCACCCGGCCTCACTTCCCCCGTGCAAATTTATATTTATTTACGTGTTTAACTAAATTTGCTAGTTTTCAAAGTATTTAGTTTGTTTTTGGGATTGTGGTGGGGCATGGTCCGGTATGTTTGTATTTAATATAAAACGTTTCATAACAGACAAAGCAAAGAAGTGAAACACATGACATAATTTCAACACATCGACTGAGTGCACAATAATGGTGTTTTACGCTCAACCAGGACTCTTTCGATAATAATTAGTTCACGTGTCTAACCTAACTTGTCGGTTCCAAAGTTTTTACTTTGCTTCTGGATTGTGATTCGGAAATGGATTGGTATGTTTGTTTTTGATTATTAGTAATTTAATCACACACAGGAACTTTAACCATGGAAGTGGGATCGGGTGCCCAAGAAGGGTAAACACCTACTATATAGTTAGCTACATTCATATTAAGAATAAAAGGAACAAGGAACTATGAGGCGTCAAGTATATCTACAGTATGCTAGTTTTGGATACAAAAACATATTTATTAACAATATTGTTTAACTGATGGATTATGATTTCCGAGTAATAGACCACCTCTAATTATATAAACAAAGTAGACAATTATTTCATTTTTTATACTTTTACATGGTTCTGAACTATCGGCCAAATTATGTTAAACTTTTCTATCGAAGTGGTAATAACAGGCTTTATATGTATATATAGGCAAACAACATTGAACTGTCAGTTTGTCCTTTCATTCCATATAGTCATTTACGACAGTCCAGCTTATACATGAGTAGTGTTAGGATTCACAGTTTATAGATAAACAATGTATGATTCTCATAATGTACACTAAACATTATAAATATATGTATTTAAATAAAGGTCGAGCAGACATGTCGATGTTGTTTGTCTTTATCGTTTTGAGACGCGATATCAATAGATAGACAAACAACATTGACCTGTCCGCTTGACCTTTGATTTAAATATTCAATATGGACATGTTTATTTAAGTAAAAGGGATCACGCATGCTTATTTCGTCTAGATATGATGTAATCACTAATTATTGGCAATGCGTATATGTATTAACTGCGAATCTTATCGCTACCTCTATATTGGGTGGACCATCCTATATGAATATTTATAATGAAAGGTCAAACGGACAGTTCAAAGTTGTTTGCTACATGTGCCCTTGTCGTGATTGTTATCATTATATTTCTGATTTCTGTTTACAATAGAAAATGGTATTAAACACTGTAAAAGCTTATAATACCATTCGCTATAAACACTGGAATAATAACATATTACAACACAAGGTGACCATCCATTGCGAACGCCTACGTCTTCGTGGAATAACAATGCTGACAATGGATCTTATCTCTAAAGCCGCGAGATATACAATCACATGTTTATTATAAATAGCTTTCTTTATAATATTTATTTTCTCTGTATTTCTGTTATACGATGTTTTTGATTTGTTTGTTTTTCCTAAAGGTTCTTTATAAAATAAGAAAGATAATTGTAACTAAAACATCAAAGTAAAACGCAACAACCACTACAACCAAAACCACGAAGTACTACAAATAATGATAAAACGACCACATAAGACAAGTTGAGAGGATTATTAGTATTATTCACTTACATTGTGGTGGTATGATCTGGAATGATTGAGAGAAATAAGAGAACCGCCGGCCCGGCCATCGTCAAGCTACTGACAAACTTTTCTCACACCGGGATCAGTCTGAGTGGGATATAAACCTAGGGGTAGAAGTACTGTGATCTGTAAACCAACACTTTATACCACTCGACTAAGAAAATACAACATAACAACATTATGAGAAACAATCACGAATAAATATTAAAAAAAATAAGAAGATAAATCCTTGTTTTCTTTCAGAAGATACAAAAATTTGAAACATTTTAGTGACTATATTGACCCCGATTGAAACATAATAGGGTGTTTGCAATTTAGACGAGTGAGAATTACTTTTATTTTATTTTAAAATCCACAGGTCTCTAACAAAAACAAAAGAGATAAATACTTTCAAATTATAATTAAACCCGTTTTAATTTTTGCAATACTAGGCGGTTGTTTCGGGAAAAAACTCATCATCAATAGTCCTCGGACCAAAATTGTAGAAATCAAAATATTTTTCATAATCTAACTTGAGAAAATAGAAGGAGTACAATTTATTCTATCAAAATCAACTAATACAATATTGTGTACGATTAACTTATATATGATCTAACTAATAGAAATTATTGAAATGAAATTGTAGGTGAAATATACTGTATTCGACATTAGCCGAAGGAACAAAGAGTAATTCAATTCTCCTTTGTGTCAAGCGTTTTGATTGGCCATATTTTTCTGTTACGTTTGCTTGAATGGATTCACTCTCGGTGACGTCATCTTAATATGTATGAGACACAGAGGCATTTGAATTCCTACGTCATAGCGATACTATTTGTTAATATGTAACTTGTTACGGCAATATTGTTATTTAAATTATGGATTTGTTGTTGAAAAAATTTCTATAAATTAAATTCTAAGAAATGATATTAATATTACTTTTTTATGGAAGTATGAAAGAATTGGACAATGCACACGTAACATAATTTGCTACGCGAATTATTCAGTGTGCTAAATGTCCAATTCTTTCATACGTCAATAACAAAAAGAAAAATTAACTTTATTCCTATAATAAAACATTAAACCAATGAATGACAAAAGCGAAACAAGAAAAACTCTACTAAATATAACTGCTGATATATGTATGTTTACTTCACCACAGCCAAAGAAACCAACCACGAACACGACACATAAAACAAGAATGAAATAAACTCTACTCACAATTGAAACCAAAAAATTAACATGTACGATATAAAACTTTAAACCGTTTACAAACTTAGTGGTTTATAGATTTGTTCGTTTCTTGTGTGGTTTATTTTCCTTTGCCTTTTTTGCAATGGTTGTTGACAGATATGCTTTTCTGTTCCAAAATGTCTTTTTTTCCTTTTAAAGAGAATTCATTATTCAGGTAAAAGATGTCATCCAATTATTTGGAAGAGAGAAAATAGGCATGTTTACCGTTTGCTTTCCTCCACGTTAATAAATTATATTGCTGTCCAACTTGAATTTTTGAAACAAAGATAATATTTTAGTACTTTTACAAAGATGCATTGGTGCCAATTTCATCTACTGGTGTAACTAATTTTAGTGCATGATATAGACATTCCTACTTACCTTTTCTTTCTATTGTTTAGCTTATTATGAAATAAAGCAGCTTGTACTTTTATGTACTTGTCAATAAAAAGTTAAAAAAACCAAAGCGAAACAAAGATATTCAAACTATTCTATGTTATAGAATGTCAATATGACAAAAAATAATTTGGATATATTTACCGCCCAATAGTTTGATGTTTCTATATAAAATACTCTGGATATATTTACCGTCCAATAGTTCGATGTTTCTATATAAAATACTCTGGATATATTTACCGCCCAATAGTTTGATGTTTCTATATAAAATACTCTGGATATATTTACCGCCCAATAGTTCGATGTTTCTTTCATTATTAATTTTTATTTCACACGTCACAGGTGTATCAAGCTTGACATGAGATACTTGCGCCACGCTTCCATATTTTATTTCACGCGTCACAGGTGTATCAAGCTTGACATGAGATACTTGCGCCACGCTTCCATGTTTTATTTCACACGTCACAGGTGTATCAAGCTTGACATGAGATACTTGCGCCACGCTTCCATATTTTATTTCACGCGTCACAGGTGTATCAAGCTTGACATGAGATACTTGCGCCACGCTTCCATGTTTTATTTCTCACGTCACAGGTGTATCAAGCTTGACATGAGATACTTGCGCCACGCTTCCATGTTTTATTTCACACGTCACAGGTGTATCAAGCTTGACATGAGATACTTGCGCCACGCTTCCATGTTTTATTTCACACGTCACAGGTGTATCAAGCTTGACATGAGATACTTGCGCCACGCTTCCATGTTTTATTTCACACGTCACAGGTGTATCAAGCTTGACATGAGATACTTGCGCCACGCTTCCATGTTTTATTTCTCACGTCACAGGTGTATCAAGCTTGACATGAGATACTTGCGCCACGCTTCCATGTTTTATTTCTCACGTCACAGGTGTAACAAGCTTGACATGAGATACTTGCGCCACGCTTCCATATTTTATTTCACGCGTCACAGGTGTATCAAGCTTGACATGAGATACTTGCGCCACGCTTCCATATTTTATTTCACGCGTCACAGGTGTATCAAGCTTGACATGAGATACTTGCGCCACGCTTCCATGTTTTATTTCACACGTCACAGGTGTATCAAGCTTGACATGAGATACTTGCGTCACGCTTCCATGTTTTATTTCACACGTCACAGGTGTATCAAGCTTGACATGAGATACTTGCGCCACGCTTCCATGTTTTATTTCACACGTCACAGGTGTATCAAGCTTGACATGAGATACTTGCGCCACGCTTCCATGTTTTATTTCTCACGTCACAGGTGTATCAAGCTTGACATGAGATACTTGCGCCACGCTTCCATGATGACATGCACGTGCTTCAATTGAATTCTTTTAAACTTTGCCTTTGTTTTGGGATTATTTTTTTTTACATGAGTCAGTATGTTTGTGTTTGATTTGATACAGTTGCTAATGTGTTATTCAATGAAACGTTAGAGAAACCATGAAATGTGTCATTTTATCAGCTTGTATTGATGTTAGGGAGTAAGTAGCTTTGTCTCTATCTAACATTTTAATGTCATTGAATCACATAAATGTCATTCTTAATTAATTTAACAGTCTATAGAGCATTTTATCACCTTGTGCTAATCCTCGTTATAAACTAATCATCATGTAAGATACAGCCATCATCTTCTCCTATCCAGCCCATGTTCATCTTCTGGAATGACGCAATAGCAACAGTGTGGTTTTTAGTTCAGTCTCCCACAATGGTTGAAAATTATGGTAATGGTTTGAAATGCGATATTTTCTATAACACAGACAAATTAATTAATGACTGCTGTAAGGACACAACACCTAAGGGATATTTATAATCAATTTTGTTTGAAAGACAATTCTTTTTCACAGCTTTGTTTCACAAATGAGCTAAATAATATCGAATTTGTTATTATGATTTATCACTTTAAACTTTAAGTGTTTGATATGGGCATCAATGACCTACCAAAACTGCAAAACCTTGTTTCTTTCCAATTTAGTTGTTTAGATGTGTTTCTGTGGATGTAGCTATTACAACGTGCATACTTTTAACAAAAATATAGGAATTAACTACGTGGTAACGCACTATAATTATTTCTATTGCATATGAAATCAAGTTCTTGGTTAAAAAACGACAGAATAAAACAACGTTATTCCGTATTGCAGAAATTTGCGTAAACGTCTTCTAAAACTTTCCACATAAACATTAGTAAGATTCCTCGGTCCTTGACAGTGTCACATGCCCATGGCGCCCGCTGATTTAACTCGCTCATGTCCGCACAGTAAAAGAATTTATGCAGTTTCTGTTTTTTATATGACTCAACCTCGACATTTATCATAAGAATATAAATATGAAATTTTAAATCAAAATATATTATATTTTAAATTCAATCGTTTAAAATGAAATATGTAGCATTAAGTATGCAACTGGGTCTCCGATTGATGATTTATTTTCAATTATGACATTATTGAATCATTTACTTCAAGAGTAACCTTTCGTTCTGTTATGACTGCCTAGCATCACGACTTTGTCTTAACTTTACTTACGACATGTTTGTACTGAACCCTAAGGTGTACAAAATTCATGTTTATCATGCAACAAAGGATAAAATGTTTATGTATTATTTAAAAACATTGTACTCTATTTAAGACTTCATGTGATGTAATTGTCAAACAAATGTTCTATTTCTATTGGCGTAACATTGTGATGGGAACAAAACGATTGACATTAAATGCGTTTTTAGTTTGTTTTCATCACAATGTTCGTGAAGATTGTGTTAAAATGTGGTAGTAATTGTTATAACTATTCTGTTCATGGGATGATTGGCTCATTTGTCAACACTTCTTCAAATCGATAAAACAAGAACATCTATTAAAGTACAAATGTAGGCAACACAATAACAATTATTGTGTCAATATGTCAAAAACAAGCATACCAATACATATTCATATCGCAATCCAAAACCAAATTAAATAAAATATTGAAAAATGGCAAATGAAGTTACACACGTGAATTTTAGTTAAGGAAAGTAAGACTCGTTGCTCTAGAAGGGTAAGCAATTTCTGTTTAGCTATATATCAATCGTAGGATATGTTTTCACATAGTACAAATTATTTTGGGCAAAATTCTGTTAGGTTTTGTACACAAATTACCTTTCGTCTAAACGTACAATATATCAAGCATTTGCCAAACATATGCTAGATTCTTACGATGGGTTTTAAGTTGATATTTATTATAAAGCCTGTTTTTATTTTACAGTATTAGACTGGCGTTTCAAAATAACATTTCTCATCAGTATTCTTTAATAATATTGAAATGAAAAAAATATTAGGACCCAATTGTATATTACCAAATCAGTCAAAAAGGCAAAAAGACAAAGGACAGACAGTTGTGGCGAGAGCTGGTGGTGACCTTATGTGCACATACGCATGAAGAGGACTAACTAAGTAAGTAAGTAAGTAAGTAAATCAATCAATACATTGAAGAATTTAGTATAGTTTATTTAGGAAATTTTAAAAGCAGATAACTCTGGTGATTACCGTTTATCTGACAATACTTTGTATTGTCTTCTGGTTTTACGATTTCCCAAGAGATGCTTGGACCACCGTTTACATTCTGTACATTAAGCGTCAACGTCTACATATGTTTTATTCCTTTTTCTTAGAAATTTATTTATTAACGCATCTAATTAAGTAAGATATGGTAAAAGTAATTGAATAGTTCATTGTATAATTCTGATTCATTATTCAAACCCAAACATCCATGTTCATGTCCAAATAACAACCTTAAAGGCTCAAAAACTTGTAAATATAGAGTAAATTAAAGCTATTTTTTAAATTAATGTTTTAAGACTGTTTATAAAACAAATAATTGTCGTGAGTTTATTGGCATGCTCTTCGTCGTTGCATAAGGTTGCAAAGTTCACAGAATTTCAGATGAAATTTTTTGCTAAAATGTAATACTTTGAGGGGTATTAATTTCCATAACTTTGCTATATCTTACTATGTATCATTATGGCACCAATACCTCTTTGAAGCACATTAAAACATCAGACATTTCCATAAATCGCCATTTCATTGCCATCATTATCTTAATGATGTCCGTCGAATAAAAAAAACTACAATCATTACTATTTCCATTTGTATAAATCAGCTTAATCATAAAGTCGGATTAGACGTCACAAGGCATCAGATTTATTAATGAAATAGAATAATTTATCTATAATCTGTAGTTATAATAAAATCTCTAAACTTCTAAATTGTTATGGTTCTATTAGGTTAATTACGTACGTCTAAGTAGGTCGTTGTCAATGGTATGTTTCTATCTATTACGTCAAGGTTGCACGTGGAAGTAGACCGCTTGTTGGTAGTACGTTTCTATCTATTAGGTCAAGGACGCACGTGAAAGTAGACCGCTTGTTGGTAGTACGTTTCTATCTATTAGGTCAAGGACGCACGTGAAAGTAGACCGCTTGTTGGTAGTACGTTTCTATCTATTAGGTCAAGGACGCACGTGGAAGTAGACCGCTTGTTCGTAGTAGGTTTCTATATATTAGGTCAAGAACGACACGAGTGAAAATTTGAACGCCTGTTCCAAAATCAAATATAAGGAGTTATTGTTTATCTTATATGGTTAGAACAGCAGACAGGCTGCTTCCATGCTTATGGAATCATAAGAAGTAGTTGAGTTAGTCAGCAGTCACAATGATCATTTTATTACGATACGAATCTTTTATCACAAAGGGGAATTAACTCTATTTTTGGAGAGAAAAAACTAATATTCAAGTTTTTCTCCTAATATAATGTTAACGACTTATAATAGACGCCATAAAATACACAAGGAAATGCCCCAGATTTAGGACTGAATTCACACGCATCGAATGAAACTAGTTAAATAGGAGGTTACTTACGATTCCGGAAACTAGGTCTCACTATTTTTTTTTTTGTGTGTGTGTGTGTGTGTGTGTGTGTGTGTGTGTGTGTGTGTGTTTTTGGGATAATGATACATGTACACAGATGATTGCCAATTTGGTATGTTTGCTTTTAAAGAAGGTACAACATAGTTCGGCTCTCCTGGGTGGCTGACAGTAAAGCCGCCGATACATAGATAGCAGCCGTAGATATAATGATAGTGAAGGGGCGACATGAACCGCTGTTTCGGTACTCAATTGTTAGTATACTGTTAATCTTTCGACAGGTCCGTTGTTTTTTATGACGCATGAGATTTTATTTCAGCGATGCAGTGATTATATGTTGTTTTAATAAGCTTACTTTACAAAACTAAGAGCTTCAAAAAGAAGTATATAGCATTACAGAGAAAGCCGATATTCAATATACAAGTACACAATGTCGACTTAGAAATCATATCCACCAGCAGCAGTAATATTAGCCAGTAATAACGTAGGCGTTACCAATATACACTTCTTGTATTACCACAAGGTTTTATATTTTCTGCGTTATTGTCATGGCTATATAGCTTTTAATGCTTTTGTTACCATTCTAATGTATCAGATTCAATTTTAATTATTCAAATCACTACAAAGACGTTGATTATTATTTTTTCTATTTTGATCTTTATTCATGCAAAAAGCTTTTTATGTATAATCTATCATAAACACTTCTTGAACTAAAACAAATTAAAATAAAGCCTTGAACATTGTAAACTGAATAATAGTACAGGAGGTGCTTACCCTTCCGGAGCACCCGGCCTCACTTCCCTGGTGGAAGTTCGCGTGTTTAACTTGTCAATTCAAAAGTTTTTACTTTTCTTTTGGATTGTGTTTCGGACATGTATGAGTATGTTTGTTTTTGATTATATCTAAAATGAAGCCAAAATTGACCGCATGTTTGAAATCGAAGTTTAAATATTGCAAACACGCATCGGCTAAAGGCATGACTAAAACGGTGATATACGGCGCTCTTTGTGACATAAACAATTTATGTATATGTCTTACGATTAAAATATAACGTATGCAAATGCGATTTGCTCAAACTTCTTGAAAACGTTATAGACTTAAAATAAACACAGATTATGTAATAAGTCTTAATGTGTCTTAAAACCTTTAAAATGAATACCTTTGTTACAATAAAAAACCTGACGGATAAACCTCTTTCTTCATTTTTTTCTTTTCCATATTATTTTTGATTTCATAATGGTCGACTTTCTGGACATCCTCTATATATCCAGTTCTGGACGATTTCTGTTTATGCTCTTTATTTTTTATTTTTTTGGTCAGTGTGGCATGCTCGTGGTTACTTAGAATTGCCATGCACACATTTTTCAGGTATCCGTGTTCTTAATTCAATAAAACACGGTGTCAGTGTATTCTATATATTGTCATTTCACTGCCATCATTATCTTTAGGATGTCCACAGAATATAAACCAAAGCTTGCATAACAGTTTCCATTACTAGATTGTGTTTAACACAACAGACGGATTGGATTCTCACAAGGTGTTAGTATTATTGATGACAAAGAATGATTTTACATTTAATATGTAGGTTTATAATGAAATCCTTTAATATCTGACAAACACAATCAGCTTTTCTGGAAAAATCGTGTCAAATGACATTTCGTGCCTACGTAATAGATTTATTTAGGTAAATGTAAGCGTGACAATCCCTTCTATAAAAGCAGAATATTAAAATAAAAGCCGCTTCTTGTTTATGTCAATGACAGATATAAATTCTTTTTAGAAAATACGTACGTGATTTTAATAAGCAAGTCAATGGCGATTTAGTTTTTAACCAACCTAATTGGTATAGTAATCTCTGCTATTATCAAGGCTTTAATTGCAGATGAAACTAGACTGAAGGGTTTTGTAGGTCGAAAGCGTGCAATTTGATGACGCCAAAATTCCCACCATAAAAGAAAAAAACATAACCTTGATTAATTTTCAACATACATTTGTTTTTTTTTTCAGTTCGCATAACGTTTTGCACGACACAACAATAGATGTTGCCAAAAATCATGAAGTGAAAAAAGTAAATATCACCAACTAATGTGTAATCATAAAAGGATTTGGCCGAAAATAACCTCCCAAAATTTAATACCCAGTCAGTTTTTACTTTGCTTTTGATATTGGGGTCTGGGCATAAACAAGTATATTTGTTATTGTTTGGGCATAATAAAAACGAATCATATAAAATCAAAAAGAAACATACTAATAACACATATCAAATTCATAATTTCAAAATAAAAACTTTGAAACTGATGAATTAAGTTAAACACATGAACTTCAAACTGGCAAGTGAGGCCGGGTGCTCAACGTTAATCGAACAGATTCGACGTGAAGGAGAACGGCGACGTCACAATGAGTAGTAGATAGTCGCACGTAAAGTGAAGATATCGACTGTCTGTCTCAAAAATAGGTAGTTTAAGAAAGGGGTATCCCACAAAACACAACAATATGCCGCCTTAAGAGCATGTGTGAGTTTTTCTCCAATGAATTTTCCTTTATTATGTCAATTTTATTGAAGTTTTCTTCAGTTTCTGACGAAGAGAATTTTCTTGATTTCCAACTTGAATTGTAAAATTACTTTTGATTTTTTGTTACTTTTTACTTTTTTCGAAACCAAAATTTCATTTTACGCTGTCTTTTATAGGCTTATCCCCAAAGTTCTGTTTTCCATAGAATAGCATGCATTAAAATAGATTATTTTAGTCAAAAACAAACATACTAATCCATGTCCGAATCACAATCCAGAAGCAAAGTAAAAACTTTGGAACTGACAAGTTAGGTTAGACACGTGAACTTCCATTAGGGAAGTAAGACCGGGTGCTCCGGAAGGGTAAGCACCTCCTGTTTAGCTAGCTACACCCGCCACGTGTGTTAGTAAAATTGTGTGAAAGGAACATGGGACTATGAGACGTCAAATATATCCAGGGCAATCCTGGACACCGAGACATCAAACTTATCAACAATACCGTGATGACGGCCATAGAAAATTATATTTAGTTCAAATTTTGCTTTGCAGTTAATATGACCAATTCTGAAAACTACAGTATTGGTTAATGATGCCATAAATCATAGTCCAGTGTTACACGTGTCCTTATAGAAAATAATATTTCATTGACTTTGGTTGAAGAGTTTTGCAATATATTTTGGAATAACACATCTTTTTAAACATAAATATATTATAGTTCAATGCTCAACATATTTACGTTAGGTTTTGTGCAAACCCCGTTGCTTTCACCTTGCCAATACTGCAGAGTATAGCTCTTTAAAACTATTACCAAATTTAAATAAGCAGGACCTAATGCTTTTATACAGTATATATATTACCTTTTGAACTTCTCATTTCCTCATGTTACCTTCGAAATTAACAAACAAATTCTGTAGGGTATTCTATGCATGTTATTGTTATGCTTTAAGACCATCTATTTGTATCAATTAAATAAAACTGATAAGTGTTTCGTGTTAAAAAAACAGAACTTTGTACTCTAGGTTAAGTGTGATGATACATATTGAAGGTCCCACATTTGCTGTGTATTTCGTTTAAAATGAAAAAAGTATTTACGCTTAAAATTCGGTTTTTGCAATAGTAATCGCAACATTCTTTTCGCACCATTATGAATTGGAAAGGTGTTTTTATACATTCAGAATTGAAGCGATGTGTAATAATCCCTTTATACATTAAACTAACAGAAAATTGCCTGATAATAAGTATAAATATCATGTTTGTTGTTTTAGAACAAAATGTTTTTTGTTGGCTTATTAAAGTGCTGAGCCAAAATATAAAAAGGCGTCTAGGCACGAACCAGTGGTATTGATCATTATAATGAAGTACTGACCTACCAGAATGTCGTGTACAGAAACACGCCCCTATCTGTAACGACAAACAGGTCATTATAACTTCAACGTTCATTAACTTATTACAGTAAACTCCAATGAATGTTAATTATCTTTCAATCCACCCACGTGGTTCTATATTTTTTAAAACAAGTTAAGATAAAGCCGTACATCTTCATTATACGTTTGCAAAAATGACAATTTATACACTATTTAATACATATTTAACTGGTTATTATTTCTAGATTTAATCAATGTGGTTATTTTTTCTTTTTGATGGCTTTCACTTATCATTAGATGTATTCGAAAGTTTCAATATAGTTAAAAGCAAATGTTTCGTCTAATACAGATTAAGTTTTCATGAAAATGAATGACAAAAGTTGTTTTTGAAAAAATATCTCAAAACACCTACGTTGAAACCAATACTTAATGAATAAAAACCTCAACACAATACATGACACGAATACTTTTTTATGAAGCTGAATAATCACTGATGTGTTATTGCAAACATTACCATTTCAAGGTTAAATGGTGTTTATTTTTGTATGTTGATACTTCCAATACTGTCTTTCATTGTTTTTTATTAGAATGAAAAGACAATTTGTAACTTTAAAACCAATAGCTGGATATAGCTAATGTATCTAAGAACATGGAACAATACAAACGTTCACCTTGAAACAACCCATATAACATTGGAGACGAAACGAACCCATGAAAAAGACAAAAATATGTTGGTAGAAGTTCACGTTGAGGAATTACACTTGTTTCACCTAATTTTTCAGATTAAAGTATTCAATTTGTGACTTGGACATGAATTAGTATTGTTTTTTTATTGAAAAAATAAATTAATCATAGTAACAGACATTTTGGGGCGAATAATTTTGGCTACTTAACTATGTGTTTTACTTGTACTTTAGTTATTATGATTATTTCTTTTTTCAATAAAAAAAACATACTAATCCATGACTATGTCACAATATGTATGGTTTGAAAAATGGCTTTTGGTGCTCTATTGCGATATAGTTTTGTCTCTTCATTTCCGTTGTTATCTTTTATGCATAAAACGTCACGCCATTAGATTGTTTACGACCAAATATATATCTAACTGATCGGTTCATAGCTAAACAAGAGGTGCTAACCCTTAGTAGAAGTTAAATTCAATAACATTTTTCCTATTTTGTGAATCTCAAAGTTTGTACTTTGCTATGGGTTTGTGATTTGGACAATGCTTAGTATCTTGATCTTCCTTACTTGTATTGGATTCCTAAACTCCATAAAAATATATAGCAGACTCATCTAAATGTATCTCTAACACAAATTTTGACAATCGTCAAAGATGGTCTTCAGTCTTATTTAAAAAAAGTATACTATGTAAATGTCATCTATCCTAGTGAGCTTGAAATAAAGACACGACTGATTCCTCAAGTTCTGCTGCATATTTAGACTTATACCTTAATTATGACGCACACGAAAAGCTACATGTGAAACTTTATGACAAACGTGATGACATCAATTTTTCTATTGTCAACTTTCATTTTTTATGCAGCAATATGCCCTGCTTCACCTGCTTATGGTGTATTTGTTTCCCAGTTAATATGCTATGGTAGAGCTTGTTCCCACTACAAGAACTTTGTACAACGAAGTTGGCTGCTTGCAAATAAATTGTTGACTCGGGGATATTGCAAGCCTGGGCTTATCAAGGCCCTCAAAAAGTTTTATGGCCGTCATCACAGTATTGTTAATAAGTTTGATGTCTCTGTGTTCAGGATTTCCCTGGATATATTTGACGTCTCATAGTTCCATGTTCCTTTCACACAATTTTGATTACACACGTGGCGGGTGTAGCTAGCTAAACAGGAGGTACTTACCCTTGCAGTGCACCCTGACTCACTTCCCTGGTGGAAGTTCACGTGTCTAACCTAACTTGTCAGTTCCAAAGTATTTACTTTGCTTCTGGATTGTGATTCGGACATGGATTAGTTTGTTTGGTTTTGAATATTTGTGTTTGATCAATACACAAATCGATCGAATATGCGAGTTTTCCGAAAACACGGAAGTACAATAATTCATGACTTTTGTGGTTGTTTATAGTACTTCAATTTAGAAGCAATCGTCGCTTAAAACACTTGTGTATTGGGTAAAAGTATTTTATCACGTCATATATTGTAACAAGGTTTAACGTGGGTAAATAAAGAAGCCTTTGATAACTGGGGAGAGCATAAGCTATTTTTATGTGATTGATTAAAGATTATATTAGCATTTTAACGTAATATATATAGACGAAAGATATAGGTTATTTAGGGTCAAAACTGATCGTTAATGGTTCCCATTATTCTGTCTGGTAAAACACTGTTCTTGTGAAGAACTGGATACTTTGTAAACATCAAAATTAATTGAAAAAAGCAAACATTTCGAAAAAGAGTAAGCAATAAAAAACAAACATATCAATCCATGTCCAAATCACAACCCAAAACCAAAGTAAACACAAACATACCGATCCATGTCCAAATCACAACCCAAAACCAAAGTAAAAACAAACATAATAATCCATGTCCAAATCACAGCCCAAAAGCAAAGTAGAAACCTTGAAAACTGACATATTGAATGAACTTCCACTAAGGAAGTGAGGCTGGGTGCTTTGGAAGATTAAACACCTACTGTTTAGGTAGCCACACACGCCGAGAATTAAGAATTAAAGTATCATGGGAGTATGGTCAAATATACCCATGACAATTTTGGAAACAGAGGCACCATACTTATCGATAATACTGTGACGACGGCAATAAAGAACCTTGATTAATAACAGTTCCTGGTACGATTATTTGCGTAATGCTCGTGCTGTATTGTAGTGTATTGTTGATTTTTGTACAAATAAAAAAAAGAATTTTATTTAAGCTGCTAGTATTGGGTAAACACGGAAGTACAATAGTCCATTATTTTTATGTATGTTTATAGTATCTCAATATAGAAGCTATTGTCTCTAAAACGCTTGTGTATTGGGTAAAAGTGTATTCTATCACGTCATATAGACGACAAAAATAGTGTAATGGATTAAACGTGGGTAAATTTAGAATAACTGTGAAGAAGATAAGCTATTTTTATGAGATTAATTAAAAGATTATGTTAGCGTTTTAATGTAATATATAGAGAAAGATATATGTTAACCAGAATAAAAATAATGGTTCCCATATTTAGAAATGCTGGTACAAACACTGTCCTTCAGAGATTTTGGTATCAACATTAACAAAAAAGAAAACATTAAGCCTGAAACTAGACTCTGAAATTAATTTCAAACCTTATTATTTCTATTTTAGTGGTGATGTTTATTTACCTAATCATTAAAAATTGAGACTACGGTCTAAGCTTTTAGTTGAATTTTATCTACAGTTCCAACAGTAGATTCAAAATGCATGCTACATTACATTACAATTGATAAACATGATGTCTCTGTATCTATGTCTCTGTATCCAAAATTATCTTGATTATATTTGCCGTCCAATAGTTTAATGTTCCTTTTTATTCTCATGTTTGATTACATGTGAAGGATAACTTCCCAGTTATACCTGTTTTTTTTCCATTTTAACGGTTACTGTAACTGTCTCATGCCTAGTTATTCTAAATAAAGCCACGTTTATATGGAAATTTATTTTAAAATGTTGAAAACTAAAAAATTTAAAGACAAATACGGATTTCAGGAAATTGAGCCGAATAACCTCCACTTTGTCATCGTCAGTGCCAAAAATACGCAACTAGATTACGCCTTGTATTCTAATCGTTAGATTCTGAAACCAGGCAGTAGATATATGTCTAAAATGTCATCACGTTTTACATCTTTTTTGTATGTTCACAAAAAACATTGCCGTCGGATTTTTTATGAAAAAATTTATACAAAAATCAAGAATAATAGTTAAAATACGTTTAAGCGCCGTAACAATTTCATTTAGAGAATGGCCATTTTATCAAAGTGGAGAAGCGCTATATAGATGCAAGACACCTGTAACAATTAGCTTTAAATAGAGAAACCTCAATAAAACAGTTATTTCACACTGTAGAAAAATAATCAATGGCTAGTGGTGTTTTAAAGTGTATACTAGTAAGTAATTAGGCTTCAGATGAGCTTATGTGACAATTATATGTTCTATTTGGATACCTATCTAAGACTTCATCGGTGATAAATACAGAATTTCATTCCGTAACGACGGATATCAGTCATGTTGTATGACTTCTAATTGACCAAACATCAAATATTTGATTAAAACATAAATATTCAACAAATAACAATAAAACTAAGATGTCAGATATCAGAAAAATAAGGTATTGTATTCAAATTGTACTGCTTCTTTTGTTTTGATATTTACACTACACAACAGAAGCGGTACAACTTATAAATCCTTTGTGATCACAAAAACAAACACACCGCTCCATGTTTGATTAATAAAGCAAGAAATTTAAAACTAGGAAATTAAGTAAAACATCTTTCTTCCACGAAGAAAGAGAGTTCAAGAGATTTGAAAGTGTAGGCATCTCCAATTTAGCTAGCTACACGTGCAAATTTGAGGAAGGAACATAGAATTATTGGACGACAAATATATCCAGGGTAAATCTGGATAACGACTGGGCAATCATGCTTATCAATAATACTGTGATACGTGCCATAAAATGTTTTGAAAGCCTTGGTAGGACTAGCCTTGTGATATCCGTGCGTCAACAATTTATTTGTATGCTAATCAAAATTGCCTGTAGAGGCCATCAAAGGCACCTCTATCAAAAGTGGCAATATCGCAAAAGAACATTGCATCATGCTGCAAAACACCCTCATAGTCATCGCCAGAGCCAGCAAGCTTTATTACGTCCGCAATGTCATCACGAACGACAGCTAAATTACGTGCGCATTGTCGTCGCCAGTTCCAATGATCTGTCCAAATGTCTCTGTAAGTGTAATGTTATAAGAATAAAAAGACAGGAACCCAACACAATAGTTCAAATAATTTTGTATCTCCGTCACAATGTCACATAGACATTTTATCTTATAGAAAACGGGAACCATTATGTTACAATTGGCTTTAAACAGTCCTGATATCTTTGCATAATATTCCAGAACATCAAGTGCTGCATGTAAATATTTGGCAGATCCAACTAGAATAAGTGAAGTATCATCAGCATATTGTGATATATTGTACATTTCATTATCAATACAGATACCGTTTATATTCTTATTGTTTCTAATATAAATACCTAGAATTTCTGCACATAGAAGAAAGATGTAAGGACTCAGGGATCTCCTTGTCTACAACCTCTATTTAGAGTAAAGAATTTTGATAGAAAACCACTTTGTGTGACTGATGATGTAAAGTACATATCCAGTGTTTCATGGAGTTGCCATAGTTTAAAAAATCTAATACTTGTGAGATAAATTTCCAAGAGATTGAGTCCAAAGCTTTTTCAAAGTCAATAAGAAGTAGCATACCTGGTATGCTATTATTATCTGTATAATTCATTATATCATAAATCAAACGAATATTTTCCCCAATATATCTACCTTTTATAAACCCTGTTTGATCAGGATTGATAAGAGTATCTTAAACTGTTTTAATTCTCTCTGCTATACAGCCTGATGCAATTTAATATGAAGTATTTAAAAGACTTATTGGTCGCCAGTTTTTTAAATATTGTTTGGGTTTATCTCCCTTTAGAATACAATTTATAATACCCCTTTTTGTGTAACTGATAATTCACCATGTGTGTAACCGTAGTTTATTGATCTAACTAAAAAATACCTAAATCTTTCCAAAAAATTGTAAAATTCAGTAGTATAGCCATCAGATCCAGGACTTTTATTATTTTTCATTTTTTTAGGTATGACAAAGCTTCCTCACAGGTTAATTCTCCATTTAAACTTTCTGACTGTTCATTATTCAATTTTGTGACATTATATTTATCAAAACTACTTAACTAATCATTACATGAATCTTCTGAATTGCATGAGTATAAATTATGGCAAAAAAGTTCAATATCAGATAGGATTTCAAATTGTTCAACAATAATGTTGCCATCCCCTTTATCAATTTTCGGAATTGTCTTCTTTGTGAAATTTCTATTTTCTAAATTGCAGAAATATCTTGATGGTTTTTCTCTTTTATCAATCCATTTTGCCTTAGATCGCAGTATATGACCTCTCATTTTTTCTTCTCTTAGCTTTTTAAGTTCATTTCTTTTGCTTTCCAGTAACTCAGGATTTGGTAAGAAGTCTTGTTTTTCTATGAAATCTATTTCATTTATCACAAATTCAATTGATGAGTTAGTATTTTTTTTAATAAACGAAGAGTAGGAAATAGTTTTTCCTCTTATCTCCATTAGTAGTGTTTTAAAAAATAGTTGATCATTTATAAAAAATTTTAAGTCAGAATTGGAAATTTGATCAATGTTGTCACAATTATACACAGGCAGAGCATATTGTTGTTTTACTTTCTGAATGGCAGTTTTAATAGTTTCAACATAGACTTTATCTTTGAGTAGGGAGTTATTCATTTTCCAGAGACCTTTTCCACGAACAAAGTCATTTAATTTTACTGATAAAACTACTGTAGAATGATCTGTCCTATACCCTAATTCAATATTACATTGTTTGATACTGGGCATAAAACTTGTAGACACCAAGAAGAAATCAAGACGGGATTGTTTAATTGGGGTCTTTTTCCTCCAAGTATAACGCTTTAGATTTGGATAAAACTCTCTAAATGGATCGGTAAGTGAAAATTCCTCTTTTATATCTCTAACTTTAATGGTAGCCTTAGGATTATTTTGATGCTTATAATTAAAAGTGTCAAGTTCTTGATTGAGTACTAGATTAAAGTCACCACAAATAATGTATGTTTGGTCTTCAAATATGTTAAGGATATTATGCATTTCATCATAAAATCTTGGGTTATCCTCATTTGGACCATAAATATTAATTAGGGACAAAGGCTTATCATTAATTGTTAATTTCAAAGCTAGCATATTTCCAGATTGATCTTTTTTTGTTTCTAAAACTTTATATGCAAAGTCGTTTCTGAATAGAATGGCTACACCACGGGAATTTGATTTAAATGAATTAAAGTAACAGTCAAAGCCCCACTGAGTCCATACATAGCTATTTAGAGACTTTGTAGGACTTCATTGGTAATAAATCAAGAATTCCATTCTGTTAAGACGGACATCAGTCATGTTGTACGACATCTAATTGACCAAACATCAAATATTTGATTAAAACATAAATATTTAACAAATAACAATTAAACTAAGATGTCAGATATAAGGTATTGATTACAAATACTGCTTCTTTTGTTTTGATATTTCAAAAACAAAACGGACGCGTTACAACTTATAAATCTTTTGTGATCACAAAAACAAACGCTCCATGTTTGAATAACAAAGCAAGACATTTAGAACTAGCGAATTAAGTAAAACATCTTACTTCCTCAGGAAAGAAAGGTCAAGAGTTCTGAAAGTGTAATAAATAAAGAATTCCATTCTGTTAAGACGGATATCAGCGATTTTATGCTTCTAATTAGTCAAACATTAGATACTTGATATAAAATATAAAGGTTCAACACATTTCAATGAAACAATCAAATTGTTAATATATAAGATGTTACATTCAAATTCTACTACTTCTGTTCTGGTTGACATTTATACATATCACAACACTTGAAAATACTTGCTTTACATCATTTTTAAATTAGTTAACAAAATTGTCCTTTAAGGTCGTTAAAATGAACTCTATCAAAAAGTGACACTTATCTGCACGTCCAAATTAATTCAGAAATAGTTGGTGTATCAAGCTAGCTACACTGGTAAGACAATGTACATATACATATATTCCTTGAGCACCTGGTATCACTTCCCTTGATGGAGATCATGCGTTTAAAATATTTTGCCAGTTTTTAAAAGTTTTTACTTTACGTCGAATCAGTATTGTTTCAACAATTTGTGACCAGACATTTCCTCATTAATCTCAAGAGTAGATATGGTCACAAGTTGATTTGCTAGTCGAATTGTATGCAAATATTAATGATCTACTGTGAACTAATGCACACTTCAAGTGATGTTAAAGTACAGTTACTTGCAATGCTGCGAAAATACAGAACTATTAGTACATTATATTGGAACTAAGCCAATCAGTACGAACATAAAATATACCTTGACTGACTTGTTGTCGGCCTGCTAGATTGAAGTCTAACGTCTTAGCCCTAAAAATACTTTGAGAAGAATAACCTTATTCAGTGTTTGGTCAAAGTATAGCTATAAAAATGGCATACTTATTCAATGTTGGTTAAAAATAAAACAAATTAAATGAAAACCATATAAGAACTGATTAAGTCTGATTACTCAAGACTTAAATTTTGTTGTCTTTAAATATATTGGTACTGAAAAATATGTGCAATAAAAACGAAAATGCACACCCTTGATGGATTTGTGTTTAGATTCATCTGATTAAAGTCTGTAGTATGTGTTCAAAATAACTGAAAATTTGAAAATAAAAAGTAATCGAGCAACAGCTAATTCATATCAGACAGGTAGGATTTTTGTTTTTTTATTTATTAATATGCTGACGTTATCAATTACAAACATAGCAATTTTAGTCAAAACCAATGCCAATAAGTAATGTAAAAACATGCACATAATCAAAAACAAACATACTAATCCATGTCCGAATCTCAATCCAGAAGCAAAGTAAACACTTTTTGGACTAACGGACAAGTTACACACGTGAACTTCCACCAGAGTAGTGAGGCCGGATGCTCCGGAAGGGTAAGCACCTCCTGTTTAGCTAGCTACACCCGCAACATGAGTAATAAAAATTGTGTGAAAAAGCGCCATATGTACAATAAAGATTGAGTAGGAAAGGAACACGGAACTCAGTGGCGTTGAATTTACACAGAATAGTTTAGTTACCGACACATCATATTTATCAAAGATATTGTGATGACGGCCATAAAACTGTTTGGTAAGCCCACGCTTGCTATCCCTGTGTCAACAATTATTTACTATCAGCTTGATTCGTTGTATAAAGTTTCCGTAGTTGAAACAATCTCTATTATAGCGTATTAATAGTGAAACAAAACACTGTAAGCAGGAGAGCAATGTTTATTGCTGCATAGAAGAAAAAAGTTGGCAATAGAAAAAATAAAGACATCACGTTTGCTTCAAATATCGGTTTCAAATAGAACCTTTCATTGGCGTCATAATAGAGGTATAAGTCTAAATATGATGCAGATGTAAATGTCAAATCGTGAGATAACTATAACTTGCATCGTATTGTGATTGACATTTGCATTTACAACAATTGTCTATTTTCTAGCATTTCATTCACGTCCTTGTTTGTTAAACAAAATAAACGACTTCTGTAATTTGAATACTTCGAAAGTAGAAAAACAACAAATTGGTTTTCGTGATTTCTAGAAAGCTTGCGGTCTTATAATTTCTAAATGTAATTAAGTGAAGGCAGCAATTCCAAATTTAACATAATTGCTATCGGCTATTACTTGCCATATAAACAACATGCCTTACAAGGTTTCATGAGTTTTTATTAACTAAACATTCTAAGATCTAAATTGTTCTAGCGATACAGTAACAACCGGAACATTATCCTTGTAGTAATTACTGTTTCAAATGCAACTCTACCGATCAATGTTCTGGTTATCTTGCGCTAGAAACCTTTAAGTGTTTTGTTTTTAACTTTGCGGCAAAACCAAAACATTTATGTTTTTCCAATACCAGATTTACAAGTTTATAATGCCTGGAACTATACATGTTGCACGTAATAAATATAACTGTCTAGATTTTATCATGGATGAGTTATAAATAAATAAACAGGCTGTAAGATTTTACCCTTGTTTGTCGATAAATTTCGAGGCTATAAATTATACTTTCGGTTTTCAGTGTACAATTTTATAGCCGAAAACATATATAATTATTTAACCTGTTTTAATTTTATGTCACTAGACAGCCGTTTCGGAATACAATTTTTTACCACTAGTGCTCGGACTAAAATTTGAAAAACGAATTTTTTTAAGACGATCAAATGGAAAAAATATAAGAACTAAAATCTATTTTACCAAATCCATCTACTCTCAGAGCCGGTCTGTTGTGACAGTGAAGTTACGTTTTTTAATAGAAAATCATAAAAATCTAAATAAAAATTGATACTATTCAGTTATTTGTACCTAGTCGTAACTGAAAATCTATATACTCTTGGCACTACGGGGATTTAACATGGCAAAAATGACGATGTTTACACCGAAAGTGATGTCTTTGGTGACGTTTTACGTCATTTGTGCAACAGAGTCCGTCATTTGCCTTATTTTCATCCATAATACCCATAGCGCCAATGTTTTGCTCTGTGCAGAAATATTCTATGCTAATCACGCATACAGGTTTCCTGTTACGACTAGGTAGAAATAAGTCAATATTATCAATTTTATTAACATTTATTTTTCTATGAAAAAAGCGTAACTTCACTGTCACAAACAGACGGCTCCGACAGTAAGGCAATACTTTGAATGATAATGCATGCTTTAGGAAATTTACATATACGATATATATAATACTCAGTCTCCGTAAATTAATAGACGTCTACGCTTTGTTACCTTAGTATCCCATTTGAAAAAAGTTCATCCTTATAACGGGCGAATAAACATGAACCAATAGCGTAAACGTCGGAGGAAATGTACCTGAAATAAAAAGAGTCATTTACTGTCAAACCTGTCTATATGTGTCACCCAAGGAAACTAGTAAAGTTTGCCTTTATAAGCTGGTAGCCCTAATATAGATTCAAATAACATAAATAAAGAGCGATTCTGATAAAACTCACTGCCCTTATAAAGCAAGTTGTCCTTATATTTAGGTGGCCATTTAAACAGGTTTGACTATATATTCTTTCTCAAAGTACCAGCTGTTGAGTCTATCTCTGTAAAACAAGCTTTGGGACTATGATTTCACCTCTTACTCATGCTACCTCGACTTCAGTATCTAATTAGGGTAAACGCCCTGAAATATTGAATCTTTCTTAGCATTTGAAATTGATTTATTAACTTAATTAACTAAATACGAGGGGAAGTCAGAAAGTTCATAGAACAGCGTATTCAGCCAAACGTAACACACATTTCTTTACTTATTTAGACAAAACAACATTCCGCCATTTTAAACATATCAAGTTTATTTGTCACAACATATTTGTGTAATTCTCAAAAGCATTCAAATTTGGTGACCATCAAGCAATGATGGAAAATCAAAATGTTGAGTTTAGGGCAGTAAGAAAGTTCACAGTAGAGGGATCAAATGCCAAAGAAATTCACTGGCGAATGGCCGAGGAGTACGGTGACACTGGTCCTGCCTATTCCACAGTGGCAAAATGGTCAGCTGAATTTTAACGTGGGCGCACTTCACTGAAGGATGATCCACGGTCAGGTCGTCCAGCTGATGCCATCAGAAAGGAAACTGCCACGTCTGTGGAGACCCTCATCATAAATGATCGTCGAATTAGGATTGATGACATAGCTAGGGAGTGTGACATTTCACATAGAAGTGTATACACGGTTATCCACGAGCATCTTGGGATGTCAAAAGTATCCGCAAGATGGGTCCCCAGAAACCTTTATGTGCAGGATCGCTTCCAAAGTCTCCAGTCAAGTCGGGAGCTTCTTGGCATTTATAATGATAACCCGGAGAGCTTCTATTTACGTTTAGTAACTGGTGATGAAACATGGATTCATCATTGGGACCCAGAAAACAAAAAAGAGTCCATGTAATGGAAGCACCCTGGCTCACCCCCACCAAAGAAATTCAAAATCAAACCATCAGCTGGCAAAGTCATGGCCACTGTATTTTGGGATTGTAATGGTGTTCTGTTAATCAATTATAAACCTGCTGGAATCTCAATCACTGGGGCTTACTATGCTGATCTAATGAAGCAGCTGAAAGCTGCTATTAAATTAAAAAGGAGGGGAAAGTTGAGCCGAGGGGTATTGGTTCTTCTAGACAATGCTCCTGTGCACAAGTCAAGGATTGCATAAGCAGCAATTTGTGAATGCAAGTTCGAACAACTTAATCACCCAACCTACAGTCCCGATTTGGCACCCAGTGATTATTTCCTATTTAGAAATTTTAAATGCCATTGACGGGGAATCAGATTCCATATGATGACGGACTTAAGGCTGCCACAGAGGCATGGTTTCAGGACCAAACCAAAGACTTCTATTTCAAAGGTATAGACAGTCTGAAAGAAAAGTGGGCTAAGTGCATTGGGGTAAATGGGGACTATATTGAAAAATAATAATAATATGTATGGTTTGTTGCGGCAATATATACCCCGTTCTATGAACTTTTTGACCTCCACTCGTATATGCAACAAAGGTGTTTTCCTGACATTGTGGGAAAGATATAGATTAAAGAAAAATACTTTTTTAAATGGAAAACACTATTATGACCGATGAACACTAAAATTTAGAAGAAAGATGCTTTCAACAATGTTATATTGTAAAGATTATCCACATGTAACGCTTTAACCAGTTTTATACATATTTAAGAAGTAATTAATGACAGCGTATGTTGCACTTTTACACAATAAGTTTTAATAAAGACGCTTGCTATTATTTTGAATACCAGACATATAATTGTTAATAGCACTGGTAGTAGACACAAAACGATGGCAAGGTTATTATAAATGTTTTAGAGATAGTATTATTACTATAGCAGTCGAATATTTAGTAACAAACACAAGCATACGGACCCACGTCCATATCAGAATCCTAAAATGAAAGTAAATTAAAAACTTTTGAAAATTTGAAAACTGACAAATTAAGTTAAGGAACGTGTATAAAGAAGAATAAAGATGAAAACATTTAAGCTATTAACCAGGTCTTGTTGTAATTTGGATATTTATAGGTATGTTTGATTTTATTTGAGGTTAAGATACATAAATGGCACCCATAACAATATTACCTCACCAGTATGTAGTGAATATCAAATGTTTCGACAGTGACAAATCCTTTCCTTATAGTTTGAATAAAAAACAAACATACTAATCCATGTCCGAATCACAATCCAGAAGAAAAGTAAAGACTTAGGAACTGACATGTCAGGTCTCGTGACCTTCCACAAGGGAAGTGCTCCGGAAGAGTAAGCACCTTCTGTTTAGTTAGCTGCCACGTGTGTAATATAATAGCAATATAGAATTATTTATCGTTTATAAGACAAATTACTAACTGTAGGTACAACAACAAGAAAAAAACCCAGTTCGACAAACAGTTTTAGTCCTATTCCTATGAAAAAGTTAAAATGTCAATGTCTATCATAAATATATAAGCATCATTTCAGATCATGGCGTTCGTTCACGTGATCAATACCTCCTTACTCTTATGTAGAAGGAAATAGTTAAAGTTTATTTCTTTTTTCGGGAAAACTGATGCCATTCCGTATGAGATGTTAATAATTGTTTCTCACAAACATTATCATTTTCGGTATCAAGTGGTACGATGAGAGCCCCATTGCAAGTAATAAAGAACCAATGTTCTGAAAATAGTTGATGAAAAAGAAAGATAGCTTATAAAGATAACTTTATTGCTTACTATCTTTGGTAATAATTGTTTTCTTCACCATATTCCAAAACAAGGGACTACACGTTCCTAGCCTTACATTTTAATCAGTATTGAAAGCGAGAAAAAGTGCATATTACATTATCGAGGCTTCTGTGAAAACCTGCGTATAATAACTGTTGACAATAGTTGTATAGACATCTAACAGACATACCAATTTTTGTCCAAAATGAAATCCCAAAGCAAAGTATAGAGATTTTGAAAACTTCCAATTCAGTGAAGCGCGTGATTTTCTAACAGGGAGGTGAGACCGGATGCTCTTGAAGTGTGATCACCTGATATCTAGCTAGCTACATCCGCCACGTATGAAAAAGACCATGCATCTATAGACCACCAACTTTTTTTCTGATAAAAGTCCACACAATATCCATAAAACAACAAATGCAAAATTGATATCTTTATGATAGAATATAGCCAAAAATGTATATACAGAATATTTTAATTTTTCAGTCAAAAAAGTATATGTTATCAGTTTACCTCAAATTATAACATTTTGAATGGGTCTAATAAACTGCACATTGGCTAAACGAACTTTGGTGCTTGACATTTCATTGTATTACAATTGTCAAATTCCAACCTTTCACTTTCACGTCCTAGTTTTATGAAACTAAATAAACGATCTCTGTAATTTGAATGCTTGAACAGTAGATGAACGAACATATTGGCATTTAAAACTTTAGAACAATGGAGAAATAAAAATTTGAATATACAAGTGAGTACAGGTTTTTAAAATCAAATTAAGACAATTTGCAAAGTTATATCACCAAAGTCAGAATTTCTGCTCGCTTATGTGCCAGCTTCAAAAGTTTTACTTTGCTTTGGAATTGTGGTCTGGACTAGTTTTAGAATTATATCACCCTGTTACATTACAACGTACATTGTTCCTAATATGATCTTTATTGAATTACATGGAAACAACATCAGAGTGAGTGTCCGCAATTGGAGAGTACGCTTTGTAACCACATAAAAAAGTCAGTGATTACTGAAATTTAAAAACTCCAGAATACTAACGTGTATAGTGCGTTAAGTTTGACCTCCCCTTTTGACCTTTAATTTGAATATTCAAACATTCATATACATTGCTTAGTTTAGGGTCTATGTAAAGTTGATATATAAGGATGTAAGTAATACTGAACACCGAGTTTTTGCGGTAATGAAGCATGCTGTCTTACCTAAATCACACAGTCTATTAGCCCAATCTAATATTCAAATTTTCAAACTTCTAGATCAAACTTGACACACTATACCGTAGTCAAAACAGCACGTATTTGATAACTGAACAGACACACTAATAACATAAAGAAAACTGGGATGTCATGGTTTGTAGCATTAGAAGTTGATTTGTCATTTGAACCAATCCCTTAGTCGTCTATCACCTTAAACCAGTTATGCGATTGTGATATGGCATGGTTACTCATACAACCTAGACCGTTTTTAGAAGGACCGACTTCCTTTGAAAAACTACGGTTCTGCAATATTTACATGACGATGCATCTGTGATTCAATTTTATTGATTGTAGCATTGTCATCTACAGTTAGCAGTCTATCACTCTGCTTACTCATACTACCTCGGCCACTTGACTACTGGTTTAAACATAAGTGGATGGGTAGTCACTGTCACTGTCTATTAGTACTGTAATAACATCACATTTAGTCCAGTGTCCGCTAGAGTCGGGAATTTTAATATCAATATCAATGCGCCAAACATGCATTTGTCTCTTCTTGTCTTTTTCGTTTATAATTACCAGTTGACACAAAATTAATTTTCAATATTAGTGAAATAAACAATATATAAATCTCGACAGTGGTAGAAAAACGGATGTAATAATTAACATTAAATTTTCATAATTCCTTTGCTGCGACGCTGATTTGCGGAATTGCTTTGTTATTCAACATTATACATCTTTTCGTAAACTTAAACTTCATCCTTTAAAACTCGAATATTTAAATAATCCTTTAAAAATAATTATTCGACGCACTGTCTAAATTTCACCCGTTTGCCATTCTGTTTATTTTTCTGGCTTTGTGTTTCCTTGCAATTTAGTATTACCAAATATTTCAAATATCACGTTTCTCTAATCTATTTTAGAACATTTTCATATTTGTTTTCATGATCTGAACAGTTTAACCAAAGTAGTACGTTATTTGAAAATGTATATTGTGTATATTGTAAAATTTTGTCTTGAAATTGTCACCTTTAAAAACATGTGTTTCTTATCTGTAAAATCTTGGAGACATAACAAGACATCGGAGTAGTAAGTCACTCGCATTCAAAGTAAAACTTTTAAGTCAAATTTATTGTTTAGAAAATATAAAAACGGACATCAGATGTTGAAAAAACGTCGACATTGTAGAACATTAATTCGTCTGTTTGTCTTTGATTGAAAATAATATTAAAGTGTTTGATTGAATAATATTTCACTGCTTTTGTCCAAAAGTAAAATGTCGCAGTATACAAAATTATCTTGGATATATTTGCCATCCAGACGTTCCACGCTCCTTTATTTCGCAATGTTGATTATACACTTGTTAGGTGTAGTTAACTTTACAAACTTGCCTTTCCGGAGTACCCGGCCTCACTTTCCTTCTTCGACATCCTCATGTTTAACCTTATTTGCTACATTTTAATGTTTTTAATTACGTTTTTGATTGCCAGTTTAAACATAGACTGGTATGCTTGATTTTTTATTTCTTTATACAGAAATTCTAAGCTGGTCTTCCATTGGCCTTGTTAATCATTCTTGTTGAGTATTACAGAAAACATAAAATATCTATGTAGTTGTATAGTCCTAATCAATAAAAAGAACGATTGTGTTAACAAATCTTTAAAAAAAATGTGACAAACATCAAACCACAATCGCGATCGCGCAAAAAAGCCTACAAATAACCTCCTTTAAATAGTAACAGAATAAATTCCTTGATAATGATGGAAATGTTTTTTCGCATTATCGTGATAAGCATCGATACATCGAG
Organism: Anadara kagoshimensis; assembly: GCA_021292105.1. NCBI lineage: Eukaryota > Metazoa > Mollusca > Bivalvia > Arcoida > Arcidae > Anadara > Anadara kagoshimensis. The sequence goes on from CM037861.1 coordinate 59,340,099, forward strand.
AACAATTTCCGATAAAATATTGGCCAATTTCAGTGTTATTCCCCCAGTCGAGCTGTATGTCATGTATAATATGTTTATATATAGGAGTGCTCATTTCTAGTGAAATGTGTAATTTGACATTATTGGTTGCCACTTTTAAGCGTTGTTTATCGTGAAATTGCATGAGTAACAAGTACATTTAGACATCTTATTGATAAGAAGAGAAAAGTTCAATAATATGCAGCTTTCTGTTTCTATTTTAAGGTCATTTTAAATAAAACTGTTTCAACGGATGTAATCTCCGGACTCGCGAACGATAACGGCAGCTGATTCCGTATCTTTACAAATTATCTACCCATTAACACGAGGTGTTTCCGTTAGATAATTAAAAAAGAATATATGGATATTGATTTTTATATTTAATTGAAAACAAGCACTTAAAAAACACTTCAGTCTTCTGTAATTTATAGTGAATAGATAAATTATCATCACATATCAGTGTCTTTTTTAAGTAACATTTAATTGCTTGAACACAGAACTGTTACGTTTATTCTTATTGTGGGAAACATCCCTTGTCTAAATCAATAAGCAGCTGAAATTGTTGCATATAACGGTTTTATCAGTTCAATCAATTATTAGACATTTAAAAAACAATAAGGGTTACTGACGAAAAAGATGAATAAAAGATACAATACACAGTATGGCTATACTATAAACGTATTTATTTTCGCGGTGTTTTTTCATTTCGCTTATTTCGCGGTCGTTTGTTTTGCGCGAAAATTTATACTCTTCAAAAATTATATTATGCTTATTGTCTTGTTGTGCATATTTAAAAGATGCGAATATTTACCTACGCGGTTATGTCTAAATTTCTTATACCGCGAAAATAAATTCAAACGAAATTAGATACGTTTACAGTATATTAAGGCAAATTTATTATATAAAATACCTCTGGACATTTCATTGGTGTTGGGTCCTAACGAACAAAAATTATTTTCGCCATTGATAGCGGTTTGGTGCAGAGGTATAGATAAAATATTATCTGGCTCCATATTCAGATCTTTCTGTAAAGAAGTGACGAATACACATTAGATGATTTTATAGAAAGTTGAAAACTTAACGAACAATTTTTATGTGGCTGCATTTTAAGTAAATTTATAAAAGCGTTATATAGAACAAAGATTAATGATGGTCCATAGTTAGGTGATTTGGTATTAACATAATGAACAAAGATTAATGATGGCCCATAGTTAGGTGGTTTGGTATTAACGTAATGGACAAAGATTAATGATGGTCCATAGTTAGGTGGTTTGGTATTAACGTAATGAACAAAGATTAATGATGGTCCATAGTTAGGTGGTTTGGTATTAACATAATGAACAAAGATTAATGATGGCCCATAGTTAGGTGGTTTGGTATTAACGTAATGAACAAAGATTAATGATGGTCCATAGTTAGGTGATTTGGTATTAACGTAATGAACAAAGATTAATGATGGTCCATAGTTAGGTGGTTTGGTATTAACGTAATGGACAAAGATCAATGATGGTCCATAGTTAGGTGGTTTGGTATTAACGTAATGAACAAAGATTAATGATGGTCCATAGTTAGGTGGTTTGGTATTAACGTAATGAACAAAGATTAATGATGGTCCATAGTTAGGTGGTTTGGTATTAACGTAATGAACAAAGATAAATGATGGTCCATAGTTAGGTGGTTTGGTATTAACGTAATGGACAAAGATTAATGATGGTCCATAGTTAGGTGGTTTGGTATTAACGTAATGGACAAAGATTAATGATGGTCCATAGTTAGGTGTTTGGTATTAACGTAATGGACAAAGATTAATGATGGTCCATAGTTAGGTGGTTTGGTATTAAAGTAATGGACAAAGATTAATGATGGTCCATAGTTAGGTGGTTTGGTATTAACGTAATGGACAAAGATTAATGATGGTCTATACTTAGGTGGTTTGGTATTAACGTAATGAACAAAGATTAATGATGGTCCATACTTAGGTGGTTTGGTATTAACGTAATGAACAAAGATTAATGATGGTCCATACTTAGGTGGTTTGGTATTAACGTAATGAACAAAGATTAATGATGGTCCATAGTTAGGTGGTTTGGTATTAACGTAATGAACAAAGATTTATGATGGTCCATAGTTAGGTGGTTTGGTATTAACGTAATGGACAAAGATTTATGATGGTCCATAGTTAGGTGGTTTGGTATTAACGTAATGAACAAAGATTAATGATGGTCCATAGTTAGGTGGTTTGGTATTAACGTAATGGACAAAGACTATGTGGCGCAAGAGTAAGGATCTGAAAATAAAACACGCATTATGACTGTGACACCATTGTAAGACATTTTCTGTGAAGAACAGCAAACAAACAATATATGTCATAGTTATACGCTTATCTGTGAAAATACATTAATCCCCATGCTTTGTATTGGCTTTGACGAAACAATAAGCAAACATTACGCAGTTCCATGATAAGTAGGTATAAACAAAAACAAACAAACAAACTAAACCATGCCCGAATCACAATTCAGAAGCAAAGTAAAAACTTTGAAACTTACAAGTCATGTTATACACGTGAACTTCCACCAGGGAATTGAGACCGGGTGCTCCGGAAAGGTAAGCACCTCCTGTTTAGCTAGCTACACCCGCCACGTGTGTAATCGAAATTGCGTCAAATATATCCAGGGCAATCCTGGACACAGATACATCAAACTTATCAACAATACTGTGATAACATAACAAAACATCATTGAGTAACTCCATAATTAGGTTTTTCTGTGGAGTTTAAAGTTATATGATATGTTATGTTATAGTGCCTGCACGCATATTATACGTCAATACTCAAACTAATTGTATTTTATTTGTCGCAGAAGGTGTAAGGCTATGACATGTCTACCAACTTTATTGCAGCAAAACAATGTTCATTTCTGAGATATATTTAGATAAGGGAGATAACTCTGGTAAAAATTTCTGCACAATATAATTTTCATATTGGCAAAGACTATAATTTAAAGTTTTCTTTTGAGTTAAAACTAATAATATATTATTATTCTAAAAACAATTTATCGACTGTTAAATAATTTAGTGAAACATTTTAAGAGGAAAAAATATATCTTAGATCACATTAGGTTAGGCAATAAAGTCGTCTAATCTGTAATGTTAAATAACAGGTACATAACAAGGAAACCAAGCAAACAGCACAATATAAATACGATATAAAATCATCCAAAACAACAATAAAAGACAATAAACCACATTGTGGCCCATACATTTTTAATTTTCATCTCCTGCTGATGGTGTATGTGTTTCACAATTAATACACTGTGGTTAAGATTGATCCCGCTATAGGAACTCTATACAACAAAGGAAGCTGCTTACAAATAAATTGTTGACGCAAGGATATTGCAGGCCTAGGCTTATATCAAGGCGCTCAAAATGTTTTAATGCCGCCGTCACAATATTGTAGATAATTGTAATGTCTATGTATCTAAAAACACTGGATATTTTAACGCCTTACAGTTCTTACGTTTCCAATTTTAATTACATACGTGGCGGATGTGGCTAGCTAAACAAAGGGCGCCTAACCTTTCCGAAGCATCCGGTCTCACATCACTGATGGAAGTTCGCCTCTTTTACTTATTTTGTCAGCTTCAAAGTTCTTACTTTGCTTTGTTATTTTGGTAGGGACATGGATAGGTATGTTTGTTATTTTTCAATTTCTCTATATAGGCGGATAATATAACACAAAAATTCATAATGCGTCATGATAGCCACTATGTACAGTAACAAAGAATGTGAAATTGAATTACATAGGGATATTAATAAGGACCCATCTATCTCCGTATGTTTCAAATTTTACTTTCCGTTGGGATTGAGATTTGGACATGTATTGCTATGTTTGTTTTTCATTATGTTAAAAATTTGGAATTTTGTCCGAACTAACCGCTAATTAGTGAAGGGCTTTAGACTACTTTTAGTAGAGAAATAGAATGGGTTTTCTCAATTTCTCAGATTCAGTAGTGAACACAGTGTGAAATCTAGAGTGCCATTACCAAATATTTACAATATGACTGTAGATATATCTCTCTTCGATGAGACATGCATAAGCAATTGTATTGCAATTATCGTTGAAAAACAATAGGGGTCATGACTCTTGATGCGTATGAGTTTTTCCGCAAGATGTGATTGTCTTATTGTTATGACGTCACTAAAGGTCACGCCGATCTCGCATGGCAAAAAGCATATCTCACATGAGCAGGTATGGAAGAAATAGTGCCAAGAGTTGAAACAAATATCATGGGCACAAAATATTTATTGAAAGAAATGATTGTAAATATAAGAAATGACGAATGTTGGCACGCGCCATGCTATCTTGCATTATCTCTTGAAATACCATGATCAGAATGTCATTTCTTAAAGGAAAGCATGAAAAATGAACTGATAAGGACTATTTTTCATCAATTACTCCAATAGGAACTCTTGTGTGGATTAATATTTTATTTACCAATTTAGAGTTGCCTATTTATTCTGGTATAAAGTCCTTCATGTTCTATAAATTCGAATGATGAGCTCGGTAAAAAAAGCATTGAGAAATATCAATTGAGTAAATTGCCATTATAAACTTGTTACATTTTACAAGATGTTTTGTTCAGTAATATCCATTTGATGTGATAGATTTTGAATGACATTGACATCTTTCAAAAGGTTGTCCCTATTTTTAGTAACAAAATTATTGAAGAGTTTCGCTGAATGAGTGAATATAATAAAACATTTCAATTTGATCTTTCAATTGCATTGTAGAATTTTTCGTTATGATTTTTTTTTATAAAATTATGTCTCTTTGTGAGTTTCAAAATTAGTTGTATTTACTACAAAAGCTATAAAACGAAAAAAATGGCAAGTTTGTGTCTTTGTAAAATATTTGGAAATTAAGATATAATGTTAGTTAGGGCCTCATACAAGTGTTTGATATCCTTCCAAAGTGTACCCAGAGTTAATTACTAGTAAGAACCATGTACAAATTAACACGGAGTTTGAAAGGCACTTCAACAATAATAAAATTTACAAATTTACTGTCACATTACGTTAATCACGGAAACCTCCACCTGAAAAGTGAGACCGAGTGCTCTGGGAGGAAATTTACCTTCTGTCTAGCTACCTTCACACGCCACGTTTGTAATCAAACTTGAGAATGAAAGGCACATGGAACTAAAGGACATCAAATATTTCCAGGATAATTTTGGAAAGATGACCAGGGACATCATACTTATCAATAATATTATGTTAACGAGCATAAAGCTTTTTTGGATGACCCCTTGGTAAGGTTACGCTTGCAGTATCCATGAGTAAGCAATTATTTGTTTTGTGGTTCCCGTAGTTGGAACAAGTTCTACCATACCGTGCCAACTGTGACACAAATACACTATAAACAGGAGAAGCTGTCACATGTATATTGCAGCATAGAAAAAGAAATTTGATAATAGAAAAATTGAAGTCATCACATTTGTCAAATATATCCAATTGTAGCATTTTGGTGTCATAATTTACGTACAGTCCAACTGCCTTAAAGGCCACCTCTATATAAAGGCCATCTCCTTATAAAGGCCACTTTTAATAGTTCCCTTGAGTGGTTTTATAGACAAGTTTAAATATGGAGTAGAACTTGAAGAATCAGTCGTATTACCTTAGGCTCACTAAGATAGATGAAGTTTACATATTCTCTAAATTTCATACTATTAAGAGGTAGTGCAACATCTGTAAGTAGAGTTAAATGATTTGGTGACAGTCTTCTCTCCAGATTAAACAAGGGTCTGCATAAATTCGGCTTCATACGAATAAAGAAAAAAGTCATCAAGCAATGGTCATAGTTTCTGACAATTGGTTTACAAAATGTATAGAAATATGTTGTTTATCAAAACTTTTAACATTTCGAATTGTGTATGTTTGCAGTCCGTATGATACCTGACAAAATATCCAGGTTGTCTGTTCAGCAAGGAAATGAGGTCATGTGCTCTGTAATGGTAAGCACCAAAAACCATCTTTGACGGTAGTAAAAATACTTTATCTAACATGTGTTATCTGTCTTTTAAAACATTATTTTATCATTTTTTCATGTTGCACAGGATTAGGTGTAAAGATAGAAGCCGTTAAGTTTTTTTATTGCCTACCCTTCCGAAGCATTCGGTTTCACTTCCTTGGTGGAAGTCCCCGTGTCTAACCTAACTTGTCAGTTTCAAAGTTTTTACTTTGCTTCTGGTTTGTGATTCGGACATTGATTATGATGTTTGTTTTAATCTTATAGTCCGATCACTTATTCAGTGGTCTTAACAAAAGATCGTGGATTAATTGCCTTAAATTTCAATAATGCTATATGTAGATCAGTTATTTTTATAACATGTGATAAAATAATTTGATTAAAATTCTTATATTAAGTCTAAAAAACCAAATAAAACCAGTTTTTATCAGACGTGCATCTGAATTCAGACAATGCGTATCACGTAGTAAAATGCATTATCGCCAATAACTACATCTTTTGAGATAAAAATCGCGGCTTTGCTCGTTGAGCTTGAAGGTTTTGTAGTATTAAAACATTAAATTAAAAAATTGTGTCCTTCTAGGTCAAACATGTGTAATAAATGAATATTATTCATTATTTTGATGTTTGTTGTCCATTCATAAACAAGTGCAATGGGTTAGTCCGTGACGTATATGTTTAGGAATAGAAACACCTGTATAAGCAAATCAGAACCCAATTATGAATGCCTTACATGAATGAAACTGTCGAATATGCCATATCAACATATGAGGGGGACAACAGCTACCTTTCAATGAATTGCTAAATTTTGACTCCCGAAAACTAAAAAACTACAGCAAATATTAATAATTTAACCATGCAGATAGCAAAATAGTATTTTTAAATACTTATCTTTAAAACAAGACTGCAAACGAAGAAGTATTAATTTATCAACAAACTTTTATCGAAAACATTTAAAATTTATTCATATAACTTAAAAGCAAAAAATTGAAAAAACTGAGAATATTTGCAAAATATATTCAAAATATGAAAAATATGTTCTAATAAAACATGTGAAATTTCAAATCTATTGAAGTTATATCAAATAAGATATCGAAGTTTGAATCACACCACCCATTCAAAACATGTTTTTTCATCACTGAAAATGTGATCGAACTATAACATGAAGACGGAAACCAAAATGCACGTATGTGTCGAAGTCCATGTGCTTGTCTCTTCATGCGGGTTGTTGTTGGGTACAGACAGACTGTTGCATTAAAGTCTAATAACCATTAGCGTTTTTGATTTCCCAGCTGTACTTCATACCGTCTGGAACAAAGCATTTCAAAATTTGCTTGCTTTAAATATATCTATGTTTTTAGATAACATCGTAACTTATGTTAAAATCGATAAAATGGTTACTTTCATTATTCAATGTCTTTAATTTCTTTCTTGAAAAAATAATACAAAAAAATAAATAAATAAAATAATATACAATAAAAGTTCAAATTTATTGTTAAAACTATTATTGAAAAACAATCTAACATTTAAATTTTAATTAATTTTCTTTTGAACAAATCTAAAATGTTTAATTGAAAGGGAGGTAATTTAAATGGATAACACTTTGCGTCATATAAGAATTTTATATACAGTGTAATATGAAGGCGAAAAATGCAGGGTGGTACACGGGACCGAGCCCGCAACTTCGCGCATTTTCGGCAAGTTTTCTATTGGCTGAGCTATTCAGACCTAAACAAGCCACGGTAAATTTAATATTTATTTATTACACGGTTTTAAAAATGTGTTTTTGGTTTTCGTCTGTATGTAACTTGCTATTCACTGGTTTCCGTCATTGGAAACGTTTACTTGCTGTGAGAGACAAAAAGCAGCTAAGGGATGACCCCTTAGCTGCTACAAAAGACTTATTTAAGGTGTTCGTCGGTAACATGCGAGCCGAGGAATACAAAGTTTCGTATAAATTCCGTAAAGAGAACATAATTTATGAAGAAATTAATTTTTTTCTTTAGAGTAAAAATAGCCTAACACTTATTTGATGTCGGAGTGAGTTGAGTAATGTAATGCCATTATGGTGTTTCACGTCCCAGTCAAGAATACTTCACTTATATCAAAACGTCGCCAGCTATAAGTAAAGGTGTAGAAATATTGCCTGTGTGTTGCGCTGATGGCATTATACATCAGGGTTCTTTATTAGGCCACGCCTACCGTGACACGGGGCCTCGTTTAAGTTCCCATCCGAAAGAACCGTGACTTTCATTCTGTAATGCCAAGTGCTTTGCGAAAGAACAGTCGCTACCCATTTTCAAGTCTTCAAGTCCGAGAATGGAACCCACAACCTCCCACTTGTAGAGCAAGCACTCTACCAACTAAGCTATCGCAGTGGTTTTCGTAGGAAAATCAAACACCACTAAAACCTCACTTTTATGCCGCGTATAAAGAGGGTATAAATAGTTCATGCAATTTTTTGGTTTCAAAATTATATAGCCCCTCTGTTACTTAAAACTGAATATCATAATTATTATTATAGAAAATCTTAAGAGAAATCGTCAAGTTACGTCAAATAAGATATACGGCGATATCGTCTTCTTTATATATATAGTGACAATGTTTACGTCATCGTGTGATTCGGATAATTACCTCAGTAAACCATGATATTAAGAACTGCAAGACATGGTAAAACGGACAAATATGAAAGTGTATAATTATGACAGGTGTAACTAGTTAAACAGGGAGTGCTTACCACCCAATCTCACTTCCCTGGTGGAAGTTCACATGTTAAACTATTTTTAATTAAAAAGGTTAGGTTATTTTAATCGTTTGTTTTTCATTGAAGCACATAAAGGTTATCTATGAGCTTCAGCCACAGGGGTTGATGTCACGGTTTGTCCTGAACATTCAACAGGGACCTCAATTCCACCTATAAGTTGGTTGATTATCTGATGTTACTGAATTATTGAATCCACTATTAATGTTTAATTAAATTCAATAACAACTCAAAAAATATTCAATATTCAATTTCTTTACTTCATTCCGACCGGAACGAAGATTTCAAAATTAGCTACATTTTAGCTATATGACAACGCGACTGCTCGTAATATAGCTAAATATAACCGATATTATTGACAGTAAAATGGTTTTTTGTTTTGTTTATAAGTAAATTTAATTTTTATTATTTAAAACATACACATTTTTAATGTTTAAAAGAAATAATAAAAATTTTAAGTTTTTTAATGTAAAAATTATATAAAAGAAATAAGTTTAAAAAAATCATCAATTTTATTTTAAATAAAAACAAAATGTTTATTTTCAAAGGGAAGTAATTTCAATCAGTCTTATCCTTTATTGCTTTAATCATTCCATTATTCATTTAAGTTTTGCGATGCAAAAAATATATTTATTGACATCCTGCAACTAAGATGCTTTTCTTTTGGTCTCCGTCTTTATGTTGCTAGCCATTTTGGTTTCTACGGTGGCTGAATGAGGCCAGCCACAGTAGGTTTCCGACATTCGAAAAAGGAAATACATACGCGCGAATAACAGCTTCCGTCACATTGGAGGAATACAAAAAGAATAGAAATAATGTCGTTATTCATATCTCCCCTTCATAAAAATAGCAGACACAGCATGTCATCCTCAGGCTGGAGATCAACCTATATCACTTATATCCAGGCGAGTTCAGTTTATGAAGGATAGAGGAAACCGGATTGCGCGGAGAAAACCACCAAGCGACAGTAGGATCTGTCCCGAATTGGTTTGAGTCAAACCTTTGTTTGCAGAGAAGCTTTGATCCGTAAGCTCAAGCACAACTCTGTGCTTGAGGGTCCCTACCCTTCAATTCCCACCCTCCCCCCCCTTTTTTTTTCGTCACTTAACTCAAATAACCTTATTTGGACATCAAATAATACCAAACCATCCTGCGGTACAGGCCTGTCGAAAGCTTAACACTAAACTAACGAAAAGTAGCTAAAGGTCGGATACAGAGTGGTCGATATATGGATAGCTAGTGACAAAAAGATGCTGAAAGATTGATAGCAACTGTCAAAAGGCAAAGAAGGGTCGAGAGGAACTGCCACTAAACTTTTGACTTTTTTAAGAACCGGCACCATCTTGGCGTCAGAGCAATAAGAACTTCATTCATCAAGGGCCCCTCCTGGGCAATTTCGCGGGTGGCTCCTTTTACCTGGATTCGGGTCGTTGATTGTTCTCGGAATTCAAAAAAATGATTGCAATCTCTTTTAAAAAAAAAATACACGAAATGTCCATCAGCTGACAAAGATATTCTTAACTAAAACATATAAACTTGACTTTTACTTTATGTTGTAAATGTCACTGTTTTATACAAGTATCAAGTTTCATTTTTTATTTCCAATATGTTACCGTGAAACATTAAAATTATTTCTGCTATTTGTCATTTTTAAGTTAGGCTGTTAATCACTTTTCACTTTTTTGTACTAGTTTTTTACGTATATCTGTCCTGTTTTAAAAAGATGTTGAATAGATTTAGGCCTTATTGTTTGGTTTAACATTAAACTCAAATGCTCTTGTTACAAAAGCTTAACGTCTAAAATAGATGCACTAATCTATTCTTTCCGTCACTGTCACGTAAAAGCAATATAAATGTCATAGTTGAAATTTTCCGAATGATTTTTTTTCTGAAACAATAATATGAATACTTTATTCAGAATATTTATTACCGCCAATCCCTAAACGCTTACAGTACAAACCTATCCAAATGTTAACACTAAACTAACGAATTGATGACAAACTGCCGACACCTCATCTCGGCCAATCTTTAGCTATATCTCGACAAATTTTCGACAGCTCCACATTATTTTCACACATTAACTATCCGTACCACGATCACTTGGCGGCCCGAGATCAAGCTCCTTTTCGATAGCTAAGTGTTAAACTTTCGACAGGCCTGTATTCATCTTTTAAACGAAAATCGTCAAACAATATTGAAACGGTATTAGAACATTAAAGTAGCGATGGTAAGCAGGTGATCACCATCACAAGCTGATACAAACAATTCTAAACTCAACGTGTGGTGTGTAGAAATACGCACATGCAGGGTTACTATGGTGATACAAAAAATTTAAACTCACCATGTGGTGTGTAGGGATATATACATTATGGTTACTATGGTGATATAAACAATTCTAAACTCACCATGTGGTGTGTAGAAATATGTACATTATGGTAACTATGGTGATACAAACAATTCTAAACTCACATTGTGGTGTATAGAAATACGTGCATGTATGGTTACCATGGTTTTTAGAAACCAAATCACTAAAATTTCCTTAATTGCACTGCAAAGAAAGAAATGAAAAGCCAAAGCAAAGTATAGGATAGTTCTTAAAAGAATTTGAAAAATTATCTAGCAGAAGACTTGGTGAATTATGAATAAACATCTTTTGTCAAGACTAATCACAAGTATTGCTGTAAACGTATTTATTTATTTATTTTCGCGGTGTACTTATTATACCCCCCCTGCTTAAATAGTGGGGGGCATATAGTGATAGGGGTGTCCGTCCGTCCTTCCGTTACACCTTAGGGTACTTATCTCTTCTCAGCAACTCCTCCTAAACCCTTCAATTGATTTTCATGAAACTTTCACACAATCTTTGTGATATAATGTAGATGTGCACCTCCTATTTAAAAATTTTATCCGATGGATTTTTGGGAGCGGGGGGTATTTTTTGTGAGCTTGTGGCTCACAGTTTTTCTAGTTTTTGCTAATTTCGCGGTCGTTTGTTTTGCACAAAAATTAATACGGAGCGAAAATAAAAGTATGCTTATTATGGTATAGTGCCTATTTAAAAAACGGGAAAATTTAACCACGCGGACATGTCTAAATTTCATATATCGCGAAAATAAATACACGCGAAATTAAATACGTTTACAGTATAAACTGTATATTTATAACAAGACAGTTATATTTATTGCATGCAACTTGAAGTTCCAGGCATTATATAGAGAATAAAGCATGGTTAATTCTATATCACATATCATATCGGCCCGAGACTACAATATCAGACAGAGAGCTTTAGCCCTCGGTCTGATATTGGTCGAGGGCGAATATGACATGTGATATGGAATTAACCATGCTTTGTTCTTTTTATCATACGTATATTTTAGGTTTTGCATATATGGTATCAATTACAAAAATTTGCCATCACTTACGAGTGTAACAAAATTTAACATTATTTATTATTGATGAAATAAATGGGAAAAAAACTTTGACACAATTGGCAAATATTTTTTGAAAGCCTATGGTGGTCCAATTTCCTATTAAAGACTCCAAATTTAATAGCATATCTGAAGTACGTTACTTATTCAACATTGCAGCGTTCAACATTGAATAAGTAAACAGTTACTTATTCAACATTTGCAAATATTTTGTTTCATTCATAAAACATCAAATAAAACAAATTTTATCACATTTCACGATTAAATGTCACTACCAAGTATGGTTACCCCCAGTGCCTCGGAACACATTGGCTTAAAGCTTCAATGTAAGCCCATGTCATTATACAGTGTATTTCATATAGACGAAAAGTAAAGAGCCTGAACAAAGTGAAGCTTTCACTGTGCTCGGAATTTCAGAATATCATTTTGTACTACTATGCTTAGGCAATGTCACTACCAAGTATGGTTACCCCCAGTGCCTCGGAACACATTGGCTTAAAGCTTCAATGTAAGCCCATGTCATTATACAGTGTATTTCATATAGACGAAAAGTAAAGAGCCTGAGCAAAGTGAAGCTTTCACTGTGCTCGGAATTTCAGAATATCATTTTGTACTACTATGCTTAGGCAATGTCACCATTAAGTATGGTTACCCCCAGTGCCTCGGAACACATTGGCTTAAAGCTTCAATGTAAGCCCATGTCATTATACAGTGTATTTCATATAGACGAAAAGTAAAGAGCCTGAGCAAAGTGAAGCTTTCACTGTGCTCGGAATTTCAGAATATCATTTTGTACTACTATGCTTAGGCAATGTCACCATTAAGTATGGTTACCCCCAGTGCCTCGGAACACATTGGCTTTAAGCTTCAATGTAAGCCCATGTCATTATACAGTGTATTTCATATAGACGAAAAGTAAAGAGCCTGAGCAAAGTGAAGCTTTCACTGTGCTCGGAATTTCAGAATATCATTTTGTACTACTATGCTTAGGCAATGTCACTACCAAGTATGGTTACCCCCAGTGCCTCGGAACACATTGGCTTAAAGCTTCAATGTAAGCCCATGTCATTATACAGTGTATTTCATATAGACGAAAAGTAAAGAGCCTGAGCAAAGTGAAGCTTTAACTGTGCTCGGAATTTCAGAATATCATTTTGTACTACTATGCTTAGGCAATGTCACTACTAAGTATGGTTACCCCCAGTGCCTCGGAACACATTGGCTTTAAGCTTCAATGTAAGCCCATGTCATTATACAGTGTATTTCATATAGACGAAAAGTAAAGAGCCTGAGCAAAGTGAAGCTTTCACTGTGCTCGGAATTTCAGAATATCATTTTGTACTACTATGCTTAGGCAATGTCACTACCAAGTATGGTTACCCCAGTGCCTCGGAACACATTGGCTTAAAGCTTCAATGTAAGCCCATGTCATTATACAGTGTATTTCATATAGACGAAAAGTAAAGAGCCTGAGCAAAGTAAAGCTTTCACTGTGCTCGGAATTTCAGAATATCATTTTGTACTACTATGCTTAGGCAATGTCACTACCAAGTATGGTTACCCCAGTGCCTCGGAACACATTGGCTTAAAGCTTCAATGTAAGCCCATGTCATTATACAGTGTATTTCATATAGACGAAAAGTAAAGAGCCTGAGCAAAGTGAAGCTTTCACTGTGCTCGGAATTTCAGAATATCATTTGGTACTACTATGCTTAGGCAATGTCACTACCAAGTATGGTTACCCCCAGTGCCTCGGAACACATTGGCTTAAAGCTTCAATGTAAGCCCATGTCATTATACAGTGTATTTCATATAGACGAAAAGTAAAGAGCCTGAGCAAAGTGAAGCTTTCACTGTGCTCGGAATTTCAGAATATCATTTTGTACTACTATGCTTAGGCAATGTCACCATTAAGTATGGTTACCCCCAGTGCCTCGGAACACATTGGCTTAAAGCTTCAATGTAAGCCCATGTCATTATACAGTGTATTTCATATAGACGAAAAGTAAAGAGCCTGAGCAAAGTGAAGCTTTTACTGTGCTCGGAATTTCAGAATATCATTTGTACTACTATGCTTAGGCAATGTCACCATTAAGTATGTTACCCCAGTGCCTCGGAACACATTGGCTTTAAGCTTCAATGTAAGCCCATGTCATTATACAGTGTATTTCATATAGACGAAAAGTAAAGAGCCTGAGCAAAGTGAAGCTTTCACTGTGCTCGGAATTCAGAATATCATTTTGTACTACTTTCCATAGGCAATGTCACTACCAAGTATGGTTACCCCCAGTGCCTCGGAACACATTGGCTTAAAGCTTCAATGTAAGCCCATGTCATTATACAGTGTATTTCATATAGACGAAAAGTAAAGAGCCTGAACAAAGTGAAGCTTTCACTGTGCTCGGAATTTCAGAATATCATTTTGTACTACTATGCTTAGGCAATGTCACTACCAAGTATGGTTACCCCCAGTGCCTCGGAACACATTGGCTTAAAGCTTCAATGTAAGCCCATGTCATTATACAGTGTATTTCATATAGACGAAAAGTAAAGAGCCTGAGCAAAGTGAAGCTTTCACTGTGCTCGGAATTTCAGAATATCATTTTGTACTACTATGCTTAGGCAATGTCACCATTAAGTATGGTTACCCCCAGTGCCTCGGAACACATTGGCTTAAAGCTTCAATGTAAGCCCATGTCATTATACAGTGTATTTCATATAGACGAAAAGTAAAGAGCCTGAGCAAAGTGAAGCTTTTACTGTGCTCGGAATTTCAGAATATCATTTTGTACTACTATGCTTAGGCAATGTCACCATTAAGTATGGTTACCCCCAGTGCCTCGGAACACATTGGCTTTAAGCTTCAATGTAAGCCCATGTCATTATACAGTGTATTTCATATAGACGAAAAGTAAAGAGCCTGAGCAAAGTGAAGCTTTCACTGTGCTCGGAATTTCAGAATATCATTTTGTACTACTTTCCATAGGCAATGTCACTACCAAGTATGGTTACCCCCAGTGCCTCGGAACACATTGGCTTAAAGCTTCAATGTAAGCCCATGTCATTATACAGTGTATTTCATATAGACGAAAAGTAAAGAGCCTGAACAAAGTGAAGCTTTCACTGTGCTCGGAATTTCAGAATATCATTTTGTACTACTATGCTTAGGCAATGTCACTACCAAGTATGGTTACCCCCAGTGCCTCGGAACACATTGGCTTAAAGCTTCAATGTAAGCCCATGTCATTATACAGTGTATTTCATATAGACGAAAAGTAAAGAGCCTGAGCAAAGTGAAGCTTTCACTGTGCTCGGAATTTCAGAATATCATTTTGTACTACTATGCTTAGGCAATGTCACTACCAAGTATGGTTACCCCCAGTGCCTCGGAACACATTGGCTTAAAGCTTCAATGTAAGCCCATGTCATTATACAGTGTATTTCATATAGACGAAAAGTAAAGAGCCTGAGCAAAGTGAAGCTTTCACTGTGCTCGGAATTTCAGAATATCATTTTGTACTACTATGCTTAGGCAATGTCACCATTAAGTATGGTTACCCCCAGTGCCTCGGAACACATTGGCTTAAAGCTTCAATGTAAGCCCATGTCATTATACAGTGTATTTCATATAGACGAAAAGTAAAGAGCCTGAGCAAAGTGAAGCTTTCACTGTGCTCGGAATTTCAGAATATCATTTTGTACTATTATGCTTAGGCAATGTCACCATTAAGTATGGTTACCCCCAGTGCCTCGGAACACATTGGCTTTAAGCTTCAATGTAAGCCCATGTCATTATACAGTGTATTTCATATAGACGAAAAGTAAAGAGCCTGAGCAAAGTGAAGCTTTCACTGTGCTCGGAATTTCAGAATATCATTTTGTACTACTATGCTTAGGCAATGTCACTACCAAGTATGGTTACCCCCAGTGCCTCGGAACACATTGGCTTAAAGCTTCAATGTAAGCCCATGTCATTATACAGTGTATTTCATATAGACGAAAAGTAAAGAGCCTGAGCAAAGTGAAGCTTTAACTGTGCTCGGAATTTCAGAATATCATTTTGTACTACTATGCTTAGGCAATGTCACTACTAAGTATGGTTACCCCCAGTGCCTCGGAACACATTGGCTTTAAGCTTCAATGTAAGCCCATGTCATTATACAGTGTATTTCATATAGACGAAAAGTAAAGAGCCTGAGCAAAGTGAAGCTTTCACTGTGCTCGGAATTTCAGAATATCATTTTGACTACTATGCTTAGGCAATGTCACTACCAAGTATGGTTACCCCAGTGCCTCGGAACACATTGGCTTAAAGCTTCAATGTAAGCCCATGTCATTATACAGTGTATTTCATATAGACGAAAAGTAAAGAGCCTGAGCAAAGTAAAGCTTTCACTGTGCTCGGAATTTCAGAATATCATTTTGTACTACTATGCTTAGGCAATGTCACTACCAAGTATGGTTACCCCCAGTGCCTCGGAACACATTGGCTTAAAGCTTCAATGTAAGCCCATGTCATTATACAGTGTATTTCATATAGACGAAAAGTAAAGAGCCTGAGCAAAGTAAAGCTTTCACTGTGCTCGGAATTTCAGAATATCATTTGTACTACTATGCTTAGGCAATGTCACTACCAAGTATGGTTACCCCCAGTGCCTCGGAACACATTGGCTTAAAGCTTCAATGTAAGCCCATGTCATTATACAGTGTATTTCATATAGACGAAAAGTAAAGAGCCTGAGCAAAGTGAAGCTTTCACTGTGCTCGGAATTTCAGAATATCATTTGTACTACTATGCTTAGGCAATGTTACCATTAAGTATGGTTACCCCCAGTGCCTCGGAACACATTGGCTTAAAGCTTCAATGTAAGCCCATGTCATTATACAGTGTATTTCATATAGACGAAAAGTAAAGAGCCTGAGCAAAGTGAAGCTTTTACTGTGCTCGGAATTTCAGAATATCATTTTGTACTACTATGCTTAGGCAATGTCACCATTAAGTATGGTTACCCCCAGTGCCTCGGAACACATTGGCTTAAAGCTTCAATGTAAGCCCATGTCATTATACAGTGTATTTCATATAGACGAAAAGTAAAGAGCCTGAGCAAAGTGAAGCTTTTACTGTGCTCGGAATTTCAGAATATCATTTTGTACTACTATGCTTAGGCAATGTCACCATTAAGTATGGTTACCCCAGTGCCTCGGAACACATTGGCTTAAAGCTTCAATGTAAGCCCATGTCATTATACAGTGTATTTCATATAGACGAAAAGTAAAGAGCCTGAGCAAAGTGAAGCTTTCACTGTGCTCGGAATTTCAGAATATCATTTTGTACTACTTTCCATAGGCAATGTCACTACCAAGTATGGTTACCCCCAGTGCCTCGGAACACATTGGCTTAAAGCTTCAATGTAAGCCCATGTCATTATACAGTGTATTTCATATAGACGAAAAGTAAAGAGCCTGAACAAAGTGAAGCTTTCACTGTGCTCGGAATTTCAGAATATCATTTTGTACTACTATGCTTAGGCAATGTCACTACCAAGTATGGTTACCCCCAGTGCCTCGGAACACATTGGCTTAAAGCTTCAATGTAAGCCCATGTCATTATACAGTGTATTTCATATAGACGAAAAGTAAAGAGCCTGAGCAAAGTGAAGCTTTACTGTGCTCGGAATTTCAGAATATCATTTTGTACTACTATGCTTAGGCAATGTCACTACCAAGTATGGTTACCCCCAGTGCCTCGGAACACATTGGCTTAAAGCTTCAATGTAAGCCCATGTCATTATACAGTGTATTTCATATAGACGAAAAGTAAAGAGCCTGAGCAAAGTGAAGCTTTCACTGTGCTCGGAATTTCAGAATATCATTTTGTACTACTATGCTTAGGCAATGTCACTTAAGTATGGTTACCCCAGTGCCTCGGAACACATTGGCTTTAAGCTTCAATGTAAGCCCATGTCATTATACAGTGTATTTCATATAGACGAAAAGTAAAGAGCCTGAGCAAAGTGAAGCTTTCACTGTGCTCGGAATTTCAGAATATCATTTTGTACTACTATGCTTAGGCAATGTCACTACCAAGTATGGTTACCCCCAGTGCCTCGGAACACATTGGCTTAAAGCTTCAATGTAAGCCCATGTCATTATACAGTGTATTTCATATAGACGAAAAGTAAAGAGCCTGAGCAAAGTGAAGCTTTAACTGTGCTCGGAATTTCAGAATATCATTTTGTACTATTGCTTAGGCAATGTCACTACTAAGTATGGTTACCCCCAGTGCCTCGGAACACATTGGCTTTAAGCTTCAATGTAAGCCCATGTCATTATACAGTGTATTTCATATAGACGAAAAGTAAAGAGCCTGAGCAAAGTGAAGCTTTCACTGTGCTCGGAATTTCAGAATATCATTTTGTACTACTATGCTTAGGCAATGTCACTACCAAGTATGGTTACCCCAGTGCCTCGGAACACATTGGCTTAAAGCTTCAATGTAAGCCCATGTCATTATACAGTGTATTTCATATAGACGAAAAGTAAAGAGCCTGAGCAAAGTAAAGCTTTCACTGTGCTCGGAATTTCAGAATATCATTTTGTACTACTATGCTTAGGCAATGTCACTACCAAGTATGGTTACCCCCAGTGCCTCGGAACACATTGGCTTAAAGCTTCAATGTAAGCCCATGTCATTATACAGTGTATTTCATATAGACGAAAAGTAAAGAGCCTGAGCAAAGTGAAGCTTTCACTGTGCTCGGAATTTCAGAATATCATTTGTACTACTATGCTTAGGCAATGTCACTACCAAGTATGGTTACCCCCAGTGCCTCGGAACACATTGGCTTAAAGCTTCAATGTAAGCCCATGTCATTATACAGTGTATTTCATATAGACGAAAAGTAAAGAGCCTGAGCAAAGTGAAGCTTTTACTGTGCTCGGAATTTCAGAATATCATTTTGTACTACTATGCTTAGGCAATGTCACCATTAGTATGGTTACCCCCAGTGCCTCGGAAACATTGGCTTAAAGCTTCAATGTAAGCCCATGTCATTATACAGTGTATTTCATATAGACGAAAAGTAAAGAGCCTGAGCAAAGTGAAGCTTTTACTGTGCTCGGAATTTCAGAATATCATTTTGTACTACTATGCTTAGGCAATGTCACCATTAAGTATGGTTACCCCCAGTGCCTCGGAACACATTGGCTTAAAGCTTCAATGTAAGCCCATGTCATTATACAGTGTATTTCATATAGACGAAAAGTAAAGAGCCTGAGCAAAGTGAAGCTTTCACTGTGCTCGGAATTTCAGAATATCATTTTGTACTACTTTTATAGGCAATGTCACTACCAGTATGGTTACCCCCAGTGCCTCGGAACACATTGGCTTAAAGCTTCAATGTAAGCCCATGTCATTATACAGTGTATTTCATATAGACGAAAAGTAAAGAGCCTGAACAAAGTGAAGCTTTCACTGTGCTCGGAATTTCAGAATATCATTTGTACTACTATGCTTAGGCAATGTCACTACCAAGTATGGTTACCCCCAGTGCCTCGGAACACATTGGCTTAAAGCTTCAATGTAAGCCCATGTCATTATACAGTGTATTTCATATAGACGAAAAGTAAAGAGCCTGAGCAAAGTGAAGCTTTCACTGTGCTCGGAATTTCAGAATATCATTTTGTACTACTATGCTTAGGCAATGTCACTACCAAGTATGGTTACCCCCAGTGCCTCGGAACACATTGGCTTAAAGCTTCAATGTAAGCCCATGTCATTATACAGTGTATTTCATATAGACGAAAAGTAAAGAGCCTGAGCAAAGTGAAGCTTTCACTGTGCTCGGAATTTCAGAATATCATTTTGTACTACTATGCTTAGGCAATGTCACCATTAAGTATGGTTACCCCCAGTGCCTCGGAACATTGGCTTTAAGCTTCAATGTAAGCCCATGTCATTATACAGTGTATTTCATATAGACGAAAAGTAAAGAGCCTGAGCAAAGTGAAGCTTTCACTGTGCTCGGAATTTCAGAATATCATTTTGTACTACTATGCTTAGGCAATGTCACTACCAAGTATGGTTACCCCCAGTGCCTCGGAACACATTGGCTTAAAGCTTCAATGTAAGCCCATGTCATTATACAGTGTATTTCATATAGACGAAAAGTAAAGAGCCTGAGCAAAGTGAAGCTTTCACTGTGCTCGGAATTTCAGAATATCATTTTGTACTACTATGCTTAGGCAATGTCACTACCAAGTATGGTTACCCCCAGTGCCTCGGAACACATTGGCTTAAAGCTTCAATGTAAGCCATGTCATTATACAGTGTATTTCATATAGACGAAAAGTAAAGAGCCTGAGCAAAGTAAGCTTTCACTGTGCTCGGAATTTCAGAATATCATTTGTACTACTATGCTTAGGCAATGTCACTACCAAGTATGGTTACCCCCAGTGCCTCGGAACACATTGGCTTAAAGCTTCAATGTAAGCCCATGTCATTATACAGTGTATTTCATATAGACGAAAAGTAAAGAGCCTGAGCAAAGTGAAGCTTTCACTGTGCTCGGAATTTCAGAATATCATTTGTACTACTATGCTTAGGCAATGTCACTACCAAGTATGGTTACCCCAGTGCCTCGGAACACATTGGCTTAAAGCTTCAATGTAAGCCCATGTCATTATACAGTGTATTTCATATAGACGAAAAGTAAGAGCCTGAGCAAAGTGAAGCTTTCACTGTGCTCGGAATTTCAGAATATCATTTTGTACTACTATGCTTAGGCAATGTCACCATTAAGTATGGTTACCCCCAGTGCCTCGGAACACATTGGCTTAAAGCTTCAATGTAAGCCCATGTCATTATACAGTGTATTTCATATAGACGAAAAGTAAAGAGCCTGAGCAAAGTGAAGCTTTTACTGTGCTCGGAATTTCAGAATATCATTTTGTACTACTATGCTTAGGCAATGTCACCATTAAGTATGGTTACCCCCAGTGCCTCGGAACACATTGGCTTAAAGCTTCAATGTAAGCCCATGTCATTATACAGTGTATTTCATATAGACGAAAAGTAAAGAGCCTGAGCAAAGTGAAGCTTTTACTGTGCTCGGAATTTCAGAATATCATTTTGTACTACTATGCTTAGGCAATGTCACCATTAAGTATGGTTACCCCCAGTGCCTCGGAACACATTGGCTTTAAGCTTCAATGTAAGCCCATGTCATTATACAGTGTATTTCATATAGACGAAAAGTAAAGAGCCTGAGCAAAGTGAAGCTTTCACTGTGCTCGGAATTTCAGAATATCATTTTGTACTACTTGCCATAGGCAATGTCACTACCAAGTATGGTTACCCCAGTGCCTCGGAACACATTGGCTTAAAGCTTCAATGTAAGCCCATGTCATTATACAGTGTATTTCATATAGACGAAAAGTAAAGAGCCTGAACAAAGTGAAGCTTTCACTGTGCTCGGAATTTCAGAATATCATTTTGTACTACTATGCTTAGGCAATGTCACTACCAAGTATGGTTACCCCAGTGCCTCGGAACACATTGGCTTAAAGCTTCAATGTAAGCCCATGTCATTATACAGTGTATTTCATATAGACGAAAAGTAAAGAGCCTGAGCAAAGTGAAGCTTTCACTGTGCTCGGAATTTCAGAATATCATTTTGTACTACTATGCTTAGGCAATGTCACTACCAAGTATGGTTACCCCCAGTGCCTCGGAACACATTGGCTTAAAGCTTCAATGTAAGCCCATGTCATTATACAGTGTATTTCATATAGACGAAAAGTAAAGAGCCTGAGCAAAGTGAAGCTTTCACTGTGCTCGGAATTTCAGAATATCATTTGGTACTACTATGCTTAGGCAATGTCACCATTAAGTATGGTTACCCCCAGTGCCTCGGAACACATTGGCTTTAAGCTTCAATGTAAGCCCATGTCATTATACAGTGTATTTCATATAGACGAAAAGTAAAGAGCCTGAGCAAAGTGAAGCTTTCACTGTGCTCGGAATTTCAGAATATCATTTTGTACTACTATGCTTAGGCAATGTCACTACCAAGTATGGTTACCCCCAGTGCCTCGGAACACATTGGCTTAAAGCTTCAATGTAAGCCCATGTCATTATACAGTGTATTTCATATAGACGAAAAGTAAAGAGCCTGAGCAAAGTGAAGCTTTACTGTGCTCGGAATTTCAGAATATCATTTTGTACTACTATGCTTAGGCAATGTCACTACTAAGTATGGTTACCCCAGTGCCTCGGAACACATTGGCTTTAAGCTTCAATGTAAGCCCATGTCATTATACAGTGTATTTCATATAGACGAAAAGTAAAGAGCCTGAGCAAAGTGAAGCTTTCACTGTGCTCGGAATTTCAGAATATCATTTTGTACTACTATGCTTAGGCAATGTCACTACCAAGTATGGTTACCCCCAGTGCCTCGGAACACATTGGCTTAAAGCTTCAATGTAAGCCCATGTCATTATACAGTGTATTTCATATAGACGAAAAGTAAAGAGCCTGAGCAAAGTAAAGCTTTCACTGTGCTCGGAATTTCAGAATATCATTTGTACTACTATGCTTAGGCAATGTCACTACCAAGTATGGTTCCCCCAGTGCCTCGGAACACATTGGCTTAAAGCTTCAATGTAAGCCCATGTCATTATACAGTGTATTTCATATAGACGAAAAGTAAGAGCCTGAGCAAAGTGAAGCTTTCACTGTGCTCGGAATTTCAGAATATCATTTTACTACTATGCTTAGGCAATGTCACTACCAAGTATGGTTACCCCCAGTGCCTCGGAACACATTGGCTTAAAGCTTCAATGTAAGCCCATGTCATTATACAGTGTATTTCATATAGACGAAAAGTAAAGAGCCTGAGCAAAGTGAAGCTTTCACTGTGCTCGGAATTTCAGAATATCATTTGTACTACTATGCTTAGGCAATGTCACCATTAAGTATGGTTACCCCCAGTGCCTCGGAACACATTGGCTTAAAGCTTCAATGTAAGCCCATGTCATTATACAGTGTATTTCATATAGACGAAAAGTAAAGAGCCTGAGCAAAGTGAAGCTTTTACTGTGCTCGGAATTTCAGAATATCATTTGTACTACTATGCTTAGGCAATGTCACCATTAAGTATGGTTACCCCCAGTGCCTCGGAACACATTGGCTTAAAGCTTCAATGTAAGCCCATGTCATTATACAGTGTATTTCATATAGACGAAAGTAAAGAGCCTGAGCAAAGTGAAGCTTTCACTGTGCTCGGAATTTCAGAATATCATTTTGTACTACTATGCTTAGGCAATGTCACCATTAAGTATGGTTACCCCCAGTGCCTCGGAACACATTGGCTTAAAGCTTCAATGTAAGCCCATGTCATTATACAGTGTATTTCATATAGACGAAAAGTAAAGAGCCTGAGCAAAGTGAAGCTTTTACTGTGCTCGGAATTTCAGAATATCATTTTGTACTACTATGCTTAGGCAATGTCACCATTAGTATGGTTACCCCCAGTGCCTCGGAACACATTGGCTTAAAGCTTCAATGTAAGCCCATGTCATTATACAGTGTATTTCATATAGACGAAAAGTAAAGAGCCTGAGCAAAGTGAAGCTTTTACTGTGCTCGGAATTTCAGAATATCATTTTTACTACTATGCTTAGGCAATGTCACCATTAAGTATGGTTACCCCCAGTGCCTCGGAACACATTGGCTTAAGCTTCAATGTAAGCCCATGTCATTATACAGTGTATTTCATATAGACGAAAAGTAAAGAGCCTGAGCAAAGTGAAGCTTTCACTGTGCTCGGAATTTCAGAATATCATTTTGTACTACTTTCCATAGGCAATGTCACTACCAAGTATGGTTACCCCCAGTGCCTCGGAACACATTGGCTTAAAGCTTCAATGTAAGCCCATGTCATTATACAGTGTATTTCATATAGACGAAAAGTAAAGAGCCTGAACAAAGTGAAGCTTTCACTGTGCTCGGAATTTCAGAATATCATTTTGTACTACTATGCTTAGGCAATGTCACTACCAAGTATGGTTACCCCCAGTGCCTCGGAACACATTGGCTTAAAGCTTCAATGTAAGCCCATGTCATTATACAGTGTATTTCATATAGACGAAAAGTAAAGAGCTGAGCAAAGTGAAGCTTTCACTGTGCTCGGAATTTCAGAATATCATTTGTACTACTATGCTTAGGCAATGTCACTACCAAGTATGGTTACCCCCAGTGCCTCGGAACACATTGGCTTAAAGCTTCAATGTAAGCCCATGTCATTATACAGTGTATTTCATATAGACGAAAAGTAAAGAGCCTGAGCAAAGTGAAGCTTTCACTGTGCTCGGAATTTCAGAATATCATTTTGTACTACTATGCTTAGGCAATGTCACCATAGTATGGTTACCCCCAGTGCCTCGGAACACATTGGCTTTAAGCTTCAATGTAAGCCCATGTCATTATACAGTGTATTTCATATAGACGAAAGTAAAGAGCCTGAGCAAAGTGAAGCTTTCACTGTGCTCGGAATTTCAGAATATCATTTTGTACTACTATGCTTAGGCAATGTCACTACCAAGTATGGTTACCCCCAGTGCCTCGGAACACATTGGCTTAAAGCTTCATGTAAGCCCATGTCATTATACAGTGTATTTCATATAGACGAAAAGTAAAGAGCCTGAGCAAAGTGAGCTTTACTGTGCTCGGAATTTCAGATATCATTTTGTACTACTATGCTTAGGCAATGTCACTACTAAGTATGGTTACCCCCAGTGCCTCGGAACACATTGGCTTTAAGCTTCAATGTAAGCCCATGTCATTATACAGTGTATTTCATATAGACGAAAAGTAAAGAGCCTGAGCAAAGTGAAGCTTTCACTGTGCTCGGAATTTCAGAATATCATTTTGTACTACTATGCTTAGGCAATGTCACTACCAAGTATGGTTACCCCCAGTGCCTCGGAACACATTGGCTTAAAGCTTCAATGTAAGCCCATGTCATTATACAGTGTATTTCATATAGACGAAAAGTAAGAGCCTGAGCAAAGTAAAGCTTTCACTGTGCTCGGAATTTCAGAATATCATTTTGTACTACTATGCTTAGGCAATGTCACTACCAAGTATGGTTACCCCCAGTGCCTCGGAACACATTGGCTTAAAGCTTCAATGTAAGCCCATGTCATTATACAGTGTATTTCATATAGACGAAAAGTAAAGAGCTGAGCAAAGTGAAGCTTTCACTGTGCTCGGAATTTCAGAATATCATTTTGTACTACTATGCTTAGGCAATGTCACTACCAAGTATGGTTACCCCCAGTGCCTCGAACACATTGGCTTAAAGCTTCAATGTAAGCCCATGTCATTATACAGTGTATTTCATATAGACGAAAAGTAAAGAGCCTGAGCAAAGTGAAGCTTTCACTGTGCTCGGAATTTCAGAATATCATTTTGTACTACTATGCTTAGGCAATGTCACCATAAGTATGGTTACCCCCAGTGCCTCGGAACACATTGGCTTAAAGCTTCAATGTAAGCCCATGTCATTATACAGTGTATTTCATATAGACGAAAGTAAAGAGCCTGAGCAAAGTGAAGCTTTCACTGTGCTCGGAATTTCAGAATATCATTTTGTACTACTATGCTTAGGCAATGTCACCAAGTATGGTTACCCCCAGTGCCTCGGAACACATTGGCTTAAAGCTTCAATGTAAGCCCATGTCATTATACAGTGTATTTCATATAGACGAAAAGTAAAGAGCCTGAGCAAAGTGAAGCTTTTACTGTGCTCGGAATTTCAGAATATCATTTTGTACTACTATGCTTAGGCAATGTCACCATTAAGTATGGTTACCCCAGTGCCTCGGAACACATTGGCTTAAAGCTTCAATGTAAGCCCATGTCATTATACAGTGTATTTCATATAGACGAAAAGTAAAGAGCCTGAGCAAAGTGAAGCTTTCACTGTGCTCGGAATTTCAGAATATCATTTTGTACTACTTTCCATAGGCAATGTCACTACCAGTATGGTTACCCCCGTGCCTCGGAACACATTGGCTTAAAGCTTCAATGTAAGCCCATGTCATTATACAGTGTATTTCATATAGACGAAAAGTAAAGAGCCTGAACAAAGTGAAGCTTTCACTGTGCTCGGAATTTCAGAATATCATTTTGTACTACTATGCTTAGGCAATGTCACTACCAAGTATGGTTACCCCCAGTGCCTCGGAACACATTGGCTTAAAGCTTCAATGTAAGCCCATGTCATTACAGTGTATTTCATATAGACGAAAAGTAAAGAGCCTGAGCAAAGTGAAGCTTTCACTGTGCTCGGAATTTCAGAATATCATTTTGTACTACTATGCTTAGGCAATGTCACTACCAAGTATGGTTACCCCCAGTGCCTCGGAACACATTGGCTTAAAGCTTCAATGTAAGCCCATGTCATTATACAGTGTATTTCATATAGACGAAAAGTAAAGAGCCTGAGCAAAGTGAAGCTTTACTGTGCTCGGAATTTCAGAATATCATTTGTACTACTATGCTTAGGCAATGTCACCATTAAGTATGGTTACCCCCAGTGCCTCGGAACACATTGGCTTAAGCTTCAATGTAAGCCATGTCATTATACAGTGTATTTCATATAGACGAAAAGTAAAGAGCCTGAGCAAAGTGAAGCTTTCACTGTGCTCGGAATTTCAGAATATCATTTTGTACTACTATGCTTAGGCAATGTCACTACCAAGTATGGTTACCCCCAGTGCCTCGGAACACATTGGCTTAAAGCTTCAATGTAAGCCCATGTCATTATACAGTGTATTTCATATAGACGAAAAGTAAAGAGCCTGAGCAAAGTGAAGCTTTAACTGTGCTCGGAATTTCAGAATATCATTTGTACTACTATGCTTAGGCAATGTCACTACTAAGTATGGTTACCCCCAGTGCCTCGGAACACATTGGCTTTAAGCTTCAATGTAAGCCATGTCATTATACAGTGTATTTCATATAGACGAAAAGTAAAGAGCCTGAGCAAGTGAAGCTTTCACTGTGCTCGGAATTTCAGAATATCATTTTGTACTACTATGCTTAGGCAATGTCACTACCAAGTATGGTTACCCCCAGTGCCTCGGAACACATTGGCTTAAAGCTTCAATGTAAGCCCATGTCATTATACAGTGTATTTCATATAGACGAAAAGTAAAGAGCCTGAGCAAAGTAAGCTTTCACTGTGCTCGGAATTTCAGATATCATTTTGTACTACTATGCTTAGGCAATGTCACTACCAAGTATGGTTACCCCCAGTGCCTCGGAACACATTGGCTTAAAGCTTCAATGTAAGCCCATGTCATTATACAGTGTATTTCATATAGACGAAAAGTAAAGAGCCTGAGCAAAGTGAAGCTTTCACTGTGCTCGGAATTTCAGAATATCATTTGGTACTACTATGCTTAGCAATGTCACTACCAAGTATGGTTACCCCCAGTGCCTCGGAACACATTGGCTTAAAGCTTCAATGTAAGCCCATGTCATTATACAGTGTATTTCATATAGACGAAAAGTAAAGAGCCTGAGCAAAGTGAAGCTTTCACTGTGCTCGGAATTTCAGAATATCATTTTGTACTACTATGCTTAGGCAATGTCACCATTAAGTATGGTTACCCCCAGTGCCTCGGAACACATTGGCTTAAAGCTTCAATGTAAGCCCATGTCATTATACAGTGTATTTCATATAGACGAAAGTAAAGAGCCTGAGCAAAGTGAAGCTTTTACTGTGCTCGGAATTTCAGAATATCATTTTGTACTACTATGCTTAGGCAATGTCACCATTAAGTATGGTTACCCCCAGTGCCTCGGAACACTTGGCTTAAAGCTTCAATGTAAGCCCATGTCATTATACAGTGTATTTCATATAGACGAAAAGTAAAGAGCCTGAGCAAAGTGAAGCTTTACTGTGCTCGGAATTTCAGAATATCATTTGTACTACTATGCTTAGCAATGTCACCATTAGTATGGTTACCCCCAGTGCCTCGGAACACATTGGCTTAAGCTTCAATGTAAGCCCATGTCATTATACAGTGTATTTCATATAGACGAAAAGTAAGAGCCTGAGCAAAGTGAAGCTTTCACTGTGCTCGGAATTTCAGAATATCATTTGTACTACTTTCCATAGGCAATGTCACTACCAAGTATGGTTACCCCCAGTGCCTCGGAACACATTGGCTTAAAGCTTCAATGTAAGCCCATGTCATTATACAGTGTATTTCATATAGACGAAAAGTAAAGAGCCTGACAAAGTGAAGCTTCACTGTGCTCGGAATTTCAGAATATCATTTTGTACTACTATGCTTAGGCAATGTCACTACCAAGTATGGTTACCCCCAGTGCCTCGGAACACATTGGCTTAAAGCTTCAATGTAGCCCATGTCATTATACAGTGTATTTCATATAGACGAAAAGTAAAGAGCCTGAGCAAAGTGAAGCTTTCACTGTGCTCGGAATTTCAGAATATCATTTTGTACTACTATGCTTAGGCAATGTCACTACAAGTATGGTTACCCCAGTGCCTCGGAACACATTGGCTTAAAGCTTCAATGTAAGCCATGTCATTATACAGTGTATTTCATATAGACGAAAAGTAAAGAGCCTGAGCAAAGTGAAGCTTTCACTGTGCTCGGAATTTCAGAATATCATTTTGTACTACTATGCTTAGGCAATGTCACCATTAATATGGTTCCCCCAGTGCCTCGGAACACATTGGCTTTAAGCTTCATGTAAGCCCATGTCATTATACAGTGTATTTCATATAGACGAAAGTAAAGAGCCTGAGCAAAGTGAAGCTTTCACTGTGCTCGGAATTTCAGAATATCATTTTGTACTACTATGCTTAGGCAATGTCACTACCAAGTATGGTTACCCCCAGTGCCTCGGAACACATTGGCTTAAAGCTTCAATGTAAGCCCATTATACAGTGTATTTCATATAGACGAAAAGTAAAGAGCCTGAGCAAAGTGAAGCTTTAACTGTGCTCGGAATTTCAGAATATCATTTTACTACTATGCTTAGGCAATGTCACTACTAAGTATGGTTACCCCCAGTGCCTCGGAACACATTGGCTTTAAGCTTCAATGTAAGCCCATGTCATTATACAGTGTATTTCATATAGACGAAAAGTAAAGAGCCTGAGCAAAGTGAAGCTTTCACTGTGCTCGGAATTTCAGAATATATTTTGTACTACTATGCTTAGGCAATGTCACTACCAATATGGTTACCCCCAGTGCCTCGGAACCATTGGCTTAAAGCTTCAATGTAAGCCCATGTCATTATACAGTGTATTTCATATAGACGAAAAGTAAAGAGCCTGAGCAAAGTAAAGCTTTCACTGTGCTCGGAATTTCAGAATATCATTTTGTACTACTATGCTTAGGCAATGTCACTACCAAGTATGGTTACCCAGTGCCTCGGAACACATTGGCTTAAGCTTCAATGTAAGCCCATGTCATTATACAGTGTATTCATATAGACGAAAAGTAAAGAGCCTGAGCAAAGTGAAGCTTTCACTGTGCTCGGAATTCAGAATATCATTTGGTACTACTATGCTTAGGCAATGTCACTACCAAGTATGGTTACCCCCAGTGCTCGGAACACATTGGCTTAAAGCTTCAATGTAAGCCCATGTCATTATACAGTGTATTTCATATAGACGAAAAGTAAAGAGCCTGAGCAAAGTGAAGCTTTCACTGTGCTCGGAATTTCAGAATATCATTTTGTACTACTATGCTTAGGCAATGTCACCATTAAGTATGGTTACCCCCAGTGCCTCGGAACATTGGCTTAAAGCTTCAATGTAAGCCCATGTCATTATACAGTGTATTTCATATAGACGAAAAGTAAAGAGCCTGAGCAAAGTGAAGCTTTTACTGTGCTCAGAATTTCAGAATATCATTTTGTACTACTATGCTTAGGCAATGTCACCATTAAGTATGGTTACCCCCAGTGCCTCGGAACACATTGGCTTAAAGCTTCAATGTAAGCCCATGTCATTATACAGTGTATTTCATATAGACGAAAAGTAAAGAGCCTGAGCAAAGTGAAGCTTTTACTGTGCTCGGAATTTCAGAATATCATTTTGTACTACTATGCTTAGGCAATGTCACATTAAGTATGGTTCCCCCAGTGCCTCGGAACACATTGGCTTTAAGCTTCAATGTAAGCCCATGTCATTATACAGTGTATTTCATATAGACGAAAAGTAAAGAGCCTGAGCAAAGTGAAGCTTTCACTGTGCTCGGAATTTCAGAATATCATTTTGTACTACTTTCCATAGGCAATGTCACTACCAGTATGGTTACCCCCAGTGCCTCGAACACATTGGCTTAAAGCTTCAATGTAAGCCCATGTCATTATACAGTGTATTTCATATAGACGAAAAGTAAAGAGCCTGAACAAAGTGAAGCTTTCACGTGCTCGGAATTTCAGAATATCATTTTGTACTACTATGCTTAGGCAATGTCACTACCAAGTATGGTTACCCCCAGTGCCTCGGAACACATGGCTTAAAGCTTCAATGTAAGCCCATGTCATTATACAGTGTTTCATATAGACGAAAGTAAAGAGCCTGAGCAAAGTGAAGCTTTCACTGTGCTCGGAATTTCAGATATCATTTTGTACTACTATGCTTAGGCAATGTCACTACCAAGTATGGTTACCCCCAGTGCCTCGGAACACATTGGCTTAAAGCTTCAATGTAAGCCCATGTCATTATACAGTGTATTTCATATAGACGAAAGTAAGAGCCTGAGCAAAGTGAAGCTTTCACTGTGCTCGGAATTTCAGAATATCATTTTGTACTACTATGCTTAGGCAATGTCACCATTAAGTATGGTTACCCCCAGTGCCTCGGAACACATTGGCTTTAAGCTTCAATGTAAGCCCATGTCATTATACAGTGTATTTCATATAGACGAAAAGTAAGAGCCTGAGCAAATGAAGCTTTCACTGTGCTCGGAATTTCAGAATATCATTTTGTCTACTATGCTTAGGCAATGTCACTACCAAGTATGGTTACCCCCAGTGCCTCGGAACACATTGGCTTAAAGCTTCAATATAATCATTTTAAGTTTCGAAATAGTCCGCGGAAATTTTCATTTAGTTTCGTATTTATCGTGTTTATTGAAAGTGATAGTTGAATCTGAAATGTTTTGCTACATTAAGATATTATTTTATTGTATTTAAGAAGTATTTCTTTAAAAAATGATAGCCCCATGTAAGATGTTATAGACATTTGTTTAGTAATTTTGTGGTTAGACCGTGGACGAAAATCCGAAACTGTGGACAAATGTACGAACTTGTGGACAAAGATACGAACTTGTGACAAATACGAAACTATGAAGACAAAAGTACAAATATATTTATTCTTAACTTTCGATTTGCTGTGCCAATTTTTCTTTTGTTTTATGAAAAACCCGTGTTCTGATACCAATCTATTAAATTACTTTCGGAACAATTGTCCCTATTATTTGTCAGTGACATTGCCCATTTTAGCTCACCTGACCGAAAGGTCATGTGAGCTTATGGCATAGCGCAACGTGTGTATGTGCGTGAGTGCGTGTGTGTGTGTGTGTGCGTGCCTGCCTGCGTGCGTCGTTAACATATTTTCGACTTCTCCTCTGAAACTACTGGACAGATTTCAATGAAACTTGGTCAGAATTATATGGCCGGTGCAATTCAGATTTGTTCGTGGCGTTGCCATGGCTACCATAACTAGGTCAAGGTGACCTAGGGGTGCAAAAATCTTTAAAAATTTTCTCTCCGAAAGTATTGATTGGAGAAAAAATCTGATGTGATATTTGGCTTCTCTAGGTTCTTAAGCCTATAGTTTGTTCATTTTGTGAAATTCGGACAAAAATAGGTTACGCGTTTTTGCGTTTAATTTTGAAAAAAAAATAATAATAATGATAATGGGGTTTTCAGTGTTAGTATCTTCAAAATGAGGTCAAGGTCAATTGTGAAGGTCGTGATCTAATTTTTTTTACCTCGATTATAATTGTTATTTGGAAAACCATAAACTTTTTGTATAGGCATGTATATTAGAATGTTGTAGGTATTGATACAACGATCATTTTGATGTATAGAAAAAGGTCATGGGATCAAAGGTCAAGGTCACAGATGTGAAACAATACCGAAATGTTTAATTATCTCGAAAACTATAAATTTTTTCTATAGCCATGTATATGAGAATGTTGTAGGTATTGATACATCGATCATTTTGATGTATAGAAAAAGGTAATGGGTTCAAAGGTCAAGGTCACAGATGCAAAACAATATCAAACTGGTTAATCATCTCAAAAACTAATAACTTTTTGTATAGGCATGTATATGAGAATGTTGCAGGTATTGATACAACGATCATTTTGATGTATAGAAAAAGGTCATGGGTTCAAAGGTCAAGGTCACAGATGCAAAACAATACCGAAATGGTTAATTACCTCGAAAACTAATAACTTTTTGTATAGGCATGCATATTAGAATGTTGTAGGTATTGATACAATATTCATTTTGATGTATAAAAAAAGGTAATGGGTTCAAAGGTCAAGGTCACAGATGTGAAACAATACCGAAATGGCTAATTATCTCGAAAACTAATAACTTTTTGTATAGACATGTATATTAGAATGTTGTAGGTATTGATATAATGGTCATTATGATGTAAAAAAAGTCATTGGGGTTTCAGTATCTATGTTTTCTTTAAATCTATCAGCTAGCCATTACTTATCAGGTGAGCGTATCAGTTAGGGTTATAAAAATAATTAAAAAAAACAGTTATAAAGGTAGAAAAACGCAAAATGGAAGTTTAAGTTTGACTGCCCAAAGCCCTTGCCTTTCGATTATATCAAATTTTGATATGTTACTTTCTGAACATATGTTCTGAGGGTCTCAGTTCTATTTCGTTGATTTTCAAAAATGGCCTCTAGATCAGTTTCTATTCTATAGTGACAATTCTTATATGAGGTGTTACAATATGTCATTTCAAAAATTACCAAAGAGTAAAAATTTTACTGAACATTTTACTTTATGCATATTCCAAGGACTTAGATCGATGAGATCCATCGCATTGTACTGAAGATAACAATAATTAGTAGTGACATTGTTTATACTTTATATATTAACTTGGATTTATAATTGTCAATAAAATGAAACTTCACCATGACAGAACCTTTACTTTCCAAGTATGTATAATTTATTGTGTGATAACATTTGCTTAGATTGATGCTTTAGGTCAAAACTCAAAACACTACATGAAACAGTACTTAGTAGTGACATAGTATCAGAATAGTATATCAACACGATGTTATCAACCGTTAACCAGAATATAAGCCTAACTATGCTCAAACAGTTTACTAAACGACTATATAAAATATACGGGAGTATATACTGGGAGTAACCATACTTGGTAGTGACATTGCCTAAGCATAATAGTACAAAATGATATTCTGAAATTCTGAGCACAGTGAAAGCTTCACTTTGCTCAGGCTTTTTACTTTCCGTCTATATGAAATACACTGTAAAATGGTATGGGCTTATATGAAGCTTTAAGCCAATGTGTTCCAAGGCACTGGGGGTAACCATGCTTGGTAGTGACATTGCCTAACCATAGTAGTACAAAATGGTATTTCGAAATTCTGAGCACAGTGAAAGCTTCACTTTGCCCAGGCTTTTTACTTTCCGTCTATATGAAATACACTGTATAATGGTATGAGCTTACATTGAAGCTTTAAGCCAATGTGTTCCAAGGCACTGGGGGTAACCATACTTCGTAGTGATATTGCTCAAGCATAGTAGTACAAAATGGTATTTCGAAATTCTGAGCACAGTGAAAGCTTCACTTTGCTCAGGCTTTTTACTTATCGTCTATATGAAATACACTGTATAATGGTATGGGCATACATTGAAGCTTTAAGCCAATGTGTTTCGAGGCACTGGGGGTAACCATACTTGGTAGTGACATTGCCTAAGCATAGTAGTAGAAAATGATATTCCGAAATTTTGAGCACAGTGAAAGCTTCACTTTGCCCAGGCTTTTTACTTTCCGTCTATATGAAATACACTGTATAATGGTATGAGCTTACATTGAAGCTTTAAGCCAATGTGTTCCAAGGCACTGGGGGTAACCATACTTCGTAGTGATATTGCTCAAGCATAGTAGTACAAAATGGTATTTCGAAATTCTGAGCACAGTGAAAGCTTCACTTTGCTCAGGCTTTTTACTTATCGTCTATATGAAATACACTGTATAATGGTATGGGCTTACATTGAAGCTTTAAGCTGATGTGTTCCGAGGCACTGGGGGTAACCATACTTGGTAGTGACATTGCCTAAGCATAGTAGTACAAAATGATATTTCGAAATTTCGAGCACTGTGAAAGCTTCACTTTGCTCAGGCTTTTTACTTTCCGTCTATATGAAATACACTGTATAATGGTATGGACTTATATTAAAGCTTTAAGCCAATGTGTTCCGAGATACTGGGGGTAACCATACTTGGTAGAGACATTGCCTAAACATAGTAGTACAAAATGATTTTTCGAAATTCTGAGCACAATGAAAGCTTCACTTTGCCCAGGCTTTTTACTTTCCGTCTATATGAAATACACTGTATAATGGTATGAGCTTACATTGAAGCTTTAAGCCAATGTGTTCCAAGGCACTGGGGGTAACCATACTTCGTAGTGATATTGCTCAAGCATAGTAGTACAAAATGGTATTTCGAAATTCTGAGCACAGTAAAAGCTTCACTTTGCTCAGGCTTTTTACTTTCCGTCTATATGAAATACACTGTATAATGGTATGGGCTTACATTAAAGCTTTAACCCCTTAACCCCCGTAAGCGCCATAGAGCGCCAACCGGATTTTCAGGTAGTGTGTTGTACATATTTTGTCGTAAAAATCGTAAATATTGACGGATCGTCATAAACTTGGTATCAAAGGAAACTACAGAACATTACCTACAAATAATCTTCTTCGGGTTTTTTGATAGAAAGAATACTTTAGTTCGAATTTTTTATTTGAAATTTGTGAACGGTTTTATTTTTTACGTGATTAAAATTTTGAGTTGATTTTCCTCCGTTTTTTTCTAGAGAAAAAGTAACTCGTTCAACTTTTGAAATAGCTTATCAATTTCGTTACTAATCAGATTTTTATAAACAGGAAAAAGTTGTTTGTTTTATGTAAAGAAATCAGTTATAGAGATGTAAATTGTATAAAATTTATCACACTGAACAATTACCACTTTTTGTGTTGAATAACGTTTCACTTTTCTATTTTTACACAATGTCGAGTTTGAAGCATTTAAAATTCTACAAAAGTCACTATATAATTCACAAAATCTATGCCGTTAGAAAGCTTTTTTCCTCCGGTTTATGCACACATAAACTACTTATACTCTAGACATGATATCAACTTAACGATTCGAAATCTTCAACAGGTGCATCCGATGTGAAACTTTCAACCTATTTTTACATGTCAACATCTACAAGGTGCAACTCGATTGATCTTTTATCGATGTTTACGGGGACTTTTCAAAATCTATTTTCAATTTCGAATACTTTTTTATTTTCACAATCAAATATTGGATATTGAAATTGGTGCTTCTAAGATTTATGTTTATTATATATGGTTGATTAAAAAAAGATCTTGTCAGTTCATTCATCACGTTTTGCATCGACAGGCAGGTCTGTGTAAACAGCAAGAAGTAAACATCATTGGTCATTGCTAGTTTTTGTTGTTCATTGTGCATCTGTAAGCTATATCAGTATATACAAAAATATTGAGTGAGTTTGGAAGATTTGTGTTAAAATATGCTACCTATCTATTTTTAAAAACTTTTATCATTCGAGCTCTTGACATAGATTTATCGTACTCTACACGTCCTGCGCACAAACTTTATCCGTCTAAGAACTGTCTTCTACTACGTCCGTACAGTGTATCTAAAAATATAGGGGCCCGGTGCGGGCTTGCATCGGGTTTTATTTTAT
The DNA here is from genome assembly GCA_021292105.1 of Anadara kagoshimensis. Taxonomy (NCBI): domain Eukaryota; kingdom Metazoa; phylum Mollusca; class Bivalvia; order Arcoida; family Arcidae; genus Anadara; species Anadara kagoshimensis. The sequence goes on from CM037861.1 coordinate 59,376,379, forward strand.
ATTTAGATCAGTTATTTTTTAAATTTATATATATATTTTTGTATTCATCATGAGAGTAAGTATAATGTAAATAATCTAAATAAATATAGACTGCGAAATGATTGCTGGTCTCGGCACACTTTTTTATGAATAGAAGTCGAGGAATATACGTGAAGTGCAATATTAAAAGTTCAAAAAAAACAATATCTGTGAGGTACAATTCTACGAACGATTTAGTTCAAAACAAAATAAGTTACTGATCAATAACTCCCGCTAAAGCTAACGGAGAAATAAAAATAATAATCAATTATTCAAAATATAAAACATTACAAAAAATGACGGGTTTCTAAAGAAATTCAGTTACAAAGACCGTATGCATCAGGTTTGTTTTGATTTATTTATTTTTCTGTAAAGGTTGCATTGTATTACACTTATTCACGATGATGATGGTACGCTTTTTGCTGTCAATAAAGTAAAACAAAATGTGCTCTTAAAATTCCACAACATAACCAGTATTGTAAAAATCCTTCTTGAAAGAGTGAAGGTTATTAAATTGTTCCTTCCACTTCATGTGGAAGTCCCGGTACCTTGAATAGAACTACACTCTCACAGAACTGCATGAGAAAGTTCGTCAGTTCACAAAGTGGTTTCCAGGGCTATGTGCTTCGGTTTTCTCCACCATACCAGAAAAAATAACCACCTTGATATAATCTCTCTCTCTCTCTCTCTCTCTCTCTCTCTCTCCTCTCTCCTCTCTCTCTCTCTCCTCTCTCTCATGCTGCTACGGTAAGTAAAAGTGCAGAGCTAGAATTTCCGAAATGGCTCTATTCTCTAAATTTGGACACAAATAACGAAGTCTTATTCCACAGTAAGGAAAAAAAAACTTCCATAAATGCTTTGAAAGTAGAGGAATATAGCAGGTGATGCATCGATGTAAGCGAGACAATATGACACAAATGAGTAAACCAGTAGTATAGAAGTGTGTATTGACAATCTGTTACACAGATCACATAATTTTGAGGGTATAATAACCAGTTTTGGCGTATGAAATGCAAATAAGTTTCTCAGTGTTGTTTCTGTCTAATATTGATCACAATATACATGTAATATTGTTCAGCTGACTGAATACTGTCTACTGTCGTGTACTGAGGAACACAAGGATAAACATCTAAAATGCCTGAATTTTGAAGACAACGGTTGTTTGTTGATAAAGAGTTCTATAGTTCTGTTCCCTGATGGTGCGTTAGAAGAATGAACATTCCCTGTAGTCATTGTTTTATAGCTTGATAGAATTTGTAAGGCTAGATAGTGGTGCCTTGTACTATCGCTTGATGGTATCGGCTGTCCGCTCTTATTAACTATCAATTAATCATTGACAATCATACAAAAAACATTGTCAGAATATTTGTCCTGATTTTTTTCCAGTGATCTCCAGTCCCGATGGAATCAACCACTTTTCAAATATTTCCTAAGTTCCATTTGAAACTGTAACAGGTATTTTTCGACATATATTTCAGTCTTGATTCTTATATTATCAGAGCGGTACGATTATGAATACTGGAGAAAAAAGTGTTCTCACAAACAACCGATTTATGACCATTGACCTGGCAAACTAGGATCTGTCTCAGTTGCAATTCAAACCTGCAATGTGCTGTATAAGTGATTCTCTCTTGAAAGATCACTGTGTCACTTGTGCTCATAATACACCTTCAATTTGTCGTCAAATACAAATGGCAAAAAAAGTGTTCACTTATTCTCTATTACCCGACCTAGTCTAAAAATTTAACAACTGCGGTAGCTCAATTGGTAGAGTGCTTGCTCCGTAAGTGGGAGGTCGTGGGTTCCATCCCCGGACGGGTCTGACCAAAGGTAAAGATTGTTTTTTTTGGCCAAGCACTCGCCATTACAAAATGAAAGTCACGGTTCTTTTGGATGGGAACTTAAAATAAACGAGGTCCCGTGTCACGGTGGACTTGGCACGCTGAAGAACCCCGCTATATAATGCCTTCAGCGCAACTTACAGGCAAAATTTCTGCATCTTCGTCTATAGCTGGCGAGGTGTCGATATAAGTGAAATATTCTTGACTGGGACGTTAAACACTATTACTCAACTCAACTCGTTAGTCTGAAAATAGGCTGCTACATAACCGTTATTTCGTCAAGCATTCGGTAAATTTAATTACTAGTAGAATAGCATTCCAATAGAATTTTCAAATAGCGATCTAAACTTTTTCCCAATTAAGAAATCGGACAAAACCAACTGTAGTAATGTGTTTCATGTATTCTGTGTTTATCAAAGCTTTTTTATTTCATTATAAACTGCAAATATTTCTGTTATTTTTATGTGCGCATTTTATTTTTGAATATTACAAAAGTACACGTTTTACACAATTTTTCACCACTACTGTAGCTTAGTCGGTAGAGTATTAGTGTTGTATATGGGAAGTTAGGGTCGGAATACTGACTGGGTCTGACCACTACTTGGAAATACAATAGTGACTTTATTTCCTCAAGAACTTGGCATTTAAACCACAGGTTTTCGGGGAAAAAACAATTACCATGTCATGATGAGGAACCTAGCAGATTGCACTGTGCGCACTGTCGCTTCATCCTTATCCCGATATTTAAATGAAATATACTTGACTTGAAGATAAAGCACTAATCAATCAATCAATCAAATTTAAGTCCTAATTCTAGCGAAAATGAGACACTTTTAAAAACCAGTTCCCTCTTATTATAAATATCATTAATACTAATAAAATTCGACAGAACCTATATTCTACCATCGGGAAAAATGTGAGAATAGCAAATTTATACTACTCTTCACTTATATTTCTCAGGTTTTCGAGTTTCCGTTGCCATGGTAACGGATATTTGATTAAATTTATGACAAAATTTAAATCAAGTAAAAATCATCAAATAAGTGTTTACAATATGTATTGCTAACCATTCCGTTTTAAATCGTTGAAAGTAAGAACCCTACATGTACGTTCTAGGTCAACATTGAAACTAACAAAATATGGATGTTTTTGTTGAGAATTAAGCATGCTTATTTTAAGTGAAATTTGTCATATTTTAACAATTTAAGGTCTAAACGTCGTATAAATTGTTATTAGATGTTGAAACTGATTTTATTTATAAAAATTCAGCATATTTTTCACTTGCTGGTATATATAAATAGGCGAAATGTTTTAAGTTTTTAACAGAAATTCCCGCTTTTTGTGTTTTTTAAGGATTTCCGGTTTCTGTTGCCATGGTAACCGATATTTGTCGAAAATATTTTTTATTCTTATTTAGTATAATCAGGTAAAAATATATTTATGGTTTTACCTTCTAATACATGAAACTCCATCGATAATTTAAAAAAAAATAGAGTCGAAACTGCGATCAATTTGGTTGTTCAAATATACATTTAGCACAAATATATAGTGTTTGTTTTCAGTATTTGGCTGAAAATACACAAAATTTGCTGCTTTTATTTTTTGGGAAAACATGAAAAATTGGATATAATTTTTATACAGCATCTTTGCGTACTATTTAAATTTAACATGGACTCGAATAGATATTTTTCTAATGTGTCAAAATTAGGATATGAGCAATTTATTGAAACAAATGCAAAAATGTGCAAAATATTACCCGTTTTCTTGGTAAAATCGATGGTTACGTTGCCATGGTAACTGATATTTAGATTTTATGCACCTATAAGTAAAGTATCGTATATAGGGATACTAAATATATATGGGTTACAACTTTTAGTCTAAATGCCCGAAAAATTGCTTTGAAAACCAGGTACTGGTTTTGTAAAAAGCCACAAAAAATAGCGGGGGTTAAGGGGTTAAGCCAATGTGTTCCGAGGCACTGGGGGTAACCATACTTGGTAGTGACATTGCCTAAGCATAGTAGTAGAAAATGATATTCCGAAATTTTGAGCACAGTGAAAGCTTCACTTTGCACAGGCTTTTTACTTTCCGTCTATATGAAATATACTGTATAATGGTATGGGCTTACATTGAAGCTTTAAGCTGATGTGTTCCGAGGCACTGGGGGTAACCATACTTGGTAGTGACATTGCCTAAGCATAGTAGTACAAAATGATATTTCGAAATTTTGAGCACTGTGAAAGCTTCACTTTGCTCAGGCTTTTTACTTTCCGTCTATATGAAATACACTGTATAATGGTATGGACTTACATTGAAGCTTTAAGCCAATGTGTTCCGAGATACTGGGGGTAACCATACTTGGTAGAGACATTGCCTAACATAGTAGTACAAAATGATATTTCGAAATTCCGAGCACAGTGAAAGTTTAACTTTGCGCAGGCTTTTTACTTTCCGTCTATATGAAATACACTGTATAATGGTATGGGCTTACATTGAAGCTGTAAGCCAATGTGTTCCGAGGCACTGGGGGTAACCATACTTGGTAGTGACATTGCCTAAGCATAGTAGTACAAAATGATATTCCGAAATGTCGAGCACAGTGAAAGCTTCACTTTGCACAGGCTTTTTACTTTTCGTCTATATGAAATACACTGTATAATGGTATGGGCTTACATTGAAGCTTTAAGCCAATATGTTCCGAGGCACTGGGGGTAACCATACTTGTTAGTGACATTGTCTAAGCATAGTAGTACAAAATGATATTCCGAAATTTCGAGCACAGTGAAAGCTTCACTTTGCTCAGGCTTTTTACTTTCCGTCTATATGAAATACACTGTATAATGGTATGGGCTTACATTGAAGCTTTAAGCCAATGTGTTCCGAGGCACTGGGGGTAACCATGCTTAGTAGTGACATTGCCTAAGTATAGTAGTACAAAATGGTATTCTGAAATTCCGATCACAGTAAAAGCTTCACTTTCCTCAGGCACTTTTTTCCGTCTATATAAAATACACTGTATAATGGTATGGGCTTATATTGAAGCTGTAAGCCAATGTGTTCCGAGGCACTGGGGGTAACCATACTTGGTAGTGACATTGCCTAAGCATAGTAGTACAAAATGATATTCCGAAATGTCGAGCACAGTGAAAGCTTCACTTTGCACAGGCTTTTTACTTTTCGTCTATATGAAATACACTGTATAATGGTATGGGCTTACATTGAAGCTTTAAGCCAATATGTTCCGAGGCACTGGGGGTAACCATACTTGTTAGTGACATTGTCTAAGCATAGTAGTACAAAATGATATTCCGAAATTTCGAGCACAGTGAAAGCTTCACTTTGCTCAGGCTTTTTACTTTCCGTCTATATGAAATACACTGTATAATGGTATGGGCTTACATTGAAGCTTTAAGCCAATGTGTTCCGAGGCACTGGGGGTAACCATGCTTAGTAGTGACATTGCCTAAGTATAGTAGTACAAAATGGTATTCTGAAATTCTGATCACAGTAAAAGCTTCACTTTCCTCAGGCACTTTTTTCCGTCTATATAAAATATACTGTATAATGGGTTATACTTACATTGAAGCTTTAAGCCAATGTGTTCCGAGGCAATGGGGGTAACCATACTTGATAGTGACATTGTCTAAGCATAGTAGTACAAAACGATATTTCGAAATTCCGAGCACAGTGAAAGCTTCACTTTGCACAGGCTTTTTACTTTCCGGCTATATGAAATATACTGTATAATGGGTTTTACTTACATTGAAGCTTTAAGCCAATGTGTTCCGAGGCACTGGGGGTAACCATACTTGGTAGTGACATTGCCTAAGCATAGTAGTACAAAATGATATTTCGAAATTCCGAGCACAGTGAAAGCTTCACTTTGCTCAGGCTTTTTACTTTCCGTCTATATGAAATACACTGTATAATGGTATGGGCTTACATTAAAGCTTTAAGCCAATGTATTCCGAGGCACTGGGGGTAACCATATTAGTAGTGACATTGCCTAAGCATAGTAGTACAAAATGATATTCCGAAATTCCGAGCACAGTGAAAGCTTCACTTTTCTCAGGCTTTTTACTTTCCGTCTATATAAATACACTGTATAATGGTATGGGCTTACATTGAAGCTTTAAACAAATGTGTTCCGAGGCACTGGGGGTAACCATACTTGGTAGTGACATTGCCTAAGTATAGAAGTACAAAATGGTATTCTGAAATTCCGAGCACAGTGAAAGCTTCACTTTCCTCAGGCACTTTTTTCCGTCTATATAAAATACACTGTATAATGTTATGAGCTTACATTGAAGCTTTAAACAAATGTGTTCCGAGGCACTGGGGGTAACCATACTTGGTAGTGACATTGCCTAAGCATAGTAGTACAAAATGGTATTTCGAAATTCCGAGCACAGTGAAAGCTTCACTTTGCTCAGGCTTTTTACTTTCCGTCTATATGAAATACACTGTATAATGGTATAGGCTTACATTGAAGCTTTAAGCCAATTTGTTTCGAGGCACTGGGGGTGATCATACTTGGTAGTGACATTGCCTAAGCATAGTAGTACAAAATGATATTCCGAAATTCCGAGCACAGTAAAAGCTTCACTTTGCACAGGCTTTTTACTTTCCGTCTATATGAAATACACTGTATAATGGTATGGGCTTACATTGAAGCTTTAAGCCAATGTGTTCCGAGGCACTGGGGGTAATCATACTTGGTAGAGACATTGCCTAAGCATAGTAGTACAAAATGATATTCTGAAATTCCGAGCACAGTGAAAGCTTCACTTTGCACAGGCTTTTTACTTTTCGTCTATATAAAATACACTGTATAATGGTATGGGCTTACATTGAAGCTTTAAGCCAATGTGTTCCGAGGCACTGGGGGTAACCATACTTGGTAGTGACATTTTATCGTGAAATGTGATAAAATTTGTTATATTTGAATGTTTTTAAATGAAACGAAAATATTTTCGAATGTTGAATAAGTAACTGTTTACTTATTCAATGTTGAACGCTGCAATGTTGAATAAGTAACGTACTTCAGGTATCCAATTTAATATGACGTCAGTTCGTCCATAATTTTCTCCCTCCGACTGGACGAGGACAATATGGTGTTTGTTTATTACCTTCTGCATCGAACCGAAAGAAGGCAGAGAACTTTCGGATATTGATAGCCGAGAGGATCCGAAAGGGGTGCGATATTGGGGTGTGATATTGAGGGTGTGATATTGGGGGTGCGATATTGATTTGTGGTTTGCATCAATATTAGATATGCAGAAACTATGTATTTTAGTATAACTATATGATAGAAGCTTATAATTCTTGCATTGGAAAAGGTAATATGTTTAGTTAAAAAATAAAACATCTAAAGATAATCAGAACATTGATTGGGTAGAGTTGTCTTTGAAACAGCACCTACCCAAGGTTAATATTCTGGTTGTTTTTGTATTAGCTGAACAAATAAATTCAGAGTTAATAGTATCTCATTGAAGTCTTATCTGACATTTTGTGGCAAGTAAAAGCCGGCAGCAATCATGTTAGATGTTGAATTCGGAAATGCTGCTGCTATTTAATTATTTTTAGAATTTATAAGACCGTTAGCAATCGAGAAATCTTGAATGCCAGTATTCAAATTAAAGAAGTCATTTTTATAGTTACAGGAAGCTAATTAGATAAAGAAATTTTGAAAATAGACAAATTCAATTAACCGAATTACAAATATTAACATAAAGTTACAAAAAAATAATATTTTGTCGTAATTGTTTATGGATAACATAGTTTTAGCTTGATACGTTCGTATTTGGTATGTTAAATTTAAATGCTCGTATTTTATGGGATTCTGCTTTTAAAATAGTCGGAATAAAATAAATATCATTATATAAGTTGAACTATATATTCTTTTAATTTTTTGAATGAAATATTCAAAACATTATAAAATGTATTTCATTCAGAAAATGTATATTATGACACAAGGTTTTTGATTTATGGTACCGACAACTGTATTTAATTTCCATGCGAAAGAAAAATGTCGCCAAAACCAGTAAAATCTGACAAATAAAAGCAAAATATCTGTATCAAATCGTTGTTTTAATGGTTTATATTGATGTTTTATGGCAACAACAGTACTGACCTGCCAAACGTTCAACACATATAAGCGAACGAATTAGTGCCGAAGCGACAGCTCATCTCGACGCCTCGTTACCCATATTTAGGTAGGTTTTCGACAGCTGCTATAATTATTTTTATTTCTCTCGGCAGCTTTTCGGCCACTAGCTATCAATTACACGGCGGCTTGGCAACCCAGTTTCGACTTCTTGGCAGTTGCTTTCTATCACATGGCATCGTTTCGGATACTAGCTATCCATTACACGGCGGCTTGGCAGCCTGGCCTCGACTTCTTGGTAGTTGCTTTCTATCACATGGCATCGTTTCGGATACTAGCTATCCATTACACGGCGGCTTGGCAACCCAGTTTCGACTTCTTGGCAGTTGCTTTCTATCACATGGCATCGTTTCGGATACTAGCTATCCATTACACGGCGGCTTGGCAGCCTGGCCTCGACTTCTTGGCAGTTGCTTTCTATCACATGGCATCGTTTCGGATACTAGCTATCCATTACACGGCGGCTTGGCAACCCAGTTTCGACTTCTTGGCAGTTGCTTTCTATCACATGGCATCGTTTCGGATACTAGCTATCCATTACACGGCGGCTTGGCAGCCTGGCCTCGACTTCTTGGCAGTTGCTTTCTATCACATGGCATCGTTTCGGATACTAGCTATCCATTACACAGCGGCTTGGCAGCCTGGCTTCGACTTCTTGGCAGTTGCTTTCTATCACATGGCATCGTTTCGGATACTAGCTATCCATTACACGGCGGCTTGGCAACCCAGTTTCGACTTCTTGGCAGTTGCTTTCTATCACATGGCATCGTTTCGGATACTAGCTATCCATTACACGGCGGCTTGGCAGCCTGGCCTCGACTTCTTGGCAGTTGCTTTCTATCACATGGCATCGTTTCGGATACTAGCTATCCATTACACAGCGGCTTGGCAGCCTGGCCTCGACTTCTTGGCAGTTGCTTTCTATCACATGGCATCGTTTCGGATACTAGCTATCCATTACACGGCGGCTTGGCAGCCTGGCTTCGACTTCTTGGCAGTTGCTTTCTATCACATGGCATCGTTTCGGATACTAGCTAACTGTATCTTGACCGACAGGCCGCCGACTTTCGATATCTTTTAGTAACTGTATTTAAGCCGACACTCTCACCCGCACTTGCTCACTCATTCATCACGGCCCGAATCCCACTCCCGAGAAAAGCATAGCTTGAGTTAACTCAATGTTAAACTTTCAACAGGTCTGTACTGTGTTTGTCTTTGTAAAAACTGTGTCTCTAATCAAAGTTATAAGATCTATTAGAAGTCGTACAACAGCATGATTTCCGTCTCTAGAATCTGATGAAGTTTATTTATTACTGTTGAAGTCTTAGAATAGTGTCCAAGAAAATATAAATGTCAAATCATCTGAAGCCTAGTTGCTAAATTCGAACAGAGCAGCAAAAATCATTGATCATTCTTATGTTACAGTGCAAAATAATTACTTTATTGTCAATGAACGTTATAGGTTTGTCAGTAATTCTATATATACATTACCAATAGGATTTAAGAAAAGTGAATATATGTGGTTCTCTGAGAGAGAGAGAGAGAGAGAGAGAGAGAGAGAGAGAGAGAGAGAGCTGTCTTAAGAAAAAAAATTCATTATGAACAATGTTTCAATTTTTATAATTCCAAATTGATGTAGCATAGTTTTTATTGCTTAGTTGCTTCTAACAGAGTTCCCTATTTTCCTAATTAAATATTGAATACTTAGTGCTTAACTTGGTCAACATATATATATAAATGTATAAATGTAATTGTCACACACACATACACACACACACACACACACACATATATATATATATATATATATATTATATATATATATATATATATATATATATATATATATATATATATATATATATATATACTTAGGAAGTATTCCTTACTAAGTAAGCAAAATATCATGCTCCTGAAAAACACTGAAAGTATAACAACGCTAGAGCAAATAACAAATGACAAAATGTAAATTGTTTTTCTGTCTTATATGTCATTTCAATTATATGTATATACATATATAAATATATAATATGACAACTATATTGAAATTAAAAACTGTTCAGTACAGTTGTACCATATCAGATATTGTCTTTAGCCTATATTAATACTTATCATGATAATGTGACAAAAGATCGTGACCTTAGATATCGACATACCAACTCTTGTATGCCGTTTTAATACTTCGCTACATTTTTATTGTTTAAAATATTCCCTGCATTTGGAGATGAATATTAAGTGAACGTCATTTATCCTAGTAAGCTTGAAATGAAAAATACACCCTATTCTTTATGTTCTGCTTCATATTAAGACTTATACATGTACCCCACTTAATATTACACCCCTGAAAGGATACATTTGAAGCTGTACGACAAACTTGATGACTTCAATTTTTCTGTTGTCAACTTTTCTTTTCTGTACCTGCCACTTCTGCTTATAGTGTATTTCTTTTGCAGTTGATGCGTTATGGTAGAGCCACTACGGTAATTTATACAACGAAGCAGTTGAGACAGCAATATTGCAAGTCTAGGCATCTCAAGACCCTTAAAACGTTTTATGGCTGTCAGATAAGTATGATGTCTCTGTTTTAAAAATTATTCTCGATATATTTCACGCTCCGTATAATGCCTATGTGCATCAGTTTGACCAAATGAAAGCCCAAATATCAACTCTGTATATATTTGCTCAGCTTTATTAAATGGTAAATAACTGCAATGAAAATAAAATTGTATTACAACAAATTAACATCGCAATTATCATTAAAACAATATAAAACAGTTACATATGACAAAACAATAGTTGGTCATCAAAAGCAAAACATTGTGTACCACGTGTACACAGAAAATGGTTACAGAAACCACGTACACAGAAAATGGCTACGTCATACGCTTTTCAGTTGAGGTGCTCAATATGTGCATATTAATGAGGTGGGCGGAGCTTAAACCTCATAGCAATCCGTAATGTAATTTTACTTAAAATTCTAAAAAATACAATGTTTAAAACACTTGAAAATTATCTAAGATTATAAAACTCTGTAGTGATTCAATATCAAACATAAAAATTGCTAATACCAGAAGTACATTTGTGAATAGCGATAACACGTGTTCCATGTCCGTGCACACCGGAAATCAAAAATATACATACAAAGACATAATTCGGTACTTTAACCACAACGGGGCATTTAAATGCATAAAATGACATGTTAAAAACACAACAAAGTAACTTACACCAGGTGCAGGAGGTAATACTTGTACATTTTCTCTCGAGGGAAAAACGTCTGACCATGTTGGAAACAACGAAAAGCAAACTAAAATTAAAACCGGAAAAACAACGATCCGGACCGGAAAAGTCTAAAGAAAAAATGTCACAACATTACACTCCCCGCCTGATGTTACAAACATCAACAAATCTATATTTCATATTAAAGTTACAGCCCTACCTAGGCTAGACAAATAGTTCAAGTTGAATAAAATAAACTATAATATTCCAAGTCAAAAACATAATTGCAGATTGCAGTCACAATAAACATTCTTCTATTCAGAAAGAATAAGCACAATTTGAGTTATAGGTCTAATATAATAACGTTTAACTCCATCGATGACCACGAACAGTTCAACTTTACGAACCAAACCATCCTTGCCAGGAAAAACACGTGAAATGCGTCCAAGTGGCCAATAGTTACGATGTACATCACTGTCCTTCATGATGATCACATCCCCTACTTTAATGTTTGATGTTCGATCTACCCACTTATTACGAGCCTGAAGAGTATGCAAGTACTCTTTGCGCCAACGCAACCAAAAGCGATCTGCTAGAGCCTGAACTACTTTCCATTGCGACGAATATAATTTGCCTATGTCCAGAACCATTGGGCTATCCGAAATGTCACCAGTCTTTTGAGTGAGAAGAATGTTCGGAGTAAGTATAAAGGGTGCATTCGGATCAGTTGAAACCGAAGTAATTGGACGGTTATTGATGATGGCACACACTTCTGCGAAAAACGTAGACAAAACTTCGTGAGTAAGTTTGGTATGACGCACATCAAGAAGTAACGAGTCCAAAATTCGACGTGAAACACCAATAAGTCGTTCCCATGCCCCACCCATGTGTGAAGAGTATGGGGTATTAAATTTCCATACAGTACCACTGTTCTGAAGATAACTCTGAATCTGTGTGTCTTCTACATTAATTCCTGGAATTCCAAGGACACGCGCACATCCAACAAAGTTAGAACCCCTATCACTAAAAAATTCCTTAACTTTCCCACGAATACTGTAAAAGCGACGCAGAGCGTTAATGAACGACGAGGTGCTCATTTCTTCCAAAATCTCAATATGTACAGCCCGAGAACACAAGCACGTAAAAAGCACAGCCCATCTCTTGGAATTGGCACTTCCACCACGAGTCCGTCTAGTAACCACCTCCCAGGGCCCGAAACAGTCCACCTACATAGGTAAATGGTGGTGACGGAGTAATGCGTTCAGCAGGCAAGTCACTCATTTTTTGACAAGCAAAACTGCCTCGGGTTTTACGGCACTTGACACATTTAGAAATAACTGAGTATACCAAACGTTTGCAACCAGTAATCCATATTCCAGCTGATCTAATGGCACCTTCCGTAAAATGGCGACCTTGATGACGACACAATTCATGATGGTGGAGAACAATAAGTTTAGCATATGGTGGAATCCTGGAATTATAATAGGATTCTTCTCCTGAAAGGTTACGTTCGAGTGCTTAAGTCGACCTCCGACTCGTAAGATACCATGCGAATCAAGCCATGGGTCTAACCTTAGAATGCGACTGTCTTTAGGCAGAGGATTCTCCTCTTTAAGACACTGAATTTCCCGACTAAACAGCTCATTTTGCACACTGCGAATAACAAAGGACTCGGTCTCTACAAACAGTGAAGCTCGCGAAAGGCTCCAATTAAATTTAGGGTCCTTGATTTTCCTACACTTGCACTTTAACAACATCAAACCTCTAATAAGAGCCTGCCATGACGAAAATTTCTCATATTTACTGTAGCAAATGAGACTGGTGATACGGAAGTCTTGTTACAAACTACCTGCTTCTTAATTTCAACATCCATTTCAGGATCTACAAGTTCGAAGTCAGAAGACTCAACATTTGACTGCTCATTTTTCTGTTCAGAGAGCCACTGCACTGGTCCTCGAAGCCACTCATTAATCATGACTGAGTCTGAAGCTGTCGCTTTAGTGCCACAATCGGCCGGGTTAATGTCTGTTGGCACAAATTTCCACTGATCTGAAGACGAAAAACTAAGAATGCGATGTACCCGATTGCTAACGTAAGTCAAAAAGCGTCTAGACTTGTTATAAATATAACCAAGGACGATCATGCTGTCCGTATAAAACAAAATATCTTTCACTGGCACACTAAGCTGGTCTCTTATTATTCTTGCCACTTCGACACCCAGAACGGCTGCACATAATTCCAAACGAGGGATCGATGTAGCGCGTTTGGGTGCTACCTTAGACTTCCCCATGATGAAGCCAAGGTTTAATTTGCCACTAGAATCCTGTCCACACAGATAAGCCACGTGGCTATTGCGGATTCAGATGCATCCGAGAATATTGCCACACTAATCGACGAAGAACTAAAGTTCGGTATGTATTGACGAGGGATCGTGATGCATTGAAGTTGAACGAGCGATTTCCTCCAGTTCATCCATCGCGTCAGAAAAATCTCTGGAAGAGGGTCATCCCAGTTAATGGACGATTCAAACATCATCTCTCGCAGAATGAGTTTCCCCTGAATTGTGACGGGGGCCACGAAACCAAGCGGATCGTAAAGACTGTTTATATGTGAAAGCACTCCTCTACGTGTAAAGGGTTTTTCATTTTCGTTAACATGAAAAACAAATGAATCCTTCTGCAGGTTCCATACAAGACCTAAACATCTCTCTACAGGAAGTTCATCGAGCCCGAAATCAACATCAACAAGATCTTTCGCTAAATCTTGAGGATCAAAGGCCTGCATAACTACAGAATCATTTGAAGCAATTTTGTGCAAACGCAACTGACCATGAACCGTTAAAGCCTCTTTTGTTCTTTGATCAGATCGATGGCTTCTCCAGTTGATGGCAACGATATGAGACCATCATCAACATAAAAATGATTGTCAATAAAGTTACGAACGTCCTGACCATATGTTTTCTCTGCCTCTAATGCAGTTCGTTTCAGTCCATAACTTGCGATAGCCGGTGAGGGAGTGTTTCCAAACACATGCGCACACATTCTGTAGTCGATAAGCGAATTATTGGGATTGTTATCTATATACCACAAAAAACGTAGAAAGTCTCTGTGGTGCTCACTTACACGAAAACCATAGAACATTTGTTCTATGTCCACCGTGATTGCTACCTCATGCAACCGGAATTTCATTAATACTCCAATAAGACTATTAGTAAGGTCAGGTCCACTTAACAAGACAGAGTTTAAAGAAACATTCTGAAACTTTGCAGAAGAGTCAAACACCATTCTGATCTTGTTAGGCTTTTGTGGGTGATACACACTAAAAATAGGTAAGTACCAATACTCCTTGTCTGGTTGTAATGGTGGTGCTGGTTCAGCATGACCATTTTCAAACACTTTAGCCATAAATTCAACTGCATGATCACGTTTTGTAGTGTCTCGCTTAAAATTGTTATCTAAAACAAGTGCACGTTTCATAGCCTGAGACCGATTATTAGGTAATGGAGGGCGGTTATCACGAAAAGGAAGTGGAGCGGTCCACTTTCCGTCCTCTTTGTGCATTTCCTTTTGCATTAAAGACACAAACTGTCTATCCTCAGACGATAAACCGGGAGTCTCGTCACATTCAGATAACCTAAAAATGTCACAACAACTGCAGGCTGAAACTGGATCTATGGCTGTAAAATCAGTAGATCGGTCCACTGATTTCCCTTTGAAAACAGAAATTTGACCGTCACACGGTTTACATAAGGAAGAACGCCCATTTCCTAAAACGTGAGTTTTCAATGCGGTTACATATTTTGGTTTGTGGATGCCACCTAAACAAACTTCACCAATTATAGACCATCCGAGATGTAGCTTTTGTGCAAAAGGTTCATCATCAGAACCGGTTTTCTGTTCAATCACATGATGAGCTTTCGGTACATTTCTTCCAATTAAGAGAAGAATCTCGGACGCGGGGTCAAAAGTAGGAATGTATCCCGCAATGTCACAAAGATGAGGATAAGCCAAAGCAACTTCCGGTGTAGGTATTTCTCTAATATTGCTTGGAATATCATCACATTCAATAATTTCTGATAAAGGCAATTGAGTCTCACCAATAACAGGTTGTACAATAAAGTTAGTAGCGGAACGCCCAGTGTATGAAACACTTCCAGAACATGATGACATTGTGAAAACTGACACTGGACCATCAATGTCAAACCAATCAAAGAACTTAGACCGAGCGATTGTTCTATTGCTTTGATCATCTATAATTGCGTACATACGCATTTTGCTTTCAGGACGATTTTCCTGGTAAACATCGACAAGCACCACTTTACCACACGACCTACCACCTACAGTGTTATCGCACAATTCGGAACACATACTACTGATCTCTTGTTCATTAATGACTTTCTTGGGCACAGTATCAGAAATCTCCCCGCCGTGCTGTGTTTGAGGTGTGGTGGGTTCCGGTTCGAAATGCATGCACGTCACATGCCGGTTACTAGAACATGTTCCACATTTAACATTAGCGGCACATTTCCGCGCATTGTGTTTTTCCACACAACATTTAAAACATAGATTGTTCGATTTTAGAAATTCACGTCTTTGGTTTAGAGTCATTGCAAGAAATGAACGGCAAGAGGTCAATAAATGTGCTGCTTTGTGTATTGGACAACGTTTAACTGAGGACTTGTCAGAACCAATGTTATTCTGCGTGGTTTCACTATCGTTAATATTCACTTTTCGCACATTAACTCTTCTGTCTATACCTTGACGTCTTTCAGGCCTCACTGAACTTTTATTTTCAGAATCTAACGAATAAAAACTAGGGTCATTTTTACGGTCACTCACTTCGCGCATGTACTGGACAAAGAATGAAAATGGCGGGTACGGTACATTGTGCCTTGCTTTATACTGCGATGCACGAACTGCCCACTTTTCGCAAATACTACGAGGGAGCTTCTGTGTTATAGGAAGTACTCCCTTCGACGAATTGTAATAACTCAACAAACTTGAGAAACGTTGGTCACTCATAGCCGACTCAATCTCATTCAACAAGTCCACAAGACGGAGATATTTCATGCGGTCATTATGATTATCTGTTAACACTGGAAACGCTGCAACTTTTTCGGAAAGTTCTCTTTCTCTGGTTTCAACGCGACCATACAATTGTTCGAGACGCGTCCAAATAAGCTTCAATGCACGTTCAGGATTATGTATATTGTTAGCACGCATGGAAATAGCAAATTCCTTTGATTCAGTTCCAAGCCATTTTGTCAATAGATCAAGTTCCTCCATAGGTGAAGTTTTCAGTTCACTAATTATGCTTTGAAAACTAGCTTTCCAGACAGAATAATGTTGAGAAGTGTCTTTGAACGGAGTAAAGCGCAACATCAAAAGATCTTTCTTTAAAAGATATGTACTTAAATCGCGTGCAGCCGAGTGATTGTTATCATGCGCTTCAATAACCGGTGGGTGTACAAATGGAACATTAACATGACGTAAAGAGGCAGATAAGGCGTCATCTGGTGCACACTGTTCCGGTCTAGCAGTATATCGCGATTCGTTTAATTGTTCGTTTCTTGGTTCATGCAAATTCTGAGAATTGCTAACAAACTGTTCAACACGTTCTTGTTTAATAGCCCGTAATGACCGGTTACTTATATTATCACCATTAAAGTTATCGAGATCTGGTTCCAGAGATTCGATCACCTTTGCTTCGGCGTCAGCGACAGCGAATTTCTTTCTTTGTTCCAGAGCCTTAAGTTCAATGTCTGCCATTGCACGTTGTTTTTGAAGTTCAACTTCTTTATCCAAGAATCCCAGTTGAGCCTTTTCAGCACTACGTACTAACTGTTTTTTCACCCTTAATGACGAAGTTTCACTAAACACATTCGAATGTGTTTCAAATTTAACTGAATGTGTCTCGGCTGCTGAAAGCATCATAGAACTTAATTGAGTTCGAAACTTTTTAACAAGTTCATTTTTCTCTTATGTTGAGTCACATGAATCTCAAGTTCTTGAGTAGAAGATTCTGAGCGCTGTTCATCAAGGTAAGACATAATATCATTTGAACTTTGTAAGAAATCTTTAAACAAATTAAACACTGTACTGTCCTTTTCTCGTAGATACTTAATACTGCCATTTTCAGGGTCAAAATCATACATCAACTGTTCAATTTGGTGCCAAATTTTGTCATAGATGTCTGTTAGCTTAAGTAAGTGTTCCTCATACCATGTACAGAAATCGAGGTCCGACCGTAAACCATTGATGCGTTTAAGACGATGGTCTCATCACCTGTATTAAGTCACCTGTGCGATCGCCAGCCCGTTAAGTTACAATGGGAACTAGATATACCCGATTTTCAAATTTAAATTTCACCAATAACAATATTATTTTCTAAAAATGTCTGGTTCTCAGTGAAAAATACATACTGTCACGAATACTCAAATATAAAAATGATTAAAATATCTTGAAAAAAATCCATTCCACTTTTTGATTCAAAATATGGTGACATTTTACTTAATTTCCCTATGAAACTCATTAGAAAGTGCACAGCACTGTTTTTATAAACAGCTTTTTTCTTATTAAAGATATAGAAAAGTGAAAATGTCTGGTTTTCATGATAAAGTTCACATCGTGTTGAAAATTCAGTTATAAAAATCTTTGTGGTACCTTTAAAAAAATCCATTCCACTTTTAATTTGAAATTTAGGTGGTACAATATTTGTGTCAATATTTCAGTCAGTGGATAAGGGCCAATATGATAGACTACCGGTATGTATATACTATGGATATGTATAGACTATCATGGTTAAATACTAGCCTACTGGATCTAATGCAATATTGTGCTCTTTTCTATTTAAAATATTATTTAAGAATTAAATGAAGTTAGAAAAAATAGGAAGTAATGAAACGTGCACATTTTTATTTTCCATTTTATTATAATTCTTATTTATTTAAATAATAGCGTATGGGACGTTAAAATAAGAAAAGTTCAGAAAAAAATGTACATTTTTATTTATTATATTTCTTTTAACTATTTTATTCAAGTTTTAAAAGTAATCAATGCCATAAAACATTTAACCCTAAATGAAATACAACATGATTATTCCCAGCCATGTTATTATTATTAGGAAACAACATTGAAGATGACTTAGTTAAAATTAACATTTACATTTAAATAAGTGTCTATTGAAATGATTTAAAATTGTTTTAATTATACTCAAATAAACAAAACAGGGTGACGAAAATAAATTTATTACTAATATTTATTAGATTTGCAAACGGTTCGTGATAAAATTATCATTCAAATACATCACATTTAATAATAATAATAATTATAATAATAACTAGAGATTGTAACTGGGGTACCAGTTACGTATGATTCCCCACCATCCATAAATAATTTATGGCATACATCTGGTGAAAAGACCCTAGCAGGGTTAGTGCTGGGTTGTAAAAGTCTGTCGTCAAGGAAATCGCCAGTTGTAAAATTTTGTTGCCAATTTCATTACTGTGTCGCCAAAAAGGGTAAATCTTGTGATTTTCACGTCACATGCGTTTTTAATGTTGTGTATATATTGCCTTGATGAACAATTACATTTTAAAGGCAGTTGTGTATAAAGTACATTTGTACCGCGCAGACCTGGTAAACTAAAAAAATCATACCTTGATTGCTTTTTAAAATTTCTTTGAAAGTTAAAGTTGATTTGAATTAAAGTTTTCGGTTGAGAAAAATCGTACATTGGAAGGCCTTCTCGGCATAGGAAGTGACGTTTTCAATGAATTTTATTGAATAAGAAAACTCGTAGAACCCCTCTCAGGCCTCTGATTTGGCGTCGCCGCGTGTTACAATGAATGAACACGTATGGGAGGGTTTGCGCTGGGCATCGTTAACTGCGATTTTTTTTCTTTAACTTGCGACAAAACACGGCGCTTTGCGTTTTTCTGGCCACAAGTTTTCAAAGTTCACCGGTATCTTGGTCGGTGATAACACATTGAAGCCAGTGACGGATTGGCGAGTGTCACTGAATAAACACAGTAATTAACGACTGAGTTGATTAAGATCGTTGTCTTAGGTGCGAATGTAAGACCTTCTAATGATGGGCAGGTAGATCCAAGTAATATTGGAGCGTGTCGACACTGCCTGAGGATATACCCAGGTGGCCTCCCGATGTCGTCAGACAGTATAAACACCGATGGACTCGGAATTATTGTAAAATCCAAAATAAAATATAATAAAAGTTACTCTTTGTGATGTTTATTTAATATTTTTCTAAAAAGTTTATTGATTAATAATCGTGATTCAATGCGCAATACACATCATAGGAGGCCATCTGTTTGTATTTTAATTACGCGACTTATATCGGTTATTCCTATATGTTTGAGGTTCATGATCATAACGATACATCTACTCAGTCAAAATAGTAAAAGATGGACATTTTAATATGAAGCATGTATGTTAACTCTGTGCATAGTGTGTTGAAATAGATCGACGCTGTATATATAGTCCGATTTAAAAGACCCCCTCTATTGAAAAAACGTACTTTTCAACACGTTGAGGTACATATAAGTTTAGGTGTATTATACGGAATAAATCTCATATTGTTATTTCCAGCATCTAAAAGACTCAGATCTTCATTGCTCTATAGATTATTTAGGTGTTTTTGATGCAAAAGAAATAAAGTCGACTCTCGTTAATTCGAAATCGGTTGAATCGAAATTTCGCTTAAATCGAAATGATACAAATGGTCCCGTCATATCGCTATGTATTTCTATGTAAATTTGTTAGTTAACTCGATATGCTGAATTTGAAGTGAATTTTCAGTCCAAATTACGAAATATTACGAAAATTCCCATGTTTAAATCGAAGTGAACTTTCAGTCCAAATTACGATAATTCCAATGTTTAAATCGAATAAAAAAGACACAAAAATATTTTATCTTAAACTTGAACAATACCTGAAATAATTGTCCATCTCTTATTTGAAAAGTGTTAATAGTAACAGAGTGGCGGCTTACTCGGAAGATTCATTTCCGACTAAAACTACAAATTTTTGTACTCGACATACCGGTCATTAGGAAAGTGTCAGTCAGTAAAAGGAGACATTTCATTGGTATAAACTTAAAAAAGTGGGCAGTCTTCTACTTCCACAGTCAGTGATTAACAGAAAACCCCCAAGCCATTTGATCTATCAAGGCAAATTGTATACACCATTCATCTCATTGTGTAAGGTTTTAAGTACAGGCGTGTGACGTGACAAGCTGTGGTTTTAAAAATCGCCAAGTTTTTAACGGTCACTAATCGGATTAACTCATAGGTGAAAGCATTGACTTGGTATAATTAAGGTGTCGTAACCAGCTTACGTCCATTCAAAATTGGTTTCCCCGGGTATTTAACTACGTATTTATTTACACCCACCCACCCACCTTCAAGATAACGAAAATGAACGCGTCTTGATTATCTACACAGACAACAGATTATTGGTAGCAAATTTCATCTAAATCCATCAAGCCGTTCCCGAGATATGCGTCAGCATATGGTCTTGGGAGAATAATAATAATAATAATAATAATAATAAAAATAATAATAAGAAGAAGAAACAGAACGAAAACAATATGATTCCCCACCTTCGGTGGTGGTGAATCATAATAATAACTATAACACCACGCAGTTACTACATCTAATTTAAATAAAGCAGTGATGTTAGTTGCCTGCCATGACACAAATAACATGATCTAGGTAAAGTGATGGGTTAGGTTCGATTTTTTGTTGATTGGGAAATTAATTGATTAATGAAACAAGTAGGTAAACCGTCACGCTTGAGCCCCTACCGTTAATTAGGAACGTTATGTTCAGATTTTTTTAAGTTCTCGTGAACTTTTAGAATATTATATCGCATTTGACCATGTCCCGATCATGTTCTGATTATTGAAATAAAAAGTAATATTATTGTATATTGATCATATTTATTGAACAATATTTGTGACTTGAGAGTGATAACTCTCTCTCTCTCTCTCTCTCTCTCTCTCTCTCTCTCTCTCTCCAAAACGTTACACATGCCTTTGTCCTTACCAGTGCCAGGTTTATGTTGCATTCTTTTCACAGTTCAGGTCGATGAATAAAATAAAATAAAATAAAATAAAATAAAATAAAATAAAATAAAATAAAATAAAATAAAATAAAATAAAATAAAATAAAATAAAATAAAATACTATTCAGCATTGGATTTGTCGGTTCAATTAGATGAATATCAAATCATCTAATTATAAAAAATAAACATACGAAAAATCATAGTATTTATTTATTTATTTATTTATTTATTTATTTATTTATAATCAAGCTAAAATGAAATGTTTTAAAAAACGAAGATTTATTATTTAAATCTCTGCTAGATTGCATTGTTGATGCTAAGAAAACATCTTATCAATTTTTATTTATTTATTTATTTATTTATTTATTTATTAATTTATTTATTTATTTATTTATTTATTTATTTATTTATTTATTTATTTATTTAGTATTTATATAAAACATTAATATAGCTAGAATAGAATATTTAAAAACGCTGATTTAATTTTTATTTAAACTTGGAGTAAGCATATAAGACTTCGACAAAACGTATTTAAAACAAATACTTGAAACATTTATAAAATTATGATTTCGTGCAAATATTCAATAAGCTAGTACATATGCATGTTAATTTTTCTTCATCATTTTATTACGAGATGCATTCAGGTCATTAGTGTCTAAATACTGATTATAATCCGTCTGCGTTTAGCCAGAGACATCTAAAAACCCCGATTGGATTTTTGTTGATCTATAATCACTTATTGCTCTCCCAGATTGGAATTATCTGACAGGTCACGCTCGACTGAACTACCTTTATAACTGTAAAGTATATCACACCTGAGATGGTCAGTATAGGACGACTTCTAATGTAGGGGCAGATAACCCTTCAGATCGAGCCTCGATTTCTGCGTATGCTGGCTTCGACCTTTGGTCGATAGTGAACGACTGGACCGTAGCTCCATTCCATGTTTATCCCCAGACTTGGGTTCCAATATTTCGGGATCTGATTTTTCCATGGTTCTGGTTTATTTACTATAATGCCTATGTGCATCAGTTTGACCAAATGAAAGCCCAAATATCAACTCTGTATATATTTGCTCAGCTTTATTAAATGGTAAATAACTGCAATAAAAATAAAATTGTATTACAACAAATTAACATCGCAATTATCATTAAAACAATATAAAACAGTTAATATAACAAAACAATAGTTGGTCATCAAAAGCAAAACATTGTGTACCACGTGTACACAGAAAATGGTTACAGAAACCACGTACACAGAAAATGGCTACGTCATACGCTTTTTCAGTTGAGGTGCTCAATATGTGCATATTAATGAGGTGGGCGGAGCTTAAACCTCATAGCAATCCGTAATGTAATTTTACTTAAAATTCTAAAAAATACAATGTTTAAAACACTTGAAAATTATCTAAGATTATAAAACTCTGCAGTGATTCAATATCAAACATAAACAATTGCTAATACCAGAAGTACATTTGTGAATAGCGATAACACGTGTTCCATGTCCGTGCACACCGTAAATCAAAAATATACATACAAAGACATAATTCGGTACTTTAACCACAACGGGGCATTTAAATGCATAAAATGACATGTTAAAAACACAACAAAGTAACTTACACCAGGTGCAGGAGGTAATACTTGTACATTTTCTCTCGAGGGAAAAACGTCCGACCATGTTGGAAACAACGAAAAACAAACAAAAATTAAAACCGGAAAAACAACGATCCGGACCGGAAAAGTCTAAAGAAAAAATGTCACAACATTACACTCCGTAGTTTCGTGTTTCTTTCATTCTAAATTTTGATTACAGCGGGTGTAACTAGCTAAACAGGAGGCGCCGGCGTCACTTTCCTGATGGAAGTTTACGATTTTCAATTTGAAAGTTTTACAACAGTATCAACTGTTTGTTGAATCAGACATGAGATGTTTTTCCGTGCCACAATATAATTAAACATAACACATCTGTGTTCAAACAGTGAATGAGTAATGGTGTTTAACGTCTCAGTTAAGAATATTTCACTTATATCGAGACGTCGTCAGCTATAGGCGAAGATGCAGAAATTTCTTGTGCGTTGCGCTGATAGCTTTATCGTGCTAAGCCTACCGTGACACAGGACCTCGTTTCTTTTAAGTTCCCATCCAAAAGAACTGCGACTTTCATTTCATGATGCCGAATGCTTGGCGAAAGAACAGTCACTACCCACTTTCAAGTCTTGGGTCAGACCCGGTTGGGGTTGGAACCCAAAACCTCCGACTTACGGAGCAAGCACTTTAGTAACTGAGCTACCGCAGTGGTGTCTGTGTTCAAACAATTAAATGTTACTTTAAAAAGACACTGATATGACATTGTAATTATAATTTATTTATTCAATTTAAATTACAATATGTTTTAGTGTTTTAATTGCTTGTTATCAATAAAGTATAAAGAATTAATATCCATATATCTATAGACTACTAACGGAAACACCTCGTGTTAATGGGTAGATAATTTGTAAAGATGCGGAATCAGCTGCCGCTATCATTCCCGAGTCCGGAGATTACATCCGTTGAAACAGTTTTATTTAAAATGACCTTAAAATAGAAACAGAAAGCTGTATATTATTGAACTTTTCTCTTCTTATCAATAAGATGTCTAAATGTACTTGTTACTCATGCAACTTCACGATAAACAAAGCTTAGAAGTGGCAACCAATAATGTCAAATTACACATTTCACTAGAAATGAACACTCCTATATATAAACATATTATACATGACATACAGCTCGACTGGGGGAATAACACTGAAATTGGCCAATATTTTATCGGAAATTTTTCTCGATATTTCGATGCGTATCCCGATAATGCGAAAAAACATTTCCATCATTATCAAGGAATTTATTCTGTTACTATTTCAAGGAGGTTTGTTGTGAGTTTTTTTTTTTTTGCGCGTGTGTGTTTTGATTTTTGTCACATTTTTTTTAAAGATTTTTTAACACAATCGTTCTTTTTATTAATTAGGACTATACAACTACATAGATATTTTATGTTTTCTGTAATACTCAACAAGAATGATTAACAAGGCCAATGGAAGATCAGTATCGTTTTTCTGTATAAAGAAATAAAAAATCAAGCATACCAGTCTATGTTTAAACTGGCAATCAAAAACGTAATTAAAACATTGAAAATGTAACAAATTAAGTAATACACGATGATTTCGAAAAACGAAAGTGGGCCCTGGTGCCTCGGAATGACAAGTTTGTTAACTACACTTTATAAGTGTATAATAAACATTTTGAAATAAAAGAGCATGGAACGTCTGGACGGCAAACATATGCAGGATAATTTTGTATACTGCGACATTTTACTTATGAACAATATCAATGCAGTGAAATAATATTATTCAATCAAACACCATAATATTGTTCATACTAATTAATGTTCTACAATGTCGACGTTTTTCAACATCTGATGGCCATTTCATATTCTCAAAACAATAAAATAACTTAAATGTTTTACTTTAAATGTAACAGACTTACAACTCTGATGTCTTTTTATATCTCAAAGATGATACAGATAATAAACACATTTTTATAAAGGTGACAATTTCAATACAAAATTTTACAATATACACAATATAAATTTTCGATTAACGTACTACATTGGTTAAACTGTTCAAATCATAAAAACAAATATGGAAATGTTTTTATATAGATTACCAAATCGTTTGGTAATACCGAATACAAAATTATAAGGAAAACACAGAGCCAGAACAATAAACAAAATGGCAAACTCGAGTTTAAAGGATCACGTTGAGGAAAGGCGTATAGTATTGAATAACGAAGCATTTCTGCAAGTCAGCATTGCATCAAAGGAATAATGAAAATTGGATTTTAATTGTTTCTGTTTTTCAATAATTGTCATATATATGTTGTGTATATTGTTTATTTCACTTATATTTCGGATCTTTTTTGTATCTTAATTGATGATAAAAAGACAAGAAGAGACAAATGTATGTTTGAATCCTTGAAATTGATTTTAAAATCCCCAACTGTAGCGTTATTACAGTACAACTGGACAGTCCCTAGCGTTATTACAGTACTACTGGACACTGGACAGTCCCTAGCGTTATTACAGTACTACTGGACAGTCCCTAGCGTTATTACAGTACTACTGGACAGTCCCTAGCGTTATTACAGTACTACTGGACAGTCCCTAGCGTTATTACAGTACTACTGGACAGTCCCTAGCGTTATTACAGTACTACTGGACAGTCCCTAGCGTTATTACAGTACTACTGGACAGTCCCTAGCGTTATTACAGTACTACTGGACAGTCCCTAGCGTTATTACAGTACTACTGGACAGTCCCTAGCGTTATTACAGTACTACTGGACAGTCCCTAGCGTTATTACAGTACTACTGGACAGTCCCTAGCGTTATTACAGTACTACTGGACACTGGACAGTCCCTAGCGTTATTACAGTACTACTGGACAGTCCCTAGCGTTATTACAGTACTACTGGACAGTCCCTAGCGTTATTACAGTACTACTGGACAGTCCCTAGCGTTATTACAGTACTACTGGACAGTCCCTAGCGTTATTACAGTACTACTGGACAGTCCCTAGCGTTATTACAGTACTACTGGACAGTCCCTAGCGTTATTACAGTACTACTGGACAGTCCCAAGCGTTATTACAGTACTACTGGACAGTCCCTAGCGTTATTACAGTACTACTGGACAGTCCCTACTACCACTCCACTTATGCTTAAATCAGTAGTCAAGTGGTCAGGGCAGTCTTATTTAAAATGACCTGAAAATAGAAACAGAAAGCTGTATATTATTGAACTTTTCTCTTCTTATCAATAAGATGTCTAAATGTACTTGTTACTCATGCAATTTCACGATAAGCAAAATTAGAAATGACATTGTATTTTACTCATACAGAGAGAGAGAGAGAGAGAGAGAGAGAGAGATTAATTATTTACAGCTACTAATCATACATCGCTTCACAACTCTCGGATTCGAATATATTAGCCTGAGAAAGCTTTGTTTGCTAAAGATTTGTGGTTTTTATCTTGTTGCTTAGTTTTCCGACCATCTGACCGCCTCGATATATGTGAAATAACCTTGTCCAAAATAAATGCTTTTTTACTAATCTGTTGAAAACTGGATTTTTCTGGAACAAGTTGTCATTCTATAACAATTACATATTATACCAGTTTTAATTTTACAGCACTAGACGGCCGTTTCGGATTACAATTCCTCATCAGTAGTGCTTGGACCAAAATTATGAAACCAAAATTATTTTGAAGATGTTGAAAAGCTACCCAAAGGACCAAAATATATTTTACCAAAATGCTTCATGAAGCATCAATTGAAAAATGAAAGAACATTTTTGATACAAGTTTTCATTTTGTTTCTAGAAGGCAGTGTTGTGTAAAGTGCGGAGAATAATCCCACCTTCCATTTTCTCTCTTTTTGGTAGATTATATAAAAAAAAATTAAATATTGATCAAATGATTCAATTATGTATTAGTACGATGTCTTTTGAAACATACATGTATGTATCAACCAACCAATGTATCTCTTATTGGGACTTTTAATTTCCAGCAATTTTCCGTCATTCCTGGAAATTGTTAAGACTTTTAGTAAAAAAAACCCTTAAAATTACAAACAATTAAAAACTCATTGTATTTTTAATTCTGTATTTCTTTTATTATTATTATTATATTATTATTATTATTGCCTTTCGATTTCCTTTGTTATCAGGGACATTGTTGCCTGAGTGGTTCTGAGGGCGCGCTTACTAACCTCTCAACGCCAAGGTTAGAATTTTACTCGAGGAGATCTTTGTGTGTAAAAGGTGGTCAGTTCACTTGCTGAAGGTCAGTAGTTTTCTCCGGGTGGTCCGGTTTCAGTGGCGTAGCCAGCAAAAAGTTAGTGTGGAATCCTGGCGCCAGTGCGTTCACACGAGGATTATCCGGGAGCATGCTCTCCTGTAAATTTGAAACAAAAGAAGCAAAATCTAGTGAATTTTTCTTTTTGATCTTGCTAGCCTTTTCCATGTCCACAGGTTGTCAATACAGAAATTCGTTTTTCTATTGTAAATGACCAATGACAAATGACACATTGGATTACTGGCTTATATGCACGCTACGCCACTGGGTTTCTTGTACCAGCAAGGAACTGACACCTCTCAACTCCACATTTATTGTTATCTTTCAAACCTCTCCTATGTTTTCTAGTTCAGGCATTACGTCGTGTAATCGTAAAAATCGACCAGGTTTAATAATTCATATTTATGAATGAAGTGATCATTATCTATGTTCACAGTCCGGTATATTTACTAAACACATTTCTTTAACAATAGTAAATCATTATTGCGTTTTGTAAATGGATGAAGAAATCGCGATAAGTTATCAAAATCGATGTCAAACACACACAGGATCTACGTCAAATTAAATACTTAAGGGATAAGGGTCGATAAATAGTATCTGTATCAATGGAGACAGGAGGAGCAATCTCCTGAGTGTTTAAGGATAAAAACGGTGTAGTCAACTAAAAAAATCTACCATTGATCATGTTCCATTCAGAAAACACATTGACGTCATTTATCCATTACCATGTTATTTTTAGATTTATATATGACTTTATTAGCTTCAGATAGAACATAAAGAATAAAATGAGGATACGTATTGAAATTAAGTATGAAAAACAAGATGGTTTGTTATACGCTGTCTTCAGACAGGTCAAGGACATTCTGTCAAAACATTTGCTAGAATTAAAAGGTCTCACCCAGGAGGATACATTAGTGGAGCATTTCTTAATATAACATAAAAAATAAAATGTAACCAGACATTCACTTTGTATTTAATATATTCAGAGGCGACAACAAGCATACCAGAAGCGACAGCAATTGTCTGGGGATGTGTTGGTCATTCAAACCCGTGAAATCACTTTAGAACAGCAAGTTGATCAGAGAAGAATGAGAAGGACATTTGTCAGACCAGTCAAATTACATAAAATGACGTGTTGACGAGACAGAATGACGTGTTGACCAGACAAGAATGACGTGTTTACCAGGCATGCAAGAATGACATCTTGAAAACACAGGTAGATGTGTTGACCAGGCAGGCAAGAATGACACCTTGAACACACAGGCTAGACGTGTTGACCAGGCAGTCAAGAAGGACGTAATGACCAGGCAAGAAAAAACGTCTTGACCAGTCAAATCATACTAGATTGACGTGTCGACCAACCAAGAATGAAGAGTTGACCTTGCAAAATGAAGTGTTGAACAGGCAAGACGTGTTGACCAGACAAGAATGATGTGTTGATCGAACAGTCAAGAAGAACATGACCAGTTTAATCCGAGTAGCTCATAAGCAATCTGATTTGATTACAGCAGCTGTTTAAGAAAACAGTAACGTTATGACTAATAAAAAGTCAACCAATTCAAGTCTACAGTTAGTCTCATCAATATACTTTTTTTGATTAAAATTCACAGAAAATTCTTACTTGTCATTATCCAGTTAGAAACCACTGCAAAGTAAATGAAATAAGACTAATAAGCGCATTTTGTTATGAAGAGACCTTTGTTTTTACTGGACATGGACCCGTATATCTGTTTTTGATTACATTAATTGGAAAGGTACTGGCATCACTACAAAATAACATCTGATGGTGTGATTTAGGTACAATAGTATGACATAACATGTCCTTTTTTATAATATAATCAGTGGCCCATCAAACGGAGCACCCGGCCTCACTTTCCTGGTTGAAGTTCACGTTCACGTGTCTAACTTGACTTGTCAGTTCCAAAGTTTTTACTTTGCTTCTGGATTGTGATTCGGGCATGGATTAGTATGTTTGTTTTTGATTGTTCATTATAAAATGGCTATAGTTCATTCATTTGGCCCAATTCACCACCAGGAGAGATGGAATGAAGTTAAGTATAGTTCTTCACAGCTTTAAAAATGTAAAATAGTACATATAAAATAGTAAATTCTGGCAAATATAGACATTCTTTTTATTTTTAGAAAAACAAAAAACAAAAAAATATGGAACCTTTCAGTGCAAATTAATTGTTTTTTCAGTTAAACTCCTAACAGTAATTGTATTATCTTCAAAAAGAGATTGTTACTTTTTCTTGTTCTTTTGATAGATGTTAATCCTGTTTGACAGAAAT
This sequence comes from Anadara kagoshimensis, assembly GCA_021292105.1. Taxonomy (NCBI): domain Eukaryota; kingdom Metazoa; phylum Mollusca; class Bivalvia; order Arcoida; family Arcidae; genus Anadara; species Anadara kagoshimensis. The sequence goes on from CM037861.1 coordinate 59,405,874, forward strand.
AGACATATCCCCAATGGCTAACTCTTGTATAAATATTAACCTGAAGGGTGATGTAGGTCTAATGAACGAACGCTATGCTGAAATAAAAGCACTTAATATTCTTTTTCAATCTCATCATCCGGATTTATGGGGTAAAATAAGTAATTTATAGATCTTTTCTATATGTAAACAGGCGATTCTATTTTTGGAATAAAATGATGTATCGTCTCTAAAGTAAATGTTGGCGTGATTAATGAGATAGAGTTTTCATGACTGTTTACAGTAGTTTTGATTCAGAGAAGGCCCAGCAGGAAATAAGTGAAACCTCGTGTGTTTATTTCAAAAGATTTGCATCAGGAAGTTGGATATGTATTGGTATGTTTGGTTTTTAATATGTCGTGTCATGTTCTCGGTAGCGATGTCAACTTTTTTTTAGTTAGTAATTGTTGATTTTTTTTATTTTCAATCTTCTTCAAACCATATTAGAGCTTGTACCTAGGTTGCACTGTCCGGCAACAACAGTAAATGTACTCCGGGCAGTATGAAGTCTGTTAATGCCTAAGTATGAAATCTTTAAGCTTTTTCCGGGTACAAGATAATCAGCGTGATTAAAAACCATCACCAGATGATTGACGATTTGAAGCAAATATATTAACGACGTAAATTGAAAAATTTCAATCTAAATCCATAAAGCCTACAATTAAAGATGCCGTCAATCTTAGTAGCAAATCTAAAATAAAGCCTTACAACCCGCCCCTTAGTAAATCAGACAATTGGCAATGGAGAGTCCCAAAATAAATCAATTTAAAATCTAACATTTGTAATTAAAAACTGCATACTAATCCATGTCCGAATCACAATCAGAAGCAAAGTAAAAAAATTGGAACTGACAAGTTAGGTTAGACACGTGAACTTCCACCATGGAATCAGACCGGGTGCTCTGGAAAGGTAAGTGCCTCCTGTTTAGCTAACTGCGTTTGCCATGTGAGTGAAAGGAACGTGGAACTATGGGGCGTCAATATATCCAGGGCATTCCTGGACCAGAGACATCAACTTATCAACATACTGTGATGACGCCATAAAACTTTTTTGAGGGCCTTGATGAGCCTAGGCTTGCAATATCCTTGATCTACAAATTATTTTGCAAGCAGTTAGCTTCGTTGTACAAAGTCCCCGTATTGGAACACGCTCTACCATAGCGTATTAATTTAAAAAAAACAAATACGCCAAAAGCAAGAGAAGCAGGTATATTGCTGCATAGAAAAGGAAAGTTGACAATAGAAAAATTGAAGCCATCACGTTTGCCATACAGTTTCAAAACATTTTTTAAAGTTTTTAATCAATTAGCATCATTAATATACAAGTGTGTACAATTGATTCGATGATTCATGAGATGCGAATTAATAAATATAGCTGATGATGCTTAATTTGCGTCATCAATATTCAATTTCATATATACATTCATTTTAAAATAAATGTACGACAGTTACTATTAAACACTTTATCATAAAAGCGTAAGTGTTATAATCGAATGCATAAAAACCTAGAATATTGACCTAGCAAAGAAAATTTGGTTTCGTTTTCTTTTCATTCAGAAAAACTCTTTACTATAATTTCATTATTCAAAACAGGACATAATTGCTCTTGTTTTTGGAAGGAATTGGTATCTTTTAACAGAAATAGAAGTATTCAAATATAAATCAGTCCAACTGGATAACTATCAAGAAAAGTCTGATGTAATAATAGCTTGAAGCTTGAAGCGTTAATATCAATATGATGAAGGAACGTTTTGCCCAATTTAGATCACTCAGTAGTCTTTATCGAACTCGGTACAGGAATTTATAGGACAAGAATGATTTATTGATTGTTTGGTACCAGAGGCAAATATACTATTATGTGTTTGAAAATGAAAGGATGTATCCGTATTGGTGTGATTGATGGGATGAGATTGAATTTTTATGTCGACCAGTTACATTTAGAGTAGATGCAAAATAAAAAAATTCATTCCACATGTCCGAATAATATATAATTATATGTTTTCACTCTTCATTCTGCTGTGTGCTTATTTGTTGTTTTCAACAATGTTGTTCTTACAATATCCGAAGTGGAGAAATTCCATCCCACTGGATACCATATTGTAAAGAAAAATGGTCATTGGGCATGATCACCGTTGCTAACAATTATTATCTGAGACCGTCTATTAAATGAGTTAAAGACTAACTCATAGACCCAGAGACCATGTCACTTTCTGAAGCTGTCCATATCCTAGTTTCTCACAACCGCATCTTAAATGTTTCATAATATTTCGCAGTACAGACCTGTCGAAAGTTTAACCATCAATAAAAAATAGACGGAACCCCAGTAGCCGAGGTATGGAAAAGTGACAGTGAAGCTGTTGAGAAATTTAAGTAGCAGCTGCCGAATAGCTACCGAGATATATGTAACGAGTTTTCGAGATGAGATGCCGATTCAGTGCCAATTCGTTCGCTTAGTGTTTAAATTCACTAGGTCTGCACTGAAAAATTCGACCGATGCTCAGGTCCGTACCTTTCAAACGATTGTGTTCGTCTTGTTAAATGGAAGTAGTGCAAATGGGATTATTTTTCAAGTATCACTTCATGTTTTTACTGGTCATGACTAACATATATTTCTTCTCTAATTTAACCTTTTATAGTAGAAACATATACGTGTATGCATTATCTCAATAAACAAAGGTAACATGATTGAAACAGAACAAGACAGTTTTAATCCATCAAAATACGATGTCCAGAGTTAAATGAATGTCAAGTTATGGAAAGAGATGCTTTTAAAAGCTTTGTTATGTACGAAATGGCATATACCTTTATTTTAATTTAATCATAAAATACATTTAAAAAATGGTATTGTCATATACCATTTTTTAATGGATTTTATGATTAAATTTAAAAAATGGTATATGACAGAAATATCATGTGCACGGTACGAACTGGTTGACAAAATGTTCTGTAATCTACTATCCAAGCATGTGTAATTATATCCGTATATTTCAAAATTTAAAATATTTAATGACCACAGATTACTTGATCAGCATAATATATTTAAGTTGAAAAATTAACGGTTAAACGAATAACTATACTAGCCAAATTTTTTTTTCAAATACTAGTGGGCCGTTATCACCAAAAAAGCTGTTCGTTGCGAATTATTTTGATGCAAATAAGCTTGCAAATAATAGCCTCGATATAAGTGAAAACCTTAACTGGGGTTTAAAACGCCATTACCCTACTCCACTCTCACTCTTCTCTGCTTCAAAACATTCGAAACTCATCCAAGCAGCAGAGCTGCCATATGATATTTTTTAATAATCAAATAATATAAATGTATTTTGCGCTTTACTGTGACTTCACAGGGTCTCAGTATTTTTCAATCAGACACAACGTACAATACCAGTTCAAATCACAAGTGTAGTCGGTTGCTTCGAAAGGATGAGCAAATCCTGTTTAACTAAATACACCGGCCATCGTGTTTATTCAAAATTGAGAAGCAAAGGAACATAAAACTATGTGACGTCAAAATATAAAATATATCATGTTCAAGTTATCACCTTATCAAACTTATTGATCAACAATATTGTGGTGATAGCCATAACACTTTTTAGGGTCCTAAGAAGCCAAATCTCACAATATCCCTCCGTCAGCAATTTATTTGTAAGCAGCTTGCTTCCTTGTATAAAGTTCCCTAACTGGGAACAAGCTCGATCAGAATATAATAACGGTGAAACAAATACACCATAAGAGGAGAGGCAGGTACATTGCTGCATAGAAAAGAAAAGTTGACAATAGAAAAAATTAAGTGATCACTATTTTCATTTTTCTTCGTTGTCGTCATAATTGAAGTATGAAAAGGAACTTGGAGAATCAGTCGTATCTTTTATTTGAACCTCACTATGATAGATAACATTCACTTCAAATAATAAAAGCATATCATAAAGTCCATAAAGTATTAAAATAGAATATAATTTTAAATCAATATCTAGGGTAACGTTCTTTTGTCACGATATCGCAATAAACATTCATTAGACAAAAACCTATAAAGTACGAATGCACTGGCCAATTTTCAACGTTGCTACGAAACGACATAAATCGATAGAAAACATTTACATTTTGTTATTTGTTCTAGCGCTTTTGTGCTTTCAACACTTTCAGAAAATAATATTTACTTTCTCAGAAACAAACAGTATTATAACGTAAGAATTAATCACAAACTAAATTAAAAACTTCTTATTTTCTGCGCTTAAAACAAATGTTGTGCAAGTGTATGTGTGTGGGGCCGTTTCATACTCATTTTTAAATTCTCAAAGTATATAAAAAGAGTATATACTATGGGTATTTTCTAAAACAATCATCGTGAAACTTGCCCCTGTGATATATAAAATATGACTTCCTTGCTAAAGCGTCTACTTCAAATACAATGTAACCGGTCGACATTATAAATTTTCATCCAATCAATAACGCCAATATGGGTACATCATTTTAAATGTATTTCCAAAAACAGTAAAGCATATTTGCATCTGGTATCAAGCAATCAATAAATCATTCTTGTCCTATAAATTCCTGTACCGAGTTCGATAAAGACCACTGAGTGATCTAAATTGGGCAAAACGTTCCTTCATTATATTGATATTAACGCTTTAAGCTTTTATTACACTAGACTTTTCTTGATAGCTATCCGACTGAACTGATTAACTTTTGAAAACTTCTATTTCTGTCAAAGAAGATTAATATCTACTAAAACGAGAGAAATCATGTCCTGTTTTGAATAATGAAATTATACTAACGAGTTTTCTCAATGAAAAGAAAACCAAATTAATTCTGCTCTGCTAGGTCAATATTTTAGGTTTCTTATGTATTCAATAATAACATTGTTACGCTTTAAAGGAAAAAAGAAAAATAGCCACATTTGTACAGGTTTTAACGACTTGAATATTGATGACGCCAATTAAGCTTAACAACGGATGTATTTTATCAATTTACTTCTCCGTAAATTATCAAAATTCCACAATTTGTATATTGATATAGAGTGATAATAATTGATTCTTAAAAGATGTTTACAAATATTCTCATTTTACATTGATTGGTTTTGGGACTCTCCTATTATTTATTAAAGTAGGCATTGGCTGCTATTTCGCCAAGCACCCGGCATTACGAAATGAAAAGTCACGGTTCTTTCGAATGGGAACTTAAAATAAACGAGGTGCCGTGTCACGGTAGGCCTGGCACGCTAAAGTACCTTGCTGTATAATGCCATCAGCGCAACGCGCAGGCAAAATTTCTGCACCTTCGCCTATAGCTGGCGACGTCTCGATATAAGTGAAATACATGTATTCTTGACTGTGACGTTAAACACCATTACTCAACTCAACTCCTTTTACTTATTTACTAAAGTAAACGCAAATTTAGGGTTTATTTTGAATTGACTCATCACTGGAAAACTCACCCGGGTATGTCACTGTATGGCAGATGTAGAGCTATTTCTTGGTTCGGTGAGTGCTTGTGCATGGCCGTTCTTATTTAATGGAGAGGTTTAATTGGCTTTTAAATGGAATGCATCTCACTATATACTATGAATTTAGACTGAAATCTATCATTTAGTACATGATATAACAGTGTTTTTCACAAATTGACATCCGAATACTTGCGTTTACACGTTGCCTCATATCGCTTTTATTCAGTAATGGATATACCACAATGTGCAAAAACTAGGGTTGCGTCAAATCTCCAATTACCTGGTGGCGTGGTGGCGTGGTTTCTCAACACACAGATTGTGCTTGCATCAGGAAAAAGCAATTACGCTAGTCACATAATGAAACTTACAGACTCCATACTGCTGAGTTAATTTAATTGCCTTAATAGCTCTGTTACAAGTACCAATATGTTTTGAGCACAAAGATACTAAATAGAGAAAAATATTGATGAAAAAACGTACGTTGGCAATAGTCAACGCTGTCAAGAATACGACATAGTAAAATCTGAAACGAGCATACCAATCCATGTCTAAATCACAATCCTAAAGTTAATGTTATGGAATAAACATATGAAGTTTCATTTATTTACTTCTGGGTCTTCTCTGAATCGAGACTACTGTAAACTATCATGAAAACTCTATCTCATTAATCACGCCAACATTTACTTTAGCGACGATACATCATTTTGTTTCCAAAAATAGACGACTATTTACATACAGAAAAGATCAACAAAGTACTTATTTTACCCCATTTACCCCATACATTCGAATGGTGAGATTGAAAGAGAATATTGAGTGACTTAAATTCAGCATAGCGTTTCTTCATTATACTGGCATTTACCCTTCAGGTTAATATTTACAAGAGCTAGTTAGCCATTGGGAATATGTCTATTTCTGTCAAACAAGATTAATAACTTATATAAAACAAGAACCAGAGGCTCAGTGTGGCTGAGCCTGTATCGCTCACCTGACTAAAATGCTTTTAAAGTAAATTTGTATATATGCTTTTCCAATAGGGTCCAATGTGAAACAATGTTCTCCGCTGGCAGCCATGTTTTATTGCAGATCAGAAAAATGTTGGCAATCTATGTAAAGGACCTTCTATACATCATTCCTGTAAAGTTTGATTCAATTTGCTTCAGTCATTTCTGAGGACATAGTCAAAAATGCGTTTTTCCCATAGGGTCCAATGTTAAACTATCTTTTGCGCTGGCAGCCATGTTTTTTGGCCAATCAGAAAAATTTTAGCAATCTATGTAAAGGACCTTCTATACATCATTCCTGTAAAGTTTGGTTCAATTTGCTTCACTAGCTTCAGAAGAGATAGCATATATATGCTTTTCCCATAGGGTCCAATGTTAAACTATCTTCTGCGCTGGCGGCCATGTTTTTTAGCGGATCAGAAAAATTTTGGCAATCTAAGTAAAGGACCTTCTATACATTATTTCTGTAAAGTTTGGTTAAATTTGCTTCAGTCATTTCTGAGGAGATAGCCAAAAATTCGTATTTCCCATAGGGTCCAATTTTAAACTATCTTCTGCGCTGGCGGCCATGTTTTTAGGCGGATCAGAAAAATTTCAACAATCTTTGCAAAAGACCTTCCATACATCATTCCTGTAAAGTTTAATTGAATTCGCTTCAGTCGTTTCAGAGGAGATAGCCAAAATGTGCGTTTTCCCATAGGGCCTAATGTTAAACTTTGTTTGGCCCTGGCGGCCATGTTTTTTGGTGGATCAGAAAAATTTGGGCAATCTTAGTAAATGACCTTACATATACATACATTATTCCTGTAAATTTGGGTCAAATTGACTCAGCGGTTTCAAAGAAGATAGCAAATATATGCTTTTCCCATGGGGTCCAATGTTAAACTATCTTCTGCGCTGGCGGCCATGTGTTTTGACGGATCAGAAAATTTTTGGCAATCTAAGTAAAGGACCTTCCTTATACCATTCCTGTAAAGTTTGGTTAAATTTGCTTCAGTCATTTCTGAGGAAATAGTCAAAAATACATTTTTCCCATAGGGTCCAATGTTAAACTATCTTCTGCGCTGGCAGCCATGTTTTTTGGCGGATCAAAAAAATTTCGGCAATCTAAGTAAAGGACCTTCCATACATCATTCCTGTAATGTTTGGTTAAAATTGCTCTAGTGGTGTCAGAGGAGATAGTCAAAATGTGAAAAGTTTACAGACGGACGACGGACGACGACGGACGACGACGGACGCCAAATGATGGCCAAAGCTGACATGGCCTTTGGCTAGGTGAGCTAAAAAGGACGTTCTTTATCGAGATAATGCAATTACTGATAAGAGTTTTGCTGAATGAAAAATAAAACAAATTAAATTGCTGTTGTTGGTTCAACATTTTTTAGTTTTGTTTTCGTTTTTCTAAAAGCAAAGTGATGTCTTTATTAATGGAAAGGATAAAAGATGTATTTAAAATTCTTCTTTGCAATTTTTTTATATAATCAGAACAGACATGTCCTAATTATTTCCCCAAAGCAAAGTAAAAAAAATTGAAGAAAAATTAACACGTGGATTTCCATCAGGGAAACGATGCCGGATGCGCCGGAAGGGTAAGCATTTCCTGTTAAGCGAGCTATATCCGTCATGTATCTAATCAAAACTGAGAATGAAATGAACATGGAACTATGTGATGTCAAATATCAAGAAACATCATATTTCTCAACAATATTGTGGTATATAAGTTACATTTTACATTCCTAAAGTCTTGAAGAAATTATAGGATTTATATAAAGCTTGATTGATAATCGGTGGCTATAAAATATAGAACAGAACTGTGAGGTCCTCTTATTGTACTGAATTACATTTTATGTCGGTTTTAATTTTACAGCACTAAACGGTCGATTCGGAATAAGATTTCTTAATTTCTCGTCAGTAGTGCTTGGATCTGAATTGTGAAATCACGCCATCAAGCATTATTTAGCTGTGATACCCGCCAATTACAACGGAAATCATACAGGTCCATGTCCGGTAGATACGAAGGTGTCTACATTACAATATTTGTTTATTAGTCTTATTTTGTTTGTTTTGTAGTGATTTCTAACTGGCTTATGACAAGTACATGTAATTATTTTCTGTGAATTTAAAAAACTTAATGAAGTCAATCTAAATGTTTCACTTTAGACTTTTACTTGTTGGCTTTTAATCAGCCATAACAGTATTGTTTTCTTTAACTGCAGTTTTAGTTAATTAAACTGCTAATAGTCATTTTAGGTGATGCGACTATTGTCAACTTTCCTTTTTTATGCAGCAATATACCTGCTTCTCCTGCTTATGGTGTATTTGTTTCCCAACTAATACGCTATGATAGAGCTTGTTCCCACTACGGGAACTTTGTACAACGAAGAAGGCTGCTTGCAAATAAATTGTTGACTCAGGGATATTGCAAGCCTAGGCTTATCAAGGCCCTCAAAAAGAGTTATGGCCGTCATCACAGTATTGTTGATTCTATGTCCAGGATTGCCCTGGATATTTTGACGTCTCATAGTTCCATGTTCCTTTCACACAATTTTGATTACACACGTGGCGGGTGTAGCTAGCTAAACAGGAGGTGCTTACCCTTCCGGCGCACCCGGCCTCACTTCCCTGGTGGAAGTTCACGTGTGTAACCTAACTTGTCAGTTACAAAGTTTTTACTTTGCTTCTGGATTGTGATTCCGATATGGATTAGTATTTTTGTTTTTGATTATACCAAATATACAGTGACAGTCTTCGCATCTTATTCTTTTTTTATCTAAGGAATGGTTCTAATGTTTCCTCGTGGATTAGATATTTTCATTGTTGCAAATGTTTTGATATAATGTCCTTGACCTGTCTGAAGACAGCGTATAACAAACCATCTTGTTTTTCATACTTAATTTGAATACTTATCCTCATTTTATTCTTTATGTTCTATCTGAAGCTAATAAAGTCGTATATAAATCTAAAAATAACACGGTAATGGATAAATGACGTCAATGTATTTCTAAGTGGAACATGATCAATGGTAGATTTTTTTAGTTGAGTACACCGTTTTTATCCTTAAACACTCAGGAGATTGCTCCTTCTGTCTCCATTGATACAGATACTATTTATCGACCCTTATCCCTTAAGTATTTAATTTGACTTAGATCCTGTGTGTGTTTGACATCGATTTTGATTGCCGGGGTACATAGAACTATGTTCGGAAATCTGCCGGGGTACATGAACGCACGCGACGTTAAGCGGTAAAAAGGAAGTAACTCATATATCGCGGACGTCCAGTTACGGTAAACAAACATGGCGACAATGTACGCAAGTCACACAATATACAATATGAAAATTAAAAAGACCCAACTGGTAACGCTTTGAAGGATGACAAAAATGTTATACAGGGCTTTGGCAGGTTACACGGCCCCATGTACCCCATCAAAGATTTATGTACCCTGAGCCGCAGGTGGGGTACATGGGGCCGTGTAACATGCCAAAGCCTGTACAGAACTTATGGTGTGCTGATGAAGAAACCAGCCGTACCATTCCATGTCCAAATCACAATCCCAAAAGCAAAGTAAAACTTTGAAAACTGGCAAATTAAGTACATGTGTGATCTTACACGAGTAAGCTAAGGCTGGGTACTCTGAAAGGGTAAAACTCTGCTGTCTAGCTAGCTATACTAGACATGTTTAAATGAAAATGAGAATAACATTTTCTTAAAACAAATAAAACAAATTTTAAATCTAAGAATTTATTATAAGATACAAGGCATCATGACTTATAAATAAAATCATGTCCAATACTAGATCATAAATAATAAATAAATAAATAAAATTTATTCCTATGGCATAACTGTGCTGTCTTCACACAAAACAAATACACTGATGCATTCTTTTCAGACTATAGATATAATATTCACAAGTATCTAGCAAAAATATTAATTTATAAAAAGTAAAAAAAAAGAGAAAAGATAGGTGCCATGACTTGTAACATTTGTGAAAACAAATGGCTAAAATATTTAAATGACAGCAAGTGTTTTATGACCAAAGTATTTTCAGTTTTACAAACTGATTAAAATAAGCACATTTGTTTTCTTTTCCAGTGTCCACCATTGAAAGAAGAATTGTGAAGTTATCATTGAACCTCTGGAAGAAATATCAAAATTTTTGAGAAGTTAGAGACTTACTACACATTATATATTTGGACTGAATTATCAAAACTATCCAAACTAGCGAACTGAATTAGAAATCAAATCTGAAAGTTAATAAATTTCTGATGAAAATCTACATTATTTTTTGTTTATGAATTAAAGAACCTTAAAACTGATTTATAAAGGGCACCTGCAAAAGTAGACTTTGTGACCAGGTTGACTTTTAAAACAGTTTTAACCATGATATTTTTACAGTGAAAGCTTATAATTAAACATAAAACATTATTACATCTCCTACCATTCCATGTGATTTTTTACTCATAATAAACTAGTTTTTCACAGCAATTGAAAGAATCCATTATTACAGTGGCACAAGTTTTACAGCTGAAACTAAACATCAAGCATCATTACATCTCTTGCCATCTCATGTGACTTTTTACTCGCAATAAATTACCATTTTAACAAATATTAACTGAAATCCTTAATTCAGTTGAATTAAACACAATTTTTACAACTGAAATTCTACAACAAAATGTGTATAACAATATAAATTAACAATCATTTATTCGATATTTATTTCTCACAACAATAAAATATGATGAAAACAACATAAATAAAACAAAAAAGTAATCATAAGTAAACAGGTGTATTTCACTTGTGCCAACCAGAACAATCATTCTCATTTTACATGTCAAAATAAATTATTCATTTATTCCAGAAATGTACATTTATAGCCAGTTTTATCTGCCAGGTATATGTCACTGTTTTGAAGGATGCTTGCATTATTTGAGTTATCTCCCCTTTGTTGCAAACAACTTGCCAATCTAGACAAATGAAGACTGTCACAGTAAAGTTGCAATTATAATGTAAATCAAACATATCAATAATTAATGACATAGGTCTTCAAAATCTCACAGATTTAAATAAATGATTGAACAAATCTTGGTATGTTGTATTCAAACATTATTTTAAAATTAAATGTTTCCAAATCTTAAGGAAAGCAACAATGTACACCAAATTACATTAACCTTGCTATAACAAGACATGATTTACTCAAGTTTGTTTGCAGGTCTTAACAGGGTTATGAACCCATGACCACACTTCAGTACTCCACAACAAAGCCACTTTAACTAGTACTTCAGTCCAGTGATCCACCAGTTTAGCTACTCGGGCTACCTTTCATATACAGTATTATGATTTGTATGTTAAACCAAACCTTAGGTAAAAGACCTAATGGTCTTCTTTGTGTGCTCAAGTGGTGTAGTGATTAACGAAAATTCTCGTAACTAAATGAACCAAGGTTCCAATCCTTGCATGGTTTATAAAAAGGTATAGAATCACCTGCTTGAAAATCATGGTTTTTCGGAAAGGTTCTCATTTCCTATAAACCCATACCATAAATATAATGCATAGATTAATACACGGTATGTACTTTGGCAGCAAGGCCACATGTAGACCTTAAACTGTGGCTCTGTAAAGTTGTATTACTTCTCTCTAAATCTTTATAAAATAAGACTCTCCATATGCAAAAAAGGCCCTTTAATGGGTAAAAAAGATAATCTCTTTTTGTTATATTTTTGATGCAACAACACTGTTATGGTAATAAAAGTAAAAACACTGTAATAGTAGCAGAGAAATTGTAGAAACCATACAAAGCCATGTTTTGTTGGGGTTTTTTTTTTTTTTTTTTGTAATATTTTTTGCATTCAAAATCTGTTTTCTGTACTATGACCGTTTTTGCTTACAGAATGTCATAAATTAAAAATTCATGCATTTGAAACTTCCGATACTGGCATTTGATGGTAAATTTAATACTTAAATGTTCTAATACTTTTTATTAATGTTCTATTACATCTTCGTGATGGTCTAAGCTTCTATATCCTATACATCTAAAACCAGCACCAATTAAACATTTATTGTACATTATGTTTTAAAGCCAGTCGATACACTTAAGACTTTTTTTACTTTAATAAAGAAGAGTTCCAAAAATTTTTAAGTGCTTAAAAGTCAGATAACATTAATCGTTATATTATACCAAATAAATGGAAACAGAACCCTTAAACTTATATTTAGACAAATCTATCAATCTTGTTGAGTGAAGTGTATCAGTAATGGTGTTTTATGCCCCAGTCAAGATTCTCTCACTTAAATCCATGTCATCTGTTCTGGGATGGTGGTGGAAACTGGAGTAAAAAGGAAAAAACCTCCAACTTTCAACATGCAAATAGACAAACTATTTTACACTAGCATCTGTGTGGGCAGTGGGATTCAAGCCTAGGTGGTGGGAGGCACTGTGATCTGAAAAAGGTGATTTAGGGCACTCAGTAACCAAGGCTCTTTATACGTTTTGGTGATAAAAAGGGCTAAGTGTATCAAGTAGACTTAAAACAGGCACACAATTTTGAGCATATACTATATCTATAATAAATTATGCTTAATTAACATTTATACACATTTTTTATAACATATAAAAAAACTTTATAAAAATCCAATCACAATATTAAAGTGTATCACAGACGAGTCAATCATATCACACTTAAAGTATACAGAACCTTATCACACTTAAAATATAGTCACATATCACACTTTGTATACAGTCACATATCACACTTAAAGTATACAGTCACATATCACACTTAAAGTATACAGTCACATATTAAAGTAAACAGTCACATATCAGACTTAATTGTATACAGTCACATATCACACTTACAGTACACAGTCACATATCACACTTACAGTAAACAGTCACATATCAGACTTAATTGTATACAGTCACATATCACACTTAAAGTACACAGTCACATATCACACTTAATTGTATACTGTCACATATCACACTTAAACGTTACAGTCACATATCACAAGTGAAGTATACAGTCACATACGAGTGATCTAATAATGATTAAAAAATGTATATAAACTAAACATCATCACAGAAACAAATTCATTCAACAACAAATACTGTTAAATCTTAATTTTCCTGGTATTCCAATGTCTTATTGTTTCCATGGATAATATTACCCATGCATATACATGGCAATGAAATTGTATACAACAAAATTTACCTTAAAGGAAAACAGGAACTGCGAATTTACAACCCCACGAAATAGTATTTTGTGGCAGCCTATATTGAGCATACAGCTCATTAGGCCAATTCTTGTTTAATATTTAGTGAATATCATATTTATTTAGTGTTCACATGAACAATGAAATCTTTTAAATAACAACAAAGAATATTTCTAAAAGATTTATGTCCAGTGTGTGAAAGAATTGTAAAATCATGTAACAGTGAAAGTAAAAACAATTATCTTTACTATATCACACTATTTGCACTTCTAAGAAAAAGCACACATAATTAATGCCTATTAATTTATCTAACATGATTTATGAGTTTCCAATATTATACTTTTCAGAACTAAATATGTTTTATCAGAAATACTGTTACAAAGCTAATTTTATCCAAAATTGTCTATGCTGTTACCATGGTAACACGATTTATCTAAGTACACTTTTTCAGATAAAACATGTCTGCTGAGAAATATATCTATCTATGTTAATACATGTGTTTCCTTTTTCAGACAAAACACCTATACTCAGAAATGTCAACTTTAGCCACTTTCTACCAACAACATTATACTATGTGCTAGCAATGTTCAGACCAAACACACTAAAATGTCATCTTCAGTGATAAGAAATGCCAACTTCAGTGCCATATGAATCCAATTGGAAACGAAAAACTGGAATAAGTCTAAACTAGGATTTCTTCATAATATGACCTGATGCATTTAACCTCAAACTTGGAGACCTGTGGAATAAAAACAATAGAGACATATTAATTCCAAGAAGAAACAAATTTCAGGATTATGTAAAATTGTCAATTTTAAAAGCTTGTGTCATTAATGAATCATCATAATTTATTTATTTCTGAATCATGCATTTAATTTTTTTCAATGTCATGCAGTTAAACCATGCAAAAAAGCATGCTTTTAATTGTTAATTGATAAAAATCACAAATTAAAATAGTTATGACAATTACACACTGGTACTGGTTAGAATTATTATAAAAACTAGTTTATTTTTTATCCTCTTTCTGGTTTTTTGTGTGGGGCCTTAATGCCCTAGTGATTAAAGCATAGACTTACACATTACAAGGAGCACCACATACATAGGTTTAAAATTCACACGAGCAGACTCTAGAACTGATGACCTCAAAATAAGTAAAGAATCTTGATCAGGCATTAAAGACCTTTATTTCATTCCAGTTGTTATTGCAATATTTTGATTGTTTTGGCTTGAAATTGGTTTAATGGCTACTGTTATTCAGTTGCAACATTAGTTGTCAACACTGTAATAAGGAACTTAAACCCTTTCTTTTTTAAATAAAATAAGAGATATATTTTTGATTCTCATTTAGAATATGGGTACATATATATATATACTACTTTAGTAGTTAAGAAAAAATTTGTTTTACAGTGTATTGTAAATTACATGTCAAGCCTCAACTATCTTGGACAGCCTGTCTACTGTTAATGTTAAGCCCTGCATATATGCATCACTAAAACCTGAAATGTTGGCCTAAACTGCCCTGGTGTTACCACCATATAAATTTTAATATCAGAAATACTTCATACAGATGGATATTTTCAGGTGTTGCCACTGTGCATGTTTGGAGTGTTGGGACTACTTTGTACAGACAGACAGTTTAAGGTGTCGCCACTGTGCATGTTTGGAGTGTTGGGACTACTTTGTACAGACAGACAGTTTAAGGTGTCGCCACCGTGCATGTTTGGAGTGTTGGGACTACTTTATACAGACAGACATTTTAAGGTGTCACCACTGCATGTTTTAAGTATTGGGACTACTTCACACAGACAGACATGTTCCTCATTAACAAGTTTTACAAACCTAATATAGACTTAATGTTAGCTGTAAGAAGACATGCTACATCCCACTCTAAATGGTGGACGTGTATATTTTTCTACAAGACTGTCTGCATATCTCTTTTCTTCTTCAGACAAAGGTCGACTGTTAGAAGAGAAATGTTAATCTATATATATACACATGATATATATGACTATATATATATATATTACTACACCTAAAACAACACACAGACACAGTTAAACTTTGTTAACTCAAAATATTTGGTATCCAATTTCCTACGTAGGATGGCCAGACAAATTATCCTTTCTATAAGACATATACCGGATATATTATCTTTTCATAAGCAAAAGGCCGGACATATAATCTTTTTCATTCATAGCCAAAGATCACACAAATTTTCTTTTTCATTAGCCACACACTAGACAAAAAACAACTACCAGAACAGCTCGTTGTCAAGTAAACTGGTCCAGTTGTCAAGTATATTTGTTACATATTGTTAATTGTAAAATACAAATCAGATCATGCAATCCTTCATGGCCCTGGCAAATGATCAATTTTGACTGAAATGTTTTTTCTCTTTGTCTGTTTTGTGTTTCAGTTATTAAAGAAGATAAAATTAAAACAGGTGGGACCATATACAACATTCAGTTGTAGACCATATACAACATTCAGTTGTAAACGGTATTTGAGAAAATAATGTTCAAGTTATCAAAGTTTTATGATCGTGTCCATAGTGTGACATATTTACATAAATCTTGGCCCTAAAAAAATAAAAGTTTTTCCGCTAACCCATCCTAACCTAAATTTTTATGCTCACCCTAAAGTGTTTATGACAACAGATTGACAAGAATGGTAAAAGTTGGCATACTTGCCACATATGGGCAGTGTAAAAAAAACAACATATTTTCATTTAAAAAAAAAACCTACTTTAGATGACCCTAATTTTTCTAAGAGTGTTAGCGGAAACACATATTTTTTCATTTGGCCTTAC
Organism: Anadara kagoshimensis; assembly: GCA_021292105.1. Classification (NCBI taxonomy): domain Eukaryota; kingdom Metazoa; phylum Mollusca; class Bivalvia; order Arcoida; family Arcidae; genus Anadara; species Anadara kagoshimensis. The sequence goes on from CM037861.1 coordinate 59,422,351, forward strand.
TAATCTATTTGATTGTAATAAGGTTCACCAGGTTACCATATGATATATACCCCCTAACATTTGTGTGGAATTTTAATATTTCCATTGTACAATTTGGCATTTCCTGTAAAAATGACATTATTTAAGGGAAAAAACAACAGTTTTATTTCAAATTTCTAATATGAGTGGAAACATTAGAACTGCATAATTTTGAATTTCCCAATAAAAACAACATTATTGCAGGAAAATTATTTTTTTCCATAATCAGTGGAAATATTCAAACCATACAAATGCTAGCGGACATCATGTGGTTCACTAGCTGGTAAACCCAATATGTTTAAATTACCATTCTAGTACTACAATAGGACACACTAGTAAAGTAGATTTAAAATGTCGACCAACACCTGATTTTAAGTTCGGATTTGCATTATCATAGTCATGATATTTTATAATTGAGGTTTAAATATGTGTGTATGTTGTTAATGCCCTGTGTGTGATTTGTTAATATGTCCCCGTTATTGGAGAGCAAACAAGTGATTCCTTAAACCATTATTATATTATATTATGTTATGTTATATGTTCATGCAATCTTAATGTTAGAATCTTACAATGCACAAAAACTTCGAATTCCAAAATCTTAAAACATCAAACTGTTATGTGATTATAAATGCAAGTGACTATTTCCGCATAAAATTTAACAAATTCTTGTTTGTTGAACGAAGCATCACAGCAAAAAACAAACAGTGTCACAATTTGCCAAAATTGACCTAGTAACAATAATTTAGTGAATGCTGTTGATATCTGGCAAGGTGTTTTTTAAATCTTTCTTTTCCTTACAAAATGGCAAGCATTCACACTTAGTGAAAGAATACAGAAACTACTTGTGATTCGTAAAAAATACATATTACATATGTAATGCATAGTATATTAAAAATAGTACCTTTCCTTATCTGACGATTCATTATCATCATCTGACCTGAGATTTTATAACACAATTACATGTATAAGCATTTAACTTTAAACTGGTACTCATTCTTATCACTTTACAGGGGGTTTATAGTGGGGGTTTCAAAAACTTATTAATCAGAAAATTTAAGCACGATGACTGCAGATATCTTTGATTGGGAATTTCAGCTTAAAATTTTGATCTTGGTCAAAACACTTGGCTGGCATTATATCTTAAATGTTTTATTTTCACATGGCAGCTCAGCTACCTCTTAACAATGTTTTGCTTTTATGGGAAAAAAGCATCACTTCACTGTCACAAACAGACCGCCTCTGACAGTAAGTAAAGTTTTTGCCATCACCACCACCACATAAAATCAACAGAAGCACAAGAACCAAGACCAATTGAACCCAGAAGCTTTTCATGTCCTTACCTGTAAATGTAACTAAATAACAAGTATAAAAGTATAGATCTATCATATTGTTTTGTGGGTTAATAACTTCTGCAAGGTTTTTATTTATTTTGTTTTTTGTTTAATGAGTGATCATGCAGTCATTGACTATTTTAATCTTTAACATTTCCTTCTACCCAGTAATGCAGTAAGGGAGACAACTCTTATGAGAATATTACATATTTTTGCTCTCTTATTCTCATAATACAAGTTAGCCCAGAACAGCTGCAATATTGCAGTATCTTATTTAATAGGTTCTAACAGGTAATTTAACCCTAATTATGATTCTAATGTAACAAGACATTATGTACTTGAAAAAACAAAAATTAATCATATTTTTATTTCTTCTGTATGCTCATCTTGATGGTAAAGTAGATAGGGTAAATTAAAATTTTAATCCTGACATTACGCTTAAGATAAATGTTGAAGTATATGTTCACTAGAAATCTAACACTTCATGGTGGAATAAAACAATACTAGTAAATAAGACTTACTTTTAAGTTATTGTCTTGATAAACATGATAAAATTGTGATATATTCAAGATAATTGGGTCTAATTTATAAACCTATTATTTGGTGTACTGGTAATCATATATACATGTACTACATATACTAACAAATTAAATTTAAAAATAGCTATAACATACATGTATTAAGGAAAGAAAATGTTCAATATAACTATGGTCTTATTACTACATACATTTTGTGTATATCGAAAATTTTTGCAGGGTTTAAATTTTTAAATCAAGTATATTTTAGCAGATTTTTTTAAATAAAATAAATTTTAAAATACCCACAACTATTTCTCAACATTATCATATCACGAGTATATAGTTGTACATCTTACTGTTTATTAGTACATTGAAGTCCATTTGTCATTGAGAACATTTAAAAGAAGACATACACTAGCTTGTTTCCACACATTTAAATTTTTTTTTTAATTTTGCAGATTAAGATATATGTTGTCCACAAAAATGAAACTACTGCAAAAATTTCCTGTATACAATAAACTAAGGAGAACATACTCAATTAAAAGTCACAGAGAGAAAAATATTAATTAATACCCTTTAACAAAAGTAGATAAATAATTATGTATATTGGCTTCAGTTTCACAATCATTCCTAATTAACTAAGATTTCCCTTAACTGAGCAAATTGTAACAAACTTTTATGCAATATGAACAAGTACCCCAAATATGAATTTTGCATATAATGAATCTATTCATTACGATAAGTCTAGAGTTGTTGGAAAAAGAATGCAGCTGGCCCACACACTTAGCTCCACCAAAAAACTTGCAACATTTACCTGGACATTGATCAACACCGTGGTTAATGGCATTTTAGTGTTCCTCTGTATTTTCAGCAGGCAATCTAAAATTGGTTCTTGCGGACTCAATACACCACTGTTTTTCCATTAAAAAAAAAATTCAATGTCAGAAATACTTTTTCTACTGAGCCATTTTGTAAAAAAGAGAAACAAATGTAAAACCTGCAAATCTACCATCCAAATTTTAGAGTGGTGTTAGCAAAAACTCTAGTACTTTTTAAAGACTTTTTGTTTTGGAAAAAAATTGTTTTTTAAGTATCAATGTTTCTAAACTTTAAGCTCAAGAAAAACCTTAGTTCAGTAAGGACTGTGAAATTGGATCATATACAAAAAATAAATAAACGTATATATTATTAATAATTAAATAACAGGAAAAAAGCTATAAAATACTTACAATGGTTGGTATCTAACAGGGGAGGCAACTCTATGTTTCTGTGTATAACTATCATCACCAAACAAAACATCTGGACTTTTAACACAGCTGGGTTTGTTGGAAGACTTTCCTGAGAAACCTGCTGGTCTTTCAGCACTCTTTGAGGTCTGCCAACTCTGATAACTATTATCTGTTAGTTTTGACGGAGTGAATGATGGCGATTTGTCCCCTAGAGTTACTGTTCTTGCCGGTGAGGCTGAATGAGAATAATATGATCTATATGATGGAAAATTTCTTTCTTTTATGTTCATATTTTGTTCACTTTTAGTCTTTTTCAGAATTCCTTTTAGAAGTCCTGGAGACATACTACGAGATAAATACGATCTCCCCCGGCCAACTCTTGTTGCTAAGTGATCGCTTTGTTTCTGATCATTAAGTTTTTGTTCTAAGGCATCCATATCATCTAAACACTTTTTTGTTTGTCCTTTAACAGCTCCATCTAAAGCTTGTAAAAACTTTTTGTCATTGATACTATTGTCTAAATCTATCATTTTCCGTCGGTCTTCCAGACTCTCGTCGCGAAAACGATTATCGATGGGAGATTCTACAACACTTTCGACACTATCCCTGTCTTCATCATAGTTTGAGTTATAATATGGATCATTGTCTTCACCATACCAATGTTTATTAGTTCCAACTGGACTTTTGTTTTGTCTTGGAGGTGTTGGATAACGCTGAATGTCTTTCCTTGACAAGCGAGGACTATAACCGCCATCTAATTCATTATCAAAGTCTAGTCTTCCAAATGGCTGTTTACACATTAACTTTTGCACCTCAAGGTCATCCATATAATCATCTTTATCATATGGACTTGAAAAATTTGAAACATATGACCTTGACCTTCGATGTGGATATATTTCCCGATATGAAGACGGTACAGTAGGAGAAACATCTTCATAATCATAATAATCTGTATTGTCTTCATTGACCGGGGTTGATCGGCTAGGAGTTAAGTAATAGGAAGAATAACTAGGCGATTCTTGTCGTAGATGTCGTTGAGATTCAGCACCAGATTTGCTAAAGGAATTGTTTTTCACAGGACTTCTGTTCATTGCTGGTGGTTCATTGTGAGATTTCCCAGCTGAAGTTGACCTTGATCTTGGAGAAGGGGGCACAACACTTTCAACGTAGCTCTGATCAAACCGACTTCTTGGAGATGGAACCCTTGGAGATGGAACCCTTGGAGATGGAACTCTTGGAGAGGGTACAGATGAAGGCCTGTTTTGGATGACATAACCATTGGTTTTTCCTTCCTGATAAAGCTCTTGTTCAACATAGTTGTTGATGATGTTGGATATCTTGTTGAGATGACCTTCCTTGTGGAGCTGGGAAATTTCGTCAAATAACTGTTTTCTTTCTTTCTTTGCTTCCTCTAATATTCCCCTGAGGTCATTTATTGTTGTTTGTGCTTTAGTGTTCTGCTTTTTTGCCTGATCTAGCTCCTATAAATAAAACAATGTACGTGTGTATATCCATTTTGAAACACAGAGTTGTCTAAAAATAGTACTTAATATTTTACTTAATGATAAATATGTAATAATCTTTGTTCACATGAATTTCACATATATTTGCTTGGTCCACCTGAAATTCAAATGAAATTTTTCATCTGAAATTCATGATAATTTCTTGTGAACTTCATGTTAACAAATTTTGACTGTATATAAGGAGAAACATTCTGTATTTTTATAAATTGTTGCTTATATTCTGCAGTAAAACCTCTTGATAACTTTGTCACTTCCCTTCTTGCCACAAAATTTTGAATTTTCTATCTCTACTTATTCTTATTTTTTTTCTTTTGCTTTACATTAGATCTGTCAATTTATTACAAAACCCCTTTTTAAACCAAAATTTGACCTCCAAAGATTTGTCACAAAACCCCTTTTTAATCCAAAATATGACCAAACAAATTGTAGTCCCCAAGTTTTTCTGCGTTTTTTTTTAAGTTTTTCAGCAGTTTTTTAAAGTTTTTCTGTATAGACCCCCAACAAGTTATCACAAAAAACCTTTTAAATGTCAAAAATTTGGCTAAACAAATTATGTTGATGCTCAAATCAAAGGTTTACTGTCCATAACAATAAATCAGGTTTGGCTGGATGAGTAATATGAGCCATACACATAGCTGATGCCATTACTGGAATGTAAACAACTTATACCAGAAAAAGTAATATCTTAGAATTATACACTAAAGAATCCTTCAGCTACTTATACATATTGCATGAAAACAATTGATGAATTGATGAAAAGATGGGCAAAATTACATGTATTGAAATATGAATATAAATGAACAATATTTGCAAATTGATGGATGTTATGCTGTGAATCATGTGTAATTTGATGAAATAACCACAACTATTCAATCTGAAAAATAAAAACTTAAATTTCAATTTTAGCTTAATTTAGTTGAATTGGAAAACTCACTCATGAAAATACAAGACCTTCAGATGTCAGATAAAACATGGATGGATCAATGAAAATTAATAATGTAATGTGTACCTGAAAACTTTTTAATAAAACATAATCAAACATGATTCAATAAAAGGTCCAAAGGGGTTCACCAGTCTCCCATGTGATATTCTATAAGGTTCATGCTAATCTATTTTTTATACTAGACCCCCCCATACACACACACACACACACGGTCTGTTCATGATTGTCCCTTTCCTTAAAAACAGATATTCATTATTGTCCCTTTCTGGGTTTGATGTGCTGTCCAAACAAACAATTATAGTCTGTTCCAATTTTACCTGTAAGAATTTTACCTGGTGGACTTAATGGAAAAAGTTATAATTTATTCAAATGTTACTTTTTACTTGAAACAAATTAAATAAAAATTAAATTACATTTATTTTAATTTTTAATTTGAAATTTTAGTCTGTGTACGTATCATTTTATTTCTCATTCTTAAATGTTATTGATTTATTTACTAAAACAAATAAAATAAGATAAACAAGAATTCCACAAAATTAGATATTAACTTTTTTGAGAAGAAAATACTGATTTCAAATTTTGCATCAAATCAACCAATAAGAACATGAAGAATAACAGGAATTCCATGGAGTTAGATTTATCACCTGGTAAACATTTTTCGAAGAAAATACTTTTTTTCAAATTTTGCATTAATTCAACTAAGACTTACATAGCCTTTCCACTCTATATAAATGTTAAATTCCAACTACATTTACAACTTAAATACAGTAAAAATTTAAATAAGTGGAAAAAACATCTGAATTTTTTTATCAGAAATTTCAAGCTTATCCTAAGATTGAATTAAATGATAAGCAGATATGGCATTATTGCAAACTCATCACATAACATGTATGCCAATTTCATAGAGGTTTAAAGGGGATTTTATTATTAATTTATTTTTTTTAAGTTGTACTTATTCCTCTAAAATTTCAAAACAAAATGTAAAATATTTTCAAAAAACTGATAATATATATAGAATAAAGTTCCATCTTTGTAGAAGCTTTATCAAAAATTTTAAGAAGAAACATTGAAAAATGTGTCTATTAGATCATTCTTTTAAAATTCACAGGTTTTCTCTAAAAACTGTTTTTTAAGCTTCTTTTTACCCCAAAAATGTAAAATATTCTTTAAAAGCTGTAATATATGTTGAAGTTCCATATTGGTAGAAACTATATTTGAAATTTCAACCTTTCTCAAAATTCACAGTAGTTGTCTAAAAATGCAATGTACCGTTTTTTTTACATGTATTTTGATTTTCATTTTATTTTATTTATTTATTTATTTATTTATTTATTTATATGTGTATGTTTTATTTGATTTTTCAAAATGCTTTATTTGATTTTTTTAAATGTTTTTATTTTGGCTTTATATTTTATATTATTTAATTATTTATTTAGATACATGTATTTGTGATTTTGTTTAATTTATGAATGAATTTTAAAAATAAAACGCTGATAATGTAAGATATATTTTTAATTCTTCTTTTACCTTGTTTTCTGGAATAAACTATACCCCAAGCTTAACTTAAGTCCTATTGTTCCCTATTTCGGTTGAATTCATGATTGTCCCTCTTTTTTTAACAAAATTTTTACCTGGATTTTCAAAAAAGGGACAATCATGAATAAACCACACACACATACACACAGAGAGGAAATATAGGAATAATCCTGTACATCCATATGTCAGTCTGTCCATCCTTATATTGTGTCTTTTCAATATCTCCCATGTCTATAGATGGATTCTGACCATACTTGGTATAAATGTAAGTAAAACATAAGACAGGGTGTCACATTCCAAATTCAGATTTATATGGAAGTGCAAGTCAGCTTCAATGACAGTTCTAGTTTCTATTGAAAATGGTATCACATTCTTTGATATATTCCTCTAAAAAACCAGACATGATTCTTCAAATATGTGGTGAATGTACCAGTAAATATTTCCATAATATTTAGCAGAAACATTGTTAGTTAATCAAATGGTTCCCTGGTGAACCCTAATCCTAGAAAATTTAATTTAATTGATTTAATTGCATTAAAGAAACTCATATATACACCACTTCCCAAAAGCATAATTTTGTACCACAACCAAATCGCTATAATGTACTATGTACATTGTATTTTATATACAGTAAATCTTTTATACAGATTTAAGTCAGATTTTTACTTTTTTATCCATATAAATATTTTTCTAGACATATCTTATATGTAAATTAAAAGTTTAGTTTTTTCTACAATTTTGATACATGCCACATTGTTATTATCAAAATGAAAAATCTAAACATTTCTGTCACCAATTAAGTTTGGAGATAATTTGTCTCATGTGAAGACATCTTCACTCAGAGAGCCTATAACCATTATAATTACACTCGCGTTACCATGGTAATGATGCAATTACGAAGAAGTAACAATTTTTTAGACAACAAAATATTGAAGTTTAACAGCAAATGTAACAAAAATCATTTATTTATTTTTATTATTACATGTATCAGAAATAGTTTTTGCTTAATGTATATTTAAAATAGATAAATTTACATCATTTACGTCATCTAAAATTGATTTAAATACAGTCTACTTAATTAATTACCTCATTGTCTGCATGAAGAAAATAAATGTGTATCTCTATTGTTAATCTATAGTGATTTAAATAGATAAACAGATTCATTGCTACACCGGGTAAAACCCCCTATTGTTTTCATTCAGTTTTTTTGTTTTGTTTGTTTGTTTATAATCTTATTCCTAAGGGAAAAACCTTCATTCTGCTACATAAAGATAAAAAATAATGACATGGCACCAAAGCATAAATATGTGTGCAAAAAAGCCCCAAAACCAAACAAATGTATACATATTGTACATCACAAACATAAACTGGCTGCTTATCTCCCTTGAACCTAAAAGCACATTAAACCTGCAATCAAAAATTATGTTTTAATGATATAGGGGGCCCACAAATTACCTTCAAAACATTCCAAACTCTTCCAAACAATGAAACCTGAAATAAGTCACACAAACAATGAAACCTGAAATATGTCACACAAATGCAATGTCTTCAACCAATTTAATATGCTTGTTAGGCCATCAACCAAACTAGTCAAAGATCATGTTACCATGCCAACGAATGTCAAAGAAATAAAACAAAGAGTAGTCATCAGAACCTCAGTGACATCTTAGCTCACTCCCTTTGCAATCTTAAAAATACTTTCAATAATTATTAAACACCAGAATTTTTTTTAAATTTTGGTAGAAATTTTTCATTTCTTTATCTTATATATATTAATATAGGTAATACAGTTTTTTGGCAATTTACAAGGCACATGCACCCTGTCAAAGATTTATGCACCATGAGCAACAGGTGGGTATATTAATCTTTGACAGAGTACAAAGGACTGTTATTTGCCAAATACCTGTATTATAACGTTTTTGTCACCTTTCAAAGTGGCACTAAATTCCCCTTTTTTTAATTTTGATTTTGAATTCTATGTGATTTGTGTACCTTGTCACCATGTTTGTTTACTAAACTTTTTCAATGTTCAAGTTTCTTCTGTTTTACCATTAAACATTGTATATGTTTATAAACCAAGGTAGATAAATGAACACAGTTCCATTTTACTTGGTAAGTTAACCAATCACTATGCAAGACATTTCTTTGAAGGATGACAAATGTGCATGCACATGATTATAAAGATTTTGGTGAAAAAAGGAAGAATAAAAATGATAATATCATTCAATCATGATATAAAGTATGTATATATATAATTTAATGATGTTACAAGTAGATGAATGCTTTACTTGATGACTGCATGAGATTAAACCTGACTTAATAAGCAGCGCTTACCTCCCTTAGAACCATATTTTTCTTTGTGTGTTAGCTAGACTTACCTCCCTTAGAGCAGTATTATCTCTATGTGTATTAGCTAGAAGATCTTTTAGTTCATCTCTTTCTTCTGTTAAGTTCTGTAATGTTGGTATTTCTTTTTTACTCGTCCCCTTCAATAAACTAACTGTCCTCTCTAACTCAGCTTCTAGATCAGCGTTAGCAGATTTTGCATTCACCAACGCTTTTTCGTGTTCTCTTATTCTTTCTTCTAAGCTATCATTTCTTGTTCGTTCCTTTTCTAACTGGGTTCTTAATTCCATATTTTCAGCTTGTGATCGTGCCAAATGTGAGCGAACATCGTTTAACACATCATTCGTTTTGGACATTTTTTCTTTAATGTCAAAATTTGCGTTATTTAACTGGGCTCTGACTATGTCATTTTCAGTAATACAATTTGCGAGAGCTTGTTTCAGTTCTAACACATCATTATCTTCTATTGCATCCTTAGCTATTAACTTTTTCCAGCCCTGTACTTTTTCTGTAGTAATGTCATCATCATCACTGTGACCTATACCCCAAATTTCCTCAGAAACTTTCCGCACAGGACTACTATATCCAAGGTCTATTTGCCTACTTTTCTGTCTAGATGGAGAAAATTTCAACTTTCCATCTAGTGAATCTGACACAGTTGTGTCCCTTGGCAACTCTTCAAAACTTTGTGCTTTAAGAGTAGGAGTAACTGATCTAGTCTGTCTATCAGGCGATGGAGATTTTCTGGAATATCTACTATCTGACCTTGACCTATACTGTGGTGAACTTATTTCTTCTTTCTTTCTAAACATCCTTCCTCTATCATAATCAGGAGATTTATGTCGCCTTGGTGATGAGCTAGGACTTCTTTTCATTTGTTCTTTTAACCTTCCACTTATTCTTTGGGTTACATTATCACCCACTAAACCAGAATCATCTTGCATATTCGATTTTTCTAGAACCTCAACTTTAAGTTTAAGAAGTTCTAGTTCTTTACCGAGAACCCTTGCGAGTCTCCTGTTTGGATCTGCTTCTCCCGGTGAGCGGCCTGGTGAAGTTTCACCACTCATTCTATTTTCTTGTTCAATATCTATCTTTGTTGATAAAATGCTTTGTTCAAGTGTTCTTTCAAAAGTTGGAGACCTATCCCGAGTCGGGGAGTACCTTGGTGAACTATCAGTTCCCGATCTATATCTATCAGGACTAGGTGAATATCTGGGTGATCTTTCACCAGATCGATACCTGTCTGGACTCGGTGAGTAGCGTGGCGACCTGGGAGATCGTGGCGAGTACCTAGGAGACTTTTCACGACTATAAGAACTTTCTGTTCAAATCTAGACCGATCAAGACTAGATCTTGGTGATTGATATTTATCTGATCTTCTCAAAATTGATTTTGGCGAAGTTTCTTCATCATCAATCTCCTGTAAAAGATCTCTGGTATCCTTGGAGACTGTGACCTTGACCTTCTCTCAGCTGGTGATTTTGATCGATCTCTGTCAGGAGATTTTCTATCAGGGGATCTGCTTTTATTCATTAAATTTTTAACAGGTTCTTTTATTTCAACTCTTTTGAAATGTTTTCTTTCCCGTTTTTCACTACTTTCAGGTTTCTCACTGTTATTTTCAATCCCAGTTTTTGATAAATCTAATATTTCTGGTGACCTTTGAAGAGGTTCACTGACAACCTCCATGATGCTTCTTTTATTCCGTGTGTACTCGGGAAGAACACTTTCACTTCTTTATCAGGTTTTATACCTGTCTGAGAATGTTTAACAATAGATTCACCAAGGGAATCTTTCTTTTTTCTAGATGGGGTAGCTGGCATTTCTCTCATTTTTAATCCAGTATTATTTAAATGTTCTGAAGCACTTGCAGCAGGCACAACATTTGGCACTTCATCATCGACAGCTTCTAAATCTATAAGTGAATCTAATTTTGGTAAAGATTGTTCCGATCCACTCAGTGTTTCCTGATCATGAAAATTAACTTCATGTCTGGCTTGTCGTAAAGCCTGGACCAGAAACATAGACAAGGCTGCTTGATTCTGACCTGGCATCACAAATATTGGAACATTACTACCCATACCGGGATACAAGTTAGGCGGCAACCTCTGAAACATTTCTGACGGATCAACAAAATCTTGTTCCATATTGATTTCTTCAATATCTTCATTATTAGTCTTGGGCCTACTGCCTTGACTCTTTTCTTTCCCTTCATCTTGTTCACTAGATGTAAATGACAGGCCATCATCAAACTCTGCCTGGTCACCCACACCTAGCTGATTGTCTCTCCTTTGTGCCATTTTCTTTTTTCTGACATTATTTGTTCATGACTTCTAGGTCTTACAACACGGATATCACTATCATCAGTTTTAGAACCTGAACCTAGTTCAGATTTACCACTGTAAAGTTTTTTGTCTTTTGAGCTTGGATCAGATATTGATCCAGAATAGGCACTTGTTTCCTCGCCTTCGTCCTCAGTACCTGATATGTGTTGTTGTACCTGTTGACTAATTGTCTGTGACAGTAAATGTTCTCCTTCAGGATGAAGCTGATACTGCTTTTCGGAAATCAATGAGCCAGTTGAAGAAAACCAATCTGAATTATCATCACCCGATTCAAATTTTCCTGTCTTTTTTCCTTCTAACTTTGATGCTTCTTCTGTTCTTTGTATGGCTTGCCTCTGAAACAAAGAGAAAACCCGAGCGTATCAATCATGTTAAATGCTGTATACTGGGTTTACAGTCATAACAAATAAAAAGGAGATTTTAATAAAAAATATCAGTAGCCATGTAGACATCTTTAGTGACAATAAAAATGGGAATTCAGAAAACAAATTTTAAGTGAAAAAAATTTCTTGGCCTGAACAAATTCCTCAAAATTATAACCATCCTAAATGGCAGTGAAATTCTGCCTGAGTAAAACATTGTATCTATACAACTGTTATAATATTCTCCAACTTGGGTTTCATTATAGTTGAATTGGGGCATCAATACACAAACAATGATGGAGCTTTTAGGTCTTTGTCAAGATTATATCAAGATGTTACCAGCTATAAGTCAAGTTGCTTATAGGTTGCTCAATTTGAGTTAATATGGGATCAATGGTCCCATGCATTGTCCATTTAAGATTGAATAATGGATATATACAGCACACTACGAACCCAGGGCATGCAGAGAGGCACATCAACATAATTGTACATAAAATACTTACTGTTTGTATAGAATGAAAATCTTCATCAAGCCCATCACCTCCAACCTGTAACATATAGAGAACCTTACATGAGTTCATGCAAAAAATGCAGTGGTCAAACTGGGACTAGAATGGATACTAGCTAGATGCTTTATCAGAACTACTCAGCACCTATCAAACCCAGTCCACCACATATGTAACATCAAATTTATCAAATGGTTTTAATGACGCTCTTATGTCTTATCACAATGTTAACAGCCATTTATTTGTATTATCTGGCGGAAAGATGAAATGAAATGCAAAATTAATTCTATAGAAATAAGCTCCATTTAGGTACTTGAACCAATGGGTGGACCCTTGTTCTAAACTATTATACAATTTATAACAAGCAAGTTAAGTGAATTGGATCCCCAGCCATAAGGTTGTTGTTATGTTCAGCGAGCCATTACTCCTAGATAAATGAGCAAACCAACTTGGGTTAATTGTATATGTGCATCGCCTATCAATGTTTAGGATTTGCTATAGGTTTTGTAATATTTTGGAGAATTACTCCAGACAAAAAAGTGTCTGGACGGATTGAAGGGCTGAAAGTTTGAATTGAGTATCCCATTCTTTGTTTGAAAGTCTGAGGATAACAAGTAGAATTACATTAGAAGGTTATGTTAAACAATATTAGATATGTGATATGTACCTTTCTTTTAGCAGAGAGACATATATCATCAAAGTGTGCTCATCTATTGTTCCATCCACAATGTCTGTTGGACTGAAACACAAAATAAAAATATACATAAATACCAATTAACTGTGTGTAAAATAAAAAATAATAATTAAGTTGTTACATAAACACCAATTAACTGTGTGTAAAATAAAAAAAAATAATTAAGTTGTTACATAAATACCAATTAACTGTGTGTAAAATAAAAATAATAATTAAGTTTTAAATGGATAAATGCAATTAGAAATTCTCTAAAAAATAGTAACAAACCCTACAAAACATATGATAATGCCCCTACTTGTGCTCAATAATGGGGTGTACCACTTTACTAAGTGGTGAATACTGTGGTGTACCATGTGGTCTATAATGTGGGGTACCACTATACTATATGGTCACTAATGGGGCATACTACTGTACTATGTAGTCAATAATAGGGTAAACTACTAGATTATAGTGCCCCATGGTTCAGCTGAGTTACTTTTATATCGACCTGACGGACCATCCCACTAGTTTTCAACCAGTGGTGTCACCATGTCTTTACTTGAGAGAGTAGATCAAATGTTTTATGCCCAAGTCAAGATTCTTTTTTTATATCAAGGTACCTAGTTCTGGGATGATGGAGCAAACTTGAGTGCCCAGAAAAAAATCATCAATCTTTAGTAAGTGAACTGACAAACTTAATTTTTCACACTAGAATTTGTCTTGATTGGGATTTGTGTGTGTGTGCTTTACACCAGTTTACTTGTGAGAGATGTACACATAAACTATTAAAATGATTATTATTACCATTATTATACAAACAGTGCTCCTACAAAAGATTTATTATTTTATTGCCCCTTTAAATAAGAATAAAAAACTTAATATTTTATCTTAAATTTACACAATAATATGTTTTTAAGGATAAGTGCTATTTTTGAAAATTTAAACCATAATTTGTTTTTTGAGGGTAAGTGCCATTTTAAAGAAATTATGTTTTATAGCATTCAATATACTCATTCATACATCTGAAGTTAATAATCTTGAAGACATCTTAAAAAAATCAACATCCATATGAATATACATAATTATGTTAAGATTTTCTTTTTCTTTTCCAACCACTGTGGTAGCCCAGTTGGTAGAGTGCTTGTTCCATAAGTGGGTGGTCATGGCTTTGAACCCAGACCGGGTCTGACCCAAGACTTGGAGTGTGTAGTAACTGTTCTTTCGCCAAACACTTGGCATTACAAAATGAAAGTCATGGTTCTTTCAGATGGAAACTTAAAATAACCAAGGTCCTGTGTCAAGGTAGGCTTGGCACGATAAAGAACCCTGCTGTATAATGCCAACAGCATAACGCACAGGCAAAATTTCTGCACCTTTTCCTGTAGCTGGCGACATCTCAATAAAAGTGAAAACTCTTGACTGGGACGTTAATTATAAACACCATTACTATACTCAACTAAACTCTTTTTCTTTTCCTAACTAAAACTAAGACACAAGGACCGAAGGATGGAGGTGTTTCTGTTATCAATGTTATATCAGACAAAGTGAACCAGGATATCTTTCAGTACCGTAAATTGCACTTTTTATATGAGATTTCCATTCTATTCAGGACTATATTAGTTGTAATGCTTTATATGTGGGTATAAAGGTTATATCATAATTTTTAACTTCAATAGTTATCCTGTAAATACATGGAATAAATATCTTTACGTTTATACTAAATCCTTTAATTTATTCATATATATTTATTAAACCACATACCCTCACTCTACACTAATTTATCTATTTTTTATATCTCAAAGAGGCAAAAATACTAATTATCTGATTACCAGTATCTGATTAACCTACTGGTAATGATAATCTATCAATAATCCTGATGATATAATCATGATAATATGACTATACTAATCTGAAATATTTTACAAGGTTAACGAGTTAACGGAAACGATAAGCTTAATGTTTCAAGCACATGTTAAAGAAAATTTAAACTGATCAAAATGCTTATGTAATCTAAGTCAGAGAGAGAGAGAGAGAGAGAGAGGACATCCATATTCATATTTGCAATCAACTCAATTTTAATATATTTAGGTCACTTAGGTGGGCTCACCTGGACAAGTTCAGACATGTATTGCTACATGACTTATCTCACAATATAAAATAATATTAGTTCTCTATATTTAAATTCAACACTCTAAGGTTATAATGTCCTATGAAGGCTTATAAGGTGTATTATAATAATTATAATTAACATATATACACCATGTACATAGGTCTAAAAGTTAGTCATTTCTGAATGGGTGGTAAACTTTCAGTTAAAAATACAAATAGTCTCTTTCACACTTTGAGGGCTCGTACAAAAACAACAAAATTTGATTTTTTTTTTACTGAAATTGAAATTATAATTAGCATACATTCACAGATTTAACAGTTAGTCATTTTTGATGGGGTAATAAACTTCTAGTTGTAAATACTAATGGTTGATTTCACACTTTGAGGACCCGATCATACAAAAACAACAAAATTTTATTTTTTTTTGCTGAATTTGAAATTATAAATAACATAAATACACAGCTTTAACAGTTAGTCATTTCTGAATGGGTAATAAACTTCTAGTAGTAAATACAAATGGTTTTTGCTTTCACACTTTGAGGGCTCACACAAAAACTACCGAGTTTGAATTTCTTATTTATTTAAAATTAGCAATAAAATTTTATGAATACAGATTAACTGATATATCACTTTAATGATCTTTTTGTTGACCAACAATTCATTTTTATTTCTTTATTTAACAGGATCTGATATTTTTAAATTTTGTGTTTAAAAAGATTTTTTCTTCAAAGATTTTCAATGCTCTTTGCGTAAACTAATTCATAAATAATACAAAATTTGACAGGATGGTGATAAATGACTATCCTTAACTGCTTCCCGGTAGGTAGGTAGGTAGGAAGGTGTCCACACTCGTTAAGGTAGGAATAAAGGTACAAGACACATAAAAATTATTACCGACCAGTACTTTCATTTTACAAAGCTATCACTCGGTTATTCAGGGGCCTAACTTTCAGCCTATTCATAATGCAAAATAGTGTGAGGTTTACCCAAAATCATAAACTTTTGTTCTCTATAAGGTAGGATTTACCTTATGCTTGTATTATTTAAGCTTTGATGTCTAATTGTGTAAAAAAAAATATACTCTGATTCAATATGCAATTAAGAAATATATATTGTTTCTCCTTCTTTTGTTAATACGATACAATAAAACTTTCAGTGGTGAATTTGATGTTTTTTCTGCATTTTTAATATTGCTGGATACTCATTATTTTCTATTTTTGGAATGGTGGAGGAAACAAGAGCACCCAAAGAAAAAACACCAACCTTCAGAAAGTGAAATGACAAACTCTCTCTCAAACCAGGATCCACCTGAGTGGGTTTTGAACTGAGATGGTGAGAGGTACTCTGTCATCCATAAGCTCACACTTTGGAAAACTGGCCAATGAGTCCCCTTATTTACATAATATGAAATAAAAAAATAATTTTGTCTACTAAGAATTCAATAAATAGAATACTCCTACTTACTTGACAATATTTTGTTTTATTGAAAATTTCCTCTCAGCGGCTTCTAATAGCGCCTTTATCTGTTCACCCTTATCCTAAAAGTGGTATAATATAAATATTATCAAAATAACAACGGCACCTTAATATAACTGTTGACAGACTTATATCTTGACGTTAAAGTGAAATTTATATAGCTTATAAAATATATAATTAAATGAATTATGTCCCTTGTAAACAAGCCTGAATACTCCTGTTTACCATAAATCTTTATTTGTTTATTGTACAAACACTTTCTCCCCCTTTCAGGGAGGATTGTTATGTTTAATATAAATAAACCTCCCCTTTATTACTTAAATACTACAAATACAAATATTAAGGTGACCATAAAGTTTGAACAAGGATTGACAGTGTACAATGACCTGGTAGAGTACAAATATGTCCAGAATTTTGGTTTAAGTGCAATTATTATAAGTGTCTCATTGAATACTATCAGCATACTTTTGATATCAATTTAAGAACAACAATGCCTGAAGTGGAGTGAGGTAATTTGGATTTTGGCCTAAGTTAAGAGTATTTTACTCATATCAAAGGTGCATGGTCAGTTTTGCACTGGTCTAGGGGTACCAGAGTGCCTAAAGAAAACCATTAAACTTCAGGGCTTTGGCAGATAAAACTTCCTCATATTTATAAGTGTGATTCAAGCCTAGGCAGTGAGAGTCTCTAGCAGTGATCCGTAAGCCGTCACTGTCACTTTAAACCACACAGGGGTCTTGGCCTCAATGATTATATTATGAATATTCACTTTAAACCACAAAGCAATCTTGGCCTCTATGATTATATTATGAATATTCACTTAAACCACACAGCAATCTTGGCCTCTATGATTATATTATGAATATTTTCGGATAAAAGAGGTATTTTGTTAGTATAGATAAATATTCACTTATAAAAATCAATTAAGACAGGTTTTTAGATTACTTTTTATTCAGTTTAGACAGGTTGCACATTACATTGTTTTAGACCTACACTACCAGCAAAGACAATTTTTTTAACATGATGGGTGTGGCTAGCTGGAATGGGGTGCTTGCCCTTCTGGGGCTTCCAGCCTCTCTTCCCTGTTTTACATGTTTCACTCATATTAAGTAGTTTGTCAGTTTTCAGGGTTTTTGCTTTGATTGTGATATTGTGGTTTTTCCTGGACTGGTGTGTTTGTGTTTGATTTAGACTCACCTGAGATGATGGCACGGTAACATCTACATGTTTCTTTAGTAATTTTATAAACCAATCACCTGTACATAAACTGAAAGAAAAAAAAAAACAAAATCAACATCAAAATAAAAAAATTAACTACCAAAACTTCAGCTAGTGAAGTGCATGTTGGAAATGATTCATCTAAACCTTTAAGACTTTGCTTTTGATCAAGCAAGCTTTTTTCTCAATTTTGAACCTTGGGTCTGACAAAGACTGAAAATAGGTAGTGACTGTTCTTTTGCCAAGCACTTGACATTTAGAAATAAAACTTAATTTGGAAGATACCTTAAAAACCAATGCCCTGTGTCATCCCAGTTCAGTCAAATAAGAGCTTTAATGAGTTTCATGTTGTACAGTGGTAAATAAATACAAGGAATTATGTACCAAGTATAAACATGCAGCACTCTATTGTCGCAAATCTATTCACAAAAACAATGAAAAACTGGTATCATATTTCAGCAATTTTTATTAACCTTTTTTCTTTCTTAAATGCCCAATAGATTTTTTGGTGAAGTTTGAATTTCCCTTTAATATGCTGATAGTTTGTGAAATAATTTGAAAATTACTTTGAATGAATAAAATTGAATTTTGGATAAAATTTCTGCAAAACAATTTTTTTCATTGAAATTCGAATCCCTGTTTGATATGCTGATAGTTTTTAAATTAATGAAATTTTGGGTAACATGTCTGTAAAATTGTTCAAATTGAATAGGAAGATCGGATATTATTTCATATAAGTAATATACGGGATATAACTGACAGGAGGTGGGGATTAAGGTTAGAGCTGATAATCCGCTTCCAAAGTGATATGATAACTGATTAAAACCTCAGGATATGGTTGTGGTATGTCAAAAAGAGTTAACATTCCTTGTCACTGATCTACCTGATACCGAACGTCTTATGTGTTAAATCATACACTTTGGTTTAAGTCAATATTGTACTAACATTTTACACATTCTAATTTCTATATAAAGAACCTAATGAAAACACACCGTCATTAACAAGCAGTTAAATCGGGCAAAAATATTCAGAAATAACATACATGTATGTTTTCTAATTCAATGTGATCCACTTATTGTGAAAGAAATGACTAAATATTCTTTAGAAGAAAAATGTTGGAATGATTAATAAAACTTTAGTGATGTCATTCCACATGTTTTCTACACCTTGCCTATTATTCTCGAAATTTGCAGTAATTGTAACATTTTAATTCACATGGACCATGGAACTTTTGGTCGTCAAATTAATTTCTACATAAAGCTATAAATTAACAGTCAATGTACTTAGGTTTATTGAAGATTTCACAGTGACTGATAGTCAAACCAATGATATTAGGCTATTTTGTTAATTAGCTGTAGTTCTGGTTCACCAAACATTTATCAGATCATTCTTTCTTAATCATGTTAATAATGTGTGTATTAAACTCTGTTTGAGAGCAAATGTAATTACAGGAGTATAATTACTATTGATATTTTGACATCATTTATATCTTGTTTATGCCTGTACAAGTGACGCCACTGAGTGGCTGTTCCAGTGAATTGCATGTTATACACAATATTCTTTTTAATATTTTTCAGGATTAAATAAGAAAATAAGATTTTCAAAAATGTGAAATGTAAATATAATCATTGAACCATCTAGAAATGATGTTAATATGTGCTATAACTTCCATTACCATGCAAAGGCTTAAGCAAACTTATCATAACACATTAGCCCACGTTATGATGTCAGTCAGACAATCTCCATAAGAATGTAATTATAAAATTATGTACCATAGTTTTTATAAATTGTTTTTATCTCAGACTAATAATTAATTTATATTTTTTCATACCTGAAACTACTTTGTATTTTTTCATCACACACTTGAATGATATTTATGCTTTTCTACTTGACACTTTGAACGATTTTATATCTTTTAATTTTGTACTTGATTGCTATTTTGTATTATCCTAGTACATTCATTTTCTCGGGGGGGGGGGGGGGGGGGGGGGGACTGAAGGCTGTTGATTATTTTTTCATTACATACATTATGTATCATCCAGCTTTTTAGCTAAATAAATCTATCAATAACATCATATGGGACAAGGTTCAGAAGGTGGCTAGATAGCTCTGTCAGTAAAGTGTTCTGCTAGTGTTGGAAAGGTCCCAGTTTTGGCTGCTGCATTTTTCCCTTTCCTATTACTTGGCTGGGAGGTGGGGGGAGGTCCTCCCAGTGATCAACCAACAGGGGGGTAAAACCTAATGGTTTCAATTCAAGGTAGTTGAATCGAAAAAAGGATGAGAGAAATGTGAAGGACCGCACTCAATGAGTGGCTGGCAACCTCAGTCGATAAAGTGTCCCTCAACATGCTCTAGTATTGTAGAAATTCTGGTTTCAATTCCCTGGTTTGGCCATTACATTTCATTGTTTCCCTTTTCTGACACAAATATACATCTAGCAAATTTAAAAAAATAAATTAATCCTGACTGACCACTGGAAGGGAGATTATCTTCTGAAAACACATTTTCGGTGGTGGTGGTGGGGGGGGGGGGGATTAATCTTATCTTTACTTTCTGATATTTTAAGCACTTTATCTGAAATTAATTCCTTAATGAGTTGTGTTTAAATAAAAATATGCTAATGTGTACATATAATTACATCATAAGTATATAAATAACATCAACTTCAAATAACAATCTAGGTAATACTGAATAAAAAGAAACATAAGCGTTAAAGAAATTTTTCACAGTTTTGATCTTCTAAAATATTTCAGGGTAAGAAATTTTCAGGGTTCCGACTGTACAGAAAATGTGCCATGGGAAATAAGACATTTCTGTGGAGAAGATGTATTCGTGGTACAAGTGTCATAGTGAAAATCACGATTATTTTTTCCTGTAATGCTATTTGCACTTAATCAACTCTCTTCATAAAAATCTGATCAATTTTCATACGCATTAAGGCTTTTTTTTAATGTTTACCGGTATATTTGCTCTGATATTAACTGGCAAATAAATATTGATCAGAATGCTATTTTAGGTTTTAAGAATACATTGATTCAATTCTGAAGCTTTACTAATGCTAAGAAAAACATATCACATATCTTAGTATTGTTTACTAATACATGGCACAAAAAGGTTAATGATCTAAAATGAACTTTTTCTTATATGTACCGGTATATAAAAATGGAATACCCGGTAGGTAGAGTGTAGAACTTGTGTTTTACACCTGAGTCAAGATTCTTTCATTTAGACAATCAGGATGGTGGAAGAAACTTGAGTGTCTGAAGAAAACCACCAACCTACAGCAAGTTTATATAGGTTAATTTACACCTAGTCTCAGACAAGTTTTTAGATTACCTTTTATTCACTTTAGACATGTTGCATATTATATTTTCTGAAGAAAACCACTACCATACAGCAAGTGAACTTGCAAACTTTTCTCACACTGTCCTGAGTGGGATTCAAGCCTTAGTGACAAGAGGCACTGTGATCTGTATACTGGAGCTTTAGACAACTCAGTCACCCAGCCCCTCTTATATATCAGACAACAAGGCAAACTGAAGTATACATTTAAGAATTTAATATACAATTGCCTAAATAAAATTGCCTCAACTTTCATATCCTAATGATAATAGGATACTGGTAGTCAATTGAAAAATTCATGTAAAACGTAATGTTGATCGCTGCCAATACAAATATAACCTGATCATAATTAAGTCAATAATATTTAAGAAAGATTGGATTCCCTGTAGGAAGTAGAACTGTCAGTGAAGCTCACTTATACCCCTGCATAGGTTTTGTCAATCGGCATGACCCTTGATCTATGTATCTAAATTGACGTATCACCGGTCATGCCTTAAATGTTCCGACATTGCCCGCCATCATGGTACCAAAACAGCATCACGGCAACTAATGACCTACTGGTGTCAGTGACGTCATTAAATGGAACAATTCAGGCTGAGTTTTCATTCTTTTTGTGTGTAATTTAAGCATGCCAGGCCTTTGTCTGAACATTGAGGGCGTGATCGGCGATCTGTCAATATGGTATTGACACATCATCTCATGTTGGTTTATATTTATTCCAAGTTTGATGAAAATCCATTTAAAGAAATTGAAGATATGAAACATGCAGATATGATATTGGGACAGAGACATTATGATGAAAAGACAGGTGGATGGATGGAAGAGCATACAGATGGACAGGGTGATTTCTATATACCATCCTAAACTTCATTGGGACAGAGACATTATGATGGACAGACATGTGGATGATGGAAGAACATACAGATGGACAGGGTGATTCTATATACTTCTAAACTTCATTGGGACAAACAGACAGGTGGATGGATGGAAGAGCATACAGATGGACAGGGTGATTTCTATATACCATCCTAAACTTCATTGGGACAGAGACATTATGATGGACAGACATGTGGATGGATAGAAGAACATACAGATGGATAGGGTGATTCCTATATACCCTTCTAAACTTCATTGGGACAAACAGACAGGTGGATGGATGGAAGAGCATACAGATGGACAGGGTGATTTCTATATACCTTTCTAAACTTCATTTTGGGGGGGGGTATAATGAGTTGGTTTTAATTTGATATAAAATGATGACGGTAACACTTACTTATAAGTTAGAGTATTTCTAGGATCAAAATTAGCACCTAGTTCCTTCTGACACCAATCTAATAATAACTTCTTTCCTATACCAACGCTGCGCTCATACGAATTCCGACCTGTAATATATAAAGTCATTATTATATATGAAGAATAATTACAAATAGTACTTCAATGTTTGCATGATAAAGATTCATGATCACTCCAGCCAACTCTTTATTTATGAATTGACTGTAAAGTTTTACTGTTTATAGTCTATACAGAAATAAACAAAATGGTTTGATGCATGCTACATTCAGGTTACAATATATTTAGTCCACAATGAGGTCTGGTCCTTATACTGTTAACGCATTAATAATAGCATACATGTACAAATTTAAGGACAAATTTATAAACAAGCTGCGGTGGCCTAATGGATAAAATATCAGTCTACAAATCCAGGGTCTCTCACCACTGTGAGTTCTAGCCCTGCTCAGACCACATGTGGGAAAGAGAATTTCCTTGCTGTTGACCTTTAATGGTTCACCTGGTATCAGTATAATGGACTGGGGGAGTGGTACGCTTGTCTGCCCTGAGTGGGCGCTAGTACAAGGCAGACCATACAACACACTTGCACTTACATGCATACACTAAAATGTTCATTGATTAATACAATGAGATTAATAAAATAGTTCTCGTTGCAAACAGCTGAAAAATTGCTGATGTGACGTAAAGCAACATTCAACCAACTATAAACAGGCTGAATTCATGTGGAGCCTCTTGTGCTCTATGGTCTGGACTGTGGATTTAAACACATTATATATAACCTGTAATGTTACTCATACGTGGGAGGTTGTGGGTTTAAACCCTGATCAGGTTCTGACGAAGACTTGAAAATAGGTAGTGACTTCTCTTTAGCCAAGCATTTGGCATTAGCAGTAAAACACAAGGGGCCCTTTGGAAGAAAACTTTAAAACTAATGAGCTGTGTCATGGTAGGTATGACATGTTAAAGAACCCTCCCTGCACATTGCCTTGAGTGCACTGCAAAGGTAAAAATTTCTGCTACTTCCCCTATAGCTGGTATGTGACATCTCTACATAAGTAAAATATACTTGACTGGTTGGTAAACCCCAATCAATCAATCAATCAATCAAGCTCTCAATGTTATATTAATATTTATTTTAGCTATAAAAAAAATTATCTTTTCAAATTGCATCTAACTTAAAAAATTATCAAATATTACATAAATATAAATAAACACCTAGTGCACAGAATCAATATAAAATGCACATGAATAAATATGACTAAAACATTTACTACAAGTTTGAGCTTGTAACTTCACCTCACGATAAGTTGTAAGCAGAAATATCTTAACATAAAATAATACATGTTGAATTGTGCATTTGTTAAACACAATAAAATACATTTAAAATGTTTGAAAAGACTTTAAAATCTATAAACTAAACTCAAATATACTAATTTATCAACATTCAGTCCAAACAAAACTTAACAGGAGCTATACTTCTGATAATTTAGGGGTACTCTTTTAGAATTTAAAAATTTAAATAAAAGGGAGCCATTTTTATTCCAATATTTGTATTATGCATTTGTTTGTTTCTTTACAACTCTGAATGCACTGGTAGAATGAATGCATTATAAATGTTTGGCTAGGGGATATATAGATTTTAATGTTTAATGTGGGTGAAATAAAAATATAATTCTATACAGAGAATTTAATGAAATGTAATAAGGGTTTTATAATAATCCTGTATATAAAGGTGAATTATGCTGATATAGATATATAAGACTGAGTATTAGTTTGAAAAATATTTACCATATTGTACACTCAAATATCATGTAGAGGTGTATATACAGGCAAACAACATTGACCTGTCGGTTTGACCTTTCATTAGGAATATTCATATAGGAGAGTCAACCCATACATGGGTAGCGTTAGGATTCGCAGTTAATACAAATACACATTACCCATGATTAGTGTTCACAACATATAGACAAAATATACACTCATTATCCCTATTACTTAAATTTACCTGTCCATAATGAATATTTAAATCAAAGGTCAAGCAGACAGGTCAATGTTGTTTGCCTATATCAAACTAGATATTATGATAAACAAGCAAATAACAAAAAAAAAAAAAAAAAAAAAAAAAAAAAAAAAAAAAAAAAAAAAAATTGAAGTCTGCAAGATGTAAAAATTAAAACATTTAAATGTTAGATTTGTCATATTTTTCAATATATGTAAAAGAGTTATTTAATATTTTTGGAACATAACTAGTAATAAATAATGAGGTCTGCAAGATGTATAAAATTCTACTCATCACTGGATTGTGTCTGTCAAGACTAATGGTTGATTGCTTTATCGGAGGCTTGCACCATAAAAGTGGTTGCATGAGTTCTATTTGTTGTACCAAAAATATTTAATTAAAAATCAATTTCAACTGTGAAACTGAAGACAGTTGAATAGACAGTTAATCAGTGTTACTCTAAATGATTTTATCAATAAATCTACATAGGAAAAAAAGATTGCAGACAATCTGGCACAGGAGAGTTTCAGAAAAAACCCAACAGCAATCCTTTTATAGATTTCCTTATCTGGTATAAGAATATTTCATATGGTATTGTCACTTTTTGTGCATTATGTGAGTACCTATCTAGTTGACCAATGAAGTTCTGTCCAAAATTTTTCAGCTGTTCTTATATTTAAATGCAATTACATATGTTTGTATCTAAATCTTCAGAATTATTTCAAACATGAACCACTATGGTAGCTCAGTTGGCAAAGTTCCTTGCTTTGTGTATGGGAGGTCGTGGGTTGGACCCCAGCCAGGTCTGCATGATCAAGACTTAAAAATAGGTAGTAAATATTCTTTTGCAAAGCACTCAGCATTTAGAAATGAAAGACATTCTAATGAAGTGTGTCTTCAGGTCCTGGAATAATTTTTAAACCAATGCCAAATGTCACAGTAGGTGTGGAACAGGGCCTCTCTCTGTTTAGCTTCGAATCCTTCTTGGAACAAATTTTAGTGTGAGAAAGTTTGTTAGTTGGTTAGCCAAAGTTCATTGGTTTTTTCTGGGCACTCAAGTTTCCTCCACCATCCATTAGTCAATGTTCTGTTGTGTTCTCTAAACATCCCAGTTTCCTCTAACATTGATGAACTGATAACTCAATATAAGTGAAAGAATCTTGATTGAATGAGACATAAAACAACCATTACTCTGGTCCTTAATTCATGACTTGTTAAGTTGAATCTGTCCTGAGCATACACGCTAATCAAGCCTGTACTTATTCTGATTTCAGTGATGTGACTAAGAGTACAAAAGTCTCTCTTGGATGGGATGTAAGTCCATTGCAAGGTTAACCTGCAGTACTGTGTTACAAAATGTCTTGCTTAAAGACATGTACCACAAGGCCAAGCTAGGTCTTAAACTCAAAACTCTAGCATCATGAGTCCAAAGCTTTAACTACTCAGCTAGGTGTCTCCAAAATTTTAGTGTCTATGCCAAGTTGTTTAAAAACAAACTATTGTATTTTTAAAGAAAATCACTTCTTGATATACTGAAAAGTTTATAAAGAATAAATGATTTTCATTGGTCATTATCATACTAAACACAACCAGCATGAATGCAATCAATGATCAATATCTGTTAAGGTTTTTTGCAAGGAATTTTGGAAAATGCTTACATCACAAATTCCCAGAATAATGTCATTTCTACAGGAAACCATAATCTTCTGCAATTCCATATCCAATGAAAACAAATGTTTGGAATAAACGCTATGGGGTATCACATTGTATGACGACAAACCCCATTCGTATGATGAAAAGAACACCATAGTGAATAAAGGACATCCACTTGTTATATCTATGTTTCCATTCCTGGTAACCAAAATCGCCATTGGCTACTAATTTCTGAGGAATTCTTTCAAAAAGTAACCTATTTTAGCAAATTTGTGGAAAAATACTTTAAAAAGGACTATATTTTCACAAATTTTGGAAATTTGGCTATTAAATATTTTAAATTTATGGAAACCTAGTTATATGATCAATCAATTTTTGATGCCACTGATTATGGACAATATAAAAAAAGGTAAAAATGATGACAATGTTAAGAAAAAATTACTTACCTATTTGATGAATGTTGTAGTTGAGTATAACAAGCCATAAGACATCTAGCATAGACTTTATATCTCCATCTATAATATCTGTAGTGAACAAGAATAAAATCAATTATAAGTAATCGACAGTGATGTACTAATGTTTGTTATAAAACAAACAGCATTGACCGCAGTGAATTTATACAAACTGAAAAAGATGCACTAATGCATGTTGTGTAAAACGCCAAGTATTGACGACACTTAAATCCCAAGACAGGTGATGTACTAATGTTGCTAAAAAACAAACAGCATTGACCAAAGTCAATTTATACCAATGGAAAACAATGCACTAATACATATTGGTTAAAACACTGCATTATTGATTGCACTCCAAATCCTATGGAAACTGCATGATCCACTAATGCCAAAATATAACAACAGCATTGGCCGCAGTCAATTTCTACTGAGGGAAAATGTTGTAAAACACAAAATATGATGCACAAATGTCGAATACAACAAACAACATTGACCGCAGTCAATTACCGGCAGAAAACAAGGCACTAATACATATAATATATAAAACTCCAAGTACTGACCACTTTCAAATACCTATGGAAAATGATGCACTGATGTTGGAAATAAATTAAGAAACCGTGTTGACCACAATCAATTATTCATGGAAAATGATGCACAAAGTATTGACCACAGTTATTACAGACACAAGTTTAAGAATGACATCAATTATCCACAGAAAAGTAATGCACTACTGTTTAAATAATGAAAACACACATTAGTTGCACAGAAAATTGATGCGCTAATGTTTAAATAATTAAAACACACATTCGTCACAGTTTCCTTCTTTAAAATGTAAAAAATATATTATGAATGAATGTAGGCTGTTAAATATACCAGTATACACTTTGCAAACAATGAATGTATAAAAAGGAATATATACCAGGGTTCAAAGTTAAAGTATAGACACACAAAACTGAGATCAAACTAGGCAATCTACAACATGGTTGCTAAGGTCTGAAGTACATCAATACACAAAAAACCTCCATACCCAGTCGAAAATTTAAAATATGTGGACAAACGTATTTAAATTAAGACTTCAAATACACATGTTATATGTCAATGTTCTACAACTTATAGGATGTTTAAACAATCTGTTAATTATTCTACAAAATTAGCCTCATTAAAATCCTAATGTTTTTTATTTAAATTGTTTTTAAAATCAGATAATTTAAACAATGTTCCGTGGGATTGTATTATAATATTGTATTAAAACTCGGTGACCTTTGACATCAAGATCAATAAATCTACGCAAGGAAGATAATAAATTGATTTAGATTATCTAAACTTGAGTAATTTTATTAAAAAACTATTTGTTCGTAAGGCTCGCCAATAAAAACTTGATATATGTTTTAATAAAAAAAAAGAAGCAGCCAGTTTTAAATCATTAAATAATAAAATTGTCATTTTAAAAATCCTGGTAATGCGCTCCATATTACAGATCTACAGTATAGACATGTCGGAAGATCAACACTAAGATAACCAAAATGTTGAATCTATGTTGCCTAGTGGTCAAGATATGTATAACTAGTGGTAAAAAAGCTGGTGAGAGCTAAATATCAGCTGTCCAGATGTACCAAACGAGATTCCAAGATAAGCACTGGTTTTATCCAAATTTGTTAGTTTCTTGTTAAACTTTGGGCGGGTCTGTACTGTATATTAAAATGTTACCTGTCTACCTATCAAGTGATATTAAACTTAAATCCAAAAATCAATTTTTGATACTTGCCAATTGAAACTCTGATACCTTATCTGTGACTTGTAAACAAATTGAACATTATATGTATTCATGTTTTCATACACTGTACAAACACACATTTAAATGTCCTCAAAATAGAGATACACTTAACTTATAGTTCCAACTGACATTTAACAACTATAGCGTATTAAATTAATGAGCTGCTAACTAATAGAACCTGCCTTAGTCATTAGAAACACTGTTATGTAGAATGTTCTATGTAACAAAAAAACGCACCAAACTTAAATTTATTCAACTTTATTTATAAGCCTGTTAAACAAGTTTGCTTAAAGAATCTGATGTGGTTAGCAAAATATGGTGCAAGGCTTTATCACAACTTTATAACAGTGGCAGTTGAACATGTTAAAAAGCTGTATTGTAAACAAGAGGCCCATGGGCCTTAACGCTCACCTGTGACCTTTGAACCCATGAGCTTCATTCAAATATCAAAATGATAATTCGGCCAATATTCTAATATACATCCCTATACAAAAAGTTTATAGTTTTTGAGATAAATAATCATCTCAGTACTTGTTTGTATCTGTGATCTTGACATTTGAACCCATGCTCTTCATTCATCTATCAAAATGACCACTGTGCCCGTACTAACAATATTCTAATATACATGCCTATACAAAAAGTTAATAGTTTTTAAGATAATTAACCATTTAGGTATTCATTCGCATCTGTGACCTTGACCTTTAAACCCATGAGCTTCATTCATATATCAAAATGATCATTAGGATAATACCTAAATAGTCTAATATACATGCCTATACAAAAAGTTCATAGTTTTTGAGATAAATAATCATTTCAGATCTTGTTCACATCTGTGACCTTGACCTTTGAACCCATAACCTTCATTCATATATCAAAATGGTTGTTAGGCTAATACCTACAATATTCTAATATACATGCATATCCAAAAAGTTAACAGTTTTCAAGATAAATAACCATTCAGGTATTCATTCACATCTGTGACCTTGACCTTTGAACCTATGACCTTCATTCATATATCAAAATGATCGTTAGGATAATACCTAAAATATTCTAATATACATGCATATCCAAAAAGTTAACAGTTTTCAAGATAAATAACCATTCAGGTATTCATTCACATCTGTGACCTTGACCTTTGAACCTATGACCTTCATTCATATATCAAAATGATCGTTAGGATAATACCTAAAATATTCTAATATACATGCATATCCAAAAAGTTAACAGTTTTCAAGATAAATAACCATTCAGGTATTCATTCACATCTGTGACCTTGACCTTTGAACCTATGACCTTCATTCATATATCAAAATGATCGTTAGGATAATACCTAAAATATTCTAATATACATGCCTATACAAAAAGTTAATAGTTTTCAAGATATATTGACAAATACATAATTTTTAGCAATTTCCCCACTCAGCACCTTACCATTTCCCCATTTTGAGCCCCATGGCTACCATTTGTGCAAATCTGAAACTAGATGACCTAAGGATGTTATATATGAAATAAATAAGGTATATGTCTTGTAGATTCAGAGGAGAAGATTTTTAAAGTTTTCACTATTTCCCCCCTTATGGGGCCCCAAGGGGACATAACTCCTTCATTTGTGCAAATCTGAGAGGGCTTCACCCAGGCATGATGGTTACCAAGTTTCATTAAATTTGGCCCGGTGGTTTTGGAGGAGAAGATTAAAATGTAAAAAGTTTACGCACGACGGACGACGGACGACGGACGACGGACGACGCACGACGCACGACGGACGAAGATGGATAGCAATAGCTCATCTGAGCTTTCAGCTCAGGTGAGCTAAAAATTGAAAGAAATATTTTTTGCTCAATAGAATATTTGTAACAATACACACATATAGAGTAATTATTTTCAATTCAGCTAATCTCAAAATTTAATCTTTTTTTTAATTTTTACATTAAAATTCGTGAAAATATATCAAGACATTAAAATTTAAATGAGATTCAATCATAAAAGTGAAACTTTAACAAGTTTATTACAGGTATACACAAAAATTGTGTGATATCATATTTTCCAATAGCTTGGAAAACCTTAAATACCTACAGAAATGTTTCAGGTTATCACATCATAGATGAATGAAACCCATTCAGTAAAATTTACAACTTTGTATTTAATCTAGCCTTGGGTCTGACAACAGACTCTCAGAGAATTATTGGACCCCACTTAGTTAGAAAAAAGGACCACACTACAGGGTAAACATTTTCTGACCTGACATGATTTCTGAGTACAAGTACATGAACATGTATGATAAATAGGTATGCATAAACACAAACAAATTGATATAATAAATTATTGACACGTAAACAAAATTTACATACTACCTGATTTACAATATGTGTGATTTCATCAATAAAATCTTTCCAAAAACTAGTTTTGCTGAAAAGAACTAGACAGGTTTTCTGAGTGACCAATAAAGTTTAAATGACATGCTGACCTTTCCTGTCGCCTCATTAAATGTAGCGGTTTAAAATTCTATGACTGGAGATAAAGTTGGTTTTGCTTAGTGAAGCACATAATAGAGCTAGATTATGGCCTGGATACAGTGACAGATAAGCCTTAGAAATGTGTATTATCTATGTGTAACTTAATATTTGTCCTGTCAGCAAATTTTTATTTACAATATAAATACATGGTGTTTCTTATAATTTACTGATATCTAAAGCACAAAATACAATGTAGCAAGTTATTTTTGTGAAAAGAATTTTTATTAACAATATAAAAAACAGGGTATTTCTTAAACATGCATGTAATTTACCGATATCTAAAATAGGAATTACAATGTAGCAAGTTATTTTTGTGAAAAGCTTTACTGTACTTAAAAAATAACTTAAATTGTATTAACAATCACGAATTTATGAATTTCATTATCTGACCATAATTGAACCATGCTAAATGAGCATGCTTATTACAGACAGGTGGTTAGTTTGTTTAAGCATGCTATAACAATTCCTTGTCTTTTATCAAGTCTACAAATTGCAATACTAGTAGATCTTAATCAAAATTACATGTTTGACATGGCTAAACAATATTATAGATATCAGCCATAGTTTTCCTATATATTTCATAATTAGAAAATTCTCCACATGTGTGTTTCTAAAGACTCAAGTGGCTTCTATTTGCTAGCAGCTCATTAATTAAATATGCTATAGTTGAAAAAATCATGGTCATATAACTGTGATCTATTGGTGCAGTGTCTAGATAAAATGTTATGTCAAAGTTTTTTGACATTATGACAATTGTTGTGATGTACATGTAACTGATTTCTATGTCATTTTTCCTTGTTCTTGTTTCCAGATTTGTAAAAATGATCCTTTCTAGAGAGAGTAAGGCATTAAAATATTTAAAAGGGTGACTTTTTGTGATTATTACTGGTATATAAAAGTATGGTAAAGAGTGTGTATCAGTTTCTCTTAATGGTGTCAAGTGAAGTGGGGCACAGTGCAGTGGAGTAATGGTCAAGTTTTAAATCACAGTCAAAATTCTTCAACTTTTATAAAGGTGGAAAGTTATGAGATTGTGGCAGAAACTGAAGTGTCTGAAGAAAACTGCTTTCAGTTTTGCAAGTGAACTGACAAACTTTCTCAAAATATGGATTGTCCCAAATGGAATTTGAACCTAGACAGTGAGAGGTTTTACGGTGTTTATATAAATATAGACCAGTTGGTCACAGAGACCCCTTATCCCTAATATAGGAGGAGATCATCTACTATATATAAGCCATGTTTCCATTCCCATAGCCAAAATTATCACTGGCTACTAATTTCTGAGAATTTTTTTTCAAAAAGTAACCTATTTTAGCAAACTTGTGAAAAGTTACTTTCACAAGAACTATATTTTCAAAAACTTCAGAAATTTGGCTAGTAATAATTTTAAAATTGTGGAAACCTAGTTAATGTATGGTGAATTTATGGAATAGAATGCACTTCATATAAAAACTATGACACCTTAAGCTTGTTTATCAGCAAATCCATAATCAACCAGTACTTGAATGCAGTTGCTGTAATTTGAGCTTACTGTTGACCACTTTCTTTTTGTGTAATAAGTACCGGTAGTCAAAAATAAATTATATTAACTGATTATCAAGTCACAACATGTTTTTAACATACCAGTGTAGATTATCGGTACCCATAATTAACTATAAAATTATTAAACAACTTATTATAAAACTTAGGACCATAAAAAAATAGTGCATACAATATAGTGTAAGTATATCCTGGTTTGCTGGGAACTAGACTATTTCTCATCCAATCAGTATGTGACCCCTAATGACTTTTAAACAAGAAGTACCTGTTACTATACATATAAAGCTAAGATCCTGATACAATTTTCTTTTTAACAAGAAAGTATTTACCTTATTTAATCACTGTTAAACCCACTTAAAATTACATGACACACTTACAAATACACAATGTACATGTGTCTGCATATTCTAACTTGGGCAGGTCAAACATATTCACATATAAGGCAAAAGCAATGAATTGAGTTTCGGCAAGCACTCTTAGAATATTTAGGGTCAGTGGATAGACTATTTGCATTTTTGTTTCTAAATTTGCATTATTATCTTTTTTTTTTTTTTTTTTTACATTGACCATATTTGGAAAATGATAATAATATTAACCATGCTTCTCCAAATATTGTCATTAAAATGTTAGGGTATAGTCATAAAATTTAAGATTGGTCTGGTTATTGGAAACACTCATATTTTAAGGCTTAATATAGATATGAATATAACTACCTTGAGCTGTAAAGTGAAATTTAATCCCATTATTTCTCATATGATCTAGTGCTGCCTGGACATAGATGTGAGAGCCATGAACACCTGATGCCTGCCAAATATAGAATAATCATCAATACATCAATTATTATTTGCCTGATGAAAAACACAAAACATGGTTCAGTCTGTACATAAATGTGGGCAATGGAAAGAAAAATGATCAATATTAAATTTTTAACATGTTAATATTGACAGCAGCAAGCCTTGTGGATTATCCTTGTTATATGTGAGGAAGCTTAAGCAAATATATCCATTGTAAGCGTGATAATGTCAATGATGTACATTTTTTTTATTTTCATTTTCTCTAAATGAATAGAAATTCATTTTCAAAAGTCAAAATGAATATTCCTGAATTATTTGAATGAGCGGTAGCAAAATGGTTAAACTTAAAGCGCAAGCCTTCAAACCCCATTAAAGCATTCACAATTGTGGGTGTTTCCATTTCTGTAGACCACAAGTGAGAAGTGGTTCACTAGTGGTTGAAGTCTAAGCATTCATACCCAAAGCATGTTACATTGATTCCGAAACCTGAAGGCTGCAAGTGAAAAAGGGGTTATTCTTTATTTTGTAGGTCTCTACTTGTTGGTTTGGACAGAATGGTCTGCAATGTTTATCTGTGGCATTGTGAATTTATTAAATGCAACATGGAATTTTACACAAGTTGAAGGCTATAGACTCTATCTAAACCCTCAACTGAGTAAAGGGATTGATAAAAAGATACAACATATGACTTTTAAGGTAAATTATGGGTTAACAGGCATAAAAATTAATCAGAGCAACTAGAAACATGCACAAACAAATGGAATAAAAAAAACAAGAGCAAATAAAATATATTTAGGCCAACGAATATAGATGGCTTTGGAAAGCATTGTATATATGTGTACCTAGTAAGGCCATAAATTATGTGAATCTTAAAAAAAATTGGATGAAAATCTAAGTATTAATTTATTATGGCCTAATGAGAAAATTATACCTTCCAGAAGTTCCAGTAGTGTGTTTAAATACCTTTGTAGAATCTCAACCCTCCTATTTATTTTTATTATTTTACAAGTGATAAATTTACCAGCACATTAAACATTATAACACATTAAACTCACCTGTAATGATTGGAGTAAGCAAGCATCATTGTCAAGAATATCTATAACTTGACATAAAACTTTTCCCTCTTGTATGGTTCCAATACCCTCTACCTCACGACCAATTTCCCCTAATACTGAGTTAACCCAGTGTAGATATATCTACAAAAAATATCAACATAAATGTAATACCAATTTAGATATTTGTAACAATAAATCTGTTCAAAATTCAAAAGTACTACGTAAAAATAAATGTATAATTAATATGTCATATAGCAAATTTGTATCAAAAAGAATTTTTGTGCATTAAAAATGCTGAAATTTCAACTAGACCTAAATTCACATAACTGATAGAGCATGATATATCTTTGCTCACTTTTCCATGATGTGGATCAAACATTGTTTTTTGAGTGCTTTTAAAGAAATTGTCAGCCATTTTTGCACATGCAGGTTCATAAAACCTCAGTGACAATTAAGTCCTTGTTTTCAGCTCCCTGGTATCTTTTATATTTTAGTTATCATATGATGATACATTAAGGCCTAAAAAAATATGTGTGTTTCCGCTGACATAGAATTATCATAAAGGGTCGGTAGGTCGATTTTTTTTTTTTTTCAATAGCATATGTTATGCATGTGTATGTAATGTATTATGTTAAAATTATATCATAAATGTGTTGTTTAAGTTATTTTGCTTATCATGGTCAAAACAGTTATAATGGTTACATATCAAAAACATGTACAAATCAAACGTTTTGCTGACTTGTTTTTGATACAATAGAGTTTTAATCGAAAAACGAAAACGGATTTTTAAAAATCCGGAAAAAAAACTGGAGTCGGTCTGTTTTTAGTTGGGTTGGTCGGGTTAGCGGAAACACATTTTTTTTTTTAGGCCTAAAGAATAATAACAGTTTCTAATCATTTCTACACTATAAAATGTCTTTTAAATAAAAATGTAATTCTGATTTCCAAAATTATACACCTCAATGTATATTAAGCCCCAAAAAGACAGATAAAATAATTAAAAATAGCCTGACTTCAATTCAATATAAATTAATTCTGATTTTAATAAATTTTACACACATGTATATCATTTGAATTTGATTTTAATGAATTAAATTTAAAAATGGACTGATTGCAAGTAAGTTTGCTTTGTCTAGTGACAAAACATTCTTAGTAATTTTATGGCTAAAAAACAAATGCTCAACATAATACTCTATACTAATTTATAGTATGTTCTTTGGCTCGAATGCTATGAAGGCTTTTTTAAATTAAAAAATGAATTGCATACATATTGTCAGTGTGATCATAACAAATGATAAGGTACAGTATATAGATTTTCCTTGTCTAGTCACCCACGTCGTGATATATTATTAATCTAACAAATATGCATTCATGCATGTGCAAGTGTATGTTGATCAATACATAATAGACATTTAGTTTTCAATTTTGTTAGATTCCAAATTAATACTTAATACATTGGTTGGCATGCAAACATTTATTAGATCAATTTCAATGTTAAATTTTTATTGTACAAAAAAGGGCTTTGGGAAATTGAAATTCACAATAAAAGTACATGTTTATACATAAAACACAGGTGATTAAATTTGTGACAAAGAATACAGTGGCACAACGTTGGACTAAAAACAAAACATATAATTATGCAATATTTGTGTGAAATTTCTAACCAATTTTCAATTTTACCTTTCGCTTGCTCATTTCTCTGCTGTGTTTTACTGGAATATATAGCAATTTAAAACCTAATATATTCTGACAAATTAATTCCTCTCTTTCTACATTGGGATATTTTCCATGTTTAAAGACTGGCTAGCTTTATCTTTTAACAAATACACTGTATATCACACTTTTTTGAAATTCTATTACAAGTCACTAGTAAATTCTGTGTATAAAATTACACAGTAATCTGTAAAAAATAATCTGCAAGATTGTATCTTACAAATTAGAAACCCAACAAATGGTTGAAATATACTATCATTAGTATGTTCACACACAAACACTGAAAAGAAGCTCATTATTAATTCATAGGTTATGTTGCAAGTAATTTATCCTATTACCATACTAAACTAATTAGTTGTAACAATATCTGCTTAATTATAAAATTACTGTCAACAGAAAATATAGGTAAATTTAAAATCAATAAACAATATACACTTTACAAATACAATAAGCTAAACTTCAAATATGGTCAAGATATTTATGGCAGTTTAAAATGTTTTTATTCCAATAAAAATATTTAATTTAATAGTCCAGACAAAAGTGGACAATTCAACCCTTATCAGGTGTAATGCGTTAAAGTTTTTACAAGTGTTTATAACAGGTCTGTACATGCAGATAGCACCTGGAGAAATTAATTTTTTAACTTTCACCTGAAAAAATTATTTTATCGAATATATTGAATGCAAAATTATTAATTTAAAATAATTAATCAATGCATACCTGAAGGACAGACATAATTTTCTAATTTCAGTGCATCTTGTTGAAATGAAGCTAATTACACGGAAGTGAAAGTGATAGCTATTATATCCTCTCGCATGTACCCCGCCATTTGTAAATAAGTCGTAGACGACGGGCACCTGCGGCTGCGCAAGTTATAGACAGCTGATACTTCCTGTTCCGTAATAACAAACCCCTAGAAATCGATGGAAAATGTCGATTTTACACATCCAGGACAACACCAAAAAATGTGAAAGATTTTGAAAAAAGATATGATAATATCAGGTTAATATTTCTACTTTCTCTACTCGCCCGGTGAACGGAACCTTTCAATGAATGGTTAAAAAAATGGAGGGGGTTCAGACACAAGTCATCATAATGATATGTTTTTTTCCAATTATCCTTCACAACTTAAAAAAGTTTAGGACTTGTGTGATATTTCCATTGATATAGACTGGCGAATGTTATTTTAACGTATTAACGTGTTGTTTTTCTATCACATTCACAGCACCTGTCCTTACAAGTTTGCTGCATACAAAGCTTAAATCCTATAGTGTGAGAAAGCGAAGCTAGTCATTTCGTACCATAACCATTTCGTACCCAAATTTACCTTTTCATACCCAACTCTGTTCATTTCGTACCATGCCATATGACCATTTCGTACTCAAATTTTCCATTTCTATGTTACAAAATGACTAGTAAATTTTTATTAAAATAATGCATTCAAAATCTGCACATGAAATACCATCATTTCATACCATATTTATAAAATATAGTGACATTTTTGTTGATCATATTAAAAAAAGGTTCTTTATCAATAAGATTTTTTAAAGTGTTACTTATTAATATTAATTAGCCTGATATGATTATGAAGAAGAGGAAGAAAAAGAACATTGATAAGAGTCTTCACTTAATCATTTGGAAATTGCGTGACCTGGCCTTTGTTTTTTACCTGATGCCCCTAGTTCAGCAAAAACGTTTTAACAGATTCTCAGGTTTTTTATTTGAAGATGTTCGTCTTATTGAGTTTTCATTAAAGATCTTTACTATCATGTAAGAACTACATTGAGAGAGAGACTTTCACTATGATACGAAATTTATTGTAGGAATTGGTAACACTTCACTATCATATAGTACAAAATGTAGTTATGTAGTGGTAATATATGGTAAAATGGCTTGAGTGTATGGTATGAAATGGTCAAAGATTATGGTACGAAATGGTAGTTGATATGGTACGAAATGGTCATGGTACGAAATGACTATAATTCTGAGAAAGTAGGGCTGTCAACATGAAATTTAGCAACCGGTCAACTGAAATTCAATATCTGACCAAAAACTGTTTTTTCTTGTTTTTCAACAGGTCTGGGGTCTGCCCGAAACAGGGGATAAATCGAAATCACCCGATCGGGGGATAAAGCGTCTAAGTGTTTTTATGACTATAACATCGTGTATGCGTATTTCATTTGTTTGACTGGAAACAGGCTTAAAATCGAGTAAAATTGATGACCTTTTATAAAAAACAGCCGCGACGATTCATTTTTAAGTAGGGGGACTTAAAAATTTGAACAGTTACAGTAAACTTATATTTCTAAAGATCTGTCGTGCGAAAAAAAGTTATAAAGCTCTTAAAAATGCACTTCCGGTTATAAATGTTCCAGTTAAAAATACATCGTAGTTACGGGTATAGAAATGCTAAAAGGACGTTTCTTACCTAGTTCAGATGTGTGATAACCCAACTCTTTGAAGATATTTTTTTCATTTTCTGTTGAATTTCGTCTTCCCCCCTCCCCCCACCCCCATTAAATACCAAATTTTTTTTTAAAGAATTTTGACCAATCTACACATTCTTTCATGAAATAACTTGAAATTGTTCAGGATAAAATGTCCACGTTGTGTCAGAACTTGTATTCTGTTGTAAAGTCAGGTGAAAAGCTTGTAAATATGTAGCTAATAATAGTATATGTTTCAATTCTCGATCCAATGCCACAATATACTAACTAAGCTTTTAGTGGCAATTTGATTTTTCAGTTTTTACCCGTGTATATGTAGCTATGTATCGAAATGTCGGGAGTGTAGGGTAAATCTATATCCTGCTTTTATTCTAAACTGAAGAAGATTTGTCATTTAGCCTCCTGTTCTTTATTTCAAACAAAATAATCATATTTACTAATAATTAAAAAATAATAATAAACGGAAACGGTATTAACTATTGCGATTGATTATATCATCAAATTGGCTTTGTAGTGACTTGCTTAAAATTCCAAACTCAGTTTATACTATATACAAAAATTCTTCTAATTATTCAGCATTTACACTAAAAAATAAAAGGAAGAAAACTGACAAAATGAATGTCGTCTTCTGATCGAAAAACAAGATAAAATAGTGTATTAATTTTTTTTAATTGAGTAAATTTATAGATTTGAATTAGCAATCAATTTGTGTTTAATTAAAAATCTTCATTCAATTGTTCTTCTTTTATTGAATCTTTCATGTCATCACTGGAAAACACTGCCGATATATCTCATTATTACTTGTTGCCTGTAGGATTTACAAAGCTTTATTGACAACCGCGAATATCTATGTATGATCTACCGGATGTTTACATAAGGTAGTATTACTCGCAATCATCGGAACGCTTCTGTGTACTCGCGTGTACACCCACAAGAATTACTTCCCTTTGATTGTCTCCCGATCGGGCGATCCCCCGTTTCGGGCAGATCCCAGACATGTTCAACCATAGGATGAATTTCTTTTTCAGTTTTTCTTTCTTTTATTTTTAATTTATGTTTTTGTATATATAGTTTTTATACATTTTCTATAAACTGAGGTCGGAATCCCAAGCATGTCACTACAAAACCAATTTGATGATATAATCAATTGTAATAGTTAATGCTGTTTTTGCTCAAAGAATTGGTTACAAAATACACATCTGCACTACATAAGAAATAGCTATATACATAACTACGATGTATTTTTAAATGGACCATTTATAACCGGAAGTGCATTTTTAAGAGCTTATAACTTTTTTTCGCGCGACAGATTTATTTTCCACACGACAGATCTTTAGAAATATATGTTTAATGTAACTGCTCCAAATATCAAGTCTTCTATGAAGAAATGAACACCGCATCTGTTTATAAAAAAGTCATCATTTTTTCTCGAATTTAAGGCCGTTTCTAGACAAACGAATGAAATACGCATGCATGATGTTATAGTCACAAAAACGCTTAGAAGCTTTTTCCCTCGATTTGGGGATTTTGATTTTTCTCCTGTTTGGGCGGATCCTAGACCTGTGTACCATCTTTGTATTTAGTTAGCTAGTTTGTTGCTCAGTCTGTATCTATCGATTCTAATTGTAATTGTCCTCTGTAGAAGCCACACATAGCCATCTCTTGTTTTAACTCTACAGAGGTGACTTTAGCATGCACTGAGACATGGGACTTCACTTTTGAGTCCTATCCGTTTTATTTGTTAACTTGGTTATTTTCTCTGTAACCATGCCTCAATTATAAACTACTATAATAGTTCACTGTCAGGTAGACTTATCATAATCCACTTAAATGTGTTTAATACTCTGATACTATCACAAACAATATGTTATAAAAAAAACATGAATTTATTTTGAATCAAATTGAACTATGAACAATCCAATTTCATTTATATACATTTTAAATACATTGTTTCTTGATGTACATGCACAGTTAAACTGACGACTGTTCAGAAAGTCTTCCACTTAATGCATTAAGCACATACCAGAAATGACCTTTACAGTTTTGGAGATAAGTGATGATAAATCTTGTTTTTTGATAAATTTATTTTTCGCTTCTTTTATAGATTTGAAGAACCATGTCTACCCTTGATGTCCGCCCCAAGATCCTATGTGCCAGAGAGAGACCCGCATACAAACATCCACAACATACACAAAAAGCTTTTGATGTTCTCAATCACATGAGAAGGTAAGCATTGTTCACAGTGTAGAGCTGTAATCGTGAGACAAAAAGACATCACAATAATGCCATACTTTTGACGATATACTTTTGGCAATATCGTTGCAATAATACAGCGATATTTTCAGATGAATATAATCAAAAAGTGAGCTGGGTTTTTGTGTTGTTTTCGGTTAGCTAATATACATATTGAACACGGTATGCATCAATACATTGTATATTTATTACCACACCTGTCAACTGTGATTTGTTTGTAGTTCACAGCAAAAACGCATGTTTTGTCTGCTTAATCATGATCAATACACAAGTGATGCAATCATTTCAAAGAATTTTTTGTAAGGATGTATGTAATAGGGTTCCGCGATATCATGATGTAAGCTTTGTTCCACGATATCATTATCGGCAAATCCTCAACGACGATACTTGCAATGACAATATATATTAACAGCACTAAAGGTAAGCATTGTTCACAGCGTCCAGTCAGATTTCTTAATGGCCCAAATGAAAATCAGATAGTTTTCAAAGTTTTCACTTTGCTTTTGGATTGGGATATGGATTGGTATGTTTGTTCATGTTGTTTTTGATTCAACACTTCTAATTAAATTTCTAGTGCAAAATGGAATATTTTATATCATTTGGAACAAACATAATATCTCACATTCATTTACCATTAAGTATAAGAATTCAACTTGCAGTGCCCTAGTGTTTTACATTTCCTCTTCTTAATAACCTCTCTGTAAGTTTAACTTTATATTCTACACAAGGAACAGGCTCCAATTTCACAATAATTCCTTAACTAAAATTCTCCTAAACTTAAAATCTTGTTATGTTTAGAAACCAAAAAGTACCTTATCTGCAGTCAATTCAAATTTTATACCAAATGTTTGCCTTAGATTTAATAGTTGCTTTTAGATGTAACTATCGGAGATTCCCAAAAAATAGGTATAAGAGTTTCTTTTTGTGTTTGAACAAAAGAACATAGTTCTGTTTCTAATGTTCTTATTTTCATAAAAAATCATTGGTTGATAGAATACCATGGTTAATTTTAAACTGAAAACATTGTAGTGATGTATCTTCTGTAATATAAAAGGGTGCGCTATATATTGACCTCCAAAAATCACAATTAAAATTTTCTTTTTCCATTTTTGTTGCATTTTGAGAGGTTATTGTTTTGTAATAAATTTAAATCTAGTAATGTTTGGCAATATTTTATGGCACAACAACTGTATTAATGAAAAGTTTACCAAAAATGAATATAAATGTAATGAGCCTAAAGTGATTTTCAAAATGACACTTTATTTTCAAAAATAATTTAAAAACTTCATGTAACGCAACTATTCAGATTTATATTTTGCCTGATTTAAGTTGAGGAAAATCTTAGTCAGAGAATGATTGTGAAACTGGGGCCTGTTAAGATTTACGTCAAGTATTCAAATATTTACTATACCTTATCACATTAAAAGAGGGACTGAAATACATAAAATTATGAAATTAAATGGCAATGTACCTTACTTTTCTATTTAACAGGCAAGGGTTATTATGTGATGTTGTCCTGGTGGCAGATTTAACAGAAATACCAGCACATAAGGTCGTACTTTCGTCATGTAGTCAGTATTTTTACGCCATGTTTACCGGTGACTTAGCAGAGGCTAAGGCTGACAGAATCAAACTACAGGAAATAGATCCTAAAGCTCTGGTCCAGTTAATAGACTTTATGTATAGTTCAGAAATACATGTATCTGAAGACAATGTGCAGGTTAGTAACAAAGCACGCACAAGAGAGAGAGAGAGAGATGGGTCAGTTTTAGCTCAGAAATACATGTATCTGAAGATAATGTGCAGGTTAGTAACCTGGAGAGAGAGAGAGAGATGCTACAGCCTTTGATTTTGGGACAATTTTAAGCTCCATCACCGTCTTACTGGGAACACCACCAACAATATGGGGATAAAGCTAATGTCTCCAGTTCAATGGTAGATTTTTTGAAATGCTCTAAAATGTTATTGTCAATGGAGATGGGGACATTTGTCATTGTCCCTATTTTGCAGGTAAATGGGCTACTGTATATCCTATTTATCTCATATTTTAAATTATTTGGGAGAAAACTGAGGGAGAGAGAGCCAATGAATATACAGTAGTTCAGCAATAGACTAATACCCATGTAAAAGATAGTTGATTATGTAATATGAGTAATACGAGGTG
This sequence comes from Anadara kagoshimensis, assembly GCA_021292105.1. Classification (NCBI taxonomy): domain Eukaryota; kingdom Metazoa; phylum Mollusca; class Bivalvia; order Arcoida; family Arcidae; genus Anadara; species Anadara kagoshimensis. The sequence goes on from CM037861.1 coordinate 59,465,475, forward strand.
TTAAGTGTCAAATTAATACATTTATCCATCTATTTTTGATCTTGTACACAGTGCAGGCTGCTAATAAAATGTATATGCAGGCTTCTTGTGATGGCTGTTTAACTTTTCCATGAAATACTTTGTACAGTTCAATAAAAAGAGAAGGATTGGGTGAAAGGAGGTTACTTCTTGGTAAGAATACACAATCCCTTTTTTTGTGAATTATATGAATCTGAATTTTCTGCAAATCATATTATTTATATTGTTTTTGCATTGTAGACCTTATTACCAGCAGCTAACATCTTACAGATGACAGAAGTACGAGACGCATGTTGTGATTTCCTTCAGTCACAGTTACACCCCTCTAATTGTATAGGAATTAAAGCCTTCTCTGATCTCCATGCCTGTACAGACTTACTTACATACGCCCAGACCTATATAGAACAACATTTTGTGTAAGTAGATCATGATAAATGAAGATGCAGTGTTCATTCTAGGAATTTTCAGCTGGGACCATTTCCTAAGAAATTTGTCTAAAACATCATAACATAAATACTTCTGTATTGGTGTTATTCTAAATATGGTTAATTAAAACTATGATCAATAGCTCCTACGAGAACGAATGATGCAGATGCAGAGTTCAATCTAGAAGGGGCCTTTGCCCTATTGGTCCCAAAATAATAATTTTGTCATACAAAAATACTGCCTGTGAGCCAATACTAGACATCTTTTTAGTTTTAGTCAAGTTTTGAATAAATCTAGTTCTATCTATTTCTCATCTTTATTTATTCTTTGGCATATGATTGATCTTTTTCAATAAAATAAATCATATTATACTGTTATGCCAACCCTAATTTTGAAAACATTGCCCCAGTTTTTTGGAGGCATGGGTCAGGATAACACCACCAACTACATTTCTGAATGGAACTGGAGATACATAATAAAAGCTTTAAGATCACAAGACTTATGGTTTGAAGATTGTGGGTCAAATCTCCAACCAGGTTATGTAGTTTGTCCTTTAGCAAGGCACTTTATCATGCCCCCCCCCCCCCCCCCCCTGCCAACATTTTGTCTGCAGGTTTTCACTATTTAACAGATCTTTATGAAACTTCACAGGAACCAACTTTTGTTGGAGCAGATGTGCCATTGGCTAATAGTGTTTTGAACATGTACATGATTGGAGCTAAAGAAGTTTTTTGGTTTTAATGGGGCAGGGGGCACTTTTAAAATGGCATCCCGTTTTAGTTAAAACTTTTTATTACTTTATTTACAGAGATGTGGTACATTATGATGAGTTTTTATCTCTACCAGCATTAGAGGTTGGTAAATTAATTAGTAGTGACAGGCTTACAGTTACTTCCGAAGAACAGGTATGCATTTTTGTCAGGGCATGGTACAGGCAGGATTAGTAGTCTTGCTCGTTATCACCCATGTGATCTGGGTTTTGATGTCTAGCCCTGTATATGATAAGGTATGAGGTCATTTCCTTGAACATGATGGCTGAGACGTCTAAAGCGCATGCTTACAAATCACAGTGCCTCTCACAGCTGCTAAAAACTGCTACATATTAGTGCTACTTGTTGGTTGAACATGCTTACAATAAATTCTGTCTTAAATAATTCTTGAAATTGTTTATAACACCTAAAACAGCTTCACTGCTTATTGTACTGAACATACTGCAAAGGTATAGCTATAGATGGTGACATCTGCATTCAAATAAAATAATTTTGGCTTAAACTTAAAACTATTCAAAGAGAAGTTAACATACTGGTAACAGCTTTTGCTTTACAGTAAATGTACAGTAAAACCTCGATTCATCGCAACCATTTGTTCAGTCAAATTTTGGCATTATAAAGGGATTGGCAATAAGTTAGGGGAGGCGGATAAAGGAAAACATGAACAAAATGGATTTTGGGACTTCAAAATAGTGTGGCGATAAGCGAGGTGACAAAGTTATCGAGGGGCATTATAACGAGGTTTTACTGTACATGTATGCCAAGGGAGATAATTCAGAAAAACCTTCAAAACTAGATGCATACATTTCTGTTCAAGGGTAAGATGATTAAATCAAGCACTGTGATGTTTTAGGAATCGATGTCAAAAATGAAGGATTTAAAAAAAGCACTAGAACTCTAATTATGATGTATATATTATGTTCATATCATATTTTAAATGTATAAACTTAAAAGTTACACACAGAAAATTTCTTGTGGTATATTCTGCTTAAAATAAATATATATTATCAATATTAAATATTTTACTTATTACTTATTGATGTTACAAGTTTGTTGTTGGTTTTAGGTATATGAAGCTGTATTTAGTTGGGTCCAACATGATTTAGTAAATAGACAGGATTTTCTCTCAGAGTTATTGGAATATGTTAGACTACCTCTTATGGCACAAGAATACTTAGTTCAGAAAGTGGAGGAGGAACCATTGATAAAGACCAGTAGTCGATGTAAAGACTTTCTAATAGAGGCATTAAAATATCATTTATTGAGAGCGGAACAGAAAGCAATATTTAAATCTCCAAGAACATTGCCAAGAACTCCTCGTGGTTTACCTAAGGTAAGTTTTATACTATACCGGGCATTAGATCCTGTAAATAACAGTGTAACCCAAGACCTGAATACACTGATGCCACCAAATTTGTTTTTAAAGAATTTTTTTTTTCAATTCTGTCATAATGGTTCATGTAAAATTCTTACTCTGAAGAAATGATTACAAAATAGCAGGAAAAAATATTAGTAGGTTGTTCTCAATCTGATAGCAGAGTGGTTTTAAACTCGGGTTGTTTTAAGTACATGAATTGGTAATAACAGCATGTATCAATCTGTGTATGTACATTCTTGCTTTCTTATAATTGTGTTGCAACCACGCTAATATGGAAAATGAAAATAAACTCTTTGTAAACATTTTGCCATTAGATCGTAAAGTAGCTTTACCAAAATTATTTCTGTTAATTTACAAAAGAAAATCATAAAATTGTTTTCTTTATTTGATTAATGTTTATCATTCCCTCTTCCGTATTTTAATGGGCAGTACTATGTCCACATTTCTGTTAGCATAATGCAAGCATCTTAAAGTATAATGTTTACTTTTGTGATGTTTTAATATGAATATATAGGCAAACAACATTGACCTGTCCGTTTGACCTTTCATTAGGAATATTCATATACATGTAGGAGGGTTCACCTAATAAATGGGTAGTGTTAAGATCCAAGTTAATACATACACAGTGCACAGGTTTACTATTTGATGTGAGTATATCTCATGATATATACAAACTAAACACCTGTGCTCCCTATACATAGATATACTTGGTCCATGATTAATATTTAAATGAATGGTCAAGCGGACAGATCAAAGTTGTTTACCTATATATAACTCCGAGACCAAATGGTGATTATAGGAGTACATGTATAAATGCCATTGCTAATGTGACAACACTCATCTCTAGCTTATGCCTATATGATTGATGTCAGCAAATTGAAATGCACGGCAGTGTTTTAAAGTTATTTCGGGTTTAAAAAACCAAAACACCATTTTCAAAAATTTAAATATAACCATTGAACTGTCTAGAAATGGCCTTTATAGTGTTATAACTTCCATTGTAATCAAAGCAAACTTGTGCAAGTTATTCATTGCTTAAATAATTTTTATTTCTGTGACATATATAGATATTATTGGTAATTGGAGGTCAAGCTCCTAAAGCTATCAAAAGTGTTGAGTGTTATGATTTTAAAGAAGACAGGTGGTATCAGCTAGCTGAAATGCCATCAAGGAGGTGTAGATGTGGTATGTAGTTAGTTAGAAACACACACACACACAGGCACATGCACACACACACACACATGTACACAAAACACTTGATGGTCAAATGATGACTACCACAAAAGAAAATGTAGATAAGGTCCTGTGTTTTACCCTTTGCTCTTTCTTCCAATTATCTTTTTTTTTAAATCCTGGTATTTATGTGGGCCTATGTGGGCCAATATTGTCTAAATGCCTGTTTTAGAAAATTGATTGGTGACATTTAAAGGAAATGTTCTAATATATAGCCACTAGAGAGTTTTCGAGGCCCCAAATAGAGGGACTGATGTGCTCTTTTAGACAAAAATTGCCACCCTGCTGTGCTCCTGATTCCCCCTTCTAAATATTCCATCATAAGCACTGTTTGTTGTGTCAGGTATATTGCATTAATGATTCAAAAATATTGTCAAAACCAGTTTACCCAGTTTTAAGGTCTGGAAATATAATGGAAATATTTAAATTATTTGAGTGCTTATCTGGCAAATAATATGTAGAACGTCTGTTTTGTTTTTGTTTTCCTTTTAGGAGTAGCTGTTGTTAATGGATTGGTTTATGCTGTTGGTGGTTTTAATGGCTCTTTAAGAGTCCGGACTGTTGATGTATATGATCCTCTCAAAGACGTATGGACATCATGTCCAAGCATGGAGGCCCGGAGAAGTACTTTAGGAGTGGCTGTACTCAATGGTTTTATTTATGCTGTTGGTGGATTTGATGGCTCATCAGGTATGTCTAGCTGGAGTTCACTGTCCTAACACCTGATACCCCATAACGTTTGTGCAGAACATTTACACTGTATTTCCAATGGATATGGAATAGCTTAAGATCATGTTTTCCTGTAAAAACAATATTATACCAGGAATTTGCAATGTCAATGTTTTCCAAAATATTCTGCACAAAAGTTAAAGGGTATTACATGGTGAGGCCACACACCCTATTTGTTATTTAAAGCACTGTACATTCGCTGGGGAAAAAATATTTGCGATTTTCATGGTGACTTTTGCACAGCGAAATATGTATTTTCTCAGTGAATTTTTATATTTTGTTTGGAACACTTTCCCTACATTCAGAGCTGTGAAAATTTCTTATTGCAGAATATTATTGAATATCAAACTACGAAAGTTTCCTACCACTATGGTTTCTTCTTATACAGTATTAAAGTTATTGATTATTATTATTTTTTGCCTGCTGCACAAATGTAGAAGTTTCTGGTTGAAGGTTTTTGATTGACTGGATGTGTGATGCATGCTTCAGTGTCCTTATTGTGTACATTGCTTATACATTTGTAATTTTAATTCCAGGTTTAGATACAGCGGAATGTTTTGAAGTTCGGACTGGAGAATGGAGAATGATAGCTTCAATGAGTACAAGAAGAAGTAGTGTTGGTGTGGGGGTAGTCGGTGGTAAGAATTTTAGATAAATGATAATACTGTGAAACCAGTAAACTCTGAGTAAATGAAAAACTTGTCTAAACTGAACTACAGTAAAACTGAAAAATTGACCCCAAGTTTAAAAAAACCTGTCAAAAATGGACTCTGAGTAAATGCAAAACTTGTCTAAACTGAACTAAAGGTGAAACCCTGAGTTTAAAAAAACCTGTCAGAAATGGACTCTGAGTAAATGCAAAACTTGTCTAAACTGAACTAAAGTGAAACCCTGAGTTTAAAAAAACCTGTCAGAAATGGACTCTGAGTAAATGCAAAACTTGTCTAAACTGAACTAAAGTGAAACCCTGAGTTTAAAAAAACCTGTCAGAAATGGACTCTGAGTAAATGTAAAACTAGTCTAAACTGAACTACAATGAAACTGATAAATTGAGGAAATCTCAACCGTGAAATTGTTTCAATGGGCAAAGCCACCTCTTGATTAATTCTTCCTCATGTGAACTTGGTCCACAATATCCTACAGGTAAATGTTGATTATTTCTTAAATTATTGTAATAATTGGAACATTTTTAATTAATAGGTTTACTTTATGCTGTTGGGGGTTATGATGGTGCTTCGCGGCAGTGTCTGAGTTCTGTAGAATGTTATAATCCACTAACAGATTCCTGGACCCATGTTTGCGAGATGTCGTGTCGCAGGAGTGGTGCAGGTGAGTGTCAAAATTTATTAACATTGTAAATCAGGAAGTCTTTTTGCCTCCTGAAATCAATGAAAATTACTGATTTTGCAGGGGAAATCATAGATAAATTAATCTGATTTTTCTAAATTCAAATAATATACCCAAATTGTCATCTGTCACTGTCTGTCTGTTCAATGTTTGAATTTGGATGTTAACTTTGTTACCTTGAACCATTTTTAGCTCACCTGACCAAAGGTCATGTGAGCTTATGGCATAGCGCAGCGTGTGTATGTGAGTGTGTGCGTGTGTGCGTGCGTGTGTGTGTGCGTCGTTAACACCTGTTTTTGACTTCTCCTCTTAAACTACTGGACAGTTTTTAATGAAACTTTGTCAGAAGTATATATGGGCCGGTGCAATTCAGATTTGTTCATGGCGTTGCTATGGCTACCATAACTAGGTCAAGGTGACCTAGGGGTGCAAAAATCTTAAAAAATCTTCTTCTCCGAAAGTACTGATTGGAGAAAAAATCTGATGTGATATTTGGCTTCTCTAGGGTCTTAAGCCTATAGTTTGTTCATTTTGTGAAATTCGGATAAAAAATAGGTTACACGTTTTTGCGTTTACCAGTTTGTTCATTTTGTGAAATTCGGATAAAAAATAGGTTACACGTTTTTGCGTTTACCGTAATCCTTCTATGTATTCGGACCCTCTATGTTTTCGGACACCCCAATTTTGAAATTTCAATAATTTTCAAATTTCCTCTAATTTCGGACGGCAATTTTTTGCATCTAAATCCGGACACGATTTTGCTGGAACTCACCCGGAACACGGGGTACATATTGCTTATAATCAATATTGAATTAAAACAAGAAGAAAAGATGTTGTTTTGTTGTTAATTTGCATTGAAATGTGTTATTTTTATGCGTCTGTTGCATTGTGTATTTGCGTGAGGGAGTTATGATTGTAACTTGGAGGACATGTATTTTACGATGTATTTACATTTTTAATGTAAGCTCAATGAGGCCATACCTGTATTAAGTGCTTTAATTTTCTTTGAAAGTGAAAGTTGATTGAAATTAGAACTCTTGGCTACGAAACATCGTACGAGACCAGAAGTTCTGTCGGTACACAAATCCAACATCAAAGACATTTTTTCAGGAAGTGACGTTATCAATGAATTTCATTGGATGAGAAAACTCGTGGAATTCCCTCTGATTCAGTGCATGTCAACTATGGGAATTCCCGATCCTCCGATACTTTCATCTGCCTAAGAACGGCAAGATAGACATTACGATGTATTTATTTATTTTTTTGAAGACGAAAATTGTTTGAAATGTGATTTAAAACAATATATTTGTAAAGTATTTTGTTCCGTGAGTGATAAATTTGATTTTTTAAGAAAAGCTGTATTGATCACGCCGAACCTCATTCCTACATGTCCTTGTTCTTAGCGTACAAAAATATTGAATTTTCTTGACTGAAAAATATTCTTGACTATTATTAACTATTAAAATTTTGACCGTAGACAGTGACAGAAGGCGAAGTGTGATCACGGTGAACCTTAAACGTTGGGAATTACTGACAAAGATCACGCAATTTACTTACAAAAAAATGGCGTCCCTCGATGTGTATTGCACATTGGATCATGATTATTGGTCAACAAACACTTCAAATTTAACTTTTTTGTAAAATAAACAACACAACAGGTAATTTTAACCTATTCTTTATTTGAAAATTTACATTATATATGATATTTATGTGCGTATCGTCGTTGATAGTGTCTTGCATTACCGGGAGGGCAGCGAGACTTGCTTACGATCAGACATCCGGTCCAAAATATCGGACAACTCTAAATATTCGGACACCCCCATTTTTTTAAGTGTATAATTTTCATATTTCCTCTAAGTTCCCGGACACTTGAAAATGAAATTATTAAAATTCGTCCGAATACATAGAAGGATTACGGTAATTTTGAAAAAATCGTAAAATAGCTTTAAATTGTTAAACTTGACTATTTGACCAGATAATGACATGGGGTTTTCAGTTTTGACATCTTCATGTTAGTATCTTCAAAATGAGGTCAAGGTCAATTGTGAAGGTCATGACCTAATTTTTTTTACCTCTGATTATAATTATTATCTCGAAAACTATAAACTTTTTGTATAAGCATGTATATTAGAATGTTGTAGGTATCGATACAACGATCATTTTGATGTATAGAAAAAGGTCATAGGTTCAAAGGTCAAGGTCACAGATGCAAAACAATACCGAAATGGTTATTTATCTCGAAAACTATAAACATTTTGTATAGGCATGTATATTAGAATGTTGTAGGTTTTGATACAACGATCATTTTGATGTATAGAAAAAGGTCATGGGTTCAAAGGTCAAGGTCACAGATACAAAACAATACCAAAATGATTAATTATCTCGAAAACTATAAACTTTTTGTATAGGCATGTATATTAGAATGTTGTAGGTATTGATACAACGATCATTTTGATGTATAGAGAAAGGTCATGGGTTCAAAGATCAAGGTCACAGATGCAAAACAATACCGAAATGGTTAATTATCTCAAAAACTATAAACTTTTTGTATAGGCATATATATTAGAATGTTGTAGGTATTGATACAACGATCATTTTGATGTATAGAAAAAGGTTATTGGTTTAACCCCTTAACCCCCGTAAGCGCCATAGAGCGCCAACCGGATTTTCAGGCAGTGTGTTGTACATATTTTGATGTAAAAATCGTAAATATTGACGGATCGACATGAACTTGGTACCATAGGAAACTACAGAACATTATCTACAAATAATGTTCTTCAGGTTTTTTGATAGAAAAAATATTTCAGTTCGAATTTTTTATTTGAAATTTGTGGAACGGTTTCATTTTTTACGTGATTAAAATTTTGAGTTGTTTTTCCTCCGTTTTTTCTAGAAAGAAAGGTAACTCGTTCAAACTTTTGAAATAGTTTATTAATTTCGTTAAAAATCAGAGTTTTATGAAAAGCAGGAAAAGGTTGTTTGTTTTATGTAAAGAAATCAGTTATAAAGACATAAATAGTATAAAATTTATCACACTGAACAATTACAACTTTTTGTGTTCATAGCGTTTCACTTTGACGTTTTTACTTCATCCGGGAAAAACGTGTATTCTTTTTTATTTTTACACACTGTCGAGTTTGAAGCATTTAAAATTCTACAACAGTCACTATATAATTCACAAAATCTATGCCGTTAGAAAGCTTTTTTCTCCGGTTTTTACACATATAAAATACTTATATTCTAGACATGATATCAATTTAACGATTCGAAATCTTCAACAGGTGCATTCGATGTAAAATTTTCAACCAATTTTTACATCTAAACAACTCGATCGATTTTTTTGTATCGATGTTTACGGGGTCTTTTCAAAATCAATTTTTCAATTTCGAAAACTTTTTTTATTTTCACAATCAAATATTGGATATTAAAGTTGATGCATCTAAGAATTTATATTCATTATACATGGTTGACTAAAAAAGATCTTGTCAGTTCATTATTCATCACGTTTTGCATCGACAGGCAGGTCTGTGTAAACAGCAAAGAAGTAAACGTCATGGGTCATTGCTAGTTTTTGTGGTTCATTGTGCATCTGTAAGCATATACAGAAATATTGAGTGAGTTTGGAAGATTTGTGTTAAAATATGCTACATATCTATTTTTTAAAAACTTTTATCATTGAACTCTGGGCATAGATTTATGTACTCTACACGTCCTGCGCACAAACTTTGTCGCGTCTAAGAACTGTCTTCTACTACGTCCGTACAGTGTATCTAAAAATATAGGGGCACGGCGCGGGCTTGCATCGGGTTTTATTTTATATTTGTATCAGCTATATTTTAAATTTATATTTATATTTTTGTATTCATCATGAGTGTAAGTATAATGTAAATATTCTAGATAAATATAGACTGCGAAATGATTGCTGGTCTCGGCACACTTTTTTTATAAACAGAAGTCGAGAAATATACGTAAAGTGCAATATTTACAGTTCAAAAAACAATATCTGTGAGGTACAATTCTACAAACGATTCAGTTCAAAACAAAATAAGTTACTGATCAATAACTCCTACTAAAGCTGACGGAGAAATAAAAATAATAAAGATAATATTCAATTATTCAAAATATAAAAAAAAATACAAAAAAATGATTGGTTTCTAAAGAAATTCAGTTACAAAGACCGTATGCATCAGATTTGTTTTGATTTTTTGCAAAGATTGCATTGTATTACACTTATTCATGATGATGATGGTACGCTTTTTACTGTCAATATAGTAAAAAAAATATGCTTTTAAAATTCCACAATATATCCAGTATTGTAATATGTATTTTTTAAAATCCTTCTTGGAAGATTGAAGCTTATTAAATTGTTCCTTCCACTTCATGTGGAAGTCCCAGTACCTTGAATAGAACTGCACTCACACAGAACTGCATGAGAAAGTTCGTCAGTTCACAAAGTGGTTTCCAGGGCTTCGGTTTTCTCCACCATACCAGAAAGAAATAACCACCTTGATATAATATCTCTCTCTCTCTCTCTCTCTCTCTCTCATGCTGCTACGGTAAGTAAAAGTGCAGAGATAGAATTTTCGAAATAGCTCTATCCTTTAGATTGGGACACAAATAATGAAGTCTTATTCCAGACTAAGGAAAAAAATCCATAAATGCTTTGAAAGTAGAGATATATAGCAGGTGATGCATCGATATAAGTGAGACAATATGACACAAATGAGTAAAACAATGATTTCCAACCAGTAGTATAGAAGTGTGTATTGACAATCTGTTACAAAGATCACCTATATTTTGAACGTATGCAATGCAAATAAGTTTCTCAGTGGTGTTTCTGTCTTATATTGATGACAATATACATGAAATATTGTTCAGCTGACTGAATACTGTCTACTGTCGTGTACTGAGGAACACAAGGATTAACACCTGAAATGCCCGAATTTTAAAGACCACGGTTGTTTGTTGATAAAGTGTTCTATAGTTCTATTCCCTGGTGGTGCGTTAGAAGAATGAACATTCCCTGTAGTCATTAAGTTTTATAGCTTGATAGAATTTGTAAGGCTAGATGGTGGTGCCTTGTACTATGGCTTGATGGTATCGGCCGTCCACTCTTATTAACTATCAATTAATTATTGACAATCATACAAAAAACATTGTCAGTATTGGATCTGTCCTGTGTTTTTTCCAGTGATCTCCAGTCCCGATGAAATCAACTACTTTTCAAATATTTCCAAAGTTCCCTTTGAAACTGTAACGGGTATTTTTCGACATATATTTCAGTCTTGATTCTTATATTATCAGGGCTACTGGAGAAAAAAGTGTTGTCACAAACAGCCGATTTATGGCCAGCGACCTGGCAAACTAGGATCTGTCTCAGTTGCAATTCAAACCTTGGGTGACGACTTGCAATGTGCTGTATAAGTCAGGCGCGATAGATGATTCTCTTTTGAAAGATCATTGTGTCACTTGTGCTCCTAATGCACCTTCAATTTGTCGTCAAATACAAATGGTATATAGTGTTCACTTATTCTCTATTACCCGACCTAGTCTAAAATTTAACCACTGTGGTAGCTCAGTTGGTAGAGTGCTTGCTCCGTAAGTGAGAGGTCGTGGGTTCGTGGGGTCTGACCCAAGACTTGAAAGATGGTAGTGACTGTTTTTTTTTTTGGCCAAGCACTCGCCATTACGGTTCTTTTGGATGGGAACTTAAAATAAACGAGGTCCCGTGTCACGGTGGGCTTGACACGCTAAAGAACCCTGCTGTACAATGCCTTCAGCGCAACGCACAGGCAAAATTTCTGTACCTTTGTCTATAGCTGGCGAGGTCTCGATATAAGTGAAAAATTCTTGACTCGGATGTTAAACACCATTACTCAACTCAACTCATTAGTCTGAAAATAGGCTGCTACATAACCTTATTTCGTCAAGCATTCGGTAATTTTAATTACTAGTAGAATGACATTCCAATAGAATTTTCAAATAGCGATCTAAACTTTTTCCCAATTAAGAAATCGGACAAAACCAGCTGTAGCAAAGTGTTTCATGTATTCTGTGTTCATTAAATCTTTCATATTTCTGTTATTTTTATGTGCGCATTTTATGTTTGAATATTACAAAAGTACACGTTTTACACTCAATTTTTCACATATACTGTAGCTTAGTCGGTAGAGTACTAGTGTTGTATATGGGGAGTTTGGGTCCGAACACCGACTGGGTCTGACCACGACATGGGAATAAAAGAGTGACTTTATTTTACTCAAGAACTTGGCATACAAACTACAGGTTTTCGGAGGGGGGGGGGGTGAAACGATGATCATGTCATGGTAAGGAACCTAGCAGATTGCACTGTGTGCACTGCGATGATAAACAATTCTGCCGCTTCATCTTTATCCCGATATAAATGAAATATACTTGACTTGGTGATAAAATACCAACCAACCAACCAACCAACCAACCTAAAAACCAGTTCCCTCTTATTATAAATATCATTAATACTAATCAAATTCGACAGAACCTATATTCTACCATCTAAAAAATGTGAGGATAGCAAATTTATACTACTTCTCGGATTTTCGAAGTTTCCGTTGCCATGGTAACGGATATTTGATTAAATTTATGACAAAATTTAAATAAAGTGAAAATCATCATATAAGTGTTTACAAAATATATTGCTGACCATTCCGTTTTAAATTGTGGAAAGTCAGAACCCTACATGTACATTCTAGATCAACATTGAAACTAACAGAATATGGATGTTTTTGTTGAGAATTAAGCATGCCTATTTTAAGTGAAATTTGTCATATTTTAACAATTTGAAGACTACACGTCGTATAAATTGTTATTAGATGATTGAAACTGATTTTATTTATCAAAATTCATATTTTTCATTTGCTGGTATATATAAATAGGCGAAATGTTTTAAGTTTTTAACAGAAATTCCCGCTTTTTGTGGTTTTTAAGGGTATCCGGTTTCTGTTGCCATGGTAACCGATATTTGTCGAAAATATTTTTTATTCTTATTTAGTATAATAAGGTAAAAATATATTTATGGTTTTACCTTCTATTACATGTATCTCCATCGATAATTTTAAAAAATGGAGTCGAAACTGCGATCTATTTGGTTGTTCAAATATAAATTTAGCATATATATATATATATAGTGTTTGTTTTCAGTATTTGGTTGAAAATACGCAAAATTTGCTGCTTTATTTTTGGGGAAAACATGAAAATTTGGATATAATTTTTATATAGCATCCTTGCGTAATATTTAAATTTAATATGGACTCAAATAAATATTTTTCTAATGTGTCAAAATTAGGATATGAGCGATTTATTGAAACAAATGCAAAAATGTGCAAACTATTACTCATTTTCTTGGTAAAATCGATGGTTACGTTGCCATGGTAACTGATATTTAGATTTTATGCACCTATAAGTGAAGTATAGTATATAGGGATACTAAATATATATGGGTTGGTATTTACAACTTTTAGTCTAAATGCCCGAAAAATTGAGTTGAAAATCAGGTACTGGTTTTGTAAAAAGTCACAAAAAATAGCGGGGGTTAAGGGGTTAAAGGTCAAGGTCACATATGCGAAACAATACTGAAATGTTTTATTATCTCGAAAACTATAAACTTTTTGTATAGGCATGTATATTAGAATGTTGTAGGTATCGATACAACGATCATTTTGATTATAGAAAAAGGTCATGGGTTCAAAGGTCAAGGTCACAGATGTGAAACAATACCGAAATGGTTAATTATCTTGAAAACTATAAACTTTTTGTATAGGCATGTATATTAGAATGTTGTAGGTATCGATACAATGATCATTTTGATTATAGAAAAAAGGTCATGGGTTCAAAGGTCAAGGTCACAGATGTGAAACAATACCGAAATGGTTAATTATCTTGAAAACTATAAACTTTTTATATAGGCTTGTATATTAGAATGTTGTAGGTATTGATACAACAATCATTTTGATGTATAGAAAAAGGTCATGGGTTCAAAGGTCAAGGTCACAGATGTGAAACAATACCGAAATGGTTAATTATCTCGAAAACTATAAACTTTTTGTATAGGCATGTATATTAGAATGTTGTAGGTATTGATACAACGATCATTTTGATGTATAGAAAAAGGTTATTGGTTTAAAGGTCAAGGTCACATATGCGAAACAATACCGAAATGTTTTATTATCTCGAAAACTATAAACTTTTTGTATACGCATGTATATTAGAATGTTGTAGGTATCGATACAACGATCATTTTGATTTATAGAAAACGGTCATGGGTTCAAAGGTCAAGGTCACAGATGTGAAACAATACCAGGGCTCCAAGTAGCGAGTAAATTACTCGCATATGCGACTAAAAATCAGATATGGCTAGTAAATTTCTGATGCACTCGCCAAACGGCGATCAATAAATACAGAGGCTGCGACCGAAAATTTATTTTTTGTACTGAAAAGATTGTTTTATAACCAGGAGATGATCATGTAAACATCGTTTTTAGCCAAAAGATGATCATGTAAACAATGTAATTTGGTACACCTCGGCTGCTAGTGTTGTATACAGTTTGTTGATAGCCCCTGCTAATATACACAGGAACCCCGTCTGTGTTATGCAGGTCACACAAACGCTTGTAACTTATGATAATCCTTGCTAATATACAAACATACAACGGATTGCACATTGCTATAGAAAACAACATGGCCAAACGAGCCAGCAGGACATAAGGGAAATTGTCCTCATTCGGTTTCGGCACACCGTCCATTCCGAAATCAAAATGTGTTGCCGATAATGAACAAATGCCCACTGCCGCATCAAGCGAGCCAAAGTTTTTAGCAAAATGGTGTAATGAATTTTCTCGTTGTATGTATAGAATGCGCAATTGTTGTCAACAAAATGAAGGTGGCCTACAAAGAATGGCCAGAAGACTTTGTTATGATCTGGATCTTGATGACAGTGATGATATGCGACTTCGCTGGCACACAGTTATTTGTCAAATTTTATTATGCTTTCAATTTGAATTAAAAGTTTTACAAATTCAGCTTTTTTGTATCATTGCATGATCACGGGGAAACTTTTGTTTTGGCGACCAAAATATTTAACCTGGCTAGTAAAATTTTGGCCTGGCTAGTAAAAAAAAAACATGGTAGCCAGAAGGCTAGTGAAAACCAAATCCTACTTGGAGCCCTGAATACTGAAATAGTTAATTATCTTGAAAACTATTAACTTTGTGTATAGCATGTAAATTAGAATGTTGTAGGTATTGATACAATGGTTATCATGATGTTAAGAAAAAAGTCATTGGGGTTTAGTATTTATGTTTTCTTTTAATCTATCAGCTAGCCATTAGTTATCAGGTGAGTGTATCAGGCCCATTGGCCTCTTGTTATTTATGTTTGGAATACTTCGATAAAATATAGGGTGAGTTTGCACTTCAGTATTAGTGGTTTATTGGTTCTGGAGATTTTCTTATTACCTGCAGTAGGATATTTTGCATTTCAACAATCTTGTCATTATTATTATACATGTATTAAGGAAATTGAAAGAAGAAGATAAGTTGCTTATGATGTGCTTATTAATTAAACATAAATTATTTGCGATGGGAATAAAAATATATGTGATATAATTGCTAAATATAACAATAAACACATATAAATGCAGGAGTTGGTGTAGTGGATGGACTGTTGTATGCTGTAGGAGGACATGATGGTCCTTTAGTGAGGAAAAGTGTTGAAATGTATAACCCAGAAACAAATAATTGGTCACAAGTAGCCGATATGCATTTATGCAGAAGAAATGCTGGTATGTATATGATGTACAGTCAAACCTGTCTGTGAAGGCCACGTAAGAGAACTAGTGAAATAGCCTTTATGGACAGGTGGCCCTTATATACAGGTTCAAATAACAATAATAAAGAGTAATTGAGATAACATTTTACTGGCCTATTTATTAACAGGTGGCCCTTATATAGAGGCAGTCTTTAAGGCAGGTTTGACTGTATATAGGGTAATATATGTTCAGTAAATTCTGGTTGAACTGTATTATGTCCATGCACATGTTTGTAAACTTTATCTTTTTTAACTGCTGGACCAATTTCAACCATATATTGCATTGGCAATCCCTAAAAGCCCATTCAACAGTGCATATTCATGCTTTTTGGCAAACATACCATACAACTGTGATTTTTTGTGGCCCACACAGTTGACAGAAGTAAATATCAAAAAGTGTATTGTATTGTTCTGAACAGGGTATGAATAATAAAATTAAATAAAACTTGTGTGTAAATTGAAGAAAGATGATTAAAAAACTAAATACACTGGTCCATGTTCAAATCACAATATCTGTTAAAGCATCTGAATGATTATGATGCAGACACTTAAGTATTGTTTGCTGCTGTTGAATAGAAACAATACATGCACTTTTAAAATCGAAGCATAGTTGAACCTTTGTTGGATGAAGTAGGTAGTATACCAATGAATTTCCTAGACCATCCAATGTCACTTCCATTAGTAAAAACTAATCAGTGGCTGATTTAGCAAAATTGATTTAAGATTATTTAAAATTTGAAATATTGAAAAAGATGATTAAACCATGTAAAATAAAATGGGAATAATAAAAAAATATACTAATTCATGTCTTAATCACAATCCAGAAGCAAAGTAAAAACTTTGAAACTAAGAAATTAGGTTAACCACCGGAATTTCCACATGGGAAGTGAAACTGGGTGCTCCGGAAGGGTAAGCACTTCCTGTTTAGCTAACTACACTTGCCATGTGATGAGCAAGGTGGCAAAGTTATCGAGGGACATTATGACAACTTTTAACTGTATTTAGAATTTTTGTTATTTTCAGGTGTTGTATCAAATGGTGGTAATTTATTCGTTGTTGGTGGAGATGATGGCTCTTCAAATCTTGGCTCTGTAGAATGTTATGACCCTAAAAACAATACATGGACGTTACTTTCGTCGAGTATGATGACTGGTCGAAGTTACGCAGGTGTAACTGTCATAGATAAACCTAACTGAGGCAGATTTCGAGCTCATACTTAAATCACATGGATCAAATCTATTGACACAGATGTCAGGGTTGTGGTATAAACAGGTTGACACAATTGTCACGGTTATAGTTTAACCACATTAACATACATATAGGTGCCAAGGTATAGTTTTGCTGCATTGATGCCAGTGTCAAGGTCATGATTTAAATATGTTGATTATTGTGTCAAGGTCATGGTTTATATACATTGGCAAATGTGACAAGGTCACAGTTTAACCATATGATACAGGTATTGAGGCATAGATAAATCAGATTGACACAGTTGTCATGGTGATAAATAAACTAATCAACAGTGGTGTCAAAGGTTACTAATCAATTGATACATTGTCATGGTGACTGCAGACAAGACGTTGTGTAATCTCAGCTCTATGTGATGTTCTTCTATGTGATATAACATTATTCAATGTTTTAGTGGAACAAAGTTCCAGTACATATTTTATGTTACGTGAAAGTGAGTGCAATATTTATTATTATTACAGCTTTATAGTGGATTTATACATGTTTTCATCTAGATTATCTGTCGAGGGGCTGGTGGATACTCAAAGCTTGGTTAGTTTGACCAAATGGTGTCTTACATGTCTCATATCTCAAAGTATTAGTAACACATGACAACTGCAAGTTGTCAGTTGAAATGAACAATTCAAAGATATAGACAAACGGCATTGACCTGTTTGTTTGACCTTTCAGTCGGAATTTTCATATAACATAATAACATGATCCACTCAATACATTGGTAGCATTTGGATTTGCAATTAATACATAAATAATGCATGTTTTCCATGATATTGATGGAATAACAACATTTGACCTCTATAAACAAATGTACTGGTTCCTAATAATTATTTTTGAAAGGTCAAGCATTCAGGTCAATATTTATATGAAAAGTCAAGCATTCAGGTCAATACAGTCGACTCTCGTTATCTCGAATTTGTTGGGTTCGTGGAAAGTAGTTCGACATATCCGAAGTTCGACTTAAAAATCGGCAAGTCCCTGACATGGGATGTAACTCTGTTGTACTTCTCATAACTGTTGACTTCCGGTCCATAATCGGCAATTTTTTATCATTATTTATTTCAATATTTATAACTTATGTTTTTACTATCTAACAATGTAATGACAAAAATAAATGATGATGAAATAATTCTCGACTGAAAAACCTGAAGACGGCAACTCGGCATGGAAGACTAAACAGAAACTTCACCGTAATCTCTTAATCGTTTGTTAATCTTTCAGTTAAAATTAAATCACTTAGCTTTGGTTATTTTAGGCATGTTTTCACCCACACTTCAAAGATTCTCGTTCCGTCATAATTTACTAAAAAATATTAAGCTTTGGGTATTAAGTTTTCATTTCGCATACTTCAAAGGTAATCATTCTGTAAATTTGAACGACCCACACGGGAGGTAACTGTTTGTGTGTACATGTGAACACTGATCGACCGAAGGTGTGTGGATGTAATTAAAGATCAATAATGCTGATTATTGATTATTGATTCATGGTCAGGTGATTAAGAAAGGGTTTCTTTCTTCACAGGTAAAGGTAACAAAAGGAAGGACTTTAGTTTATTCTGACAAAGGGAACTCAATCATGCATGCACAAACGTGACAGGTGACAGTTAAGACATCAAAGAAGTTTGCCGGTTCGACTCATGTGTATCAAATTTAGAATGATTTAATGTCAACGGACCTAAAAATTACTTCGACTCATCTGGAAATTTGACTTACACGATTTCGACTTAAACATATAATTCCAGTATAATTATATAAGAATAAAATTGGGACCGCAAAACTTACTTCGACTTATCCGGAATTTCGACATATCCGAGTTTGACTTAACGAGAGTCGACTGTATTTCTATGAAAGGTCAAGCATTCAGGTAAATATTTCTATGAAAGATCAAACATTTAGGTCAATATTTCTATGAAAGGTCAAGCATTTAGGTCAATATTTCTATGAAAGGTCAAGCATTCAGGTCAATATTTCTATGAAAGGTCAAACATTCAGGTTAATATTTATATGAAAGGTCAAGCATTCAGGTCAATATTTCTATGAAAGGTCAAGCATTCAGGTCAATATGTATATGAAAGGTCAAGCATTCAAGTCAATATTCTTTGTCTATACTACACTTCCATTACATGAGATATAGAAAATGGAAATCTCCAGTAATCAGATGTCTAAGCTAACAAACTTTTGAACAAGCAGCCCAATGCTCCAATTCTTTAAGAATCATGATGTTAAAACAATAGATGGTTACCATATAGCCCCCAGAATATTCCAGATTTTATTTTTATTGCCATCAATTAAGATAATCATAAAGAATTAATTTATGAAGAAAATGGTGCTTGCTGGCATAACTTTTGATCAATATTCTATTTACATGATTAATGCAGAAAGTTATGGAAAGCATTCATGTTGCATATTCCTAGAATAATAATTGGTTAATGGAGTTTTATACCCTAGTAAAGACTGTTTTATCTAAACAGTCAGTTCATGTTTGGTGGAGGATACTGGAGTGCCCAGACATACCGGTAATCTCCAACCTGCAGCAAGTAAAGTGACACTCGAGGATCTCTTACCAGTGAAATTTGAACCTAGGTGGAAAGAGGCATCATTTTCTGTAAATGCCCTTTCAGGAAAATGTGCGCATATTAAGTCTACTTATGCTATTCCATATTCAATGGAAATAATACTTTTTCACAGTCCTTATGTGGCATTACATGGTGTATTTGCAGACCCCATTTTTCTATTCATTTCTCTGAAAAGAAGTAAAAATAAAAACCTTCAATCAATTTTTTTTTTCCGAAAAAAGGTTATCATTATTTTTAGAATAGCATGGAAAAGTTTTTCCCCATCTTGGACACATCTCTGGAACAAAAATGCAGTACTACATAGATTAATGGGGTTTGTAACATTAATGACCAAGACAATTTTCATATACATTTATGAAAACATCAGTTTTATTCAAGAAGTGCATATGAATGGACATTTGGTCCAAAAATTGTTAAAAAATAAAATGATTGTGTAAAAAATGTTTACTGTGTTGTAATACACATATTGGAATAAAGCAGTTTTGTGAACTTAACAACCCTGTCATCCATAAATAACAATACTTTGTCATAGGTTATAATTATAATCATCATGTCAAATTTCATTAATAAGGTTCATATATTGAAATGTTTTCAGCGTTTTAAAGTGATGCCTTAAGTTAATGATCTAAATGTATGCAACAATGTTGGTTTTCTTGAAAAACAATTTTTCTTTGAATTCTTTTGATGTTTTTTGGAAAAATATAAAAATGCAGGACAAATTTATTTCCAAGATAAGAATTTTAATTTTTGCGAAGAAATGCTAGGCTTCGGTGGAATGGTGTTTTTCAACAATTTAATTTTGTAAAAATTTCAGCAATTACTGTAAATCAGGAATATAATGCGTCATGAAATTAATGCGAATTGCCGATTTTGCTGTAAAATGCGTATTTAAATTAATGCGATTTGTTTTAAATTCCAAAAATTACTTTTGCCATTTTTTATCTTGAAAAAAAATAACAAAAAATGTTGAATTATTGCCTTATGACTTGTTTATTATTCCATAAACATGTAATAATCATACACTTTGGCACCACAAAGAAATTCGTTTGGTGCATAAATGTTTTACTGCAAATCATTGTCGCGTTTCAAACATGGCAATGTGAACGTTTGTTAAAAAAAGTCTTACTTATATCGCTAATTTTTTTACAATTTATGAAGAGATTAAGAATACTTTATACCAGAACTAGAGAATTATCGTCATGAGTTCTAATAAATGACCCACGATTACAACTTCCGGTTCAAGGGAGCTAAATCATTTTACATTGAACTTTAGGAAATCGGAAAATAAATGCGACAAGAAATTAATGCGATGAAACGGGCCTCGCATTTTTCGCATTAATTTCTTGCTCGCATTAATTTCTTGATTTACAGTAATTTATGGATATCATTGTATAAGGAACAAAATTAATATGATGTTTCATTTACCTCCTTTAGATTTTGATTTTAATTTTTCAAAAACTAACATATTAATCCCTGTCCAAACCACAATCTCAAACAAAATAGAAAACTTTGAAGCTGACAAATTAGGCTAAACAAATGAAGTTCCACCTAGGAAATGAGTGTGGGTGCTCCAGAAGCTAGCTTCACTACAATTGTCATAAAAGTTGGGAATGGAACAAACATGGAACTATGAGATGTCAAATATATCCAAGGTTATTTAGGAGACAGTGGCATCATACTTATAAACAATATTGTAATGAAGGCCATAAAACCTTTTGAGCGCTTTAATCAGCTTAGGCTGGCGAATATTATCAATATTGCTAGTAGTAACTTTTTTTTCATGATAACTAATTGGATAAACAAGATTACCCAACATTAAGATTTAATTTTTTACGTTTATCTTGCAGTGATGCTATGATTATGTCACAACTTAAGGAACACAAAAGGATCAAAAACAAACATACTAATCCATATCCAAATCACAATCCAGAAGCAAAGTAAAAGCTTTGGAACTGACAAGTTAGGTTATACACTTAAACTTCCACCAGAGAAGTGAGGCCGGGTGCTCTGGAAGGGTAAGCACCTTCTGTTTAGCTAGCTACACCCGCCACACGTGTAATCAAAATTGTGTGAAAGGAACATGGAACTATGAGACGTCAAATATATCCAGGGCAATCCTGGACACAGAGACATCAAACTTATCAACAATACTGTGATGACGGCCATAAAACTTTTTGAGGGCCTTTATAAGCCTAGGCTTGCAATATCCCTGAGTCAACAATTTACCGATATTTGCAAGCAACCTACTTCGTTGTACAAAGTCCCCGTAGTGGGAACAAGCTCTACCATAGCGTATTAATTGGGAAACAAATACACCATAAGCAGGACAAGCAAGTATATTGCTGCATAAGAAAGGAAAGTTGACAATAGAAAAATTGAAGTCATCACGTTTGTCATAAAGTTTTAAATGTAGCCTTCCGTGTGCTTCATAATCCAGGTATAAGTCTAAATATGAAGCAGAACTTGAGGAACGCACACGAAAGGCTACATTTGAAACTGTAAGCTCACTAGGATAGATGATATTTATATAGTCTCCAAATTTAGGATTGTTAAGAGACAGAACGTCATCTATATATCTGTATGTTGAGTTGAATGATTTGGCGACAGTCTTCTCTCCAGATTTAATAAGATTCTGAATATATTCTGCTTCATAAGAATAAAGAAACAAACCAGCAAGCAATGGTGCACAGTTTGTACCCATTGGTATACCGATAGTTTGCTGAAAAACTATATTACCAACCACAACAAATATGTTATCTATCAAAAACTCCATTTTGTTGATGGTATCTTCAGTATATTTTTGTTTGGAATCCGTATACATCAAAATGTAACTGAAAACGTCCACATACTAGAAACTGCTGAAGTGGGATTCCAACCTAGGCAGTGACAATCGCTGTTGGTTTTTAAACCTGTTTAATACCCGAGATTTGAACTTTCAAAACACAAACATATCGGTCTATGTTCAAACCAAGATTAAAAAAGCAAAATAAAATAAAAACTGGCAAATAAAGTTAAATCTATGAACTTTCACCAGGGAGACAAGGGAAAGGTGAGCACCTCCTTTTTAGCTAGTACAACTGTTCCAAATAAAAATGTGAATGAAAGTAACGGGGAACTATGCAACAATATATACATGGGACAACCTAGGATACAGATACCATACTTATCAAGAATACTGTGATGATGGTCATTCAACTGTTTAAGGTCTTGTTATGCTGTTAGACTAGCAATATATCCGAATCGACAATTTATTTGTAACCAAATTGCTTGGTTATACTCGTGTATAAAGCAAACTAGCGTATCATATTAACTGTGATAAACAGAAGAAGCAGGTTTAGTGCTGCAAAGAAAAGGAAAGTTGATCAGTTGCCAGGTGATTCATAAAGATTGTAATTATTACTAGAACTGTTTTAATTTTACAACACTAGACGGCGTTCCTCACCAGTAGTGCTTGGACCAAAATTATAGATATAAAGCAGAACTTTAAAATAACAATGAAATATAATTTTGATAGTGATAGAACTTACAAAAAATTGAAATCTCTGTAACACTTTTACAAAGTTGAATTCTTATAAACAGTACATGAGACCGGGTTATTTTTGGAAAAGTTGTTTATGTCTTAGACTGTGTAATCTTTTCACCTCAAAAATAATATACTATTTATATGAGCATCTTAGTTATTAAGTTCCGTAATTATTACATATAGTAAAATAATTCTTATTGTAATTTTAGCTTTTGAAGTAATGAAACAGGTAAGTAATAATAGATCTTTACATACCCATGTTGTGAATACGGCACATTCTAAAATAAAGAGAAAGGGCTACAATTGTAATTTGAAGGTGCTAATTAAGATCATTAGAACTTATGATAATGGTGGTAATTTTAACTTCCAGTCAAAATCATTATTATACATGTAACAGTATATGATGTATTTCAACACGACCATTTCTAAAGTAAAGAGAAAGAATTATAATTGTAATTTGAAGGTGCTGATTAAGCTAATTATTACTGATGGTAATGCTTACCAATAATTGCAAGAATGACCGCTAATTTATAAGATACATGTAATATAAAATGTGCTTGTTTAGTTCCAGTCAAAAATTTGGTATAATAACTCAATTGTAATTTTAACTTTCATAATAATGAAATTATATATGAAGGTATCCATGTTTTGAACACGATTCATTTGAAATAAAGGGTAAATACTACCCATTTTGCAGTAATTTAAAGACGCTAATTGACTTCATTAGAACTCTGATAATGTAATTTTAACTTAGTCTTCCAATCAAATTAATTATTGCATACATAGGTAGCCATGTTCTGAACTCGATCCATTTTGAAATAAAATAGAGAAGGTTATAATATTGTTGTAATTTCAATATTCTAATTAGATCATTACAACAATAGGTTTAGCAATAATTTGTAAAAATGACCACTTATTTCATAAGATACATGTATCACGTGTCATATGGTGTTCTGTTAAACACTTTTGGTATGGTACCAAAAAGGACATTGTATCCAGTCATATCTACATGTGAAAATTGATTTGAGATATCCTTAATTGATATAAAATGTTTTATATTATACCTCCTATGAGAAGATATCATAACTCTTAAGAGACTATAAGAAAACTTCAATATGCAGAAATATTAGAGTACAAATATTGAATACTAAAAGTTGTTAGCATTTTTCTTATCTCATTAAATAGGAAATCATAATTCGATCACTTTTTCAATGAGGTAAATCACCTGTTGAATGGGTGCTTCGATAGACTTAAATGTAGCATAGAACATAAGTCTGCGAGTTAAGAGTAATTTTGTCAGCTTTTTCTGACCAAACCTGGTATATATGTTTATTTCTAATTTGTATATTAGTAGTCGACGAGTCAAGTCAGTGGCATGGTTTAGTTCTTGTGGCTTTGTAATGGTGTTATGACATAAATGTGGTGTACTAGTTTGAGTTGTTAGGATAATTTTCTGGTATCCTTGTTGGAGTTGTTATTGTGTTTCATGGTGGATTTTTTTTTTTTGAGTTATGGTTGTTCTTGATGATTTAATGGTGTTATGGCATAAATGTGGTGTATTATTTGGAGATGTTAGGATAATTTTCTGTTATCCTTGGTTGAGTTGTTATTGTGTTTTCCTGGTGGATTGTTTTTAAGTTATGGTGAATTTGTGGATTGTCCTGGTGGATTTTTTAATTGGGGTTGTTATGTTTCTGATGGTGGGTTAATTGATATTGTTATGATTGTTATGTTCTGTTGCTGAAAACTTCTAGTGAATATATTGGAGTTTTTAGGATGTGTTTCTTTTGGCTTTGCTGTTATGTGTGTTAATTAGATTTAATATAAAGTGTTTCTTGTGGTTATATTTGGAACCTTTATGACGCGTTGTTGTGAGAGCGGTTATTGACAGCTTCAACTTTCCAATTTTAATGACAGTTTATTCCTCATGATTATGACAAAGCTGACAAATGAATTAATCAAATCGTACATATTAAACACATCCAGATGCCAGTGTGTATTTGTCGTTCATACAATTGTAGACTAAATTTCAATGTGAAGCTCTTAACGAGTTATTAAACACATATGATATATGTAGCATTGTCCAGTACAAGTATTAACAGCTACAAACACGCTTTATAACAAATATGAATAATTAATCTTACACCTTTTATTTCTGCCTTTCATTACCAAGTTTAAAAACAAACATACCAATCAATATCCAAATCACAACATCAAAGCTGAGTAAAAAAAAAAACCCACAAATTTTCTCTAGAGAAGTGAGGTTGGGGGCTCCAGAAGGGTAAGCGCCTCCTGTTTAGCTAGATACATCTGCCACGTGTGTAATCAAAATTTAAAATAAAAGAAACATAAACTATAGGACGTTTAAGATATCCTTGGTAATTTTTATATCAGTCATCAACAATATTCCAAGTACCAAGAAAATTATGTAATGCCAACCAATGTGACAATATGGTTAAATAAGAAAAACATTATACAGCAAGAAAAAATATTATTTCAATATCGGTATGTATTCAAATATATAGTTTACTCTAGCATTTTTTCGAAACATCACCGTCATGCAGTGGCACATTCATATGTGCCAAAATTACTATGCCTCAGCATTCAAGGATAAACATATGACTACACAGACCGTACAGGCACAACCTATTAACTAACATGGCGAAAGCACATAATTCATGATCAGTTAAAAAAGAGTGTTTTAGATGGTAATGTGTCATTATGATAATTATAAGAGTCAAACTGTTCAGCTCTGCATGTCTTCATTAAAGTAATACATACCTGTTGCAGATGACTATTATATACATAAAGGGACGTTGTTAGTGTCATTTGTAACATTGCAGAATTTTGTACTACATTTCAGATCCCAGCTTGTTTTTCTGTCTAACCGAAAAGAATGGCCCCTTTCCAAAATTCCTTGGCCCGCCACTGATGTTCATTTTACATTTATAATTTACCGGAAAAGGTTGGGCTCTCCTCGCGATATAGCAGGAATCATATCGTCGTTGTTCTAAACATTTTGCATTACGGCACTTCAGTTATATAAATAATTCAATACATGGCTTATAAGCGCTAAAGTTTATAAGTACCGAACTTTCTGTTATATAAACTGTTTTATGAGTACGTGACTTCTGTTACATACCTAAATGTTTTATTAAATGAGATAATTACATATTATAGTAGCGTTTATATAACTGCACTAGACTGTCGTTTCGGAATATAATTTATAATCAGTAGTGTTTGGACCAAAATTGTGAAACCACTTTTCCTCAAGGGGTTGAAAAAATGTCCAAAGGACCAAAATATATTTAACCAAATTTAGCTTAGGAAATACTATGCATATGGGAGAATACCTAGTTCTTGAGGATTTTTTAGATTATACCTAGCAGAAAACTAAGACAGTAGTATATTTCTGACAATACAAAAGAATTGTCTCGTGAGTTTATGATATCTTCGAGGATCCTAAGCCCACCAGCAGAGATATCATATACGAGGGGAAGTCAGAAAGTTCATAGAACAGCGTATTCAGCCAAGCGTAACACAACATTCCGCCATTTTAAACATATCAAGTTTATTTGTCACACCATATTTGTGTAATTCTCAAAAGCATTCAAAGTTGGTGACCATCAAGCAATGATGGAAAATCAAAATGTTGAATTTAGGGCAGTAATAAAGTTCCTCACAGTAGAGGGATCAAGTGCCAAAGAAATTCACCGGCGAATGTATATCGAGACGTCGCCAGCTATAGACAAAAGTGCAGAAATTGTGCCTGTGCGTTGCGCTAATGGCATTATACAGCAAGGTTCTTTAGCGTGCCAAGCCCACCGTGACACGGGGCCTCGTTTATTTTAAGTTCCCATCCGAAAGAACCGTGACTTTCATTTCGTAATGCCGAGTGCTCGGCGAAAGAACAGTCACTACCTACTTTCAAGTCTTGGGTCAGACCCGGCCGGGGATCGAACCCACAACTTCCCACTTACGGAGCGAGCACTCTACCGACTGAGCTACCGCAGTGGTTTCGTCGAATTAGGATTAATGACATAGCTAGAGAGTGTGACATTTCACATAGAAGTGTATACACGGTTATCCACGAGCATCTTAGGATGTCAAAAGTATCCACAAGATGGGTCTCCAGAAACCTTAATGTACATGATCGCTTCCAAATACTCTAGTCAAATCGGGGGCTTCTTGGCATTTATAATGATAACCCGGAGAGCTTCCATTTAGGTTTAGTAACTGGTGATAAAACATGGATTCATCATTGGGACTCAGAAACCAAACAAAGAGTCCATGCAATGGAAGCACCTTAGCTCAACCTACCAAAGAAATTGAAAACCCAACCATCAGCTGGCAAAGTCATGGCCACTGTGTTTTGGGATTCTAAGGGTGTTCTGTTAATTTATTATAAACCTACTGGAATCTCTATCAATTGGGCGTACTATGCCGATCTAATGAAGCAGCTGAAAGCTGCTATTATATTAAAACGGGGGGGGGGGGGGAGTTGAGCCGAGGGGTATTTTCTTCTTCACGACAATGCTTCTCTGCACAAGTCAAGGATTGCACAAGCAGCGATTCGTGAATGCAAGTTCGAACAACTTAATCACTCACCCTACAGTCCCGATTTGGCACCCAGTGATTATTTCCTATTTAGAAATTTTAAATCCCATTTACGGGAATAAGATTTCCTGATGATGATGGACTTAAGGCTGCCACAGAGGCATGGTTTCAGGGTCAAACCGAAGACTTCTATTTCAAAGGTATAGACAGTCTGAAAGAAATTGGGACTATATTGAATAATAATAATAAAATGTATGGTCTGTTGCGGCAATATATACCCCGTTCTATGAACTTTTTGACCTCCCCTCGTATAATTGAAAGTCTTGTCTACTTAGCACAAAATTCTGTGATGTTTCAGAATTTCTCGAACATCATACATTGATTATTCCAAGCAAAATAGATCAACTTATACATGCAAAAACTACAAGGACGGAATAAATATACCAAATGAAAACTCTGAACGTACGCATAGCAGCATTAAAGGTACTAAAACACCTTAATCAAACAGATTTATGTAGAAACTAAATATAAATATGCCATTTGCCATCAAATCATAAACAAATATACCAAGCCATGTCAAAATCACAATTCCAAAATCAAATTAAAAGCTGAGAAACTGGCAGTCAAGTGAGGCCGAATGCCTCTTGAATTCATCGTGAAGTAATCCAAGACTTTACGGTTCAATTTAACTCAACTGTAAATCCTCTTAATATAATCCTAAAAAGTTCACAAATGTTGAGAGCTAAAATACAACAACGAAACTTCAACTTTATACTTTTAAAAATTAAGTTTTTGATCAGCTATATATTGTCATCAATAAATAACTATACAAAAATTTAATTTTGTCATAATTTTATATTATAATTATAATGTCATTCATAGGATTGAAACATTGAATTGTTTGTAGTATTTAGAACTAATGTCTAAGCTAAGTGATCTAAATATATCCAACAAAGTTGTTTTCTTCAGAATATTTTTTTAGTTTTTAGAAAAAATAAAAGGTGTGGAAAACACAATTTTTTGTTAATAGTATTATTTTAACAGATAAACACTCAACTGTAGCAAAATGATGCGTCAACAATTTTATTTGTGAAAATTTGGTCTGAATTGATATGATCAGGTTTAAACGTGTATAATAATCGGACATATACCACTATTTTACCACAAACATTGTCGTGAAGAACAAAAAGAAGAAAAAATAGAACAAAAGATTATCAACTGGAAATTTAAAAAAACCGGATTTGATGCAGTAATAAGCCCTCGATGTAGGCATGATAAATCACGGATTGAAAATAAATGCAACAATCGCTATTTTTTCAAATAACTGTTTCTTGCACTCAGCGATCGAAAAGGTGTTTTTAATGAGAGTAAAATGTTTATCAAATCCTTTGAATAAAAACATACTGGTCTGTATTCTAATCACTATCTAAAAAGCAAAGTAAAAACTTAGAAAACTGGCAATTTCTTTATAATGTTTTTATTTTGTGACATAAATACATACATATACAATTACAATCACCAAACTTTATCTAATGTAACTAATACATGTACTTTACTTACATAATTAAAAACTGGCAAATTTAATTAAACACACGAAGTTAACACAGGGTGTCCGGATGGTAGATACCTCCTGTTAAGTTAGCT
Organism: Anadara kagoshimensis; assembly: GCA_021292105.1. Classification (NCBI taxonomy): domain Eukaryota; kingdom Metazoa; phylum Mollusca; class Bivalvia; order Arcoida; family Arcidae; genus Anadara; species Anadara kagoshimensis. The sequence continues at coordinate 59,494,754 of CM037861.1, forward strand.
ACACGCGCCACCTGCTAATTTAAAGTTTGGAATGAAAGGAACATGGAACTATCGGATGTCAATGATATCGAGGATAACCATCGATAGCGACACATCATACCTACCAACAATATTATTTATAGAGACAGGCGTTTTAGCAGTCAACATTTAGAACGTTCCTAACATATACATGAACAATCATTGCAATTGCCCATTAGAATAGCTTCCCTATTGCTTTCCATGAATTCCGAGAGGGAGTTGTATTAAATGCGTCGTATACAAATAACATTGGTACTCGCAGATTTACTGAAAAAGAAAAAGACGTCAATCCTGCTGTTTAATGCACGTTTTACATAATTATTAGCTTTAAAATTCTAACTACTGCTGAAAAACTAATACCCAAATCATACTGATAGGATTTCTTTAAAGCACGTCTAAATCAAGTCACACGGATTTAGCATATGAAATACAGGTGTGATATTATACATTTATTGCCTATGTGTGAGGGAGATATGAACATTTGTTCACCCGCAACAAGTCATATTTCCCAAGGGCGAAGCCCGAGGGAAATGTGACTTGTTAAGGGTGAACAAATGTTCATATCTCCCTCACACAAAGGCAATAAATTGTTTATTATACCGAAAGATAACCATGGTAATAAGAAAGACAGAAAGAAAGAGAATATTTTTTTTAAAAAAAGACGTCTGAAAACATCAGTCCTTCTCCGATTCATTGCTTTTTCTCCTATCGGAACTCATCGGAGGCAAACGCTAGAACGTCAAGATCGATTCTCCATCGATGACGTCATATCATTGTGACGTCACGGTGTGTTCCGAAGAGGTGGGATATGATGTTTTCAGAGGGATACACGATGTTTTCTCCACCCTGATCACATGATCCAACGATCCAATCAAATTACAGATAGTATCATATTTTTCTAATGAGGTATAATAAACTACTTTTAAACATAGTTGTTGAAAATTGTTCTTTTCAGATGTTTTTTTTTTAAATTTTAAATCAAAATCAAATTTGTTAATTGATAAAAATAAACACTAGATAAAACAGATGAAGAAGAAACATTATTGTGGAATGCATAAATCAATTAATAAACCAACCAAGTGCTTGATTGAGGTTTAATACACAAATACGAGAACGCTCAACAATATTTTAATGATCCTATGTAAATGTATACTACTAAGATAATATCTGGAATAAGTTTGGGCTAATGTAAAACAAATATTTGTTATGTTATATGTTTTTATGTTATATGTTTGTTATATTATATATTTATTATATTATATGTTTGTTATATTATATGTTTGTTATATTATATATTTGTTATATTATATGTTTGTTATATTATATGTTTGTTATAATATATTTGTTATATTATATATTTGTTTTATGTTTGTTTTTGACAATACATTTTGGTCCTTCTATTTTTCTCATTCACATGTGACCTGTGTAGCTAGCTAATCAGGAAATGATTACCCTTTCAGGGCACCCGGTCTCATTTTCCTGGTGGAAGTTCACGTTGGTTACTATATTTGCCAGGTTCAATTTTTATTCAACTATATTCAAGTTTTTATTTTATCTCGGGTTTGTAGTTGGACATTGAATGGTATACTTGTTTTTGTTTCAAAATCTTTAAAATATTTAAATTTCCCCAATTTTGAACCAAGTATTTCTGATGGGGAATTTCATTTCGAAACGACCATTTAGTGCTGCAAAATTGAAAGTTTTAGCAATAAATATAAAAACTTTTCTGCTGATCTACAGTCTAACAAATAAAATCATCTGAATCAGGACTGCCTAAGGGAATATGAAAATATACCTTGTATTAATTGAATTACCTGGGTAACATCAGCAATATTTGTTAATATCGCGAACTGTTCAATTCTTGAAAGAGAAAGAATAGAAAATAAACATAAGACAAAATCAAAATAGAAAACTTTGCTTTTTTCCGGAGAATCCGGTTTCACTTCCTTGGTAGAAAATCACGCGCCTCACTTACTTTGCGGTTTCTTTTGGTATGTTTGTTTTTTATTACATGCTATATAAGAAACTCGATCGAAATCGCACCAGATTGTGACATTTAAACAATGGTGTTACACTGAAATATAAAACAAACACTAGTTAATGAGACTAATAAAGGGTCACTTTGCTAGAATAACAACCATTATGGTTGAAATAGACCATTCTCAAGTTGTATTAATAAAGTATATTGTCACGTTTTTCTGTCAAATGACGTTCGTTATAATTCCCGAAATTTGACACTGGTCTTCATCATTAGTGTTTAACTCTGACGATTTTACCTGTTCAGTTGATAGCGAATCATAGACGTTCTCATATTTACCTGGTTTTTCCATTGGCTTGAAGTGTTATGCAGTATAAAGCTGTTTTAGCAACGAGTTACAACACACATTATTAACATACCGCCGTGAGTACGATTTCGGTGTTATCAATTGTTAATCGCTACAGGGATACTTCGGAACAACAGAGCAAATATGGCTTTATATAATATCTTTTTTATTTACACCGTCACAGTTTTCTTAACAGTTCTGTTTGAAAGCAATGCTGATTCAGCGCATTCAGGAAAAACAACGTTTTCACCGGATAGGAAATTTAGGAAGTATGGTACCAATGTTGGGATATCATGCAATTTGGCACTTTCTCGACACAAAGGCAAATTACAAAAATCAGAACAACAGATAACACAATTGCATAAGCGTAAAAGTAGTAATAGTGCCTTTGCAATATCAGATAAAAAAGAGGTTTCCATAGTTACGGTTTCTCAATTTAGTGAGAGCAAAACCAAAAATAGGAACTTCACAGTTTTACCGAGTGTAATCATCACTGCTTTGAGTGACATGTTGTTTACGCCGGACCGGAAAAAACGACAGATTTTTCATATGTTGCCCGCTTTTATAGAAAATAGTTGTCAAAAACGTTTTAAGTGTGATTACAATAGAGACAAAACTGAACACTGCTATTGCGATGTCCAATGTGCAGACTTCAATGACTGCTGCGATGACTACACAGTAAATACACCCGAAGACAATAATGTACAATTGTCGAAGTTTGCCGACATACTAACATGTCGAGTAGACGTTATTGCTGATAGTCTCAGAAGTTTCCGAGGTTACTGGATGGTAACAAGATGCCGTAATGGTTATTCTAACACTGAAATAGTTCAGCGTTGTGTGTTTCTAACAAAGTACGATATACCGGTCACAGACGACATTGGTGTTGTGTATGGCAACGCTTACTGTGCCATTTGTAACGGCGTCAATAGCTACCGTCCGTGGAAAGTAGCATTCAAGTTAGATTTAAAATGCGGCCTCAATTATTCTAACCCGTATATGGACATTTCGACATTTCTTTCTACAAGGACAATTCTTCAGCAAAGAGACTGCCAGGTTTCATTTAAACCTCCGACAACAAGTGAGAGAAAACCACGTATATGCCATACATTGGGGGCTTCTTTAAAACAAACTATCTGCTCAAAAGGGTTGTCGCAAAATATCTTTCCTTTGAGTGTTATGTTTGCTATGGGTAAGACGGTATCTAATGGAAATAGTGGATGTTTCGGGAATCAGAAATTTGATGTCGACACGGTAATGTAAATTATTAATTTAACATTTACAAATGATGTATAGAATCTTTTTAACCTTTTGATTTGAATTTCTGAAGTCCATTATTTAGGTTTTTGCATTAACATACCGAAATAACAAATATGTTGTTGTCCCTGCCGAAAAGGCTACCAAAAACATTATTTTTGTTTGTAAGATATTGTACCCTACATAGTTTATTAAGTAGCTTGGGCTAAATTAGAAGATGTGGAGTTTGACACCTTATCCGACTGGATAAAGGTTGTGAGATCTTTCGTTAAAACGAGGATTGCTCAACTTAAAGGGTCTATGATTATTAAACCGTCTTCAGTACTCAGGGATCCAGACATTTCGACAAATCTAACAGACATACACAACAAATATCTTGTTGTCCCAACTGATAAGGCCTCCAACAAAATAATTCTCATTTGTAAGAGATTATACCTTGAATGTCTTATTAAGGAGCTTTGTTTAGATAGTATATCAGATAACTCTACATATACTACAACTAACATTACCAAAGATGAAGTTCTCTCCAAGCATAAGGGAGTTATATCTATGGGTACAAACTGTGCACCATTGCTAGCTGATTTGTTTCTTTATTCTTATGAAGCAGAATTTATGCAGAACCTTGTTAAATCTCGAGAGAAGACTGTCGCAAAATCATTTAACTCACTCTGTCTCTCAACAATCCTAACTTTGGAGACTATGTGAATGTCATCTCCTAGTGAGCTTGTAAACCATACGACTGATTCCTCAAGATCTGCTTCATATTTAGACTAATATCTTAATTATGACGCCAACGAAAGGCTACCTTTGAAACTTGATGATTTCAACTTTTCTTTTGTCAGCTTTCCTTCCCTATGCAGCAATATACCTGCATCTCCTGCTTATGGTGTATATGTTTCCCAATTAATACGTTATGATAGAGCATGTTCCCACTATGGGGGGCTTATCCTTCCTGACCACCTGGCCTCACTTCCCTGGTGGAGTTTTACAAGTTTAACCTAACTTGTCAGTTTCAATGTTTTAACTTTGTCTTTTGATTGTGATTCATGGATTATTATGTTTATTTTTGATTATAAATGCGATGCATGAATTTATGCCCATCGTCCAGCATACACTTCAACGGAATCTATTGTAATTCTAAAATTATGTCCCCAAGTAAAAAATTTAGCTTCTCTGTATTAAGGAAAAGTAAACATCTCAATTTTGTGCTATGTTTTTGAGATCATCAGTAATTATATGTCCAGCTGGTCCATATATAGAGAGGGAAAATAAACAATAGCAGATAAGTTGACTAACATTATTATAGAAGTAGGAAACTACAGGTGGCGAGTTACATTGAATTAAGTAGGGACTTTAGGTTGTACTTGGACTGCACAGGATATATAATGTTTCACAATCTGAATATTTCCTCATGTTTTGCCTCTTGGTATTTTTTAATGTTTTTTAAGAAGTGGCTGATGAATATCTGGTAACAACCACGCATCCACTGTGTTGGAGAAAATTAGACGTTGTTGTTGTTGTTTTTATATGATTTATTTACTTTCGTTTTTTTATATTTTAGGGACTCTGCTTTCCCAAAAAATGTCATCACATGGATGGCTCAGGATGCCAACAGACTGGAATCACTCTTATTCAAAATCACAAAGTGTATATAAACATAGATCTTGTAAGTCCCACTAAACTCACTAGAACAGACGCTAAAGATGCTTTAACACTTTTTATGTTCTGTCTACCAATAAAACACTACGGAATAAAACTTTTATCCCTTTACCATCCTAAAAGTATGTCGCTATATGTCGCCGATGATACACCATTGTTTGAGGTACCAACGGCGCCAATTTATTCTCTGGTGACGACAAACATACTTGTATACATTACACGATCTTTATCATTTGATCAAATTGGTGCATTTGAGGCTCTTTTAGACGATATAGATTGGAGTTATGTCCATGAATCGTCTTCTAATCGTTCGTTTAAAATTTGGCGCGAAAAGAACATTTCCTACGCGATGACGTTTACCAATTTATCAGTTAGGTATGTATCATTCAGCAAGTATGCTTTAAACAATATTAAAGATAAATATGCATTTGATTCTTTGGGAGATGATAGATGTCGCCTTCCCAAAGAGTGCAATGTAAGCCGCTTACGTCCTAGTGAATCTGGAAACAATGACACGGACACTCGAGAGAGGGTAGACATTAGTTGCAATTTTCACGAGAAAGACTGCCAGCTGGATACAAATCTTAGTAATGATAATATGGTACAATTCAATATTTTAACATCTAACAGTGATATGAACAATAATATGTATATCCAAGCCCTTTTAACCTATATTTCTTTGACCCTGTCGTCTGCGGCTATTATTTTTACAGCATTTGTCCAAAGATACATTGGTACTGTCAAGACAACACCCGGGCACATATCAGAAAACATTTTGTTTGTTATGTTGTTATTTAATATCTGTTTTATGTTAGGCATTGGGATGGAAACTTTGTTTTTGTGTTTATTACTATCAGTCATGACCCATTACTTTGTGCTCACTTGCTTTACGTGGATTAGTATTTTCGTTTTGCATACTATAAAAACACTTCGGAGAATAAATCAGTTTTCAGGACGGACCCCTCGGAATCCTCCACCATTTCCTTCGATTTTCTATTTCTTTGGTTATGTTTCACCATTGGTGATCACCATTCCTTCTCTCATTATCGACCAATGTGACTGTACATCTATAGAGATAGGTTACACGGGAGTGGTGTGCTTTCCCACGGGATTTCCATCAAGTTTATTTATATTTGTTGGTCCAGTTATAGTATTTGTTTTATTCAATTTGTCTTGTCTTGTTTATCTGGTTTGCAAACTTTTCCATTTGAATGAGGTTGTTTCAAACAAAGGTTTTTCTAACAGTCGGTCTTTTGTAGGTGTGTATATCAGACTCTGTTTGTTATCCGGGCTTTCTTGGGGTCTCGGTGTTCTTTCAGAGGGGTTAAACATCGACACACTTCGTTACATATTTATTGTACTAACGGGGTCTCATGGATTTATTTTCTGTGTTTGTATTCTGAGTACACAAGTTGTACGAGAAGATCTTCGGGGGAGATTTTCTTCAAAACAAGACAAAACTGATGTGAATATTGAGGTGATCGCAAGCTAAAGTTTTGATCAAACAGAATAATAATTGTTTCAGTGTGTTTTAACATTTCCTGTTTGAGCACCATTGTGTTTTCTTATTGTGTTCATGTGTTGTGGTGGGTTCTTGATCAAATTAGATGATAAGAATTAAAAATCATTTTGCCAGTAAATTGTCCGTCAGACTGGAATTCGAATTTGCGTCTAATAATATTTCGAATATTATATAGATTAGAATTGAATCAATAACTAAAATCAATACAAAAATCATTAAGAATACACGTAAATACACAAAATTTCGTAGTTTCAATTTTTTTTAATGTCAGTGTTGCTTCCCTAGGCCTATACAATCAGTTCAGTGTTAACGTTGGTTGTTTTAACACCAGTTTATATCCCTAATCTTGTATATTGACGGCTCCTTGTTTATGTTATGTATTTCCTGGTTTATTTATGTAAGACAGACTCATGTATGATGTGTTTTATCTGTATCATTTAATCATTTGATGGTTTATTGTTGATTGGATTTTTCTAATTTAGGTGATTGATATGCTGATATAACATTCAACATTGGTCTCTCCGCTTGACCCTTATTTGAATTTTTAAATTAATTTTACCTGTAATTTAATATTTTATATGGCCTAGTGTAATTGCGTATAAGAGACATAGGTGTTTACTTCAACATTATCGCACATTTACATTGTAAATGACCAAGGTGCGACGCTTAACACTACCAATTTATTAGGTAGATCCTCCTTAATGAAATGTCAAGCGTGCAGGTAAATGTTATTTGCTAATACTTTCCTTCAAGTATTCTTAAATATCGATGTTTTAGATGTAGTAGGGTCCAATATATATTTTGGAGAAGATCTTTTATTCATTTCTAGATACCCAAGGTACCAGAAAAAAGTGGTGTCTGTGGGGGTGCACAATGGTTTCACCTACCCAACGTACTGATGTCCAAATAATACATAAAACGTAATATAATAATGTTATATTATATATGTGAACTTTTTGTAAAACTGTGTTCTTATCTTTTCTATAGATTTTTTTTAAAAAATATCGATAATGTGCATTTCACACATTAAAGCTACATGTCTTAGTTTTCTTTCTTTATACTCGTATATAATTGTCATTGTACGGTTATTATACCATTATTTTGTTATATAGGTTTTGTGCTTTTGGTGTAAACCATTTGTTATACATATATTCTATCAATCATGTGTTGATTTTGTGGTTATACGTTAATAAAAGATTGGAAAAACAATTTGGGTGTCATAATTTTGATCCAACCACGACTGATGAGAAATCGTATTCCGAATCGGCCGTCTAGTGCTGTAGAATTAAAACTATGTACAATATGTAAATTTTACTTGTTCATTGTTACATAATATTAGCGTTACTTTAATCTCTTAAGCAGCGTGTATGAATACATTTTTGGATACAATCATACTTATTACCAATATTGCCACTCATTCCATTTTTTTCTGTAAAGAAACCCCAAAATATCAAATTTTCAAAATTTTATACAAAAAACGGTAATTAACAGACAAGTATTTCCACGAATCATGTCTATACATTGCAATTGTATTTATACACATGTATTTATAATTAAATGTAATGTACACATCGTGTTTTATCCAAAGTGGAACGATAGTAAAATCCATTTTTGTGGTGCCATCAATAATTGCCAATGTTTTCCAAATTAAAGTTCGGGAAAATGTTAGTTAGGTAATGATCCTGATTTTAAAATATCCAACTTTGGTAATGTACCGATCATATTGATATAAAAGTGTGAGTAATCAAGGTTCTCTAATCTTAAAGTTATAAACATAAAAAAGGTTGCAGAGGCAATTCATGCATCTCATTTATAATCAAAAATAAACATGCTAATCCATGTCCAAATCATAATTCAGAAGCAAAGTAAGAACTTTGAAATTGATAAGTCAGGTTAAACACACGTGAACTTCCACCAGGGAAGTAAGGCTGGGTGTTTCGAAAGGCTAATCACTTCCTGTTTAGCTAGCTACACACACCATTTGTGTAATCAAAACTGAGTGAAGGAACAAGGGACTATGGAATGTAAATATATCCAGGGCAATACTGGACACAGAAACATCAAACTTTTAAACAATACTATGATGATGGCCATTAAAAGTTTTAGGGCCCTGATAAGCCTAGGCTTGCTATATCCACGAGTCAATTTATTTGTAAGCAGCTCAGCTTGCTTTAATGTATAAAGTTCCCGTAATGGCACTGGGAACAATCACTAGGTACTTAGCGTGTTAATTGTTAACACGTTTATCATACAATTTAAAATGTATCATTTCATGGGCGTCATAATTTAGGTATAAGTATAAATATTAAACAGAACTTTATGGATCCGTCATATCTTTTATTTCAAGCTAACTAGGATAGATAGCATTCACATTTCATATTAAGGATTGTTAAGTGACAAAACGTCATCTATATATCCATATGTGGATTTGAATAATTTTGCGAAATAATAACAAATAGGTACAGTTTTGTTCAAAACATTAAACAATCACTCAAACATAGCCCTTCTTCTGTGTCCTTCACTTATACATTATTCTTTCCTTTTGTTCAAAATATGGGACTTCTTCTCAAAGCTTGATACTCAAAAGAACTCCAAAAAATCAGATATAGACGTGCCAGGTGAAGCTTAAAAAGAGGTTAGTATCCTTCCCATGGTGGAAGTTCACGTGGTTGAATTAATGTTTTTACTTTGCATTGGGATCAAAGTTTGGGCATGGATTAGTATGTTTGGTTTTGATTATAACAAATGAATTTTGAGTTTTGTTCAAAGCATCAAACAGTCATTGAATCATGGGGCTTCTTCTGTGTTTTTCCACTTCTACGTTATTTTTCCTTCTGTTTAAAATATGAGATATAATTGATTGCCCATTCTTTCTCTATGCTTGATTTTGAAGTAAACACAATCAGATACACTCGTATAAGATGTAACTAGCTACACAAGAGGTGCTTATTCGCGCCCGCTCTCGATTCCCTGGTGAATATTCGCGTATTTAACTTTTAAATTTTACTTTATTTATTATTATTATTATTATTATTATTATTATTATTATTTGCGATTTGAACATAGATTTGTATGTTTGTTTGTCTGCAGTAAAATATATAAGTGGAGTCCTGTGCTATTTTGGATTCAATGCGTGATCGGGCATAGTTTATGTATGATATGTTAGGAGCATTTTGGATTTAATTTCAAGGTGTCATTGAATACATTGTGACAGGAAGATAACCTTTTAGTCTAACCATCATAATCTTTGACATGATTGACATTTACTTATGCAAACCTGTAACATTTTCACATTCTTGATAATATATTTAAAACTTAACAGGCCTTAAAAAGGGAATACTTTATAATAAATATATTAAATCAGGCTAGTAGCAAACATAAACCAATAATTCATAATTTAACATATAATAAGAACTAAATATGTTCGTTATCTCGCATACAATGAGTATTTTAATTACAACAAATTTCACCTCTTTATTTCACACCCATTGGCCTCATTCCTCGAGTGTGTATTATCTCCATGTTAATTTAAACTGGCATACAATCCTATTCCTATTGGGATTGATCTTGCGGTGTTCTCTGTACTGGTAAAGATGGTGTTTTGTTATATAGCTGTGATACTTGCGACTTTTGGCTATGTCTGCCAGTCTGCTTCCGTTCCACAAAAACGTGCTGGGCCGCTTACCTTGCTCGACGATTTTAATACGAAAAGTAGGTATCTTAAATAGTACGTGTGTATATTCAGTTTTCGGTTTATTTCAAAAACCGACATACGCATCCATGTCCTGATCATAATCCCCTAAATAAATTACAAAATTTTCAAAAGTTGAGTTAAACACGCGAACGTTCACTTAGAAAATGAGTCCAGGTTCTCCGGAAGGGTAAGCACCCCCTGTTTAGTCAGCTGAATGTCTCTTTCCTTTAGACAAGTGCTTGGTTTGATTACAATGAAGATCATTGATAATAAAACGGATAAAACTCACTTACTTTCGACAAGCGCTTAGTTTGATTACTATGAAGACCATTAATTACCATTATTATGCGGACTTTTTGTACACAGCATTTCGATTTGACATTGACCGCAGTTTAAGGTCAGAGTAAAGATGCAAGGTGGCTTCTAGGTTACGAGTGCGTTATGTATTCCTACATGCCAGTACATGTGATTGTGCTTACAAAACATAAATGACATAATGCATAGTTGTAAACAAGACACCGTTATTTTTTATTGATAGAAATTTATTTAATATCTGTCTTGTTATCCAAACGATATAAGTACTATATCAATAGATTTGATTGTTTAGTGATAGAACTATATTTGTGACCCAATAGTATGTCTGCACTGATGTGTTAACACTAACTGGTGAAGCTTTGGGCATCTCCATCAATTAAATAATTTCAAGAGAAAAAATGTTTACTGAAACATCATATTTTAAAGCATCTGTGATTTGACTCTTTTGTAATCGAAGCGTTTCAATCGTAAAACTTCGCCAGATACACCTCAATTGCGATAGAAAAATCCACCATTGTTCAAATCCAAAATAATTATCTCCTATATCTCCCTTACTTTGAACGAGCAGTTGATATGATAGCATACCTAATTTAGTGATTATTGCATTTTATTTAAGTCAACATATTTAGACCCTTCAACGTGTTGACCTTCACACTTTTTGCAAAAATTCCAAATTCCGTTATTATGGAATTGCTCGAGTTGTAGCCGCACATGTTTCAATCAACGTATTTTATGTGATGTTGTATACTGAAAATTTATATAATTAAGTGACAAAACATTAACTTATTGATACAGTTTCTGATAAAAACTATTGTAAAATTGATGTATTTCAATACCCTTGTATAACAAAATGCTGACCAAGTGATAAAATGATTCAACAGCGATGTTATAATGATATAAAGTAACATGATCAACATCATCAGTGCGGACCTGTCGAAAGTTTAACACTAAGATAAAAATTAATGCCAGATCATTACGGTCCCTCGTTAGCAACATATCTCAACAGGTGTATCTATCTCTTGGCAGTTTTCGACCACTCAATAATCCGTCAACGATATTTTGACAGTCTTTATAAACACGGGCAAATATATTCTATATAAAATGGCATTAAGTAAGGGATATTGCATTGTTTACGAGCTACGAGCCCTTAGGCGAGTAAACAATGCGATATCAAACTTGTTGCACGTCTAGGAAAATACAATAGTTAATCGGATTACGTTCAACTGTCTTTGCTAAATATGTTTACTTTGAAATCATTTTTGGTATTGTTTGGAGATTTTTATTAAAGTTTTTAAAAACATGTTTCCAAAAACAAAAACAGATTTAGGTGAACTTTCAGTATTGATTACAAAACAAAAGAAAATTGCCGTGCAATATCAGAATATCACAGTGTTTAATAGAAGTGCTAATCTGTGGATCGTGCAATTTGAATATTAGATTGGGCAAATAGACTGTGTGAGTTAGGTAAGACAGCTTGACATATTTAGCAAAGAGAGTTGAAAATTTTTTGAAAAAATACAAGCAATGTTTTTGCTGAAAAGTATGATAAATAAGACAACAACAAACAGTAACTGAGAAGTATTCACTATTTAGTAGGTCGGTAGTGATTTTGGATCTGTTCCAGTCAGTACCTGAGGACACAATCGACGTAATCCGATTAACTATTGTATAGGTAAACAACTTTGACCTGTCCGTTTGGCCCTTGATTTAAATATTTATCATGGACCAAGTACATCCAAGTATAGGGGGCGCAGGTGTTTATTTTGTCTACATAATGTGAACACTTATCATGTACCTTGAGTACATACTATTAACAGTGACTCCTACTACTACCCATTTATTGGCTGAATCCTTTATATGAATATTTCTAATGAAAGGTCAAACGGACAGGTCATTGTTGTTTACTTATATTTTCCTAGACGTGCAACAAGTTTGATATCGCATTGTTTACGAGCCGTTTCATTACCATAAACGCTCGGTTCCCAATAATACTATCATCTATTTTTCTATATCAATTTTATATAGTCCCTAAATTACACAATGGATATGTCTGAATGTTTGAATATTCAAATTTAAGGTCAAACGGTCAGGTCAAATTTGGCGAATTATACAATCGAACCCTTTCAAAGTGCAAAACAATTCTATGACATGGCAAACAATGCAGTATAATTTTTGCATTATAAAAGAATAAAACCGTTCAAAGTTCTAAAAGCCATGAGACGGATAAACCTTTCCAATAACATTCATTACACAATCAACAAGATAGCTCGAAACATTTTAAAAAATGTTCCCGAGCATTTTATAGAACATACATTTTTTACATTTTACATAACTTTTGGATAGTAAATGAAACAGTTCTATAGTTTTATTGACTAATAATAGTTCCAATTTTGTGCATAATAAACAAGACGGTTCAAAACTTTTTGCAGAAAAAAACAAGACAATTGCAAATGTTATACGGAATGAGCATTGATATAGTTCGAATCAAAAACAAACATACTAATCCATGTCCGAATCACAATCCAGAAGCAAAGTAAACACTTTGGAACTGACAAGTTAGGTTAGACACGTGAACTTCCACCAGAGAAGTGAGACCAGGTGCTCCGGAAGGGTAAGCAACTCCTGTTTAGCTAGCCACATTCATAAATGAGACAATTAAAGCCAAAACCCTTTGAGACAGTTCAAAATCCATCCTCTAAACAAAGAGAAGCTGAATTTATTTACTAGTATACACTTCGTGTTGACAGGTTTAGATAAGAAAGTAAGAGAAAGAATAATGTTTATGGCACTCCAAAGAGCAAACGATACCGTACAGTACCAGAGTAAACTGAAGAACCAATGTGAAACAAGTATAAATACAACGATAGATCAATGTGACGCCTGTGTAAGAAAATCTTGTGGTGCATCAGCTCCGTAAGTACAGCTCATATTACTATAGCACCAATTCATGAGTATTTAGCATGTACAAGGTCAAAGGGATATCTCACTAAATGTTAATGGATCAAACAGAAAATCGAGAATCAAAATTATGTTGCTTTATTTTTCATTTTTCTCCTGCATGTTTTCATACAACCCTTTGTTCTTATGTCTGTCATATTGTTTTTTGCAAATACATATGATGCGTCATTATAGCTAATTCTTTTGTGTTTTGTCAAGATTTAAAATATTCTTTAAAACGAATGTTCTGAAAAATAAATGATGAAACAGAATTTCGACATTTAGTGTACGTTGATGTAAACTAATTAGCAGTGATGCCAAAACAAAACAAATATCGACGGTCGTTATCACAATGTTATCGATGAGTATGATATCTCTATATCCACAGTTACCCTGGATATGTTCCTTTTAATCTTATTTTGAATTTTTTTATATAGCAGGTGTAACTAGCTAACCAGGAGATGCTTACCTTACAGAGCACCCGGCTTTTCTTTCCTGGTGGAGGTTCGCGTGTTTTACCTAATTTCCCTGCTTTAAAGTTTTTATTTTGGAATGTGGTTTGAACATGGATTATTATGTTTGCTGTTTAATTGTACTACAACACGACCTCATAAGTATCTAGCATGTATTAGGGCCAAGGGATATCTCACCTACTAAGGCTACCGAGAATTATGATAATGTACTATTTATTTCATTTCTCTCTTGCATGTCTTGATGCAACCCTTTGTTATTATGCCCACCATATTCATTGTTTTCGCGAATACTTATGAGGCGGAAATGTAGCCAAGCGGAATGTTCACGTTTTGTCAACATTTAAAAATATTTTTAAAAGGGTTCTGAAAAATACATGATGAACCAGATGTTACAGCGTTTAGTGTAAGCTAATGTAAATTAAATAGCTTACAAATCAAACTTGAGACGCTAAAAAAAATGTTATGACCGTTGTCACTATGTTGTTAATAAAAATGTTGTATCTGTATCCAAACTTACGCTGGATATATTTGACGTAATTTTCTCCTTTCATTCCTGATTTTGATTTCTTTCAAAAGTGGCAGATGTAGCCAAACAGGAGGAACTTACTTTCTCTGAGTACCCGGCCTCACTTCCCTGGTAGAAATTGGTGCAATTTACTTGATTTGTCAGTTTTTAAAGTTCTAACATTGCTTTTGGGATTGCGATTTGGACATGGACCGGTATTTATGTGTTTGACCTTTAGGATTGTGATTTGGACACGGACCGGTATTTCTGGGTTTGACTTTTGGGGTTGTGATTTGCACATGGACCGGTATGTATGTGTTTGACCTTTAGGATTGTGATTTGGACATGGACCGGTATTTATGTGTTTGACCTTTAGGATTGTGATTTGGACATGGACCGGTATTTATGTGTTTGACCTTTAGGATTGTGATTTGGACATGGACCGGTATTTATGTGTTTGACCTTTAGGATTGTGATTTGGACATGGACCGGTATTTATGTGTTTGACCTTTAGGATTGTGATTTGGACACGGACCGGTATTTCTGGGTTTGACTTTTGGGGTTGTGATTTGCACATGGACCGGTATGTATGTGTTTAACTTTGGCCACTGTTTATTATGGCACTATCTTCTATGCTAATTTCCAAAAACATTCTTTCTTTTTAATCATATACATGTTTTCCTGTGCTAATATGAACTTTGTAAGCATGTTAATATCGCCTTAAGATTTGATCTTAACCATGCCTAATCTTTACTTACTCCAGACAGATACACCAAGCAGATATATGGCAACAACTTCTCCCGCTCATTCTAAACCCAACCCTGGTCACAGGTGCTCTCATCACAGGGATCGAGAAAACTGCCATTAACGCATATAAGTTCTTAGGAAGTGAGGGTGGAAAATTTATATCCACTCTTGGAAATGTTGGGAAGAGTGCTGGAGAGGCTTTATTAGGGGGAGCACATGACCTTATTAACGATGTTGGTGGAAAATTATCCGCCCTAGGGGACAAAATGGCTAACTTGGCTTCCAATATCGGTAGTGGTCTGGAATCAGCAGTGAATGGAATTCCAAATATTGCGTCACAAGTTGGAAGTGGGTTAGAACACTTTGGATCTCAGCTGACTAATGGTGCACAATCTGCATTAAATGGACTGAGCCACGGTGCCACAGACTTTGGACATCAAATCCAGCATGGTGCAGAATCAGTCGGACATTCTATTGAAAGTGCAGCAAATTCGGTTATAAATGGAATAAAGCGTACGTATATCAAATCACTTTAAATTCACCTCTATATTATCTATCAGTTTCAATACAAATAAAAGGAAAAGAACATTTAGTTTTTAGTTAAATATCTTTACCTTTTCCGGAGCATCTGGCCTTACTTCTCTGGTGGAAATTCACGTGTCTTACGTAATTTGTCGGTTTCAAAGTTTTAACTTTGATTTGGGACTGAATTTCACATGTTTTAGTATGTTTGATTTTGATATCCACAATTTCATGAAAAAACACATGTTAGTGTTAAGAGATAGCCGTTGTCATACTACCAACATTAGTTCTGCTCTAACGATCCACAAAACATTTTGATAACCTATGATGGGGGATCTTTCATGGAAATAAGCATGTTTACATTTATGCTCAAAAACTACAAAGCCGTTCAAATTTTTTCTAGCCTTCCGATAAATACTGTTCAAATAAACGCATATAAATTAAAATGATTTTGTTTTCAGATATATTTGGAAAGAGACTTGATAAATGTGCATCGGGATGTCAAGATTGTGTCAAAATTGATACCAAAACTCACTCTTCTAGTCAGATATTAGATGCTGGTATGTTCATTTTTTTCTAATTTTCTCCCATAGTTCCATGTTCCTATCATTCTTAATGTGTAGTAAACACATGACGAGTGTAGTTAGCTAAACAAGAGGTGCTTACCCTTCCAGAGTACCCGGTCTCACTACCCTGGTTGATGCCCACGGGTTTTAATTGATTTACTTTGATTTTTGGATTGTGTATTGGGCATGGACTGATACGTTTGGTATTTTATATTTGATCATTATCACACATAAAGAAGAAACACTTAATTTGTACTAACTGTCAACTTCAATATCTTAACTGGTTTTAAGGCCAGATTTTGGGTGTAGTTTGTTGAAATGTTCGATCTAGTCTATGTTACATACGGATGTTTATATTTAAAGTTTCATCTCATATGTAGTGGACTATACGTTTTGGCAAGGTCTATGGAAATATACCCATTGACCATTTCAATTGACCGCACATTTTATTTATGAAATACTTTTCATTGAGATACTTCTCTCGAGTCTGAACATATATAGACCAAATAACTACCGGAAAGTTTTAACCAATAATGTCATTTTTCTTGGTCAAATCATTGATGTTTTTTTTTTTTTTTTTTTTTTTTTTGAAATTTTTTAAAATCATTTAATTTTAAATTTTTGAAAAAGAAATGCGTGTAAAAAATATGCAAACCAAAGAATTTTGAAAAGTTGCAATAAATATTCATGGCCTAATTTTTCAAGGCCAATTTTTGTAGACATCCTCAATTTTCTATATACTTTGGCTGACAATTCGCACAATTTAATGGAACATAATACTTGTACTTGAGTTCAAAAACAAAAATCAAACACAAAACTCACCAGTATTATACTTTGGAAATTATTTTCAAACAAGATTTCAACTAGACTGGATTATCAGAGTCCCTTAAAGAAAGCAACTTTCTTTAACTAAGTCATGGATTATTCTGAGTATTTGATTCCATTACGGCTAAATTAATATTCCGCATTGTACATTTATTAACAATTAATCATGCGGTTGTATTTCAGTTTGTGGGCAGAACTATGCTAAACAACAACAAGAGATAGCATCGGAAGCCAAGAAGATAGCGCTGTTATATAGTTCTGCTCTCAACCATACCATTGTACAAAAGGTAAATACTGTCAGCTAGAAGATAAACACTTATCAAGACCCTCAAAAAGTTTTATGGCCGTCATCACAGAATTGTTGATAAGTTTGATGTCTCTGTGGCCAGGATTTATCTTACGCCCCATAGTTCCATATTCTTTTCACAAAATTTTGATTGCACATGTGACGGGTGTAGCTAGCTAAACAGGAGGTGCTTACCCTTCCGCAGCATCCGACCTAACTTCCCTAGTGGAAGCTTACGTGTCTAACCTAACTTGTCAGTTCCAAAGTTTTTACTTTGCTTCTGGGTTGTGATTCAGACATGAATTAGTATTAATCAAAACCAAACATACTAATCCATGTCTGAATCACAATCGTGACGTTTGTTTTGATTACATTCATAAATGTTGTGCAAAGTGTGTGCCATATTATACAGATGTACTAGGGTTCCTTTATCAGAATCCATTTATTTTATTTTGCACACTTTTTATCTGTATAATTTACAAATTTACAACTTAAGTGTCAAATGTACACTTTTATCTGGGTTAATTTACACTTTTTACACAGCGTGCAAAATAATTAAAAAGTGATTTAAGTAAATGACCCTAATCGGTTTCCGTAGTATTATAATCGTAGATTAGCAATATCTGAAAGTGATATCTAAATGTATGCAACAAAGTTATTTTTCTTGAAATAGTTGGGGAAATATATTTTTCAAGATAAAAGCAATTTGAACTGAAAAACATCCAACTTTAAAAAAGATAATTTTAGACAATTTAATTTTGTCTGTTATGATGTGTCCATTTTTGAACATGTATAATAATTTATGCCAATGCATCATATGGACAGAATTTTTTACCAGCTATACTTAAAAAGTAGCAATATTCACGGTTCATTTAGTTAGGATATTCGTTTTATTGATTAATAACGAAAATAATTCAGCTGCCAAATTCCTTCCTTTCAACACACGTGCTTGTCATGCTTATGGAGTATTCGTTTCACAATACGATACGGTAGAGCATGTTCCCAATACGAGAACTTTATACAACGTCGCTAAATTGCTTCCTTATAATACACGTGCTTGTCTTGCTTATGGAGTATTCGTTTCACAATACGTTACGGTAGAGCGTGTTCTCACTACGGGAACTTTATACAGCGAAGCAAACGTTTTGCAATTAGTTGTTCACTCAGAGATAATGCAAGCCAAGACTTATCAAGGCTTTCAAAGTTTCTTGATCGCCATCACAATATGTTGAAATGCATAATGTCTCTGTATCCAAAACATGTATCATATTACACAGAAGGCCCCTCTTTAATTCACTTTTTAATTTTGCACACTTTAATCTGTAAAATTTACACTTAAGGTGTAAAATGTACACTTAGTATGAAAACGTACATTTTATCTGTAAAATGTATATTTTCATATGTAAAATGAACACATTAACAAATTAAAGTGTACGAAATAAAAAAATGAATTTAGAAATTAACCATAACTGGCATCCGTAATATTATAATCCTAGATTTAAAATATTAAAGTATTTGAAAGTTATATCTTATCTTCTCTATCTAAATGCATGTGCAACAAAGTTGTATTTCATGAAAATTTATGCTATGCAAGGAAAAAATATTTTTCAAGACAAAAGCACTAACAGCAGAAAAGGACTCAACTTAGCAGAATAATTTTAAACACATTTTCAGTCTGACATGATATGTTTGGTTTTAAACTTGTATAATAATTTATGGATGGTAGTGCATTAGATGGATTGCATGTCTATCAACAGATATACTGAATAGAATATTCACGATTCATTTATTCGAGATTTTCTGCTGTCAAATTTCTACTTTCAAGCTTGCTTGTTGCTTGTTAATACGATATGATAGAGCTTGTTTCTACAACGGGAAATTTATACAATGACGCAAGATACTTGTAAATAATTGACTCGGGAATATTCAAGCCTGTGCTTATCAAGGTCCTGAAAGGTTTTATGACCACCATCACCATGTATATTGTTAATAAGCATAATTTAATAAGTCTCAAAATTGGCCTAGATATTTGACGCTCCATGATCGTCTCATTCGTTATTTTGATAACACATGTGGTGGGTGTAACTAGCTAAACAAGAGTTGCTTACCCAACCGGAGCTCCCTGGTGTAAATTATATTAAGTGTAAGTATAAGAAGGTATATATTGCTGCATAGAAAAGAACAGATGAGATTAGAAAAATTGAAGTCTTATAATTGAGGTACATAACCAAATATGAAGCAGAACTCAAAGAATCAGCCGCACCGCATCTTTTATTCCAAGCTCACTGGGATGAATGACAATAGCATAGTCTAAAAAATTATGCTTATCAAGAGATAGATCGCCATCTTAATAACTCCATTTTGGAGTTAAATGATTTTGCGATGGTCTTCTCTTCGGATTCAACAAACTTCAAAAGTCTGAGAAACATCACGTTCGCATGAACTTACAATCACCGAATATGTTCAGTCCCCGAGTACTAAATTTGTAACGGAGCATCAACATACGTTTTCCGATCGAGTACCCGTTGACCTCCCTAATATATATGTTTGACGAGAGTTTCTCTGGCTCCAGATTTAAGGTTTAAATCAATTAACTTCTGATTCATACGAATAAAGAAACAAAACAGCAAGCAATGGTTAATTTGAAAGTGATCAAAATGAAATGGACATGTATGTGACTTTTTTCTTTTTATATAAACAGAACATGGCTTTATTCTCGGCATGTATAAAAACATTAGACACGCTGCGTTGGAGCTGATCATGATGGGGTTTTAATTAGTTGTAGAATGGTTTTGATTGGCAATCGTGCTGTATCACTCGAGAATCGCCCACACATATATATGAATAATTCGAGATATTAATCACGGATAATTTAATTACAGATCTACTTGTATATGATTTTCCTTAAATCTATATTAGTTCAGGTTACTGGCGTCATTTTTGTTTGACAAGTGAATAACCGGTGTAAATAGTTTGGTTACCATGTTTACAATAAATCCAAAGATTCAAATTGTCGTTTGCATAAACTCAAAATCACTGAGTACTTGAGTACTAAATTTGTAACCGGTTACCAGTTTTCCGACTGAGTACTCGTTGACAACCTTAGTATACACTGTCATCCATAAATAACTATATAAATATATAACCATATAAATATATATTTGCAATAAGTTTATAAATCATCATGTCAGTTTTTTATTTGAAAGTGATATGTTAACTGCATCAAAGTTGTTGCTGAAAAAAATTCTATGATTTTTTATTTTTGCGGAAAATGTAAAAAAAAAGTGGGGAACGTATTTTTAAGATAAAAACACTATTTCAGCTGAAAAACACCTAACTTCAGCACAATTACGTTTTCTACATATTGATAATAATAATTTTGTGAAATTTTTCAATCTGTCATGATACAGCAATTTTTAAACATCTACAATAATATGTAAATGGCAGTATATATATATATATATATATATATATATATATATATATATATAGTAAAGTCTGTGAACTATTGCATAATGGATTTCTGATAATTGTTATAAAATCATTTAATTCCAGGTTGAATATGATCCTACATCCATTAACACGGCACATGGAGTTGCATTTACAACAGTTTACATTACTGTGGACATTCACGGAACACCCAGACGCTTTAAGTCCCAATATGAGATGCAACTTACAGACGTACCAACATGGTCCAACAACTTGGCCGACGAGTTATACGAAATGTAGATATTGCATGTGCACATATAATTTAAGTTCTGAATAAAACAAGTATTTTCAAGGATAATCCTCCGTGTTCATTTGTGTTAATTTGCAAGAAATAAACTTTCATGTATTCATCTGATAATCCAGTCTCAATAAAATATCTACTAAAATTATTTCCAAAATATATAAAGCTAGGGAGTGTTGACGTACTTAACCATTATTATGATCCTAAGATACTGTGTGTAATAATTATGTACATTCAAAATATTTAGAAAATGGTGAATGTATATATATAGTGTCTTTACACAATTAAATGCAAATTCAATGCTGTAAACGTAATTATTTTCGCAGTAAACTTATTTTCGCTTATTTCGCGGCCGTTGGTTTTGCGCAAAAAAAATACCAAGTGAAAATTATATGATGCTTATTGTTATAGTGCGTATTTCATAAGTAATCGGATATGTCTAAATCTCCTTTACCACGAAAATAAATACACAAAAAATTAAATACGTTTACAGTAACTATTTTACCTTTTCAAACTTGTTTGATTTTTATTTAACCTTTTTTAAATGTTCTCTAATACCTTTTCTCTAACCATTTCATTATTGTTGATAAGTATGATTTATCTGTATCTTATAATCTCCTGGACATTATTATTATATGATGCTCCATGTTCCTGTCATTTTCCATTTTGCTTTCATACATGGCGCATTCAGCTATTTAAACATGAGGTACTTGCCCTTCCAGAGCATTGAGCTTCACTTTCCTGGTTGAAGTTCACATGTTCAACTCAAATTGCCAGTTTTTAAAGATTTTTTTTGGATTGTGATTTGGATATTGTTTGTTTTTTTTATTTGAAAGACATGCTATTGGTAGAAAAGTAGAAGTAATTGCATAGATGAACATTCTTGTTCTTAAAAATTTCAACATTCATTGGCATTTTAAAGTCCATATTTCAGAAAGAAGCATTACACCTAAGATGTTTATATGTTTAACCATGTCCATTTATCAGAAACAACCATACCAAACCATTTCCAAATCACAATCCCAAAGCAAAGTAAAATTTTGAAAATTGGCATGTGAATTTCCACTAGGGAGGCAAGGCCAGATTCTGCCCAAGGTTAAGCACCTTTTGTTTAGAGTGCAACATCTTCTACGTGTGTAATCAAAGGAATATGGAAAAACTATGGGAGGTCAAATATATCAAAGAAATTTTTTGATATTTTTCAACATTATTGTATTGATGGGCTTAACAGCTTTTTGGTGTCTTTGATAACCCCAGGCTATTTAAGATTCACATTAATTCTCCAATATGGAATTGTAAACCATGTAATAAACTTGTGAATAACAACTATTTAGTACCTGAGGAGCAAGATTTTAATGCATCAATTTACATTCTAATATGTCAATCATGGTAATAACAAAATCTACCTAGACTTAATGATATCATGCACATAATTATACAAATATTTACAAATGACTGATTAATAATGATCTAGTAACCATGCATATGGGTAAAATATAAACAGAGAGAGAGAGAGAGAGAGAGAGAGAGAGAGAGAGAGAGAAAGCACGCACAAAAGATTTGATAACCTATAAGTCAAA
Source organism: Anadara kagoshimensis (assembly GCA_021292105.1). NCBI lineage: Eukaryota > Metazoa > Mollusca > Bivalvia > Arcoida > Arcidae > Anadara > Anadara kagoshimensis. The sequence continues at coordinate 59,517,714 of CM037861.1, forward strand.
CAGATTAGCACCTTTTTAAGTATACTTTGCATTGCTGAATCTAAGTTTTGGATGGACACTACATATGTAGAAGTTTATTCTATGATTGTATAGACGTATGTGACCATGTGATTTCTAAAAACCATCAGTGTGATTATAGAGTGTGTCAAATATTTCTAAACATGTTTTAATTTTGAAGCACTAGACTGTCTTAGTTCCTTATTAGTGGTGTTCAGACCAAATGCATTTTACCAAACCCACCTAAGGCAATACTTTGAGTCTTCTTTTTTTTTTTTTTTTTTTTTTTTTGAGGAATTTAAAATTTAAGAAGCAGATAATTTTTATAAACAATGTTTATCTGACAATACAATGTACTACATCCTAATGATCTCACGAGACCATTTATCTTTTGAAATAACTGGCAGCGATATTTCTCCAACAACAAATTGCAGAAAACACTTTCATAACCAAATAACAAATATTTTAGACAGAGATTTACAGACTATATGGGGAACACCAGCACAACATGTGATACCCCTGAACATTTACTGTAAACGTATTTATTTTTGTGGTGTACTAATTTTCACTTATTTCACAGTGGTTTGTTTTGCATGGAAATAAACCACTCAAAAATTATATTATGCATATTGTTTTATAGTGCATATTTAAAAAAGCAAAAATTTAACTAAGCAGATATTTCTAAATTTCCTATACCGTAAATCGGGAAATTTTGGCGTCGGGATAATTTGGCGGTTTTCTCCAAAAATGTGGATGTTGAATTTTGGTGTGTTTAAATTTGGCACTTCACTGAATAAGGCGTTTTATTTTTGGCACTTCATTGAATAAGATGTTAACAAACAGCCACAAGACGAACGGATTATGCTGATTGAAAACCGGAAGTGTTGTAATTTATAAATTAGAAAATGAAATGGAATGCACAATTAAGCCTTCCGGATTTCATAAAATAACGATAATTCAAATTGAAATACCGATTTATCGGTATATATACTATATATGCAAGTTAAAGACAAAAGTACTGTATAAGGGGACAGTTCATTAATAATGAAACAATTACGAAGCGCGTAGTAGTTAATTTTCAACACCCCGCGTGGAACCTTATCACCCTTGACCGACACTCGTTATGGCTTCCGTAATCAACACATTTTACAATTAAACAAACACACGTTTAAAGAAAGTTATGATGATTCTAACTGGGAAACAAAAGAAATAGACACGCGACTACTTAAGTCTATAAGTATTTACTGATTAATAAACAATCACCTGATTAGATGACAGGTAAACACGCGGTAAGGACAATATCGTAGGATATACTTAGTGCACTAAGTCGGGTAGGGTTTTAAAGACCAGCAGACAGACTAGCGCTAGTTTACTTTTGTCGGACCGAAAACTGATTAGTCCGTTTATATTCCTGTTGTAAAATTGAAAAAGTCCGAAAACAAAACATGTCCGACTGGTGATTTTTCACGTCGGTCAAAATAAATTTTTATCGGACAAGTCCGGCAAATATTACCGTTTTCCGGCAGGTTAAGATAAAAGTGCTCTATTACGGAACATCGATTTTCAGGTAAATATTGACATTTCTTTTTTTAGAATATGTATTATTTTGGTGTGTTTAATTTTGGCACTTTTAAGTTGGGTGCCAAATAAACCAAAATTAAACTACAGCCAAAATTTCCCGATTTACGGTAACACGAAAATAAATACAAGTGAAATTAAATATGTTTACAGTATGTGGAACCACAAGCATTATTTATAATAGATATGAAATAGCATAAGTCAATATTTTCACATAACTATTACCTAAACCACCCACATCACACCACTCCCAGTCCAGTTATTCTCAATACAAACTTCTGTAACATTCTGCACATTACCAGAATCGATCATGAAGTATGCTATGTGAACCTCATTTGAGGTCAGAATACAAACATTGTGGCTATGTATCATTCAATCCTCCTTTGTTTCAAGCAATTTGATTGGTCATATTTTTCTGTTTTGTTTGCATGAATGGATTAGCTCTCAGTGACGTCATCATATTATGAATGACACACATAGGCATTTGAATTTCTATGCCATAGCGATGCTATCTTTTACTTGCTACAGCTTTATTGTTATTTGATTGTTGATTTGTTGTTGAAAATTAATTGCTATACGAATTATTCAGTGTGCAAATGTCCAATTCTTTTATACTTCCATTACAAAGGAAATATTAACTTCATTCCTATGATAAAAATCAATTCAATTGGTACAGTATTAATCATGCAAATTGTCTCTTGTACCAAAAACCTTGGGCTCTGTAACTTGAAGCTATCTCAGCAGTCATGAATACTTATCACTTTTGTATCATATTGCCATTAAGTGTCCATAACTGTTCTGATAGCTTAAAATTTCCCAACCCAGGTAGTTGTTTTTGTTTAAATATCTATACAGACACGTAACTATCCATGTGTATGTGTATGTTTTTATACAATCAATGTACATGCAAAATAAGACAAATTAACTTTCCCAATATTTCAATTGTACAATCCTATTAACTACAATCATAATGGCAAGACCTATACTTCAAAATTTGTACAAATTAACAAGCCAGTCAAGGTTATGGGAAAGTATTAAACACAACAACAGTTCCAAAGAGCTATAGGTATATGACCATGTTGACCTGAGTAAAAACTTTATACAAAGTTTTTAAATCATTAAAAATCATTGAAGTGTAATTCAATACTGTAGAATTATCTGTCTAGACAAAGACAGATATGTAACAATACTGAGTAATGTGAAATTTAGCAGAATTTACATTCACAGAAATTATATAAATTAGACTCCATCAAGCTTGCTGACAATTGGGTCAAAATTAACAGTAATATTTTCAGCAGCTTAAAGCAATACCTGTCAAGCTTTCTGTGAATAGATTACCAGGCAAGACGGAAAACCAGTAATGTATGAGAGGGACTTATACCACTGGTCATGTAATTGTAACCCGAAAACCCAACTTACTCTTTCAACTTGATATTTAAAGTATGATCTTTGTTCATTACCAACATGCATAAATAGAGGACTTGACCTTTAATTTTGACCTTGGTTCAAGGCAGTGACAAAATGACACAACTTTCAACCAGTGTGAACATTTGTGTAGTGTCAATGAATCATTCAAAAACAGCAATAAGTAATGTTCTAGGCACAATTTCCCCAAAAACATCCTTGGTACCCTTGACCTTCAGGTTATGACCATGGTTCAAAACTATTACAACCTTTCAACATGGATATATTTTGTGCCAAGTTTCATGAAATTACTTCAAAGCAGCAGTGCGTTAAGATTCAGATATTATTTTCAAACATACTTCCTCCATGGCCTTGACCTTTAAAAGATGACCTTGTGTCAAGGTTATGAAAAATCCCTTGTGACACTGAGACCATAATTATGTGTGTGGTTTTATAAGTTCTGGCCTTGACATGAATATAAAATGGACAAAAAGACATGGTGAGTTTTTTGTTACCCCAATTACACTTAGAGGCTTTGCAAAAACAACTAGAAATCAAGTTGCACGGGATATGAATTTGAGAGACCCAGATAAAACATATCAGAAGATCTGGGTAACTTGTCTACACATTAATACCATTTAAGTTGTTAACTAAAAATATTAACATTAACATTTGTCCATAAATAATCAAATAAAATCATTCAATGCCATCAATGAACGCTGTGGTATGGCACAACCTCCCCTCTACCTGGTACAGGTGAGCTGTGAGCTACATGTAAACATTCCAGTTTATAACTATTATTATTCTGATTCTACTTTACACACTACAGGATAGTCACTCTGTCCATCCTCACAAGCCTCCGATAAAAAACTGCTTGCAGTTCTACCTCCATCATTGTCAAAGATTTGCATATCCCCTGGCATTATGGTTGGCAAGGTAACAGTATACGAATCATCTGTACTGTTTCTGATCTGGTCTATCAGCTCTCTAACTTCAGCACATCTTTCATTCCTGCCTCGTTTATCACTTAAGACGCCGAGGACGTAGTCCTGAATACGCCTCTTTAGACTAATTCTGTCCGAGGTTTGATAGTACTCCTGGAGTTCTCTGGATAACTGACCACACTCTGATTTAATGGAGTCTAAAATTCCTAACCAATCACCTCTTGGTGTTTGATTTAAATAGCATGATAGTATCATAATTTTTTCCTCAGAGGAAAACCTTGGTCCAACTTTTCTTGGTGTCCGTTGACCAGTCTCAAATGTATACTTTTGCTTTGAATTAAACATGATCTCAGGTCCCATAAAAGACTTGATAGGGACTGGGGGAGAGTGATATGGGGATGAATGAAACATTGACTGGTTCCTTGACAGTATCATGCCATTATTTTTGTCCTCTATATAGTTATCATTGCTGTTTGATTCCATAAACATGACACCCTCCTCTTCTGAAGAACAGTCTAGTTCTAATACTTGCACATTTGTTCTCCTTGGTTATCAGCAGTGTAAGACACTTGTGATGATGATTGGTCGGTTCCAGATCCACTAGTCAATGATATTTCATCCAAACATGGCCTTCTAATGAAAAATAAAATATTTTATATAAATAATGAAATAATGGAAAATATTGAATTGATAAAACGCATATGTTCACAACAGTGACATACATATACTTTCATCTATGGAAATATATGTATTTCACTCCAAATTCCTGATTAGAGTTACTTCCCTTTCAGAACAGTGTTCCTGTGTCTGTTTATATTTGTTTTAACTGCACCAACAATCAGCCAGTGTATCCATCAATATTGTCTTGTTGTCTGGTAAACAAAACATCAGTTGTGTTCAACGTGCTGCATTTTTTTAATCGGTTAGCAAAATGTTTGATTCACCAATAACTGACACAGTTCTTGATGAAATGCTCAAGAAGAGCTGGAAGATGTGCAAGGTGTAGACCATAATGATTTTTTGGACATATTTAAAGTTATGAATCATGATTTAAAGTTCGGCAAAGTTATGTTAATGATGTATCACAATTAAAACAGTGACATAAAATAAATAAAACATTTAACAGTAAAGTATACTTCATTGTTAAATATTTTCAATACATTATACATTAATCACAAGAGAAATATTAGCGAGTAGTGATTGAATTTGAAAATTGTATCTATTGCTTTAAAATTCAACACATGCATTGTGTCACTGAAAAATTATCTCATCTTGATAATAGACTTAGCTTTATCAGGGAAATATATTTATGCATGTGTAAGAAATTGGGAGATAGAAACAAGAAACAAGTGACCTTTGTTACTAGTGTGTCCTAAATGCCATTTTATCGTCATTCAAAGCCAAAGATGTACACGGCAGCATTCCATTGAACATAAAACTATTGTTTGTTAACATTATTCAACACTGAAAATATCTAATCTATTGAGAAGACCTGAAAACCAAACCTTTTACTATACTCTTTTCCTTCTTAACTGCAGTTTAGACTAGAACAGTCTTATGTGAGAAAAATACCCCATACCCTGTACCCAACATAACCCAGTTGTTATTTCTAAAATTTGATCTTGTAACCTTGATCCTTGACATATTCACCTATGGTATGCCACAAATCGTCTCATCTTTCTTTATATTTGTGCCAAGTATAATCAGAATCCATCTATGATTGATTGAATGGGGTTTTACATCCCAGTCAAAAATATTTCACTTATATCAAGATAGCACCAGCCATAAGTGAAGTGGCAGAACTTTTGACCTCTGCAGTGTGTTTGAGGCAACGTGCGGAAAGTGTGACACGAGGCATTGGTTTTTAAGTTCTTTTCCCAAGGACCCACAACTTTTATTTATAAATGCTTAATACTTGGCAAAAAACAGTTTCTATCTAATTTCAAGTCTTGTTAAGACCCGGCCCTGATTTTAATCCACAACCTCCCACATAAAAACAAGCATTCTAGCAAATGGACTACCTTAGTGGTCCCATTTATAGACATGGAAGATATACAGCGGACATAATATTAGCAGAGACAGCCACAGACAGATAGATTCAAATATACACCTCTAACTTCATTTGGGGGGTATAATTACCTTTTCTTTTGGAAATCACTATTATTTAGTGATGATACATGACTTCCTGTTCTCTTCTCTCCTCTTTTATCTTCCAGCATTTCTAAAACATATACAAGTAACAAGAATGTCAATAGTTCCCGAATACATGCATGAGGAAACACATTTAAAATATAACAAACGTACTAAATCATATGCACTGTATGATGTAAACTTGATGTGATACTGTAAAACAAGAAATATTGTAAGGTAGAAAGTGTCTTGGTTTTCTATTCATAAACATTCATGCAATAATCAGCTGGATGGACTGGAATTAAATGTCTTGCAACATATAAGGACTCAACACATGACCTTTAAATCATGACCATGTGTCTGCAACCTTTACAATTCCTTACCTTTATCTGGACTCAATCTATCAGGAACTGTGTGGATCTTTTGTTTTCCACTCATATCTGACCTGAAAGAGACAAGAAAAGATGACAAAATACAGTAAAGACCTGTCGAAAGTTAAATACCAAGTTAACAAATTAATGCCAAATAAACAGCTTATCTCGGCACCTGTAACTATATCTTATAAGCTGTTGTCTATCTCTTGGCAACTTTTCAGTTAAAAGCTCGTCATACACGTGCCTGTATCATACATGTATCTCGGTCGTTTGATAGCCGAGCTTTGACTCCTTTTCATGAGCTCAGTGTTAAACTTTTGACAGGTCTGTACAGGTCTGAAACAAGAGACAAATGGGCCTCATCACTCTCACAAAAAACAATGTCTCTGGCAGTTTTTTAAATAGATAGTCTTTATTGTTAAAGTTCCCCATCCTAAATGTCACAGTACACTGAGCTACTGTAATGGTATGATTGATTAGTGAAATATTTCAGTTTACTCAAGTTTATTTTGTAACAGAAAAGAGAAAAAATGCTGGGTTGGACCAAGGATCGAACATGGGACCTCCTGCACTATAGGCAAGTGCTCTACCACTGAGCTACCCAGACAGCTACAATTACATTTTAGTTTTTGTTAGGTATGGTTTGTACTTACATTTTATTATCTACCCTGGCTTCAAGAAGTTCTAGTCGCCTAGACATTTCTCGGTTTATCTTAAACTGCTCCTAAAAAGAAAATATGATAATTTTTAATGCATTCAATCATTAAAGAAATGTAGAAACAGCTCAGGAAGAAATGATAAAGACTGAAAAATCTGGACAGAGGTTGTTTGTGCCTTATATGATGATAGTCTTGAAAAAGATTTAGTAAGAAAGATACAGTCACTTTTTTATCATTAAGAGCATCATAAAAAACATAAATATTAGGACTTTTTGTATAAATAAATCAAACGCTACAATGGTGTAACAGTTACACAGTACAGCACTGTAACTACAAGAGAGGTATGGGTCTTAACAGTTACACTGTACAGCACTGTAACTACAAGAGAGGTATGGGTCTTAACAGTTACACAGTACAGCACTGTAACTACAAGAGAGGTATGGGTCTTAACAGTTACACAGTACAGCACTGTAACTACAAGAGAGGTATGGGTCTTAACAGTTACACAGTACAACACTGTAACTACAAGAGAGGTATGGGTCTTAACAGTTACACAGTACAGCACTGTAACTACAAGAGAGGTATGGGTCTTAACAGTTACACAGTACAGCATTGTAACTACAAGAGAGGTATGGGTCTTAACAGTTGCACAGTACAGCACTGTAACTACAAGAGAGGTATGGGTCTTAACAGTTACACAGTACAGCACTGTAACTACAAGAGAGGTATGGGTCTTAACAGTTACACAGTACAGCACTGTAACTACAAGAGAGGTATGGGTCTTAACAGTTACACAGTACAGCACTGTAACTACAAGAGAGGTATGGGTCTTAACAGTTACACAGTACAGCACTGTAACTACAAGAGAGGTATGGGTCTTAACAGTTACACTGTACAGCACTGTAACTACAAGAGAGGTATGGGTCTTAACAGTTACACAGTACAGCACTGTAACTACAAGAGAGGTATGGGTCTTAACAGTTACACAGTACAGCACTGTAACTACAAGAGAGGTATGGGTCTTAACAGTTACACTGTACAGCACTGTAACTACAAGAGAGGTATGGGTCTTAACAGTTACACAGTACAGCACTGTAACTACAAGAGAGGTATGGGTCTTAACAGTTACACAGCACTGTAACTACAAGAGAGGTATGGGTCTTAACAGTTACACAGTACAGCACTGTAACTACAAGAGAGGTATGGGTCTTAACAGTTACACAGTACAGCACTGTAACTACAAGAGAGGTATGGGTCTTAACAGTTACACAGTACAGCACTGTAACTACAAGAGAGGTATGGGTCTTAACAGTTACACAGTACAGCACTGTAACTACAAGAGAGGTATGGGTCTTAACAGTTACACTGTACAGCACTGTAACTACAAGAGAGGTATGGGTCTTAACAGTTACAGAGTACAGCACTGTAACTACAAGAAAGGTATGGGTCTTAACAGTTACACAGTACAGCACTGTAACTACAAGAGAGGTATGGGTCTTAACAGTTACACAGTACAGCACTGTAACTACAAGAGAGGTATGGGTCTTAACAGTTACACAGTACAGCACTGTAACTACAAGAGAGGTATGGGTCTTAACAGTTACACTGTACAGCACTGTAACTACAAGAGAGGTATGGGTCTTAACAGTTACACAGTACAGCACTGTAACTACAAGAGAGGTATGGCTCTTAACAGTTACACAGTACAGCACTGTAACTACAAGAGAGGTATGGGTCTTAACAGTTACACTGTACAGCACTGTAACTACAAGAGAGGTATGGGTCTTAACAGTTACACAGTACAGCACTGTAACTACAAGAGAGGTATGGGTCTTAACAGTTACACAGTACAGCACTGTAACTACAAGAGAGGTATGGGTCTTAACAGTTACACAGTACAGCACTGTAACTACAAGAGAGGTATGGGTCTTAACAGTTACACAGTACAGCACTGTAACTACAAGAGAGGTATGGGTCTTAACAGTTACACAGTACAGCACTGTAACTACAAGAGAGGTATGGGTCTTAACAGTTACACAGTACAGCACTGTAACTACAAGAGAGGTATGGGTCTTAACAGTTACACAGTACAGCACTGTAACTACAAGAGAGGTATGGGTCTTAACAGTTAAACTGTACAGCACTGTAACTACAAGAGAGGTATGGGTCTTAACAGTTACACAGTACAGCACTGTAACTGCAAGAGAGGTATGGGTCTTAACAGTTACACAGTACAGCACTGTAACTACAAGAGAGGTATGGGTCTTAACAGTTACACTGTACAGCACTGTAACTACAAGAGAGGTATGGGTCTTAACAGTTACACAGTACAGCACTGTAACTACAAGAGAGGTATGGGTCTTAACAGTTACACAGTACAGCACTGTAACTACAAGAGAGGTATGGGTCTTAACAGTTACACTGTACAGCACTGTAACTACAAGAGAGGTATGGGTCTTAACAGTTACACAGTACAGCACTGTAACTACAAGAGAGGTATGGCTCTTAACAGTTACACAGTACAGCACTGTAACTACAAGAGAGGTATGGGTCTTAACAGTTACACTGTACAGCACTGTAACTACAAGAGAGGTATGGGTCTTAACAGTTACACTGTACAGCACTGTAACTACAAGAGAGGTATGGGTCTTAACAGTTACACAGTACAGCACTGTAACTACAAGAGAGGTATGGGTCTTAACAGTTACACAGTACAGCACTGTAACTACAAGAGAGGTATGGGTCTTAACAGTTACACAGTACAGCACTGTAACTACAAGAGAGGTATGGGTCTTAACAGTTACACAGTACAGCACTGTAACTACAAAAGAGGTATGGGTCTTAACAGTTACACAGTACAGCACTGTAACTACAAGAGAGGTATGGGTCTTAACAGTTACACAGTACAGCACTGTAACTACAAGAGAGGTATGGCTCTTAACAGTTACACAGTACAGCACTGTAACTACAAGAGAGGTATGGGTCTTAACAGTTAAACTGTACAGCACTGTAACTACAAGAGAGGTATGGGTCTTAACAGTTACACAGTACAGCACTGTAACTGCAAGAGAGGTATGGGTCTTAACAGTTACACAGTACAGCACTGTAACTACAAGAGAGGTATGGGTCTTAACAGTTACACTGTACAGCACTGTAACTACAAGAGAGGTATGGGTCTTAACAGTTACACAGTACAGCACTGTAACTACAAGAGAGGTATGGGTCTTAACAGTTACACAGTACAGCACTGTAACTACAAGAGAGGTATGGGTCTTAACAGTTACACAGTACAGCACTGTAACTACAAGAGAGGTATGGGTCTTAACAGTTACACAGTACAGCACTGTAACTACAAGAGAGGTATGGGTCTTAACAGTTACACAGTACAGCACTGTAACTACAAGAGAGGTATGGGTCTTAACAGTTACACAGTACAGCACTGTAACTACAAGAGAGGTATGGGTCTTAACAGTTACACTGTACAGCACTGTAACTACAAGAGAGGTATGGGTCTTAACAGTTACACAGTACAGCACTGTAACTACAAGAGAGGTATGGGTCTTAACAGTTACACAGTACAGCACTGTAACTACAAGAGAGGTATGGGTCTTAACAGTTACACAGTACAGCACTGTAACTACAAGAGAGGTATGGGTCTTAACAGTTACACAGTACAGCACTGTAACTACAAGAGAGGTATGGGTCTTAACAGTTACACAGTACAGCACTGTAACTACAAGAGAGGTATGGGTCTTAACAGTTACACTGTACAGCACTGTAACTACAAGAGAGGTATGGGTCTTAACAGTTACACAGTACAGCACTGTAACTACAAGAGAGGTATGGGTCTTAACAGTTACACAGTACAGCACTGTAACTACAAGAGAGGTATGGGTCTTAACAGTTACACAGTACAGCACTGTAACTACAAGAGAGGTATGGGTCTTAACAGTTACACAGTACAGCACTGTAACTACAAGAGAGGTATGGCTCTTAACAGTTACACAGTACAGCACTGTAACTACAAGAGAGGTATGGGTCTTAACAGTTACACAGTACAGCACTGTAACTACAAGAGAGGTATGGGTCTTAACAGTTACACAGTACAGCACTGTAACTACAAGAGAGGTATGGGTCTTAACAGTTACACAGTACAGCACTGTAACTACAAGAGAGGTATGGGTCTTAACAGTTACACTGTACAGCACTGTAACTACAAGAGAGGTATGGGTCTTAACAGTTACACAGTACAGCACTGTAACTACAAGAGAGGTATGGGTCTTAACAGTTACACAGTACAGCACTGTAACTACAAGAGAGGTATGGGTCTTAACAGTTACACAGTACAGCACTGTAACTACAAGAGAGGTATGGGTCTTAACAGTTACACAGTACAGCACTGTAACTACAAGAGAGGTATGGGTCTTAACAGTTACACAGTACAGCACTGTAACTACAAGAGAGGTATGGGTCTTAACAGTTACACAGTACAGCACTGTAACTACAAGAGAGGTATGGGTCTTAACAGTTACACAGTACAGCACTGTAACTACAAGAGAGGTATGGGTCTTAACAGTTACACAGTACAGCACTGTAACTACAAGAGAGGTATGGGTCTTAACAGTTACACAGTACAGCACTGTAACTACAAGAGAGGTATGGCTCTTAACAGTTACACAGTACAGCACTGTAACTACAAGAGAGGTATGGCTCTTAACAGTTACACAGTACAGCACTGTAACTACAAGAGAGGTATGGGTCTTAACAGTTACACAGTACAGCACTGTAACTACAAGAGAGGTATGGGTCTTAACAGTTACACAGTACAGCACTGTAACTACAAGAGAGGTATGGGTCTTAACAGTTACACAGTACAGCACTGTAACTACAAGAGAGGTATGGGTCTTAACAGTTACACTGTACAGCACTGTAACTACAAGAGAGGTATGGGTCTTAACAGTTACACAGTACAGCACTGTAACTACAAGAGAGGTATGGGTCTTAACAGTTACACAGTACAGCACTGTAACTACAAGAGAGGTATGGGTCTTAACAGTTACACAGTACAGCACTGTAACTACAAGAGAGGTATGGGTCTTAACAGTTACACAGTAAAGCACTGTAACTACAAGAGAGGTATGGGTCTTAAAGGTTAATATGAGGAATGTACAATATATCTTAATAATCTACATTTCTGTATTTTCATAAATTAAAGGGCCCTCTTACAAATTTCCCTTTTGTGGCCCAACTGCCACATACATGTACCACTTATCCTTAAAATATCATGCTTCAAAATATCTAAGGGATAGCTACATATGTTCAATAAATGCAACAAAAGATATATTTTCTGCACAAATTTGCTGACTTTCTATGTGGACAAGCTATCCTAATTCTATACTTAGGTTAAGTCACATATTTTACTCTACTGATAATAACCTGTAAAACTTTCTTCATGTCAGTTCTCTCATCTAAATTATTTTCTTCTATTCCTTGATGATTGTCTTCTTTCTAAAAATAAGTTAAAAATTGAATTAAAACAATTGCAACATCAAGAGTTGAACCATAAGCTGCCTATACCTATAGCTTGTGGGGTTATCATGGTCATGAACTTGAAAACAACAGGGTCATCCTTTCAACAAGAGACCTAACAGTACTGATCTGGCACTTTATTTAAATGATCTTACTAAAGTATGATACATTATGTATATTTGCCATGTCACCAAATGAAGCTGATAGTTTGTTATATTACCTTATAGGTGTTTGTTTACACGAATAAGACTGACCTTGTTTCATTCAATTCAAACTGAAATTAATGTATTGATGTCTGGAAAATGCACAGTAATATTTAAATGAACAGTTAAACACATAGAAGAATATCAAGACTATGGCGCTTTCTCTTGATAAAGATTTAAAATGACGTGAAAATAGTTATTTTTTTTCATTAACTTTGACATACATTTGATTCTACATAAATGATAACTATTGTTGACCAATAGCATGAACCTTCAGTACCAATTTGGTTCCAATTAATTGGATTTGTTGTTTTTTTTTTTTTTTTTTGTTTGTTTGTTTTTTTTCCAGGAGTAGATTTTTAAGAATCTTGGCTAAAAGGTTACTTATGTTAAATCCCCAGGGTCCAACATTTTATGTATATATAATGAACCAAATTTGGCAAATTGGAACATGATTAATACACTTGTGGTAAAACAAAGTATTGTTTATTTACCCTATGTCAGGGATATAATATAGCAAAAACACAACTATTTTGTACATTTTCAATGAGACAAGTACCTTAAATCAAACATTTTACCACTGTAGATACCAACCCAAATTGCATTTTGTTGCATTTCAGGATACTTAAAGCAGATTAGCAGTATACAAGTATTATAACTAAAGTTAGTTATATACGTCTCTGTCTTAAAGGATGGTGTCAAAAACTGAAATAAGGATCATGCCTGAACTTATGTAAGTAAATGAATTATTGATTTCCTGTAAAATAATATGTGTGGATATAAGATAAATAAACATTACTTGGTTTTCTCAGGACTCTATTACCCTTTTGTAAATGGATCGGGGGACCTTGCAATTGTGAAATTAAGCATCATAATGGCCAAAATTGTTAAAAACTGTGAGGGATTTTGAATTAATAATGGGACAGAATATCAGCCCCAAAACAACCCACCGAGAACCCTGTTACTACTCATTATGCACCATAGCATGCCATGTATTCATAACTTACATCTAGATCTTCTTCATATCTGAATGCCAGAAATATAAGACTACCAGTATCTTGTTGATTCTTTGGTTCACTATAATTAAACTTGTTGAATCTTTTATCAGGTTTGATAAACATAAAATAATGCATTAGAGCTTGAGCAAGTCCCTCAACATATACATGATGGTTCACAATGGCTTTTGATTCAGTCTTTTTCACTTCAATGGGAATTAAAAATTTATCTATACAACCTACAACTATTAAACCATCATAGTAGCCGTCCATGTACCGAATACATTTCCTTAGACCCAAACACTTGTCAACTGCCCATGTGGCTGGTTTTAGACAGGAAAAATTGACCCCTGAAAGTCCAGTTACGGCGTCAGTTCCAATACAAAACTCGGCTATTTTCTTATTCATGTTGGTTCTCTCCAATTCTTCAAGAGTTTTCTTAACCCTTTTCCTTAGTCTATTGAGTGCTTCTTTGAAACTTATTGGATGTAATGCGTTGCATGCATGTTCACAAACTTCGTGAAGTTTTGCAAGTCTGTGGGTGCATCCTTTTACGCCATGGCAAATATCGTTGTAACTTTTCATGCTTATAAACGCCATTGAGATATGAAAACTACTGAGAAGAAAGGATAATGGCGTATATAATGACCAACTGATAAGTTTTGAGTGTTGACATACATATCAAAACAAAAGCGGAAACGGAAGACAGGTGCGAATAGACAAACTAAGATGTGAAACACATCACACGCATTGATTCTTTTGCACTTTCCGAACCATTTCAACAATGAAAACAAAAACTAACATAATCGTTTCCATTTTACTCGCCGGTGCTATCTTATTATCTTAATATACACAACATAATCAAATTTGTAAGCACTCTAAGAGTGAAAGTACTCATCGTCAGTTTGCTACACTTTTTCGTTAATCTCATTTTGACATTTTCCGGAAGAGTTAACAAGCGGTTTATTTGTAAAGTTACAAACATGATGCGATGATGCTCCCATATAAAAGTGACGGATTGTTGCATAAATAAATGTGCACCATCCGACAATATAGATGTAAGATTGTGGGTGCATTTACTGGGTTAGTTTCGTTTTACATAACACTTCACTGGTTCATGCAGACGCAGTTTCAGTTTCAACCATGCCAACTGTCACTTGGAAAGTTCAGTGTTTTGTTGCACAGGCCAGAGATTACTTACTTACAAAAAACCATGTTCAATATAGTAAGGTTCTCTTGCGTGTCAATGAACATCTTATCTTTATTTAATTTGGGCTGTTTCATTTTTAATCCAGACCCGCCCCTGCCTAATGGATGACAAATGAATAATATTTTTTATCCATGGAAATTTTAAGCAGTATGGTTACTTTTTGTTGTTATTCCAACAAGTCTTGGTTAGTTTTTTCTTCTAAAATTCCAAGACTATTATATCCCCTTGGTTGACATTGAAAATTTAGAAAAATTTTCGATTTTCCAAACAGTTTTTCAATTTTTTCTAGAATTTCAGTGTCGTTCATACTTAAATTTACTGGAATTCCAGCATCATCCACACAGGTACCTGGGGAATGAATTTTAAGTATTTCATAAAAATAACAAAATAGCGTATCACATATATGATTTCATGTTGAAGTGTTCATTATGTTTTATGTTTATTGAATTACTTAACATAACCAATTATTGTAATTGAGTTCGAGCAATAAAGATATTATTATTATTATATAAAAAGAGTACTCTTTTTATATATGTGATATGCTATTTTTTTTATTAAATGCTTAAAATCCATTCCCCGGGTACCTGTGATCATCCATACCAAACTTATTGGAATTCCTGTTAGATTTTCAAAAAAGATCTGGCGTGATCCATACCAAATTTTATTGGAATTCCATGCAGCCACATTTGCAAAAAAGTTCTGTAAATCCATTGTTTTCATCCATACCCAAAATTTACTGGAATTTCAGAGCGTTTTCTTGCAAAAATATTCTGGATACCATTGTCATCTATGGGTTGGAGGTGGAAGGGGGGCTGCAGTAAATCTGGGTATGCCCAATAGGTGATGAGTACCTGAGTTGTGACAGTAGCCACACAAAGCAGTGATTAAAATACATGTAATAAAACGCTTATTGCCTTTAACATTTCTAATTCACTGAATTTGTTTATTTTTTTTCAATTTCAGAAATTCACAAAATGGGAAATCGTTTCAGTTTTGCACATTCAAGGGGTTCTGGTGAGCAGAGTTCAGAAAGACGAGGGGTTAAAAGGAAGCATGAAGATGACCTTGACAGTTCAGGAAGATATACACCCCCACCATCACCTGACAGTAATCAGAATGCAGATATTTTACATACTCCAAAACGGTACGATTTCTTAACCCAGTGTTCATTCTAGATGGGATCGTTGCTTCCTTATTTTTCCCAATGACACAATTGTCAAGGCCTTTAGAGGGATCATTTATAATAATACAAGAATGCAAAAATACTGATGTTATGGCATTTTAGAGGAAAGGTCTTTGCAATGGTCTCTTCTAAAAAATCCTAAAATGAAATTACAGCATTGAAAAAAATTAGTAATTGTTTTGGGTGGACAAATGTTAAGCATATGTATCTTGTCACAGTGTTTTGATATACAGAGCCACTGATGTGAAGGCAAGCTACATGTTCCATCTGATGATGGGCTTGATGTGCAAGTGAGCTACAAATGAGACTTGTCTGTGTGATATTTTTTATTTTTGTTATTTCAGAAAGAGGATTCAATCTACATCAAAATACATCTACCAGACCTTGTTTTTAGATGGAAAAGATAGTGATATTTCTGTTGTTGCATTGGACAAAGTTTGGCCATTACATAAAATATATATCAGTCAGGTAATTCAGTATTTCCAATCACTTCGATTCACATAGCTGATTGATTGCTTAATTGATTCATTGATTGGATGGGTGGTTGTTTGGTTGGTTGGTTGGAGTTTACGTATCAGTCAGGAATATTTCTCTTACAACGAGCTGTCACCAGCTATAGGAAAAGTGACAGAAATGTTTACTTTTGGCGAGTTTGCAGTGCACTCAGGAAAATGTGCAGAGAGGTGTCTTTAACATGCCACACCTGCCAGACACAGGACATCAGTTTTTAAGGTCTCTTTTAAAGGACCCTGTTACCTTCGTTACTAAGTGCCGAGTGTTTGGCGAAAGAACAGTCACTACCTTTTTCTAAGTCGTGGTCAGAACTGGCCAGGGTTTGAACCCCCAAACTCCCATATACTAAGTGAGCGCTCAACCAACTGAGCTACCATAGCTGTACACCTGGTATTGATATAATAAACAGTAGGACCGTGATCTTTGAAACTGAAACCTCTTTGAATTAACCTATAAAAAGCTATCTTGGCAAGTTGCTTGTGTGTCGAGGTGTAGTGATCTGTAAGTGCATGCTTTACACCTCTCTGTCATCAAGACACCTTGATCAAATAAGAAAGGTCCAAAGTTTACACATATTAATTTACAATGCAATCTTAAGGGTATATTCACTATATTGTATGTCTTAACAAATTTGTTCAATTTTGATAGGTTTCTGTTTTTTTGTTTATTCAGACTTTAGTCTTCACAGTTTGTATTGTAATTATTAGAGCTTTAATTGTGAGACAAAAAGGCATCGCAATATCGCCAAACTTTTGACAATATCTTGATAATTCCAAAAAAATTTGCTCAAAAGCTTGGTCTTTTGCAGTTAACTGATATATACATCAAACACGATATGCATTGATACATTGTATATTTATTACGTCACCCATCAATAGTGATTTGTTTATGGTTTACAGCAAAACTACAAGTTTAATCTGCATATACATGCTTATACAAATTTTTGGCTGCGACTGATGTAGACAATCTTTAGAAAATACTGGGTTTGATGTCCTTTGGTGGGGTGTAATGTATCTTCTGGGCTATATACAGAGACATATGATAAATACATACTTGCTGAGATGTACTACATGCATGTTGTTCTTCATCAGTTCTTGTTTCCCTGTTACATTTCTGGATTGCTGAGATGTACTACATGCATGTTGTTCTTCATCAGTTCTTGTTTCCCTGTTACATTTCTGGATTGCTGAGATGTACTACATGCATGTTGTTCTTCATCAGTTCTTGTTTCCCTGTTACATTTCTGGATTGCTGAGATGTACTACATGCATGTTGTTCTTCATCAGTTCTTGTTTCCCTGTTACATTTCTGGATTGCTGAGATGTACTACATGCATGTTGTTCTTCATCAGTTCTTGTTTCCCTGTTACATTTCTGGATTGCTGAGATGTACTACATGCATGTTCTTCATCAGTTCTTGTTTCCCTGTTACATTTCTGGATTGCTGAGATGTACTACATGCATGTTGTTCTTCATCAGTTCTTGTTTCCCTGTTACATTTCTGGATTGCTGAGATGTACTACATGCATGTTGTTCTTCATCAGTTCTTGTTTCCCTGTTACATTTCTGGATTTCACCTCATCCCTGACCTGACTGCTTCAATATAAGTGAAATTCTTGACTGGGGTGTAAAACTAGAAGACTCCTCACTACTCTTCAGCCAGTTCTTGTTTAACAGTTACATTTTCATTGCAGTCGCCCTACTTTGCCTGTATGTTTAATGGACAGTGGTTAGAATCTACTCAGGATGTGATTGAGATGGACATTCAGGATCCAAATATTGATGAATCAGGTTTGTTATATAATCACAATTAAAATGTATTATAAAAACAACAGGCTGTTATTTGCAAACAAAGTTTAGGGGATAAATAAGCATCACCCTGTTTGTCTATCTGTCCATCTAGAGATCCATCCCAATATCATGTCTGCTGCATACCTTCCATGTCTAAAAATGGATTTTGATCAAACTTGGTACCAACATGAGATGATGTGTCACATACTATATTTAGATACATGGGTCAAGGTCATAAGGTCAAATCTAAGAAATAACATCTCAGGGGCAGGGCCCCACAAACGCCGATAAGGTCATTCGGCAGTAAAAATCACCGCTAAAAAAAAAAAAAACCTCATTCATAACACACCCCCCGCCCTTCTTCATTGGTTTACAGAGCTTTTTGGTGGAGCTTACATTTCGTCTAGAATGTTACACAGCAAAAATCTACTTTCAGATGCTTCCTTTCTTTCTTCATTTTATTTATGAAAAACTTTATTCATCCAAACAGTCACCACAAAGTCGGGAAAGACTACACTACAGCCATGTGCTTTGGTTACTTTCTGTCACTATCATGATTATGTCCCTTTAATACCTGTTTATTCAAAGCAGAGTGGGTAACTACTATTTGTTGGGTTAAAGTAAAAAAAAATATGGCTGTCACATGTTTTACTGCTTACATGGTCTTAATAATTAAAATCTGGGTTTATTTAGAAGAATATTAAAGAGATCATGATTTTATTATCATCATACAGCATTCCTATGAATAAGGAATATATAATAAGGTAATTTTGTTCATCTGCCTTGTGCAATACACATCATTTGCCTACAGTAGCTCTGTTCCAGAAATGGAGATTTTCTTTTTTGTGCCGAATATTTAAATAGGATTCGAATAACAGCCAACTAATATTCAAATGCTTAATTTGGTACATGTATTCTTTTCAGCTCTATTGTTTCACCTTGCTGTTTGAATCAACTGAGGTCTCGTAAGGTATTTTGTTTACACGATTTGTTGAACACACGTGGTCTCGGTAATAATTAAGTGATTAGAGGATTAACTCTGGTGTTGATTATTACACAGTCAATGATTAATTAATTATCACACCGATTGTACTCCTGTGGGACACGTGGCTTCATCTTAGTCTTGTGTGATTTCTCGATCGTGAACTAATCTTAATTGACAAGACAAAATTTAGAAGGTTTATAGGGGGGGAAAAACTGAATGACCGAATTTCAATTCGGCGTTTTATTTGCCAATTTGGCGATTTTTAGCCGATTTTGGCGATTTGTGGGGCCCTGCTCAGGGGGTTATCTTGTCTTTTTTTATCAGCCATTCTGGTTTTTTTTTACTCTGACCAACTTAATCCTACTTGGGTGAACTCTAGAGCGAAGAAATTTTCAGTCTGCTTGCTAAAGATTTGTGGTTTTCTCCAGGCACTCTGATTTCTATCACTTTCCCAAAGCTGCTTCCATGATATAAGTGAGAGAATCTTGACTGGGATTTAAAACATCATTACTCCAATCCACTTATGGTTTATTTTAAACATTTTATTTTTAGGTCTGAAGATTGCATTTGGATCGTTTTATAAAGATTATGTTATATTTAAACCAGTACAATGTATTAGTGTCCTTGCTGCAGCTACCCTCTTACAGTTGGTAAGTACATATTGGGATCAATTCTAAAAGCCATTTGGTATCACACTGTTGATACCAAGTGATATCCACATTACCACTTATGGCAACTATAGCTCTATGAAATCTTTATGATTTTATACAAACAAATGTGTTTTTGTGTTTTCTTGTCTCTCTATTTTTAAATTTGATCTTTTAAAGAAAGAGGGAGATATTAAATTTGAACTTCCATACCTCTGTCCATCTAGACATTTCTTGTCTAGAGCAATTCTCCAAAACCACGATGCACTATTATATGAAACTTGGTGTAAAACATCAACATTGATATATGTGATAGGAGATTCACATATCCTTTATCCCAGTTGGTTTGCTGATTTTTCCTGGGAGTTATGTCCCTTTGAACATAAGTGTAAAAAACCCACAAAGTACCAGAAGTTCTTGTTGTAACACATAACTATTGAGAGAAGATGCACATATCATTTACTCGAGTTGTTTGCTCATTTTTCTGAGAATTATACCCCTTTAAACATATGATGTAATCATGAAAAAGTACCAGGAGATTAATCCTAGTTTACTGAATTTGCTTATTGCTTTGTTATTGCAGGATGGTTTGATACAGCAGTGTGAAGGGATGATAAGAGAGACTATCAGGTTAGTCACGATAAATGGAATTATATCGGGGAGTATATATAGGAACTATCAGGGAGTATATATAGGAACTGTAGAGATTTTCTCAGATTCACTGATTCATTGTTCATTCTGGAATTGGGCCATGTGGCCATTGATCCTTTATTTTGCCAATTGATTCCATTTTTAAGGGCTCATTTGGTCATATTTATCATTAGATGAATGCAAAAATATTATTGTTAAGGTGTTTTAGCAGATTTTTTTTTTTTTTTTTTTTTTTTAATAAAATGTTATCTGCCATGTAATAAATGTTTGAACAGTGCCATTTTTTCTTGGCATAGATAACTTGGATTCTTCAGAGTCATAACTTGACAGTTTTCAGATTACAGTAGTTCTTTATACTTCAAATACATGTATAGTTAAATGTGTATTAATCAATATTATAAAGAACAAAATGTAGAAAATACAAGTAAACAACAGTATGATGAGTGAAACTATTAACTTGAACTAGTTTTGAAAGCAGAAAACTATTGTACATGTATATTGTGTATGGTACTTTTAGACTTTAATTTTGAAACCCGTCTGATGCTTCTTTCTGTTATTACATTCAAATCATTTATGAAACTGGCAATGGTTCATTAAAGTCAAATTAAACAGAGTAGAATTGAGAAGTAGACTAATAGTGTTTTACAATCCAGAAGAAAATGGGGGATATTAAATTCAAGTTTCCATCTATCCCTCCGTCCTTCTTTCCATCCAAAATGCTTGTCTGTGCAAATTCTCCATATGAAGTAATATTTCAAGAAACTTGGTACAAAGCATCAACATTGATAGGAGATGTGCATACCATTAACCAGAGTTGGTTTGCTCATTTTCCTGGGAGTTATTGCACTTTAAATATAAGTGCAAATCATTAAAAAAAGAACCTAAGGGCGGGGGCTCCTAATTCACTGAATTTGTTTGTTTCATTTATATCGAGCCAATCAGTTCTGGGATAGTGTAGAACAGGAGTGCATGCCCTAAGTTACCCACCAGTATTTGTCAAGTAAACTGACATATTTTTTCACATTAAGATCTATTCTAAGTGGGATATAAACGTAGGTGGTAAGAGGCACTGTGATATGTAAACACATACTCTACACCACATGGCCACCGAGGACTCTATAAAATACAAGAGAATGTTACTATAGTAATAATGATAAATTATTTTATTTTATTTTGACAGTTCTGATACAGTAGTCTGTTTCCATAGAGCAGGGATTACTTATGGTTTAGAGACTGTAAGAAAGGAGTGTTTTGATTGGCTACTTTTAAACATCCTTACCACAAAGAATGTTGAGGTCCTGAAAGATATCGGGTAAGATTCTTTTGATTGATTGATGGTATGATTGTGGAGGGTTTTACATTCCAGTCAAGAATATATCACTTGAATCTAGAAGTGAAGTGGCAGCAATTTTTACCATTGCAGAGTGCTCAGCAATGTGCAAAGAGAGTTCTTTAACATGCCATGCCTGCAGTTTTCAGGTTCCTTTTGAAGACCCCAGTGACATTCATTTTTAAATGCCAAGTGATTGGCATAAGAACAGTCACTACCTATTTTCAAGTATTGGTTAGAACCTGGTCAGGGTTGGAGCCCACAGCCTCCCACATACGGGGCGAGCACTTACCAGCTGAGAGATTTTTTTATGTTTACAAATGCATGTATATGAATACATTATTTTATTTTAACAGCTTATTATAGAACATATTCATGCTAGCTAGAAATATTAGCCACATGGTGCATAAATAATATAGAGACCATGTTATTATATGAATAACCATCTACATGCAAAAAGGACACTTACCGATGGGTAAAAAATCAAGATTTTCAATTTTTGTTCCATTTTTGAAGCACCAACATGGAATTATAAAATAATAATAAAAGTGAAATCACTCCAGAATTTTTAGAGAAATTGTTTAAAACACATGGACCTTTCAATGCTGATAATTGAGTTCCGAAACTTAATCCTGTCAAAGGTTAAGACACAATTTTGAACCCCGGCTTGCATGTATACTTTAACAAGGTTATGGTTTAATTTTTTGCAGTGTTGATCTGATGAAGAAACTGATCTCCACCAGTAGTCTGTATGTGATGCAGGTTGAAACAGATATCTATACAATGCTCAAGAAGGTATGTATAGGCAAACAACATTGACTCGTCCACTTGACCTGAAATTTAAGTATTTATTTTGGATGAGTACATTTATGTGTACAGGGATCACATGGGTTTATTAAATCTACATAATGTGAATACTAGTCATGTATCTTATGAATTGTGAATCCTAACACTACCCTTTTATTTGGTGCATCCTTCTATATGAATATTCCCTACAAAAGGTCAATCGGACAGGTCAGTGTTGTTTGCCTATATTATCAATTGATTGTTTTGATATATAAGACACATTACTTTAAGTCAAGAAATGTTTATGACGGTTTATATTCAGTTATTTTCAAGTTATTTGGGTACTTTTATGTTTGTGTTGTCGGATTACAGTGATTCCAAGTTACAGTAAAACTTTGTTTCATGGCCACCATTTGTTCAGTTGTTTGGTGTTATAATACATTATTCAGTGGTAAATCTTGTAGTTTTGTTTATAAAGATACCGGTAAACAAAGAACATATGGAATTTTTGGACTTCAAAATAATGTTACAATAAAGGAGGTGGCAAAGTTATCAAGGAACATTATAACATACATTGAAAATGTTTTGTGAATTTTTTGTTATAATGTTATAAATGGGTCTATAACTAGGCTTATAAAGTTGAACATAGAACAAATGAATTTGGGGAGTTCAAAATGGTGTTGTTATTGTTATGAGATTTTTCATGTATTAATATATTCGTGAAAGTTTTACTTATGCACCATGTTACTCTTGCCGATTTACATGACAATCTTAACCATTTGAAGCTAGGCAGTGAGAGGTACAGTGAGCACTCAAGTTAAACCACTTGACCACCAAAGCCACTTCTGATACAAGTAAATGTTTGATACATGATTCACATTTCTATCAAGTTATTTCTTATTTATGTTTATCAGTGGGTGTTCCTGCAGTTACATCAAAACTGGTGTGGTACAGGTAAAGATCTGATACACGATTCGGATGACTTCTATAAACAAAAACTGTGTAGTAAGTATTATATATATATATATCGTCAAAGCTTTTTATATAGGCCACCCAAAGGAACTTTTAAAAGTTCCCTTTATGGGCAGTTGTGCCTTATATAAAGGTTCAGATAACATGAATTAAGAGTAAAAGAGATCATTTTATTAGCCTTAAAAAGCAGGTGGTCTATTTATAGAGGTGACTTTTAAGGTATGTTTGACTCTATTTATAGAGTAAGTGTTTGGAGTTTTACTCTTGTTTTCGTAATATTACACTTTTACACTTATATCCAGATGTCGACAAGTTTCAGAAATTTATACCTTTGCATAGGCTTATAACATTGGACATGGGTCATTCTTTTTCTTGACAGATCTACTTCAACATGTGACACAAGTTTCTAAGGTCTTCTCAGATAGTTTAAGTGACTATCATTAATAAATCAATCAATTTAGGGTATGACCTGGTGGAAAATTGATCCAAAATCTCCTACATCCTCTGCTGAGTGATCTAAAGCAGACACTTACGAATGATCTAAAGCAGACACTTACGGATCATGGTGCATCTCACATAGGTTTGATTTCCACTTGGAACAAATTCTAGTGTGAGAAAGTTTGTCAGTTCACTTGCTGGAGGAGAGGCCGCGGTGGCCTAATGGATAAGATGCCAGCCTTCAAACCCAGGGTCTTTCACCGCTGTGAGTTCTAGTCCCGCTGAGACCACATGTGGGAGAGTGAATTTTCCTTGCCGTTGGCCTTTACTGGTTCATCTGGTATCAGTATAATGAACTGGGGGAGTGGTACGCTTGTCTGCTGTGTACTGACTCTGTGAGCTAGCACGTTAAAGTCGCCCCAAGTGCGCGCTTGTACAAGGCAGACCATACAACACACTGGCACTTCACATGCATACTTGAAATAGTTCATAGATTAATCCATAGTTCTCGTCGCGAATAGCTGAAAAATTGCTGATGTGACGTTAAGCAACATTCAACCAACCAACCAACTTGCTGGAGGCCTGTGGCTTTCTCCAGGCACTCCTGTTTCCTCCATCCTTGAATTGACTGCCTTGATATAAGTTAAAGAATCCTGACTGGCAAATAAAACTCCATTACTCCACTCATTAGTGACTGGACCTACTCTATATGCAGCAAGTTTATTATTTACTTTGCTTTACAAGGCAGTAGAATTTATAGCACTTTGAATGAAAACCAAAGACGTTCAGTTTCAAAACTCAGCAAATTATGGTCTTTGATCTTTAATAGATAGCAATCTAAATAACTTTTATACCCATGAGGTTTTCTTTGTTTATATTGATCTTATAGATGGTATAGGAAAGATGAATGATATAGACAAAATAGTATGCATTATATGATTAAAAATTGCATGGTTAAAATTTGAATAAATTTACATGTACTCTATCATTTTCAGCATTAAAAAAAAAGAGTCATTTTTAAATACAGTAGAAGGCCGTCCATTTTTACCAGTGTTTTCCTGTATCCGATGGCAACATATTATATCAGATATGTCATCAATCAAGGTTGTGGAAAAAGAAAGAATTTTCAGTCTTGGTAAATAATAACATTATAAGTAGTTGTTGATTTCTACTTTAAACTTACCTCAGTTGACAATGTTATCATGCTGTTGGAACATTCTATCCACACTAGATTTATTAAAGCTTTTGTAGTTTTTAATTTTGAATCCTATACTCCTGTATACATTGTTTGTACATTTATGTCACACACACACACACACACACACACACACACACACACACACACTAGCACCCATTTTCTGTCTATGAAAGTTATTTCTCAGCATTATCGTAAATTTGCTTCATACGTCTATGAAAACATATGTTTGACCTTTTTTAACTAATGATTTTTTCATCAATGGAAGTAGGCGGGGTCACCTGTCATCCCATTCATCGATGACGTCATCCTTCATTGAGATGCGGTAGTATCAATAGAAGTAGGCTTTGCTCTTCATGCAATTTGTACCCGGAACACCCAGTATCATACTAGCATGAAGTGAAAACAATGTCATTTCTTAAATATTTTCCGCTGTCCTACATGCCATGAAGCAATGCCTAAAAATAAAATTATGCTTGCAATCTTTAATGAAATTTACTTACAACAAGAGATACCATGTATAATTCAATGTTCTGTCTTTTATAGATTGGATAAGGCCATTATTTGAACACCAGTGGAAAACAATGATTCAACTAGAACAGGGTTTAGATAAAGGGTAACAAAATATTTTTATTAATGAATGTGATAATGATTTAAAGCATTTTTATCACGTTATGACATCCCCATCTTATTAGACCCCTGCTTTAAAGAAGAGGGGGGTATATACTGGTTTACCTCTGTCCTTCCGAAACAAAAATTTGTGTAAGTTTTCTCAGAAACTACTAAACACAACCACCTGAAATTTTGTTTTTGAGATCAGTATGAGATCCCATGCCACAAGTCCCGATTTCAAGTCTACCAGCTATCTTCTTCACAATTTTTTGTATTCTATGGTAAATTCAAGGAGTACTAAAAATAATGGCAGAAGTCCAATATATGGGCATGTGGGGTGTAAAAGTTTGCTCATTAAAATTCTTTCATTTTGGCAGGCCAGAAGAAATACCAGATGTAGATGTGTTTGACAAACACTGCTTAAGGTGTGGAAGAATTTTATTGAAAGAGGGAGAGGTTTGTAATTAGTTTCACCTTTTCATCCCAGCTAGTCTTTGTGCATGTCTTTTAGAAAAACATTTAATTTATCCCCTTGCAAACAAAGTTTTGAGGGGATATAGGATTTGCCTCGTATGTATGTATGTATGTTACGATTTCCTTGTCAGCACTCTGAAAACTTTATTTCTCAACAGAATATAGTAAAACTATATGTGTAATATCTTGCTCAAATTCCTGTTCTGCAACTAATCAACCCAATTTGACAGTTATTGCCCTTTGTTTATTTGTCTGAAATACCAATATATCCTTCAGGGTTCTAGCAATGTTATTTCTGAACAGAATTAACTAAAACTTGAAACAAGGGTTTATACTGATGATATCCTGGTAAAGTTTGTGTTTGGTAACGGTTGAATCAGATTTGACAGAGTTACCCCTTATTACACAATACATTATTGCGAGGGGATTAGTATCACTTGTGGTGCCTTTTTAGCTCACCTGACCGAAGGTCATGTGAGCTTATGGCATAGCGCAGCGTGTGTATGTGCATGCGTGCGTGTGTGCGTGTGTGCGTCGTTAACACCTATTTTCGACTTCTCCTCTGAAACTACTGGACAGTTTTTAATGAAACTTTGTCAGAAGTATATATGGGCTGGTGCAATTCAGATTTGTTCGTGGCGTTGCTATTGCTACCATAACTAGGCCAAGGTGACTTAGGGGTGCAAAAATCTTAAAAAATCTTCTTCTCCGAAAGTACTGATTGGAGAAAAAATCTGATGTGATATTTGGCTTCTCTAGGGTCTTAAGCCTATAGTTTGTTCATTTTGTGAAATTCGGATAAAAAATAGGTTACGCATTTTTGCGTTTAATTTTGAAAAAATCGTAAAATAGCTTCAAATTGTTATAACTTGACTATTTGACCAGATAATGACATGAGTTTTTCAGTTTTGACATCTTCTTGTTAGTATCTTCAAAATGAGGTCAAGGTCAATTGTGAAGGTGGTGACCTAATTTTTTTTACCTTTGATTATAATTATTATCTCGAAAACTATAAATATTTTGTATAGGCATGTATATTAGAATGTTGTAGGTATTGATACAACGATCATTTTGATGTATAGAAAAAGGTCATAGGTTCAAAGGTCAAGGTCACAGATGCAAAACAATACAGAAATGGTTAATTATCTCAAAAACTATAAACTTTTTGTATAGGCATGTATATTAGAATGTTGTAGGTATTGATACAACAATCATTTTGATGTATAGAGAAAGGTCATGGGTTCAAAGGTCAAGGTCACAGATGCGAATCAATACCGAAATGGTTAATAATCTTGAAAACTATAAACTTTTTGTATAGGCACGTATATTAGAATGTTGTAGGTATTAATACAACGATAATTTTGATGTATAGAAAAAGGTCATGGGTTCAAAGGTAAAGGTCACAGATGCAAAACAATACCGAAATGGGTAATTATCTCGAAAACTATAAACTTTTTGAATAGGCATGTATATTAGAATGTTGTAGGTATTGATACAGCGATCATTATGATGTATAGAGAAAGGTCATGGGTTCAAAGGTCAAGGTCACAGATGCGAATCAATACCGAAATGGTTAATAATCTTGAAAACTATAAACATTTTGTATAGGCATGTATATTAGAATGTTGTAGGTATTGATACAACGATCATTTTGATGTATAGAAAAAGGTCATAGGTTCAAAGGTCAAGGTCACAGATGCAAAACAATACAGAAATGGTTTATTATCTCAAAAACTATAAACTTTTTGTATAGGCATGTATATTAGAATGTTGTAGGTATCGATACAACGATCATTTTAATGTATAGAAAAAGGTCATGGGTTCAATGGTCAAGGTCACAGATGTGAAACAATACTGAAATGGTTAATTATCTTGAAAACTATTTACTTTTTGTATAGGCATGTATATTAGAATGTTGTAGGTATTGATACAATGGTTATCATGATGTAAAGAAAAAAGTCATTGGGGTTTAGTATTTATGTTTTCTTTAAATCTATCAGCTAGCCATTAGTTATCAGGTGAGCGTATAAGGCCCATGGGCCTCTTGTTTTAATGCTGTTGTTGTGCGGCTGATACATGAAAAAGTACCAGTGCTTACATGTATACTGTTGGAGTAAGAATCATATGTCTTTGTTGTTATTTTTTCAGTGCTGTTGGAGTTGTAACAATATGTCTTTGTTGTTATTTTTCAGTGCTGTTGGAGTTGTAAAAGTATGATGTTGTTGTTATTTTTCAGTGCTGTTGGAGTTGTAAAAGTATGATGTTGTTGTTATTTTTCAGTGCTGTTGGAGTTGTAACCATATGTCTTTGTTGTTATTTTTCAGTGCTGCTGGCATTGTAACAACATGTCTTTGTTGTTGTTTTTTCAATGCTGTTGGAGTTGTATCAATATGATGTTGTTGTTGTTGTTATTTTTCAGTGCTGTTGGAGTTGTATCAATATGATGTTGTTGTTGTTGCTATTTTTCATTGCTGCTGGAGTTGTAACAGTATGATGTTGTTGTTATTTTTCCGGGCTGTTGGAGTTGTATCAATATGATGTTGTTGTTGTTATTTTTCAGTGATGTTGGAGTTGTATCAATATGATATTGTTGTTGTTGTTATTTTTCAGTGCTGTTGGAGTTGTATCAATATGATGTTGTTGTTGTTGTTATTTTTCAGTGCTGTTGGAGTTGTAACAATATGTCTTTGTTATTATTTTTCAGTGCTGTTGGAGTTGTAACAATATGATGTTGTTGTTGTTATTTTTAAGTGCTGTTGGAGTTGTAACAATATGTCTTTGTTGTTATTTTTCAGTGCTGTTGGAGTTGTAACAATATGATGTTGTTGTTGTTATTTTTTCGGTGCTGTTGGAGTTGTAACAGTATGATGTTGTTGTTATTTTTCATTGCTGTTGGAGTTGTAACATATCTTTGTTGTTATTTTTCAGTGCTGTTGGAGTTTGTAACAATATGATGTTGTTGTTGTTATTTTTCAGTGCTGTTGGAGTTGTACAATATGTTTGTTGTTATTTTTTTCAGTGCTGTTGAGTTGTAACAGTTATGTTGTTATTTTTCAGTGCTGTTGGAGTTGTAACAATATGTCTTTGTTGTTATTTTTAAGTGCTGTTGGAGTTGTAACAATATGATGTTGTTGTTGTTATTTTTTTGGTGCTGTTTGAGTTGTAACAGTATGATGTTGTTGTTATTTTTCAGTGCTGTTGGAGTTGTAACAATATGTCTTTGTTGTTATTTTTCAGTGCTGTTGGCGTTGTAACATAACAATATGATGTTGTTGTTATTTTTTCAGTGCTGTTGGAGGTGTAACAATATGTCTGTTGTTATTTTTCAGTGCTGCTGGCGATGGATTGGATATAACTTTGGAGTTGATTTACTGATTTCATATGCAAATAGACTTATAACAATAAAACGTAACACAGTGTCGTGTCCTACAAGTGTCAGTCTACAACCTGCAGAGTATCGTATACAGGTAAGATTTATTATGTTCAGTTGTGTGGGAGGAGTAGGCTGGATAAGAAAAATATGTTTGAAATCTCAATGGGACACAATTTTTGAGAAAGAAATATAAAATTCTTTGACATTTCCTTAACTTTTCAAATTCCATGACAATTCTGTGACCTTGAAGATAATAAAAATTCCCTGACTTTTCCCTGACGCATAAAAACCATGAAGTTTTTATGGACAATTGTTAATCATTTACAATGTACTTCAGGTATCATTATACTTTAATTCGTTGTATCTTTTCCACAATACTGTCTGTGTTTGTTGAGACAGTTTCACATCATAATCTTTATGTACGATTTTCATTAATGAACCATGGTGTGCTTAAAGATGACAAATTAAATATCAACATTTGAAATCACATTGCTATTACTGCAGCAAATTTACTATTTGAATAAAACTATAAGAAATAACTTTCCATTCAAAAAACCCATGTTCTCCCTTCTTTTATTTTTTTTATATTTTACTTTTCACAGGTTAGATGTAGCAACATTAGATAACAATGGTCTACCAAAGATTGTGACATCATCAGGAATGACTCGTGTTTGCCTTGATGTAAATGAGGTAGGCACATTTAATAAGTAGCATTGCTTGATGGAATGGGGGTTTATATTCCAGCCAAGACTATTTCATTATATTGAGACATGACCAGCAACATCAGATAACAGTGGTCTACCAAAGATTGTGACATCATCAGGATTGACTCATGTTTGCCCTGATGTGAATGTGTATATTGATTAATTGAATGGGGGTTCAGACCCTAGTCTAGACTTTCATTATATAAATATGTCACCAGCTATAGGTCCAGCAACTGAAAATTTACAATGCACTTGGTACATTGTGTGCAAGGAGGGCTCTTTAGCGTGCCATGCATTTTTTTACACAGAACATTGGTTTTAATGTCTCTTCTGAATGATCTCACGACTTTAATTTATTTTCTAAATGCTAAGTGCTTGACAAAAAACGTTAATACTTATTTTCACATCTTGGTCAAACCCAATAAGCAGGAACATATATGCACACAGACAGACATGGCTGAGTGATACATGCATCGTCATTGTTGTTGTGGTTAAGTAAGGGTTGTTTGTTCTAATTTCATTTTTAATTGTCTGACTATATTTGCAATTAATAAGTCAGTTCTTGATTTCACTTAATAGGGTCGTTATATGACGGGTGTATATTATATTTTTCACATTTCTGGATGTGATTTAAAATAAATAGATCCACTAATTGTATGTAAATATTTTGTGGCACTATATTTGTTAGCATCAAAACATTTGAAATATTTTTTTTTATAGGAAGTGAGTATAATGACATTAAACAACAAATTCTTATTCCCATTACATATAAGTTTCAATGTATTAGTGATGACGCCAGCAGATTGTAGTGTGGACTTAAGTCACATGATTTTACAGAGAGCAAATAAGTATTCCAAAAAAGAAAACTCTACACAAACAGAACAGTGTGAATCACATGATTTGTCACATGACCAGTGTGCATCACATGATGAGGTGTCGCATGATCAAACAGAAGGGTGTAAAACATGTAGAGAAGACGGCAGCTTACCACTCTCAGGTTCAGGATTTAACAGTGAAAATATTTCCAATTCTGCTTCTACAGCAGCAAGTCTACCTCAAACAGTTACACCCTATATACCACCTTGAAATAGTCATTATTTATTAGCCAGTTATTTATTAAATATTATAAATATATACAGTAAAATCTCTGGAAACAGGAGTTCTTAGAAGAAATGAAAAAATTGTTAATACATTCATGACTTTATTTTGCATCATTGCATTGCCACTGTGTTTGCGACAATGTGTTGTTTCAAAAAAGTAATGAAATATTATTATATTTGAATAATCATTGTTATATTTGAATTGTTATTTTTATATTGAATAAAGTTATGTCACTGACATAAACCTAGTTGTACCTGTATGGAAAATCACTATGGGCATTTAAATAACCACCAGCATTTGAGTCTATATGCTTAGAACAGACTTAAAAGAGAAACTTGATTGCTGAATTTAACCTGAATTACCATAATTCAATTTCTTTTGTTCAAGCATTTTAATTTTATTTTTTGTTACATGGTATAATAAAAATTAAAATAACTTTTCTTTTTGTTATGGATGTATGTAAGCATTGGACATTTTGCACACTGCATTATTTGTATATGCATAGTGTTGTATGTTAAGTTATAGTATGAAAGAATTGGCTCTTGACATGGGGGTATACACAAACATTTGTATTCTTATGCCTTTGTGGTGTTATTTTTGATATGTTTACAGTTGTAGAAGTATTGAATTTGCTGATCTATAATTAAACACTATAAATTCAATTATAAGTAAAAAAAAAAAAATATGTTCAGGAAAAATGAAAGATTTTGACATTTTGTATAAGAAAGTTAGAAACATAATTCACTATTTGGATTAATCATAGTGGAAAACGTCTGATTCTATCATTTTCCATAACAATAAGAAAAATAAATCTCCTTTCTATAATGCAGTGACTGTCATCAAGTTTATAAATATATACTTTGGACTTAATTGATTCAACACTGTCCAGAAATGAAACACTTTATTTAACTGATAAAAACATGAATTAAGACATATATTAATCAA
Organism: Anadara kagoshimensis; assembly: GCA_021292105.1. Taxonomy (NCBI): domain Eukaryota; kingdom Metazoa; phylum Mollusca; class Bivalvia; order Arcoida; family Arcidae; genus Anadara; species Anadara kagoshimensis. The sequence goes on from CM037861.1 coordinate 59,550,436, forward strand.
GCAGCGCAATAAGCAAATATCCAAGACCACATACATTTTCACACACACGTACACATATGCACACACCCACACATGCTTATACACACACACATACACATTTCTTTAAAAACTTGATGACAAAGAAAGTCCAACTAGGACAAAACTTCAAAAACAGTAATTTTGGCAAAAAAGCCATCCAATTTTCAACCCTTGCAAGTGATCCATAGCTTCATTTCTTAAAGCAAATGCACATTTATCAATATATTATTGCACAGTATGCATATAATTATTCTTCTGTAATTTCCACAAAATAAACAAAAATTTAAAAGAAAGGTTTACGACACAATCCTTTCAGTACAGACAAACTTTAAATAAACATGTCTAAAATATATCTAGCAGTGTAACCAAGCACAAAAATGACTTGTTGAACAAGGTTTATCTCGGATCTCATCAATATCTTTTTTAAACTCGCCCACCTTACTCTCTTATATTGTATTGCAAAAAAAAAAAAATATCAAAAAGCATAAAACAAATGCAACGTAAGAAGTCTTTTTTGTGACCTATACTTCTCTTAGAAATGAACTACAGTGATGAAACAATCACCTAGCAACAGTATTACCTGTATCATTAAGTGCATATATGTACAAATCATTATTTCAATGAAGATGTAATTTTAATTAAGACAACAAAGCAAGCTGTTTACAAATTAATTGTTCGCTTGAGGATTTTACAAGCCTGGGCCTATCAAAGCCCTAAAAAATTGCATGGCCATCTTCACAATGTTGTTGATAAATATGGTGTTCTGTATCCAAAATTACCCTGGATATATTTGATGTCCAATAGTTTTATGTTTCCGTCTAACTCCAGGTTGATTACACACATGGGGGTAGCTAGCTACAGGAGGTGTTTACCCTTCCTGAGGACCTGGCTTTACTTCCCTCTTTGACGTTCATGTTTTAAGTTATTTTCTAGTTTTCACTTTGCTTTTGGGACTGATTTTAACATGGACTGGTATATTTGCATTTAATTTCATTGTATTCAATATCAATTCAAGAGTCATTCTAAAATGAGTCAGAATGTTGGCAAATATTTGCAGGGACATGGTTCCAGACCCTTAGTGAAGAGTGGCTACTTCACATGTCTACCAAATTTTCAGTTGCTTAATAGATTTGCTATATATTGCAACTGGTAATTAGTAAGGACTATGTAAAGTGCCTGTTCTTGCTGGTTTTGTAACCATTTTATTATATATTTTTTTTGATATGTACAGAAATACATGTACATGTGCAACATTTCAAAAAGTGTTCAACTTCAAATGAAATGTTAAAATAAAACACAAACATACCAATCAATGTCCAAATCACAATAACCAAAAAAAAATGTTGACATTAGTAATTTTACCCAATATAACAGTCAAAACATTCTTTTATAAGAAAATATACATAACCATTTTGTCCGCCATATTGGAAATGGCAGCCATTCTGAATTTCAAATCATTGGCAGATATTTGTAATAATAATAAACATACAAAAACAAAATAAATTGCTGCATATTTGTGGACAAAATACACAGAAACAAACTTAAAATACATAATATTATTGGAAATGTTGGATTTTTTGGTTGGCCCCATATCTGAAAATAATCTCCAGGTCATGAACTATAACCATGCCAAATTTCTTGATTTTAACAAAACACTCACAATTTTTCACAATTCTGCCGGACTAATATAGAGATATACATACATTGTATATTTGACTGTTGTATTTGTATAAATAAAAAGAGCCAATAAAAGTTGCCAATGTTGACAATCTGTTATAATAATACACTTGTCAACAGAACTAGAATACAGATGTCGTAAGCTTAACATAATCATAACCCTATTTTCTTGAATATCTTAAAAACTAATATTTTATTTAAATTTTAAATTGCCATATTCATTAGTACATTTTAGCCAATGTTGACAAACTATAAAGGTACTACAAATGGTACTTTTCAATGGAACTAGATTACAGATATTATAAGCTTAACTATGGTAATAAGGCTTCAAAATGACACATTTTCTGGAATATCTTGAAAACTACCAAATTATTAAAAAAATTATTGCCAGATTTTATTAATAAAGAAACTGAGTCTTTTTTAGCCTTAATCAAATAAAAGTTTTAATTCTTAAGCAAGAAAACAAATTTTTATCATTGAATTGACATCATTGGTACAAGAAGGTTAAACATATCCTCAATTTATGATACTTAAAATTTGAGAAAAAAAAATGTTCAAAAAGGCATGTTACACTTTATTTCAATTCAGTTCTCTATTCACAGTTTACTATTTTAGCCGGATATTTATTTTTATGCACTGTTATCCATATGTTATTATAAATGTTTAAACCTGGTCAATTAAATTGTTGAAAACATAATTCTGATAAAGATGAGTGCTTTTCAGCTAAAAAATTCTACTATAGATGAGTGCTTCTCGGCTAAAATAACAAATAACGTTTTAATTTTAAGAAAAATATAATTTTCCTACATTTTAAACCTTCTCAAAATTACAAAATATTCTAAGAAAATTGCTTTTTAAGAAAATCAACTCGCTTTCAAATATTGCAAGATCCATCTGAAATCCTATAATATTTCAATTAAATGAATGAAATTTGATTCACATGATTATGATATAAACCTATGGCAAATATGAATTTGTATCTTTATTTATGGATAGCAATGTATTTTCTACTTCCTTTTCACCATCTTGTTTTCTTTACACATTTCCACCAGCTTTCTTATCAACAGAGTCGTAGAAATCCTCTGTATGTGTTTCGTTTTTTATTTCACCACAATGGTCATATGTTGCTTCTTCAATAGTGTTAGGCATGTGATCATATGTGTCATCAATATTTACTTTCTGTGTGGTTCTGTCCGTCTTAAATGTTAGTTCGTTGTACTCTTCATCATCCAAGATATTAGTTTGTTTCATTTTCTTGTTCACTTGTGCATAATCTTTATTTGTGTCTACCTCATTATAAAATCCCTCTTCGTCTTCTTGGTGCCTTTGTTCCTCTTGTTTATTTTCATTATTGCCACCATCCATTTCGCTGTAGTCCATGTCTGGTTGATACGTTTGAGTTGTAGATTCTGAATTTTGTCCCACAAGAAGCTTTCTAGTAACAGAAAGCTTATTTTGAAGTCTTGCTTGTTTTTTCTTTCTCACACTGAAATGTACATTTTAGATGATAATTTATTACAAAACGAATTTTTACTAATTATTAGTATTTAACCATTTAGATCAAAAACAAACATACTAATCCATGTCCGAATCACAATCCAGAAGCAAAGTAAAAACTTTTAGTTAGGTTAGACATGTTAACTTCCACCAGGGAAGTGAGGCCGGGTGCTACGGAATGGTAAATTAGTAGTTTTATTTGTAGCTGTCATTTTGTTAGTGCCATTCTATGTTGGTAGTTTTATAATATGCTCTCATTATGTTTTGTTTTTTCTTGTATTGTCCTGTTTAACTGTCTTATCATTAACTATTAATGCGTTCTTGTTTACGTTGGATGATGCCATGTACATATCCAAACTTCTTTTTTGCACCACTGTGGTGGCATATTTGGTACAGTGATCGCACTGTTAGGTCTGCATCTGACCAAGACTTGATAAAAGGTAGGTCTGTTCTTTTGCGAAGCACTCAACCTTTAGAATTGAAAGCCACGTGTTCTTCAGGGAGAATTGGACCGACCTAAACTCCTTTAATCTTCTATTGTAGACAGCTATATAGCCAACATGTATCTAGTACTAGTACTTGTAGGTATGTTTGTAAAATTTGGTTCTTGTTCAACTCGCTGGATTTTAGTTTGCGTGGGTGTTTTTGGCAACATATGTATCGTGTATTTTACATTGTTTCTTGTGTATTTCTTAGTTTAAATCTATCAAAAAGCAAACATAGCAATCCATGTCGAAATCACAATCCCAAACTAAAGCAAAAACTTTCAAAAAAACTAGCAAACGAAGTTAAACAGATGAACTCCAGGGAAGCGAGACAGTGTGCTCCATTTTATACATACAGTCCAACCTGCCATAAAGGCCACCTCTATATAAGGGCCACTTGCTTATAAAGGCCAGTAGAAATGTATCCCAATTGTTCTTTATTCATGTTATTTTAACCTGCATATAAAATCCACCTGCCCATAATGTCCACTTTTACTGGTTTCCTTGGATGGCCTTTAAAGACAGGGTTGATATGTTACCTCAGACAATTGTCATTAATAGTTCCCCATACAATGTTATTGACCTATTATAATATTATTCATTTTGATAATTTCATTTTGGTGAAATATATATGTAAAATATCAATATATATATAATAATTTATATATTAGATGTATTGTAAAGTAAGGCTTCCACATGTACACGTCTACGGTCCACGTGTAAATGATCACATGACATTTCTCGCAACGTGTTGCTGTGTTATATATGATGTTCACAAAAAAGACAGAAAAAATTGACTGTGTGAACGCGATTTGGTATCAAAGAACCAGCACCCTAACTTTGATGTTCGTGTGGAACATTTTTGCTTACAGTATTTACATATATTGAAAGATGAAATATATGAAGACAAAATATTAACATCAAACTCAATGAACTTACGAAGCAAGGTATTATTTGGTAGCAGTTGTATACATAAAATCTTATGTTTAGTAGATATTAGTTTGTTGTAGTTTTTAGGTTGTTCAATGTTTCGTGCAAATTGAACCACTTTAGCGATAATGGCATCTGTATCAACTTAAATTTAGAACCCTTATTGTCAAGTAGATATTTTGCAGCATTGTTTAATATTTCATTCATTTAGAGATGTTTTAAGTTAAAAACCTTGATACATACCATATAATTAACACCACAATGACAACGATAATACCAACACCAAGTGCACCAATAACAATATACCATGCGATATTGTTTGGCGCTTCCTCTGATTTTGAACCTGAAATGAATCAAGAAATACACATGACAAGTACAACTTATATAATAATAAAGTTTTCACCTCAAATAGTATTTAATTTGAACAGTTGAGTAGCCTTTTAATTTAAGACAATTGACAACTATTGCAAAAACTTCTACAACGGAATTGAGGCCAGGTGCTTCGGAAGGGTAAACAACTCCGGTTTCGCTAGCTGGACCTGCCACGTGTGTAATCAAAATTGAGAATGAATGGGACTCAATACAAATGCACATCCATGGTAATTTGGAATATAGAGACATCATGCCTATCAACAATATTGTGGCGACGGCAATAAAATTTTTTAGAGCCATGATAAGCCTAAGCTTGCAATATCCCTGCGTCAATAATTTATTTGTTTGTAGCTTGGTCCGTTGTATTAAGTCCCCGTAGTGGAGGCAAGCTCTACCATAGCATATTAAATGTGAAAGAAATACACCCTAAGCAGGAGAAGGAAAGCAATAACTCGTATTGGTATATTGTGTAAAATAAAATATAATCTTTTTTAGTACTATACATAACCTGATGAATTATACCTTAACAATTCTAAGACTTCGGTTTTCATGGTTTACACTTTGCTTTGGAGATTTTGTGATTTGATTTTATGGTTGATATAAGAATTTTAACGTTTTATTTTTTATTGAAAATCCTATATATAATCATATACTTTTGTTTAGTGACAATCGTCTTGCACTTTGATTAGTAGACATCTAAACCGAGTGATAGCCGAAGTTACAGAATACATCGCCTCTTAGATTCCAATCTGACCCTAGGGTGATACACCTTCTAGAGATCGGCGTTTTTTCCGGGTAGCCATTTTCATCCATTATCGTATTTAAAAAAGAACTCATTGAAATTGGGACTTAGAACACGGTAACTCTATTTCACTTCACTCTAGTAAGTTTAGTAAGTTTATTGCATACCTTCTGGTTTTGGTTCTGTGGTCACTTTTAACATACCTGGTTCACATAAACTTTTTAATTTCCGGTTGCAGTTTAGAAGTCGTGGTTTCAGTCGGTTGTTTTCTAGCATAGCTCCAACACATTGTTTACTTCCAATCATTGATTCATCTGTTATAAACAAGTAAACATTTAAAAACAATAAATAAAAACTCCCAATTTGACCAATCATGTACATTAATATATAAATTTCATTGTAACAGTCTTGTTATTTGTCGCTTAATTTCTTAGATCTGTACCCAACTTGATGTGCTATCAGCTATTTTTTTATTTCACTATTTCAAACTCGCGTGTTTGGCTTGGTTTCCTGGAGTCTACGATCGTAATTTGGGCGTATTCTAGTGCTGTTTTCTGGTCAAGTTATTAATCATTCAAAAATATTTTAGATTGCGGTTTGGACATGGATAACCATATTGATTAATAAAAAAGATTGAAATAGCACCAGCACACGTGATAATATGTAATTATTACACTCCAATTACCTTGCTAATGCATATAGCATCAAGTTCAAGGACATTCTTAGTCCAACAATTTTTGTAGCATCATGATTCCAAGTTTTACTTTGTTAAATATTACTGATATGTTTAAGAAAATTAATTAAAACAATTATCCGCCAAACAATTGACACTATTATAAACGACGGCCGTGACTGCTATGTCTCACACTTTTCAGACAAGTAAACAACAAGTCAAGGTTCAGGAAATAGCAAAACAATAAAACGCATTTAAATTTCTTTTTAAACATTCAAGCAACAATGTATATAGACCGAGACCTCGAACATCACAATATTTTGGTAAGTATGATATCTCTGTATTCAAAATACCCTGGATATATACGATGTCCCATAGTTCCATGTTCCTTTTCTTTCACAATATTGTTACTACACACGTGGCAAGTGTATGTAGCTAAAAAGGAGATGCTTACCCTTCCGAACCACGCGGCCTCTTTTCTCTGTTGCAAATTTACGCGTGTTAACCTTTTGACTTGTTAAACAATATAGATCCAAATACGACCTATATCGCTCAATTCAATATATATTTAATGAATTGAATGTTTTAAAATAGCATGAACACATAAGTTGTCCATAAGAGCAAATTTTATTTGTTCAAAGTACAATGACAACAATTTTTCTGTTGTCAAATTCTTCTTTCTATCTTTTAAAATTTAAACTAAATTGGTTCATTTTGAAATTTGTAATTGCAAGTTATCTGGTGTTCTGCTACGTGTATCTGCCAATTGCGATGAAACGATAGGAAATGACTGAAGACGGGTAAAAATCTGGAGATTGTACAGGTCACAAAACTCGCAGACCATATGGTAAAAAAATATTGAAATCAACAAAAACAACAACAAACAAACAGATACCAACATACCGGGTCCAATAATATCAAGAACAATGACACTTTTTAAATATTTTCTGAACGTACTCTTTTTAGGAACAAACCATCCCGCTCACAATTCATTTTAAAACATTTAAAGTTAAAACATCATGTGTTATTAAACCCGTTTCAAGTTTGCAGCACCTGACGACTGTATTGGATTTCCTCATCAGTAGTACTCGAACCGAAACTGGAAATTCAAAAATGTTCAAGATGCCGAAACAAGCAAAACAGAAGGACCAAAATTTGTTTTACCTAATCCATATAGGGCAATACTTTTAATGATTAAGCATAGCTTAATGTTTTGTCGAGTTCTTATATGTTTGATTAACAATGTTTTTCTGACATTACAATGTGTTGCATACTGGGTTAACGATACCCTCGGGGACGCTTAGTTCATCAACAGAGATACTCGCACATGGTATAAAATATTAAAAATATAATAATAGCTAAGATAACATTTCTACTAACGTTTACATACTTGTAGTGATATTTAAGCAAACCATATATAACAACGTTTCATATGAACTAGATTTAGTGCATTTTGTTTATAGGCAAAATGTTAAGGATTGAAGTTATATTTTATTCAAATTCTTACCAACTCCCCATTTAAGAGTCACCATATTCCAATAACTAGAAATCCACGCAGATACATTGAAAGGAAAATCTTCGCCATTATGCATTGCAGAGTTTGGGTTCTTACACAGTCCCTTTGCTTCTTCAAATGTTAGGATTTTATTAAAAAATCTGTATTGACTAAGACCATATACCCATTCTGAAAACAAAAGTGAAAAGTTGATAATATCATAAGTAATTTAGAAAACATTAAGGCAATATCTCTAATGAAAAATCAAAGCATTTACTCTCCCGCTGTACTATGGAGTTTCCTCTGTCAGAAAATAATCACTTCGATAGCTCGGCTGGTAATGTTCTCGCTACTTATGTGAGAGGTGGGCGTTAAAACCCCCGGTCGGGTCTGACCAAGACTGAAAAAAGCGACTTTTCTTTTTGTCATATACTCGACATTTAGAAATGAGTCGTAGAAACTTTTGACGAGACTACAACAGTACAATATTTTGATACTTCACGTCGCCTCAACATAAAACTAAGTCAAATATGATGGATTTTGAGGCAAATTTCCATTCAATCAATCATAAAGAGAAGGATTTGTCATAGAATACATAAATGACTTTAAAATAACATGTTTCGTTTTAAACACTTCATAATCAGCATCCTACCCTAAATCTTCAAATTGTTTCACAATGTTAACGTCATATGCAACCGACACCTGAAAGATTGATGAAATTCTTACCTACACGGCAAACGTATCGGCGTCTTGTAGAATTCCCCAAGTTTATAGCGTAAGAATAATAACTTTGATTGTTTCGTACCCAGACACGCCAACTTTCGTTATCGGAACTTTTAATTCTTTCCTCTGTAAAAAATGAAAACTTACAAGTCTTTTGTGATTTGTAAAATAATCTTTTGGTTGACTAAGAAGTCTAGATTTTTCTATCAGTTGTGCAAGGAATTACTGAGTTTATTTGGTTATAACCAATACAGTTAATGACATAGTAAAATGCATGTGCGTATGTTAACTATAGTATTCTCCCTTTAAACCATTGGGTCGAATTGAAGCAAAAGATTAATAGAGGTTACAAATTGATTAATGGAGTGATTTAGTTCAAACATTTAAAGAAAGTAGTTTTTTGCCATTTAGCATATATAACAGATTTTTTCCAGACAAATTCTTTAATGACCCGAATTACGCAATTCTAAACCCATTTTAGCACTGAAACAGTTAGGCTAAAAAAGCTTAATTGCGTAAAAATGATTCTTCTTCGATGCAGATTAAAATGTGTCGGGCATGATCATCCAAAACCAATATGTCTGATATTTATTAAAAAAAAAAAGACCGATAGCCTTAATAATAAAACATTTTTTAAACGTTTTAAACATACTCTCCGCTGAAACTGCTAAGCCGATTAGAAACACTTTTTTAAGAAAGTCCATTGGTTGATGCAGATTCCCGCATGACCGTTTGAAATCAAAACTACCTCAGAAGATTATATTATCAACCGCACTTTCGCCGAGGATCTACAAAACTACATCAATAAATTTTCCACCCAATAAGAATTAACTTCTAATGGTTGCTTTCCTTGCACTTATGATTTTTTCAAAGTAAAAAGACACTAGTTTAATTATTTAAACAAAAAACTGTACTATTGATTTATTTCTCATGCCATTTACCGGAAATTAATTACGAGGACAAATTAAAGAATCATTTGCTTTTATGTAATGCCATCTATCCTAGTAAGCTTGAAATAAAAAAAATACGACTAATTCTTCATCGTCTGCTGCTTTATATTTGGACTTCAATTTTGACACGAATAAAAGGCAACTTTTGAAGCTGAATGACAAACGTGATGACTGATTTATATATACCTGTTTATGGTGTATTTGTCTTACAAGTAATGCGCAATAATAAAGCTTATTTCCAACACTGGAATACAACATGGTTGATTACAAGTAAATTGCTGTCACAGAGATTTTGCAATTCCACCAGTCTTATCAAGGTCTCAAAAAGTCTTTCATTGCAGTCATCACAATATTGTTGATAAGAATAATAATGATCCTAAATCGAAATGCCATATATCACATCATCATGTTTGAGACCAAAGTTACTTGAAGCAGTAGAATCTTTAAAAATCTCCATGTCATGAACGAAAAGCCCGAAAAAGATTAAGCCTTATATTAAATATCAATGAATATCATTCTATCAATTGAAGTACACGGTTAACCTTGAACTATGTTCATTTTTAGACACCTTATCATGAACCAAAATGCCGAGAAGCTTGAAACAAGTATCAGCGCATAAAGATCTAAAGTTTTATATTTTGAAGAATCCCGTCAAGTGAAATTTTCATTACAAATAAAAGTTTACATTTGTCTTGATATTCTAAACCACTGCAATTCTAAACAAAATGTGATTTTACTCCAGAACACAATGTACCAGTATAGATTATTATTATTGTTATTATTATTATTATTATTAAACATTAACATTTAATACTTACCTACTGCGTATATTACAGCAGCATTGCCAACTCGAGGCATTAAGTCATTCCGAGTGTTATTTTTGATTGGTATACATCTTTCATTATGTGTACTAGGTTTAGTGTCTAAGCAGTAGCAATGTGATCCCTTAATGAAATTAAAATAGAGGACATCTTGGCAATAATATTAATAAACAGACGAAACAAAACAAAATAAGCACAAAATACTGGTCCTAATTTGAAAATCATTTCTTTACTATTGACTTTAGCTTAAATCAAATTAAATAAAAACAAAAATACTAATCCATGCATCCATCACAGTTCAGAAGCAAAATAAAAACATTTAAACTGAAAAACACGTAAACTTCCACCACGGAAGTGAGATCGGGTGCTATGAAAGGGTAAGCACCTCCTGTTTAGTTAGCTACACCCTTCACGTGTGTAATCAAAATTGAGGGAAAGGAACATGGGCAGTAACAGGGACGTCATATATGCCCTGGTTACAGAAAAATCATACTTATCAACAATACATTGATGACGGCAATAAAACTTTTTGAGAGCCCCGATTAGCTTAGGCTTGCAATATCCCTGGGTCAACAATTTATTTGAAAACAATGCTTTGTTTTTAAAGTTCCTGCAGTAGAAGTAAGCTCAACTATAGCGTAAATTATGAACTTTTGTTTTTTATTTTGTGAGAAATTCAGAAACCAGAAATAATTTCTCCAAGGAGTGACATTTGTTGGAAAGTTAGATTTGTGAATAACAATACCTTTAAAATGTCAAATTTATAAACATATGTTGAGCAAAAATAGGTCTCGGGTAAAGACGATTCTGAAACCAGGACCTGATTTTAAAACTGATGACTAGTATGGTCATTGGCCCTAACGATTAAAACATAATCATTATATCTAAAGCCCCGTTTTTTCAGAATTTGTAGCCATCTTTACAAGTACTTCTAGTGGCATATTTTCATTAGGAAATAACTTAATAAATCATATATCAAAACGTCTGTACGCTCTCTAAAATTTTTAATTTCATTTTAAAGCAAACATTTCTATGTCAAGTAACTCCACCTGTTTATCCTTTGCTATTAATTTGTATGATACCACCAATTACCTAACTTTATATATAATAATAAATGAAACTGTATGGAACACCTTTGGGCCTGTAGCATGAGATTAACATGTTTTTAATTCCCTATGATCTTTCTTGGACTGCAATACGTACATTTAGTCCTACATATTTGCTGTGATTACATTGCACCAAACAACTTTTTAAAGTTCCATTGCCTTTCTCCATTTTTGTACCGGATGGAATATCGAAACAACCTTTTGTAGAAAAAATAACAATAACAATTAATATAGAAATAAGAAAGTGAGGAGAAACAACAGTTGGTCCTTCCGGAGCACCCGACCTCACTTCCCTGGTTGAAGTTCACGTGTCTAAGCTAACTTGTCAGTTCCAAAGTTTTTACTTTGCTTCTTGATTGTGATTCGGAAATGGATTAATATGTTTGTATTTGATTATACAACTTATTATATGATTCCAAAATGATTAAACCAGTCTGATTTGAGATGTTCATCTGGGGACAGGTTTATGAAACTATCCTAAAGTATGCCATAAGATATATTCTAGGGCATCTCTTAAGATCATTATAAGATAATTTTACGACATGCCATATCTTGTTAACCAAAAACTTTTAAATATAGTAGTTTAAAATATATATTTGTGAGCGAAAGAAAAAACAAAACAAAACAAAACAAAAAATACATAAAATAATATAAAATGTAAAAATTAAAAATGCTGAATATATTTTTCTTTTTTTTCTTTTTTTATTATTTTATTATCATATATATTATTTTTATTTTTAATTTGTTTTATTGTTATATTTGTAAAACAAGGTATAAACTAGTTTGACCAGTCCGAGGTTAAAGTGCAAAATCGTGCTGTTAGCATTCAATGGTATATCAAGGCTCGTATAACTTGAGTTGATTGGGCGTAACCTTTTCACGGGTTGAAATGAGTCGGAAAAGAAATCCAAATTCTGCGGAGATTAAAATTCAAACGTTAATTGCTGAAGTGAAAAAATTATACATTGCTAAATTCAAGGCATGCAAATGTGTGGATAAACAGTGAAGAGAAAAAAACTGCGGAAAATGTATATCTTAACGTTAATGCCGTAAACGCTGGTCACCAAAGGACTGTTAATGAAATTCGCAAGAAATGGACCAACACACTTAGGAGTTTTACCCCCCAGTCAATATTATTTCGCTTATACCGAAACATCCCCAGCTACAGGTGAAGTGGCATTGATGACCTTGCAGCTTAAGTCAATGTGTAGTGACGATTCTTTAGCATGTCACGCCTACAGTGACACGTAGCATATATATATATATATATATATATATATATAACAAATAAAATAACTAAGATAACATTTTTGCTAACGTTTTCATCCTTCTTGGGACTTTTCAAGCATACCATAACAACTGTGATTGTTATGTCATCATATTTTTATGACGTCATTCAATTGTTTTCAGAGAAGAGTTCTTTTTAAAGAGAGATAACTCATTGTTCGTCGATAAGTTTTGCTTTGAAATTGTTAGTAAAATATATTTCTTTTTCTATTCTTAAGTTTTGATTGTCATCTAAAAATTTGTAAAATATAAAAGAAAGTGGAAAGATGTAAAGACCCAAGATATGTCACATGTGGTTTCCTGACCACAGGAAAAGAGCTCCATCTCAAAAACAGCATGAATTTCACAGTCAAATCAAATATGAACTGTGACACAAAAAATGTCTTATATTGCATCACATGCGCAGGCTGCGGGGAAAATTATATTGGACAGGCGGGAAATACATTACGTAAAAGAAACCGTATTCATAAACAACAGATCCGACAGCCAGAAACTCGTCAAATCCAGTTAAGTGAGCATTTTGGACAATTGTGCAGGTGGCAACTTTAAAATTATGCCATTTTACAAATTTGTAGATGACTTAAGATCAAAACTTAAGAATAGAAAAAGAAATATATTTTACTAGTATTTTCAAAGCAAAACTTAACAAACGATGAGTTATCTCTCTTTAAAAAGAACTCTTCTCTGAAAACAATCGAATGACGTCATAAAATATGATGACGTAACAATCACAGTTGTTATGGTATGCTTGAAAAGTCCCAAGAAGGATGAACACGTCAGCAAAAATGTTATCTTTTTTAAATATTTTCTACCATGTGTAAGACATTATTTCAAATTTTGTATATATATATATATGCATCGGGATTCGTAACTATCATTTCTAAATGCCGAGTATTTGACGAAAAAACGGTCATTACCCACTTTTAAAGTCTTTGGTGTGACCCGAATCGGATTCGAACCCCGACTACCCACATAGGAAGCACTACTATTATACCAACCTAGCCATCGTAGTGGTAAATAAATAAAACTAAAATAGAGATGAAAAATTAACAATGTGTGGCATTATAACGTTTTGCTCTTGTTGTTGGTCTTTAAGCACCCGGTTACGTCAAAAATTGTGTTGTCTGCGTCTCAGATGTTAATAAATGGCAGTCTTGTTTGTAATTTAAAATGTCATAATCAAGTCACAAAGTTGCGCTTATCTATCTTAAGATGGTCACCTATCACGCTGTTGTAAATTTAGGATAGATTTAAAGACATGTCGCAAATTAAGATGTTGATGTAAACGTAACTTGAGACTAAGATAGGTCGTAAGACCACCATAAGACATCTTTTAGTCCTAAGACACTTTCTTAAACATGCCCCCTGATAGTCACACTGAAAGTTTCAAGGGGGCAGGTTTATGAAACTATCCTAAGATATGTCTTAAGATATGTCCTAGGACATATCTTAGGATTATTATCAGATAATTGTACGACATGTCATTATGTAAATCAAATGCATCTCAAATTTATCTAGTAATGACATCATAATAATGTCCTAACATTATTCTTACTTTTTAATATAGTAGTTTAAATATATATTTGTGAGCGAAAGAAAAAACAAAACAAAACAAAATAAAATACATAAAATAATATAAAATGTGAAAATTAAAAATGCTGAATATATTTTTCTTTTTTTAAATGTTTTTTAATTATTTTTATTATATTTTATTATCATTTTTATTTTGTATTTTTATTTTGTTTTATTGTAATACTTTTAAAACTATAGTTCGATCACTTATTCAGTGATACAAATCGATGTGGTTTTGAAACGATCGTGGATTACTCACCTCAAATTTCATTAATGCTATATGTAGATCTGTTATTTTTATAACATGGGTTTCAATAATTTGATTATTTTTTGTATAAAGTCTAAAAATCAAATAAAATTCGTTTTAATCAGACGTGCATCTGCATTCAGACGATGCGTATCACGTAGTAAAATGCATTATCTCCAAAAACTTCATGTTTTGAGACAAAAATCGCGGCTTTGTTAGATGAGCTTGAAGGTTTTGTAGTTTTAAAACATTAAATTTAAAAAATTGTGTCTTTCTAGACCAAACATGTGTAATAAATGAATATTATTCATTATTTTGATATCTTTGTTGTTTTACCTGTTGTCCATTTATAATCAAGTGCAATGGGTTAGTTCGTGACGTATTCTAGTTAGGAATAGAAACACCTGTATAAACCCGTATCGCGTAAATACGTGTTAGCCAATCAGAACCCAGTTATGAATGACTTACATGAATGAAACTGTCGAATATGCCATATCGAAATATCAGAGGGACAACAGCTACCTCTCAATTAATTGCTACATTTTGACTCTCAAAAACTCAAAAATTACAGTGAATGTTAAAAATTTAACCTTGCAGATAGAAAAATAGTTGACTCTCGTTATCTCGAACTCGACGGGGAAATACAAAAAGTTCGACTTATCCGGAGTTATTAAAAACGGCAACAAAAGGAAAGTAACTCGTACACGCATACCGGAAGTCGCTTCCGGTTTTATCTCTGTATATTGCCGTTTTCTCCTATATCGTATGTATTCTAACATGATATATAAATCAAATCTGTCAATAACCGATTGCGCTATAGTTATTAGCCGACAAATAGTGGAGTCCGCTTTGGTCCCCATACCAGTTTCGCTTTGTGTACTTTAATCACCCCAAGCTTCCGGTTGTATTGAGTAATGTTCATGTAATGGCAGTAATTATAACACCTGCTAATCTCCTTGATGGTTTAATTGCTTATGCAAGGGATAATAATTAGGGGCTTAAGAAAATTGGGAGGTCAGTGCCAAAAAATATGTCGGCGTTGACAAATTTGATTTTCCAAAAGTTTTTGTTCGAGTTAACAAATTCAATTTTTCTAAAATTTTTGTTCGAATTAACAAATTTAATTTTCCTGAATTTTTTGTTCGAGTTAACGAGTGTAATTTTCCTAGGATTTTCATTCAAGGGGATGAAAATATTATTCGACATATCCGACAATTCGAGATATCCGAGTTCGAGATAACCGGAGTGATTTTGGTTTAATAAAGAACAACTCTGTTCGGACTTTTTAAAAAAGTTCGAGATTTCCGGTAGTTCGAGATATCCGAGTTCGAGATATCCGAGTTCGAGGTAACGAGATTCAACTGTATTTTTAAATAGTTATCTTTAAAACAAGACTGCAAACGAACAAGTATTAATTTCTCAACAAACTTTTATCGAAAGAGTTTATTAAAATTTATTCATAAATATTAAAAGCAAAAAATTGAAAAAGCTGAAAATATTTGAAAAAAATATTCAAAATATGAAAAAAATATGTTCTAATAAAACATGTGAAATTTCAAGTCTAATGAAGTTATATCAAGTGAGATATCTAGGTTTGAATCACACTTCCCATTCAAAGCATGTTTTTTCATCACTGAAAATGTGATGGCTAGTCTGGCCAGTCCTGGGTTAAAGGGTAAAATCGTGCTGTTAATATTCAATGGTATATAAAGGCTCGTAAAACTCGGGTCGATTGGTTAAAAATGAGTCGGAAAAGAAATCCAAATTCTACGAGATTGAAACTTAAACGTTAATAACTGAAGTGAAAAAGATAATACATTGCTAAATTCAAGGCATACAAATATGTAGACAAACAATGCAGAAAAAGCGTTGGAAAAAATATGCCTAAAAGTTAATGCTGTTTATAAACGCTGCCCATCAAAGGAGTGTTAATAAAATTCGCAAGAAATGTATCATTACAATAAGGAGTTTTACCTCCAGGTCAATATTATTTCACTTATACAAAAACGTCACCAGCTACAGGTAAAGTGGCAGAAATTTATTACTTTGCATTGCGCTTAGGTCAATGTGCAGTGAGGGTTCTTCAGCATGTCACACCTGCAGTGACACGTAGCATATATATGCATTGGGGTTCGTGACTTTCATTCCTCATTGCTGAATACTTGGCGAAAAAAACGCTCATTGCCACTTTTCAAGTATTTGGTGTGACCCGGCTGGGATTCGAACCCCGACTTCCTACATATGAAGCACTACTAGTATACCAACCGAGCCACCATAGTGGTAAATAAATAGACAAAAAAATAATTTAAAATGTGCGGCATTATAACGTTGTTGTGCTCTTGTTGGTCCCTAAACACCCGGTTACGTCAAAAAATGTGTTGTCTACATCTCGGGTGTAAATAAATGACAGTCTTGTTTGTTATTTAGCACGTCATAATCATGTTACAAAGTTATGATTGTCTTAAGATGGTCTTTAGACACCTAGCACGCTGTCGTAAATATAGGATAAGTTTTAAGACATGTCGCATATTAAGATGTCATTGTTAACATGACTTGAGACTAAGATATGACGTAAGACCATCATAAGACATATCTTATTCCTAAGACACTTTCATAAACATGCCCCCAGATCACAATTAAGCAAATCGGTGACCATTGCCTTACTACAGTGTAAAAAACGTTAAACTGTTTTAATTAATTGAACAAAGGTGCTCAGAAAATTTCAACAATCAATGTATTATGTGTTATTCATAGACGAAATAGATAAACTTCTCCAATAAAACCGGAGATGGTAAGCTAGTTGGTTAACATAATTTACGTAACGCCGGCTTCGTTCACAATGTTCCGACAAAGGCCCGACATGCTTGAATTAGACGCAAAAAGAATGAAAACTCGGAATGAATTGTGCCGTTTATTGACGTCACTGATACTAGTACGTCATTAGTTGCATTGACGCTGCTTTGGTACCGTGATGGCGGTCAGTGTCGGAACATTGTGGGCGTGGTCGTCGAAACGTCAATAAACAGAATCGTTCTGAAAAACATTTATAAAGATTTATCTTAATTTCAAACAAATCTTTGCTAAGCTTTATCGTTTAAGGTATTGCCATAGGTGGATTTGGTGAGATGCATTTTGGTCCTTCTAATTTATTATTTTAACATATTAAATATATTTGGATTTTCACAGTTTAATCCCAGCATTGCTGGTGGGGAATTCCATTAAGAAACGGCTGTCTGGCGCTGTAGAATTAAAACAGACTTTAATTATGTCAACTTTTATTTTTATTATCAATTGTGTTTACCTTTCTGGAGCACCCAGCCTTCGTTATATAGATACTTGTTTTACTTCATTTTTAAGATTTCAATTCACTACTTTGTTTAGGTTTTGTGATTTGGATATGGATTGGTGTGTTTGGATTTGATTACATCAACTATATAGAACATGTTTAAAATAAACCGTAGTAAATTGAATCAACATTTACACTAGGGTATATCAGAGAAGAGTGGCATTTTGCCACATACCTGATACAGAATATACAGAGAAATAAATGAAAACAGTCGATTTTGAGAAGTCAGATTATTTTACTGCTATTTCAATATATAATTGATATGAAGGTTACCAAATCTGTTGACTGTTTTCAAGCACTGGACGGCTGTTTCAGTATCGGTTTCGGAATCTCAATTCATAAACAATAGTGCTGGGACTAAAACTGTTGAAATTCAAACAATTTAAGATGATAAAATGAAAAATGACAGAACCAAAATATAAGTTACTAAACTCTCCACAAGAAATTAATCTTTATAATCAATTACTAAATAGCTTATTCTCAATAATCATAGTGTTTAGAATATGTCATTAATTTTTTCCTCATTAGAAACTACATACACATATATAGTAGTAAGGCGATACCAGTTATAAGTGGATCATGGTCTGATGCAGAGCAATCGCGTGTACACTTATATAGATAAAAAGTGTTAAATATACACCAAAGCACCCGGCCTCACTTCCCTGGTGGAAGTTTACCTTACTTGTCAGTTTCAAAGTTTTCACTTTTTTCTCGATTGTGATTTTGACATAGATCAGTAAGTTCGTTTTTGATAAATAGAAAAAAGTCTAAAATAGACTCTTTGTAAACACCGCCATTAGTTTGGAAGCTGCCTATGTATGCAAAATATAGCATTGACCTACGTACAAAAGAGTGTAGTTGAAATCATAGAAGTAAAGAATGTATTTGCGCGTGTCAACAATTCCAGTACAAAGCAATACATACCCAATAATTTCACCCATGGAGTATATATGGGCATGGCAGCAATCCATACAAATGTTTGTGATGCTATTGTAGTATTTAGTATTATTTTTTGAAAGTCTTCAGTTTCCAATGATCCGTACAACACGCACTTCTCGCTGGCTGTTTTCCAATCCGTTTCATTTTCAATGAATTCAACATTCTTGATAACATCACCTGATTTAGACAAGGAATAAACAATAAGATTTGTGAATGCATATACATGTATCATAATAGCAGAACAGATTACAATCAAACACAAACATACCAGTTCATGCCCGAAAGCAGTGAAAACTTTGAAAAAAGTTAAACACGAGAACTTCCATCAGAGAAGTTAGACCGAGTGTGTCGAAGTAAAATCACTTTCTATTTAATCAAACCTCTTAAATTAAGAAAGAAATAAAGATTAATGCCAAAAGGCAATAGAACTCATCGTACTTATGATGTTATTTTAAAATTAAGTCCACCTATCATCGCCAATATATATTGTATTATCTCCCTTGCGAATGTTGTCTGTGTACCATGTGTGATGATTGCCTCGTTTACTTTGATAAAGTATTTCTGCAATATCGACTTTCGTCGTTAGTAATTCTTTCCTTACTGGCGCATGTCTTTAATAAAATTATAGTTTTGTCTTTTTGTATTCTGGAACTACATGTAGTGACAAAATGAACATCTCTTTAAATGCTTTAGTAAAATCAACATTAGTAAGGGTTTACATAAGATCTAGGATACCAACATTTCATTGATGAAAATAATATTTTAAATTAAAAAACTAATATAACAATCCGTGTTTAAGTCATAACCCTAAAACTTTGAAAAATGACAAATCAAGTTAAACACGTGAACTTCAATTTTAGAAGTGAGACCGGATGCTCCGGAAGAGTTTGTACCTATTTAGTTAGCTTCACCGGCCACGTGTGAAATCAATATAGAGATGAAAGAAACATAAAAATATGAGACGTCAAATATATCAAGGGTTACATTGGATACAGAGACATCATACGTATCAATAATATTGTGATGGCGGTCATTTAAACCTTCCAAGGTCTTAATAAGTCTTAAGATCGGTTATAAGAATTCAGTTTAATGTTTAATTCTATATATGTTTTGAATGATTATTAGGGGCTAATCTACTGTCCTAATTGTTATAATTATCATAAAAATGTAACGTTTCAGGCGATTACACACAGAAATATTTAAAGACAAACAATTATAATGTATTGTTATTTATAAAAATTTGGTGATTTAACCGATGGGTCGGGATTTTTACTGGTGCAACAAAGCATCCCTGAGGATAAGCTTAGTAGGCATTATTGTTGTATTGTCAGAAATATACTATAGTTCAACTTGCCTTAAAGGTCACCTCTACATGAGGGCCACCTGCTTGTAAAGGCCAGTAGCATTGTATCCCAAATGTTATTAATGTATATAATTTAAACTTGTATACAAAGGTCATCTGCCCATAAAGGCAACATATTGTGGTTCCTTTGAGCGTCCTTTATTTATAGACAGGTTTTACTGTATTGTCTAAATTTGGTGCTAGTTCAAAGCTGAATGGAAAACCCCAAAATCTTGGTAAAATCCCTCGTGTAATAATTTCCTTGGATACAATTTGGCGAAATATATTTTCGTCCTAAGAATATTTTTTCAACTCTTAAAAATGTTTGTTCACCAAATTTGGTCAAAGCACAACTGATGAGAAATTCTATTCCCAAATGATCGTCTTGTGCGTTAAAATAACACTGGTAAATAATGTATATTAGGTTAACATCTTACCTTTAGCATGATACGTAGGTATTACTGAAACCCATAAGATAAATGGTAAAAACTCCATAATTTTGAATACGTAGTCAGTTCAGATTAAGTTTCATTTCTTTTCATCAACTTTAGTTAGTGAATGTGATACAGAGTAACTACATTACTTCCCTGTTTATTCGTTATAGTAGTAAAGTAAAAAAAACATTGACCTGTGCGTTTGGCCTTTTAAGTTTATTATTTATTGTGGACGAATGTATTTGTATAAAGGTAGCACAAGTGTTCATATCACCTGCATCACGGAAACGTCTATAGCTTATATCACTGCATATCCTATGACTACCCATGTACTGGATAGATTCTACTCTATGAATTTTCTAAAGAAAAGGTCAAGCAGACAGGACATTGTAGTTATACTAATATGTTTATATACCGCTAAGTTGTATTTCCCTTAAGCCCTAAAACACTTGATATAGTGCGTTCAGTATCTACTTGTCTAATATTTATTTTTATATAACCTCAAATAAACCTTATTATATACATTTCCGGAAAACGTAGGCCATATGTAGTGATTGGCTGAATCGTATGAAAACATATAATAGAGGGAAACAGTCGCTAAAAATTGATAAAAAGTCGTTATGTACTCACAACTTATTTTGATGACACCTTTTATTGAGATTTTAGGATGGTTATTATTATCATTATTATTATTATTATTATTATTATAAGTAGTAGTGGTAGTAGTAGTCGTAGTATTTGTTTTCAAACGCTATTCATAATGTCATTAGACTTACCCGCATTTTACCACTTTTCTAATTTATTTCCATGTACTTAAGAACATAAAGTATAGAGTATTTAAAAATATACAGAAATTAAAGTTGACTCTAAAATGATGATTATACTAAGCACTAGACATTTAGATAAGAAAGTCATGGGGTACTTCGGTGAATACCTTAAACCCGCTGCCCTGTATCCTGTATCCTACCTACACATTTCCCTAAGCGAAATGCAAAACACCTGCCATAGAATACAACCCTAAACTTCAATGTCAGATGGGTCCCCATTGCTTATCCCTAAATCACCTCTTTCCTCAAAAATAGGATATATGTGTAAGGGGCACGTGTCCACTGTAATGACAAAAATGAAAAAAAGAATGTTTTTGATCGATGACATTGAAGATGTTATCCGATTGTAACCGGTTTGAATTTTGGTAACGACCATCATAAAAATGGACCAAGTCAAGATGGAAAGACAACCTTCGCCTTTAAAGACAGAAGACAAAGAGAAATTGATGCGTACACAAGAATTTAAGTTTTTGGGGTTTGCGAATTTTGTAACTTGAATAATTCTCCATTAATTGTTTCGAATTGCAAATGTAGTTTTTTTTGGTAATGTATATAATACAACTAACTTATAACACTTGTATCATAAAATGATCTAAGTTCTTCTAATATGGCTATTGTAGAGATTTAAGCAAAGCAAATACAAACAAACAAATAAAAACAAACATACTAATCCATGTCCAAATCACCATCCAGAAGCAAAATTTAAAAAATTAAACACGCGAACTCTCACAAGGTAAACGACGCCGGGTGCTTCGGAAAGGTAAGCACCTCCTGTTTAGCTAGCTACACCCGCCACGTATGTAATCAAAATTGCGTGAAAGGAATATCGAAGTATGGGACGTTAAATATATCCAGGGCAATCATGGACACAGAGACATCAAATTTATTAACAATCCTGTGGTGACGGCCATAAAACTTTTTGAGAGCCTTAATAAATGTGTTATGCAATTTATATTATGTAATACATTTCTGCCTGCAGTCTACTCTTAGATATGTCTTGATTTCCTTTTACCCAGGAAAACGTCTTATTAAGAAAACATGTATCCGATACTTAAGTCTTCATTATTAAAACTTCCTGGATTAAATAAACAAACAGTATCCATATTGTTTAAGCTGCTAAAGTTACATGTGTACTTTAAACTTAATTATATATTTTCCAACCAACACCCAGTTATTGTGTTTAGTATAAAGTAAGAAATCTATTTTTGTAAATGATGATTTAAGATTATATCAGTCCCCTGATTCAAATTTTTCAAATTATTTTTTACGTAAATAGTCTTACAAATGTGAAATCGAACGAATTAATTTCATTATTAAAATTTAGTATTCATAATTTGAAGGTGCTAATGTGAAGATCACTTCAAGTTTATAAAACGGATTTTTAGTTTTGTCAAAAATGCTCATTCATAGACTCGAAAAAGATTTTTCAAATTTACTCAAATCAAGTCAAGGACAATCCTAGCTAACAAATAATTGTAAAAAAGATTCCTGAGAAATAACTTGATTACTTTTGAAAGTACTAATTTTGACTTCAGAATAGAGGAACTGCATGTGTTATAATGGTAAACCATTCAAGTGTATTAAAAACCTGCCTTTGACCCTTGTATGACCCAAATGTCACGAGATCACGGACCAAGTCCATGCGTATTAAACACATTCTGTAACAATTCTATTAGACACATTGATGCAGAAAATAGCATGTGACATTCAAGATCCACACATAACGATTTATACAAAATATTTTAGAAGGTTTGATTGATTGATTGATTGATTGATGTTTTACGTCCCAGTCAAGAATATTTCACTTATATCGAAACATCATCAGGTAAAGATGATATAGCAGAAATTGTTACCTTTGCAGTGAGTTCAGGGTATTATGCATTAAGGGTTCCTTAATCTGTCACGCCTGCCGTGAAGAGGAATATAGATTTGTAAGGTCTTTTCCGAAGGAAATCTTCAAATTTTAAGTGTTTGGCGAAAAACAGTCACTGATAAGTGTTGATCAAAACTAGTAAGGAGAATAAAATGAAGGAGCAAATAACTCTGGTAGTCCTAATCAACTAACCCTGGGTTAAAATTTAAACATAGCCTACGTTTACTAGACGAAATGTAATGTTTAGGTAAGTTTTGAATAGAGTAATCAAACATACTCCAATAATGTCATGTTTATCATAAAACGTTTTTAGCGCCTTGATAAGACTAGACTAGCAATATTCTTTTGTCAGCAGCTGGCCTCATTGTATAAACGTATAATATTTCCGTAGTGGACCCAAGTTCTACCATAGCACATTAACTTTCAAACAAAATCACCATAAGCAGGTATATTATTGCATAGAAAATGAAAGTTGACAATTGAGAAGTTAGTCAACACGTTTGATGTAAGACCAAACATGAAACCCTGACTTGTAGAATTTGATGTATCTTACCAATGGAGTATTTAGAAGTATGTGTACTTGGATTGTTTTTTAGTGTCCTTGGTCCCATAATCTCTTACTAATACATGTCCATGACTTTCAGTTGCACAATTTTCTTCATCTATAAAATAGATGCAAATGTTTGTACGAATCACAAAGGGCCTTTAAGTTTCATTATTCATAATTATTAAAACTAATCAATCAAAAACTAATTCATAGACTTTTTACGACACTGAATTATTTTTTTATTTAGAAATGTTCATCCTTTCAGTAAGAATAGATATTTAATGCGAGTTAATAAATTTAATTGGTTTCACTGACACGCCAAACTTATAGAGAACAATAATACTTATTAATGGCTTTAGATTTTTTCAACAAAAAAAGATTTAAAAAAGCCAAAATGTAAAGCTTATACTAGAAGTGCGAAAACCCTGTTCAGTAATAATAAATAGGCTAGGTCATATGTGGTTTGCAAATAACACTGACTTCTAGATTTATTTTCTTTTAACTTTTTTCTAATTTTTCCATTTTAAATATTTTTAAAAATGCAATCTACCAAATTCGTTAATGTATTCAATTTAATTATGGATTTAGAAAAAAAAATTAATATGGTATATGACGTCAAACAGATATATTTATCTTCAATAATCGATCGTGTACATTTAGTATTGTCTTTCACTTTCGTTAATACATACACATGTATACGTTTACCAAATTACCACGCATTTAATAAAAATAATCGTGCAGGAAACAGTTCATTTATCAATCAGGTTTAAATATAAAAATACAAATATATCACACTAATATTCGAAAGTCTATATTATAAAAATCACATGACAGTTTTAAATTGCGGAAAGAAATAAAATTAATTATATCATAGTTTCCCCAAAAATACAAAATGGACATCGATGATAGGGGTAGATTCGGATGATTAAGCGATCAGATATGATATGGATTTTGTTGTTTATCGTTTATTTTAGTAATATCTACGCACATGCAGAATTGTTCAGTGAGTATTGTTATACATGTTAAATTGATAAAGTTCATTATTTAGAAACTATTGGTTGTAAAATAAGCGGAATGGTAAGAATCCTTTAAAAAGGTTGAACAACATAACTGAACAACGTTTTGCCACGCTGTCGATATCAGTTTCGACTTCCGCCTAATATTGGGAGTTTCATTATCAATAGTAATTTTTCTTGTGATCTAAATTGGGATTCTTTAGTTATTGCCTATTATATGTTTGTTATTTTACTTATTTTGCTATATTGATCAGAAATAATTTTATGTAAATTAATAAAACTAGTTTACATATAAAACATTTACATCGTATTCAAATTCCGTTAAAATTATTTTTTATCCCAATAAAGGCCTTGATGACGATGATTATATTTTCCAACTTACTAAAATATTTAAGCAAAAATAAACAGTACAAACAATAAATTATTTTAATCCCTTGAAAAATTTTGGTTTCACAATCTAGGTTCTAGAACTACTGATGAGAAATTGTTTTCCGAAACGACCGTCCAGTGCATTAAAATTAGAACTGTTATATTAGATGATTATCATTAATAATGCTACGAACTATAAATATCAACATTTTTCTAAAGTTGAAGTTTATGTTTAATCACTATCTGCCATTCTATAAAGGGGATATTCAATATCAAAAAAATTGCCGGCAAAAACTAGTTGATTTTATAGATAGTGACAAGCCACCGCCAAGTTTAGTGTCATTTTTCTTTAATGTTGGGGCATGCCACGATTACACAAGAATTGAAAGATTCGTCCTGAAATTCCATGAGAAAACTTCGAACAAAGCTGACATTATGACATCTTTGCTTTATCGCTAACCCCCAAAAGACATTCAAAATTTTCGTTGTATCAAAGTTGGAATTATATCTGAAAACCCGGCAATTTGAAATTTAATTACTTAAATAGTTTCAGGGCTTTGTACTTTAACATTCGAGTTTAATTTCCGTAGATAAACCAGAATTCAATATGATAAAAATATTATGCCATTTTGTGTGTCATCAGTGTTTATTCGCTATTTATTTTGGCATTGATTATGTTTGTTTTTGTGCTCTTTGAATATCATCCATGTCAATATTGTTCAGCATTTACAAAAAAAACTTTGCAGCTATGTACTATATAAAGAGGGTATTTCATGAGTTACTATGTAATATTGAGTTTGTATAATAAGTTTAGTAAGATTTTATACATAGAG
Source organism: Anadara kagoshimensis (assembly GCA_021292105.1). Classification (NCBI taxonomy): domain Eukaryota; kingdom Metazoa; phylum Mollusca; class Bivalvia; order Arcoida; family Arcidae; genus Anadara; species Anadara kagoshimensis. Next base: position 59,576,557 of record CM037861.1, read on the forward strand.
CCTTGAAATTAGAACCACTACAGTAGCTCATTGGTATGACCCTCGTTTGCATATGGGGACGTCGGTTGGATCTACGCGCGGGCCTGGGCAAAACTTTTAGGTAGCGACTGTCTTTCGCCAAGCACTCGGCATTTAGAAATTGATGTCACGGTGTCCTACGATAGACAAATTTAAAACCCGATTTTCTGTGCCACAGCAGGTGTGGCACGTTAAAGAACCCTCCCTACATATTGATATTAGCGCAAAACAAAAAAAATAAATTCTGCCACTTCACCTATACCTGCTGACGTCTGTATAAACGTCTTTACTAGAATATAAAACTCTGTTCAACCAACAAACCTAGAATATATTATATAAAACGTTTTATTCCACAAGTTTATTAAATTTATTATAACATAAACATGAATGTAAGATTCTGTTTATTTCATAATATAAAAAAAATTATTACTGTAATGTTTTTTCTCGGATATCAGGTCGTAGAACAAGGCTACATGAGTGATATTACAAATTTATATTGGGGTAAATTGGTTTATTGTTTTGTAGTGATTATATAGACAAATGATATTAACCTGTCCGCTTGACCAATAATTTAAATATTTAATATGGACGAATACATTTATGTATCAATTGTTTATTATTTCGTCTACATTACCGGGGAACATGCGAATTCTACTACTACCCGTGTATTTGATAAATCATCGTATACAATGATTCCTAATGGAAGGTCAAATTTCAAATTGACAGGGTAATATTGTTTGCCTGTACAATAAAATACAAATTTAATCCATGTCCAAATCACAATACAAAGCAAAGTAACAACACGTAATTTTCACCAAAGAGGCGACGACATGTGATTCGAAAGGGTAGCTCTTTCTGTTTAGCTACCTACACCAGTCATGTGTGTAATTAAAATTGAGAATAAAAGGAACATGAAAATATGGGACGTCATCGACGATATTGACAACCATAATTAAGGAATGACATTTGCTTGACTGTACTGCATGGAGTTATGCAGTAGAATGAACTGTCTCAAATAAAATGAAAGCCGACTGCAGTACAGTCAAAATAAATGTCATTCCTTATATATACAATCCTTTGTAACTTTTTCAAATAAACACAAAATATAAACTGACATTTTAACACTTTTCATAAAAGAAAAACAACTTTAACTACCTCGTTAAAAATTGACTGTTCCAACTCTCGGCATCAATAATCATTGATCAGACCACGCCCACACAACAATTCACGTATCGCAGGCCACGCCCACAATGTTTCGACAAAGGCCGCCATCACGGTACTAAAGCAGCGACACGGCAACTAATGACATACCAGTGTCAGCGACGTCGTTAAATGTACAATTCAGCCCGAGTTTTCATTCTTTTTGCGTGTACTTCAAGCATGCCAGGCCTTTGTCGGAACATTGTGGGCGTGGTCAACAATCCGTCAATTGACATAGATTAAACTCGCATGCTCCATTCAACTGCATCGAGTCATGAAGTAGAATCAAGGTCAAACACTGTATTGAAGCAAAAAGACTGTGATTGTAAATATAACTTAATGAGGACTCTGTTAATACTAAGCTTACCATGTTCCCGTGTCAATCAAAATCAAACATAATAATCCATGTCCAAAGCACAATCCAGAAGCAAAGTAAAAAACTTTGGAACTGACAAGTCAGGTTAGACACGTGAACTTCCAACGGAGAAGTGAGGCCTGGTGATCCGGAAGGGTAAGCACCCCCTGTTTAGCTAGCTATACACCCGCCACATGTGTAATCAAAATTGTATGAAAGGAACATGGAACTGTGAGACGTCAAATATATCCAGAGCAATCCTGGACACCGAGACATCAAACTTATCAACAATACTGTGATGATGGCCATTAAACTTTTTGAGGGCCTAAATTTATTTGTCAGCAACTGGCTTTGTTATATAACGTTATATTTGTTAACTTTTTGGCAGTATATTACAGTACAGCCCAGACATGGAGAGATTCTAGACAAAACTGTACACTTGTTTCTCAGGAAATTCTTTGTGATAAATCACTGAACGTGTGTAAGAAGGAATTAAAAACCAACAAGACACAACAATTAGCCTGGATAGATGGATACGTCATACGATCCCCTTGGTATACATATGGTATGTATTTTATAACAGTCGGTGAAATGTTCAATTTTAAATTTTGTTATAATTTTCAATTCCATATGGTATTACCGTAATACATTTTAAGCTTGGACAATGTTCCTACCTAAAAATAAAGAAAGTAACTAATGAAATGATTACAAAAAATAAAAAACATGACTAAATAAACATGTATTCGAACCACATGAATTAGACGCCTTCCCTGATTTTGAAGATTTTGAATCGGTAATGCCTCAATTTATAATTGCAATTATTTAAAAAATTCAGAAACTTGAATCACATTTCTTATATCGTGGTCATTAGACTGTTTATTCCATGTTTTATTCAATATATTTTGATGTACTTTTCTGTTATTTAATGTTAGCACCGTAATAGGTATTGCAACATCCCATTTTTTTTTTTTTAATTAAGTATCAGTTTTAAAATTTTTTAAAAAAATGTAATATGAAAGAAAGAGATTAAATAACTAAGCAAAAAACAAATGTGCCACAGAAATATGGATCAAAACCTTCTTAATTTCCGTTTTTATTGGAGGTGTTTTTCGTCTAGTCATGATGACTTCCGACAAAGTGTCACTGTTGAAAATTGATTTAACTACTCTAGCAACGAACAATATTATAAAAATACAGAACAACATTTAAGGTACAATATTTCGTATTATGAACTCTTTGTACTGCAAGAAACAATGGAAGATGAATGAAATCAGCATGAAATCACAGACGGTTTGCGTAACCTAAGTGTAAAAATGACCGCCAAATAACATTTAAAAGGATTCTATATGTTCAATAAGAATTAATAGTGTCATAAATTGTCTCTGAATTTATTTCAAAAGTTAAAAAAATGTTTTAATATAGTCTCTCAATTAAATAAACCATATAATTTCATGTAAACAATTCCATTATATAAAGAAATATTCATATTAATAAAAGTAATAATTATAAATAACTGTTTATCAAAATTAAAAAAACAATAAATATTAAATAAAGATCGATGAAATAAAATCAATTTATTTTGTAGATTCACAAATTATAAATAGTTTGTCACTGGAAAAAACGTTGGATAGCTTCAATCAGAAAGAGATCGGCAGCAATTGTGCATCTATTCTACAAAGTGGGAATGCTTCAATTATAGGACATAAACCATGTCAAGAACGACTTAAGTTCATATGTACAAACTGTTCGTATACCTTAAGTAACTGTTCAGGTAATTACTAGTATATATTCAATATTCAACCTTAACTTTGCAGGTGTTCACGTATAGAAGTGGGTTTCTGAAAATCATTACACCATCTTTAATGTGTTTTAAAAACAATGTTATCACCGTGAAATTAACCTACCTTTCAAAGGCAGAAGGCAGTTTTAATTCATTGTCGATGCCGGTATGTTTGTCCATTTAATAACTGCTTTTGATATATCTGTATTTTTCTATTTCTACGCAAAGTAATAAAGTGAAGGCGAGCTATGGATATTCTTGGACATAAACATATCAGAAATCAGAATAAAGTCCCTGAAAGGGTAGTCACAACATGTGTATGGCCACATGAGAGGGTGAACTCAAGATGTTTGTCGCGTCATTGGAAGGGTTGTCTTAATACGTCTTTATTTCGTTAATTACGTGGGGGTCTCAAAATTCGTGGTGGTCTCGTAAATTAGTTTATTGAGGGTGTAATCTCAAAATGAGCTTATCCTGTTAAAAATATAAGCTTTATTTGTAGCACTGACTATCGCTATCCACTTTTTGTATATTTGATTAAAATGTATGTAGTTCTCATTCAAGAGCCAAATTACATGTTGACATGGGAAGAATCAAGGCGAAAATGTGAAGAGTATAACTCAACGTTGATATTAAGTCCAGCAAATTTAAGGATACCAATTGATGTGAATCATCATTACTGGTTAGGATACTATAGGAATGAAACTGTAAGATGGAACAAAGGTACATCAGAAAATTTAGTACAGGCCAATCTAAAGTTTAACACTAAGCTGACGAATTGGTTCCAAATCTACAGTTCGGTCCAGACATCTGGTTGGCTGTATCTCACAACTATGCAGCAGTTTTTTTAATCACAAGCTATTAAAATCTCGGCCACTCACTAGTTACAGATTTTCGACTCCTTTTAAGCGCAGTGTTAAATTTCGATAGGTCTGTAATACAGATATTATATTAAAAAAACGGGTAAAATGGGGAAATATGTCTGCAACATGCTGAGTGAGGATTCCTGGTGTAATTCAATAGAACTATAACCAGCCGACTGGGCATTTATTTCAAAGTATATCGGAGGTTTCTAATTCAATTTTTCAAAACATTTTAATCATTAATTTTTAGTAGTATGTCCTGGGATGCTCTGGTTGTCAAGTACACGTGTGTTTTATTTATTATATATATTTATAATCAAAAACAAACATACTTATCCATTTCCGAATCACAATCCAGAAGCAAAGTAAAAACTTTGGAACTGACAAGCTAGGTTAGACACGCGAACTTCCACCAGGGAAGTGAGGCCGGGTGCTCCGGAAGGGTAAGCACCTCCTGTTTAGTTAGCTACACCCGTTACGTGTGTAATCAAAATTGTGTGAAAGGAACATGGAACTATGAGACGTCAAATATATCCAAGGCAATCCTGGACACAGAGACATCAAACTTATCAACAAACTTATTATAACAGATAATAACGAATTACCACTGTCAATTATTTGATGTCGAATAGATCCATGTTCCTTTCATTTTAATTTTTATTTCACACGGTGATATGACTAGTTACCTTTCTGGACCACGACCTCGTACATATAGTAGAAGTTTGTGTTTTACTGAATTTTTAAGATTTTATTGTGTTTATATTTTTTGAATTGTGATATGAACCTGAACCGATACGTTTGTATTTTGTATATAGATGCTTTCAATACAGCGACACAAGAGAACAAAGGAGATATATTATGTCTTGCAGCTGGTCAAGATGGAACAATTGTACAAGCCTTTGATTGCAATCTACATTTACCTGGTATATGTGTATTCAAACCAACAGGTAAATACAATTACTGGAAAACGTACCAATGAAACAACATACACAGTTATTTGTTGTAACTGATTTATAACATAAAAGTTTTACTATGTTCACTTGATATGAGGTCGAACTAATAGAACCACAAGTTAATTTAGTGTACCATTCGTAGCATTCAGCTTCACTTCAATGGTGGATATTTATTTTTATTGTTGCTTCTTTATAAAACCCTTCATTAGGAATATTTATATAGGAGCGTCCACCGAGTTAAGGGGTAGTATTAAATTTCGTACGAAATACATACACGTCACACGAATGTAAACCTATAGTATCTAATGTTTAAATACAAAATACGACTTACTAATAGGGTTAAAAAAATATGTTGAAAAAGATTTTATTAATCCCCGAAATTTGTGGATTGCTATATGCCAAGTTTCATAATATTTGTACATTCCACAAGCCTACTTGAATATAGATGAATGGTTTGGGTACTTTGTGCTACAGTTTTACATCTTGTTTTCTTATTTTTAGATGTGCAAGGTTTTCTGAACTGGATACTTTTTCCAGGTAACAAAATTTATATTATGATCGAAAAGAGGTATTCAAAAATACTTGCTTATGATATATCTTTATCATATTAACGCGCTATGACAGACCTTGTTCCCACTACGGGTACTATATACAAAAAAACAAGCTGCTTTTAGATAAATGGTTGAGTCAGTTTTTTGCAAGTTTCGGCTTATCAGGCCGTCAAAAAATTTTATGACCGCCATCACTATACAATAAGTATGATGTATAGAAAATTATGCTGAAAGTATTTGGCGTCCAGTAGTTCCATGTTCTTTTCATTCTCAATTTTGATTTTGCAAGCGGTGGAGCTAGCTTACCCTTCCTGAGCATTCAGTTTAATTCCTAGCAAAGTTCTATGTTTCACTTAATTTGCAGGTTTTCATTTATGTGCGTTTTCCTTTGGGGATTGTGATTGGGATATTGAGTGGTTTGTTTGTCCATGGTCGGGACTGTCATAATCTGTGGTCCAAAAACATGATAAAACTTGTATGTTATTTATATTCTTGTCTTGTTTTGCTGTTTTTGTTAATTTCTTGTATTTTTTTTTGTGGGTTGTGTTTGTCATTGCCAAGAACATGTGCTTCAGCTCCAAGTTTTACGCACAAAAATTGATGAATATTATCATTACCTTTATTTTCCTTTTATTTGCACATGTTATGTTAATTAAGGTATTTATCAAAGATGTTGTCTATCCTTCTAAGTCATTTTTCAAAAACAGTTATCGCGCCACTGACTGGTTTGTCTCAATATGTTTTTATTGCGTTATTAACATGGTGGCCTAAAATTTAGGTATTTTTCAAACATGTTTTCCATCTTTTTAAGTGATTTTTCAAAATAGTTTACCAGTTGCAATTGTATTTCGGATATTAAATAGAATTCCAAATGATTATCTTTTTGTGGTAAAGACCGGCACGTATAGTTGTCTTTGAAAGAAAATAAATATTACATTGTGTTACACTTTATATTAATATTTATTTCTTTTTCACAGCTTCATTTGGTATTTCTGTGGTAATTGGACTAGTATTATATTTACTATGTCTAATTGTGGTCCTAATAGTCAAAAGGTAATTTTTAAGAATATTTTGTTGAGCAATTTATCAAAACCAAACACATATCAGTTCATGTTAATCACAATAAAAAAAACGAGAAAATAATCAAAAACAAACATACATGTCCGAATCACAATCGAGAAGCAAAGTAAAACTTTGGAACTGACAAGTTAGGTTAGACACGTGAACTTCCACCAGGGAGGTGAAGCCGAGTGCTCTGGAAGGGTAAGCAACTTAATTGGCAAATCAAGTTAAACACCACAACAATTTCACCAGGAAAGTATAAAAGGTTGCTAACGGAAGTAAACATCCTTGCTAAGGAAAAATAGGCATCTCATTTGATTAGGAAATGGATAAGTATGTTTGTTTTTGATTATTACTACTGGGTCGGTGTCTCTGCTGGTGGAATTTTCCCCGAGGATACCATTAGCCCAGTCGCATCTATTATACTTTGCTTCTGGATTGTGATTCGGAAATGGATAAGTATGTTTGTTTTTGATTATTACTACTGGGTCGGTGTCTCTGCAGGTGGAATTTTCCCCGAGGATACCATTAGCCCAGTCGCATCTATTATACTTTGCTTCTGGATTGTGATTCGGAAATGGATAAGTATGTTTGTTTTTGATTATTACTACTGGGTCGGTGTCTCTGCTGGTGGAATTTTCCCCGAGGATACCATAAGCCCAGTCGCATCTATTATACTTTGCTTCTGGATTGTGATTCGGAAATGGATAAGTATGTTTGTTTTTGATTATTACTACTGGGTCGGTGTCTCTGCTGGTGGAATTTTCCCCGAGGATACCATTAGCCCAGTCGCATCTATTATACTTTGCTTCTGGATTGTGATTCGGAAATGGATAAGTATGTTTGTTTTTGATTATTACTACTGGGTCGGTGTCTCTGCTGGTGGAATTTTCCCCGAGGATACCATTAGCCCAGTCGCATCTATTATACTTTGCTTCTGGATTGTGATTCGGAAATGGATAAGTATGTTTGTTTTTGATTATTACTACTGGGTCGGTGTCTCTGCTGGTGGAATTTTCCCCGAGGATACCATTAGCCCAGTCGCATCTATTATACTTTGCTTCTGGATTGTGATTCGGAAATGGATAAGTATGTTTGTTTTTGATTATTACTACTGGGTCGGTGTCTCTGCTGGTGGAATTTTCCCCGAGGATACCATTAGCCCAGTCGCATCTATTATACTTTGCTTCTGGATTGTGATTCGGAAATGGATAAGTATGTTTGTTTTGATTATTACTACTGGGTCGGTGTCTCTGCTGGTGGAATTTTCCCCGAGGATACTATTTGCCCAGTCGCATCTATTATACTTTGCTTCTGGATTGTGATTCGGAAATGGATAAGTATGTTTGTTTTTGATTATTACTACTGGGTCGGTGTCTCTGCTGGTGGAATTTTCCCCGAGGATACCATTAGCCCAGTCGCATCTATTATACTTTGCTTCTGGATTGTGATTCGGAAATGGATAAGTATGTTTGTTTTTGATTATTACTACTGGGTCGGTGTCTCTGCTGGTGGAATTTTCCCCGAGGATACCATTAGCCCAGTCGCATCTATTATACTTTGCTTCTGGATTGTGATTCGGAAATGGATAAGTATGTTTGTTTTTGATTATTACTACTGGGTCGGTGTCTCTGCTGGTGGAATTTTCCCCGAGGATACCATTAGCCCAGTCGCATCTATTATACTTTGCTTCTGGATTGTGATTCGGAAATGGATAAGTATGTTTGTTTTTGATTATTACTACTGGGTCGGTGTCTCTGCTGGTGGAATTTTCCCCGAGGATACCATTAGCCCAGTCGCATCTATTATACTTTGCTTCTGGATTGTGATTCGGAAATGGATAAGTATGTTTGTTTTGATTATTACTACTGGGTCGGTGTCTCTGCTGGTGGAATTTTCCCCGAGGATACCATTAGCCCAGTCGCATCTATTATACTTTGCTTCTGGATTGTGATTCGGAAATGGATAAGTATGTTTGTTTTTGATTTAGCTAGCAATTAAAATGAAACTAAAAGCCTATCGATTACATTGATTAAACCTCTATTAATCATATAACAATAACAATTAACACTGATACACTAGAATAAAGAAGTCGCAACACAAAATTAGTTAAAAAATGCCAAACATTTTTAAAAACATGTAAGATATTCAAACAATATAATTCATACGTTTTATTATCTTATCTTTTCATTGTAAGCCCTGGAACGTACAAAAGAAAAGTTCAGTTCCAGATAAAACGAATAAAATACAATTAGGATAACATTTTAATGACCTTTCAAAAAGGATGGTCCTTATATACAGGGAGGCGGCGTTTAAAACAACATAAACTGTAAACTTTTTGCTGATTTTATTATATATTATGTTTCTTTTTTCAGATGCCGAATTCAGAATGACGTCGCACAGAACAATGAAACATTTAAAACAATATTATCTAGAAAAGAACTTTATTTTGACCCAAAACTTACTGAGGATACTCAAGAATTGTCCCCATGCACTATTAAACGCAGTTTGTCAACTTTTCCAATGAAATCAAAAACAATCAGTGGACGTTTATGGAACAAAGGAAGTACTTTGCCTTCCGAATGGAGACTTGAAAGGGCACCTGCAGAATATCAGTCAGATCCTTATTTAAACCGGGAACCACAACCACTTCCTTTTCATGAACCGTCCAGAACAGTTATAGTTCACCATAGTTGTAGCTCTTTAAGGCACCTAAATACAGACGATAGATGTATCAATACAAATTTTCAAGAAATTCCATATACACATGTGCATAAAATTGGTGGAGAAATGACAGACGAACACGATTCTTGTGATAGCGTAAACAGAACAGATGAAATTAGTCATCACGAAAAAGTGCTCTGGACCAGCAAACCGGATGCAGAACAAACAATACGTTATGTGTCTAATGTTACGAAAGCACATGACGGTTGTGTTAATTCACCTACCATGAAACGAACAAGTTTTCTCTTCCGTTTAAACAATGTTCTGAAATTAACTCCACCAAAAACAGAAAATGTAGAAAAATCAAATAAAACTGATATTAAACCAGTTAAAGAACATACCGAGAATGTTGAATTAAAAACTCATGATCAAAAATCTGAAGCAACAATATTGGATTTAAAGAAGGGAGAAGAAGATTATATTACAATGCATCATCCAAAAAGACAATCAGACAATCCGGAATCTGGTTATATTTCAATGACTGATCCAAGGTCTACGAAAAAGGTCAAGGTCGACGAGCATGGGTATGCTGAGGTTCTTTAGTTAAGATATTTAGTGTCATTTTTTATAATGTTGAAATTATACACAAACTTTAAATATTCTACCACATCTGATTAATTCTAATTTTAAGTAATATTACAAGTATTATATCTTAATATTGCATGATAATATCTAAATATTGCATCTAATCCGAAATATATGACAAAATTGTACCTTTAACCTTCAGAAAACTTGATTTTGCAATAAACTAAAAAAGGAATTCTGAAAATGTATAAATCAACCACAAACACAAACAAACCAAATCAAAAGTATACACTTTAAAAAACTGAAATTTAGTTAAACACGTGAACTTTAATCAGGAAAACGAGGCCAGATAATATGGACATGCGGGCACATCCTGTCAAGGAAATTACACCCACCACTTGTGACATCAAAATAATGAAAAGAACTTGAAGTATAGGGCGTACATGTACATAGTGTATTGCTATATATGTTTAAAAATATTGTCTTAACTGTCGATTTACTAATTAACATACTGATACCTAAGAGCGATAACACAATACGCATTTTTAGACTTATACCTCAATTATGGCGTCAACGAAATGCTAAATTTAAAGCTCTATGACAAACGTCGTTACTGATTCTCTTGTTTACGTGTATTAGTTTCACAATTAAAACGTCATGCTAGAGCTTTTTTCCATTACAGGAACTTTATTCAATTAAGCAACCTGCTTACAAATAACTTTTTGACGGAAGAATATTTTTAGCCTTAGGCTTTTCAAGCCCCTTAAAATCTTTATAGCTGTCATCACAATATTGTTGATAACTATGATGTCTCTGTATCCACATTATACTGGATGTACATGTATTTGACCCCATATATCCATGTTACTTTCCTTCCCTATTTGTAGTACACATGTGGCGGGTGGATCTTTCCGGAGAACTCTACATTACTTTCCTGGTAGTTCACGTGTTTTACCTAAACTGCCAGCTTCAATGTTTTCTCTCTGATTTGGAATTTTAGTTTGGACATGGATTGGTATGTTTGTCTTGGACTTGTATTCCCTCAAATACAATTCAATTAACGTGAAGATATCAATCAGTTGTTTTTGGACCAAAGTTGTAAAATTACTTAAAAAATAACAACTTTGATATTTTTGGCTAAAACGTGTGTGTGAAACTGTAAAACCCTGTAGAAAAACTGTAGAACGGGTTAACAAAAATTTACACACTGGTTCGCGGGTTTAAACGATAAACCAAACATTTTCTCAAAATTTGAGTTGAAAATAATTTTGCATTAATATTTTTACAATCAAATTGCCACCGTCATATGGCGCATTTATACAAATGATGTCAACTGACGTATTGGGCTTGTAATCATTAACAATCGCCGACTCTGTTATCTTTTCTATTGGTCACGTGACTAAATTTGGCTATCATAGGATGATGTTGTTAAGATACCTAGAATTAAATTAGTTTTATTAAAGCACTGCTCAGAAATAGTCCTACTGTAATATCAATAAAAACATTTTATTATAATATCAAATTCATCTATTCCTCCATTATAAGTTTTACAAGTTAACTTCAATAATTTTAATTAAATTTCAACTGTTTAATTTATATTACATGAGTTATATCAATCATTATGGTTTACATTCACATGTTCCACTTGAAATGATAAAATGAATCTCATCAACCAGTGCCATCTCAATTTTGATACAGAATTTAAATTCCCACACTTATTTGTGGGACTTCCTGGTGCTTTTCTATGAAACAGGAAACTAACCATTTTAAATCAAAATAATTGATGATGTAAATTATTTTTATACTAAGTATTGAATATTAGTAATTATCTATTATTAAAAACAAACTTACTAACCATGTCCAAATGAAGAACCCAAAGTAAAAGCAAAAGTTTAAAAATTGCACGTGAACCATGTTAATAACTAGTAACTGTTTGTGACAAGTGCTATTTTTGAAATGCATTCAAAAAGACGTTTTTAAAATGACGGAAAATTAGACTCATGAAGCACTGATATCATTTAGTGTGTGTCCCTCAGTTAAATCATATATTCAAGTTACACTATGGTTTCATGCTAACTCTAATACACACCACAAAAAACATGTGTATCTATGGTGGAGTGACTTTTGTTGTGCCATCACAGATAAAAGCAAACATAACAAATATTGTCAAAATCAACAATGTAAACACTCTGAAACTGACAAACACGATCCGCGAAAAAATTGAGGACGGTGCCCTTAAAGAGTAAACAGCCTCTGTTTAGCTAACATCAACCGCCATGTGTGAATATAAAAATTAAAATATGGGAACTACGGAAAGTCCTATATATCCATGGTAGTTTTGGGTACAGAGTTATTATACTTATCCACAATATTGTGATAACTGCTATAAAACGTTTTGGAGGACTTTGATAAGCATAATTCAGCATCAACAAAAAGTAGAAAAAGTTGATGGAATGCTAAACAATATGCACGATTTCTTAAATATTGAACATTGACTACATAAACATTTCATTTTGGCATGCTTGTAAAAGTCACAAATGAACTAAATGTAGTACAGTGTAGAAAGTAATTGTGATTTTCAATTTTCTGAACAAGTAATAATACGAATGAGTAATTGAAAGAATCAATCATGAAAATTATATTTGTGCATAAATTATATACGCTAATCTTAAACAACTCATATTCAAAGGCACATTTAGATGATATATTGCTATATATCTTTATAGATGTACAAAGTGGTGGAACAAGCCCCATATTTAGACTCTGTTATGTGTCTGCGAACACTACAATATTTTCACATTTCACTAGTTCACCAGTTGATGAATGACACGGTACTAGAAGAAATGCCAGGGGTTAAAGTTAGGATGTAGTGGCGTTCCATTGAAGGAACCTGTCGTACTTTAAGTCGCTTCACCCCATTTACTCGACGATTTATAAAAGCATGTTGACTCTATAGTCTAAGGATTGTCTTCAATCATGTTGATTTACGTTTTTTTGTCACATACATTTTATTTACATCATCGCATACATATTATATTATACAATACAATGTAGCAGTTTTTATTCAAGTCAAGCTCATAACACACCGATATATATATATATATATATATATATATATACATTAAAACATCCCATGATACCAAAACAAAAGTTGAAAAAAAGAATTTACAATATTAGACATTGTTTAGCCATTCCCATCTTTGTCTGATTCGTGCAGCTTTTGACGGAGAGTATAAATAAACAGATAAATTCTCTATTTTCCTAAAATATTTGATATATTCCAAAGCAGCAGTTATAGATGGTACAGATCGGTTGCATCTACTTTTATGAAGGTAATATTTGATTAAAAGAATGCATATATTTATAGTTTCATCTGAGATTCTGTTTGAAGCTGTACCAAATAAAAATGTTTTTGCATCAAGTGGTAAACGAATTCCCAATAAGTTCTGACACAATTCTATAAATTTTATCCATATAGGTTTTACATATTGACAAAAGAAGAATAAATGTTGAAGAGTTTCACTTGTTTCCCCACAAAAAGAACATAATTCAGTTTCTATTAATTTGCATTTCATTAGCTTTCTATTTGTGTAATATATTCTATGGGTAATTTTATACTAGAATGATTGTAACTTTGTGTCATCGGTAATGGCAAAAGGTATTCTATATAACATTTGCCACTCTGATGATTCAATAGTGATGTCTAGATTTCTTTCCCATGACTGCTGCGATGTTGGAACATTTCCGATATTTTCTAGGGAAATCTTATAAAATATTTTTGCTACTTTTTTATTTTTTAAACATTCTATGTAAGGAGATTGTATTGTATTGCATTTCTGTTGAATATTGTGAATTTTTTGTTTCCAGTCAGAAGGGATAGCATGAATTAGACCATAGAAATCAATAAAATTAATCATGATATTAAATTTGCAACAAAAATCATGATATGACATAAAGCTTCCATCATCATTAATCAAATCATTTACAAAGTATATATTATGCTTACACCATTCACTCAAATATAGGTTTTCTATCTATAAGTAAATTGGGTTGTACCATAAGGGTTGAGACAAGATGTCATCAGGGGCTGTGGTGTTATTTTTATTCAATTTTGACCAAGCTGTGAAAACGGATTCCCAGAAGAGTTGAGGGTTTTTGATATCTTTCTGAGTCCGTATTCTTTAAGGAAAAAGACCTTATCCCCTCCAAAATCCTCCAGATCATCTATCAAAAGGCACTTCCATGATGAGAAATAGTTTGGATCAACAATTTTTTGTATCCAGCATATCTTTTGAGCATGACAAAATGATCCAATGTGCGGGACTTTTAGTCCACCATTTATAGCCTTGCACGATAACATCTCTCTTTATTTTATCAGGTTTTCCATTCCATATAAAGTTAAATATTATATTGTTGAGCATTTTCAAGATGTCTGGGGGATTTGGAAGTACAGTAAAAGTTTGAACAAGGATAGGTAAAGCAATTGTTTTAACGACTGTTACTTTTCCAATAACAGAAAGATTGCGAAAAGACCAGTCATTTAGAACTTTTCTAAAAGACCTAATTTTTGAGACGAAATTTTCTTCATATACATTTTCTGCTCCTAAATCGTATTCTATGCCAAGTAGTTTAAATTTACCTTTTAAATTCCAGATAATTTCAGTATTTGTTTTAATAGTTTCACCACAGCCCCTTTTGGCTCCAATCCATACAGCGTGGGTTTTATCAAAATTAGCTCGCAGACCAGAAACAGCAGCAAAGTCACTGATAATATTTAAAGCACGATTTAAAGATGTTTGATCATCATCAAGGGTTAATGTTGTGTCATCGGCATATTGACTTATTAAGTATTCCGAATCATTTATAGAGATACCTTTTACTGAGGGATCATTTTTCAAGGCCGCACTTAAAACTTCAACGGCTAAAATGAACAAGTACGGTGAAAGCGGGTCTCCTTGTCTAACACCCTCTATTTATTAAAAAATGCAGAACAGTGACCGTTGTTTTGTATGCAGCTAGAGGCACCATTATAAAGGGTATTAAACCATTTTTTGATGTCAACACCAAAATTAAAGAAATCTAAAGTTTTTTCAATAAAATGCCATTCAATTGAGTCAAAAGCCTTTTCGAAATCTAGTAGTAAAGTAGTCCGGGAATTTTTCTCTTTCAGTTTTCTCAATCATGTCCATAATAAGTCTTGTATTTTCAGCAATGAATCTATTTTTCATAAAACCGGTCTGAGATTCTGATATTAAAATATCTAAAACTTTTTTAATTCTATTTGCAATCGTTGCTGATGCCAATTTATAATCTACATTTAATAAAGAAATTGGGCGCCAGTTTTTTAAAAACTGTTTGGGTTTTCCTCTTTTGGGAGACATGTAATAATACCCTGTTTTTGAGATATAGATAAAGAACCCTGTTCAAACCCATAGTTCAGTGAATTGATAAGATACTTTGAAATATCGTTCCAGAAAAATTTATAAAATTCTGTTGTAAACCCATCCATCCCCGGCGATTTTCCATTTTTCATATTTTTCAATGTTTCAAGGCATTCACTTTTGTTTAGCTTCCCCTCCAAAGAATCACTTATATCTTTTGTCAGGAAATTAAAATATGAATTATTTTTATTAAAGAAAATTCTGAAGGATGATCAATGTTTTTAGAAGAGTACAGATTTTCGTAGAAAGATTTTTGGGCGTTTAATATCTGTGATTGATCAGTTAAAGTAGAGCCATTTTCTGCAATAATAAACGGTATTGTTTTCTCAATGTAATTTCGTTTTTCAAGATTACAGAAATATTTTGTTCCTTTTTCACCTTCTACTTTCCATTTTGCCTTCGCTCTTATTAATATTCCTTTTATTTTTTCTTCCCTCAAAGCCTTTAATTCGTTTTCTAAGATAATTATTTGATTTTTGTATTCTTCTTGATTTTCTTTATTGTATAAAGAATAAAGTCGGTTTTCCAAATCAGATTCTTTTTTATTTCGTTCGCGTTTTTTATTTGCTGAGAAAGCAATTGTGTTCCCCCTTATCATTAATTTGATTGTCTCCCAAAGAAGCTGGTCATTTATACTAAAATTGTCTTCGTCAATTTTATATCTTCAATAACAGATTTAATGGTATTTTTAACAAGATTAACATAGTCTGGATCATTAAGTAGATCGTTTCTAAATTTATATGTTCCTTTTCCACGATTTTGGTTAAGAAGATTTAAAGAAAGGGTTACTGGGCAATGGTCAGACCTATATCGTATATCAATGTTTGCCTCTACTAAAAACAGTTGTAAATCTGATGACAGTAAGAAATAGTCTAGGCGTGCTTGTTTATTGTCCGGACCTGTCCATGTATAACAACGTTTTGGATTAGTATTTAATTCTCGAAAACCGTCAACAAGATCTAAATTTGGTATTAATTGAAAAAGAATCTGTTCTGAGATTTGGGATTGTTTTTGTTTTTATAGTTTTTAGTATCAAGGGTGTAGTCCAAGGGGACATTAAAATCACCTCCAATAATAACGGATGTGTTACCAATCATCTCAATTTTATCTTGCAATATTTTGAAGAACTCGGGTTTATCACTGTTCGGGCCATAAATAGCAGCTAAGGTTATCCGATTCCCTTGTATTGATATATCTAGAATAATATAATTACCCTCCTTATCAATGATCTCTCTGTGTACTTCGAATTCAAAACTATTTTTGAAAAGAATATGACTCCTCTGCTGTTGCTGGTATGAGAACTAAATTTTGCAACATAACCCCATTCAATTTTCCAGACAGACTCAAGATTTTCAGTGCAATGACTATCGATAATAAAGGTAATGTCATATTTTTTTCTACATTTGTTAAAAATGTCCCTTCTTTTTATCGTATCAGCCAATCCCCGACAATTAACGCTGCCAATTGTTAAATTACTTTGGGTCATTTTTACACATAAAATTAGAAAATATTGATAACATGGATGTCTGAAATTTTATATTGCATGAATAAAATAACTTCAACAATATACGAGTGATGATGTTTTTTTTATCCCCCGAAAAATATTTAATCCCCCCACAGAATCTACTTCCCTTTTTCAAAATAGAGTACATTATTCTGTAAAACTGGTGTCAGCTCGTTATAAGTGCAGTGATATTTTTGAAAAAAAAAGTGTTACAAAAAGGTCGTAAT
Source organism: Anadara kagoshimensis (assembly GCA_021292105.1). NCBI lineage: Eukaryota > Metazoa > Mollusca > Bivalvia > Arcoida > Arcidae > Anadara > Anadara kagoshimensis. Next base: position 59,593,760 of record CM037861.1, read on the forward strand.
TGCAGTAATTTAAGTTAATTGGAGTAATATACTCGCACACAAAATTGTTTTCATGTGTGTATACTCTCGTGTGTGTTTTTATTGAACCAAAACTTTAAAAATTAAGCATTTTATTCAGCTGATAAAAATACAAATAAAGCATACTTTGATAAAACCAAGAGGCAAAATTACATCAAATCAAGAACAGAATCACACACACACACACACACACACACACACTCTCATGTTTTTTGTAAATGAATACTACAAAATATAAAAAGACTGTAAGGAATAAAACTACCGAATGTCTATTATTTCAATCACTTGAAACATTGATCAATTTTTCCACTCCTATAAGCGATAAAAATTTGCTTTATCTTGATCATGTTTTTAAAACCACACACACCACATTTATCTTTATATGTACAAAATACTTAGATATTTGAATAAACTACACGTGGTTTAATATTACAACTCGAGTCGCTATGTTTTGTTGTCGGAGAAGGGGGGATTAAATGGCTTATGTTCTTTCCATGTCCTTATTGAAAAATTGTTAATAATAGTCTATTAACATAATTGGTCATCTTATGTCATTAATTTTTTTTATTTAGCATTTCAAAATAAAAGTAAGATACAGAAAAGTTTGGACATCCCCTTCCTATAACTTTTGTAAAAGAGCAATTCTGATGGTCTTAGTACTTGGTGTTTTGTTCACTTATATTTGTTGAAAGACTATTTTTATATACTACCTAGAATGTTTTTTAAATGGTATAATTGATAAAAGTTTTAATTTTAGTGAAAAGTGAAGTGAGTGATAAAAATTGAAAATATTTGGGAAAAATCCTATTTCTTCAAATACGGACTTAATAAATAGAAAATACTGGAAACGACTTTAAACACTTAGTTCCAAGTGATTATTAAGCACTTTCTAAGTAAAATATGTCATTTTATCTGTTAAAATGCCTTCTGTATTGAAAATACTAAAATATTTAGAAATACGGTAAAATTGGATTTTTGGTTAGTGTATTTAACGATTATTAATTTTTTAGTACAACGTCCATTTCCTACTGCAAAAAGATGTTTTATAATATTATTTGACTTAGAAAAAACATTTTTACTTATGTTGTGGAACAGATGGTTTGTTCTCTATGTTTAAAATCATTTTTGCCAAAGGACACCCATTTTTGTGTCTGGAATATATAAAGGGAGATAACAGTGTCTTTTGCAATTTTATTGTGTCCAAGTTACATCGATTATATCTAGTGGTATGTCACATGTAACCAACTATTAAACAAATCATTGATAAAGCATGTCAAACATTGTTATAACAAACAAATTTGTGGCTAGGTATGAATCACTTTTATGGGGTGTCCAAACTTTCTAAATGGGCCTGTAAATCCACAATTTTTTAATATTTTTTTTAAATGTTAACGGTTAATTATGACGAAAACAATTTCATATATTTTAATTATTTAACGCTATTATACAAAAGTTATTTTTTAATTTTTATTTATTTTTAGTGTTATTTTTGTTCAAAAATGATAATTTTTGTTTGTATTTCTGTAACGATATAGCTTTATTTTTCATCTTTGAAATTAACTGTATAATCTCTAAGCATACATGAAAAAGCAAAGCCCAACAAGTAAATTCACGAAAAAATCGTTTTATATACACTAATTGTAAAATTGTAAAATAGAAATATAGAGCAGATTTTAGTTTGCTAAATCAGACTTCCGTAACATGAATAACATTATAATTATAGAGTCGGGTACGAACTGGTTGAACTATAACCCTACTATTAGCCTGAACCTAGTGCATCAGTCCCCTTGACTTATATCCCAGTCTTTATTTTAGGAGTCTTTTGATGAGACATGATGTCATGAATGGTGTGACCCACTGCTCATTGCAATAAGCGCAAACCAACTAAAACTTTATCAGATTTCTAAAACTTTTTAAAACGTATACATTATAAAAATTAAGATATTAAACCCCATTAAAACGCCCACTTTGAAAGAAACTGGACTTTTTTTATTCAATAGAGTTATATATTTTATTATACATAATTAAAATATCATCAATTTGAACACTGTTATTGAATGTGTCTAAATGCAGTGAAATGCTTCGGACCCCTAGTTGAAATTAACCTTATCACGTACCCTGCAAATTTTCAGTTGTTAGATAGATGTTTTATTTTACGTAACTTGTAATTGTCAAAATCAAGCTTTCATCCACTTTTGACTGAAAACATTAAAAGGATTTAGAGCAAGATTTATTGACGATGGAATCATTTCAGTGGGTGTTTTTCATATTAAAATATGGATATTTTAAGAAATATATACAGTACAGGTTTTCAGCCATAGAGGTTCCTTGATTATATTAGTTATCTGGTTTTTAGGCAGGTGATATGGAATTTTACAACCTTTCTGAATTTCTTATTTCCTGAGGCGCATGCCTAAAAACCAGATAACGAATTTATCATTTTATTCAGACTTATTTTTTCAAAATTTTGTAGATGAAAAAAGATTACAATAAAAAGAAACCCGAAAACCGTATATTTGTAAAATAAAAATTATGTTTTTTTTATCAATGAACATAAAATAACAATTTTAATGAAAAAATTAACAACGAATAATTTAATTTCTAAATTCTGTTACATCAGGCTGTGATACAAACACAGTGCAAGTGTACGCGCTCGTTTTTCATGTTATACTCCAATAAAATAACGCAACCATAGCAACGCCGACCGTGAACTACCTTTACTCCCATCAGCTGGTTTCAGGGGTCAGAACGTCTCACATCAATTATTTGTACTGTGTTATTTAATTTTTTTAAAGTTCGTTTTTTTCACAATGGAATGAATCATGATTAAAAAATATAATATGAAAACAATTGCCAAAGTGTTTTTTAATATTTTGTTTACATCGGTGATACAACATTGATCAGCATGCATATGTACATGTCCGTTATCGGCGATTTTAACTTGGGGATGTGGAAACAATATTCAATTTGAAAGAATATGACATGGAATATCTTTAAACATCAATTTTCAAGCTTTTTCAAGATGAGTTTGGTTCTGTGAAGTGTCACCACACATGGCAACTACCATCATCGGTGCCGGCATTTAAAGCGCTTGGAGGCCCTCCAAATGTACAGGTCGGACTAAAATTAGAATGTAAATTTAGTGAGAGTTACTTCCCTTTCGCCGTGTATCGTTACCAGGAGTAAGCGATGTCGAGTTTAATTTATTGATAATATCGGAAATTGAGAGCGCAAAATTTAACTAGAATATTAAGATAATACACAATAAAATATACATCATGTGTCAATTTGATTGATACTTACAAACTAAGCGTAAATTTTACTCTGTTTATTGCCCAATTGAACTGTATGGTGGCGGCCATTACCGCTCTATTCACTCTTTCTTATTACCCGTGTAATTTTTATTTATTACCCGAGTAAAATATTTATCACCCTTGTAAAATTGTAATATCGGTATTTACAAGGACCTTATTATCCAATCAGATCGTAAAGAAATTATCTGAAAAATGATAATATGTTTTATGTACAGAATTACCTTTACATCTATTAAAATACCTAGTAAATGATATTATAACTTACTTAACTTAATTAGATTGGTAATATCTTTAAACCTGATAACAATTGCTGGTGATGTTTGAAATGGTAATCAAATTAAAGATCACATTAGACAAAGGATGACTGTATAAACATTAAACTAAATGAATGTTTTCAGTTATGATTTAACCTTGTTTATTTTACAATACAATTTCCTATTTTTCACGGTTGTCTGTTTAGTCAAGTATTTACACATTTCAAACCAAATTATAATAATCTTTTCCATGTTTTTGTATTTTCATAGTGGTCGTATATTGGTTTCTAAAATGTTTAATTATGTGATCTTGTGTGTTATTTAGATCTTAAGTTCAATTGACTCTTCAACATTCAAATTATAAGTTTGTGTTATCTGTTTTTCTCTTATGTTGTTTACTATTATCTATTTCATCTTCTTGTTGCATCTGACTCTTTTTCTATTGTTTCCGTTTGCAGTTGCCATCATCAATTTGGCTATAATCCATATCTGGTTGATCAGCTTGAGTCGTAGTTTCTGGTTTTTGTCTCCTAAGTACATTCATATTTACAGAAACTTCACTTTGAAGTCCAGTTGGTTTGTTCTTCCTCACTCTAAAATACACATAAGTTGAACTGATTAGAGAAATTAACAGTTTCATTTGTAATTAACAGTGTCCCTTGAATATAGATTGTGCTGTAGAAATAAAACTGGTATAATATGTAATTGATAACCAGAAAACACAATATGTCTTTTTATCTTTTCTAACCTTGTCAAGTTTGGCTGTTATTTCATTTTAGCTGTCACATTGGCTGTTGTCTTGTACATAAAGTTTTCATATTTTATTTTCTAGATAGTAGTATAGGCAAACAACTTTGACCTGTCTGCTTGACCTTTCATTTAAATATTTATCGCGGGCCAAGTGCATCGGTGTATAGGGAACACAGGTGTTTATTTTGAAGAAATCATGAGACATACTCACCTCATAGAATACACCTGTGTATTGTGTATGTATTAACTGGGATCTTAACACTACCCATTTATTGGGTGGACCCTTCTATCTGAATATTCCTAATGAAGGGTCAAGCAGACAGGTCAAAGTTGTTTACCTATACTTGCAAGTTAAGTATTATTGCCATTACCTACCAGTAGTATAAATATAAATAAGTAACAAGTATTTACATCTATTTTAATTAATGGTAATGGTTAATTAACAATTAACCATTACCATACACCTAATATTACCGTGTAGCCATTATTGACCTGAACTTTTTTTTAACATTTGATTAGTATTAACATGTGACTAGTATTAAAATCTAGTTTAAATTTAAATCCCCAGAAATTACCGTATACTTCCTATAGTGTATTCTCTGGCTACATTTAGGTTTAGGATGAGGAATTGCATTCCTAAACGGCCGTCCAGTACAGTGCTTACGGCAGTAGCGGATCTCAGTCAGTAGCGGATCATTTTTTAGAACAAAGTTAATTTTTCCCATATCATTACGAGAGACCAAGAAACTCGGATATATTTCTGTAAAGCTGGTATTTTTACTTAATTCTACGTTTCATTTGTGTTGATAAACGTCCTATTTTTTAAAATTCTCGGCTTTTTAATGCGAATGTCACAAGCGTCTCAGCGACATGGATGTGATTTCCAAAACCTAACTTTCTATTTGACAAACGTGTTCAATACTTTCAAAGGTAATTTGAAATGATCACAATAGCTCTTTACACTCGTTAAAATGTCTTTTTTCACGACATAAACCTTAATTGAGCGTTCCAGTTCATGACAATAAAAGATAAACCAGTTTATGCAGGGTGCAGTTACGGCAATAACGGATCAGCTGCTGTCTACAGGGGACCTCTCGAAAGGCTAAGAAAAATATGGCATGTACCCATGGGACTGTCTGGTGCTTTCAGAAAAATAATAAATTCTGGTGGGTTCAGTTATGCAGAGGCTATTGGAGAACCAGTGCCTAGCTTCCCCCCATGGCCAGTACCTCATGAGAAAGATGGGGGCATTGTCATGCCACTATCTTATTTATCAAATGATAAGACCAGATCAATGGGAATTTTAAAGAAGCCATAATTGTCATGCTTGAAGGATTATCTTATGAGATTAGAATACATGTATATTGAATAAATACATTAATATCCAACCCTATATTTTGTGTTTAAGACAATTAAAGTTTTATTCCGTTCTATACTTGTCTGGTAACAATTTTGGGACCTATGGTGTACAGTGTACAATACCAATAAGTATCATTGTATGCATATACTGTTCTTGTCAAAATAAAATCTTCATGGACAAGAGTATGTCATAATATATATATAACTTATAAGGTACAATTATTTTATTTTATTTCCTTCACCATTTACTGCTTTTATAATTCAGTATTCAAGACAATGTTAATTGACTTAATTTATCAGGGACATTGCGATGATTTGTTTTTTGTTATTTATTTTTATAATGGCATTTGTTTCTATTACGATTAAAACTCTTTAAAATTGTTTCATGATTAGTGTTTTTTGCAATTGAATGATGGAAACTCAAACTAATCATGTTTTGAGTTAATCTCCTATCGTTTCCTTCACACTAGGTGCCGCGATCCGCTACTCGCAAATTGATTCGTTACTGACGTAAATACATGGGATACAAAACGCGTGGATTGTCCATACTTATAGTCGGACGATTTTTCATCTAATGATAAATTGAAAGAGTGGAGAAATGTCAATTGATTGTACCAAAAAAATACAATCGGCAGCGATGTTTTTCTCGGAGAGCAGTGAATATTGCACTAATGATCCGCTACTGCCGTAAGCACTGTATTGTAAACTCACATTCAGTATAATATGTAATTAACATGATACTAATATTTCATGTAACTTGTGTAAATATATAACTAATTTCAACATGCAACCAGTATTAACATGCACACGTGTAAAAAAAATGTCAAATACGTTAATTTTTCCCATAAAAAGAAAATTATTTTAATGTGTTATAATTTCAACAAGGAATCGAAGATTTATTTACAATAAAATTGTAACAAGTAAAATAATGTCACTAATATGACAAATTCCAATGTCTCTTACCTTCGTCCATAATCAAATGACGTCAAGAAGGGCTGAGTTAAGTAATGGTGTTAACATCCTAGTCAAGAATATTTCACTTATATCAAGACGTCGCCAAATGTATTAAACATCAGGGTTCTTTATCGTGCCACACCTGCCGTGACACAGGACTTCGTTCATTTTAAGTTCTCATTCAAAAGAACCGTGACTTTCATTTCGTAATGCCGAGTGCTTGGCGTAAAAACAGTCAATACCCACTTTCAATTCTGGGGTCAACCCGGTCGGGGTTCAAACCCACGACCTCCTACTTAAGGATGCGTCAAGAACAGCCATTCCATTCATAAAACATACCAGCTGCCCAATCAAAACTCTTGATTTGTTAGCATGTTAACGTTATCAGCATGGAAATAGGATTAACATGATAATATTGTTCAATTAATGGGGTTGTACGTCCCGATCAAGAATATTTAACTTATATTGAGATGACGATGAAGTTGCATAAATAGTATAAACATGTAAAGAATATAAACATGCAAATATATATATATTTACAAAATCCCTAGTTTTCCTGGTTTTGTACAGCCCAGAAGATACGCAACACCAGCACCAAGTCCACCAATAATAAGATACCATATGAACGATATGTTTAATGACTGCTCTAATCTTGCACCTAAAATAAACGTTTGTCATACATACTTAACACTTAGCACGTCTCCATTTTAATTCATTTATTGTTGAAACACGTATCTGGCAATATCCAATGCAACCAAGAACACAAAAAGGGTATGATAAAGGGACGGACAGGACGGCAACAAAATACTACCATTAATTACAACACCATGACAAATCCGGACAACTACTCGATTTAATTACATTATAATGATTATCTGTGTTTTAATGGCATTATTGGATATCTGAAAACACAAAGCCGCTTTTACATAACCAATACCCCATAAAATCACTTATTACAAATTTTATTAAACAATGAAGCAAGATTATTGACTTTGGAATTGTGGTTGGGACATGATAATGGGCGTTTGTTTTTAATAGCACGTTTATATTATCAACAACCTATTTTAAAAACAAATTCCTGTCATTCTTAGTTTTATCTTTTGTCAGTAAGTCAAACATATCAGGTTGGTTATTTACGGCATAGATATACTTCACTTTAATGATCATAGTATTAACAAGTCCGACCAATACACAGGGCTCACTGTGGTTAAATTGAAGGATGTATATTTATAAAGTACCAGCTTAACTGAGCAATAGGAAGTATGTTTAAGTAGTTTTCAATTTGCAAACAGTATAACTGAACTTTCTTATAAAATCATTTCTATATATAACATCCTTAAAACTGAGTATTTAATATGCAAACTAATATGACAGTGTTGCCCGATATTCGGAAACTAAATGGGGTACTTATAAATGAATTAATTAAATCCCATATCCAATCGAAACCTAACCTTGATGTTAAAAGACGAGTAGTATTTAATTTTTCAAAATCTTGACAAATACTGTCATCATAGTGGGCATACCACATCAAGATCCATTGTCTTACAAGGAAAAATAGTAATTAATTTAAAACAAATGACTGTTGGGCCTCCAATGGGGATAATAGAGTGGTAACTGAAAATAAAAAATCACTTCTAATGAGCGAAAGATCTAGAAATGTGGTATGTAAAATGTTGTGTTCTTTAAGCAAACGGTATTTCATTTGCAAAAAAGTCTTTGCTCTTGGATACCAAATTGGAAAGTATAAAGGTACCATTATAAATAATTCTAAATTCATTTCCAATACATATAAAATAAATCCACGTTAGATACATCACATTAGGGAATCTATAGAACAAACAAAATAGGGAATCTGTAGAAAGCAATCCATAAAATAATATAAAATTGTAGATGTTGAATCCTTAGCATAAATAGTATTGAAAAGTCTTTTCAACAATTGATGATATTACAACACCTATACTTTACATATTTAAATGTGAATGACAGGTAGTACTTTTTGCATTGTGGCTCAAAATGTGGAAACTTTAGTGGGGCCTAATTTTATATTTATGACTTTCTCCGATATGTTTACTATAGAAAGATTACTAGTATTTAGATGGTCAAATAAGGCAGATAGTATTTAATGTTTATGGATTTCATATACAAGTAAAGGCTGATGCTGTATTTCTATGTAAGGGTTAATTGTTTTAATCTTAAAATACTGTGAAATCAAAATCAAACATACCAATCTATGTCCAACTAACAATTCCAAAGCAAAGTTAAAACTTTAAATCTGAAAATTAACTGAGACCTGGTGCTCGGAAGGGTAAGCACCTCCTGTTTAGGACGCCACATCCGCCACGGGTTGAATCAAAATTGAAAATGAAAGGAACATGTAACTATAGATATATCCAGGGCAACTTTTGATTGAGTTACATCATATTTTGAATAATTCATTTCCAAAGTGTCAAATGTTAATGTTTCTTAAATAATTACTATTTTAAGGTTGTTAATTTGTGGCTTGTGGTTTGTGTAGAGATCAGTTTGAAATATGTTCTTCATGGTGGAATGTAAATTTGCCCAATATAATCAAATGAAACGAAAACAATGACATTGTGAAAAATAATTATTAAACAGTATGTGAATTTATGATTCACCGATTATACAATAATTGAGAGATGTTTAAAGCAACTCTAATACTAGCCGAGATGACACTTCCATATGTTCAATACTTGAACCTAGAAATGTTTTTTCCTATGAAGGTTTTATTTTGCTGTTTTGTATTACTTAGAGTCAATAGAGTAAAATTAGGTTAGTTGCCATGCAGACAACATTGGGCAAATTGCATAGTTTGCATATATCCAAGATGGTTGCCTGACTCCATATTGATAATTTATCTTCCGTAGGCATTGATCTACCATAGCTTGTAATATGCTGTTTTATATGTTTGCAGGGATGAGGACCTCATTCCCGTTGTTGTTTTTAACATATAGCGCAATTAAAATCTATATTTAACATTTCTGAACAGAGAAGGGAAGGCGTAATAAGGTTTTTATTATTAGATGCAACTCAGTATATCACATTTGATGCTGTGTAACTTAACCATACATTTTGATTTAAAGGTCATAAATGAAGCTCTAACAACTCCTTTTGATAACAAATTTAAAATATGATCTAAGTGATTACATTTGACTAAACCTATCGAAAGTCTACTTTCACTTTGCCAAGGGTTCTTTTATAGACTATTAAGCGTGTATGCAACAGAGACGTTTTCAAAGTTTCATTTTTTTCCATCACAGTTAATTCAGTCACATATTACCATAAATGGAAACCAAACTACATTCCTACTTTTTATAAAACTACAGACTTCCAGTTCCATTAATCTGGTATAAGTGAAAAGGTAGTACACAGTCTAGATTTAACTGTGTCTTAACTTACCCATGTTACCATTAAACAACATCTTAACATCTAGATCCGACAGTGCTTTTTCACTTATAAACTTTACTGGACTGCAGAAAGTAATACACCTGCACTGCCTACCACCATAATTATTTGTAACTTGATAAACATACCAAAAAATGAGTTTGTATGATGCTGGACATGTGCAATATATTCGTTATCTTACTCAGAATATGTTATAAACGCATGAGTGTCCTGTCGAAGATATAGCAGATCTTGCATGTCGACACTATGGTGTTTATGAGGATGCTCTTTCAGATAACGAGTTTAGATAACAAAGTGCTATCAAATTTGAAAAATGAGCCTTTAAAAACTAGACTCATTAGTCTGATCCTTTTAGTCGGTACATTGGCGCGTCCCGAAATTCAGAAAATATCTCTGATGGATTTGGATGAAGATATTCTGAGTGCGATACAAACTCAAGGAAGAGTTCAATCGACGGTGTTCCTTGTTCCCACTACGGGGACTTTGTACATAATTCAGTAATAATGTCATTTACATAGTCCCCAAATTTCGGATTGTAAGAGACAGAACGTCATGTATATATCTGTATGTTGAGTTGAATTATTTGGCGCCAGTCGCTTGCAAAATTGCTTCTAATTCATTGTGGTTGATCCAGTTGTAATTAATGAGTAGATAGAATACGAGTACATATCCAGTCTACCTAATGGGTTTTATAATACCAACATTAGGATGCAAAAACAAAGTCAGTAGTTGATCTTGAAAATATGTTTCTTTTGTTACCATGGACAGCATGGGTAGTTTGAGCTGACTATCTGCTTGCATATGAAATGGGTTCTTTTCTTTTTCTGTTGTGGATGAAAATGTTTGTCATTGAAAAGGCTGCTCTAGACAAACGATTTTGTGTAGTTCATTCATCAAAAACTCTCTAGCACAAAATCACAATGATTCACAGTTTTTCTACCGCATAACATGATCACATGACGATAACCAATCAGATTTCATAGCATCAATCAAAAAGGTCAAATGGGTATCCAGGCACTTAAAAAATCTTGTTTTCGACAAATAGCATCTCATATCTGCTAAGTTCCTTGACAGAGGAAGCAGCACAGGGAAATGTATGCAATTGTGGATTCGGCCATAATGAATCCGGCCTAACTATGGTATCGAATGTTATCCAGGCTGCACAAACGGGTCATGATATCATTTGTGTGCTGATTGACGACACAGATTTTTTGTTTTGATAGTTTATGGGGTGTATTATCATGAATACAATGCGATGACGATGTACAGATTGAGTGATGAGATAGAACAGTTTTAAACATCAATACAACTTTACATGGTTTTAGTTAGAGATGTCTTGAACTGCCAGGCATGCATGCTCTAATTGCCATGATCTTGGTTTGAAATGTCTTGAAATGCCATGCATGAGTTCTCTTATGAACAAAGTGTTCGTTCATATGTCTTGAGCTGTTAGGCATACATGCTCTGCATGGTTATGAACAGCATCCTATCCCTTTGGAAAAGGAAAACTGTCAGCATTACAAACTCTTCTCCTCCTCATTAAGTGTACATGCATTTAGTTGATGTCCTTGGTTAACAACGATCACAAATATCTTTGTGGGATCTAAACCATTCGTTGTTGTTCTGTAAGACCAGCCAACAGGAAAAACTGTCATTTTATTGCTACAGTCTCTTCATAAAGAACATCAAAGCCTAATAGTTATGATTTTGTTTGCGACATCATGTTCTATTGCCTCACCTTTAGTTAATGTTGTGGAAGGGGACCGACAGTAAATATTCTCCTAAAGAGTATAAGGTGATAACCGACTTCAGATTAGAATTCAAAGACTAATTCTCATTACCGGTAATAACTAAAGGAGACCCGGTACCAACAGAACATTTTATGTCATGTTATGTCAATGTAAGGCTCAAAATCATAAGTGCCACACACAAGGATATGTTTGCTCGAAGGAAATATGTCCTGTACATAATTTTGTAAGTGTATTATAGACAGGGAGTGTGACAAGTTTCACACTAAATTAGGTTACCCTATTTCATCCCAGGACGAATAGTTATTTGGCACATATGATCGGTCATTATAGAATGATGGCATTTAATGTAAAACTTATGCAAGAATTGTCTTCCTCATGCCCCTATACAGATATATTACAACCTATTAAAAATTTGTTTTTGTATAGAATCAGTATTTCAAGATGGTGTCCGCCGGCCATTTTGAATTTATAGCTTATTGCGCGCGTTAGGTGTATCGTATGTAAAAATTAACACCAAAAATGGGTTTATCACAAAACATCTAAAAAGATATATTACAAGCTATTGGAAGGTATTTTATATTGCAGTATGTACTTCAATTCGGCGTTTGGTGGCCATTTTGGATTTATGTATATTGTGCAAGATGCCCAAATTTGCCCGAAGGGCAACTACGCTAGTCTTGTTCAAGGACCCATGAGGAAAACAAAACATCAAAAAAACTTCATAGGAATGAACATTTCTATGGTTTGTAAAATGCTTACTCGACTATACTACAAAAGCTTTACTACTGGCCATTACCTCCAGTACCCATCCAAAGTCGGGATTTCTTTCATAGTATCATAAATTTGAAAGATTCGTGTTTTGGTTACGTTGACTGCAGATTACAACATGGTTTTTCCTTTTAAGAATTTACTTCTTTTTTTCAGAGGGACAATTAATTATAAGAAAAATGTCTATTTAACTAGAGTCAAACCTGTCTATAAAGGTCATCTAATGGAAGCTGTAAAAGTGTCGTATATGGACAGGTGGCCTAAACATACAGATTCTAGTTGCTTCAAGATGATGTACCTCTTTGGGTACTTCGTTTTCATCCATCATCTAAAAGCTAACCTCGCCAATATAAGTGAAATACTCTTGACCTGGGGCGGTAATCACCACTATACAATTCCGGTTTACTCGTCTAGTAAGTAAATAACATACCTCCTGAGTTTGGCTCTGTGATCATTTTTGCCATTTCTGGTTCACATAAACTTTTTAATTTCCGGTCACAGTTGATAAGTCGTGGTTTCAGTCGGTTGTTTTCTATCATAGCTCCAACACATTGTTTACTACCATTTATTGATTCATCTGTAATAAACAATTAAACATTTTGTTTATTATTCTTCTTCTAATTTAACTATTACATCTACATGTACATACAAATCTATAACGTTAAGGTCATGCTCTCATTTTTGTAGCAAATTTTGCAGTACCTTGTTACAAAATTTCATGAAATACTACTTATAGTTTTAAAAATTACCTCACCAAAGCATTGGCACCAGTGTGGACAACGGTAGTGACTTCCAAAATTACCATTCTATTCTCATGAAATGGAAACATATACATTTAAAATTTAAGACACGAATTTTTTTTTTATTTCAGACATGCATCCAATCATTATGGTTTAGTAAATTGTCGCTAAACCGGTTTTAATTTGGAGGCACTATTTGGCCATTTCGGACAAATCCTCATTATTAGTGGTCAGATCAATCAATACAAATAAATAAAAGATACTTTTGATTGATACCATTCAATTTTTAAATTGCTCCATAGCTTGAGTGTAACGGACTTTGCATTCGGTTCGTTTTAATCAATAGATAATTTGTTACGTGAAATCATTTGATGCGGTTTTTAATTATTTATTACTAGTATGTCATTTCTTTGACTGTCACCATTACGGTAGCAGATTAATCGGTAGACTAGTCGATCCATATTTAGAAAATCGTGTGTTCGAAACACGACAGAATCTGACCAAGAAGTGAAAATAGGCATTGGCCATTATGTCCCCAGGCAAGACATTTAGACATAAAATTCATGACATCCTTCCGTAATTACCTCAAAAACTGATCCTTAGTGTTGCGGAACTTCCGTTATCTGCACAATACCCTGCGTACTTCAAAGGTTAAAATTCTTCCAACTCACCTATAGCGGGTGTGGTCTAGATATTAGTATCTATTGATTCAATCAATCTTTACCTGGTCCTTTATCCATGATGTCTCAATGGTAAAACGGTAGAAAGCCAGCTAGCCGTTTAATATTAATACATCTGAAATTTCTACTATGGCGAGACTTTGTAGACCTTATAGCGAGGAAAACTAAAAATACTACAAGAACATGTAAAAAGCAAGATCCACGATTGAATCCTTTTCTGACGGGACTGTGTGTAAGACAAAATAATCTCGCTCACAATATGTTAAAAAGCCCGCGTTAAATTGGAACTATCGTTTAAATGTTATCCACAAAAATAGAATTGCTGTAGAAAAAATATTGCAGAAGTACTGCAAATACAACACTGTTTGCCAGAAATTACAATTAAAGGATAGAGACGCGAAAACTAATTAATTAATTGTTGACAACAGTTATATTTAAATTCTTACCAACTCCCCATTTAAGAGTCACCATATTCCAATAACTAGAAATCCACGCAGATACCATGGAAGGAAAATCTTCGCCATTATGCATTCCAGAGTTTGGCTCCTTACATCGCCCCTTTGCTTGTTCAAATGTTAGTCTTTCATCAAAAAATCTATATTGACTAAGGCCATATATCCATTCTGAAAACAAATTATGGAGTTTTGTGTCATTTGTAATGTGTAAAACTTTACAGATAAAGGGTAATCATTAAATAACAAAACATTTTAAGGATAAACTAGTCGCCTGCAATACTATCGGGCTTCTTCTTTCAACAAATGGAGGCAACTTCAAAAACACACATGCTTTTTAAAAACATCATAACACTTTTCCTGAACAATAATACACCATAAAGATTATTTTTCAACAAATTTCAAAATGCCTAAGTACGTTTATTGTGTGTCAATTTACAAACAATCAGCTTTTGTATAGTGTGTGTGTGTGTGTGTGTGTGTGTGTGTGTGTGTGTGTGTGTGTGTGAGAGAGAGCTTAGTAAAAACTGGAATGCTTACCTATACGGCAACTGTATGGGCGTACTGTTTTATTAAATACATTTACTGAGTACGTTACTTTTTTTTCATATTGACGTACGCCTAATGGCCAGCTCTCATTATCGTTTTCTCCTTTCTCTGAAAACAATTTTATATTTATAGTCACGGCTTCTTTAAATATGGTCTACTGTAACAGTTGTATCAGGTAATTTTCCATATCTGATCATGGGTGATAGGTTTTTTGCCATGTGATATTCCAGAATCTTTTTGAGTATCCAAGCCTCGTCAACAACTCGGGTACAATTTCCCTACCATACATTGTTAATCTCATAACGGAGTCTTTTCTTCCACTTTAATGTAATATTTTGGCTTCAAACATGACTCACATAGACATCGACGCCATGTTTATAAAATCTTACTTTGTTAAACATCGTTCTACATTACCATAAATATTGTCATCAAAAAGATCTTTATTTTTGTTTATACATTATATATAAACAAGGAAAAGAAAAGCATTTTTAAAACCCTGATTTGTTGTTTCAAAATTTCTAAATTTAAATTTTCAATTCTCTAGGATATCATTTTTTCGCACTATTACGTCATGTATCCATGTAAAAAGTTGAATAACCAAAATATTATGCTTAGATAGTATCTATGTCTAGATTAATCATTATAGCAAAACATTTGCATTGAAAAATGACTCCATTATGAGTATAACCATGTTGACCAAGGAAATGTCACCTTCATTGTTAAACAATTCAGTAAACACCTACCGGTAATAGACTGTTATATTCTTTTTCTGACATCTTCCTATTTTTCAGATAATGATTTCCGCTTAAAGAAACGTTGGTAGAAATTTATTTCTGCCATAACTGCTCATGTGAAATATGGTTTTGGTCATGTAAGACCATCTTATATGACTCCGTGTCATTATCAAAATACAATCACAAAACGGCATCCTATGTGGAATATGACGTCATCTTGACATCATTTTTTATTCCGGAATTTTAGAATAATTAATTCTGTTTTCTAGATGATATTGCTGTATTACCGAAATAAGAAACATTCTTTCCTATGGTCATATTTATTCTGATGTAGAACGTAAACATTGAATATCAAGTTAGATTTAACAAACATGGCCACGTTGCCTTTATAAATCATATTTGAATGTGATATTGTAATGGAAAAAAATAAATTATTATGAGTTAATCCATGTAGGATAAGGAAATCTCGCCGAGGGTTGAACATTTCAGTCAGAGACGAAGCTTGCCGAAGATAACCCATGCATAAAAAGCAGAATTAAAATCTCAATAGTATTAAAATTTATAAAAGAAAGTTCTTGCTGACAGCATGAGGTCCTCTTGATGTGGATAGAATTGAGATTGTCGGGATGTACAAATACGTGTTAAGAGTGGAAACGCTGTACAAATACTACATAAAAAAGCAAATACTAGTATACATCTGAATTAATACTTTTATGTTTGTGATTGATATAAGTGACCATAGCACACATCTTTACATTATTTCTGAAACTAGTTGATATTGGCAAATATCGCATGCAACAGTGACTGGAAGCACTAAGGCATTTAAACATCTTGTCCTGATTAGAAGAATGTCTTTAACTTCAAATAAGGCATAAAGATCTTCCAATTTTCGTGATTCTTGCTGAATCTGTTCTACATTAAGCATCACAGACTACCTCAAAAACTTACAAACTATATATTTAGAAGAATTGACCAGTTATTTATCGTACTAATTTTAAATTAAACAGCTTAAATGAAATGATCTCATTCATAATTGTAACGGTTTTGTGAATGTTATTAAAACATTTGGTTGTCATGTATAGAGTTACAAATGTTGGGGTGGTTGAAGACATTCGCCATTGTGTTTATCACAATTACAATTCTGGTTACTTACCAAGTGCAAAGATAATTCGTTCTGCACTAGGCGTTATGTGGAATGCGTTTGGAATGCAAAGTTCATAATGTGTACTAGGTTTGATGTCTAAACAGTAACAATTCGATCTCTAAAAATAAAATAGAAGAAACCTTTACTTTTGGTAAGAACCAATGCTTCCACAAACAGAAAAAAAATTAACGGACGAAACAAGAAATAGTGATTACAAAAGACACATTTTGCGACCACCAATTTCTGAACCATTATCTTGACTTGAAAAGGGTACTAGTACTAATAACTGAACTTATTTTAATTTTTACCACTTGAATGTCATTCGAAATAAAATTCCCCATCAGTAATACTCAGACCAGAATTGTACATTTCTAAGCTATTAACAGAATTTGTGTCAATTGGAACGTTATGGTATTTGTAAGCTAGTATTTTTCAAAATAGTTATAAGTAATAAACACAAATCTTTAAACACTTCATCTAATTTTAACTATATCACAAAGTCTTTGTTTCGTTTAGTGCGTTAAGTTGTCGTTTAGAATGTATTTGACCGTAATACGTACCAGTAGTCCGATATAGTTGCTATGATTGCATTGCTTTATGCAATCATTTAAAGTCCCATCTCCATTCCTCTTAGTTGTACCCTCAGGAATATCAAAACAACCTTTTGTATGGAAAAATAACAATTATAATAAATGTAGAAATATAATATTTCGGAAAATAAATTTGTGTGTCAGCATCATACAATTTATATAATTAAAAAAAAAATACTCATGATTCATTGGATATTTGCATCAAAATAGTCACTCTAAAGATTTCATATTTACAAGTGAGCAACAACGTAACCATGGTCTCGTTACTTTGTCTCACAATATATAATGACATAATATACCAGTTTTAATTTAACAGTACTAGACGGTCGTTTCGGAATACAAGTCCACATCAGTAGTGCTTGGACCCAAATTGTGAAACCATTTTTTATAAACATTGCACTACTTCGTATATGAGGGTAACATATCTGGTGCAATATCTTTTTGTTGGTGGTGAACATCGAACAGTAACACAATGTGCGTGCAGATATCGATATATAATTGCATGCTTACACATCGGGATGAATTGTTTAATTTTTAGGCGAAAATTACAATGCTTATAATAACAAGAGGCCCATGCAAGTATATAAGTATGCTATATATAACATATTTAAAGTCTAGCTACAATATATTATTTATAAATAGCTACAACATCTATATATTAAAATGTGCATTAGGCCAATACCTACAATATTCCAATATACATGCCTATACAAAAAGTTTATAGTTTTTGAGATAATTAACCATTTAAGTATTCGTTTGCATCTATGACCTTGACCTTTGAACCTATGACCTTCATTCATGTATCAAAATGATTGTTGTGCAAATGCCTACAATATTCCAATATACATGCCTATACAAAAAGTTTATAGTTTTTGAGATAATTAACAATTTAAGTATTTGTTCGTGTCTATGACCTTGACCTTTGAACCTATGACCTTCATTCATATATCAAAATGATCGTTAGGCCAATACGTACCTTATTCCAATATACATGCCTATACAAAAAGTTTATAGTTTTTAAGATAATTAACCATTTAAGTATTCATTTGCATCTATGACCTTGACCTTTGAACCTATGACCTTCATTCATATATTAAAATGATCAATAGGCCAATACCTACAATATTCTAATATACATGCCTATACAAAAAGTTTAAAGTTTTTGAGAAAATTAACCATTTAAATATTCGTTCACAGCTATGACCTTGACCTTTAAACCTATGACCTTCATTCATATATCAAAATGATCATTAGGCCAATACCTACAATATTCTGATATACATGCCTATACAAAAAGTTTATAGTTTTTGAGATAATTAACCATTTCAGTACTTGTTTACATCTGTGACCTTGACCTTTGAACCTATGACCTTCATTCATATATCAACATGATCATTAGGCCAATACCTACAATATTCCAACATACATGCCTATACAAAAAGTTTATAGTTTTTGAGATAATTAACCATTTAAGTATTTGTTCGGGTCTATGACCTTGACCTTTGAACCTATGACCTTCATTCATATATCAAAATGATCGTTAGGCCAATACCTACAATATTCCAATATACATGACTATACAAAAAGTTTATAGTTTTTGAGATAATTAACCATTTCAGTACTTGTTTACATCTGTGACCTTGACCTTTGAACCCATGACCTTTATTTATATCTCAAAATGACCATTGTGCCATTACCTACAATATTCTGATATACATGCCTATACAAAAAATTCATAGTTTTGCAGATAATTAACTATTTTGGTATTCTTGGACATCTGTGACCTTGACCTTTAAACCCATGACCCTGTATGTATCAAAATGATCGTCATGCCAATACCTACAAATAACTGAGAATCCTGCGCCATTATCACAAGAAATGTTAAAAAAATAGCATTTTTTATCAAAGGTCAAAAACTAGGACATGACCTTGACCTTCGACCTTGACATCAATTGGAAGAAATTTGCAAGACAAGATCAACAGTGACAACTCCATACAATTATCTTCAGCCGTTATGAAGTTATAACAATAAATGTCTCATTTTAAAAATTACATAATTTTACGCAAAAAACGCGTAACCTATTTTTCGTTCAATTTTCATGAAAAACACAATTTTAATGTCCCCAGGTATGCTGAATCCAAATATCCAATCAAAATTTGCCTGCACCTTTTGGTTTCAGAGAAGATGATTTTTTTATCTTTTTGCTATTTTTAGTAACAGCGGCCATCTTGTTGGGCCTGGCCAAACCCCGAACACAATTTTGAAAGGCTGTTACCCAGGCATGATAATCACCAAGTTTCATCAAATATGGCCCAGTAGTTTTGGAGGAGAAGATTAAAATGTAAAGTTTACACACGACGCACGACGGACGACGGACGACGCACGACGCACGACGGACGGTGATAGATTGCAATAGCTCATCTGAGCCTTTGGCTCAGGTGAGCTAAAAACCATTATTGAGATGTGGTAAAAAGCCATTTGGAACTTCTTATTAAATGAAGTACAGAAAAACCGTTCTACATTATTAGGAAAAAAGCATGTGAAACCAAAATAGCTAAGTGGTTGACTTGGTATTTATTTAAATAAATAGTTAATATCCTTATTCCCAATTTGATTTATAGAGAGATATTATTAATATTAAATCCGTTTACTTTGCAGTACTAGACGGAAGTTTCGGAATACAATTCCTCATGAGTTGTTTTCGGACCAATAATTTTTAAAAATGTTAAAATGAGATAAAATTACAAATTATACCAGTTTTAATTTTACAAAACTAGGCGGCCGTTTTGAAATACAATTCCTCCACAGTAGTGCTTGAACTAAAATTATAAAACAATTTTTTTCCTAGATGTTGAAAAGATACCCAAAGGACCAAATATATTTTATCAAATTTAGCTAAGGAAATATTTTGCATGAGGGAGTATATATTAGGCATTTCAAAATTTTAAAAGGAGACAAATATTTATTTAACAAATCCACCTAAACCGATCAAGCGTAGTTCAGTTTTTAGGAATTTGAAAAAAAACTGATAATCACCAAGTTTCATCAAATATGGCCCAGTAGTTTTGGAGGAGAAGATTAAAATGTAAAGTTTACACACGACGCACGACGGACGACGGACGACGCACGACGCACGACGGACGGTGATAGATTGCAATAGCTCATCTGAGCCTTTGGCTCAGGTGAGCTAAAAACCATTATTGAGATGTGGTAAAAAGCCATTTGGAACTTCTTATTAAATGAAGTACAGAAAAACCGTTCTACATTATTAGGAAAAAAGCATGTGAAACCAAAATAGCTAAGTGGTTGACTTGGTATTTATTTAAATAAATAGTTAATATCCTTATTCCCAATTTGATTTATAGAGAGATATTATTAATATTAAATCCGTTTACTTTGCAGTACTAGACGGAAGTTTCGGAATACAATTCCTCATGAGTTGTTTTCGGACCAATAATTTTTAAAAATGTTAAAATGAGATAAAATTACAAATTATACCAGTTTTAATTTTACAAAACTAGGCGGCCGTTTTGAAATACAATTCCTCCACAGTAGTGCTTGAACTAAAATTATAAAACAATTTTTTTCCTAGATGTTGAAAAGATACCCAAAGGACCAAAATATATTTTATCAAATTTAGCTAAGGAAATTTTTGCATGAGGGAGTATATATTAGGCATTTCAAAATTTTAAAAGGAGACAAATATTTATTTAACAAATCCACCTAAACCGATCAAGCGTAGTTCAGTTTTTAGGAATTTGAAAAAAAACTGATAATCACCAAGTTTCATCAAATATGGCCCAGTAGTTTTGGAGGAGAAGATTAAAATGTAAAGTTTACACACGACGCACGACGGACGACGGACGACGCACGACGCACGACGGACGGTGATAGATTGCAATAGCTCATCTGAGCCTTTGGCTCAGGTGAGCTAAAAACCATTATTGAGATGTGGTAAAAAGCCATTTGGAACTTCTTATTAAATGAAGTACAGAAAAACCGTTCTACATTATTAGGAAAAAAGCATGTGAAACCAAAATAGCTAAGTGGTTGACTTGGTATTTATTTAAATAAATAGTTAATATCCTTATTCCCAATTTGATTTATAGAGAGATATTATTAATATTAAATCCGTTTACTTTGCAGTACTAGACGGAAGTTTCGGAATACAATTCCTCATGAGTTGTTTTCGGACCAATAATTTTTAAAAATGTTAAAATGAGATAAAATTACAAATTATACCAGTTTTAATTTTACAAAACTAGGCGGCCGTTTTGAAATACAATTCCTCCACAGTAGTGCTTGAACTAAAATTATAAAACAATTTTTTTCCAAGATGTTGAAAAGATACCCAAAGGACCAAAATATATTTTATCAAATTTAGCTAAGGAAATATTTTGCATGAGGGAGTATATATTAGGCATTTCAAAATTTTAAAAGGAGACAAATATTTATTTAACAAATCCACCTAAACCGATCAAGCGTAGTTCAGTTTTTAGGAATTTGAAAAAAAACTGATAACTTATAAAACATGAATTTGCATACTTTGATATCCATCATATATCTTTACGTCTATATACACAGAAAATAGATATTGCCTAAACCTATCGTGACAAAATTAATACTTTTCTGTTTCATAATGTCTTAATCAGAACTGAAAAATTACCTTCAAATTACAGTTAAGCACTCTTCTGTTATAGCATCAATTATGAATAATTGTCATTATAGATAGCACAATTTTAATATTTTCCGAATATGAATAAAACAATAACTTCTTTGTTTCGCTTCCCTGTAGTTTATTCAACAGAGGTACAGATCAAGATATGATATTTACAATTGGAATTGACCTATTTGTTTTTACTGGCATTTAATTGCTCTTGAATACAGTGTGGGGTCATTACCTCTGATTACGTAACGTTTAACTATCAGATTACGTCACAGAATGTCATCGTATTACGTCATGCATTGTTTGATTGGTCAGCATCCAAGTTAAGTCCCGACGTAACTATCCTTATTTGGAGCAAGGCTGTTCCATCAATTCCGTATGTTTGTCGCAATTTTGAATGAAACAAATTATTGTAGCGATAATTTTACATTTCGGACATGCTATCAATATTTTATATGATTGTAAATATAAGAAATAACATTCTATTTGAGTGTATTCATTCGGTATCATGAATGAATACACTCAAATAGAATGTTATTTCTTAATTATTAACATAGCTATCAAATGAATAAAACCGTCGATGGTTCAATATCTGCACTATACACTCAGAAATCGCATGCCTTATACGAATAATACATAATATATGTGAATCACTCGGCATTAAGGCATTAAAATCAATTCTTTTAAAAGCAAAACACAATACATGTATAATTTTTAATTATGGCAATACAAAAAACGTGAATATGGAAACTTTCTCAATAATCCATGTATCTGTATACTTTGAGTATTCCGTGATTCGAAAAAAGTTTAAAATCAAGTGCAACTCGTTATTTCTGTATATCGAAAACCCTCGATTTTATTACAAAACAATCGCATATTAGAAAATTGACTCAATTTACTCTAAAATTGCAATATTTTATTTGGCAAAAGCAGGCACATGTACTTGCAATTTATTACAGCATTGTAGTATCTTTACGAAAATACAAAATTTACTATCTTAAGGAGCAAGTCTTTTTCGCCATCTGTAACATAAACTTGCAAAAAATTTTCCGATTTGATTCATTTTTAAAATACGGACAACTCCATGTTTTCTTACTAACTACGAATAAAGGACATTCGACGCGAATCAGTATCATGATTTGATTATTTAGTGATCATTAACTATGGTAGTAAAACCTATAACAGGTACCTTTATACTTCCCTGTCGATACAAACCAAACACTTTTATCCAGCGTGGGCGTAGTAGAATTTCTAGTTATACAATGATATATAAACAATTTTATCAAGCGCGCTATTATGGACGTAGTAGCAATCAATCAAAAACAAACATACTAATCCATGTCCGAATCACAATCCGAAAGCACGGTAAAAACTTTGGAACTGACAAGTTAGGTTAGACACGTGAACCTCCACCAGGAAAGTGAGGCCAGGTGATCCGGAAGGTTAAGCATCTCCTGTTTAGCTAGCTATACCCGCCACGTGTGTAATCAAAATTGTGCGAAAGGAACATGGAACTATGATACGTCAAATATATCTAGGGCAATCCTGGACATAGAGACATCAAACTTATTAACAATACTGTAATGACGGCCATAAAACTTTTTAAGGGCCTTGATAAGCTTAGGCATTAAGCGGCACATACCCAGACATTTTACCAAGGGGATATATAGGGTCGTGGTAGCAATCCTAGGAAAAAGCGATACACATCCATAGATTTTACCAAGAGGCGTGGGGCGTAGTAGCAATGCCAGTAGAAAAGCGGTGTACATCTAAAACTTTTACCAACGTGATTATAAAGAAGCGTGGCGGCAGTCTGGATACTTAATATTAGTTAACCCTTTTTCATTTCCAGCACTATACGATGGTTTTGGAATACAATTTCTAATCAATACTTCTAAGATCAAATATTTTAGATTTTGAATGGGAAAAATGAAAGGACTAAAATATATTTTACAAAATCTTACTTTACTTCTTTGAGAAATTTGAAAATTTAAAGAAGCAGATAACTTTTATGAACAAAGCGATACATACCCAACAATTTTACCCATGGTGTATATATGGGCGTGGCAGCAATCCATACTACTGTCGACGATGCCATTGTTGTATTTAGTATTATTTTTTGGAAATCTTCAGTTTCCGATGACCCGTACAACACGCACATCTCATTAGCTGTTTTCCAATCCGTTTCATTTTCTATTAAATCAACATTCTTAATAACATCACCTGATTTAGATAAAACAAGAATATTAAGTCATTCCAAAAGCGAAATCCGTTAAAATACTTTATAAATCAACAGTTATTAATATGTTGATTAAGTTGATGATTGCAATTATTTCAATATGTATTTATGTCACAAATTAAAAACATTATTAATTAAACAATAATTATGGCCCTGCACAAGCACTTAGACAAACCCAGCTGCTTTCATTACAGTTAGATAAATAGGAGGCGCTAACCCTTTCGGAGCACCTGACCTCGCTTCCTTACCGACAGTTCTTCACATGTATAACTACAGCTTTAAGTTTTTACCTTGTATTTATATCCTGATTTGAACACGAACTTGTATATTTTTATCTATTTATTATATATGATATCAATTCAAATTATGAAGTGTTGTTATCCTGAGTCTGAATATATAACCATAGAGTGCTAAAAATTACACAAGTTTTGTAAAGAATGAATATTGCGCGTATTTATTATCATATTTAACCTGAACATCAAGGCGATTAAACAGAAAACATATATCAAAACAAACTTTGATAATAAATTGTCGTATATTATATGTAGTTTAACATCTTACCGTTAACATGATAAGTCGATATTACTAAAATCCACAAGAAAAGTGCTAAAATTTTCATAACTAGCACGAATAACACAGTTTTCAATTTAGTCTAATTTCTTCACTTCTAGTTTATGAAAAGGATGCAGTTTTAAATCACAAGCTCTTATGTGTAAACGTCGTATCCACACACTTTTATAAAACACTGAAATGTATTCCCTTTAATCCTCATACCACTTGTACGTTTATCCAATATTTTTTCATTTAACGTTAAATAAGTCTTTATTTTATTAAGTACATCTCCGGACAATGGGGGTAATTATTTGTTATAATACGCCCACAAAACAATAAAAACTATTGCTGTTATCATAATACTGTTGATAAGTATGATGTCTCTTTAAAATCACCCTGGTTATATTCGACGTCGCATATTTATTAGTCCTTATCTTCTCAATTTCGATTTTACACATGGCGGGTGCAGCTAGCTAAAAAGATATACTTACCATTTCGGTGCAACCGGTTTCACTTCCTCGGTGGAAACTGTTCACACGTTTAACTTAATTTGTCAGTTTCAGTTACAACGTTACAACGTTGCTTTAGGTTTGTGATTTGGACACGAATTGCTATTTTTTTATTTGCTACAAAAACTAATGTCGAGCCTATGTATACATTTTGGTTAAAATATTTCAAAAATATATGAAAGTAGGAAACAGTCGAGGTTTAGAGGCTTTTTAATGCCTTTTTGGTAAATTTGTGAAAAATCGACCTCTAATTTATTATGTTTTGCGCAATGGAATAGTCTCGAAAATCATTTAAGTATATAATACGTTTATCAGAAGTGTGTGTTATGATAGATATACAAGGGTATCTCAAAACATACATAGGAGTTGAACGGTACATAAAAATTCTCTGTGTGCGATTGTAGTACTAAACTCAGATGTAAATCCATTGTTCTATCTCTTAATAATCCCCAATCGAATGTCAAATAGTGAGTTTGAAATAAAACATGTATTACGACTTATACTTTAAATTCTGCTTCACATCATTTATCTAAAGAATGATGCCCTTGTTTCCAAAATCATCCTAGATGTATTTGACGTCCTAAAGT
The DNA here is from genome assembly GCA_021292105.1 of Anadara kagoshimensis. Taxonomy (NCBI): domain Eukaryota; kingdom Metazoa; phylum Mollusca; class Bivalvia; order Arcoida; family Arcidae; genus Anadara; species Anadara kagoshimensis. The sequence continues at coordinate 59,619,794 of CM037861.1, forward strand.
CAATGTTCATTTGTGCACAAGTGGCTGGTGTAACTAGCTATACAAGAGGTGCTTACCTATCCGGAGCACCGGACCGCACTTCCCTCTTGGTGGAAGTTCGCATTTTCACTTAACTTAATAGTTTCGAAGTTTTTGGACTCAAAAAGTTGTATGGTCGTCATAACAATAATGTTGATTAGTATGATGTCGCTGTATTCAAAAGTACCTTAAATGTATTTGACGCCCCATAGTTCTATGTTCTTAATTTTGATTACAAACAAAGTTTAAGTCCAGAACAAGTTATATTGCCTTACTATTTTACAATCTCATTCATTTAAGAATGAATCAAAAACAAACACACTCATCCATTTTCGAATCACAAATCGAAATTCAGAAGCAAAGTAAAACCTTGAAACTGACTGGTAATGCTAAACACGTGAACTTTTAGGGAAGTGGAGTCAGACTCCGGAAGGGTAAGCACCTCCTTTTACCTAGCTACCCGCCACGTGTGTAATCAGAATTGGGTGAAAGGAATCGGAAACTATGGAACGTCAAATATATTCAGGGTAATAATGGGGACAGAGACAAAAACCTTCTCAACAATACTGTGATGACGGCCATAAAACTTGTTGAGCGCCCTGATAAGCCTAGGTTTGCAATATCCCTTGGTCAACAACTTATTTGTAAGCAGCTTGCTTCGTTGTATAAAGTTTTTATTGTGGGAACAAGGTCTACCGTAGCGTATTAATTGAAAAGATAATGCACTGCACCATAAGTTTGAGTATCAGATATATTGAGGCAGAGAAAAGGAATGTTGACAAAAAAAATTAAAGTCACGTAACAAATACCAGTAAGACATGTATTTGCATGCGAGTCCCTTTATTGTATTAAACTCAAATTTAGCCAAATGGTAATTATACTCCTTTAAAGCAAAATCATCCATTGTTTGTATATAAGCGCGTGACGTCATGGATTGGATTGGCTGCATACCGAACTAGTGCTTTTAAATAACTTCAGGATTTAAAAAAATGAACATTTTCAAAAAATACAATTATCTAGTAATGGCGTTCATTGTGCTATAACTGCCATTGCCGGCAAAGCAAACTAATCATAATGTGATTGTGTTCTTGGGGTTTTTGTCCTGCAAACAGAATGTATTGCATTATACAGTTTCAAAACAGTTCAATGGTTAAATAAAAAACAAACGTACCAATCCATTCAAATGTTAAATAATTAGTTGGCATTGATACCTCATCTATAAAGAATTAAATATAAATATGTGAAATCACATTACTCTAAAACATCGTTTTATTCAAAACAGGAAATAGAAATATATAGTATTTACACCATTTTGTGTAAAGTATTTAGTCAAATTAAAATGAAGACACTGTTTTTTCATAACCAATCAGATAAGTATCAACAATAGATTGTCTTTTGTCATTAATAGGATATTTAAAATAAACAATAAACAGTTAAATAGTCATATGTCAATTGATAGAACTTTCTTTTTTGTACAAAATGAAATATTTTGCACATGACACAAATCTTTGTAGAAATTTTAAATATTACTCTTAATACATTGTTACACAGTTTGTGAGAGTTGTGTTTCATAACTACCATCGTCCATTATTGTCACACTTTCATCTTCAATACTTATTTCTATTTCTCTTGCTTTTTTCTTTTTTGATGTAGATTTTGCTGATTTTCTGTTTTTATGTTTGTCCGGTATGGTTTCTATAACTACCTCTACATCTTTTGAACTTTGATTACTTGAACTTTGACCTCGATTTTTATCATTTAATGTTTCTGTATTTTCTTCTTGTACATTATCTTTATATTCTCCAGCATCCAGTTCTCTATTCACTTCAAATCCCTCATTGCGAAGATGTATCGAGTCATCAGTTTCTATATCTGTTTGATGTTTTGCGCCATTTTTCACTGGTAACAGACGGGATTTACTATTTTTTATAAATCTGAAAGCAAAACAAATACTGATTATCAAATGCGCTAAAATAAAATTGCCGCAAATTTTCCAAGATTTACAGTAATTGACAAGAAATATTCCCATTCAAATGTGTTTATTAATATGTATATATATGTAATAAAAACAAACATACAAATTCATATAGAAAACGTCGATGTCACTAAATGTGAGGTCATAAGAAATCAAAAGACGCAATCTGTATTCACAATAAAACAATTCTTTTAATACTTACCTTTTAAAGCATTTTACATGAAAAGGAAATACAATATATAATGGTCATGGTATGTTTGTATTTCATGTACTTTGTTCCTTTGGTACTTTCTTTAAAAATAATAATGAGACATTTGCTTTATTGAATTATTAGCAGAGCAGGTGGAAAAGTGATTGTGTCGCTCCCAACCTACAATCTCCTGCAATGCTTATCATCTAACAAAAAGCTTTGTCAGGTGTGTAAGTTAACTTAATAAAAAAAAAAAAATAATAATAATAATAATAATGATAATAACTAGAGATTGTAACTGGGATACCAGTTACGTATGATACCCCACCATTCATAAATAATATATGGCATATATCCGGTTAAAAGACCCTAGGGTCTTATTTCTTTTTCAGGGTTTTCAACCGTCCCAGAATATGAGTGTTGTTAATCTTGATCACTCAGAAGCTTTACTCTTTCCATCCTATAAATTCTATACACGAGATTTATTCCGTATAATTCACCTGAACTAATAAGACCCTCTACGTGTTAAGGTAGTTCCATACCTTACAAATCGCTTGAAAACATATACTGAAATTCTGATATATTGCACATGGGCATAAACTATTCAACATGGCAACATTTCAGGTTAGGTTTTCGACTTGCTTAAGAATTTCTGAAGCGCTACCTGGTTGCTATTTTCACGACATAAATGATCAAAGTATAACTACTGTTATCAATAAATAGGCTTTAATAATTTTTTGTCATTCTTAGAAGCCAAAAGTCTCTTGCATTTTAATTAACCATTATGTCATGAATATTATTTGGACTGATGGAATTTTACTTCCGGTCACGTAGTATTTTTCTACAGCATCACCTATCAAGAGAGAACATTAAATTTCCAGAAAACTAAAAGTAACACCCTTCCATTAATGTGTAGATTTTTAAAAAACTACGTCGAATACGTCCCCTGATTTTCACACATATTGCACATGAATATATAAGTTTGATTTTTGGAAACAAAAATAGTGGGTCGTCAAGCTACTTTTTTCATAAAATTGCATCAAAACCCTGAAACAAGAAAAAGCCTCATTCCTTACATAAACAGTTACCAATAATATCCTAGTATACTATTATGACTCAAAGTTTTTCGTGTGGTATTAACAAATAAATAAAAACACTAATTGTGATCTATTTGGTTGTGCAAAACAAACACAATTTAAATACCATATGGTCTGTCACCAATAGAAACCTATAGCAACCGTTACCCAACAAAGATAAGTTAAAGTGGAAAGGGGATTCGTTTACATGCGTTCTTGATTCTAGGCCGCTGAATGAAACGCAAATACAAGAGCATATCCAAACTGCTATAATTTGACACCCAGAGAAATTATCATACAGTATGTTTATTGAAGAATCGTCAGTTTATGTCCTACTATTTGTATTTAAAATAACCGAAAAAACAAACAAACAAACAAACATAAAGGGGCATTTAAAATACCGTCTTCAAAATTTAAACAATGTACTCAAATCTTTCAATTTTTTAGAATAGTACTCTCAACAGTGTAGATCTAACTAATTTCCGTTATGTCCAATATACATTTTCTTCTTAAAATAGTGCATAGAATTGATATTGTTTGTGGATGCAGAACATTATTCTACGCAATGATAGTATAACAGCGTTCCCGCCATAATTCTGTAGGTGCCGAAGACCACACATTCGTGACGTCATAGATAAAAAGACGTAAAATCAGACATTTCGACCGAACGCACAAAATGACGACGTCACCATGGTATGGAACTACCTTAAAATGTATGTTTTTCTCATAGATAGGGACTTTTAACCAGACTATATATATAGCGCCGATCTATTTCAACAAACTTTATATAGTCCGGTTAAAAGACCCTCTGCACATTAAAATACCCGTTTTCCCATAGATGGGTCTTTTAACCGGACTATATATATAGCGACGATCTATTTTATTTATAATGTTTTCAATGATTTTTATTCCGTTGATTTCAAGTTTATTCGAGTGTTAAAGAGTTTTCTTATGTGAGAGGCATAATATTAAAAGGGGCATGTTTATTTTTTTAGTATTTTAAAACGCAAAGAAATGCGCATTTATAGATGTCTGAATTAAAAAGAACCTCTGCGTGTTAAAAAGTATGTTTCTCCCATAGATACGGTCTTTAAACCGGACTATATATAGCGCCGATCTATTTCAACACACTCGTTTCGTCCAAAAATAGGTACGTTCTGATAGGGTAAGTTATGGCATAGGTACGTTTTGCCCTGCGCCCGTACAAATTTATTACTCAAGTAAATTGTTCAGTTATAAGATTTCATGCTCGAGTGGGCTTTTTTGGCGTTCACTAATTGGATTAACCCATAGGTGAAAGCATTGGTTTGGTATAAAGTGTCATAACCAGCTTATGTCTATTCGGAATTGGTTTCCCCGGGTATTTAACTACGTATTTAATTATGCAATTTACACCCACCCACCTTCAAGATAAAGAAAATGAACACGTCTTGCATATCTACACAAATAACAGATTATTGGTACCAAATTTCATTCAAATCCATCAAGCCGTTTTCTAGATCTGCATCAGCATATACATGTACCGTAGATCTTGAGAGAATAATAATAATAATAAGAATAATAATAAGAATAAACAGAACGAAAACAATATGATTCCCCACACCTTCGGTGGTGGGGAATCATAATAATACAATAATAAAAAAAATCAATCTGTTCATGCTTTCCATATCCCACAACAAATTGATCAGTGTTTTATCATATTGCTTACCCTTCTGGAGCACCCAACCTTGCTTCCCTGATGGAAGTATTTGTTTTCAATCTAACTTGTCAGTTTTAAAGTTTTTACTTTGTCTTCTGGATTGCAATTCGGACATGGATTAGTATGTTTGTTTTTGATTTATGTAACAGATGAAAATATTTATCCCAATGATATTATTACTGAAAAATGGCAAAGTATGTTATTATCTCTCATTTGAATAAGTTTTAAACACTAAATACACTAAAATATATGATTACTTTACCTTCTCCTTGCCAAAACAGCTCCAACAATCAAAGCAATGCATAACACCACAGCACCAATACCAATACCAATGTACACTATTAAGTTAAACAAAAACTCTACGGAATTATATGTCAAGCTAAGCTCCTATTAGTCACCATGTGAACTTACTTAGACTTAAAACTTGACCTGAAGATGTAACTTTCACCTTGACCACATCACTGTCGCCAATTTTAGAAAAGTTAAACCTATATTAATATAATCCAAAGACGAAATACCAGAATTCTAAAAGTATGTGATATAAAGACAATTTAAAAGGAAATTAATGACGTAGCAGAACTCCTCGTTTCTTTCATTATAAACGTGACTGTTGTGGCTAGCTGAACAGCAGTGCTTACCTTTCTAGAGCTCCCGGTCTCCTGCGTTTAACCTGGTTTGTCTGTTATCAAAGATTTTTAATTTGCTTTAGGTTTGTGATTTGGACATGGGTATGTTCGTTTTTGATATGATACATGTCACATTACTACCATTTAGAGCAGATATCAAACAAAAAATATAAATCACAATCCTAAAAGCAAAGTAAATATCTAAAAACTGGCACATCTATTTACGCACGTGTACTGACGTCATGGGTGTGACAAACACTTGAACTTCCACAAAGGAAGAAAGACCGGGTGCTCTGAAGAGGCACGTACTTTTTGTTAAGCTAGATCTGATAAAATATAAAGTACATGTATAACCAAATGTCACTCTTCGTATTGCTATAACTAATACAAGAACAATACTAAAGTGTGCATTAATGTTAAGTATTCAATATAAACACAACAGTAAAAATTAAAACATATCGTTGGTTATAGATAGTAAAGAATCCATATAACAATGCTATTAAAACTAAGAATGCGGAAGTTCAAAAGGGTTGATTAAAAGAATGAAATAGAGTATATGGTGTTTCATGCCACAGTCACGGATTCTCACCTACAACGAGACAGACTACCAATCTTTGGCAATTAAACCGACAAACTTTCTAATACTAGAATATGGCCCAAGTATGGTTTTAATCTCGGTGCTGAGAGGCGCTTCGATCCCTAGAATGTGTTCCCCCATGCTAATTCAATTCTTGTTGATGAAAAAGTGCTGTGTAAACATTTAAATACCGGATTTGTAATCAAATAATTCCCATCAGGACATTAATTGTAGGTTGGTAAAGAAAAAAGGTATTACCTGAACTGGTGTTACTTTCTACGTTTGTATTATCTCTATCTCCTCTGTTATTTGTATATGTTTGTGAGAAGTTGAAGGTCGTGTTTCCTATAAGTTTGAATAAAAAGAGGTTCGTAACGATTTTATTACCAACTAGAAAATTTCATATATATATATATATATATATATATATATATATATATATATATATATATATATATATTGTCAATTCCGCTTTTAAATTCAACTTCAAGTCTTTGTTTTTGTATGTATGTGTTTAACAGTTTAACCATTTTTTATTATGATTAGCGCTTTATCCGAATAAGGCAATAAGGCAAAACAAAATTTCACCATCTAAATTTGAGCAATGTTAAATCCAAGTTTCAACATTCCATCGTTCTTTCGATATATATTAGAAATTATATTTAATTATGACATATACAATTTTTTAAATTGATTCCATGAAAATGAATTATTCTAGTATTTGCATAATATATTTTATATTGCATAAGAATGGTTTAGAATGGTTTGGTAGAACACATTTTGCATGTTTTGATTATTCTCATCTCAACATCTTAAAAATATTTTATAATTCAGAATTTTGGTCCAAGCACTACCAATGAGGAATTATATTCCGAAACGACGGTCTAGTGCTGTAGAATTAAAACAGGTTTAGTAATAATTATATAGATGTATACCTGTCTGGATATTAACACAAAGGCCTGACAATCCATCAAATGAGCAGTTTCTTGTTTGTAGTTCGAGTCCATTTTCATCCTTGTTCAGCACAAGACAATCAATAACATCATCATGATTATAGTTTGGAACATCTATACAAAAAGATGATTAATTTGTAGGTAAAAACGTACATGCACAGGATTATTAACAATGTATACAGAACAAAGCAAAAGAACGGACTGATACCAACAAGATAAGACAAAATAATAATAAACAACATTGACTTGTCCGCTTGACCTTTTATCAAGAAGATCCACCCAATAAATGGGTAATGTTATTATTCAAATTAATACGTTCTCTTTGAAGTGAGTATCATTCATGATGTAGAAGACGAAATGAACGCCTGCGTGCCCTAAACAAAATGCACTTATCCATAATAATTATTTAAATTAAAGTTTAAGCGGACAGGTCATGTTGTTTACCTACACTATGGTCCGTCAGCGATATTGTGGCAGTGTTTATAAACATGGAAGAGTCTTTGTTGGTGTAAATATGGATCACATATAAAGGTGGTTTTGAAATTAGCTTATGAAGGCGTTAATACACAAATACGATAACACGATATTTAAAAACCCATTTGTATAGAATAGACTCGCCCGTGACTCGAAGTATACACGGTCCTCTGTACCCTATCAGAGATTTGTATACCCTGAAACGTAGGCATAACTCCATATACCCCGGCAAGTTAATTAATAGCTATGCGAGAAGTGTGACAACCCTACCTATGCTAATCTAGACAGTCTGTGGACATTCACTGCAACCAATGGCAAAACATATTCCCAATTCTGTGGTAAGAGTATGTTGGTAGGCCAAAATCATATCACCTTCATTCATAAAGTTGGTATTCAGAAAGTCAATAATTTCGTTTTATTATCAGAAATATACTATAATTGTCTAAATTTCCTGCAAGTTAAAATTTGAAATTTCTCAAAAACTAAGGTATACTCCCTCATGCAAAGTATTTTCTTAGCTTAATTTGGTAAAATATATTTTGGTCCTTTGGGTAGCTTTTCAACATCTTCAAAATAATTTTAGTCCAAGCACTACTGATGAGGAATTGTATTCCGAAACGGCCGTCTAGTGCTTTAAAATTAAAACTGGTATACTATGTAATTTTAAGAAAATTAAATAAGTCTTACATTTAACATTTGTTGGTTCAATGTTCGGTAAATTAATGTTTATATTTTAGTTTAATGGACGTATTTATTAACATCTGGTTGTTAAGTAGGTCGGTTTGAGGTCCCTGTAACAGTATTGTAACTATACCACCGGGAATATACCCCCGTATCCGTTAAAATAAAAAACAAACATACCAATCAAGGTCCAAATCACAATTCTAAGGCAGAGTTCAAAATTTGAAACTAGCAAATTTGATTAAACAGGTTGGTTTTCACAAGGGAAACTGGCATTCACCAGGAAATTGGTGTCAGGTGTCCCGGTGGGGTAAGCGACTCTTGTTTAGCTAGCAACACCCACCATGTGTGACATCGAAATTTAGAATGAAAGGAACAAAGAACTACGAGTCGTCAAATATACCCAGGATTATTCTGGATACCTAGGCATCAAACGTATTACAATTTTATAATACCGTCACAATATGTGTTTATCTTGTCTTGTCTTGATTGATAATAATTTGTATAATTAACTTGTATTGTGTAGTATTCTTGGATGTAGTTACTGTTGCTTAGTAATGGTTTAAGTTACATGTTACTTGTATTTGCTACATTCGACCTTATTTTTGTTTTCCACTTTTAGAAATTATTACTAGCATAACATGATTGATGTTTTAAGATTGAAACTTTTTCACTTTTAAATTATGCTTTATTTATTTACATGTGCTTATTTCAAGAAAATGAAAATCCAAACTAAAGAAAAACATTACTTAAGAATACAAAATTAACAGAAATGCGCATAGTATTATAATAATTCCAACCTAAACCGAGTATTCTACTTGTAAAAAAAATTTCAACTTAACCATAATAATGTTCTTTTTCATTGGCTACAGTGACTACGATTTCCTCAATTTTGATCCGAGCACTACTGATAAGGAATTTTATTCTGAAACGGTCGTTAAGTGTTGCAAAGTTAAAACAGGTTTAGTTATAATTGTTATATTCAGTAACATGACATTATTCACATACCTTCATTGATGTCCCATGTCCATTTGAGCGGTCTGTGAATGCCTGTCCAGAAGTATCCATTTGATGGTATATCGCTGCTGAAAGAGGTTCCGTTTATTAAAAGCTTGCTTTCATTTTTACAATGTTCATTCGCAGCATACCATGTAACTAACGTGTTGTGTATATCAAACCCTGTGTAATAAACATTGTAGAGAAAATAAAAAACTAATTTGCAAATGCAAATCATATACAGTAAAACCTCTCTAAACCGGACAAGCTCCGGACCAAAGATTTTGTCCGGTTTAGGGAGGTGTCCGGTTTAGAGAGGTTTTGAAATTTTAACTTGGTTTATCTCCCCTTAACTAAATCAATCTAGAAAGATGTAATACATGTCAGAGAAGCCACAATCAACAACTGTTATGTACACATCTCATTATAGGATATGCTATATGTGAAAGCACTAATTGGTTTTAAATCACCTTTAATTCATTTTCTTAAGAGGATTCTAATTAGGGTACTCAAGGCAAATAGACTACCTTTATTAATCCCTAACAACAATAGTGTTGACACTTTTCCAGGCCCTTTGATACATACGGTGTCACTGGATAATAATTAACAAAACAACTGTAGCAACTATAGATAACAAGATAAAATTGTATAGAAGTGCTTATCTTAATTTATTGTGTCAAGTAAAAAATAAATTAATAAACAAATTTAGATTATAAAGAAAAATCACAAAAAGAAAGAATATATATATATATATATATATATATAGAGAGAGAGAGAGAGAGAGAGAGAGAGAGAGAGAGAGAGAGAGAATGAAAGAGAGAGAGAGAGAGATGAAAAATATTTAAAAAATTAATAATTGAATTAAATACCAAATGTTTTAAAGTTTTAAATGAGAATAAAAAAGAATGTATAAAAAATTATGATTTTTAAGTGTTCATAATTGAATATTTTTATAGATCTGTTTAAAACCAATATATTTGAAAAAAGGAAAAAAACAAGTAATTAAAAGTATCAAAATGTTGTCCGGTTTAGAGAGGTTCAATTTTAAGGATATAGGCAACTTGGGACTAAAAAGTTTGTCCGGTGTCCGGAATAGAGAGTGTCCGGTTTACAGAGGTTTTTGTTAATTGAAATAAAGAAGGATAAATTCGGGACCAAAAATTTTGTCCGGAATAGAGAGTTGTCCGGTTTAGAGAGTGTCCGATTTAGGGAGGTTTCACTGTACATGTACTTTAATATAGCGGCTGAAAGTGTCGTCATGTGACCAGCGTCAATTTCTTGACCCCGGTTGCACAGTCCATTCTTAACAATCTGGCAAACTAAAATCAAACATACTGATCCATGTCCAAACCGCAATCCCGAGCGAAGTAAATTCTTTGACGCCGTGCAAACTTCCACCAGGTAAGTGAGGACTGGTGTTTTGGAAGGGAAAGCACCTTCTGTTTAGCTAGCTAAACCCGCCATGGTTGTAATTTGATACTTTAATTTGAATTAGAAGGTCATTCCAACTCTAATACATAAATATTCTAATTTTGTGGAAACTTTTTATTTGTAGTGCTATAAAATATAGTCAAAAGCTGTCAGATAAGGAAGCCCTTAGTAAAGAGATGATTGTGAAACTGGGCCCTGTTAAAAAACAATCAGTGTGATTAACAACCGCGTTGAATAACGTTATGTAACCAACGATGTGACTCCATATTGCGGAAATATAATATAACCTGTGATAATTATATAGCCATTACTCTATATTTTATAAAAAATGGACGTAACGTCTCAATAGCATGCACACTAATGTTAGTAAAAAGGACAGATCATTGGTTTCACCTATTTGACCATTGACTTGGTCTATTACGAATGCATCATGTCATAGAGACAATAGTCTAACACCAGTTACAGTTATATGATTAGTTGATAACACTCAAACTAGTTTCAATTCAATTAAAACATCTTACCTGATTGGTCCATACATATAAATGGTAGATTCTTTCGACAATCCTCAGTCTGTATGACATTACTAGATGTATTTGCCGCCGTACAGGAGTACCAAGGGGAATTGGAAACCTGCTTTATCAAGTTACCTAAAACAATTTGGAAAATAAATGTGATTTATCGTGTTTTTGTACGTGACCGTGGTGACTTTGTTTTTTGTGTTAGTTATTTAATTCAACAAAATTTAATTATAATCATTGATTTTTATATTCTTTCAATTAATTGCAAATTGACACGAATGGAGACTGTGCATAGGGTTTACGTCGCTTAGCAAAATATGCCATGTGTGCAGTCTACATTCGTGTCAATTCTAAATGAATCGAACGAAATTATAATTTTATACAGAGAATTATATATCATATCTTAACTATTCAACAGCTTCCTTATAAATTTAGCGTTAACTCGTTACTTTTTTTGATCTCTTATATTTTTCTTCATTTTGCCAGGTTAGGGAACCACTTGTTTCTAACACGAATTGTTAAGGTTTTTTGGATAGCATAAATAGAAAAAAATTAAATCATCAATCATTTTATCAAAATCGTGGTTCTGTATCTAAAACATACCCTGGATCGTTAAACGTCCCATAGTTCCATGTTCCTTTTATTTTCAAATTTTGATTACACATGTGGCTGGTGTAGCTAGCTCAATGGTAGGTGCTGTTCCTTCCAGAACATCCGGTCTCGCTTCACTGGTGGAAGTTTATGTGTTTAGTCAAAAACAAGCATACCAATCTACGACCAAATCGCAATCCCTAAGCAACACAAAAACTAAAAAAAACTGACAAACCAAGAAAAATAAGTGACGGGGTGCTACGACAGAGTGGGCACATGTATGTAGCGTACCACGTGTGAAATTAACTTGTGTCAGTTTCCAACGTGTTTACTTTGTGTTTGATTTGTTCGTTTGTTTTGTTTGTTGTTTTTTTTTTGGAGGGGGGGGTTGTACATGGACTGGTATGGTTTTTTTTCATTTCAGAACCTTATCATTTCTATATTTATAACTACTATAATTACCTCTGTATTGTTTATATTCCGTCATGTATATGATGCCATTATTACCCGTGCTATCTTTACAAGGCTTTGTGGAACCTATTTGACAAGAACTTTGACAATTGCTCAAATTTGATTTTGTCCGAGGCAAGTCCAACAAACAGTGACAAAGTGAGTCCTGGAAATCAGTAATAATAATAATAACGAGTATTAATGTAATGATGGATGCATCATTACAAATAAGGCGCCCAAACAAATAAAAGTCAAACCCTGTATTCAGAACTCATATTATTAGAAATTAACAGGTTTTTTTTTTTACTTCAAGGTTTAAATGATATAAAGATTCAAGAGATGTAACCTTTTTGGTCATTTAGAATATATACTTGGAGCAAGCGTGCCTATGTATGGTCTCTCTCTCTCTCTCTCTCTCTCTGAAATTGTATTCTAAAAAATTATTGTCTTGGTGTCAAATGAAAGTAGAAGTAGTACATGAATTCAATTGGTTGAAATTCAAACAATAGACAAAGTTGACTGACATCACCTATACCCAATATCACAACCTGTTGTTTTGATGAGCTAATGATGTGTTGATTTTAAATTAATCCAAGCATTTACCAATGTAATGTCATATTGATAACTAAATGCAGCTACTCTATCGAATTGAATATTAAATCATACCCCTAGGGACAAATGACCATTAGTGTTGCTTTTAAAAAGATTTAACTTGAGAGCTTTTGGACATGGATCAGTGATTACTTAAGTATCCTTGACAATGAAAATTCATGCTATTTGTTTTAATTCTTAAACAAAATGATAGCAACCAGCCCATGAAGAAAACTGTAGTTTGAGGGTGGGGATCTCAAAGTTATACCTAGACCTACCTGTCCCCAACCTCCTATTGAAATGTCCATATGGGTTTACTTTAGTATCAGTCTATTCAACTTTTCATAAAGAATAAGAAAATATATATGTTAAGGGTGGGGATCTCAACTGATCAAAAGTTAGTACCCAGACCCGCCTGTCCCTGCCCTCTTCTGGAAAACGCCATGGGCATTTCTTCAGTATCACTCTATTCAACTTTTAAACAGAACCGGAAAATATGTAGTTTCAGGGTGGGATATCAACCATTTAAAAGTTAGTACCAAGCCCCGCCCGTCCCCACCCTCCATCAGGAATGACCCCATGGGATTTTCTTTAGCATCACTCTATTCAACTTTTTATGTAGAACCAGAAAATATATAGTTTATGGGTGGGGATCTCAACCGTTTAAAAGTTAGCACACTGCCCCGTCCATCCCCACCCCTCCCTGATACCGCAGGGAAAATCTACTGATATAGACTTGTGCATCTTGAGATACTGATCATGAATATATATGGTTTTATAGTACAAAATAAAGTATAGATGGCAAAATTTATCATTATTGTTTTTAAGACCCCGCCCTCCTGCCCCTCCCCTAATGACCCCATGGGCATTTTATCTCGGCCTACCGGGAAGGAGATGGGGATCAACCTTCATGTGAAGTTTGGTTAAGATTGGACCAACGGTCTTCGAGAAATTGGTTGGACAAGTTCATGGCCGGAAGAAGAAGAAGAAGAGGAAGAATAATAACAATAACGAGTACTAATGTAATGATGGATGCATCATTACAAATAAGGCGCCCAAACGGATAAAAGTCAAACCCTGTATTCAGAACTCATGTTAGGAGGACTTTTGTTGCTTTTTCTATGACCATGACAACGACCGCTATTTTGAAAATTTTAAACCTATAAATAAGATCTACATACAATAGAAAAACTGCATAGAAACCCAATGAATTTTTGCCATTGTTAAAAATGATGTCTGAAAATAATTTACAAAATGTTTCACTTATTCATTTACATAGTATTACATAATTGTAAACATGTATTTTGTTAACCCTTTTTAATCAAACACATGTACCAGGTTTTCAAACTACATATTTTAATCCCTGCATGCATTATTAGAAATTTAAAACTTTTATAATTTTACAATAATTTTATATATGTATATTCATTGGTCAATTACAAATATTCAAATGTGGTTAATACTATGAAGGTGGAGCAAATTACTTGAGTGATAGATGATAGCCTGAAATTCAAACAATAGGCAAAGTCGATTGACATCACCTATACCCAATATCACAACCTGTTGTTTTGATGAGCTAATGATGTGTTGATTTTAAATTAATCCAAGCATGTAATGTCATAATGATAGCTAAGCGGGTCACTCTATCGAATTGAATATTAAATCATGCCCCAGGAATAACTGACCATTAGTGTTGCTTATAAAAAAGATTTAGCCTGAGAGCTTTTGGACATGGATCAGTGATTACTTAAGTATCCGTGACAATGAAAATTCATGATTATTGTTTTTATTCTTAATAGCAGCCATCCCATAAAGAAAACTATAGTTTGAGGGTGGGGATCTCATAGTTAGTACCTAAACCTATCTGTCCCCACCCTCCTATTGAATGACCATATGGGTTTACTTAAGTATCAATCTATTCAACTTTTCATAAAGAATAAGAAAATATATATGTTAGGGGTAGGGATCTCAACTGATCAAAAGTTAGTACCCAGCCCCGCCTGTCCCCATCCTCCTCTGGAATAACGTCATTTGTATTTCTGCAGTATCATTCTATTCAACTTTAAAAGCCGAACCAGAAAATATATAGTTTCTGGGTGGGGATATCAACCATTTAAAAGTTTGTACCAAGCCCCGCCCATCCCCACCATCAAGAATGACCCCATGGGACTTTCATTAGTATCACTCTATTCAACTTTTCATGTAGAACCAGAAAATATATAGTTTATGGGTGGGGATCTTAATTGTTTAAAAGTTAGCACACTGCCCCACCCATCCCCACCCTCCCTGATACCCCCGGGAAAATCTTGCGATACAGACTTGTACATCTCGAGACACTGATCATGAATATATATGGTTTTATAGTACAAAGTATAGTATAAATAGCAAAATTGAGCATTTTTGTTTTTAAGACCCCGCCCTCCTGCCCCTCCCCTAATGACCCCAGGGCATTTTTACTCGGCCTCTGGGGAAGGAGATGGAGATCAACCTTCATGTGAAGTTTGGTTAAGATTGGACCAACGGTCTTTGAGAAATTGGTTGGACAAGTTCATGGCCGGAAGAAGAAGAAGAGGAAGAATAATAATAATAATAAGAAACGGTGCAAAAACAATAAGTCGCCAAACTTTGTTTGGGCGCCTTAATAACGAGTACTAATTTAATGATGGATGCATCATTACAAATAAGGCGCCCAAACGAATAAAAAAAAACCCTGTATTCAAAACACATATTAGAACTTGTACTTTTGTTGCTTTTTTCCATTTCCATGGCAACGGCTGAAAATTTTAAACCTTTAAATAAGTTCTACACACAATAGAAAAACTGTTGAGAGATTTTAAACTTGTAATATTTTTTTCATTTTAAGATTTAATTTTATATAGAGAAGTAGTACATGAATCCAATTGGTTGAAATTCAAACAATAGGCAAAGTTGATTGACATCACCTATACCCAATATCACAAACCATTGTTTTGATGAGCTAATGATGTGTTGATTTTAAATTAATCCAGGCATTTACCCATATAATGTCATACTGTAAACTAAATGCAGCTACTCTATCGAATTGAATAATAAATCATGCCCCAGGGACAAATGACCATTAGTAATGCTTATAAAAAGATTTAGCTTAAAAGCTTTTAGTCATGGATCAGTGATTACTTAAGTATCCTTGACAATGAAAATTCATGCTTATTGTTTTAATTCTTAAACAAAATGATAGCAACCAGCCCATGAAGAAAACTGTAGTTTGAGGGTGGGGATCTCAAAGTTAGTACCTAGACCTACCTGTCCCCAACCTCCTATTGGAATGTCCATATGGGTTTACCTTAGTATCAATCTATTCAACTTTTCATAAAGAATAAGAAAATATATATGTTAGGGGTGGGGATCTCAACTGATCAAAAGTTAGTACCCAGCCCCGCCTGTCCCTGCCCTCTTCTGGAAAACGCCATGGGCATTTCTTCAGTATCACTCTATTCAACTTTTAAAACAGAACCGAAAAATATATAGGTGGGATATCAACCATTTAAAAGTTAGAACCAAGCTCCACCCGTCCCCACCCTCCATCAGGAATGACCCCATGGGATTTTCTTTAGCATCACTCTATTCAACTTTTTATGTAGAACCAGAAAATATATAGTTTATGGGTGGGGATCTCGACCGTTTAAAAGTTAGCACACTGCCCCGCCCATCCCCCCACTCCCTGATACCGCAGGGAAAATCTACTGATATAGACTTGTGCATCTTGAGATACTGATCATGAATATATATGGTTTTATAGTACAAAATAAAGTATAGATGGCAAAAGTGATCATTACTGTTTTTAAGACCCCGCCCTCTTGCCCCTCCCCTAATGACCCCATGGGCATTTTACCTCGGCCTCCAGGGAAGGAGATGGGGATCAACCTTCATGTGAAGTTTGGTTAAGATTGGACCAACGGTTTTCGAGAAATTGGTTGGACAAGTTCATGGCCGGAAGAAGAAGAAGAAGAAGAGGAAGAATAATAACAATAATAATAATAATAAGAAGAAGAAACGGTGCAAAAAACAATAAGTCGCCAAACTTTGTTTGGGCGCCTTAATAATAATAATAATAATAATAAGAAACGGTGCAAAAACAATAAGTCGCCAAACTTTGTTTGGGCGCCTTAATAATAATAATAATAAAAGTAATAAAAATTACAAAATTCATCAAAGCATAAACAACAAACATTACTTATTGCTATTAAACCCGCCGGTCTAGGAATTTGCCAACAAAGTTCTTGTTCCATGCAGAATGTCTAATATATTGCTCCTTTTGATAATATAAAAGTAGCATAGGACACTCATAAACAGCCCAAACAAGAAATCAAAGTTTTGAGTTTTTAATTGAAATTGCGACATCAAACCCTGTTGAACTTAAAATTAGTTGGATCTAGTAAAATACATTTTCATCCTTCTTTTTCTCATTTCAATATATTATATATCCTTCTTTTTCTCATTTCGATATATTATATATCCTTCTTTTTCTCATTTCAATATATTATATATTTTGATTTCCACAATTTTGGTTCGAGCACTACTGACGACGGATTATATTCCGAAAGGGCCGTCTAGTGCTGTATAATTAAAAAAAGTTACGTAATAATTACAGCAGCTTTAAACAAGTATTATGCGTTTGCAAAACAACATTGATCTTGATCTTTAATTTAAATATTTATTATGGACCAGCCTATTTATGTATAGGGGGACAGGTGTTTATTTCGTCGAGATAATAGATACATATTCACTGCGAATCTCCCTAATAATAGGTCAAGCGGACAGGTTAATGTTGTTTGCTTAAAACAAAAATTCAATTTGTACACAAATGAATACATACAGACAAACCGTATGATGATGAATTTCCACACGCCGATACACAGTCATTTATATTTTGATCTGTATTTAACTTAAAAACACCAGTTCTATGACTAGGCAGTAAGTCATCTCTGACTATTGTACAACCTGGAAGAGAAAAAGTCAATATGTAGTATTGAAAGCACTGTGTTATTTTTACTTTTGTTCTTTAATTTCACAAGTTATGAGGGAAGCTAGGCTTACCTTTACAGATCATTCGCTCTCACTTCCGTTGTAAGAGTTTAACTTAATTTGACAGTTTTCAAAAGTTTTACTTTTCTTTTGGGATTGTGATTTGTAGAACGGTAGGTTTGTGTTTGATAATTTACATGGGCAGGGCCTTTAAAAGTACATTTAATACCATATTATTCCGGTTCAAGCAATGAAGTTTAATATAAGTGAAAAGTGTTGCCCATTTGAGTACACATACCATATCACTGGACATTTTGTCATTGTGTCCAATGTCCTTTGCCTGATCTTGCTATCTTGCTTTATTCGTCAGTGATTCCTTTTTGAGGCGGCAAACACCTTGAATATATAGCTGGTCGACAAGAAACACTGAAATATTTCTTCTTGGCCTAGTTGCACTTAAACAAAATAATTTATTAATATTTACATATTGCGAACATTATTGATTGCAGCGCTAATTATTGATTTAAGGAATAATTAATATAAATTACATTTTTGTAACTGGGTCAGAACTTTATACTTACCTATATGATATATCCATGGTGGCCTTGTAACAAATCCGTTTATCCATAGGGGATTCGAAAATATGTGACTGACGTTCTCTACGGAAAGTTTTAAGTTACACAAACCGGAAGTTGAACTACATACATCATTTTCTCCCGCCAAGTCACAAAGTTTTCTACTATCGTCCCATGATGCAACTTGATAATTTTGATCTGCAACAAAATGACTACCTTTAGATCTAGTATGAGCAGACACAACTTTGGTTTTTGTATCATTTGAATTAATTGACTTGTTTAGAATTTCAGAATTTTCAGAACAATCAAAGTGGAACTGAAAATTAAAATTGAACCCGTGAACTTCCGTCGGGAAAGTGAAACCAGGTGCTCCGTAAAGTTGAAAGGTAAGCTGGGTAACTGGGTTCTTGAGCTAAGGAATATTTATACGGCAGCACAGAGGCGACACAAAAATGTTTTAAATCACACGCTTATTCGAAACCAGAAGCAAAGGTGTCGTGCACGTCTTGATAACATCACTTAATGAAATTAACGAGGAAACTTCAAGTAATTTGTATTTGAAACTCATAATGTTAGAAATGGTATTAAAATTGTGTCACTCTGAGAAACAGGAAATCTAAACTTCAAATCTCACTTAATGCTAACAACAAGTAAGTGGAAGCCGTTCGGTCAATATTATGGTGTTAATTACATTGCGTTTATGACTTGAAGTAGACGTGGCTGTCACATCTTAAAGGACCCTAAACATATTAAATATAGCACTGTCATCATACCATCACAAACCAAAATGGACACTATATCATCTCCTTCACAGACAAAGTTATTTTAGTGATCAATCTGTGGCGAATTGAGTTCGATTAATAAATGGCGGGTATAGCACTTCTGCTGGTATTGGCAAGGTCTCGGATTTAAGTTCCGGTTCAAACACCGCATTTTTCCTTTTCCTTTTCTTGTTATAGTTGGGACTGGCCTGGCCCTTTAAAGTGGCAGGCCTACGGCAATGTCCAGTTGTGAGAAAAAAAGACCAGAGTGTGGCACACCGATGACCGGGAAGCTCAGTCGGTAAAGCATTCTGTTAGTATTGAGAATATCTATTCCCAGTTTTTTTTTTTTGGGGGGGGGGGTTGTCGCTGCATTAACATTCTTGTCATATATTTTAAAAAAATTGTGTCGCTTTAGGTTATGAAAAATTACTGCTGTGTCATTCGGAAACGAAGTCAATACCACTAATTTTACAAAGCAACGAAGCTAAACAACAAAAGGCCAAATAGGACCTGTGAGGCTCGTGTTCAACTAACTATTCATAACAATCGATGCGGTGGAATGCCGAAACAGCCAGTTTGTCACATCTATCTTTTTTAGTAACAGTGGTATTTTAGATTTTAATTCATAAATCCTATTGTTTTGTGTTATACTTATACACACGTGATTAAGAAAATTAAAGTACAGGTCTGTCAAAAGTTTATCATTTAGCTTAAGAAAAGGAATCGAGGCTTGGTTGTCGAGTGGCTGAGTTATGGATAGTTAATGACCGAAAAGATACCCAAAGACATACCTGTATATCCATATATATATATACAAGATCTGCCGACATATAAGAAAATAGGGGTAAGGAAGAGCTATCGAATTGTTACTCATATACTTGTTAGCCAAGTGTTAAACTTTCGACTGTTCTGTAACACAAACTCATCGACATTGATGTAATAAAATATATGGGAGGTACACTCATAACTCGTAATACGTACAACCACGGTACAGTCCTGTCGAAAGTTTAACACTAACCTAACGAATAGGGGCCGAATTAGCATCTTATTTCAGTCCCCCTGTCATAGCTATATCTCGACATCTGCTATATGTCTATCGGCAGCTTTTTTGGACACAAGCTATCCATAATCTGGGCCCGCACCCAGCAGTCGTGTTATGACTTCTTTCCGTTAGCCCAGTGATATATTTCCGACAGGTCTGTAAATAGAATCGTCTTACATTATTAAAACTTATGAAATTAAAATGTGACAAAGGCATTATAATATATGATATATCAACATTATACTTACCTAAGTTAAGGCTGTAATTCTGATGAAATAATACGATAACAAAGAATAAAGCCAACAACATGATGGCTGTCAGACAAAATACAAAGTTTTATATCATAGTAAAGGGTTATACAGACATAAGAGGCTCCCTCTTGTTTATCTGTGTTTAACAGGAAGCTGACTTTCCTGTACTGTGTAAGACGCATTATACATACACATTACACTACCACAGATTGTGTCATTTTAAAACTAGCTTGTCTTTTTTTAATTTTTATCACCTCATGTGTTTATTGCTTGCTTGATTGATCGAACAAGGTTTTATGTTTTAGGAAAATATTTCACTTCTATCGAGGCGAAACCAGCTATAGATGAAGTGACAGAATTTTTTAACTTTGCAGTGCTGTGCAGGGATGGTTCATTAATGCCCCAGGCCTGTCGTGCGACACATAGAATTCATTTTTAAGGTCTGGTCCGAAGGATCTCGTGACTTTCATTTCTAAATACCAGTGCTTGGCGAAAGAAATGTCACATATTCATGTTGCTATTTCTGTGTTTTCTTATTATAGGTGTTCTTTGTGGTCCCTAGTAATGACATGACTTAGTTATCTGTCCGCAAGACACGTCAACTATCGTTTTAAATGCATTTAATGATAAATAATGGCATACAAAACGGGTACATATAGTTTTAGTTCCTTTCAAGTTTTCAGTTATCAATGGCAATGCATTTTTATCCAAAATTATCATGGATATATTCGACGTTTTATAGTTCCATGTTCCTTTCATTTGTCAATTTTTATTTTACACGGCATGTGTAGCTAAACAGTAAGCATTTACCTTTCTGGAGCATCCGGCCTTACTTCCTAATTGCAAATTCACGTGTTTAACTTAATTTTTCAGTTTCAGCGTTTTTACTTTGTGTGGGGACTGTGATTTCGACATGGATTGTTATGTTTGTTTTTGATTATCTCTGCGTGCTATAATTTTCCTATTGCGTATCTCTTGTTCGGGATGTTCGTTGTGTCCCTGTTAAATGACATTTTTCCTGAAGTGTTTTGTTGCCTCATATTCACTAACAGCAGATATGTCATTTATGAATAAAATTGAGCTAGGGTTCATCTTGCTCCATACACTTTCTTTTCTAAAATTTTCACCGCTAGTACTTTTACCCATCTATTATTACCATGTTTTTTTTGTTAATTTTTAAGCAATTTATTTGGTGAGTAACTGACTTATCTGGCCAATGTCATGTACATGTATACTGTTTTCTTGCTGTAAAACACAGGTTTTTGACTAAATACCTTCTCTGTGAGTTGTACATTTTCTTGTGCCATGTTGATTGTTAGGGATGCTATTTTTTGGTCCTGTTAAATGACAGGCTAACCGTTTTATAATCTTTACTATTATTTACTGACCATCAGTATTGAAACGATAATATACCTTCTATAAATTGTACAAAATTAACAGTACTAATTAATGCTCTACATATTGTTCTATATCTTCTAATTTCACGAGTTTTGTTTACAGTGTTTCAAACGATTCTTTTTATTTTATTTTTTCACACACAGCCACACCTATGAAACAAAAACAAAATATTGACGCACATCTTGACATAACACACAAATTTCTGATTTATTTCCATTGTAGAATCTTAATAATAATTTTAATATTTATTTACCAGTAAAAGTGGTCTTTATGGGCAGGTGGCCTTTATATACAGGTTCAAATTATATGAATAAAGAACAATTGGGATACAATTCTACTGGCCTTTATAAGCAGGTGTCTGGTATATAGATGTGGCTTTTAAGGCAGGTTGGACTGTATTGTGTTTTGTTGCAATAAGACACAGATTATTGACTAATTGTAACCCCAGTTTGTCTTTCGAAATTTACACCATTTGCATCTTTCTACTATTGTGGTGACTGTATTCTTTTTTAATGGTGTTGTGTATGACTTGTTATTGACTGATGTGGCCAATGTCATATATTGTGTTAAAACTAATTTGCTTGTCCCAAGGAAAACATTGTAACCGTCATATGTGTGGCACAGTACATAAATACCAATATAAATATGAAATGATTTTCAACAAATTTATTTCAAGTTTTAACATTATAACAATACATAGCAAGGCATTTTGTGACTAGATTCTTCAAGAAAATTTGATGTACTTAATGATATAAAAACAATATACAAAGTAAAATCTATCAGAAGACCATTGTAGCTCACCTGTATATCAAAGTCCATCAAAATACTTAATAAACAAAAACTTTGAATCCATTGTCAATTGAGGTCAAATCTTGTAAACTGCCACCCATAAATAGCTACACAAATTTATATTTGCCATAGGTTTATTTTCATTATGTCAATTTTCGCTCATAGAATTGAAATATTGAAGTTCATGTATTACAATATTTGAAAGGTATATCATTACTTCCTTTAATAATTAGCGTATTTATAAACTGGGTTTACCAAATAATGAACTAGAGCTGTCTCTTGAGAGCCAAATAACCCAATCCTTTCCTGTGACCTTGACCATTCCAATATGACCTTGGATTCAAGGTCATGACACACCTTTGCATCATGAAGATTATTCATGTTAAGTTGTACGACAGTCGTTTCAAGCAATTAAGAGATATGACACAGACAAGATTTTACACGGACAGACAGACGGATGGACAGACATACACAGTGATTCCTATATACCCCCTAAAATTAGTTTGCAGGGGGTATAATTATTTTGATGCTAATAGGACACGGGTATTGTACACTTCTCAATGCCTAGACTTTGATATTGACAGTATACAAGTCATAATGCTCTGTAGGGCCTACACTACTGAGGTTCTGATACAGACAGTTTGCCAGCCTGATCAATGTTGAGACTTAGATGTTGACGGTATATAAGACATGATGCACTGTAGGGCCTACACTACTGAGGTTCTGATACAGACAGTTTGCCAGCCTGCTCAATGTTGAGATTTAGATGTTGACAGTATATGAGTTCTATATTGCACACTAAGTCCTGTCATCCAGAACTTTAACAGTTGTTTATCCTCTTCCTGAGCTCCCACCACAAGTAATAGTTTCTTAGTATCTTCTTCAGATCGACCTCCTCCAGCTTTAGTAAACTTGAACAGTACTTTCACTTTACTAAAACAAAACAAAATAAATTATCATCAAATCCTTACCGCAACAAAAAATTACCAGAACAATTAAAAACTTATATATAGTTGATTATATTTCTAAAGTTATTGCAGAGGGTCTGTAAATATTCAATAAGCATATTGTATAGCAAACAAAGTTTAGGGATACAAAGGAATCGCTCTGTCAACCTATCTGTTATTTGTCCATCTGTTCAGCTTGCTATCCATCACAATATTCTGCAAGCTTTATACATGGTATATTGGAGGAAACAAGAAAACTGCCAACTTTCTAGCAAAGAAAACTGATAAACATTTTCAAACTAATAGCTGCCCAAGTGTGGTTCAGATCTAAACAGAAAGATGTGATTCATAATCCTGCTTTAGACCACTAAACACAAAGTCCCACTCATATTTGAAAACTACTGGGTAGATTTCAAATAAACTTGGTTAGAAGCATACATGTACTTGGATATGGTGCAATTTATGTCTATTCATGGTTTCCATGGTAACAGTAATTAACAACAAGGAAACTAAGTGAATTAGGATCTCCTGCCAGTAGATACTTTTTCGTAATTTGCAAAAGAGCCATAACTTCCTGGAAAATGAACAAACCTGCTAGTGTTAATAACACAGTCAAACCTGTCTATAAAGGCCACCCAAGGGAACCAGTAAATGTAGCCTTTATGGGCAGGTTCTTTATATAAGGCTCAAATAATATGAATAAAGAATAATTGGGATACAATTCTACCAGCCTTTATAGCAGGTGGCTCTTATATAGAGGTGACATTTAAAGCAAGTTGGACTGTATGCCCATCTTTAATCAAGGTTGAAGCTTTGCACTAAGTTTTGTAAAATACTGCTTAAAGAATAATATCTGAATAGAAAGAAGGGAAGAAATTCAAATTTAATTATTTTCCTCTAATTATTTTTCAAGTTGGGGATAATAAAAGATTCATCAAGGAACATATAATTTGAAGATGTCTGACCACCTGGTCAAGGTCAAATAAAGGTCAAGGTCAAATAACTTATTAACAACACTTTTAAGGTAAGACTTGCTGATCTATGAATATTTTGTCTTATAATATTGAATTTATTCCTATCAAAACTTTGAGACAATGTAAGTTCAAATTTAATATACCGATGAGGGATAATGACCTAGACCTAAACTTACTTCATCCATTCTTCCTTCAGACAAATCAGACACTGCTCTACTACACCATCAGTCAGATTCTTGTTCTTTAATGCCATCTCCATTTTCGTTAATACAGTTGGTACTACAATATAACATTATTTATTGTATAATCACCCCCAAAATTCATATAATAAACTGTATACAATGTAATTAAAGTCATGTAATAACCTGCTAATGCACTCGGGTCACCACCTTGGTGGTTCAGTGGTTACAGGACATGGGTTTGATCCTTGTTTGTGTCTTTAAAATTTGAGATGCTGATTCCTTTCTTGAACTCTGCATAAAGAGGGCAGAGTATTGACTGGTTAACTAAGCAATCTGAAAAAGCTTATAAAGGTGAAATTTTCTAAGGGCCATAACTATATATGTCTAATCTGTTCAAAATTGTCTCAAACTTGACTTGTCAACGATGTTAAGGTATATACCAAATATGAATTCAATATCTTGACAAAAAAAGGGAAAATCTCCAGAAAACTGTTGACAAAGTAAAAATTTCAAAAGGTCAAAATTAATTAAAAATCAACATAAGACAAACTTGATCTGTAAGCCAACTATATAACAGAATATACTAAATATGAATGTTGACTTACTTAATCAGAGTTCATGTTAAATATGCTATTCCTGACTTTTATTCATAAGACTGAATGAATACACTCAAATAGTATGTTATTTCTTATATTTACAATCATAAACTAGAACTGTCTCTGAAAGAGGCTAATACCCCCCGCTCCAAACTTTTGATCTGGGGACAAATTGTATGCATGGCCAAATTGTAATGTAAAAAATTCTTTGTATGGAAATGTTAATAATTCGGCAAAATACATGTGATGAAACCGATAATGGCAGGAGCATATTTTCTTATGATGCTCAATATCTATGCATAGTTTAAAAAAAATGGATCATATATAATTAAGTAACTATATAATCCAGCCAAAAAAAGGAGGTGTACATGTTCAATGTATATAGAAACATCCTGTAAAGTTTCAGACATGTTTGTTAAAAGTTGTAAGAGGAGTTGATTACACAAAATGGGTACCCCTCATATGGGATATTGATGAAAAATGACTAAGTTCAACTACCCATAAAATCTGAAAAAAATAATTTAATCCAACCAAAATAGGAGGTGCACATGTTCAATGTATATAGAAACATCCTGCAAAGTTTCAGACTTCTTGGTTAAAAGCTGTAAGAGGAGTTGATTACACAAAATGAGTACCCTTCATATGGAATATTGTTGAAAAATGACTACCCGTAAAATCTGAAAAACAAAACAAAAAATAATCCAACCAAAATAGGAGGTACATATGTTCAATGTATATGGAAACATCCTGCAAAGTTTCAGACTTCTTGGTAAAAAGCTGTAAGAGGAGTTGATTACACAAAATGGGTACCCCTCATAGCATAAGGGTCAAAGGTCAAAGACAAGGTCACAGTGACCTAAATTTGGTACATGACACATCGCCATCCCATGATGCATCCACATACCAAGTTTGATAATCCTAGGTGCTACGGTACAAAAGTTCTGTTCCAGACACGAAGATGCACAAGGTTTTACTATCATAGAGGTCAAAGGTCAAAATCAAGGTAACAGTGACTTCAATTTGGTACATGACACATCACCTTCCCATGATGCATCCACATACCAAGTTTGATATTCCTATGTGCTACGGTACAAAAGTTCTGTTCCGGACACAAAGATGCACAAGGTTTTACTTTCAAAGGTCAAAGGTCAGAGTCAAGGTCACAGTGACCTAAATTTGGTACATGACAAATCCCTTTCCCATGATGCATCCACATACCAAGTTTGATAATCCTAGGAAGATGCACAAGGTTTTACTATCATAGAGGTCAAAGGTCAAAGTCAAGGTCACAGTGACTTAAATTTGGTACATGACACATCGCCTTCCCATGATGCATCCACACACCAAGTTTGATAATCCTAGGTGCTACGGTACAAAAGTTCTGTTCCGGACACGAAGATGCACAAGGTTTTACTATCATAGAGCTCAAAGGTCAAAGTCAAGGTCACAGTGACCTAAATTTGGTACATGACACATTGCCTTCCCATGATGCATCCACACACCAAGTTTGATAATCCTAGGTGCTACGGTACAAAAGTTCTGTTCCGGACACGAAGATGCACAAGGTTTTACTATCATAGAGGTCAAAGGTCAAAGTCAAGGTCACAGTGACTTAAGTTTGGTACATGACACATTGTCTTCCCATGATGCATCCACATACCAAGTTTGATAATCCTAGGTGCTACGGTACAAAAGTTCTGTTCCGGACACGAAGCGGGACAGACGGACAGACAGACAGACAGACAAGGTGATTCCTATATACCCCCCACCCAAACTTCGTTTGCAGGGGGTATAAAAATATTGTTAGCATGTCAGAAAAGTAAAATTATCGCTACAAGAATTTATTTTGCTTAAGATTCCAACAAACATGTAAGATTGATGGAACAGCCTTTTTTCCAAATAATGAAAATTAAAAGAAGGTCAATTCTAATTGTAATTATTCAGGCTTAAACCTATGACCCTTGAATCATAAGCCAATATTTCTACTACTTGACGTGATCTAGCATCTCTTTATTAACATACAACTTACCCTTGTCAGGTAGTTTAACAGGACTTGCCATTTTAAAGTGATATCTTTTCAGTTCATCAGCTGCATTAAGTGGTACAAATACATCATCACTGTCCTCGGGAGGTATGATTTCTACCAATACAAACATTTCTGAGGATAAAACGTGACTTGGTAGCGAGATATCTGGATGTAATCCCAGGAAGTTACATCTCCATGACTCCTCGTATGATCTACTGTAAGACACAACTCTACAACAGCCTTTTGGTAATAGACTCTACAAATAGATTAAAATTTTAAAAATTACAAACAAATTTAAAATTGATTTATTGGCTGAATGGGGTTTTAAATCCCAGTCCAGAATATTGAACTTATATCGAGACAGAGAACAATCAGTAGACCTTTGATAACTATAATATCTTTTTCTCAAACATCATGAATTTCATGAAATTATTTTTGAACTCTGTATAGAACATTTTAAGTCACCATGACACAATTATAACCATTTCCTACAAAATACCCTTCATATTTAATTTTTAAAGTAGCCTTGACTTTTAACATATTGTAAGCTACATGTATTGTTATTGTGAAACAGGAAAAATTTGGTTTCAGACAATATATGAAGTTACTGGTAGCAACACCTTATACGGCCTTCTTTTGTCATCAATAAATACCTATTGGTATACAAATTTATATTTGCCATAGGTTTATATTACAATCTTTATGGCAAGTTGCATTCATAAAATTGAAATATTGAAGTGTGTTGCAGTATTTGAACATGATATCTTAATTTGATGTTCCAAATATATATTTTTCTACTAAAACAATTTTCCAGGATTTTTTTTTTTTTTTTGATTTTTTTATTTTTTTTTTTTTTTGTAATTTTGGTGAATATATAAAAATGTGAAACAAACATATTTTACAAGATAAAATCATTATTTCAGGTGAATAAATCTCAGCTTTAACAGAATGGTGTTTTCAACAGTACCGTAGTTTAATTTTGTGAAAACTTTCAGTCTGTTGTGATAAGACCAGTTTTAAACATGTATAATAATTTTAGGATGGCAATGTACAATGTACATGTATATAAATTATCTTCAAAATGAATTTGTCAGAAACTTTTCTGAAGTAAATTTGTCGAATTGATTGATTGTATAGGGTTTTATGCCAAATGCCAGTCAAGAATAATTCACTTATATTGAGGTGTCACCAGCAATAGGGAAAGCAGTAGAAAGTTTGACTTTTGTAGTGCACTCAGGGTAATGTGCAGGGAGGGTTCTTTAACATGCCATACCTGCCATGACACAGGGCATCAGTTTTTAAGGTCTCTTCAGAATAACCCCTAACAAGTCAAATTGTTTAGTAGTATATATACATACCTTAAGGGCATTCAGAACTGATTTTATTGTAGCTTTCTGGCTTCCTTTAACAATCACCTGGTTACCAATGGTTACATGATGTGCCAATATATGAAACTTGTCTTCTCCAAGTATCTAAAGTGAACAAAGTTAACACACATATATTAATACATATACACATGTATTAACATGCTGGTAAATATCTTTATATATCCGAAACAACTAAACACTTTACCAGAACAAAGTTAAAATTCTCAATTCACAAAAAAAAAACTATAGTAGTTAGCTAGATTGTTGTTGTTGTTGTAATGTTGTTAAATATTGCATCAGAAAATTTTCAGCTATTTACCCTAGACAAGCATAAGACTGCCACAGACACATTATACTAACACCCAGTGAAACAGTCAATATGCTGTTCCCTTGATTATGAGTGCCAGATGAGGAAGCTGTATCTTAAATTTAAAAGTCTTACTCATGACCAGCCTAGGGTTCAAACCCATGATCTTCTAAGTTCTGGGAGGATGTTCTACCACTGAGCTACTTATGAAGCTAGACTGTGATCTGCTGATTAACGCCATAAACAGATTGTAGTGGTCAATTGATTAGGAATATGGACAACAAAACTATGTACCAGTAAGTACGAACGTAAGAAGTCATAACTGAAATAGGATGCCATTCTAAAAATATCCCCCAAACGAAACCCAAACTGGAAAATCACCAACCATATTCATGATCAAAATATGAATAGGCAATGACACATCTACTCCATCAAAAGATTGTTCCTATGAAGTTTCATAAAGATCTGTTAAATTTTTTTCTAAAAAAATGGCAGACAAGAAAAGACAAGCTACACATACTATGATGTCACAATATCACTTTGATTGTGACATCAGCAATTGAGATTGTAACAACATTTATTATTTCCATTTAAACACTGTATTTTTTGTATAGTTTTAGGATAATATTTTACCATAAAAGCTTCACAAAACAGAAATATATTGGATATGGGAGAAAAAGATTTAACCCCTGTTTTGTATTGAAGACACAGAAATCTCGGTCTTTAATGAGTTTTTTTTGTCTGCACTACAAAGCAGGGGTAGTTTGTGTTAGTCCCATCACAAATAGACAATCATGCACTGCTAATACAAAGTTAAACACTATTTAACCAACTAATCACCTTCATAAGATGTCGTAAATTCTGCACTGTATGCTGTCCCTCTTCGTCATTCATATCAATATCTTCTACTTCATCTTCTGAATGTTGCGACTCCTCAGATTCTGTGTCCGTATTTACCCTCTTACTGAACAGTTTAATAAACCCCTCCTCGGTCTCTGTAATGTCAAGCACATAAATTATAATACAGCAAGAATTTGTCAACTTGCTATCAAAGATTTTGTTTCGTTTTTGAAAATTACCTTCTGCCATCAAGACTGGGAAAATTGAAATTTTGAAATATAGAAAACTGCATTTTGAATGCTTGCATTAGCTAGCTAAGATTCTCCATGCAGATGTTATAAATTATATTGTGACAATATCTGAAACTTTGTAAGTAAAGAAAACAAGACCTTATTTAATTGAATTACTTTATTTTAGTGATTTTTCCCACAGGAAACTATTATACTTATATTCAGTTAAAACTACCTTCTGTCTTCAAGATTGGGAAAATTTTCAGATACAGCTAGGCACAAGTAAGTAAGCAATATCAAACATTATTCAAGTTTATTGGATTTTCTATCAAAATAAAGCAAATGTTTCAGTCAAAAAATAGTGATGTGCACAGAAATATTATAACTTTACCTTCCTGTTTCTCCATGTCTATAATAGAATCCTCAGTTGGAGGACCTTCTAATAATGTCTCTGTTATTCTGTTCCACAAGCTTTCAAAATCCACACAAAAGAAACATGTAAAATTTTAAATATATTTTTATCATCTGTCAATTCCATTAATGATCTTGCTGGTTTGTTACCTCCCCTTTGCTGCATGAAGTTTCCAGGATTGATACTAGATGTCAGTCTAAATGCCCTCTGTGGACATTTTGCTTGTTCTTCTTCATAGACCTTGCTTGCTTTATTTTGCAAATGTTCAATTACAATCTTTAAATGAGGAACCAGGAATGGCCATGAATTGAGTAAATAAATTTTGTCCATCATGACCACAAGAATACTATATCCTCGCTGAAAACCTCTGGCCTGACTGTCTTTGATATAGAATGTATAACTAAGGACATGACCTTGTTGGTCATTACCAAAAAATATTGGTCCTTCTCTTCCTGGACATACCTAACAACAAAAAAAGATAACTTTTTAAACAAACAAAAAAATAAGAAACAAAATCTTGTCAATAAAAATGTTAAGTTTAAACCAAGTTATAACTAAAATTGGATGTCATTTTAAAAGTCCCCTAAATGAACCCCAACTGGGAAACTTCAAACCATGTCTATGATCAAAATTTTTTATATGAATAGCCAATGGCACATCTTCTCCTGAAAGACTGTTCCTATATAGTTTCATAAAGACCTGTTATAAAATTATTTTGAGAAAAAAGCAATCAAAATGTTGGTTGAAGAAATAGAGTAAACTTTATGTTCCCCCATTCAGGTGGTGGGGGTGGTGACATAATAAATCATCTTTTGGTCACCAATTGCTTAACCACGTCATGTGTATAAGTATGTGTATATCACAAATATCTGAAAAAATAAAATGTTCGGTAAAAACAGTTCAAAAGTGTAAAATATTTCAACTTAAACAGTTCTCAGAAACTTCACTACTTTAAAATTATCACATCCAAGATTAGAAAGTATCACCAATATCATCTGCAGCAGAAATATTTACATCAATCATATGAGGTAACATATGGCCATGAACATAAACAAAGACATAAGAAATCTAATACATGTACATAGAACATACAAAGGGAGTTAATTAACAGGCGGGCTTTACCACATATTTATAACACTGTTACATTTAAATGTTCAAGAAACATTGATTTTCACAGTAGTTAACTGTGAAATCAAATCCTATTTGTGTATTTCTTTATATATCCAAACATAACTTGTATTGAGGTAACCAACCAGATGCACACTGGACTGGTTGTAATGGTATGTTGGCATATTGTTAAATCTCTAATATGTAATAACGACAGAGCCACTTCAATTTCTTTTATTTTAATGAAACTGGTAAATATGTACTGTGTAAGTTAGGGTATTTTCTCAATTCAAATTAATTATTTCAAAATCAAAATCACACTTGTTACATAAAGCTTACCTCCCCACTTAAGCTGCGTAAACATGCTTGTCGTATCATACTAAATACCTCTCTATGGTGTGGATGTTGACTGCTAACATAACTAACTGGAGCATCATTATCATGGCTTATAAACCCAGTCCTAATAGAGTAACAACCCTGTAAATAAATAAAATAAACAAACAAATAAATAAAAGAAATAAGTAAACAAATATGACAAAAAATAAAAACATGTAAATAAAAAAAAAACTACATGTACTTGTAGTTATATGTCCTGGTTCAAGTTTCACAATCATTCCTTAACTAAGATTTCCCTTATCTTAATCTGACAAATTTGATACATATCTTAATAATTTGTTAATTTTAAAAAGATAAGCAGTTAAAAGTGTCATTTTGAAGATTGCTTCAAGTTTTTATTTACTTTTGTCAAAAATGTCAATGTGTAATTCTGAAAAAAAGATTGCCAAAATTTGCTGAAATTAAGGAAAATCTTAGTTGGAGAAATGATTGTGAAACTTGACCTGTAACTTGAATATTCAAATTATTATTCTCTTTTAAATAATATTCAAATAATACATTAATTTATATCTACAAGGTCCTGTAGGGTCAAGTAAAAGTGTTTTACTCCCAAGTCAAGGTTCTTTCACTTATTAACTAGTTAAGGTGCAGTAAAGTTCTACAATGGTGGGGAAAACATGAGTGTCCAGAAAAACACTGACCTATAAAAAGTGAACCAATAGGCTTTCTTACGCTAGGATCTGCATTAGTGTTATTCAACCCTAGGTGCAGGGGTCCTGCCAGTTTTAGGGTCCAAAAATATAGGAAATTACAGAAATGGTAGGACCCCTGTAGGTGTGAGAGATTTTGGCTACCAGGAATAGAAACATAAATACGGTAAAGTGATATCAATGGCATGAGGTTCAAATAGATACTCAATTTGAGTTGGTCAGTTACAGAATACCAGAAGCTGAACAAAATGTAACATCCAGTTAGTACCATCCATCTTCAGCAATCAAGCTTTTGAAAGTTTAAAAAAATAAAGAATTGTGAAATTTGATTACCTCACACAGATCATTCTTGAATGTTAAAGATGTTGGAGTTTGAGGTTCACCAGTAGAGGTACTGTGTGTAAGTGACTTCATTTTACTTGACAGTGAGCCACCATCACCACTGCTGGCCTCATAGCTGTCTGCGACATTGTCTGGCTCTTGTGGATGAAACGGCTGGGTACAAAACAAAATCTTAGGTCCATGTAATTCACAAAAATGGCAAAGTGCTATAATGGCATTCATTGTGGCATCAAAATAAACATTTTAACAGCAAGCAGTTTTGTAGATGATTCAGCATATCTTTTAAAGTCCAGACAAAAACTTGTATATACGGTATATGGACTTTTCAATAGGTTACCATGGTTACAGCAAATACATTTGTTTCTGTTTTAGTCTTTCTTGGATAAAACTGATCTATAAAATAGAAAAATATATATTTTAATTCGTTATTTAAATTAAACTTTAATTTTTTTAGTACTCTGTTTTGTATGTTGTAGTAACAACATCTACAAGATCTGCATTTTATTTTCTGACAGAGATGTCCGAGATGGTATTTATCTTGGTGTTCATTAGTATGACAAATGATTACATCACAGAATACATGACAATTTACCACAACAACATTGAAAGTTTAAAATGACAGATAATTTAGATGATGTGCCAAGTTGAGCAAAATATATCATATAACTTAATTTGCTCTTTCATTTTGCGAGTATAATCATTTAATCAAAAATAAAAAATAATAACAATAAAATAAATGAAATAAAATAAAATAACAATAAAAAATCATAGTAGACTAGTGCTGAGTCAACCTTACATAGTTATGTATAAATTTACAAAAAATACATTTTTAAGTACAGCTTGCTTCAGTCAAAAAAGTTTTTTTCTGTTATTATCTTTAAATATTCTAAATGTTAAACTTTGTTCACAGGGGTCTGGAGTTAGGATATTTACAGGGGTCTGGAGTTAGGATATTTATGACTTGGGGAAAAATCTCATCACTGGAAACCAAACCTCTGGTAACGAAGAACAGCGACGACAATTTCCCCAAGCCATGAGCATCCCGATTCCAGACCCCTTGAGCAGTCTCCCAATGTCTCCTGTGCTTTGTACAGTATGAAAACAAAACAAACAGATTTACTGGTTAAATCAATGTTTGTACTCTACAATCATGATAATAAAATAATTTAAATGAAATAGAAAATGAAATAAGAATGAACAATGTAATGATGAAAGTAACTTGAAACATGAAAAACAACATTTTACTCACAAAATTCTTACTTTCGTTTTGCAACCTAATTGTCATGTGACGCGTACATTTGGAATATCTCGGACTTGTATATCGCGACAGGAAGAGTATAGAAGTTCTCCGATATAGATGTCAAAAATGCTACGACGAATTTGATTTGCTGGATGTCTTCAGTAAACCAATCAAATCAGTTTTAACAGAAAGCACATTGGAAAATCCAAATCCATCGGTTTGTTTTAAAATGGCGGGCAAGAGTCGAGAAACCTACCTGTCAAGCTGCAAAGTTAAGCAAAACCGTTCTTTAACCCAAAGTCGATATTTTAATGGATTTTGACAACCGTAGAACAGGTTTCCATTGCGATTCAAATAATTGCATCTTTCATAAAAGACCATCTTTGTTTTAACATTGGGTAAGATTTTCATGTATGGACTTGTTTTTTCCAATGTTTATCTTTTTGTTCCTTTTTACGATGTTAAATCATGCCTCTTACGTGAGTAAGGGTTGAGCTGTTTTCGACTTATTTTGTTTTTCTCAGTATGATTTAAAGTTGTGGAATTTTTACGTTGGTTTTTCAAGTTCAAAACATTTACAAATCCGTGTTTGAAATTGAATACCCGATAGTCATAATTTATGTACGAAATTACTTAGGTAAGACCGAATCTGTTTATATTTCTTTGTTCATACAACAGGAAATTTATGACAAATAGGCCATCTCAGGAAGTGGAATATTGACAACGTTTTAAGTAATTTGTGTGTTTTTAAATTTTAGTCAGGGTTATCAATTAAGAAGCCAACATATTTCAAACCAATTTTTGAAAACTATTCTCTGTATTGAGCTTTTCAGCATCAATCACAGAATTGCAAAAATCATCAACATGACAAGATCTAAATAAGTTTCTAAACTATATGATAATTCATGAAAGAGTTGTTGCCCTTAATGATAGTTTTTGCGAATTTGGCTGTTTTTTTATTTTTGAGTACATAGCAGTTTCAATAGAAGCCAACAGCTAACAAAATCTAATTAACTACTAATACTCTTGCAAAAAATTGGCAAACATTGTTGGCTACTTTGATTTAAAATATAAAACATATTGGAATTTTCCTTCAGAATCCATGTATGTACATGTAAATACTCTAGTCTTGATTCATTCTCATTTATGATTTAATAGTGTTCTTTTCAGCATCTTGCACAATGATTACTGTAATGCAAATTAAATTAACATTTAAACTGTTTATATCACAGACCAATTGTTTTGGTAAAGTCCATATATATATATATGAATCCATGCAGACCAATCAAATTTATTTATTTGTCCAGATAGGTTCACTTTTAGTGTGCAAGGTTGTCATTTAGGTATTTTTTTATCATTAAATGTTTGATTTTGCTTCAGTTGCCTTACAAAAATCTGAATTTTTTGTTTAAAAAGCAAATAAACAGCAGATTTCCCGTAAAAGAAAGAGAGTAATTATATTAAACTTTAACTTCTATCCAGACGCTTCTTGTCCAGATTAATTCTCCAAAATTATAAAGCACTATTTGATGAAACGTTAATGCAAAGCATCAACATTGATAGGTGATGTGCTTATCATTAACCTGAGTAGGTTTGCTTATTTTCCTGGAAGTTATCACTCTTTTAATATAAGTACAAATCACAAAAAGCACCTGCAGGTGGGGGTCCTTATTTACTGAATTTGCTTGTTTCTTCTATATATTAATTTATCAATTTTTTAAAAAAAGTTTCATTTAATTATATTAGGAAAATGTCAAACAGCAAGAAGGTATGGTTATTGACAAAATATTGCAAAATTTTTATGGTGATTTTTGCACTTTTTTATTAATCAAGTTTCCAATCAGCAATGAAAATTAACAATTCATCACACTCTAAACACATTTCATTTTAATGAATAATTTAAACAATCATGGTCACCAATTTGTATTTAAGCACCTTGTCTTATTATCTTCCCAGTTTTAATTGAGTTTATTTTATATCCACAATTACAAACTGTCTAAATAATGAGCTGTCAGTTTTGTCATCTTTACTGAAAAGTTAAACTAATCCACCTGTTAAACAAACTATAAATGTGTCCCACATGTGATTGTCAAGTGTAACTTCTTGTATTTGTTCATATTTGTCTAGTAACTAATTTGAAATTATTGAATGGTAGTCTTTGATCATTCTTGACTTATGCCACTGAATTCCCTGGGGAACAAAGGGCATCAACATCACCTCTCCATGGAGCACAGTTCTTGGATACCTTCTTTAGCTCATACCATGTCTTTCTAGCTTTTCTTGCCTCTGTCAGTACGTTTGTACCAAGTCTGTTTTGATTGGACTCATTTCCTGTTTTCTTGTGTTGACATTTGATGCAGGCTTGTGGAGCTTGTAGCCAATCCTCCCCATTTCCAATGACCTGTTTTCCAGATAGTTATAATCAAATTCAAAATTTATCAAAACATATTTTCCCAAAGCAAGACCCCTGACTTAGTTCCAAATAGGAACATAATGAACTTTTCCAGGGGTATTTGTCGTGCTTACTGGCAGCTCTTGTTTAAATATTAATACAATGTATAGGGACCATTGAAATATTAAGATTCACTTCAAACCATGCATGTAGTTAGCTAGGTTTCCACAATTTTAAAACTATTAGTAGCCAGATCTCCAAAATTTGTGAAAGTATTTTAATCCTTTTTAGCTCACCTGACCAAAAGGTCATGTGAGCTTATGGCATAGCACAGCGTGTGTATGTGCGTGCGTGTGTGAGTCGTTAACACCTATTTTGACTTCTCTTCTGAAACAGGGTTCGTACAGGCCTGGAAAAGTCCTTAAATTGAGGTTTGCCCTAAAAAGACCCTAAAACAAGTCTGACCCTAAAAAGCCCTTGAATTTATCCTGGAGGCCCTAAAAAGCCCTTGAATTTGGCCAGTGGTGTCTGTATTTCAATATTAAGTGGTTGCAAATAGACTGATATAAATAAATAATTAATTAATAAATTAAGTTAAAATGAGCAATTTAAAAGTACCTGGCCCTCTCAAACGCCCAACTTCAACCTTATCCACTTCAAGTGTCATTACTATAGACACGTAAGTAATTGTTTTATTGATTTAATTGTCTTTCACCAATATTTTTTTGCTTAAATTGTCTTTCTGATTAGACCTTGAATTTGCAATTAAGACCCTGAAAAGACCCTAAAAAGTCCTTAGTTAAATTTGGAGTTCAAATGTCTGTACGAACCCTGTGAAACTTGGTCAGAAGTATATATGGGCCGGTGCAATTCAGATTTGTTCGTGGCGTTGCAGTTGCTACAATAACTAGGTCAAGGTGACTTAGGGGTGCAGAAATCTTTAAAAATCTTCTTCTCTGAAACTGATGATTGGAGAAAAAATCTGATGTGATATTTGGCTTCTCTAGGGTCTTAAGCCTATAGTTTGTTCATTTTGTGAAATTCGGACAAAAAATAGGTTATGCGTTTTTACGTTTAGTTTTAAAAAAATCATAAAATAGCTTCAGATTGTTATAACTTGACTATTTGACCAGATAATGACATGGGGTTTTCAGTTTTGACATTTTTTCTTCTTAGTATCTTCAAAATGAGGTCAAGGTCAATTGTGAAGGTCGTGACCTAATTTTTTTACCTCTGATTATAATTATTATTTGGAAAACCATAAACTTTTTGTATAGGCATGTATATTAGAATGTTGTAGGTTTTGATACAACGATCATTTTGATGTATAGAAAAAGGTCATGGGTTCAAAGGCCAAGGTCACAGATGTGAAACAATACCGAAATGGTTAATTATCTTAAAAACTATAAACTTTTTGTATAGGCATGTATATTAGAATGTTGTAGGTATTGATACAACAATCGTTTTGATGTATAGAAAAGGGTCATGGGTTCAAAGGTCAAGGTCGCAGATGCAAAACAATACCGAAATGGTTAATTATCTTAAAAACTATAAACTTTTTGTATAGGCATGTATATTAGAATGTTGTAGGTATTGATACAACGATCATTTTGATGTATAGAAAAGGGTCATGGGTTCAAAGGTCAAGGTCACAGATGCGAAACAATACTGAAATGGTTAATTATCTTAAAAACTATTAACTTTTTGTATAGGCATGTATATTAGAATGTTGTAGGTATTGATACAATTGTCATTATGATATAAAGAAAAAAGTCATTGGGGTTTCAGTATTTATGTTTTCTTTAAATCTATCAGCTAGCCATTAGTTATCAAGTGAGCGTATCAGGCCTATTGGCCTCTTGTTAAAGTATTGTTTTCACAAATTTGTTAAAATAGGTCTTTCTAGAAAAAAGAATTCCAGGAATTAATAGTCAGTACCAAGAATGGAAAAATTAGGGTTATAATACATATCAAATCTGACTTAGTTTTCAGCCTTTTCTGGTATACCCTATGTAAAGTAGTATTAATTTGAATGTCACTTCCTGATTTTGTATATTGCACATTTATTTATATTACTAAAATTAAGTTAATATCTTGAAAAAAAAGGCTTTTACAGCTGAATAAGTAAAGACATATAAGATTTATAATTAATGTGTGTTCTATATTATAGCTTTATTTCCTTATCGAAGCTATCATAATGAGTTCATAAATACAGTCAAACCTGCTTTAAAGGTCACCTATGTATAAGGGCCACCTGTTCATAAAGACCACTTTTACTGTTTCCCTTGGATGGATCTTATCTAGACGGGTTTTACTGTACATGTAATATTTATGTAATGTAAATATTAATTTAAAACTTGAAAGATTCTGGTTTTTTATCCTCATTTTGTACAGAGCGTACAAGCACCTTTGGGTGTTATAATGGCTAAATTTATGCATCCATTGGATTTGTTTAATATATAAAAAAATTGTGTTTTGTTATTTTAGGGTGGGGGTATGTTAAACAAAAAAGACAACTTTTTTACCATGATCTTTACAGAGCATACAAAGTACCCCTTGCATGGGATTGTAGGGATTCCAGTTAGTCACAAGTTAAACCCAAATATTTCTGCAGCTACCAAATTCTTTCCCATTTGAGTTTGGTAAATTGGTGTATCCAAATTGTCTTGCTCAAAACCTGCAACAATCCTGCTGGGGTTCAAACCCACAACCCTTGAGTTATGAATCTGTGACATTAACCACTTGTTCACTGTTCCCATGTGTCTTTTTCCCTCAAAATATTCCAATGGCAGTGGAATAGTTGCAGAAACATCATCGCTTAATATTGTGTTAATGGTCTAGTATTAAAGTTATAATATTTTTGTACATAGTGTGTGTTTTTGTGATGTTACTAACTGGTTATTGTTTATATGTGTGTACATGGAGTAAATATGTGTGTAATAACATTATATGTACATGTATATACATGTATGTGTGTTTTTTGTTTGTTTATTTTCATATTGTGGCTTTGTCGCACAAACAATGCAGATTAACATTTAGGACATTACTTTGGGATCAAAATTTTGTGTCTGTCCATCTGTCTGTCTTTAAGTCTGCCCATGTGTGTGTGTCTTTTTGTGTGTGTGTGTGAGGGAGACAGAGAGAGTTAAAACTACATGTATAAAGAAAAGAGTACTCATGACTATT
The DNA here is from genome assembly GCA_021292105.1 of Anadara kagoshimensis. NCBI lineage: Eukaryota > Metazoa > Mollusca > Bivalvia > Arcoida > Arcidae > Anadara > Anadara kagoshimensis. The sequence continues at coordinate 59,659,657 of CM037861.1, forward strand.
TGTTGTTTATTTTATCAAACGTGTGTTTAAAACATTTACTATATGTTTGTGATTTCGTATTAAAGAAGAATTCATATTTCCATTTGATTATATATTTGTATGTAATATGTGGGATAAATTAAACTTAATTGACTGTCTTTTGGCAACCTGCCATCACAGTTTGTATATATGTGTCATGTTTGGGTTAGGTATAATGGGTACTCTTTTGAAAAGGTATGTTTAATGTTTAAATATTTTGGTGCGAATTTATATGAATCTGAGCCAAAATTAACAGACAAGAAGGTTTACAGTGAGTCAGTGATAAAAAATATTACATTTTATATTTATGTCTATATATAATTTATTGACATGATTGATGGATGATATAAGTGTTGATGTGTAACTTAGTAAATAAACATGTACACAAAATTTTACTGTGTCATACATGTAGAATATTGATATTTTGAAACTCTTAATGTGAAAAAGAGGTAAGGCTAATACTGATTTAATGTTAAAAAAACATTAATAGATGTTCCTGTTTAAAAAAATTCACAAGGATTTTTCTAGCCTTTCTGAGAAGGACTTTTGGATAAAATTGGGAAAACAATCAATTTAAAAAATCCATATTATGGAAAAAAGAAGATACTCATTTTGACATTTTTTTAATGATAATCTTGCAGAATAGTGTGTTTAAACAGTTTAACCAGTCTTGTTATACATGTATTACATTGTATCTACTGGTAAGACAAAAAAGATAGCTTGGTGTACCATACTTGTAATAATTACAGTAATACTGGAATACATGTAAATATACATGCCAAAATAATATATGAAGATTATTATGAGGGTTAATAAGCTATGCTGAAACATGAAGATTTTGTAACTTTTTATTGAATTTTCCCCCTCAATTTTTATGCAAACAGCAAAGTCAATTGGGGATTTTTATTTAAAAATTAAATTGGGGAAAATGTGTCCTTTTAATTATGGCAATGAGAATGAGTCCTTTTACTGGACTTGTGAGTAGCCAAAAAAAAACCTGGTTCATCTCTGTATAAAGATCACCTACAAATAAAGACAGATCTTTACAATTTTTTCACCTTTATGTTGCCTTTTTTTAACATGTTTAAAAGTTTCAATTTTCATACACAAAAATAAAAATGCTGAATAGTTTTCCTATGTTCCTAATTAAGATTCATATGTATAGCTTATTTAAAAATTAACATGATATTAACCATGTTGTTTTTCTTTTTAACTTCAGAATAACAATAATTCACCTAAAAGAATGGGGGACTTATTGGAGTATTTTGAAGCTACTAATGATGGTATAGAACGGCTACAGAATGTATCAGCCTTCTCATCTTGGAACAACAACTTTACCTCATGTATACGCTTCAATGGGGCACCAATATTGCCTCCAGTGGTAAGATATACATGTATATATATATATATCCATGTTTATGATAATATAGCAATAGTATGCAGAATGGTGAATAAAAATTTCCAGTCTGAGGTTCAGGACCTATTGATTTTACATTGGGACCTTTGTTATTTAAACTATAAAAGTCCAATGGACCTGCTATGGTTTTTTTTATCAGGATAACACTGCTTTTTCTTTGTGATAACATCAATTGAACATGGACCTTTTAGTGATGATATTTGTGTACCAGAACTTTATAAGAGACCTGCCAAAAATAAAGACAAAAGGTCATATTACTAAGTCTACATAATTTGAACCCTTGTGGAACAAACTGGAACAACATGAAGGACACAGAAGGCTTGCATTTTATGGATCAAAATGAATAGTATAATTTTCTCTTTGGGTTCCTTCTCTGCATACCTAAATATTATACCTAAAAATTGTGACTGAACATGACTGTGTTTAGTTGATAGATTCCATATTTGTTTGATTATTTACAATGGGTCATTTTGCAAAATAAGGAATCAATGGCATCTTCTTGAATGAACATGCATTGCTGGAATCAAACAATGGATTTACTGGCATATCAAATGATACTGAATACGATATGAATGGAACAGTTGTTTCCATTTGGAAATGGAGTCAAGATAAAAATTGATGTTAATCCCGGATATGTGACAATCATAATGTTTTCCATATTTTTATCTTTGACCAATTAACCAACATTCATTTACAACTATGGAAAACCTTCAATATTTAATTTATACAGATCCAGAGTCCTGTTTAGATTTTAGAGCTGTAATTTTGTACTCAGTCAGATTTTCTTATTTATTATTATAATAATAGAAACCACCATAGTTTTGAGATTCAAACCTGGTAAAAATTCTGCCAACATGTCAAATTTCTAGATATATACCTTTATACTGTTTGTATGATCTATTTCATTTTATTCAAGGCCTTATGTATGGTTGTATCTTTTTGTACCCTGAATTTCAACAATAATAGTGATATGGCTTTAAACTTTTTATATAAAAATTCCTGACAAGTGTTTTTGTTGCTATTTACAGATGACACAAAGAAGACGTGAAGAAATGTTAACTTACCGAAGACAGGCCATGAAATTAGAAAATAGAAGGAAATCTAAGCAAAGAGAACAACTTGTAGCAAAAGTGCAATCTATTGTTGCTGAGGTTGAGGTATGTATATATACAGTGTACTTTTTACAGACTGTTCAAAAATGGCTTATAGCAGCTTACAGATCATAGCATCTCACCACCTAAATTTAAATCTCACTCACACAGATTCTAGTGTGAGAAAAGTTTGTCAGTTTGCTCTCCGAAGTTGGGTGGGTTTTTTTTTTTTGTGGACCCTGGTTTCCTCAAACATTCCAGAACAGACCATCTGGATATAAGTGAAAGAATCTTGACTCTGGTTCTAACACTGTGCATCCATTGCACTTATGTTGTAAGTTTAAGTTAACAAATTTGGTCAATAAGCCATAACAAAAGAAAGAAATTAAAACATGGATGTAGCTATTAGATCATCAAAATTGACTGTACCTATTTTTTAGCACTGTAATCAGTGATTTTGTTTGTTTAAAATTGTTAAAATATCTCAATTTGTCCAATAAATAAATGTCATGTTTCCTCCCTACTAACCCCCCCCCCCCCCCCCTTAAAAAAAAAAAAAAACCACCAAATTGTCATGATGGGGTTGGTAATCTAATTGTGTATATATTGTTTAAATTTTGTGATTAACTCTCATTAATGAAGTTTCATTTGGATGTACATGTAAGGGCATTTTGGCTGAATAAAAATAATTGGCTATGGTATAAACATGGAAATTAATAACTGATAACTATTTATTCTGTGTCGTTCTACTTCTTTATTGTTTAATAATGTTGCTTTCATTGGTTCAATAAACTAATACATTGTTAAGTATGTATTCATTGGAAGCTCACATCACTAAAAGTCATTTTTATCCCAAGCCTTTCAAAGAACCATCTTTTATAACTGTTCTGTTAAATCTCTAGCATGCCATCCTTCTTCCTTCAGTGAGAGTCGTTTTGATCTAAAACATCAACAAAATACATACATAATTGCATAAAACTGGATGCGAAGAATATTAAGATTCAAAGTTCTGTTTGTTCTTCCAGACTTTTCTTGTTTGCAATAATTCTCCAAAACTATAAAACACTTTTTTAGAAGACTGGGTTCAAAGCATTAACTTTGATAGGAAATGCACATACTATTTATCAGAGTTGGTTTGCATGTTTTCCCGGGAGTTATGTCCCTTTGAACATAAGAGCAAATCACTAAAAAAGGGTATCCTAGTTAACTGAATTTGCCTTTCCACTTTACATGACAAATTTGGGTTTCTGACTTAAAATCATACCAGTAATTTTGTTTTCTTGTTGAATGGGGTCTGTTTCATCGTGTAATGTAATAAGACCTTGTTATGTAATAAAAATGACACATAATGTAATAAAACAAGTATTATGTAAAAATGAAATTTGGCAAATTAAAGGCAAATTTCAGGATTGGAAGGGTGAACGGGACATGCCTCAGACTACCCAACTTACTGTTGAAAAAAGTTAGAGTTAAACCCTGCAAACCCCATTGTATTTTGAATTATATCAACAAGTTATGAATTATACAAAATGTGAAATGAATTCATTATATCTATTAATCTTGATTTATTCTGTTTTATGTTGACTTGTTTTGACACCTTCAGCTTGCACATATTTTTCTTGCAGCATCATGTTGTTTATCAATTCTGTGTGCTGTTACCATGTTTATATTTATGTGCTAATTGTTCTTACATATGTGTACATTGCAGAAAGGTTATTCGCTCAAAAATCGCCGCCGGTTACCTAGAACAGCAAAACTCTTCAAATTACTCGTAGGTTGAATGCACCATATTTAGTATATATTTTTATTGGATTTTTTTTTCATGAAATGACTTCCAGACTACTTCCATTTTTGGTTTTTGAAGTGTGGATTTAAAGTTGCTTGATATATTTTTATCACTACTAGCTCTAACTTATGAACAGCGTGATTTCTAGTTTGCCTTAGAGCCTATTTCAAACTTCCAGCATGAGTGTTATCATCAACATTGGCATCAGTTGTTTTTTTGGTTGGTTTTTTTTCATGGTTTCCTTATGTTAGGTAAAGGTTAGACAATTTTTCCTCTTTTCTTTTCAACATCAAGGAATTTAAAAAAGTATCAGGAATTTGAAAAATTAAGGAAATATCAGGGAATTTTACATTTCTTTCTCAAAAGTTGTGCCCCTTTGAAATTTTCATCATTTTCTCATCTGTCCTTCTCTTCCCATGCTACTAAACAGCACAGGAAATATCATGGACTAGAGCCTTAGCTTTTGTTTCCCATCATTGCCATTTTACCAACAATTTAATGGCAAAAACATAAATAGACATATCTTGCTGCACCTAGCGATGCTCTTGCTATAAATTGTGTTAGTGTCAGGGAAAATGGAATTCTGTCTGGGAATTATCAGGGAATTTAAGAGTGTCGGGGAAAATGGAATTCTGTCTGGGAATTGTCAGGGAATTTAAGAGTATCAGAGAAAATGGAATTCTGTCGGGGAATTGTCAGGGAATTTAAGAGTGTCAGGGAAAATGGAATTCTGTCGGGGAATTGTCAGGGAATTTAGGAGTGTCTAGGAAAATGGAATTCTGTCAGGGAATTGTCAGGAAATTTAAAAGTGTCAGGGAAAATGGAATTCTGTCGAGGAATTGTCAGGGACTTTAGGAGCGTCAGGAAAAATGGAATTCTGTCTGAGAATTGTCAGGGAATTTAAAAGTGTCAGAGAAAATGGAATTCTGTCGGGGAATTGTCAGGGAATTTAGAAGTGTCAGGAAAAATGGAATTCTGTTGGGGAATTATCAGGGAATTTAAAAGTGTCAGGGAAAATGAAATTCTGTCTGGGAATTTAGAATGAAGTCAAATAGATGTGTAAGTGAGCTACATTGTTCTGATGTCTCTTGTTTTCTATCATTGAACTTAAGTTTTATTTGACTGAAAATAACAGTTTGACACTGCTTTCTATCTTATGAATCTACAAATTACAATACTTGTTCACATACAAATAAATATTCACCTGTTAAAAGTGGCAGAAAGTAGGTTTTTAATGACCAATGGAACAAGTGCCCCTTCTAGATTAATCACCTTTTGCATTAGTTATAACCTTGGTTTCTTTTTTTCTTGTGTGTAAAACATAGAAAACTAAGATTTTTATAGATCAGAGTAGCCCTAGATCATAATACATGGAGTACATTTTTAATACAGCAGTTGATCAAGTAAAGTATTTTTTTCAGATTCGTTAAATTGATGTCTGGGAGAAAAATCATGATTAAAACAAAAATTATTTTTATATATATCCCGTACACATGGTGCTGGTAATATGACAGAAAGAATGATGATATATAAACTACAGTAAAACCTCATTATAATGCCCATCCATACATTTCCCACATAATTCCTTGCTTATTGCGACATTATTTTGAATTCCCAAAGTAACTTTTTTCTATATGTTTTTTTCTAAATCTTCCTTGATTTATTGTCAAACTCCTTTATAGTGTCAAAGTCTGACTGAACAAATGGTTACTTTATAGTGCCAAAATCTGCACAAGTGATGGCCAAAAATTGAGGTTTTACTATATCAAAATTTATATACACATGGTGCTGGTTAACATGGTAGAATCACCAATATACAGTTTATTTATGAGGGTAAACTACACAGACATGAAATATACATGCAGTTGACTTACATTTTCTTAAAGTTTTGAAAGGATTACATTCAATATTATAAGACCAAAAGACTGGTATATCAGCAAATCTTAAATGAAATGTGTTGTTAATTTGTTATTTGACCTTGACCTGTATTTGAGCTTGACCAGGTCATTGTGAGACAGCTTCCATCTTTTTGAAGTTATTCCTGTAATACATTCCATGATGAATCTATTATGATGATTTTAAGTTTAAGTTACCTATTACATAAGATGTCTGGAAAATTATGTTTGAAAAAACACTTAAACCAAAAACTTTGCACCAGTGTGTAAGGATAATGGCAACTCAATTCAGATAACTGTACACATAGCTACCATTATTTTAGATATTCAAAAATATTTTGTTTTTTAAATTTAAATGATTGAGATAATGAAAGTCAACTTTATTTGATCTGTGTAAATCAAAAATATATAAACCCAGTATCACAATCATAGCTTTAAACTGAATATTCTTGGCAAAAATTTGTGTCATATGAGCAACAGATACCTGTTGATATTTTTTACACATTGTAGTATATTTGTTCCTTTGTTTGTATATTTTGAGTGATAGCACAGTCATATGTTTGTTACTTGTATTACAATTAACATTGCCATGGTGTTGTATTAACATGTGTTATGTAATAATTGTTTTCAAACTTTTGTAGTGTCTTTCAAAGTCTCTGTATACATGTGATGCAGTTACTGGCATATCACATTTTATACCCGGCGGGGGTATATAGGAATCACTATGTTCATCTGTCTGTGTAAAATCGTGTCTGAGCCATATCTCATAGCTGCTTTGGACGACTGTCATAAAACTTTACATAAATAATCTTCATGGTCCAAAGGTGTGTCTTGACCTTGACTCAAGGTCATATTGTAAAGTTCAGGGTCATGGTTAGACATTAAATTGTTAGGGGTGGGAGTATTTGGCTCTCAAGAGACAGTTCTAGTTTAACCTACTGTACCAAGCCAATTAGTTTATTTTCTAATTCTAACAAACAAAATTAGTAATGTGCTTTGTGTAGAAGCACCCTTCACCATACAGGTGGCTAATTGATCGAAAAGTGCTTGCTTATGAACTAGTTTTTCTAATATCAACCTCATCCAAGCCTTACTCAAGTTCAAATGACACCACAAGACAATTTATATTGTAAGAAATCTTGTTAGTTTGCTTGTTTATTTGTTGGTACTCGTGTTTCCTCCATCATTCCAGAACTGACAGCCTCATTTTAAGGAAAACACTAATATTAACTGCGACATAAAACACCATTCAACTTTTTTTGTCTAGGACATTCTAGAATTTACTTTTGACTCTTCCTTGTCATTTCGATATAAGTGAAACATTCTTGACTGGGACTTAAAACACCATTTAATCAAAAAATCTTTATTGTCAGCACACAGAAAATTTTGGAGTTTTAACCTGTCTTTTCCACCTCTTTTACAGTTTTGTGTGTTTTCAAGTGTTTTGTTGTGTGTCTGTTTTAGTGTATAACAATTATTTTCTCTGCCATTGTATCATAAGTTAAAGCTTATTTATTTCATCATTACACCATTTCACAAGACTGCCATCATTTTTTGTGTGTTTCTAGAATGTCTTGATTGTATCAATATGACACAGCTTAATATTGTATACTTCAGTAGAGTAAACACCAACATTATATACATTTACCTAACATTAGACTAGTTTTTTAGCTCACCTGACCGAAGGTCATGTGAGCTTATGGCATAGCGCAGCGTGTGTATGTGCGTGTGTGCGTGTGTGCGTGTGTGCGTCGTTAACACCTATTTTCGACTTCTCCTCTGAAACTACTGGACAGTTTTTAATGAAACTTTGTCAGAAGTATATATGGGCTGGTGCAATTCAGATTTGTTCGTGGCGTTGCTATGGCTACCATAACTAGGTCAAGGTGACCTAGGGGTGCAAAAATCTTAAAAAATCTTCTTCTCCGAAAGTACTGATTGGAGAAAAAATCTAATGTGATATTTGGCTTCTCTAGGGTCTTAAGCCTATAGTTTGTTCATTTTGTGAAATTCGGATAAAAAATAGGTTACGCGTTTTTGCGTTTAATTTTGAAAAAATCGTAAAATAGCTTCAAATTGTTATAACTTGACTATTTGACCAGATAATGACATGGGGTTTTCAGTTTTGACATCTTCTTGTTAATATCTTCAAAATGAGGTCAAGGTCGATTGTGAAGGTCGTGACCTAATTTTTTGTACCTCTGATTATAATTATTATCTCGAAAACTATAAACTTTTTGTATAGGCATGTATATTAGAATGTTGTAGGTATCGATACAACGATCATTTTGATGTATAAAAAAAGGTCATGGGTTCAAAGGTCAAGGTCACAGATGCGAAACAATACCGAAATGGTTAATTATCTCGAAAACTATAAACATTTTGTATAGGCATGTATATTAGAATGTTGTAGGTATTGATACAACGATCATTTTGGTGTATAGAAAAAGGTCATAGGTTCAAAGGTCAAGGTCACAGATGTGAAACAATACTGAAATGGTTAATTATCTCGAAAAGTATAAACTTTTTGTATAGGCTTGTATATTAGAATGTTGTAGGTATTGATACAACGATCATTTTGATGTATAGAAAAAGGTCATAGGTTCAAAGGTCAAGGTCACAGATGTGAAACAATACTGAAATGGTTAATTATCTCGAAAACTATAAACTTTTTGTATAGGCATGTATATTAGAATGTTGTAGGTATTGATACAACGATCATTTTGATGTATAGAAAAAGGTCATAGGTTCAAAGGTCAAGGTCACAGATGTGAAACAATACTGAAATGGTTAATAGACCCTTCTTAATATTATCTCATGAATATTGATGTAAATTTCAGAACGAGGCTAAGTGAGCATAAGCTGTACATAGCGTCCTTAGTAATGATAATGGCTACTTTATATAGTGATAGAGATTTGAATTTGATTCCTGAACTTACCTTTGCTTTTGTTGAAAATTACATAAAAGAAAACAAATTCTCCTCAGGAAAAAAATCCATTAACAAAGGTTTTAAGTATTTCAGTGAAGGCTACATCAAAGATTTAAAAGGTATCTATGAGCATGCCATATTAAATCCATATTGAACATTCAGAATGATGTAAAGTTAGAGTAGGGGCAAACAAATTGAAACATTTGGTTTATGAAAACCTTTTCACTTTTTAATTATTTTGACATATAATATTACACCAGATAAAGACAATAAACGAACATTTTACTCCAACTTCAGCAACCACTTGTAACTCATTGATCATTTCATGACAGGCATTCGTGCCAAACCCATGTAACTTTAACCTTAATTGTTGTGTTTTAAAAAGTGATGACAAACACATGTGTACAAGCAAAACTACATCTACTGTATGAATTCCAAAAAATGCACTGCAAAATTTCCATTTCTTGCTTTCAGTTGTACAACAAAAAGACATCAGTATAGTAACTATTACAGGCAAATGTTTCAAGTCCCAGAGAAAATCTGAAGATCCGCACTCAATATTCATGCAAGTTAGGGAACAGAGTAAACTTGTATCCTTGCGGTGTCGTCGTGAGTTTTTCGGCACCATGGTTGGCAGCAAGTCCCGATAGAAAAGTTTACAATCCAGAGCGTAACCCACCTTTTGGCTTATTAGAAATAAAATGTCCCAGTACGTCCAGTGTTCTTGAAGTAAATTACTTGAAAAAAGATGAAACCGGTAGTCTAAGTATCAAGCGAAATCATTCATATTATTATCAAGTATTGTCTCAACTTGCTGTGACTGGTCTGACATGGTGTGATTTGTACATTTGGTGTGAGAACGATGACCATTTGGAAACAATTCAATTCGACAATGTACTATGGCAACAAGTGAAAGACAGACTGGATGAATTTTTCTTTTCTTACTACTTGTAATTTTTATATTTAGATGTTATGACCAAGACTGAACTATCGGCCCATTAAAATTGGCAAGAAGGCACGCAACAGTCCACAATTGGTTAATTGAACCTGCTAATGACATCGGGATCGGGTTATCAAATAGATGGTTTTCTTTTATACGTTTGTTCATCCTTTCTATGTGGATTCTAAGCTGAGCAATTTTTCTGTATCTTGGATTTCAGATAATGTGAAAGATCGCTTTCTGCTCAGGAATGGTGGGATATTCAAAAATACTCCTTTTTCCTCCAAAAGTTTGCGATTGTGAAACCTTTATCTGCCATTACGTCGTCTCCTGGTTCAAGCAGATCTAAAAAGCCAGACATTTTTGTAATTTCAACATCTGAAATACAGCCAGTATACAGTGCAGAAACAAATGTTATAGCCCCATGTGGTGCAATACCCAGGAGCCCTTTAAATGTATTGGTTCCTTTGTAGTTGGAATACAGCTGAGAGTTTAGGACTAAAGAAGAAGGTTGTTGTGTTCTGATTTCCGTGCAGTCAATGATTACTCTTGTTTTTGGATAAAGTTTTTTGAAACATTCTGGCATTAATTCATCAATTTTTTCTTTTGTTAACCAAATGGGTATACTTCCTAAAACAAAATATAAAAAGTTGGTCCAAGTTACTATTTTTCTGCTTACAGTAGCTAGAGAACAATTGAATCGTACGCCAAGATCTTGTTCAACAAGTCCTGCCTTTAATCTACAAAAGAACATAAAAAGCTCGTCAATTAAAAGCATACATCTTTTCCTTCCAGCCAGGTTTATAGTTTCGCTTCTTTGATAATAGGCACTCTGCATATTTTGTGCAGTTGGTTCAATACATTTGAAAAATTCAATGAACAATTTGTATGTTTGGAACCCGCTATAAAATCGAATCATGCTATTGTCAAAGGAAAAACGGTTAACCCCAAATTTCTCTAGCTGTAATTGACTTCTAAGTTCGTCACATTCCTTCACTTTCATTTCCAACTGTTTTGAAAGCTCCTGTATTTTTATATCTTTTTCTTGTTCTTCAGCGCCAAAGTTGTCTTGCATGGCAAGGGTCATAGAATCACTTGATTCAGACGTGCTTTCAGGTGGTTGCAGAGCAGTATCTTCTACAAGACTTTCAGAGTCAGTTGCCATTATTTTTCTCTTTAGGGCACGTCTCGGATTTCCATCTTTTGACCAGTCAAAAATACTGGGAATGGCATTTTTATTTAGGACTTTTCTTACTGGAGTCCAGCTTTTATAGTCCTCTGGCTTGAAGTGCTTAGAGCACACAACTGTTGATGATGTTATCTGCAATTAAAAAAATTAGCAGATATTAATACATTTGCAAATAAAATATCATATACTGATTGATAGATAGATAGAAAATTATGAAAAGTATTATATATAAAAAATACAGCAATTTTGTAAGGTGCGTTTATTATATTTCATAAGGTAAAATGTATGTAAATAGTAAAATACTTACTTTGAAATGTGTGCCCTCGTCTCTTCTTATCTTTATTATCCACTGTTTTCTAATGTCAGGATCTTTTGGAATATGATGGAAATTTAAATAAGGATTATATCTTGTATCCGAAGTACATAAAGGAACACAACAATGTTGTTTGGATTTACTATCAATTTTTATTTCTGAAACACTGGATGTAATATTTGTAGCCATGTTATAGAAATGTTACAGAGGTGGCTTGCTCACTTAGCCTCGTTCTGATAAGGGCATTTGAGGTATGCATATAATTTGAAAGGAGTCTATTATCTCGAAAACTATAAACTTTTTGTATAGGCATGTATATTAGAATGTTGTAGGTATTAATACAACGATCATTTTGATGTATAGAAAAAGGTCATGGGTTCAAAGGTAAAGGTCACAGATGTGAAACAATACTGAAATGGTTAATTATCTCGAAAACTATAAACTTTTTTTTTGTATAGGCATGTATATTAGAATGTTGTAGGTATTGATACAACGATCATTTTGATGTATAGAAAAATGTCATGGGTTCAAAGGTCAAGGTCACAGATTCGAAACAATACCGAAATGGTTAATTATCTCGAAAACTATAAACATTTTGTATAGGCATATATATTAGAATGTTGTAGGTATCGATACAATGATCATTTTGATGTATAGAAAAAGGTCATGGGTTCAAAGGCCAAGGTCACAGATGCGAAACAATACCGAAATGGTTAATTATCTCGAAAACTATAAACATTTTGTATAGGCATGTATATTAGAATGTTGTAGGTATTGATACAACGATCATTTTGGTGTATAGAAAAAGGTTATGGGTTCAAAGGTCAAGGTCACATATGCGAAACAATAAGGAAATGTTTAATTATCTCAAAAACTATAAACTTTTTGTATAGGCATGTATATTAGAATGTTGTAGGTATCGATACAACGATCATTTTGATGTATAGAAAAAGGACATGAATTCAAAGGTCAAGGTCACAGATGTGAAACAATACCAAAATGGTTAATTATTTCGAAAACTATAAACTTTTTGTATAGGCATGTATATTAGAATGTTGTAGGTATTGATACAACGATCATTTTGATGTATAGAAAAAGGTCATGGGTTCAAAGGTCAAGGTCACAGAAGCAAAACAATACCAAAAGGGTTAATTATCTTTTTGTATAGGCATGTATATTAGAATGTTGTAGGTATTGATACAATGGTTATCATGATGTAAAAAAAAAGTCATTGGGGTTTAGTTTTTATGTGTTCTTTAAATCTATCAGCTAGCCATTAGTTATCAGGTGAGCGTATCAGGCCCATGGGCCTCTTGTTATTGTGATACTTTAACTTCAGTCTCTCTCTGGGATACCGGGGAAATTTCTCTTTTTCCAGTCAGAGATTTTAGTACTTTTATGCTTATTATGCTACCATATGATTTTATCTAATTAGTTGTATAAGTATTATGGTAATACAGTCACCACTTCCCTTTAAACATAACCCATGTGGTAGCTTAATTGGTAGAGTGCTCGCTCTGTAAGTGGGAGGTCGTTGCTTCGAACCCCGACCAGGTCTGACCCAAAACTTGGAAGTGGGAAGTGACTGTTTTTTTCGTCAAGCACTCGGCATTACGAAATGAAAGTCACGGTTCTTTTGGATGGGAACTTAAAATAATGAGGTCCCGTGTCATGGTAGGCTTGGTGCTATAAAGAACCCTGCTGTAAATTGCCATCAGTGCAACGCACAGACAAAATTTATGCACCCTCACCTATAGCTGGCGGATTTCTTGATATAAGTGAAATACATGTATTCATGACTGGGACGTAGAACACATTTACGTGTTAAACTTGTGATATTGCTTTGGCCAAAAAAGATTGTCGTAAAATAAAATACTTTCATTTACACAGATGGTTTCTTACCATTGTTGTTACTGCAAATAGTCTTCATACATTTTTATTTTTTTACGACATTGAGCTTGAAATTAAGTTTAAAACTACTCGCACCTTAAAGTCGCCCTGAGTGTACGCTAGTACAATGAAAACCATAAACTTAACTTAATGTCCTCTGCGCCAGAAGGCGCATAAGGTCTCCATGCTATCCTTCCATTTTTGTCTGTCCTTCATTGTTGCTTTGGCCATCTACTTCATCCAGCAGCGTTTCTTTCCTTTTTCGTTGTTTTCCTCCATGTGGACTTAGGTCTTTCCTTTTTTCCCTCTGGCTGCCACCCTAGTGTTGTCTTTCAGTCATTTGTTCCCTCTTTCCTTAGTATGTGTCCGAATCAGTTCCACTTTCTTCTCTTGATCTCATAGCTTAAGTCTAGCTGTTTTCAATATTTTTTTCATTAGGTATTTTCTGTTGCCATTTTATTCTTAGTATCCTTCTGAGGCAACATGTTTGGAAGCCGTTTGTAAGAGGTGTTCATCTCTCTTCGTTCTTTTCCACGTTTTACTTTCATAAAACAATACTGGTCCTACTAAGGTCTTAAATAGGTGCATCCTTGTATTTTTTCCAATAATTTTGGTGTTCCAAATCCTTCTAAGTCTATTTCTTTGAATTTAATTTAAGCCCTATCCTTGATGCCTCTTCAGTCATTTTCCTAGTTTTATCATTCAGGTCTTAGAATTTGGAGGATAAAAGTGCTATATCTTCCGGAAACCCAAGACCTTACGATAATGTAAAGTCACTTTTTATTTCTCTTCTCACTCCATTTGTTGTTTTCTTTATCATCCAATCTATCACTATTAGAAAGAAACCCTGATATCACACATCCCTGTTTTACACCACTTTTAATAGCAAACCACTCTGATGTTTCATTTTCTTTAATGACAGCACATTCCAATCACTCATACATCCCTCTTATAGCATTAGTGATTTTGGTTGGAATCCCATAGCTCTTTGTAATCGTCCAAAGGCTCTTCCTGTGCACCGAGTCGAATGCCTTTTCAAAGTCCACAAAGTATGTGTATATTGGAGTTCTGAATTCATTTGCTTGTTCCAGTATTTTTCTCAGGATGCTCTGTTGTTACTCTCCCTGGTCTAAATCCTGCATGTTTCTTCCTGAGTCTCTTGTGCACTCCTGTCTTAATCCTTGCAATGACCATACAGCTAAATTCCTTGCTAATGACTGATAGTAAACACACTAGCAAATCTCACGCACATAGATTAATTCTCAGAGGGTAACAATCTTGTTCTCGTCGCGAATAGTAGCTTCTGTTTATTAATATTTCTATATTATAGCTATCACCCCTTAGTTCTTGCAATATGGAAATTTGAGTAATAAATTGCCAAAAACATGCTACAGTATACGATATATTTTAATGCAATTGCAAAATGTACTATAATTAAGGGTCTATCGATCTTTAATATTGTCCATAGCATATTTTGCTTCAATAGAAAAGCATGATTTATAATTTATAATTGAATTACAAAAATTTCTAGTGTCAAACTGAAAATTCCATCCAACTCGCATGGATGGCGTGGAAGAGAAATGTAGCTACCGGTACAGAAACAATACAGATGTTGAAAACTACCGGTACAGTTCTAACTTTCGACCACGGAAGGAAAACTTGCTTTTTCAGTGTAAATACGAGTTTTGTAACATTCTGTACATGAGTTAGGGAATCTAAGAATATGTTTCTACATATAGGTAATGATAATGGAACATACAATGTGAAATAATACGTATTTTACATCATTTAACTAGAAGTGAGAAGCCCATGGCTCGACGTTTGATGATGTTCATCATCATATTTATTATATAAGTTGACACTTTTCTGAGAGCATATGGCTACCACTAAAGCTTTATATAGTGAAGATGGATTAAATAAAATGGATAAACTAAATCCATAAAAATTGAGCTAGAAGGATTGATAATCAACAACCTCGTGTCTCCCGATACACCTTCTTCTCGCTTCGACGAACAGTAGCTACCTTTTTGCGTACAGTTCCGTTCATACACTGTGACTTCACTGAACTTGGTGCAAAGCATCAACATTGATAAGAGATGCACATATCATCAAGCACAGTTGGTTTTTAGCTCACCTGACCGAAGGTCATGTGAGCTTATGGCATAGCGCAGCGTGTGTATGTGCGTGTGTGCGTGTGTGCGTCGTTAACACCTATTTTCGACTTCTCCTCTGAAACTACTGGACAGTTTTTAATGAAACTTTGTCAGAAGTATATATGGGCCGGTGCAATTCAGATTTGTTCGTGGCGTTGCCATGGCTACCATAACTAGGTCAAGGTGACCTAGGGGTGCAAAAATCTTAAAAAATCTTCTTCTCCGAAAGTACTGATTGGAGAAAAAATCTGATGTGATATTTGGCTTCTCTAGGGTCTTAAGCCTATAGTTTGTTCATTTTGTAAAAATCGGATAAAAAATAGGTTACGCGTTTTTGCGTTTAATTTTGAAAAAATCGTAAAATAGCTTCAAATTGTTATAACTTGACTATTTGACCAGATAATGACATGGGGTTTTCAGTTTTGACATCTTGTTAGTTATCTTCAAAATGAGGTCAAGGTCAATTGTGAAGGTCGTGACCTAATTTTTTTTACCTCTGATTATAATTATTATCTCGAAAACTATAAACTTTTTGTATAGGCATGTATATTAGAATGTTGTAGGTATTGATACAACGATCATTTTGATGTATAGAAAAAGGTCATGGGTTCAAAGGTCAAGGTCACAGATGTGAAACAATACCGCAATGGTTAATTATCTTGAAAACTATAAACTTTTTGTATAGGCATGTATATTAGAATGTTGTAGGTATTGATACAACGATCATTTCGATGTATAGAAAAAGGTCATGGGTTCAAAGGTCAAGGTCACAGATGCGAAACAATACTGAAATGGTTAATTATCTCGAAAACTATAAACTTTTTGTATAGGCATGTATATTAGAATGTTGTAAGTATTGATACAACGATCATTTTGATGTATAGAAAAAGGTCATGGGTTCAAAGGTCAAGGTCACAGATGCGAAACAATACCGAAATGGTTAATTATCTCGAAAATTATAAACATTTTGTATAGGCATGTATATTAGAATGTTGTAGGTATTGATACAATGATCATTTTGATGTATAGAAAAAGGTCATGGGTTCAAAGGTCAAGGTCACAGATGCGAAACAATACCGAAATGGTTAATTATCTCGAAAACTATAAACTTTTTGTATAGGCATGTATATTAGAATGTTGTAGGTATTGATACAACGATCATTTTGATGTATAGAAAAAGGTCATGGGTTCAAAGGTCAAGGTCACAGATGCGAAACAATACCGAAATGGTTAATTATCTCGAAAACTATAAACTTTTTGTATAGGCATGTATATTAGAATGTTGTAGGTATTGATACAACGATCATTCTGATGTATAGAAAAAGGTCATGGGTTCAAAGGTCAAGGTCACAGATGTGAAACAATACCGAAATGGTTAATTATCTCAAAATCTATAAACTTTTTGTATAGGCTTGTATATTAGAATGTTGTAGGTATTGATACAATGATCATTCTGATGTATAGAAAAAGGTCATGGGTTCAAAGGTCAAGGCCACAGATGCAAAACAATACCGAAATGGTTAATTATCTCGAAAACTATAAACTTTTTGTATAGGCATGTATATTAGAATGTTGTAGATATTGATACAACAATCATTTTGATGTATAGAAAAAGGTTATGGGTTTAAAGGTCAAGGTCAAATATGCGAAACAATACCGAAATGTTTAATTATCTCGAAAACTATAAACATTTTGTATAGGCATGTATATTAGAATGTTGTAGGTATCGATACAACGATCATTTTGATGTATAGAAAAAGGTCATGGGTTCAAAGGTCAAGGTCACAGATGTGAAACAATACTGAAATGGTTAATTATCTTGAAAACTATTAACTTTTTGTATAGGCATGTATACTAGAATGTTGTAGGTATTAATACAACGGTTATCATGATGTAAAAAAAAAAGTCATTGGGGTTTAGTATTTATGTTTTCTTTAAATCTATCAGCTAGCCATTAGTTATCAGGTGAGCGTATCAGGCCCATGGGCCTCTTGTCTGTTTGTATTTCATGAAATACAAGTTTTATCGAACACGCGTGGTACAGAATCTTGTATCACCACAGTTTGGTGATACAACATTGGCGGTAAAGTACACATGCACTTCTCATTGTGACGTCATTGGGGAATCTCCGATTTGTCAAATGTAAACAATGACGTCAGTACTACAAAACATATCATAAAATAGTTCAGTGGTTTTCTGTGGTAAAATGTATTTTTTTCACATAAAGTATTGGGTTTTTATTATTTTAATGAGCTAATAGGAAATGTTAGATAAAAATATCACATACACAGTGTGTATGTACAACCCTTCGTATCAGGTCTCGTCCTTTTTTCGTAGCTGTATCACTACGTAGTATGTATGTATTTTGTATTTGTCACACCTTCCTCTTCCATTCGTTTTGGGGGCCTTGGTGGCCAAGTTGTCCAAAGTACGCAATTACAGAACACTGCCTCTTACCACCCAGGTTTGAACCCCAGATCTTAGTGTGAAAAAGTTTGTCATTTAGCTTATCAAAGGTTGGTGGTTTTCTCTGAGCACTCCATGTTTCTTACTGTCCATGAAATGACTGCCTCAATAGAAGCTAAGTTTCTTGACACAGAGTAAAACTCTTTTCCTCCACCCTCCTGTGTAGTGTAATGTTTGTAAGTTACATGATGGCTAATGATCACCCATTGTGAAATTTGATATCTACTAGTATATCAGATACTGAGACCCAAAATTAGTTTGTATGGTGCCAACAAAAATGTTCTTGATCAGCCGAAATTCTAAGAAACCCAATCCTCGAAATTTCAGTGTTTATTATATTTGATATGTGCCTTTATTTTTATACACTGTCTGGTCTATATTTAAGCAATTTGTTGTTATACAGAAGATAAAATTATTTGGAACAAAGGTAACTTAAAACTGGCCAATTAGTAGTATGGAATTTTGATATATAGATGGTTGTTGTAGTAGGTTTTATTGTACTTTGTTGTCTAAGCATTTTTGTGTAGTTACTGTTATGAATAACTGATTTAGACAAATAATTTATTTTATATTTCTTATCCAGGAACGCAGATTAGCCAGAACATCATCATCTAATAAATCATCACCACAGAGTAACTTGAGTTCTGCCAGTGCAAAAGTCTCACCAGACACCAGCAATAAGTCTACAACAAGTAGGAGCGTTACATCTTCACGGCAACCAACTGATCAACAAAAATCCAGAGTTAAGGATACAAATGTGAAATCAAATGTTTCAAATCAGCCACAAAAATCTAAGAAATTACCTAAATCAGATTCATCATCATCGTCATCATCATCATCAAATGTGAAAAAAGAAAGTGAACATACTGCTCAAGTGAAAAAGACAACTGCTTCTAAGATACCTACTGTCAATCAAGGTCAGAGTCTCATGAACTTAAAAAGGTCAAGTTCATTGTCTTCGCTTCCGAACTTGTTCCAAGTTCCTAAACCACCCCCGGTTCACATAACAAAACAACAGCAGATAATGTCAAATTCACATGCTCGCAGGGCTAATCTAAGATCTTCAGGACAGTTCTCATTTTCAAATCCTGATCTTCGGGATATTGGAACTTCAGATGATCAGAGTTCACCAAGTAAAATGGACAGTGACTCTAGTGATGTGAGAAAGTCACGGAGTAAGTCTAATTTACACCTGTCATCTCAGCAAAGTATATCTAATCCAGATATAAGTAATTCAGGTATCTCGTCAGAAAGTGATATATACCATCCCAAACCGTTATCAAATAACTACTTGACCGTACAAGACTCTACAGGGGGTGTTTCAGACTCTGGTTTACCGGTAGAAAGAACATTTCAAACGGCTTCATCTTCAAAACGAATAGTACCCGACATTGACAGTAAAGGAGAAACACTTGAGTCACTTTCTGATTTGACGTCGTTGGAAGATAATTCTTTACCTCAAGATTTTAATGGTTTACCTCTAACCTCAGAAAGACAGCAAAAAATTTCTCATGTGCTTTCAAAATTATCAAGGTGTCTTAATATTCAGGATACACTGAGTACTTTGAACTCTACTAACAGTTCACAAGGATTTGCCTCGGAAGTCAATTCATCTGTGAAAGAAAAGGGAAATAATCAGCCGACAGAACCACCAACAAAACCGTCATTAGTAACGCCAATAGATCGAAGGGATAGTGGTGGTTTTGTACCGAGAGAAAACAAGTCTTCAACAGACCAACATTCCACTCCCCCATCACATAATTCTAGTGCTAGTGAACGTCTTTCTGTGGGTAGTTCAGGGGGAGGTAACTCCAGGAACATGTCAGGGATGAGTTCAGACAGTTCTGTAACAGGAAGTCAGTTCAGTTCAAGTAGGAGAATGAGTCCTAAAGGTTCAAAGTCAGCAGTTCATTTTGCATCATTTGTAACAGAGATCAATACGAGTGCTAGTCTTTCAGTGGAAGATAAAATATTGGTCAGAAAGTTGGACATTACTCCGACAAATAGTCCACATGTTAGTTTAGATGCCTCAAATGATGCCATCCTTGATCACGAGTCTAAGATGCCATATGAAAAAACAAAAAAATCGGTTCCAAAAAACTTGAATAGTTTGGGGTCAGGAGTACCCCAGGTGTCACAGCCAAGTACAATGTTAGATAAAGTTGCTCTAAGTCCTGACGGCGATTCTCCAACAGGTGCTTCCAAAGAATTTTTTTCACAAGAGAGTGATATGCCCTTTAATAAATATTCATGCGAAATTGAAACAAGCACTTCTGATAAAGAAAATGAAGGAATTCGTCACCGACATGTTGGTCAAGAGGTACATAGGAATTCTAATGTTTTGGATTCTGTTAAATCAAGTGTTGTGTCTGATGAGGGGTCGCACACTAGCACACTGAAAGCTAGTCAAGATTTATTATCTGTGAATAAAAGTGGCTCTTCTGTCAATGTATCATCACATCTGAATCAACGACATAATGTCAGTAAACAGTTAAACTCTCGTTGTGGCATACAAAATAATGATAATCACGAAAGTGCAAGATATGTCAATAGTGAACGGACTTCTAAGGATAGTAAAAAGAGTACTGAGCAAAATTCATATAATGTGTATTCTGGCTTGTTCCATGGTAATGCTAACCCATATAGGACATCACATGCAAGTGCCAGATCCAATCAGAATCCAGAAATGATGAATTATGACTCTCTACATGCAATTGCTGACCAGTATATGTCTCCTAGTGTCCAAGAAGCTGAAGCAGAACAAGAAGGAAAAGCAGAACATATACAGAGATATTTATTACATGTACATGAACAATCCATCAACGAACAGTCCTCATTGGAAAACACTCCAACAAAATCTGATATAGCCCCTGTGGACATAGGATCAACTATTAAATCTTTTACTACAAGTTTACAGTCTGTTGACAATCTTAACGAGGATGAGATGCTTAAGATTCAGGAGGAACACTTTAGTCAGATCAGACTCAAGCTGATTGAACAACAACGACGGCAGTTAGAGGAACTGTTTGTCTCACAGCGGAGGGACCAAATGAATCTGCAGAGAGAAATCGAAGAATATCAGCATAAACTAAAACAGTCACAAGATATGGAAAATTCACCAGAAAATAACACAATGTACTCTACAAGTGTACAGGACAGTAGGGATAACAGTCAGAGTCAGGTAAGTGTTTGATCAATCTCTGAAAGATTCTTGAATGTCAGAAAATGTTACGTTCATTAACTGAAATAGGCAAATGGTTTTTATCTACAGATGTAGATGTACTATTTGGCCTACTCTTTCCACACTAATGAAATGAATAGGCATGATATAAACTAGATAGAGCCTTACAGTTTGTTTCCCTTTAACATGATACTACTTACTGGTAAATATTCTTGGACATTTTCATCATTGCCATCTTTACTGACAGTTTAGTGGCAAAAATGTAAATGGCTTTTCTTGCTCTACCTAGTGATGTTCTTGTTTTGAAGCAGATTAGAATGACAGGGAAAAGGGAATTGTAAGAGTTTTAAATGAAGTCAAGTGTGAGAACCATGTATTTGTATTGTATTTTCTCTGAAAATCTTAATTTATGATTTCATTATAGTCTGAGATGTCAGGAAGAATACCAAGCCATGATCCAGTCACCAGTTCTGGCTCTAAGGCTTACTCATATGTAGCTAGTCCAAGTTTGAATGTTCATCCACGGGATAGAGACAACGGTTCAGACATCAGTACTTTTAGTAAAGGCACACCTAAACAGTCCCTAGTGTTTACAAACCAGACTACTCCTACACCAAAAATACACAAACCAGTGTTACGATCTCCTGTTAAACAACCGTCACTGCCACAGAGGTCTGGTCGTTATTCTATACCAGAGAAGGTTTGTACATGTATAGTATATGACAAGTTATACAGGTTTTTGTATAGATCCTATGTACAGTCCAACTTGCCTTAAAGGCCACCTCTATATAAGGACCGCCTGCTTATAAGGCCAGTAGAGTTGTATCCCAATGGTTCTTTATTTATATTATTTGAATCTGTGTATAAAGGCCACTTTTACTGGTTCCCTTGACAGGTTTGACTGTGCTTTGTCAAAGATTAATGTACCATGAGCATGGGGCAATGTAAAACTGCCGAAAATGTAAATAACATTTTTGCCACCCTTCAAAGAGGTACTGGTTTGGTCTTTTTAATTTCTATTTCATCATATTCTGTGTGACTTGGGTACATTGTTGCCATGTTTATTTACTTTTACTAGACTTTTACAATGTGCAAGTTACTTCCCTTTGACTGCTAAACGCTACATGCATTTATGTACCCTGGCAAGCTAACCAATCGCTATACAAGAAATTTCTTTGAAGGTTGCCCATGTGTTTATATATTGTCATCAGACCTATTTTCAGCTAATTAATGGCACATGTATTTCTGTGGTATTCCTTATTTCATGTAATAATGATTCTTTAAATGTATCACATCTTCTCTGAAAAAGAAATAAAATGATGTTTTCAAAAAAAAAGGAAAAAATAAAAAAATCCATTTTGACATACCTTAGTACCCCTGCTTTCATTATCCATTTTCTTTTGTTTTCTTTTTTGAGATTTGAACATAAATTATTTATTTTATTTTATTTTTTAGGCACTTGATCCAGCTATGAAGCCTTGTTTTGATAGAGTATCTGCTTGTGTCAAAGGCTATTTAACTCGCAGATTACTTAAAACAGAAAAAGTTCAAGAAATAATCACCACAATTCAGGTAATACTTTAAAGCTGTATATAAAGACCAACCACAGGACCCAGACAGGGCTCAAATTGACAGTTCTAGCCAGTTGCTAATCAAAAGGATTCACACAGAACTTGATAAGTTAAAGGATTTTTCTTTCTTTAAAAATATTAGATTTGAAAAAAATTCAATAATACAACCTGAATTTTGGAAGATCTACGGTCTACCTAGATCTTATTAATGTTATTGCCCACTGTTGTGAAACCTGATGCTAATTAAATTTGTTTCTGTTTAAAGGTTTTCATTGACTAGATCCTGAAATGAATTCTACCTATAATAGTTACTGTTTAATCTGTGGGTTTTTTTTTTACATTATATATACATGATATATTTTTATTAAAATTTTGCAGGATACAAAAAGGTTTGCTATTAGTTTCCAGACAGAAACACCTATAAAAAGTGGCAATGTTACACATCAAGACAGGGATCTACTGGATAGGATAATAGCACAGGTAATGACCCTGTTTGATTGAAAATGAACACTGCCTTTAGCAGTGTCAGTAGCTCAGTTGGTAAAGCACTCACTTATAATGCGGGAAGTGTCAGGTTCAACCTCTGGTCCGACCCGGTTTTTTCTCTCCTTCCTGGTATATAACAGGCCAGTATTTTTTTACAAGCATACTTGACATTTAAAACAACAAGGAGTATAAACCATCCCACCCTCAGGTTGGTTAACCACCATTTTTATGCCTGTATCCATTCATTAGCCAAGTGGGCTTGAGAAATGTCTGACTCCTGCTCAAGGACTTAATGTACCAATAGGTCATGCAGCCCATCTTGGACTTAAAATCACAACTGATGATTTGAGATCATTGTTTTAACTCTACTGCACAAAACAAAAACTTTGTAAAACTGAAGCAGCATTCATATAGTCTCTTTTGATATACATCGTATTTCATTTCATACTTATATATGAAAGTGGTCCCTACAGTCTAATATCAAATAACTAAGTTAAACAATCCAGTACCTCATTGGTTCATCAATTGTAATAGAAAAATTCAGTGTGCATTGTTCAATCTAGAAAGGGTCCTTGCACCATGGTTTCAAAAATAATAATTTTATTCCTCAAAACTTTTTTTTTGAAATTTATTTTTTATTGTTTTTCAAATACAGAAACAAATACACTTTCACTCATACTGGATCAGAAACTTTCTGTAATACATGTATATAATTTCTTTACAAACAAATGACTCAAAATTACTGTTTTGTATAAATTCATATTTCGTTATTTAGCTACAAGCCTCACTGTTGGATCTCCATGAAATATTTTTTGTCATTCCTGTTTGGGAGAGAATGAGTATTATTGCCCAGTCAAGACAAGTGCAGGAAGAAAAAAGACTGAGAGACAGTGTAAGTAGAACAACAAAGCAGTGATTTTGTAACCTATATTTGCAGCTGCCCTCTGCCTTCTAAATTACAAAAATTTTCAAATTTTTTATGTCCTAGAAAAATAAGAAAATTTGAAATATAGTACAATATGGCATGTTTGATATGAAATCCTTGTCTCAAAGATATTGTATTGTAATAGTGTTTAAAATTTTGTTGGGTGAAGACAATTTATACATCTGTATAAACAGTTTGGTTTTGTATTCCATTTTGGAAATTTTTAGGAGTCTAAATAGGAAATAGTAGCTCAGTTGGTGCCCCATTTGTAAGCTGGATATTATGGTTCTAGTTCTAAGAACCAGTGTGGCTCAAGACTTGAAATTTGGATAGTTACTTCTGGTCCAAAGCCCTCTTGCAGATTGGATCAGAGTAATATTGTTTTACACTAAATTTTATAATTGAGGCAGTCAGTTTTATGATGGTAGAAACTTTCCTACATTAGGGTATGCCTTGAGTGCCAATCTAACCTAGACACTGAGAGGCGATGTAATCCACAAGCTAAGCTGAGAAATGTTACGTTACATGAAATGTCATCGTTAACATCATGTGTCATCACAACTCATTATTTTTATATATTTGATTATCCATTATGTATTTCTTTAGCTTAACTTTAAGCTAGTGATGTTTCGATGTAAGTGAAATCACCCCAACATAAAAACATAAAAAATCAGTCTCTTATTCTTGTAAATTGATTTTGTAATAATGATTATTTTACTGTAATTTTTCAGACATTAAGCAGAGCTAGTGTATCTAGTTCACAACCAAGGATAAGTTCTGCTACATTAAAGGCCATGGAAAGGAAAAGGAAAGCACAGTATCCTTTTATTTTATAAAATGCATACATGTACAGTCAAAACTTTTAAGCATTTAATTTAGTCTGAAATTAGCCACTTTATCTTTCAGCTTAAAAGCCTTTACTTGTTTAATGATGTTATTTACGGGTGTCTGATATAAAAAAAAATTCTCAGAGCTTGTTATGTTTTGACCCTCTGGCTTCAGTTTCACAATAATTCCTTAACTAATGCATTTCTTGACTTAAATCTGACAAATTTGGACAAAATGTTGTACTACAAATTATTACAAATTAAAATATTTAATAAAATTATAATTTATGTGTTAAAAGCTTAGAGTAATCTTCAAAATGAAGTCTTAAATTCATGAATATCTTGAAAACTAACAAAATTACCCAGATATTAAATTTGCCCTATTTAAGTCAAGGAAAATCTTAGTTAAGAAATCATTTTGAAACTGCAGTCTGGTCTTTGGACCACTAACTTTTAAAATTTACTGATCAAAATAAAAAAAAAAGGCAGTAGTCTAAACTGAAAACTTACATGGTCTAAAATCTAAAACTAGTAGTCCAGAATCAGTGAATTATTCTTATTCTTTATAGAAAACTGGTAGCATCTACCAAAAAAATTCAGAAACTGGAAGACTGATCTTTTATATGTTTTTACGGTTAAATGACCTGATTTTAATGTATTTCCTGGTTAATTGTTAATTAATTTATAAACCTTGACTTGTAATCAGTGAAGCAGAAATGGCAGTATTTGGTGATGTTAGACCAGTATCAGCACCACCACCGAGTAATAATGCTAAATCATCACAATCCATAGATTTAAGGTACAGATCATAATACAAATTTCTTTTGCAATCACAAAATTTTTCACCAAGTGTCCATAATTTTTAGCAATGCAAAAAAAAACCCATAAAATAATATGATAATATCACTATAATAGTAAATGAATTGATGCAGGGGAAAATTATGTAATTAACTTACAATCCAACCTGCCTTAAAGGCCAGTAGAATTGTATCCTAATTGTTCTTTATTCATATTATTTGAACATGTATAAAAGGTCACCTGCCCATAAAGGCCACTTTTACTGGTTCCCTTGGGTGGCCTTTATAGACAGGTTGGACTGTATATGCAAATATTGGAATATACTGTATGTACATGTACAAATGGTATATGATGGTAGCTGGCATTTCAGACTGCTTTTCTGGTCTTCTCATTCACAATTTTTACTAAAATATTGCCAGTTAAATATATGCAGGCAAATAACAGTTTTATATCATTGGAAGCCTTTGATCACAAGTTTGGAAATTTTGTTGATTTGTTGATTGAATTGATGTACAGAAAGATGAATATGACAGTAATAGCTAAATGAAGTAACATCTCATTTTAATGATCAGATTTCTCAAAAAGTCCAGAAAATCCCTGTAAAAGTTTTACATTTATAGACATTCGTGTCCATTATAATCAGTGAAGCTGCATATAATGTTATAGAACATGCCATTTGTAACTTTATAGTTCCATTTGAGGCTATGTTCTTCATTTGGTAGTTTTTTCCAGTTCAAATTTTTGTCATCACCTTGGTGAATGTTTTGGCTACTCCAACTATTATGTTGATTTGAAGGACAGACCTTGGGTAGGTTGATAACTCTGCCTGATGCTCTGTTCTTCAATTTCAGTGGTCCTATCAGACGACACTTCCAATTTCTTTTATCCAGGGCATTAAAACCATTACAAGGACATTCCCATTCATCTGACAGTCACAGAAACCAAAGTAGCCAGCCGTCTACAGCAAGGTAATAATATACTTGTATTAAATGTCTCTTTTTTAGAGTGACACCAATGAAAGACATCTTTTTTTCGAAAATACAAAAATACCTTTGGCCAAAATACGAAATAAATATTTTGAATATCCACATTAATATTTTCAATATTTGAAATACCTTATGAATATACAAAATAGTATTTGGAAATTACAAAAATAGCTTAACTTACATATGTTACAGGGTCTGTACATAACCATTAATTTTGCTTGGTACATTTACCATTTGTGTAAACTTAAAAAAACATGTCTTATGCGGACAAAATATTCTCTTCATAAAATTTTAGATGTACTTTAAATTGTTTGGTTAAAATTGAGTGTCCTACCTTCAGCAGACAAGCTGACATACTCTCTTACACTAGGATTTTCTGTAGGGGGGTTTGTGTCTAAAGAGTGAGAACTGCTGTGATAAAAACGTAGCACTTTAGACCACTCAGCCACCAAGCCTTGACCACTCAACCTCCTAATACAGAAAACCTGACTAGAGGTCATACCATCAATGTGAACTTAGAATTTAATGTAGATGTTGGGTTAAACAGTTTTCTTATAGACAAATGGTTAGCTGTTTAATAAAATATTTGACAGAATAGATGTAAATGAGCTGTGTATTTCTGACAACACTTTCTATTGTTCTTTTCCTTTATAAGTTATTATTTCATGAAATTAAACTTCTTGATAAATGTATGTTAAAATGGTAAAAAATTAACAAATAAAACACATTTTCACAATTTTGTCAACCCCTCTTCCATTCATGTTTGGATTTTAAGACTAGTTACAAGGAAATCAAATTCGTTAATTGCATTGAAGATATACATGTAAGTATTTCATGTTTTTAGGGGTAAAATAAGACCAAAAACAGCACCAGAGAAAACTAAAGCAACAACAAATACAGTAGAGAAACAAGGAGGCGATAAACCCAGAAAAGTAGCAAAAAGTGGTAAGATTTTGTATTATTTTTTTTTCTTTGAAAAAAAGAAATTACAGAAAACAAAATAAAGGGTCGTTTCCCTAGCAGTGATAGAACTGATAAAAATTATGTAACTTGCTTACCATAATGATTCATCAGTAAAACATTATTTGATTATTTATCAAATTATTCAGTGATCAGATACTGATAAAAAACCTGCAAATTATTAGCTAAATATTGAATGTTGCTTCTAAAATATAAAGTATATGCATTTGTTAAATAGTTATAAACTGCTACTTGTGTGTGTGTACGGGAGTAAACTCAATACAGACTTTTATAAATGACAACTTTTCGTTATTTAGGTGGGAAGGTTGTCTATAGAAAGGTGACATATGTATAAGTTATGACACGACTTTACAGACTCCACTATCAGAGGTACTGGAACATCAGTACTTGTTCTGTAGTGTGCTGTGTGTTTTATTTTACTGGCCAGTCAGTACATGTAATATACAATGTAGTTTGCTGTGTAGTAATATTGGTTGCAGTTGCTACTTTTTTAATCATGATGCAAATCATTGGAAGTTACATGTGTCACATTAAAATTTCTTGTCCAATAGACCAAAAATCCCCATGTTATTATCTCTGTAATTCCCAGCAGTTAGCTTATTTTGGATTTTTAAATCATTACACACAGAACTTCTCATTATCCACCACTGTGGTAGCTAAGTTTGTAGAGTGCTCACTCCGTAATTTGGAGGTTGTGGTTTGGAACTTCTACCGGATCTTACCCAAGACTTGAAAGTTGGTGGTGAGTTCTTTCACCAAGCACTCGGCATTACAAAATGAAAGTCAGTTTTTTCTTAAAATAGATGAGGTCCAGTGTCATGGTAGGCATGGCATAATAAAGACCCATGTGTATAATGCCATCAGCACAACCCACAGGCAAAATTTCTGCACCTTCCCCTATACCTGGTCAATTCTCGATGTAAGTGAAATATTCTTGACTGGGATGTTAAACACAATTACTAAAGTCTTATTATACACCACCTTTTGAAACAAGAGGAGAACTCCCATTTATCCAGACACCTCTTGTATGGAGTAATTCTCCAAAACTATGAAGCACTATTTTACAAAACTAGATGGTAGAATCCATCATTATTGATAAAAGATGAACTGAGATGGTTTCTTTTTTTCCTGGGAGTTATTGCCCTATTGGGAGCTATGATCATAATAATTTAAGTCTCATTCAGAATACTTAACAGTGGGTTTTTATTGCTTAATAATGTGTACAAGACATCAAACATTGCAACAAAAATATAAAAAATGTTTTGTCCTGACTGACATTCGGCTTTAAAAATATTTAATTATTTGACGTTGGTTTTTACCACAGCTGAAACTGTTGAATATGAGTTTGCATATAACTAGATCTAAGTGCTAGAGTTATATGAGAGGTATAGTATGAATGTATCTTCACTGTTCTGTCAGAAATGAAACCCTGGGAGTGAAATGGCACAAAATCACGTTACTTGACCTCCATTTCCAGTTCATCCTTGTGTAAATGCAAAAAAAAAGTTAACCATTGTACCATGTGATATCCAAAAATATTTTGGCAATTATAACTATTATTTTAATGAAACCACCTGTTATGACATTTTTCTGTTAATATGTGTTCGAACAGGAATTTTTCATTGCTTATAGGTGTGATAGTTTGGTTAAAATTTGTTGGATATAACATGATACTTGTATGTTTGATTTTTTTTTTTTTTTTTTTTTTTTATCCCATTAAATGTGAAGTTTGATTTGTTATTTTGTGAAATAAAAAAAAAAGAATAATTAGAGTATGTTTATGTATTAGTATCTCTAATGGGTTTCTGGTTGTACTATGTGATACCCCCTAATAGTTGTGCAGAACAAATATTTCCATTGGATATGGAATGAAATCATTTTCATGTTTTAACGTAAAAACGATGTTATTCCGGGAAGTGTTACCTAAACATTTACCAAACTTTTCGGCACAAACATTAAGTGTTACATGGGGGTAATGATCACATAGTACAGCAGCAAACCCTATTTATGTAGATCCATGTTTATTAATAAGTCTTAAGTGGATGATTAAAAATAACACATTATGACACATGTATCATGATAATGATATTTGAATATTTCTCACAACTTTATAATGTTTGTGATTGTGATTATCCTCACATGAAATAATTTAATCCTTATTAATCTTTTGTAAAATTAATTTTGTTCTGCCGTGAAAATATTCCAGATAACATGGAATTCCCAAAGTTTTACAAATAAAAATTGAAAACAGCCTTTATAACTTAATTTCTGAAAGAAACAATTCTATTTGTGAATCTGTTCAATTGGACACATTACACCATCAGGTGCAAAGTATTCTCGTTACATACAGACAGGTAGGTCATGTTACAATGTAAAATAAACTTTCAATGATTGAGTTGTCTTCTATACATTATATTCATGATGTAACTGTCATTATACAGATATACTTGTTCAAAGATTAATCCATAGAGATTAATAAAGTGGTTCTCGTTGCGAATAGCTGAAAAATTGCTGATGTGATGTTAAGCAACATTAAAAAACAACAACAATATACAAAAGATGTTTTAACAGATTTTTAATCTATCTCTTTGTAGGAAAAAATCCATCAAAAGTCACTAACGTAAAGAGTAAAACAAGTGGAAGTAATTCTACGAAATCAAAAACTGTAACAAAATCTGGCAATAGTGGAGCATGGAGATGACAAAGAATAAGATGATACAAGATTTGCTCATGGACAACATTTACTACAACTGGTCAGACCAGACCGTCCAACAGGACAGCTTCTTTAATTGTATAAATTATGCTGGCAATTACCAAAGCCAACAGGCTATAGCCAACGAAATTAGTCAACAGTATAGAAGATTCTTATATGATTTTGTGTCATGTGCAAAAAAAGCCATGTCAGTTTTTCAAACATATCAACTGGAAAACATTATTATTGAGACATTAGTTCCACATCAGAAATCATAATCTGAATAGTTTAGTAAATTCCTCTGTCTGTTGATTGTGTATGGAGTATAAAGACACTAGATATACTACTACTAGCTTGAAAGTTTGCACATTGGCCAAGTCACATGTAGACGTAAAACTTGGTCAGTCCAGTTTACAGCTACTGTTGACTACTTGTGTCATCAGAACATACTACCGTAAGTCAGTTAGATATATCATGTCTTAGTTCCAAAGTAAGAAATGATATTGATTTCACAATGTATACAAGGTTAGGTTGGCACATGTCTGAAATTCCCTATTTTCCCCAAAAAGGTAGTTGCCCCTGAAACTTGGATTATTCCATGATACATGTGTATTAGAGGTTGAGGAATTTGCCATTTACTGGTATTATGTACGACACTTTATACAGATATATAGCTGCTTTGTCTTTGGTGTCAGATTTCACTAGTCATTAATTAATATATATATTTATATGAATAATTATTTATTTATAAATTTATTACATAAATACATGTATTTATCATAATTTTTGTTAAGCCTATGTGTTCTTCCAGATTGTTAATGAAACTCATAGTGTTTATTTTGTATATTGAGAATTTTTAATTTAATTTTAAAATTTAAGGAAAATTAATAATGTTGTAAATGTTACACACATTCAAAATGAGTTGTTAAGATATTCTGTGAATTCATTATTAATTTTAGTGTTGCCTGATTTTTTCGTTGTTTTCATGACACTAAGCCATAAATTTTACATGTCAGTCAAAAAGTATACAATTATTGACTGGGATTGAGGGCAGTAGCAATTTTGTTGGCACCTGATGTCCGTTTTGCATCAGGCAATAGTCAGGACCTCAGGTGCCAACAAAATTGCTATTGCCCTCAACCCCAGTCAGTAATTATTTTTAACATAACATGAATGCAAAAATAGTGTTTTTGATTTAGACAGGATTATTTTATTGGCCTACTCTGGAAAAAAAATCCATATTGAAAACTGATACTTAAATTTCAATGGTATTCAACTCGAAATTTCACTTATGTTACATCATGTACATATTGTACAGAACTTTCAGTTTTAAAATATTCTGTGTTTAATACTGATCAATGTTATGCACATATGTAGACACAACAACCATGGCATAAATATCACTAGATTCATGGACCATTACCAGATTACAGTGTACATGTTTTTCCTTTCACATTAAAGGTGTTGGCAAGATATACAATTTCATTATAATTAAATTACAATGTGAATAGTGTTGTGCTACAACTGTGATATCAGAATGATAGCGCTGTGAAAATATGACCGGTTTCATGACTACCTGTTCTATGCATTTATTACATGTATATTTTAAATGCATTAAATTTGTATCATTTACAAGATTACTGTACCTTAGGGAAATTTTTGACACAGTTTGTATGTGTGTGTATATATATATATATATATATATATATATATACATATTGAACCATGTCACCATAGAACAAAGATATCATGTACAAGTTTTGTAAAATATAATTACCAGTATATTTACTGTAGGTGTTTAAGCATGATCTGATGGCAATGTATACAGTGAGTCTATTTCGATATCGGGGTTGTTTTATCAAATAAAGCCTGGGAAGGCATAATTATATATAACGCAACACATTTTTATTACCGGTGTATGTTGTATAGACTCTCCCATGTCCATCTGATCGTGGATAACCTATAGTAACCTAAGTTGCTTTTGCACTGGTTTTCATCCAGTGAAAAAAATTATAATGACAATAATAATAATATTAATATAGGGTTATTGAACTGATATGGTGAAATATTTTCCCGAGTTCACTCAACATTTGCAGAGCTTGCACTAGTTCTTGTATACAGATATAATAATTAGTGCAATACGACAACAACGCAGTGATGACATCTTCAGCCATGTAACTACAATCGTATGATGTCATAAATGACAGCATCACATGACAAAGCATGCAATATGGAAAAAAGTCATTCGGGAAACTTCTGACTCGAACAAAGTTTTTGTGCAAATATCGATATTTATTGCACGCTAACACCTATGAGATACAATTTTTTGCTATATAATAAAGGCAAATATTGTTTTATATGAAAATTAATCAACATGAAATTTTCCTGATAAACATAATTCTGTTCATGTGATATAATACTCAGTATTAGGTATATTGTATGAGAGTAAAGGAGGAGAACAAGTCAGGACTTTTTTGGTCTCCAAAGTAAACGATGAAGTTAATATATTGAATGAAATGAACAATTTAAGTAGCATACAGCCTTTCCTAAGAAACTTGGTTTCATTCTTGTTCAGAGTGCTGAGTGGTTGGCGATAATAATTATAAGCATTGTTTCCATAGCAACCCAGTTACAATCTTGTTGAGTGCCAACTGGTTAATAAATATTAATAACCAGTAGCATTGTTTCCATAGCAACCTGGTTTCTTTTGTTGAGTGCTAACTGGTGGAGACACTTTGATTTACAAACATTTTATGTATGTGTTTTAATTTGTATAAGATATGTCAGAGTAAACATTGAATTTGTTGTTGGAGAACAAGACATTTTTTACAGAAATAAAAAATTGAAATACATGTACATGTATCTTTATTTTTTTATTTTTTTTTTTATTTTTTTTTTTTTTTAGTATTGTTAGCTCACCTGACCGAAGGTCATGTGAGCTTATGGCATAGCGCAGCGTGTGTATGTGCGTGCGTGCGTGTGTGCGTGCGTGCGTGTGTGCGTCGTTAACACCTATTTTCGACTTCTCCTCTGAAACTAGTGGACAGTTTTTAATGAAACTTTGTCAGAAGTATATATGGGCCGGTGCAATTCAGATTTGTTCGTGGCGTTGCTATGGCTACCATAACTAGGTCAAGGTGACTTAGGGGTTCAAAAATCTTAAAAATCTTCTTCTCCGAAAGTACTGATTGGAGAAAAAATCTGATGTGATATTTGGCTTCTCTAGGGTCTTAAGCCTATAGTTTGTTCATTTTGTGAAATTCGGATAAAAAATAGGTTACGCGTTTTTGCGTTTAATTTTAAAAAAATCGTAAAATAGCTTCAAATTGTTATAACTTGACTATTTGACCAGATAATGACATGGGGTTTTCAGTTTTGACATCTTCTTGTTAGTATCTTTAAAATGAGGTCAAGGTCAATTGTAAAGGTCGTGACCTAATTTTTTTTTACCTCTGATTATAATTATTATCTCGAAAACTATAAACTTTTTGTATAGGCATGTATATTAGAATGTTGTAGGTATCGATACAACGATCATTTTGATGTATAGAAAAAGGTCATGGGTTCAAAGGTCAAGGTCACAGATGCGAAACAATACCGAAATGGTTAATTATCTCGAAAACTATAAACATTTAGTATAGGCTTGTATATCAGAATGTTGTAGGTATTGATACAACGATCATTTTTAGCTCACCTGACCGAAGGTCATGTGAGCTTATGGCATAGCGCAGCGTGTGTATGTGCGTGCGTGTGTGCGTGCGTGTGTGCGTGCGTGCGTGTGTGCGTCGTTAACACCTATTTTCGACTTCTCCTCTGAAACTACTGGACAGTTTTTGATGAAACTTTGTCAGAAGTATATACGGGCCGGTGCAATTCAGATTTGTTCGTGGCGTTGCTATGGCTACCATAACTAGGTCAAGGTGACCTAGGGGTGCAAAAATCTTAAAAAATCTTCTTCTCCGAAAGTACTGATTGGAGAAAAAATCTGATGTGATATTTGGCTTCTCTAGGGTCTTGAGCCTATAGTTTGTTCATTTTGTGAAATTCGGATAAAAAATAGGTTACGCGTTTTTGCGTTTAATTTTGAAAAAATCGTAAAATAGCTTCAAATTGTTATAACTTGACTATTTGACCAGATAATGACATGGGGTTTTCAGTTTTGACATCTTCTTGTTAGTATCCTTAAAATGAGGTCAAGGTCGCTTGTGAAGGTCGTGACCTAATTTTTTTTACCTCTGATTATAATTATTATCTCAAAAACTATCAACTTTTGTATAGGCATGTATATTAGAATGTTGTAGGTATCGATACAACGATCATTTTGATGTATAGAAAAAGGTCATGGGTTCAAAGGTCAAGGTCACAGATGCGAAACAATACCGAAATGGTTAATTATCTCGAAAACTATCAACTTTTTGTATAGGCATATATATTAGAATGTTGTAGGTATCGTTACAACGATCATTTTGATGTATAGAAAAAGGTCATGGGTTCAAAGGTCAAGGTCACAGATGTAAAACAATACTGAAATGGTTAATTATCTTGAAAACTATAAACTTTTTGTATGGGCATGTATATTAGAATGTTGTAGGTTTTGTTACAACGATCATTTTGATGTATAGAAAAAGGTCATGGGTTCAAAGGTCAAGGTCACAGATGCGAAACAATACCGAAATGGTTAATTATCTCGAAAACTATAAACATTTTGTATAGGCATATATATTAGAATGTTGTAGGTATCGTTACAACGATCATTTTGATGTATAGAAAAAGGTCATGGGTTCAAAGGTCAAGGTCACAGATGTGAAACAATACTGAAATGGTTAATTATCTTGAAAACTATAAACTTTTTGTATGGGCATGTATATTAGAATGTTGTAGGTTTTGATACAATGATCATTTTGATGTATAGAAAAAGGTCATGGGTTCAAAGGTCAAGGTCACAGATGCGAAAGAATACCAAAATGGTTAATTATCTCGAAAACAATAAACTTTTTGTATAGGCATGTATATTAGAATGTTGTAGGTATCGATACAACAATCATTTTTATATATAGAAAAAGGTTATGGGTTCAAAGGTCAAGGTCACATATGTGAAACAATATCGAAATGGTTAATTATCTCGAAAACTATCAACTTTTTGTATAGGCATGTATATTAGAATGTTGTAGGTATGGATACAAGGATCATTTTGATGTATAGAAAAAGGACATGGGTTCAAAGGTCAAGGTCACAGATGCGAAAGAATACCGAAATGGTTAATTATCCCGAAAACTATAAACTTTTTGTATAGGCTTGTATATTAGAATGTTGTAGGTATTGATACAATGGTTATCATGATGTAAAGAAAAAAGTCATTGGGGTTTAGTATTTATGTGTTCTTTAAATCTATCAGCTAGCCATTAGTTATCAGGTGAGCGTATCAGGCCCATGGGCCTCTTGTTATGTATAGAAAAAGGTCATGGGTTCAAAGGTCAAGGTCACAGATGCAAAACAATACCGAAATGGTTAATTATTTCGAAAACTATAAACATTTTGTATAGGCTTGTATATTAGAATGTTGTAGGTATTGATACAACGATCATTTTGATGTATAGAAAAAGGTCAGGGGTTCAAAGGTCAAGGTCACAGATGTGAAACAATACTGAAATGGTTAATTATCTCGAAATCTATAAACTTTTTGTATAGGCATGTATATTAGAATGTTGTAGGTATTGATACAACTATCATTTTTTATGTATAGAGAAAGGTCATGGGTTCAAAGGTCAAGGTCACATATGCGAAACAATACCGAAATGTTTTATTATCTCGAAAACTATAAACTTTTTGTATGGGCATGTATATTAGAATGTTGTAGGTATCGATACAACGATCATTTTGATGTATAGAAAAAGGTCATGGGTTCAAAGGTCAAGGTCACAGATGTGAAACAATACTGAAATGGTTAATTATCTTGAAAACTATTAACTTTTTGTATAGGCATGTATATTAGAATGTTGTAGGTATTGATACAATGGTTATCAGGATGTAAAGAAAAAGTCATTGGGGTTTAGTATTTATGTTTTCTTTAAATCTATCAGCTAGCCATTAGTTATCAGGTGAGCGTATCAGGCCCATGGGCCTCTTGTTTTATCAAGTTTCAAATTTACCAAAACACAATATAGTTATAGAATATATAGAATGGATTTAGGTATTAGTTTGTCACAACCCTATAGGTTTTGTATCCAAAATTATCCTGGATATATTTGGTATCCCATAATTTTATGTTCCTCTTATTCTCAAGTTTGATTTGATGTGCGACGATTGTAGGTGTAGACAGAAGGTGTTTACCCTTCTGGAGCACCTGGCCTCAATTTCCTTGTGTTTTGGATATGGATTGGTATGTTAAAGTTTGATTTGTTCATTGTTTTAAATCAAATTGGAAAGTTTTCAGAAAACAAGACAGTCTTACTTATTAATTTCAATGATTTAAACACAATTACATGTATATGTGGTGCACAAATGTTTTGCAAGTGGTTTTGCCTGCTTTGTGCTACATGTACATGTTATACACACTTACACAACACATAATGTGCTAGTACACTTGTCTACAAAATTGCAGAATACTCAAGTCTATAATACTGGTACCTAACCAATCAGACCCATTCTACTTGCTGTTGAACACACAAAGGGACAAGTCTTAAGTTTGAAGGTTAACACCATAACCACTGCTGCCCCAAAGAAAATATGCTTAGCAGGTAAGTTTTTTATCCTTATGCAAGTGTTGACTAATGGTACATGTTTATCAGGCAAGTGCTTATCCTGATTCTGGTGGATGAAGGAACAATAGTTGAGGTTTATACATGTTCACTCGTTTCAACTAGTAGGAGAGGGGGGGGGGTTCTTGCTGGCTGATTAGTCTGATCAGATTAGTCTGTATGCACATGTACTGGCTGATGTGCATACAGACCACAACACCTAGGTTTGATTCCCACTCTGGACAGGTCCTAGTGTTAAAAAGTTTGCCAGCTTGCTTGCTGAAGGTTGGTGGTTTCTCTAGTCACTCTGGCTTCCTCCACCACCTCAGAACTGACTGTCTTGATGATATAAATGAAAGAATCTTTACTGGAACATATAATTCTCCCCAGTAACAATTATTTCATCTGCAAGGATTAGAAATTGAATGTCTATTTTGTGATTCTTAGTGGACTGGATGTGCAGGCAAGCTATGATATATTGTTGCTGTATCGTGTCAGATTGAAATTATGGAGAAATCAAAAATATGACATTCTGCTATTTTTCCTTAACTGGCGAAATTTGACAAAAGTGAAATGATCTTGTCTGGTCAACACTCTTGCAAATAAGGTAATGCATGCATTTCTGTAATTTCTGTTCAAAATAAATACATATACACTTGATATTATAAATTAGAATGAACTTACACCAAATTTGTATGTCAATTCTTATTGTAATAACATTTTGAATTTTCACTAATGATTTTGCTAAATTAATGGAGTTTTTAACAACCTAATCCTGGTACTTATATTGAAGTACATGTAGCTTTTTTTTTTACAATTTTACTTCAATTTTGTTGTTTGAAAATGAAATTTTCAAATAAAAAAAAACTTCAACATAGTTGTTTTAGAAAATTAATATTTTAATCATCATTTTAAAATGAGTGATATAAAGCAATTAAAACATTCCAAACAATGTAAAAATAAATAATCAAAAAATAACATTTACCGGTACATTACATCAAACAATGTATAGGTAAACAACATTGACCTGTCATTTTGACCTTTCATATAGGCGTGTCTACCCCTAGTACATGGGTAGTGTTAGGACTCGCAGTTAAAACAGAAACAATGTATAGGTTTAGTGATATGTAGACAAGTTAATACTTATTTGTATGTTCCCCATATGTAAATGCACTTTCCATAATAAATGTTTAAATTAAAGGTCAAGCAGACAGGTCATTGTTGTTTGCCTATATATACAGATATATCCTTCTTTATTTCTTACAAAACCATATATTTTTAAAAATTCTCAAAAATTTATTTCTTGGTCAATTTCCATGAATTTTTCACCGTTAAATGTAAGATTGGTTGTAGTTTCTTCCAATAATTTTCAAAATACTGTCTGTTTTATAACAGTCAAGAAAACATAAGCTGAACAGCATTGTAAATTTTTAACAGCCATGTTAAGCAT
Source organism: Anadara kagoshimensis (assembly GCA_021292105.1). NCBI lineage: Eukaryota > Metazoa > Mollusca > Bivalvia > Arcoida > Arcidae > Anadara > Anadara kagoshimensis. The sequence continues at coordinate 59,698,379 of CM037861.1, forward strand.
GATTATGTAGTAGATTTCAATTTTAGAAATTTTCCTTTAAATTTAAAATGTTTATCTATTAAAAACAACAAAGTTTTCTTTTCTAATTATTTTTAAGGAAAACTTCAACAAATTTTACATTTAACGGTAAAAAATCATGGAAATTGATGAAGAAATAAATTTTTGAAATTTTTTTTAAAATATATGGTTTTATATGAAATAAAGAAGGATTTTACAAAGTGTCCCAATATATATTGCACCACTTTGTATATCAAACATGTACATGTATATAAATTAAAGGTCAAGCAGACAGGTCATTGTTGTTTGCCAATATATATATCAAACATGTACATGTATACAACATTCCTTAAAACACATAAAACAATGAACCAGCATTGCTCTAAATATGAATATAAAATCATGCATCTTATCATTCCTGAATGCATAAAAATAGCACCAAAATATTATACAGTTACACCTCAATTCATCACCTCTTGTTCAGTCAAAATTTGGCATTATAAAGGAGTTTGGCGATAAATCAAAGAAAAACATTTAAAAAATATATATTTGGACTCCATAAACAGTTGCAATATGCAAGGTGGTGTAGTTATCGAGAAAACATGTTTGCAATGAGATCCTCATTTCAAAAATATTGTACTGTGACAATACATGTACATGTGTTTAAAATTTTGGTGGACCAGGTAGATTTATACAACTTAATTTCATCTGTGTAAACACTGTTTGCTTGTGTATTCCACTTTATGTGACACATCTCTTACCTTCACTGTTGTTTTTTGGGAAATTTATGTTTCAAATTGGAAATATCTACCGGGTAGTTATTTTTCTGCAGGTAATTATTTAAAGCTGATTCAATTTTCACAAGCTCTGCTGTAAGTTTTCACAAGCTCTGCTGTAAGTTTTCACAAGTTCCGCTGTAAGTTTTCACAAGTTCCTCTGTAATTTTCCACAAGTTTTGCTGTATTTAATCACTATATTTTAGCTTGTTGTTGAGTCATCATAATGTATGTGTATTCTAGTGTTAAGAAGTTGAGCCTTAGTCTGTTCTGATAATGAATCGCTACTTAATGTCAGATCTGTCAAAGTTTCCATTGCTTCAAGTCTAGGAAGATCAATGTCTACAATATAAAACATAAAATTCTTAATTTCCTTATTTCTCTTAAGTGGCATGACATTTTTAAAGTATCATGATGCCATTTCAAAGGTGTCCCCAAATGTAACCAACTTGGAATCCATGTTTTAATATGCAAAATCAAAATATGAAAAATATGAATAGCCAATTGCACATCTACTCCACCAAAAGATTGTTCCAGTGAAGATTCATATAAATTTGTTAAAAAGTGTTCGAGAAAAATTGGCAGATAACATGTGGCATATAAAATGGAGTAAACATTATACAAGTATATTCCTGACTTTGTTTTGGAGACAAAAGACAGATTCTTTTTGTTATACACAATACGATTTCACATATATTCTCACCTGTAATTGTATTGTGGTTAGCCTTCAGGTGTTGTAATTTGGCACACTGGTATATAAATGACGGGAGATTACAAAATTTGTTGTTGGATATGTCTAAGCTCTGTAAATCCGAGATCGCTATCATTTCATCTGGTAAAGCTGTTAAATTGTTACTACTCAAATCTAACTCTGTAAAAAAAGAAAAATATTAGCATGTCTCCATGAATTTATGAGATATCATATCAATGAGGAGTATTTAACAGGGCATGGAGAAGGACCATCGAAAGAGAGTGAAAAGAGATGGGATACAATTCATGGACTGAGGCAACCAAAGAAGCGCCAGATAGAGGCAAATAGAGAGGACTTGTGAATGGCCAGATTCTCTTAGCAGAAAGATGGAAATATGTCAAGAATTCTAAAGAGATAAGCTGTTTTAGCTTGATCAGTGAAAAAGAAAAGGAAATAGTATCAACTAGTTCACCTGGTGCCAGGATAATGTGATGGGGGAGTGATATGTTAGTCTGCGGCATACTGACTGTGAGCTAGAACTTTAAAGTCATCCTGATTATGCACTAGTACAAGACAGACAATGCACTTACACATACAAGTATACACAACTTGATCTTAGATTAATCCTTAAAGATTAATAAACTTGCTCTTTACACAATTTACTGATGTGATGTTAAAAAACATCTACAACAATATTTTTGCATGGGGGATCTGTTGCACAATAACATATCATTTTTATATTTTATCAATAAAAATTATTCTGTACATAAAAAAAGAATTCTGGTTGATTACCGAGAAAGTATTGAAAAATATCATTTGCAAGGAATTTTTTATGTTGTGTCCAGGGAGCTCAGTGGCCAAGTGGTCTACAGTGTGTGCTTATGGTTCACAGCTTATGTCTAACTTGTAGCAGATCCTACTGTGAGAAAGTTTGTCAGTTTGCTTGTCGAAGGTCCATGGTTTTCTCCAGGCACTCCAGTTTCTTCCACCATCCCAGAACTGACTGCCTCAGTATAAGTGATTAAATCTACACTGAGACCTAATACTCTATTACTCTACTCCACAACTTGTGGAAAACAGCTACAATCACAGCATGGCAAATAAAAATAACATACATGTATGTATACCAGTATAATAGATAATAGCTTTTTGATACTTTACAAAAAATTCAAAAACATGTACTAGTACTTTTTATTTTAATATTACCCACCTGTTAATAGTGGAAATTTAGTTGGAAATTTGACTGGTATCCTCTTCAGCTGATTCTTGGAGAGGTCACAACCTTTCACAGCTGTATGTTTCATCACAAAATAAATACAATCTGGAATCTTTATCAACTCACAGTTTGATAGATCTACAATAAAATTCAATTTAGAAATCCAGAATTGAATTAGAAAATTGGAACACAGTTGTAGCATGAAAGATTGGCGGACAACATGACCAACACCCCTTAACGTTTGTGAGGGATGTATTGGAAACATTTACAGCACAATTTCCTGGAATAATGTTTTTATGAGAAAATGTGAACTTATATAATTGCATATTCATTCCACACCACATAAACTTTAAAAGATATCATGCATGTCCTTCAGCGGCAAACACCCTTGAGGGGCTAGCATTCTAATCTCATTGCTGCCACAGATTTTTTTAAACAAATTACTTTCCAATTTAATTGATTTAGATATTCTTGCCATTTCTCGGCCCAGTGTCAGCTAGGATATTGGACCAGTTGGGCAGTATGTATACCCGTGACTACGTTCTCCATGCACTACCACCATAATCAACATGAACCCTATATATGTCTTTCAATACTGGGCACACAGACAAATGCTATAACACCTCAATCACTACATTAGCTTGCTAATTATACAATGCCATAGACCTAATATAAATTAAGGCGAAGTGTAATAATAATAATAATATAATACATTGTATCTCTATTGTTTGAAATTCAATTACATTATTTTGCGGGGCCTATGTCAAAAGTTCATAGGCTTACAGAGAACCATCTAAAGTTAGCAAGACATTTATAATAATGGAGACTGATGATCGCAATATCACTTCACTTGAAGTTGGTGATGTCTCAATATAGGATCAATGTTAACAAAATCGCAACATCCTGTGTACGATATCATGAATATTAAAATATGTAGCTGAATAAAATCACATAAATCTTGAAAAAAATTAAACAAACTTTGTTTTTAAAGAAGAATACAAGTTCCTGTGGTAGGAGATCCTTGTGTCAGTTCAACTGTTCCTTTTGTAAATAAGTAAATAATTTCGTTACTCAGGACGCGTGGCCACGCCCACAGTAAATGTCCACTAAGCAAAACTTTATAACAAATAAATAATAAAAAGGGCTTTACCCAATTTTTCAGTTTCTTTAGCCGTCTCCATTCTGCGACACACTTTCGCAACTCCCTCAGCAGCTTCCTTCTCCGCCATACCTCGCACTGTCGGATCTTATTTCATGTTGTGACGTATACCGGATATAGCTATTTAACAGAAATCTATATACGGAATGTCTTCGGCGTACACTGAATATTGTCAGTGAATATCTTTTCGCCGGTTCATTCCCACTTAGCCAACATTTTGTAACTTTGTACCTATAGGTAAGATTTTAAATGTTGGATAAGTGGGAATTGGTGTTCGTTGTAGGATTAACAAAGACAATAGGCATTAATTACAAGGAGAGGGTAAAGTCTGTTTCAGAAAATCAATAACAAAATTTCAAAATCTGAATAATTCAATTCAAAATTCATATTTTATTTACGTCTCACCTTTTAAACATAAAAATATTTCTTTAAATTAGTTGTGGAAATATTTTACAGAATTACGAACTATATCAATAATATTACTTGTATCTTAATGTTTTGTGTTGTTCTTTTTTTTTTTTTTTTTTTTTTGTAAATTCAAAAATTGATTTTGTGTACAAGGAGATGCTATAATTTTTCCATTTTTCAACCATAACAACTAAAATTTCCTAAAAAAAATGTTGCAAAAGAAAAACTTAACTTGATAAATTTTTATGTTGAATTGTGTGATATTTCAAAAGTTCATTATAGGATTTGATCATGTCTACGTGGAGTTTCATGTTTCAGATCTGTACAAGTGGATTATTAAATAATTTCTCTGCTGATGAACCATATCAGACTTCCCCCCCCTCTCTCTCTCTCTCTCTCTCTCTCTCTCTCTCTCTTGTTTGTTTGTTAAAAAGGTATGAAGCTTTAGGTACATGAATTCACGTTTTTAGAGAATAATATTCACAACAAAGCTATTATAATCATGATTTAAGAAAGAATAATAATAAAAAGATTTTATAACATTAATAGTTTTTGAGAAAAAACTCAGTTATATTTCTTTTCAATTGTTTAACTTATTGAAACAGGGAAACATGCATATTTCAATTCATAAAAAATTAATTTAAAATGTTGGTTTAAAACTTGCAATATTTACACAGAAATGAAATAAAAGTTTACTACATACATGTACATGTATAGTGTATTTTGTTCATTTGACCAAACCTCTACAGACACATTAAATTTATTTAGAATATTCAGTACCACAAAACATTTATTTATTTATTTATTTATTTATTTATTTATTTATTTATTTATTTATTTCAAATATTTTTATTTATTTATTTATTTATTTATTTATTTATTTATTTATTTATTTATTTATTTATTTATTTGTTTGTTTGTTTGTTTGTTTGTTTGTTTGAATTGTTACATTTAACTTTATAATGAAATATTTATGTTTGAACTATAATGATATTCTACATTAAATATTCAGCACCACAAAACAATTTTGCTGAAAAAGTCTATAGAAAAAACTTTCCAGGTGAAATCTTAAATGTTTATTTAACAATTTTGGCTAAGTGGGAATAGGAAATTTTATAACGTTGGCTAAGCGGGAAGACACCCTTTCGCTAAGTGGTCCTAACGGGAAATATAAGAAAGTCGATTGGGGTGCTAAACCCCTCGCAAAACTAAGTCCTGTCTAGACGCATTTTCAATGTATTTTGCAGCGTTTTGATAGGTTAAAATACTGTGATATCAAGGCAAGATTATATAAAATAACCGTATAACACAAGTTATACAATCAACCCTCTCATTGGAGATGGATATGGGGGTACCCCGGAAAATTTTGCAGCGTTCTGAGTGAGAGATAATATTGAAAGGCAGTGAAATATTAAGACAAAATTGTACAAATAAATGCATGACATAATTATGTCCAATGAAAAAAAGAGAGACAGAGGTGGATTTAGAATTTTCGGAATGGGGGTGTATAATGTGAGAGCCGAAGGCTCGAACCTTCTAGGGGGGGTCCAGGGGCATGCTCCCCCGGAAAATTTTGAAAAAATGGCGCAAAAATCCTGCATTCTGGTGCAATATTAGCGACATAAAGGGGGGACTTATGCCCCCCTACGCCTCCCGCTGAATCCGCCACTGAGAGAGTGAGAGCTATTGACTGCCGGATGTGACCCCAATATGGTAATATAACAACCCATTTCTGTATTTCTGATCTCTCGTCTCTGGATGCTTGCGCCTTTGGCGCTCGCACCTAGCATTTATATAATTCTCACCCCCCCCCCTTTCAAAAAATCCCGGATCCGCCCCTGCCATTGGAGATGCTGTGAGCCGTTTCTAATGGTGAATTTCAAGACGCCCTTTTACAAGTATAATGATGAAATTAAGACATTTCCTGTTAAAGCTCTTGTTTTTTCGTTTTTTTAGCACTTACACTATAAACATAAACTTTGATACAAAATTTCACAAAACATACCGAAGAAAGAGTTCACTTATCCAATTTGCATATCCGCCATATTTGATGTTGATTAACTATTTTTCTTAATGACTCGTTATAGTATATAATTTAAATTTGGCGCTATACAGATCTTGCAACAAGTTGAGGAACAAATTTCTGCTATATTATTTAACCCTACACCGGTACAAAAACCATAGTCTTGTTTTTATAAAAATATTTTAAATTTTCAAGGTTCCTTTTAACTTTCAATTTACGAAGCGACGTCATTCTATATATAGCTATGTAACAGATATTCAGTTTTGACAAAATTGCAAATTCTGCTAACTTTGGCTCTATTTTTCAAACCATAACCACATGATCCCTATCGATTCGAATCGCTTTGATCATGGAGACCTGGTAAATTTTTTCCGTCACATGCCAACCTTTTCATCGTAGCTTTCAATTTAAGGGTTCCTTCTAATATCAAAAATAACAAAAATCGAAAAAGTGAAGAATTTTGAAACTTTAGGGAAAAACGCTGAAACCAACATTTAAACTAAGGAATAAAATAAACTCGATAGCAAAATTCATAAAGACACCGGTTATCAATTGTATAGGGGGTCAAAGAAGGGGCTAGACTTCAAACTAACTTATTTGTCGATAGATGTCTGTTTACACCTCTGGTTTTCATATCTTCCCGGGAACAAAACTTTGCGATCACGTGACCAAAAAGGGATATGAATATTAATGAGGAGCGAACTGTTTCTTCGACATGAATATTGCGGGGGCCTGGTCCCCCTTCTCTGACATTGGGCGGGGCCCGACCCCCCTGCTCCTACGCCTATGCGGTAGAACCTGACATTTACTCATTTTAATATATTTATATTAAAAATTATGAATAACTACCACAGCTCATTTATTTTAGACATTTTAATGATTTTGAATTACGCGCCAAATTATACTGATCGGAACTTATCTAATGGTAAGAGGAGTCGCGGGACGTAAACGTCCGATGTGTATCGAACAAAGACAAAAATAACCAAGCTAAACAACATGGCGTCATCGGATTAACGTGGGATGATTTTCCTCTGTTCAAAGGACATTTTGCACCTTGTTTTTGCGCATTTCTGACAGACAAATATTTTGCATTGTCTTGAAAACATTTACTTGGTATGGGAACATAACTTTTTAACATTTTCATTTATCTTTACCTCAAAAATGGATTCGGAAAAAAAGAAAAACAAGTTGAAACAAATCATTTTAACAGTACCAATGATAGGAAGCTATAGATAAAATGTTCTAAACCAATTACACTGCAGTCTCACTCCAATCACTAATTATAGCAAGTAATTAAATGATAAAACGGGTTAAAGAATGTAGATTTTATGCATATTGAATACCTTTTGGTGTACAGAAACAAAGTGGGGAGGGAGTTGCAGAGTCTGACTGTAACCTCATAGTGGCATTGTAATATCAGAAATATCAACAGATTTTCTCAAAATTTTATGCCAATATTTCAATTACATTGTATTATGGTGAAGTTAAGAATTTACTCGGTTATGACTCGCATACCCCATCATATGTCTAGGTTTCCACAAATTAAAAATAATTAGGAGCCAAATTTCCAAAATTTGTAAAAATATAGTCCTTTTTAAAGCGTTTTTTCACAAATTTGATAAAATAGGTTACTTTTTTAAAGAACTCGGAAATTAGTAGCCAATGGCGATTTTGGCTACCAGGAATGGAAACATAGATATGTTCTTGCCAAATTACAAGTTCTGCATTCAGTATAATTTGGCTGGTAAAGCCTGCAGGAGGAAGTCTTCTTGGGTCAGCACTTGGTCAGTAAATAAGTTAATATTTTTTTAACAGGAATTTCAGGTTGGAAATAATATATACAACCAGTATGTAATGTATATTTTTTCAGGAAAACTTTTTACATGTTTTGCTTTTCCTTTTCAGAAACATGGAAGATTTTAAACACACTTTTTTACGGCTTTGTCGTGACAACAATGTAGAACCTCAGGACTGTGTTGTTAGTCAGCTGAAACGGTAAATACTTATTTAATATGTAACAGCATGTATCCAGAATGTCAGATAGAAACAGTGTTCGAAATAAGTCAAAAATTTCAACCAGTCCTTGTCATGATAATTTCAATGTTTTCTAGTGTGGTATATACTATGAAAAAGTGATCAGTTCTTTGCAGAAGTTACCAGTGTAACAGGAAAGAGAAAAAATGCAGGATCGAACCCAGGACCGCCCACACTATAGGCTAATATAGGCGAGTGCTCTACCACTGAGCTACCTAGACTGCTACATTCCCCTCTCCCTTTTTTTAATTCAACTCCCTTGAATCGAAACCACCATGTCCTACCCCGGGACCAACCTTCCATTTATGTAACCCCCAAATGTAACGGGAAAGAGAAAAAATACAGGATCAGACTGGGGATTGAACCCGGGACCTCCCACACTATAGACAAGTGCTCTACCACTGAGCCACAAGCTACCCAGACTGCTACACCAGTCTGGAACTGTGGGACTGGTTGTTATTTTGAACACTGAATAGAGACATTTTTATGTTGGACTCAATTTTATGTCATGCCCTTTGCAGTGTGAGTGCCAGTGTGTGTTAAATTGTGTGTGTTTAATGTTATTTGATTATACTAGATGTACAGGGCTAAAGGTGAGCTTCTGTCCTGTCGCCAGTGTCAACATTTCTTAATCTTATAGATTTATAGTTATACTAATGTAATGTGTTTTTGTAAGGTTGTCAGCGACTTTAAAATGCTCTAATTGAAAGAACAAAAGGTTTATTATTGTAAGGACAAAAGAACATTATACTGTTTTACTAGAGTACTTAATTGTTCTTTCTATTAAAATATGTTCTCTGCATTCAAAATGAAATCATTGGATGTGAATTATTCATCAATGATGACATACAAGTATATTTTTCTTCTTGAATGAAGTTCATACAACTCATTATGGTGACACAGTTTTTAAAACTTTAAATTCATTCATTCATTCATTCATTCATTCATTCATTCATTCATTCATTCATTCATTCATTCATTCATTCATTCATTCATTCATCCATCCATCTGTCTGTCCGTCCATCCGTCCGTCCATATGTTTGTGGTTGGTTATTCATTTATTTTGTTTATTCATGCAGTTTGGAATCACCGAGAAGCAAACCAGTATTAGATTTATCAACCAACAGCCTGTCAGCTAAGACATGTAATATATTAGGGAAGGTTATAAACACAGATAGGACTTTTATAGAATATAAATTTGCTGATTCTATGCTTAGTGAAGATGGTAAGTACTGTTATTACTTTATGCAATACTGAGTGAGTCCGTGAAAAAGTTAGAATTGTTTTACTTATATCCAGGGTTCATTCTGGAAGGGTAGCTTACTTTTACAAATTACCGTACCCCATTGTAAAAGCCTTATTGGTGACCCATATTTAACATTACATAAATGTAAATATATAACTGTTACAGTGGTTTTGACAAAAGTTTTTGAAAATGTCCACTCTATGAAATCTAAGAGAGAAGACTGAATACCTTTAGCTTTATGGTTATCATCACAATTTTGTTGATAAGTATAATGTCTCTGTATTCAAAATTATCCTGGATATATTTGATATCCCATAGTTCTATTTCCTTTCATTTTCAATTTTGATTACACACATGGCAAGTGCATGTAGCTAGCTAAACCGGAGGTGCTTACCCTTCTGAAGCACTCAGCCTCATTTCCCTGGTGGAAGTTCACATGTTTTACTTAGTTTGCCAATTATAAAGTTTATATACCTTGCTTTGCAGGGCCCCACAAATCGCCAAAATCAGCTAAAAATCACCGAATTGGCAAATAAAACGCCGAATTGAAATTCGGTCATTCAGGTTTTTCCCCCTATAAACCTTCTAAATTTTGTCTTGTCAATTAAGATTAGTTCACAATCGAGAAATCACACAAGACTATAAGATGAAGCCACGTGTCCCACAGGTGTACAATCGGTGTGATAATTAATTAATCATTGACTGTGTAATAATCAACACCAGAGTTAATCCTCTAATCACTTAATTATTACCGAGACCACGTGTGTTCAACAAACCGTGTAAACAAAATACCTTACGAGACCTCAGTTTCATGTTTTAAGATGATTCAAACAGCGAGGTGAAACAAAAGAGCTGAAAAGAATACCAAATTAAGCATTTGAATATTAGTTGGCTGTTATTCGAATCCTATTTAAATATTCGGCACAAAAAAGAAAATCTCCATTTCTGGAACAGAGCTACTGTAGGCAAACGATGTGTATTGCACAAGGCAGATGAACAAAATTACCTTATTATGTATTCCTTATTCATAGGAATGCTGTATGACGATAATAAAATCATGATCTCTTTAATATTCTTCTAAATAAACTCAGATTTTAATGATTAAGACCATGTAAGCAGTAAAACATGTGTCAGCCATATTTTTTTTTTTTTACTTTAACCTGACAAATAGTCGTTACCCACTCTGCTTTGAATAAACATGTATTAAAGGAACATAATCATGATAGTGACAGAAAGTAAACAAAGCACATGGCTGTAGTCTTTCCCGACTTTGTGGTGACTGTTTGGATGAATAAAGTTTTTCATAAATAAAATGAAGAAAGAAAGGAAGCATCTGAAAGTAGATTTTTGCTGTGTAACATTCTAGACGAAATGTAAGCTCCACCAAAAAGCTCTATATAAACCCCAATGAAGAAAGGGGGGGGGGGGTATGAATGAGGTTTTTTTTTTTTTTTTTTTAGCGGTGATTTTTACCGCCGAATGACCTTATCGGCGTTTGTGGGGCCCTGCTCTGGCATTGTGATTTTTACACGAACTGGTATGTTTATGTTTGATTACACCTTTGATACAACATAATTGACATATGTATGTAGTGTATAAACATGTATAAAACTTATCTTTATATTTTATTTTTAGCTATCAAAGGTTTAGCATTTGGATTTTCAACTAATGTCCACTGTAGAAAACTTGATTTAAAGGTATGTGCTTAGAACTTTACTGCTAAGAATATAAATCTTATGTAAAATTTTTATGTGTGAAATTAAAATTCAAACCATTCCTTACCACCATAGGTAAAACCCTGACAGGTGACATTTAAAATAGTTATTTTTTCCTGTCTAAAGCTTGTACTGGCTGGCTCACATGTCTATGTAAAATAAATAAGGATGTCTATGTTTCCATAATTACAGGTAGTTGCCAAAATCTCCATTGGCTAGGAAATTCTTAGAAAGTCTTTCAAAAAGCAACCCATTAATTAATAGGTCTAGACATTAAGTAATGTCTTAAAAATTACTAGCAAACTCTTTGTTGGATACTAGGAGTGGAAACATGGCACTTTACAAATGAGACAAGAATATAGTACAATGTACAATAAATATTAAAGTTTAGTTTAACCAATTGAAATTTACTTTACGTTTTGTATTTGCAATAATGTATTCAAATATCTCACTTCTGCAAGCATTAATTTGGTTATTTATTGGTAAATGATAATTTCATAGTTACTGCGTTTACACCCTATCATAATAAAATTAATGCATCCTGTCATTTGACATGTGACTCATTTTTTCTGTGACCTTTTGAAGGATGTACAGTGTATAATGCTTTATTGAAACAAAAATATTATGACAGTAAATAAAATTACATCAAAAATTATTGTGATAATTCAAATCAGTTGGTACATTTTGATGTTATTTTTTAGGGAAACAACATTCGTGGATCAGGTGCAGAGGCTTTAGGTAAAATGCTAAGACACAACCATCATATATTAAGGTAATTAACATTAGATGTACAGTCAAACCTGGTCTTAAGGACTACCTAATAATACATATTATATCACAGGGTTCAACATTAATGGCTGCCATTGACAATAGAAATTGGTTGTTGGGGTAATAACAATGTTGTCGATCTACAGAAGGAGACAAGTTAAAAAATGGTTGTCAGGCAAATAATAATGTTGATCTGTTGAACAAGAGAAGTGAAAAGCTGGAGAATTTGTCAGTTTTACTACCACACTGAAATACGCTTCTTAACTGATTTTCACACGTAACTTGTCATAAGCTCCCTGTTAGTTTGTAAAAAGAAACTAGACAAAAATTTATATCCGTCCTGTGTATAACCCACATTTAGACATACAGTAATGTGTATTCAAATCAAGTAATACAGGTAAATTAATCTATCTGTTTTTGGTTTCTGTTACAGTGTAATACATGTATAACAAGAATGATTAAACTGTCTAAATACAAAATTCTGCAAGATTTTCATTAAAAATGTCAAAATGAGTCTACCTTAATATGGATTTTGCCAACAAGTTCGCCATTGTACCAGGTGATACCCCTTAATATCTGTGCGAAACACTTATTTCCGATGGATATTGAATCAAGAATCATTAATTTGTCTAAAAACACAATTCTGCATGATTGCCTTTAAAATGGCATAATGTCTTTTACCATAATATGGATTTTGCCAATAGGTTTTGTCACTGTACCAGGTGATACCCCCCTAACATTTGTGTGGGACACTTATTTCCAATGGATATGGAATTGCGTAAGATGATGTTTTTCTGTAGAAATGATGTTATGACGAATTTGCGACTGTAACATTACATGTTATTGATCACATGGTACAACAGCAAACCTTATTGATTCCCAAATTGGCAAGAGATATCCCTGGTTTTATTAGTTTATTTTGTATTATGAAGTCTTTGATTTTTATGTTGTAGTATTTGTTTGGAGTGGAATGCCTTGGGAATGCTTGATAATTCTTTTGCCATGTTTTGTGAAGGTGTTGGAGCCAATAATTCCTTACAAGCACTTGATTTACGGAACAACCAGATTAGCCATGATAGTGCTGCAGAACTAGCCTCGTCTCTAAAACGAAACTGTACCCTCAGAGCATTAGGTTTGTTGATTTTATGTAATTTTTTAAAAGTAATATTATTTTATTTGTCTCATGTAAACAAACACTCTGGGTCCATAGGTGTTGGGAATAGAACCCTACACTGATGACAGGGTAAGATAGAGATATTTTAGACAAGGATAAATATTTTTTTTTTCAGAAGGATCTTCAGCAAGTTCTTGACATTCAAAATATTCATCTGAGTTTGAGATATCTTTGTCTTACACTGTTATTGGTGTAGAATTCTTTTTCTGACTCATTTGCCACATACAAGTAAAACATGATTTGTAAACAAAAATTTGCATCAAATGCACTGTTTTTATGCCAAAATCTGTATCTTCCCAAAATGGCATATGGTAATTAATTTTTGTTCTTGAATAAAATAATTATGACTTGATCAATTAAGTTGGTGTAAGTGATTGTGACAATGTAGATGGGAAAAATAATCCCATCCCAGGATGGAATAGAGAAATCCCACATTGGAAAAATTGGGAGGAATGGTACACAGTACAGAAAACTCCATGGTTGAGAAAAATTGCTTGCTCTCTACCTCTCCTGTACTCTTACGGTACGTATAAATACACTTTTGGTTCCAGTGGGTTTTTTTTAAATATTCTCCATCTACTTGTATTAATGTCAAACATAGGTTTCTAAGTCAGAATATATTGATGTAAAAACCAAGGACTTAGTGAGTTATTAATATATGAATTTCAAGTTGGTACCCATATTGAACTGGTGGGTTTGAATTTTTGCTTTATTTCAAACACTAATATTACTGCACAGGGTTTATACAAACTTTACAATAAACAAACTAAATGAAATTAAAATGTATATTTTTACAGATTTGAGATGGAACAATGTTGGATTGTTAGGAGGCAGAGCGTTGGTTGAGATGTTACAAACAAATAAAACTCTATGTAGGTTAGAGTTAGCTGGCAATAATATCCCAGGAGATATACTCAAAAGTATTGGTAAGTACATGAACAGGATTTTAATACCTCCCGCAAACTAAGTTTAGGGGGTATATAGGAATCGCACTGTCTGTCTGTACATCCATGTGCCTGGCTGTCCATCAATCTTACCATCCATTCCAATACCCAATATAGTGTCCAATATATATATATATATATATATATATATATATATATATATATATATATATATATATCTTTTTTATGGATTTTGAATAGTTTCTACATTTTCCATAGTGTTAAGTGAAAATTCTAATTAGTTTTTAATAAGTTAATGTCACTGTCTATGATTTAAATTACCAAGTATTAACAACTAGAAATTCAAATTCTTGATTTAACAAGTAAAATTTGACAGTGGAAGCTAATTGTATCAGATTCTTTTATTTCCCAATTGTTTTCCTTTTGTATTACATTTTCCCCAGATTACTCTCTGTGTTTGTTTCTGTATGCACAAATTGACGACAATCAAAATGCTTTACTTTTAACTCTTGACCTTTGGCCTTTGACAATATAACCTTGACCTTTAACCATTTTGATTCATAAGGTACAGAATGCACCAAAAACACTCTATTTTACCTTTGTTTTACTCCAGAAACAGCCATAAGCCAGAATGAAGACAGAGCATTGATATCTAATGAACACAAAAAGAAAACAACAATATTAACTAAACATATCAAACAGATAGAGCAGGATAAATCAGTCCAGGTGAGCTACCAAAAACAAACATACTAATCCATGTCCCAAATTACAATCTTAAAACAAATGTAAAAACTTTGAAACTGGCAATTTACAATGTAGGTCAAACATGTGAACTTCCACCAGGTAAGTGAAGTTGGGTATTCTAGATGGGAAAGCACCTCCAGCTGTTTAGCTAGCTACACCCTGTACATGTGAAATCAAAATGGAGAATGAAAGGAACATGAAATTGTGGGACGACAAATATATCTAGGATATTCCTGGACACAGAGATACTAATCAACAATATTGTGATGATGGCTATTAATCTTTTTGGATGCCTTGATGAGCTTAGACTATCAGACAGGCATAGCAGGCCAAATTTGTCCAGATCAGCAATCAAACAGATAGAACAATACAATACTGCCTAGGTGAGTGGAGGAAGAGAGAAAGATGAAAATCTTTTTGTGGAATTTTATGAAAATAAACTAACACTGCAACACAAAAAATTCCTGATTTAGGTTGACTGATAAAAGATACAGTTACAGCTAATTAATTTGCTGATTTGCTAGATGACTTTTCATACATTAAATTTCTTGTTAATTAATTTTTCAGCTGAATGACCTTATGGATACAATTGACAAACAAGAAGAATTACTCCGTAAATCAAAAAGGTAAAAAAATGAAACAAAAACTTGTGCTATTGTTTTGAAAATCAAATGTATTGTACAAATAAAAATTTTCATTCAAATTATAAAGCCATGTATACTCAGTTTTATCAATCTCTGATGAAATGAATATTTTTATGTCGCAAAAAATTTAATTTATAAACCAGAGATAGACCTTGGAAATATACATGTATATAACAGTAAATGTATACACGTAAATGATATACATGTATAATGTATGCATTTTTTATGGTTATTTTTTGACAGGTGTCTACTGTTTTTAAGCTTTAGTGTTTGATAAATAATGCTTGAAGCAGAAATGATCTGTTTATTATTTATGGGAACATAATTATAATTATAGAGTAAATTTATATTGTTGAATTTTGTTGTCATTTAAGTATCTCAAATTTCTGGATAAGTCACAACCTCGTTTATCTATAACTTCATTTCAGTCAAACTAATTTCATTTTCCATTTACCCATGGAGATGGAGAGGTTCAGCTGTAATAAAACAGTTACATGTACTTGTAATTAAAATATTATTCTCACACCTGTGATATGGAAATCCCTTGTTTTCACCCATGTGGGTTTTTCTTTGTCTCACCCTAGGGTTGAGACAGGCTACACACTATGCCTAGATAAAAATCTGTATTCTGTGACCCTAGAAGCTTTTAATAGATTTTAAAGGAATAAGGTGTAAGAAAAAGAATCAATCACTACTTTTTTCTGGACCAAATATATAAGACCTTGGGTTGAGATTTCCCTATGATCTCATATGACCAGTAGTGATAGATGCTATTAATATTATCTTGTGTATTATTATTATATAGGTCATCAGCACATCAAGTCGGTCACTTACAAGAGACCTTAGAAGAAAGAAAATCAGCATTTAATACTCTGGCTTCCAAGTAAGTATAATATAGTAAAACTATTATTTTAACACAAGGAAGTTAAGTTGAGAACCTGGATGTTACATTAATTTTTCAATTTCATTCATGTCAGCATAAAAAATATGACTTGCTTTTGTGGAATTTCAATATCAATGTTTTCCATCTTGCTTTTAACAAATAATGATGGAAGAGTTAGAATATTGATACATGTAAGACATCATTTCATAGGTTTATGTTACAATTTTATATTGTTGTTATATATTGCCATCAAGCTGGGAATGTTGACACATACATATAACAGTAATCTTTGTATCATTTCATGTATAGGTACCCCCATTTCCATGCCATGTATTCATAATTCCGTAAAATTTCTAACTCAAAAATTCCAAAAAAGGTTACATGAGTGAAATGGAGCACATGAACACTCCAAAATAAAAATTTAAGTTTGATAGGTTACAGTAAGTGCTCTAAACAGGTTATGTCACCTAAATGACACTCCTGTTAAGGAGAGAGTGCATATTATCTTTGGGCATACCAAACATGTCTATGATTATGACATAAAAACACGTTGAAAATATTAGAACAGTTTGGAGGTTACCAGAATGTCCTAAGAAAACCACCTACCTTTTACAAGTGAACTGACAAACTTTCTCACCGTAGGATCTGCCCTGACTGGGGGTTCAAACCCAAGTTGTAAGAGGCACTGTGATTGCATTAGACCACTCAACCACTGAGGCTCTGGACTTGTTGAGAAAAAAAACCCAGTAATTTGCTAATATTCTATATTCATTATATGATATTTCAGGTTAGCGATGACAGAATCAGAACTTGCACTAACAGAACAAAAAGCTCATGACTTCAGTCTGTTAATAACTAGACTAAAACAAGAGTTAAGTGACAAAACTACAGTACATCAAGATGAACTACGCAAAGAACATGAGGTAAACACAACACAAATTGTGTCAGAGGTTTTATCAGATTTCAACCAGTATGCTTTTGGATATACAGTCAAACCTGTCTATAAAGGCCACCCAAGGGAACCAGTTAAAGTGGCCTTTATGAGCAGGTGGACTTTATATACAGGTCCAAATAATATGGATAAAGAACAATTGGTATACCATTCTACTGGCCTTTATAAGCAGGTGGCCCTTATATAGAGGTGGCCTTTAAGACAGGTTGGACTGTACATACTACTGGTAGTATATTTCCTCAAATAGCTATGTACATGTAGTTTTGATTTTTCTTGAAAATGAAAAAGAAAAATAGTGTTTTAACTCTTCTTTCTCACTGAAGATCGTTTAGTTGTCTAGATTATGATTTACAAGTGGAATGCAGGTAGTTGATGGTGATCAAGTCACTATAGAATGTATGTCACTATATTAAAAAAATCACTTGCTCCTGTTGTATTTGAGTAACGTTAAATTGAGATAGTGAAGACAAATAAGGATATGGAGTCTTTTTAATTTTTTGATAAGTTGAAAATTCAGGATACATTGCAATTTAGGAATGATATGAAAATGCAAAAAATGTGGAGATTAGATGATTGCTAGTTAATTTTTTTTTTAGTAAAATTGGAAGTACACTGAAAATTCATTGGAGTCAAAGTGAAAGGTATTCCTGATTATAGTTTACCTATGATATAAAAAAAACATACTACTTTATTTTTCAGGATAGAGCAATCAATGAAGCAAAATTATACAAAGAAATATCTGAAGCTTTTGATAAGAATGCACAGTTAGAAACAAAGGTAGGATATTTGGTTGTGTGTGGGTGTGGGTAGGGGGTAATAGGGTTGTAATGTGTGTTTTGTATCTCCTGTACAAAATAAATATAGCTTCTGTCATACCCCCACCCAGCAAGATTATGGAGTTCAATGCAAAAAGTGCAAGTTTTTTTGAAAAACAAATTATTGATAAAATAGATTTTGCAAGTAAGCTCAGGTAACCCATGTAACTACAATTGTTAGCATACCTGTGTGATTTTTGAAGAGCCATGCCATATAAGCACTATCATTAGCATTTTATGTTAAAGTCGGTCTTGTAGTAATTTTGTACTATACTTTATTAATCTTTTACATCAACACCATGTATCAATAGTTAAATTGTGAAGTCATAAAATTCATCAATAGTTGCCATGAGACATATTTCAGAAAATCAAACACAAAACCTGCTAATATGACCACCTGGTCATCAAGACAAGTGTTTCAAGATCTATTTTCTCTATATTTCAACCATAAACAACCTTGTTATAAAGACCACCTGTATATGAAGTCCATATTTTTTTAGGTCTCATAGGTGGTCTTTATATACAGTTTTAGGTGTATAGCGTATGGAATACCATGGTAAATAGTGTGGTATTAAATTCTTTTGATAACTGACTCTATTTTTCACCATTGTTTGAATCATTTTACGCTTCAGTGAAAAATGTATATCATTATTTTTCTTGTTACCATGGTTACAGAATGAAGATTTAGACAGGAGATGTAAACAACAACAGGATCAGATATTTGAACTCAAAGAACAGATCACACACTTACAGGCAGAGGTCAAGTTGAAAGGATCACATTTTGATGGTTTGTTTAATTTTTATAATTCATTTCTCAAGCATTTTGATCAGTCAAATCTGTTATTGTTGCATGAGAGGATTACATGTGTAGCTCTCAGTAACTTCATGTTATTATAAGAGATGCATAGAGACATTTGAATTTCTACGCCATATTGATGCTGATCTTTTACTCCATACAGCTATATTATTGTTTAAATTGCTGAATTGCTGTTGAAAAAAGTCTATAAATTGAATTATAAGATAATTCCAACTAGTTCTCAAAAATTTGTTTTAAATATAGTCAGTATAATGAAGAAAAAAATCTGTGCATATATAAATTAAGAAGGTCAATTAAAACTCTACTGTTAATAATAACAGTAAAACTGATTGTTTTGTGTCAGAGTTAGTTTATTTATGTTGAGGAAAAATCTATAATATCATGGGAAATTTCCTGTTCCTGTTTCATACTTTTGCAATGGTCGATACATTAACCTTTCAAACCCGCTTTGAAATATTTTGTTTCCCTAGTAGAGAAATTGTGAGAAGTTACATGTATTTTTTCTTTGTTGTTGGCTTTTGCTAGTTGTAATGGACTTTGTGATTCGCTACATTATTTTCTATTTTGTTGAATGGTATACTAGCATTCAGAAAGTTGTCATAAGCAATTACAAAGCATTTCAGAAACATTTTCACCTCTGTTCTACATAAACTTGTGTACATGTACAGTTTACCTTGGTAATCTGAAAGTTAAATTTATGTCCACATTCATACTTATTACAATTAAATGTTCTTTATTACAGAAAGAATACAACAAGAGAAGAACAGACATAAAGATGATATGAGAAATGCTGAACAAATACGACAGAAGGAGGTAATTAATTGATGCACAACTCTCACTCCTGAGATAACAGATATCTCACAGTTTACCGATGTGAGATTAATAGAATATACCCCTGCTTTGTAGTGGAGACATAAAAATATCAACCTGGGGGATAAAACTCTTTCATTTCAAGACTGAGGCTGGTCTGGAAAAATAATTTCATTTGGAATATTTAGATTTCTACAGTATACCTTCTCTACATGACACAAAAATAAAACATTTGCTTATGTTTTATTTTGATTTAAATCACTTAGATTTGCATAGACCACCATCCGTCAAAATGAAAATAAAAGTTTGCGAATACTAATATTTTGAAACAGCAATTTTTGTAAATATTATTATTGAAGTGAAAATTTCCCGAGTCACAGTATATAATGAATTTAGTGAGTTAGAGAAATATTAATAACACAATATTTTATAATTGAAACTGGGTCCTTATTTCAATCTGAAATTATCCTGTACTAAAATATAAGGTGATTTATTTAATCTGTTGATTGTCTCATGTTGCCAGGTTGCAAGAACGCGGCATGAAGCTGATGAAGCAGAAAGTGCTCTAAGGGAGAGAATTCAGCGATTAGAGATGTCACGTTTGGAGTT
The DNA here is from genome assembly GCA_021292105.1 of Anadara kagoshimensis. Classification (NCBI taxonomy): domain Eukaryota; kingdom Metazoa; phylum Mollusca; class Bivalvia; order Arcoida; family Arcidae; genus Anadara; species Anadara kagoshimensis. The sequence goes on from CM037861.1 coordinate 59,718,765, forward strand.
AGAAGAGGAAGTCAGTCGATTGAAGAATATCAACATGACAGATAAAATGCACCATGAAGAGCAATTATCACTTGCCAAACAAAAAATTGTTGCTGAAGAGGTGGGTGGAAAAATTACAACTTCATTATCCTGGGAATATCTCAAATTTTTTGATATACAACCGGCAACTTGAAATCTTTATTTAGTCTATGTTGTAGTCAGTGTTTATGTGAAATCATTTAAAACATGTATCAAAGACATTTTGTAAATTACCTTGGCTTCTTGAGTATCACATTCTGTATGTCAGTCCCTAAGTGTCATTTCGCTAATACATATGTAAATTCTCAAAAACTATCAATGTGAATATTAAAAACATGATAGATAGGCCATTATCTCCCTTTCCTAAGAAGTGTCATCGTTCTATATATACCTTCCATGGTCATAGTTGATTTCCAGCATGTGCTAAATTTGGTTTTTAGCTCACCTGAGCCAAAGGCTCAGATGAGCTATTGCAATCTATCACCGTCCGTCGTCCGTTGTCCGTCGTCCGTCGTGCGTCGTGCGTCGTCCGTCGTGTATAAACTTTACATTTTAATCTTCTCCTCCAAAACTACTGGGCCATATTTGATGAAACTTGGTGATTATCATGCCTAGGTAACAGCCTTTCAAAATTGTGTTCGGGGTTTGGCCACGCCCAACAAGATGGCCGCCATTACTAAAAATAGCAAAAAAAAAAAAATCTTCTTCTCTGAAACCAAAAGGTGCAGGCAAATTTTAATTGGATATTTGGATTCAGCATACCTGGGAACATCAAAATTGTGTTTTTCATGAAAATTAGACGAAAAATAGGTTACGCGTTTTTTGCGTAAAATTACGTAATTTTTAAAATGAGACATTTATTGTTATAACTTCATAATGGCTGAAGATAATTGTATGGAGTTTTCACTGTTGATCTTGTCTTGCAATTTTCTTCCAATTGATGTCAAGGTCGAAGGTCAAGGTGACCTTTGATAAAAAAATGCTATTTTTTTAACATTTCTTGTGATAATGGCGTAGGATTTTCAGTTATTTGTAGGTATTGACATGACGATCATTTTGATACATAGATCAGGGTCATGGGTTCAAAGGTCAAGGTCACAGATGTCCAAGAATACCAAAATAGTTAATTATCTGCAAAACTATGAATTTTTTGTATAGGCATGTATATCAGAATATTGTAGGTAATGGCACAATGGTCATTTTGATATATGAATAAAGGTCATGGGTTCAAAGGTCAAGGTCACAGATGTAAACAAGTACTGAAATGGTTAATTATCTCAAAAACTATAAACTTTTTGTATAGGCATGTATATTGGAGTATTGTAGGTATTGGCCTAATGATCATTTTGATATATGAATGAAGGTCTTAGGTTAAAAGGTCAAGGTCAAAGACGTGAACGAATACTTAAATGGTTAATTATCTCAAAAACTATAAACTTTTTGTATAGGCATGTATATTGGAATATTGTAGGTATTGGCCTAATGATCATTTTGATATATGAATGAAGGTCATAGGTTCAAAGGTCAAGGTCATAGAATTGAACTAATACCTAAATGGTTAATTATCTCAAAAACTATAAACTTTTTGTATAGGCATGTATATTGGAATATTGTAGGTATTGGCCTAACGATCGTTATGATATATGAATGAAGGTCATAGGTTCAAAGGTCAAGGTCATAGCTGCGAACGAATATTTAAATGGTTAATTATCTCAAAAACTATAAACTTTTTGTATAGGCATGTATATTAGAATATTGTAGGCATTTGCACAACGATCATTTTGATATATGAATGAAGTTCATAGGTTCAAAGGTCAAGGTCATAGATTCAAACTAATACTTAAATGGTTAATTATCTCGGAAACTATAAACTTTTTGTATAGGCATGTATATTAGAATATTGTAGGTATTGGCCTAACGATCATTTTGATATATGACTGTTATATTCATGTGATATATGAATCTGTGACCAAGAGTCTTTGGGAAATGACTCATTCATAAATCAGTAAACTACAGTTTTCATTTTAAGTTTTTGAAGTTTCATGCAATAAACACTGCCATCTGTTGACAAAAGAAACTATGTCCCCAGTTACATGAACATGTAAGTTGTTTAGTTTTCCTATTTTCTTTGTATTATTCACCTACAACTTTCTGTATTTCATTTTTACATGCTGTACATTTTCAGGATAATCGACATAAACAGTTAGAGGATAAATTAAGAGTTTTACAGGCCACAAAGGATGAAGTACACAGCAGATGTAGTCAGCAGTCTTCTGTTATATCAGAGTTACAATCTAAAAACGGTAGCTTAGTTCTGGAAGTGGAAACTATGAAGAAACGTGTGGAGGAGATGAATGAGGTACTGTATTGACATTTTCACTTTTGTTTTTCTGACTACATAATGAACAAGTGGATACTCTGTCCTCTTTATGTTGAGTGCAAGAGGAGGAAGCAGCATCTCAAATTTTAAGGTCTTCTATATAACCCGGCCAAGGATCAAACACACCACCTTCTGTCTGTAACCACTGAACCACCAAAGAATAGAACTACCTGGGAGTAGACATGATTCTGTATCAACAGGATTTCTTATTTATCAACAGTTCAGTTTGATTACCAGCCAGGTCTAATACAAGATCGAAAAACGGATAGAGACTGTCTTATGTTACTTTAATAACTGACACCAGTTTTACAGCAAGCTTAAAACAATGAAAGAATTATCACTACCTATGCTATAACTTATGAGAACATCAATTTTAATTTCTGCATATTTAGCTGTTGATTTATCAATATAAGTGTAATTAATAACATTGACTGTGCATTCAGTTAATACAGTATTTTTTTTCTGATAAAATTTCAGTAATCTTGAGTAGTTGCTTTAATTTGACTGAGAAAATTTGAAATCTTATGGACAGGAATTGAGTTTGGTTGTTCAAGTAGGAATATTACTGAATATTAAATTAAATTTTACTCCCACCACATACAGTATATGTTGGACATTGTGTTTATACATTTCAGATCAGGTTTACTTTTTCCATATGTTACCAATTCAAAAATAATGAAAATCTGGCTTAAGACATGATTCCTTATACACATGTTATATTTCAGGAACTTGCTGCAAAGAATACAGTAACTTTATCTGAAGTTGGAAAGGTTAAGATAGAACTAAACCAGACAGTTAACAAACTGGAGGCTGAGAGATCCATGCATGCTGAAGTCCGAGATAAATTAAATGATTCTGATAGAAAATTATCTGGTAAGTTATTATAACCCCCACATGTGCTGTGTCCACTGAATATCCAACATGTCTCTGGATTTTCATCAAACTTAGAAAGAATGTAAACCAACATGAGACAAAATATAACATACAAAATTTAGGTGCATAGATTAAGGTTCATGACCAAATGACAAAACCTATGAAGGGGGTATAAGTCAGCTTCACTGACAGTTCTAGTTTTTTTAACCTGCATTCTCAAAGTGTATTCAAGCTTGCTTCATAATCCAGGGTTATGTGTTTAAGTTTTTCATGGTTCAATCTTAAAAAATCAGAGGAGATGATGTTGCATTTAAATTATACATTTATATTTTACTCCTTAGTTGATTTTGACAAAAAAAAAATAGCTTTATAGATTATTTTATTTTGTGATTTAATTAGGAATTATTGATCAATAAATTGAAATTTAATTGTCCTCTGTGAAAATTAATTAGGAATTATTGATCAATAAATTGAAATTTAATTGTCCTCTGTGAAAAAAAGTGTGTTAGGGGATAAAGGTATGTCCTTTGTATGTCTGTTCAAATTTTGTCCCAACCTGTTCATTGTAATCATTTATTGGATTTTCATGAAATCTGATTTCATAATGTGCATTTTGTTGGCATAATCTGGTGAAAGGATTTTTCAGTTACCTTTTCACTGAATGCTTTGCATATATAGAATGTGACTTACTTCAATAATACATGTGTATGTTTTAGTTTTTTTGATTACAGTCACCACTTACATGTATGTTTGAAGGTCTCAGTATAAGTGAAATGTTCTTGACTGGGACATTAAACACCATTACTCAACTAAACTTAGTTTTAAACCCCACTTGTGTTTGTCATTTGGCATGTTAAAGGGTTTTTCTGAGTACTCCCATTTCATATCCACCAACTCTGAACCGACTGCCTTGTAAGTGAAAAAAAATCTTGACTCTGCCGTAAAACATCATTTCTCTGTTACAAATCCTGACCTTGTGCTGGTTCAATTCTTGCTTTATCCATAAATATAATATATATTGAAGTACATATATGTTTATTTTACAGAACAACTCTTAAAACACAGAGAATTATTGGAGGAAAAAGAATCTGAATTAGACAGTCTAAAGAAAAAGTTAAAATCCAGAGAGCTAGAATTATCAAATGTCCGAGAAGAGGAAGCACAAAGGGCACAAGTGTTACAGATGGCCATTATGAGTTATATGAATAAAGCACCACCTACTGGTCACTGACATGAATAAAGCGACATCTACTGGTCACTGACATAAATAAAGCACCATCTACTGGTCACTGACATGAATAAAGCGACATCTACTGGTCACTTACATAAATAAAGCACCATCTACTGGTCACTTACATAAATAAAGCCCCATGTATTGTTTACTGACTTGAATAAAGCGCCACCTTTTGGCCATTGATTAAACTAAATTGATTTGTAGCAAATGACGATTTTTATTTTATGTATAAATAAAAAAAAAGGCAAATCTTCAGAGATAACATTAATTTAGTTATTACACAGTCTTGCAGTCAAAATGTTCGATTCAAGAAAACTGAATATGAAAACATTTAGTAGTTTGTGACTTGCCACAGTGAATGAGTAAAAACTATATACACACAGTTAAATTGTTAAATCAGTATTTTGATGTTAATTCCATTCTGATATAGGTTCAATGAAATTTTGTAGAAGTTAATCTTCAGATGAAACACATGGTTTAGAAAGGATAAAAACGGATTTATAGTGTTTGATCATATATGCAAATCTTCAGCAACAGGTTCATGAATGTCAAATTCTGCACTGGACCTACAATCGGTCTCAAAGTTTTAGCTTATGCTTCTCAAGCTTTGATATGGAAATTAGCTTTAGTATCAGTAGAGATTAAGGATTTTACTCATATTCATGTCATGTATACCATATACATACAGCATTTTGTCTCTTTTCATAAGGCAAACTTAGGTTTTAGCTTTGGCAGGGTGTCACCACATTTTTGCCTGGCTTGTTGCCAATAAGGCAAACTTGGTTTTAGTTTTGGCAGGATGTCTCGGCATTTTTGCCTGGCTTGTTGCCATAAGGCAAACTTGGGTTTTAGTTTTGGCAGAGTGTCACAGCATTTTTGCCTGGCTTGTTGCATAAGGCAAACTTGGGTTTTAGTTTTGACAGGGGGTCTCAGCATTTTGTCTAGATTGTTGCCATAGGTGCTGGGGCGAGAAATCCAATTCTGTGGAATTCATGTCAATTTATAGTGCACATTTATGCAATATAAAAGAAACTAGTTCATTGTCTTATAAATTTAAAGGTATTAACATTGTGGATGAGACATGGAATTCTTGTTTTAAATTAAGGTTCACATTTATATACTAGTACATTACTAAATCACTTATAAGTCATTGGTGTTGTGTTATATCTTGTTATTTATGAAGCATATTTACAAGATGCATGTAGTAAGTAGAATAATATTAGAGGTATACATGAAAGTTTTAGTAGCTAAATTAAATTCTTGTCAAAATATGTTCTCAATCACTAAATCTCATCGCACTGATATTTTGGTGAATTAGTATGAGAAATAATATTATGATTTACTACTACTCATTAATAATGAAAAGTAATATTTACATTTGTAATTTTTTTCTATAAAAGTCTGTTTGAGAACAAATGTAATTATTTAGCCATAAAATACAATTAATCTATATATCCTAGCTCTCTATGGGTGTATGTTTTAGGAGTATAAACATAGAGGTTATTACATCTGTTGCCATAGCGATAATGATGTAAACCATTAACACATACACTGATTTACATTTTAATTTATTATTTTTATGTACATGTATTTTAAAGTCTATCTGTGATAACAATAATATACATTATACATGTATGTACCATTATATGTATAACAGATGTAATTTTATATTAAAAAACAAACTAAGAAGCACCGTTAAGTTTTATATTTTGTTTGCACGAGGTACAGGAGTCCTTATATCATAAACCATATGTCAGCATCATTGTCCAATGTTAACATATTTACATTTGTGGTTAAATTTTGATTGTCTAGATGTGCTGTACCACTATAGTAGCTCATTTGATAGTTTTTGCTTCGTATGTGGGAGGTTGGTGATCGAATCTTGACCAGGGTCTGACCAAGACTTGAAAATAGGTAGAGACAGTGCTTTCATCAAGCACTCAGCATTTAGAAATGAAAGTCAAGGGGTCCTTTTGAAGAAACCTTTAAAAACTAATTCACTGTGTCATGGCAGGTGATGCACGTTAAAAAACCCTCCCTGCTCATTCCCCTAATCACACTGCAAAGGTAAAAATTCCTGCCACTTCACCTATATCTAGTGATATCTTGATATTAGTGAAATATTCTTGACTAAGAAAAAAATCCATCAAATCAATCAAACAAACAAACCCTGGCCTAGATATGACTAAGACTTGAAAATGATACCGTAGTGACTGTTCTCGAAATGAAAGTAACAGTTTCCTTCTGAAAATACCTAAAAAAATTATGCCCTGTGCAACTTCAGGTGTGGTATGTTAAAGAACCTTCCCTGCATATTGCCCCTGAGAACAAATGCAAAGGTAAGAAAATTCTGCAACCTCGCCTATAGATGCTACAGCTGGTGAATAAGTGAAATATTCTTGACGTGCATGTATAAGGCCCAAAAGGCCTATAATACTCAATTTGCAAAATTTGACCTCATTTGCATAATTTGGTCAATGAAATTTTTTTTTTCGAAAAAACCTGTTACATGTGTTGAATGGCTAGGTATCTACTTTCTATATTTCAAATTTGAAGAAAATCAAAGAATCTTGATTTGGGGGTAAAGCACCATTACTCCTCTCTTTTCCAAATTGGATTCTAACATAGGGGGTAAGAGTTTTAAGAATACTGACAAAATAATCATAGAAGTAAATCAAACATGTAAATTTTGAAAATCCATATATCTATATGGCTATAATGATTTTTTAGCATTAGTGATATCTCCGCAATCAAAGCCTTGCATGTCAAGATACAAGGGTGGTAGCCAAGTTGGGTTGTGGTCACAACATAAGCAGATTCACAGCAAATTTGTAACAAAGACTTGAAAATGGGAATGGCTTTTTGATGAGCACTTGGCATTTACATTAAAAATTTTTAGGAATTGCTTTCTTTTTCTAAGCACTCAGCATTTAGAAATGAAAGTTGATAAGTGACTTTTTATTTGCTAAGCACTTTGCATTTAGAATTAAAAGTTGCTGTTGTTCGAAAAATGCCTTAAAAACCAGAGCCATGGTATTATACAGAAAATTACCCATACTTGTTATTAAACAGGTATTATTTCTGTAACTTTACCAACACTTGGAGGCACAGTTATAAGTGAAATAATCTTTATCTTGTTAAACTATTTAATCATTAAATAAATATAATGTTGGTGTTTATAATTTTTATTTTTCAATATTTTTTGGTTCAATATATAACATTACACTTTTATTACAAATACATGTAGAGATATATTGGTATAACATTATGACTTATAATATTATAAAAATAGTTTATATATATCAAAATTCAAAATATGCAATACACACTGTGTATGTATATGTAAACAATATTCAAATGTATGTAGATAAATTTTGATTTATAAAAATACAAGATTGTATACATGCAAACATATCTTACTTCCATTAGACAAAATAATAATAATCATGATTATTGGTGAAAGGTACAGTAAAACTAGTATAAAACTAAATAGATAAAGGGACAATGCTGCTTTAAATTATTCAAAATTCCTGGTAAGAATTTTTATAAACCTTAAACACGTGTCTGAAAATCATCCTAGATTTGCAAATGCAAAAATAAAAATAATATACGTCTTCTTGTAATCATATTTATGAGCAATTTCATGCAAGCAAAAATAAATAGGTTTATCTAAAGAAGGCCCATTTCAGGATTTCAGTTGTAAATATTATATCAAACATATACTTTATTTTTCACTCTTGTGTTGATATGGTTGGACTCTTGGAGATTTTTTAACAAAATAAATGGTAAAATGCAAGACCTGGTACATAAATACATAGCTGAAACTAGGAACTATGTGTATGGTTTTTTATGTCCCAGTCACAATTCTTTCATTTATATCAAGGTGGCCATTTCTGGTATGGTGAAGGAAACTGGAGGTCCAAGAGAAAGCCACAAACCTTAAGCAACCAAAAATCTTTTTTACACTAGTAATTGCCTAAATGAGATTCAAACCAAGGCCTTAAGAAGCACTGTGATCCATAAGTGAATACTTGGACCACTCGGTCACCAAAGACTGTAAGGGACATGAAGCAAGGACCTTTAAGGCAAGAAGTTCTATGTATTTAAATGTAGGTAAGTTTATTTAACCTTTACAATACCACATACACACCATTGTACATATCATTGAATTTATAACCTTTATTATAACCCAGTGATCACCTTGTGAGCACATCCATGATTGTTTGTCCTAACAGGCTACTTCTGGAGCGGGGAGGTCCTTGTATACAGGTGATTTACTATTATCAATAACCATTGTACACCTTCCTGTAACTATCTTTTTAATGAACAGTGTTTCGTAGAACACCACCTGGTGAGCACATTCATGGATGCTCGCACTTATATGGATATGTCGCCTCTGAAGCAGGGAGGGAGGTCTTTGTATACAGGTGATTTACTATTATCAATAACCATTGTACACCTTACTGAAACTATCTTCTTAATGAACAGTGTTTCGTAGAACACCACCTGGTGAGCACATTCATGGATGCTCGTCCTTATATGGATATGTCGCCTCTGAAGCAGGGAGGGAGGTCTTTGTATGCAGGTGATTTTGGTGAAAGTTTTACTCTTATCACAAACCATTGTACATGCTAAAACATGTAGGGTTATCTTTATAATGACCTGTGTTTTGTAGAACGCCACCTGGTGAGCATATCCAAGGGTCATTAGTCACATTCTGCCAGATTTTTAATTTACTCTGCAACAGGGTATAGACTTTATTATAATTTGGATCACCAGCTAAATTTGTTAATTCTTTTGGATCGTGAAGTATGTCATATAGCTCCCAGCGATCCCTGTAATAGTAGTTCTGCAGTGTTTTATACCAGTTTGTAGGCTGATGGTTGTGAGTCCTGTTTAATAGATCTTGAAAACAGGGTGAAATGAAAAAATCTTGGTCTATCGAAAATGGCATCAAATAATTCAAGTTCTCTATGAGCTTATATTCCTTGGTTCTAATGACGCGCATGGGATAATACATGGTGGCTTCATGTAAGTTATGGCTGGCATACACTGTGTCCCATTCGTAGTTTGGTTTCCCATCAAGCAACTGTAGCATCGACTTTCCTGTTAGAGTGACATGGTATTTGTTAAGCTTGTAAGATGGATATTTAATACTGAACCAGTCAAGCACTGTTGGGACTATGTCTGTTAGGCTAACCATAGCATCAGTTTCCTAAAATAAAAGAAAAATTAAAAAAATAAAAGATGGATCATATGTATACACCTAGAGCAGAGACACAAATACCACCACCACCACCACAACCCATCCGAAAAGGGACACTAAGTTTGGTATGCTACACATTGTCTCAAGTTGGTTTACATTTGTGCCAAGTTCGATCACAATTCATCCATAGATATGGACAATATGGAGCAGACATGATATTGGGATAAACCTTGAGACAGACGGACAAATACATATTTGTGATTACTCTATACATGATGTATCCACCTTAACTTTGTTGGGGTGTAATGAAACCATATAAGAGTGTCCATCAACAAATTTGTCACCCTGCTCATGGCCACAGTAGTTTGAAGTTACAAAGTCTATTTTTTTCTTTATAAATATTATAAGTCTATCTCAATTTATTTCCAAACACCTTCATAACATCAAAATCTGACTGAACAAATGATGGCAATGAATAAGGATTTAACTGTAGTATAGTGCAACAGGAGGGAGGAAACACCAGAAAAAAACCCACTTCCTCACAGAGTGCCCCGGCTGAGGATCAAACTAGGCCTTCCCGAGTGAAAAGCAAGCATTCTACTACGAGTCTAAAAGATCCGGACTAGAAGGCCTGGCAGTAAATCACTCTATTATATCTACTATATACAACACAAATTTACCATGTCTAGCTTAGCCCTGCTACAATAGGGAGGCCAGGGTGGCCTAATGGATAAGACGTCAGTCTACAAATCCAGCGTCTCTCATCTCTGTGAGTTTGAGCCCTGCTCAGACCACATGTGAGACAGTAAATTTTTCATGCTGTTGGCCTTTACTGGTTCACCTGGTATCAGTAAAATGTGATTGGGGGAGTGGTACGCTTGTCTGCAGTGTACTGACTCTGAGCTGGCCCGTTAAAGTAGTACTGAGTGCACACTAGTACAAAGCAGACCATAAAACACACTTGCACTTCACATGCATACATGAATTTGTTTATAGATTAATCCATAGAGATTAATAAAAATAGTTCTTGTCGCGAATAGCTGAAAAATTGCTAATGAGACGTTAAGCAACATTCAACCAACCAACATACAACAAACTACAATAGGAATAGAAAGAACAAAAGTAGAATGGAAAAATGTGACAAAAAAACAGACAAGAGCAGCAGTAGAGGTAGCACTGTAGAAGTAGTCAAATGCCCTGTGAAGACTGGGTTGTGATACTTAGGTCCAGGGGAACCCCCATGTGACCTAATAACTATTTATAGACAAAATTATCTTTATGTAGAGGTTAAACTTGATTGAAATATAAATAAAATAAAGCTAAAATATTATGTTTACAGACAGGTGAAGTTTTGGCTATAACAGGTTTTGTTGTATTAAACAGTAAAACAAACTGTACTACGTCCTTAGGTCTAGTAGTATAAATAGTCAGTTGTACATGTGGCAATTTGTATTCTGTCTGTTCAAAAGCTACACCAGTGATTAAAGTAGGGATTCTTTTGTTTAATATTTAATCATTTTATGGGAATTCATTCACTATACATTTATAATTATTGATTTAGGAATCACCGTTTCTCTCTGGTTGTCTGTTCCAATATGATGTAATGTGTCACATTTCAAATTTAGGTGCATAGGTCAAATGTAACGGTCACAAGTTCAAACGTTTTAAATAACAACAATGTTGGCTATGGGGGTATTTGTCTCTCAATAATAACAAAACATTTTATATACCGACACTCTTGTCTCTTATACTAGCTTACCTGCCCCATGTTGTTTATAAAATGGTGAATTTAGGTGCATATAGGTCAAGGGTCAAAGTCACAAGGTCAAATTTTTTAAATAACAACAATGTTCATTATGGGGATATTTGTCTCTCAATAGAATCAATTAAAGTGACTACAAAATATTTTATGTATTTTTATCCCTAATACTTACCTGCCCCCATGTTGTTTTATGAAATGGTGAAGATACCAGCATTGGTTCACCCATTCCTGAATCATAAAGATTTGTGCGGCCATTTGGATAAGGTATGCCATTATCTGATGTGTATATAACTAGGGTGTCCTCAAGGTGACCTGATGCTGCCAATTCTTTTAATACTACTCCAATACCTTTTTCAAGTTTAAAATATAAATATAGTTGTTATACTTTCTATGCAATACTGTCCATGCATAATATGAGTTGGGTGAGGTGGAGTAATGGTGTTTTACACTCCAGTCAAGATCCTTTCACTTATATGGAGGCATTCAGTTAATGACAGTGGAGAAGTTGAAACCAGAGTGCCTGGAGAAAATAACTGACCTTCAACAAGCAAAATGACAAACTTGCTCACACTAAAATTGTCCTAAGTAGGATTTATGCCTCATAAAAAGTTAAATGTGCATATATTTTTTTATGTACTGGTATACAACAACTGGGTAAAGTTTGGTCTTAAGTAATTGTAGGTGAAGTTGATTACCGTATATAAAATTTAATTATACCCAGTTCAGGATAAACCAAAATCTACCATTGATATGACTTTGGTATTTATGGTAAAAGAGGTCATCTTGATTAGAGGGAATCTAAAAAAATTTAAAATTATATTTTAGAAACCCAGCATTTTCCACATAAATTCTGATGCAAACTGACCTGGTTAGGTACACTAAGGAAAGTTAAAGTGACCCATGTATAGAAAAACACATGCTGTTTCATGAACAACTATGCCCACACAAAAACACAACCATTAGCGAAGCCCCAGTTTATAATCATTTCTTAAGACAATCCTTAACTTAAATCTGGCAAATTTTAAACTTTTATATTTTTTTTAATTGTTAAGATATTAGGAAATTTCAGGTGTCATTTTAAAGATTACATCAAGCTAAATATGACATCTGCATTTAGTTTTGACAAGGATATTTATTTATATCACATAACCCTCCTGTTTATTGATGGAATAAAACGGTGTAATATTTTTCATATTACACAGGTACCATGTAATATCACTTGCATGATTGTGACCTAATCAGTTCTCACGCTTCTGATCGCGCCTAATGACGTCATTTGAAAACTGTGTCGGTCTGTTTTTTATTTTTAGACTTTTAAAGACTTTCCGATTCTTTGAAAAATAATTTTGATGCTTTCGAAAAAATATAACATAATTTAAACTTACATACAGGTTTTGTCTTTTTTATTTTAGGTGATTAATTTACTTTTACTATAACTAAATAGAACTATATTCTTACTCCCGCAGTTAATTTGGAGGTGCTTTGTCTGACTAGATAGAACAAGCTGTTCTATATGGCATCAAATAATATGTACATGTCATTGTGTCTCGGTATTTTGAGTTATGTGATATATAGAATCTGACTCGTGAGGGTTTAATATGAAATTTATTAAACTCATTTAATAAATTTCATATTAAACACCCACTCGTCTAAGATCCTCTATGTAGTTCAAAAAGGAGCTTGCCAAAATTAGCAAAATTTAAGTTAAGGAATGATTGTGAGACTGAGGCCTGGTGAGATAAAAATGTTTAATAAAATTTTATTATAACTTTTCAGATTTCATTTTATTTCACCTTCACTGATTGGTTGCCAATGTGGAAAACAAACCCAGTCAGTAAGTGTATGGCAATGTGATCCATAATTCTGTATTTAGACCACCAAATCACCATTCAAGCTCTTAAATTCACTCCTTTTTTATTGTACATTTGTGTATAATGATCACCAAAATCCATACAATAAAGCCATGTAATAAACATTATATTACACACATGTAATATCACTATGTTTCCTTGTTTAGTGACATCATAAGATTGTTGCACCACATTATGATGTCATATTTTAGCCGGTGCGACTTTTGCATACATTTTTGCTGTTCTGTTATAGATGAGAAAACAATATACAGATACAAAAATATTGAATTTTCTTAAATTATTCAATTAAAAGAATCTTGAATTCATTACCTTAACTTGTTGAATAAAATGTTTATGCAATTTACGCAAGGCTTGTTGCATAAAATTTCATTCAACTCGTTAAATAAATCCAATATTACATAATCACCAAGTAAGTTCCTGTTATGTATTACCTTGGTCAAGACGGCTTATTGTTGTGTACTGTGCTGCTATATCTCTCCTAGCAACTGGAGTATCCTGTACAAAGTAAGGCACTTCTACTTCACTGGGGTCATAGGTCACAGGTTTCCAATCAGGAATAACGCCCATACCAGGTTCTCCGTTTCCGAATTTTTCGCAGAATATACCATATTGTGGATGTGTATGATATCCACGATGTGGATCATGGAATCCAATATACAAAAAGAATGGACTGTAAAATAAAGAAAAATTGTAAATTTATTATCTATTTTTAAACCATGTAAATATTGCCCAGAAAAGAAAAAGCAATCACATTTCAGCCAAAGGTTTTATTTAATTAAAGGTATTTTTATTCATTAGGATGTTTCTCTATGATCAAATAAAATTACTGTATGCCTGGCAAACATTTTCATTAATGCTACTGCTGGCATCTGGAACAACATTACATGTAACTATATGTAAGTTTACACAATTTCCATGCAAAACATAAATTTTGTGGCATCATATAATTATCATAACATGTGACAAAATCTAATTCCCAAAAATCAAAATGATCAGTGCAATACTGCAATACTTAACCCAAATATATATTCAATACAGTACTTATATACAGAGATTAGCTCAGGAAATATTTTTAAACATTTCAAAACAAATACATGTACAAATATGTACCGTACTGTAAAACACTTTATTTTCATGACATGTTTAATTTGCGATTTGCTTTTTAGAATCAGTTCACGAACTTTCGTTTTTCCTGATTTCCATCATACACAAATGAACATAACTGCCTGTCTGGTTCTGGTAAATTTGAAACCAATATAACAAATATCAAGATTACCTGTTGACAAATATACCTGATAGATAAAACAACTTATTGTTTCCTGTCTTATATTACAAACATGTGACTTTAATTTCACAACATTTGTACGACAATCTCTTGCCTTGGGAAGTTCATGAAAATAAAATGCTAGTGAAAATAAAGTGTTTTACAGTATTACTAATTTCTAAGGACAATTAATACAAATACAAATGTATATACACTGATAAAACAGATTCTGTTCAGAATGTAAAACCTACCTGGATTTATTCTGATTTAAGAACTTGTGTACATAATGTCTGATAAGGGTTATATTTCTGCCAACTTTTAGAATGGAATGATTTTCTTCCGTTTCTGAGAAATCGAACGGGTAAACGTTTTCTGGTCCTACATGTTTCTTTCCAATTATACCTAAAATTATGCAAATTATAAGAACATGCATATAAGTACAATGTATATTGTCCCTTGATAACTGTATTACGCCAATTATAATAGGTGCAAAAAAATTATAGTACATGTAGTTACATTGTACCATAAAAATTTTACAAAAACTAACAAAATGTTTTTGAATGCAATTTATGAAAAATGAAAACAATGCATATACATGTATTTAATACTCTTTAAACACTTCATGTTCTAAACAACAGTTGTCTAGAAAACCATAAGTATTGCTTTTGACTTGCCATACATATGACTTTCAGTACAAATGTACTCAAAACAGGTACATGCAAATACTGGTTAAACTTCATTGTTTTCATTGTTTTTATACACATAATAACTTAATGTCTGAAATGTTTATAGGCGATCTTTAATCAGATGTTAATTTTGATTCATCATATTGCAAAGTTTTTTTCCACTACAGTGTTCAATCTAGAATTTTTCAGAAGGGGCTATTTTGTACACATACATGTATGTGTACTCTACCAACAGCCTGCCATGCAGACACATATGTCCGTTCAATGGAATTGACAGCTCTTGGTTACATGACTAAGATAAACTCATATTCTCTTATAAAGTAAACAAAAATGCAAAGTGTTGACAATTGAGATTATAATCTACATATTAACTAATGATGTCATATGACTACAAACATGTGTGACATCATAACAGTATTGTTGACGTCATATCATTTCCCATTGTAAACTTCAAATAGGCACTGCCAACATTGCATTGAAAATTAATTTGGCAGCTAGAGGGTTAAAAAAAACTTTCCTCTAAAATAAGATAGACTCAATATTTTTGCATTCATGTAATGCTAAGTATGGCTCTTTATAATTGGGTCATTTTGCTAAATATAATAAATAATGGTCCCTTGTAGAATGAACACTGAAACTTTTGTGTCCATTAAGTTTGATTGTTTTTAGGAATTTTCCAACAATATATTAATTGACAGGAAGATGTTGGTGTTACTAATACAACCTTTTGTTATATGTGATCTTTACAGCAAGTAATACAGAAATCAATGGTGTAACATCTGGGGCAACAATAATACATGTCAGTGCATTCATATGACAAACATCAAATATATGAACAATTTTGTTTACAGCTTTCATATATCTTTCTGTAAATTCTGAATGTTCCAATTAAAAGTTAAAATATGTTTATATACATCCATATACAATGTATATACATGTATATATATATACATATATGGCGGCCTTACCGGAATTAAATCAAACTACCAACGTTCGTATAGACCCTGTAATAATAAATTTGTCAAGTAGAGACTTGGATATGATGAAAAACAATTACTCAGCAAGGGTCTAAAATTCACACCAACTACAAAATCAAATATACCGGAATTAAAATCGGATGTACAAGCATTTTGCCGAAAACTTTGATTGCCCGAATTCTTTGAAAATTAAAAAAATCCAGATCATTCGTTAGTTAGGAATAAGTCAAAGTTTACCCCTAAACCAAAACGGAACTTGGATTTAGACCCTTTTATCAAAATTGTTACTAAATATCCTTGTTCCTATAGCAATATACCTACAAATAACATAAGCAAAAAGGAACAAGAGGCTCTAAACCGTCTTAAAAATGACTCATCCATCATCATAACAGAAGCTGATAAAGGTGGCGCGATAGTAATAATGGACACTGATTACTACAGAGAAAAGGTTTTGGAGCAACTGAATGATAGGGAATATTACAGGGAAGAAGAACAAAATACAGATAAATCCATCTTGAAGAAAATAAAAAAAGAAATTGATTATTTGTGTAATTATGAAATTATAAAAAGCAACTTTTATGGACTGCTGAAAATCCATAAATGTAAGGATATTCAAAATGCAGTTTCATCTCAAAACGCAACTTACATAGAAACACATCGTCCAAGCAGCCTAAAATTACGACCTATAGTTGCAGGACCGAAATGTGTAACACAACGCTTAAGCAAGTTCATAGACTTGATTTTAAAACCGCTATGTAAAGAGTTGCCTAGCTTTATAAAGGATGATATGGATTTCCTAAATCACATCCTGGCAGAAGTAGATGAAAATACCATCCTTACTTCATTTGATGTTACGAGTTTATATACAAATATCCCACATAACCTCAGTATTGAAGCCATCGAATACTGGATCAAAAATAAAATATCCTGTATAGACCAAAGATTCACAAAAGAATTTATATAAGAAGGGCTAAAAATCGTTCTCGAAGAAAACACCTTCGGTTTCGATGACAAAACATACAGACAGATAAAGGGAACTGCCATGGGTACAAAGGTTGCCCCTACGTATGCAAACCTTGTAATGGGATATTTGGAACAAATACTATACATCAAAACTAAGAATCAATTTGGAATTCAATTTTACGATTATATATCTACACAATGGAAACAGTACTTAGACGACTGCTTTATTTTTTGGAATAGAACAACTGAAGACCTCGAGCTATTCCATCAATTGATAAATACACTACACCCTTCCATATCTTTTACAATGGAAAAGCATGATAGCGAACTTCCGTTTCTGGATATCAATATCATAAAAGAAGGAAGAAAGCTAATAACTGTGTTTTACAAACTAACTGATACACACCAGTATCTTAATTTCTTGTCATGTCACCCTTCCCATACAAAACGCAATATCCCATATTGTATGGCACGAAGGCTTTGCACCATCATTTCAGAACAACAACTTAGAAACACGCGACTGATAGAATTAAAATCCTTTCTTCTTAAACAAAAATATCCAGTAAAATTAATCGACGGCAGTATCCAAAAAGTAAAGAATATTAGTGCATTTGAATATAGAAAACAACACAATAAAATTATTAACGAAAATCTAATACCTAAAAGCTAAAGAAACTTGTAACAAAAGCCAAGTTTGAATCTGTGGACGAAGAAAAAAAATGTGGCACATGTGGTTTCCTGACCAAAGGAAAAGAGCTCCATCTCAAAAACGACATGATTTTCACAGTCAAATCAAATATGAGCTGTGACACAAAAAATGTCTTATATTGCATCACGTGCACAGGCTGCAGGGAAAATTATATTGGACAGACAGGAAATACATTACGTGAAAGAACCCGTATTCATAAACAACAGATCCGACAGCCAGAAACTCGTCAAATCCCGCTAAGCGAACATTTGGACAATTGTGCAGGGGGCAACTTTAAAATTATGCCATTTTACAAATTTTTAGATGACAATCAAAACTTAAGAATAGAAAAAAAATTTTTACTAGTATTTTCAAAGCAAAACGAACGATGAGTTATCTCTCTTTAAAAAGAACTCTTCTCTGAAAACAATCGAATGACGTCATAAAAATATGATGACATAACAATCACAGTTGTTATGGTATGCTTGAAAAGTCCCAAGAAGGATGAAAACGTTAGCAAAAATGTTATCTTAGTTATTTTATTTGTTATATATATATATACATATATATATTATATATAAAATGATGTAAAATGGCTTTAGTCCTACTGACTGTAACCCTTTAAACAGTCACAATTTAATAGGTTATACTGTATAAGAAACATTCGTGAGGAATAATATCACCAAATGGCAATTTTCACTGTGAAACTTGTACTGGGAATATGTCCGCTCAGCGAAAAAACTTTCATATCCCTTGGTACACTTTCCTGTAACAGTCGGAACTGTGAAAATTTCTTACCACAATACATATCACGTTTAGATAATCAAAGTGAAAGTTTCCTACTGCTAATGTTTCTTCTGATACAATGTCATTCAATGCATTTGGTTGATCAGTGGTATAGCTGACAAAGTTCAGGTGCGACTTATTGTTATTGTACTGTTTCTTATTTTGTTCCTCTGTAAATTTTTGTCCAGAGTTTTTCTCGAAGACTGCAAGAGCTACAAACTTTCTATACATGTACAGTGTCATATGGAATAGACCTGTTGACTTTTAGTACTTTCTGTATTGTCATGGTAACAAATATCAAAAGGTGGTTGGGCAATTTAGTAATATTTTTAACCTTTGATACAACTTGTGTGTTAGGATTACTACCCATAAACTATATATATTCTTGAATGTTGTGACATGGGCAATCCAACTATGACAAAACATTGGACCTTTCACCAATTTGGGTCAGGACCATTTTGCACCCAAAAATCACTTTTTTATCATAATTACAATCACCTTTAATCTATATATATTTTTGATTGGCATGAAACATGTAATCCATATATGACAAAATTTTGGCCTGGACCATTTTTGGACCCAACCAAAGACTAGGGGTTTATAATCACTCGCTATGAAATGCACTAAGGTCAATAAGTGTATTGAATATTTCAATTGACCAAACCAGAAAAACATCTCCAATCAAACCAGAGATGATAAGCTAATATGTTTACATTATAATCAATGGTTATTGTCTATCAAACATTTTTTTTCAAGATATAAGTATTCTTTATTAATTAAAGTAAACCTTTGATTATTTCCATAACTTTGTATTTGTCCAGTCAAAAATTTAGCATTATAAAGGAGTCTGGTGATAAATCAAAGGAGACTGATAAAGAAGAACAGATTTTAAGACTTCAAAATACTGTGGAATAAGCAAGGTGGCAAAGTTGTCAAGAGTCATGATAATGAGGTTTTGTTTCATTAAACTTTACTAGTATCAGGTGCTTACACCATCCATCACTTACCGGTATATGTCACAATAATGTCACACCTTTTAAAATTTGTGAGAAAACATTTCATATTATGATGGGGAAAAAATGGAAGTTGTTCAAACAGTTTCTCTTCTTGATCAAAATTATGACATTTTCAGTGATTGCGAGCAAGGAGTATATGTCAATGTACTTAAGTTAAAGAGGATTGGTAAGTTTTCTTATCTAATACTAGTACTCAGTTTTCAATAAATCAATTAACAACCAAGAAACAGCTGGTTAAGATTAGATATAAAGATATCCCTTCATGTTAACAATAGCATGATCATCTTTAACTGTCCGACATCTCGATCTCTCGTCATTCTAAGTAACATGTGTCCAAACAGTTTTATAACATAAACAAAAATACTGTAAACATACTAAAAATTTAACTCTTTACCATCTAAAAATCTATAATCAATACCAAATAATGATTTTTAATCTGGAATATTTTTGATCCGTGTAAATAAATGTTTTTATGAATGCGTGATTTAATTTCGAGTGAAAATGCAGATTTATTTAAAAATCAATAGCAACCATCTTAGTGGGCAGATATTAAGAATTTTATTGAATTCTCAGATTTGACATACGAAGGATGCTAGCATATAGAGTTGGGTATTTATATGTGTGCATGTTTATAGAGTGTGAGCTGTAAACAGATGGACATAAGTGAACACGCAGGAATATTTACGTCAACATGTACCTATAAGGATTAAATAATAGTTTTATATTTCTATACGTGTATGAAAAACCAGGATAAAATATACTAAAATATTTGATTAAGATGTGTGCTAGAATTCTGATTAATCCAATGTCATCCATCGTCAAATGATGGTAAGTTATAAATTTTCAGTATAAATACATTTATCATAGTGCAATAAATAGTACAGATACAGCAAAACCATGGTAACCTGAAGTGCATTAAACTTTGATTTTATTTCATAATTTTGGGGTTCATAAAAATGATGGTAAGATTAAAATTTTCAATACGAATACATTCATCAGAGTAAAGTAAACACTAAATACAGTGAAACCTTGTTAACCATTAGACTTTGGTTTTATTTCAAATTTTTGGGGGTTCATCAAAATTATGGTAACCTGTTGATTAGCTACTTCACATAGTCAGAAAAGCCCCAAACATAATAGGAAAATGAAAAATGAAGTAGCCAAAACAGGACTCTAACTGTGGACCTTCCCAATACTAGTAGGATGCTCTTCTGACTAAGCTAATCAACCAATTGTCAACCCATGTAATATGAAAAACCAATTGGTAACAGATTGTTATAGGCAAATGATCTTTTTATTATTCAAGGCATTTTAGACCTGGGCCTTGTGCAATAACCATTTAAATGACAAAAAGAACAATTTTTTTAAATAAATCAAAATTCTCAAGTTTTATGATGTGAAGACCAAGGATACTAAAGTGCAATGTAAAACATTTGGTCCAGTAGTAAGTCATATTTAACACTGATATATACAGCAGGATCAATCCAAAGTGAACATCTGACTGAAAATTGTGTTATATTTAGACAGTATTTCATCTTAGTCTAAACATATATGTACAAGTTAATTAACAAAAACAATATGAATGTTATGCCATTAGTTTTGATAAGATTTTGGTCTAATAACACAGGACTTATTTGATAATTTAGTTAGTCAAGTTTAACAGGAAAAAATAAGAACAGACCAGGATTCGAGCCTTGGAACCTTTATGATATTGATGATTGCTCTACCAACTGAGCTACCTACTAGACAGTTATATTCCTCCTTTTTAAGTTTTCAAATTTGATTTGCTTAAATAAAATTTTCAGAGGTAAACTACTTGACCAACTTGTTAGTTGCTAACTTCCTTGGAACAAGCACTCAGCATTACGAAATGAAAGTCATGGTTCTTTCGGATGCAAAGGTAGGCATGGCACGATAAAAAACAATGCTTTATAATGCCATCAGCACAGGCAAAATTTCTGCACCTTTGCCTGTGGCTGGTGATATCTCGATAAGTGAAATATTCTTGACTGGACCGTTAAACACCATTACTCAACTTTTTGAAAATTTTTTGATCAAATAAGCCCCTAAATGTAACAGGAAAAGGGGAAGCCCAATTTTTAGAGTTTTAACAAGACTCACAGTATTACAGACAGGTGTTTACTAAGACAATAATACAATATAATGGACAGCAATAAATTTGTTCTTGATAAACATGCTATGATTGTCAATGACAAAAAGAGTTTAATTCATCCAAAAGATGAACACAGATACCCAGCTTCCTGCCCTTGAGAGACAAATCACTAAAATTTACTTTAAATGTTATATCATGCATCATCACACATAGCTTTTACCATAAATTCAGTGAAACCTTCTATAGTGACAACATCTATACAAGCCTCATTGCGCATTAAGACCACTGTAAAAGTTGGCACCTTGGCTGACAGGCCTGATGTAGTCAATAAAACTCTGACAATCATCTTAAAATTACTGTTTTAAGATTCCTGGTTTCATATTTCAACCATAAAACCCTCTATATAAAGACCATCTGTCTATCGACTCAATACTTCTTAAGTTCCATAAATGGTCTTGATATAAAAGCTTTACTGTATATAAAATTTAATATTCACATATATAACCACATGCAAATTATCATATAGAACATATTCATCAATGCACACTCTCAGTAAAATCTGTCCATCAATGTAAGGGGAGTTGTTAATACATGTGCTGTGATATTCAGAATAACAAAGGGAAACTAGAGATTGTAACTGGGATACCAGTTATGTATAATTCCCCACCATCAATAAACAATATCTGGTGAAAAGACCCTAGCAGGGTTAGCGCTGGGTTGAAAAAGTCTGTCGCCAAGGAAATTGGCAGTTGTAAAATTTTGTCGCCAATTTCATTACTGTGTCGCCAAAAAGGGTACTTTTTGACACATACAATATTTGACGTAATACACTAGTCCAGTTGGGTACCTGCATGTGCAGGTAGTCTTACATCAAAATTACAGCCCTTCATATATATGAATTACAAGATTGAATAACACAATAAATGACAAGAGATGTTGTTGTTTAGTTATTAATCAACAGGTAAATTTTGTGATTTTCACGTCACATGCGTTTTAATGTTGTGTATATTGCCGTGATGAACGGTTACATTTTAAAGGCAGTTGTGTATGAAGTACATTTGTACCGCGCCGACCTGGTAAACTAAATAAAATCATATCTTTATTACTTTTTTAAATTTCTTTGAAAGTTAAAGTAGATTTGAATTAAAGTTTTCGGTTGAGAAAAATCGTACATTGGAAGGCCTTCTCGGCATAGGAAGTGGCGTTTTCAATGAATTCTATTGAATAAGAAAACTCGTATCCGATTTGGTGTCGCCGCGTGTTACACTGAATGAACACTGGGAGGGTTCGCGATGGGCATCGCCAATGTCGCCAATTGCGATTGTTTTTCTTTAACTGGCGACAAAAAACGGCGCTTGGCGTTTTATCTGGCGACAAGTTTTCAAAGTTCACCAGTATCTTGGTCTCCTGTAATTAACAGGTGATAACACATTGAATCCAGTGACGGATCGGCGAGTGTCACTGAATAAGCACAGTAATTAACGACTGTTCTTAAAGACTGAGAGGATTAAGATCGTTGTCTAAGGTGTGAATGTAAGACCATCTTATTATGGACAGGTAGATCCAGGTAATATTGGAGCGTGTCGACGTTGCCTGAGGATATACCCAGGTGCCCTCCCAATGTCGTTAGACAGTATAAACACCGATGGACTCGGAATTATTGTAAAATCTAAAATAAAATATAATAAAAGTTACCCTTTGTGATGTTTATTTAATATATATTTTTTAAAAAGTTTATTGATTGATAATCGTGATTCAATGTGCAATACACATCGTAGGAGGCCATCTGTTTGTATTTTAATTACGCGACTTATATCGGTTATTCCTATATGTTTGAGGTTTTTGATCATAATGATATATCTACTCAGTCAAAATATATGAACTTTTGTAACCCTACTTAAGAATATTTCGTCTCGGTCAAGAATATTCCTCATTTTTTCATATATATATCTACATTTTATTTTCACTGAAAGTTTTACAACTTATGAGTGTATATACAATATAGTACAATATTTTGGCAATGTTCATGGAAATGGTACATTAAATTGAAATGTTTGCAACAAAATAATTATTCTATAATACACAAAATGGTAGTTAAAATAACTTAGTTTTATTTACAATTTTTGCCTAAATTTTACGAGTATGATTTCGGGAAAAATAAATAGTGGTGCCTCATAGATTGTGATCACGACTAAGGGAACAAAATAGTTTTAAAAAAATGTTCTAAATTTCATTTCTAATTTTAATATAATTTTCATCTTATGCATCACCATAGCGTCAATTTTCCAATAATCTAAAGTCCGGTTAAAAGAAAAAACAACATACCGGTCATTAGGAAAGTGTCAGTCAGTAAAAGGAGAAATTTCATTGGTGTAAACTTAAAAAGTGGGCAGTCTTCTACTTTCACAGTCAGTGATTAACAGAATACCCCCAAGCCATTTCGACACGCTTAACCTTTTTCGATCTATCAAGGCAAATTGTATACACCATTCAGCTCATTGTGTAAGGTTTTAATTACAGGCGTGTGACGTGACAAGCTGTGGTTTTAAAAATCGCCAAGTTTTGGACGGTCACTAATCGGATTAACTCATAGGTGAAAGCATTTGCTTGGTACAATTAAAGTGTCATAACCAGCTTATTACCATTCAGAATTGGTTTCCCCGGGTATTTAACTACGTATTTAATTAAGCAATTTACACCCACCCACCTTCAAGATAACGAAAATGAACACGTCTTGATTATCTACACAGACAACAGATTATTGGTACCAAATTTCATCTAATCCATCAAGCCGTTCCCGAGATATGCATCAGCATATGGTCTTGAGAGAAGAAGAATAATAATAAGAATAATAATAATAAGAAGAAGAAGAAACAGAATGAAAACAATATGATTCCCTACCTTCGGTGGTGGGGAATCATAATAACTCAAGATATTTTTGTTGAAACATTTTTGATGATACAACATGCACATCAGCACCTTATTATATTCTATATTATATTATATATTGTTAAAGAAAGGTATTAAATGTTTTTTTCTGAAATTTTATAGCAGAAATTGGTACAAGCTTTAGGTTTTCACCTTTAGGGTCTGCAAAAGGAACATTGAATTAAATTTTGACTTTTTTATTGTGCAAAAGCATCTGCTAATAATTTTCAATTGGGTTCGCCACTGTACCATGTTGTACCCCTTTGTGTTGAAACAAATATTTTAAACTGGATATGGATTCATGTTAGTTCACATTTTCCTGTAAAATGATGTTATTCCGGGAATTTGCATCATAAATGTTTTCCAAAATGTCATGCACAGATGTTAAAAGGTTATGATCATGTGGTACAGCAGTGAACCCATTGTGAGGAAAACCAGTTAAATGACAATTTACAAAAGAAAACTGATATCTGCTGTAACATTTACATGACATATTTCAGTAAATAATAATAAACTAGTAGATACAATTTTACCTGTTCGTATCCCAGACTTCTTCAGTAATAATGGCAGACTTTTCACACCATCAAAAGATTGAAAATGGTTCACAGTATTATGAAGACCAAACATTCCATTTTGATGTTGGGGTAAGCCAGTTAAAATGGCTGACCTATATAAATTAAAAAATAAGGATGTAAGTACATTTTTATAAATTATTTAAATACATGTACCATCAAACCTGTCTATAAAGGCCACCAAAGGGAGCCAGTAAAAGTGGCCTTTATGGGCAGATGGCCTTTATATACATGTTCAAATAATATGATAAAAGAACAATTGGAATACAATTCTACTGGCCTTTATAAGCAGGTAGCCCAAATATAGAGATTGTATTTAGTAGGGCAGGTTTAACTGTATAGCATATCTACCTCAATATACTGGAAAATCTCTTTATCACAGAAAATGCCAGCAATATCCAAAAATATCAAACTTTTATAAAGAAATGATTTTTTTATGGAAAAAACAAAAGAGTGCAATGTCCATTCTGCACACTGAGACTGCATAATGCACAATAGTGAGTTTTGTTAGGTTACCTAAGGTATGCAAAAAAGGACTTACAAAGTAAGTAGTGGAGATTCTTTTCAATAAAATGTTTTTAACACAAACTTTTATAAATAAATCTAAGATATAAAAGAGCTCAAATATCTCTACCAGTAATCACCAGGGCCTCAGGTTGTTCAAACCTGTTAGCTTAACAAAATGGTTTGCTTGCTTTCTCTTGCAGTCTATAAATGCATGCTTACAAAAAAACTTTCTGAATGGAAATTGTTGCTCAGACTGAGGTTCATGCAGGCTCAGTGTGAAGCTGGTGAGTAGAGTCAAGTAAATGAAATATTATGCCCAAGTCAAGAATTTGTAACTTATATTGAGGTGGGCAGTTCATGGTTGGTGGAACAAACCTGAGTGCCTGGAGAAAACCACTTTCAACAAGTGAACTGACTTACTGTCTTACTCTGGGATTTTTCCTGAGTGGGATTCGAACCTAGTGAGTGAGAGGCGCTGTGAACTACAAGTGTGTGCTTTAGATAACTTGGACACCAATCCCCCCCCCACCCACAAGAAAGAAAGAAAGAAACCATTACAAAAATTTCCTTTAAAATTGTTAATATGAGCAAAATAGCTAAAGAAAATATTTGCTACTAAAGCAATAAGACTACATACCTACTTGGTGAACAGCTGCTTACTGATGTAAAGGCATTTTTAAAAATCAAACTTCTTCTGGCAAGAGCATTGATATTTGGTGTTTTACATACAGAATTGTTGTAAACTTGAGTCTCAAATCCTGCATCATCACCTGATTAAAGTAATAAAGTTACAATAATAATAAATACTAGATCATGATCATGAATTAATTTTACTTTATGCCACACTAGGCAAGGTTGTTCAAAGCTTGATCGTTGATTACTGGTAGTAAAAATTCAAAATATTGAAAATGTTTATTATATTATATATATACAAGCAAATTCAGAAAATCAGGATCTCCCATGAGCAGGCTCTCTTTTTTTGTGATTTGCACTTATGTTCAAAAAGCCATAACTCTAAAGAAAATGAGCAAACAAACTTGTGTTAATGATATGCACATCTCCTATCTATGTTGATACTTTGCACAAAGTTTTGTGAAATAACTTTGGAGATTTAGTGCAGATAAGAGTTTCGGATGGACAGACAGAAGGATAGATGGAGGGAAGGAAGGATGAGTGGAAACTCGAATTTAATATCCACCTCTTTGTTTTAAAGGGGGGGATAATAAATGGAAATTTTTCACTTAAATTTCTTTCATTTTTTATTAAAGTAACTGTATACAGCCAAACTTATCTGTAACCACATAACAGCACCAGTAAAAGTGGTTCTTATTTATAAACAGGTGACCCTTATGTACAGACACAATAAAAGTGACTTACTTGACTTATGTCCATCTCTCCTTGTGGAGAATTGGGCCAGATATCTTTCTCCTCCACAATAAAAGTACTAAAGAGCAACTGGGGTAACATTTTACCAACCTTTAAATGCAGATGATCCTTTTAGGGGTGGCCTTTAAGGCAGGTTTGACTGTACATTAAATTTTGAACAAACGTTTGAAACTTTTACTTGCAGATTAAGTTTATAACATAGCTTTAAGCCTTGTTGATGATAAAGTGCTATAATACCTTAGTGGTTTTGCACTGTAGTTGGAAGAAGAAGATTGGCTAAAGGTGGGTTTGTTGGTTACATATTTCATTACAATGGAAATTAACAACAAATCAGTGATTTCCAGTCAGGCAACACAACTTTATTAATCTTTAAGCTAAACTGTGAATTAATGCATTGACCATTATTATCCTATGTTATTTAAATGTGTCGTGGTGTTCTGTGTAAACAACTAAGAACTCTCATAAGATATATCACTTGGTATACAAGAGGTCAATACTGATGCAAGTGCTTGTGACTAACTTGCATAAAACCTTATTATATGCGCAGAGATTCAATTTCAAACATTCATTTCTTCTGTATACTTACCAACAAGTACAAGAACATTCTTTGCTCGACAAACAGTAGAAATAGACAGAAGTGCAAAAACTGTCAACAAGTACATCATGGAGAATCAGAACCTACCATAGTAAATACGTACCCAAAATAATTTATCCTAATATTGATCAAAATATTTGAGTTGCGTCAGCTGTGTTAAATATATTGCTGTACATTATTGTCATTCAAGTTTTCTATATATCTCTGTAAATTTTTAAAAAAATTTTTGTGCGAATTTTAATAGAACACACATTGCACATTTGCTGGTTTTATCTACTTCGATTGTCACGACAAAGAATAGTTAAAATTTGTATGGGAAAATTACGAATAAGATACGCCTAATAATTTCCGAGGTATTCCGTATAAATCCTACTTTCTTTTTCAATCACCTACTTCCTGTCTCGGGGAAGTTTATGCATCACATGGTCAAAGTAGAGGAAGATGAATGTTATTATCACATGACTGTCAAAATAAACAAAAGCTTTAATTGGATGGAGACTGGATGACAGTAATGTTGTAGTGGAAAGAACGGGAGATGAACAGGACCCACACACGGAGGAAATAACACCTTTTCAACACTGCTGTAATTTTCATTTTCATTTAATTTTTGCATGACCCTCTAATATAAATATTTCCTTATATTCATCAATATATGCTTTTATGCACCTATACACCTTAATAAAATGTGTTATCACTTAATGCACTTGTTCACTGGGTCACTTTATGTAATCATTATGTCATAATGTGAATGTATATATATATATATATGGGGCGAATAGTGTTTCTTATGCAACTCCACAAATGGCAAAATCTTCATTATTTGTGATGAAGGCAGTATAAGGAAGAAGGAAAAAATAATATACAGCAAAGTATTTTACTACACACATGTTTACTATACTTAATCAGTGATTTTGTTTCCTTAAAATTACTACCGAATAAAGGTAGTTTCCCCTCGGATTTTGTTTGCCTAAAATGACTACCGAATAAAGATAGTTTTCCCTTGGAGAAAATTAACTAAATTTTTCTAATTTAACCACTAAAATCCCACAACAACAATGATATAGAAGCAAATTAAATGTAGTTGTCCTTGCCCATAAAATGTTAGATTTTGCCACAATATAACATCTTTACAATGAGGATCCTAAGCTATTTCAAGCACATCATTATGCAGTTTGCTGCATTTTAGAACTTAAAATTTTCCCAATTTAAAAGGTAGAAGGTAGATTTAAAAATGTAACAAAATCACTGTCAACTTATTTACTTCAAATTTAAACTTGCAACTATACATAGATAAATTGACAATTTTTCTTGAATTTCAGTAGTGTTGAGCAATTTATTTTTTACAATTTGTCATTTATTAATGAACCAAAATTGACAATTGACAGAAAAAATATTTTACCATGCAGTGTCTCGTAAACTTCTAATCTTGTGTGATATAAATCCAGTAAACAATTGACTATAAATGATTTTTATTCAATATTATACATGTACAATGTAATTGAATTAACTGTTTGTTATAATTAGTATCCATTTATCAATGATCATAATGAATTTTACTATTCATTTGTCTTGTATTGTCAATCAGTAGATCTGTCACAACTCTTTATGATAATGCTTGGGTCTAAGGGCCCATTGGAATTGGGAAAATAAACATTGTCCATGGCCTTTTGGGGGAAAAATGAAGTAACAGGAAAATATGTTGTAGAAATGTTAAACTAACAATTTTATACTTATTGTATTCAAATTTGGAAAATTTGCCAAAATATTTGGGAAAATATAGGTTTTTACCCTTGGGAATGGGGTCCATTTTTAGCTCCAAATTAAGCAGATCCACAGCCCTGTTCAGTATATACTATTTCTGTCAGCATTGTATGAGTGTAGTATTTGTTTTATTCTCCAGTCAAGATTCTTTCACTCATGGAGACTGTCAGTGCTGGTATGGCGGAGAATACTCTGAGAAAACCATTGACATTTGGCAAGCAAAACAACAATTTTCTTCACATGTGAGGAACAAAATTGCAGAATTTATAACTGGAATTCATGTAACTGTTGTATATTAGTGTTGCAATCATCAAATGTTAGTATAATAAAGTGGAAAAAGCCATGAAATTTGAATATTTGTAATTTTCAATATAACCAGCTCATTTTTGAAAATGAGACAAAAGTTATTGGCACATCTTTTAATGCTGTTATAATGTTACGAGAATTTTGATTTTAATAAAATTCTTGATAAAATTAATATACACCTGTATATCAATAAAAATATGTGTTTAATTACTGTAAACATTAATTTTATTGTGTAAAAATTTGAGCGCAAATTATATTAAGGTAAAATCGCATGGACTTTGCAGCATTGGACATTTGAGAGAAAGCATAGGACAAAGGAGTGAAAATAAACAGATGTTTGATTGACAAAGTAATGGACATTTGAACCACATAATTTTTACCCATTTGAGTGAAATTCCAAAAATATGGTAGACATTTGAGCGACATCTTGTTTTAACCTCTTTTGTTAGCCAAACTGAAGTCTGTTGCCCCCTGCTCACTGCGGGGAGCTCGAGGTAGAAGTAGGATTTTGAACAGGATAAAGTTTTTGAAAAGCATCAAATCAAGATTTATAAAATCCATTAAAAGTCTAGCACTACATTTTATAAAACTGTTAAAACTTGGTAAAATTTACAGGATAAAGCTTAAAGTAAATTCACATTCCTGTTCTAGCCCGATATTTAAATCCCAGGATACGCTCTCAAATTTTTAGCCTTTTCTCTCTCTACCCTTCTTTCTGAAGCAATGAGTATATTTAAACTGTTACTCAAATGTCCATTGTAAAATACAGGTAATATTTAAAACCTGGCGCTGAAATGTTCACAAGGAGTTTTTAAATTTTCACTCTAATGTCCTGTGCCCAGACTTTGAATTTGGGTATTCAAGGGGGCAGTGGATTTAAATTAGTGCTTTATACTAAAGCAAAATATCACTAAAGTACATCAATAAAATTTATATGTTAACAGTATCATAATATGATGATGTAATGTTATAGGCTAGGCTTCTTGCAGGAAAATATATAAAACAAATTTTAATGGAAAACTATCGTATCATGTGTATAGTACAGTAGTTGATGCAATATGTAAATTATTATCTTTAATCTAGAAATTGGATGGAATGTAAATGTTTAATATACCGGTATATACACGTATTATGATTATGTTACAGTAAATCTGTAAAATTATGGCTTGTGTTGACATGTCTGTGTTGTATCTACTTCATAACTCTTAAACAGTATGAAATTTTTCTTTATTAAAATGACATGAATGTTTATCAATTTCAGAAGATGTGCAGATAGAGTGCAATACATGTGAATTCTTTTCATTCAAAGCAACATGTTATCAGAATATTTATTCATTGTGCAATTTTCTATACTTCAATTTGTAAAGAGCTATGACAATGATTTTCACTAATTTAGGTCCTTTTGGAAAGAACAGATCAAAGTACAATATTGTATTCTTTATGAATACCTCACAACTTAAATATAGCCACATAGCTACATTGAATAGCTGAGGAGCCGACATGAAATAGCTTAGAGAACCTTAATGACAATATAGGGATCTATATAAAACAAAAAGATAATAGATCACTATTAACATTATTATATCAATATACATGTACATATGCACCACAAGTTTAGTATCTATTGTGCAGGCATCTCTTCATATGTTGCCAGGTGGACGCAAAAGTACCCCAACCCAGTTCTTGGTTAACCATATTTTATGAATTAGTTTTTAGAAAATTAACTTCTTGAATTTTTATTTTAAAGAAAGAAAAAAAAAGAAACACATACAAAAAATTTAACCCCCCTCCAAAAAAAAAAAAAAAACCCAAAAAAACCCCAATCAGAGTTGTCTCCCTTTAACACTTTAGTGAAACATGTTTCAATAAAATTTCTGTATATTAAGGATATGCTTTCTATGTATAGACTCATTATTGATATAACTTTTGTGGAAGATTAAGTTTTTTATGAGTTTGATCTGCCAGCATTCACTTACAAAATTATTTTACCTCTCATTAAGGTAAAATTCATAACTTGTCATTTCTACCGTAGTTTCTTTAATCAGTATATAGTACTCTATGCTTCTCATTACCATGTGATTTAGAGACATATGAATTACTAATATATTTTGATACAGTTAAAGTACTATCAATTAAGCTATTGAAATTATCCCTGTTACTTATCTGAACACAGTTGTTAGAAGCTTGATTAGCGTAATCAATGATTAACACAAATTTAAAATATCAATAAAAATCATTGTATCATCACAAATCAATCGATTTATAGCGTTCTTCAATTTGTTTGAAATTATATTCACGTATGAAATTTTCATTTTCAACATTAATTATACCCCCTCACCACTTCCCCCCCCCCTGCCACCAGTGGTGAGGAGGGATATAGTAATACCTGCTGTCTCTCTCTCTGTGTGTGTGGTGTGTGTGTGTGTGTGCATGTGTGTGTGTGTGTGTTTGTATTTACCTTCTTCCCACTACACTAAAATGAATACACACGTGCAAGTCACTACATATTTTCAACCCAGCGCATACACTCGTGTGTTGAGTTGAAAATCCGTCTGAAAATGCTATTTAGACCGTATCCTATTCAGACAATACAAAATTTTCACATGTTTGGGTTTCCGGTGTAAACCCGTAGATTTCCACATTCAATCCCCACAGTGATCTGTACAGTTACACACTTTACTCGGCAACGACTCGCGCATGCGCAGGACATGTAAAATTCGGCCATGTTCCCGGAAACGTCAATGTCAACAACATGTGATAGAAAAAGGAATGCTGTAAGTAACGGTATTTTAACATTATTATTTTGATTTTTTTTTAAATGCTGTTATAAGTGTTTTATTGAATAACAAAGAATTAATATATTTTGGTATTGACGTTTTTTCAGCACAGAAACTTGTAATATTATTTGAAAATAAGCACTGCTTATATGGTCGCCAGGTCGACATGTTAGATCATAGTTAAGCCAACCACTTAACAATTTACTGATTTGTGGAGTTTTGTTGATTAATACCACTATATTTTATAAATATTTGGATATATTGGATCGATTAACGGAAGGAGGTCACCGGCCATACGTTCATATCAGCATGAACCGGTCATGGCAGCGTACGAAAAATTCGCATGGTCTTTCAGCACTGATGTTATTAGTGTAGCGGTCTGCGTATCTTAGTGGTAGAGCAATCGCCTATAGTGCAGGAAGGTCCCGATCCCGATCCGGCACTGCATTTTTTCTTTCCTGAACAATATATTTTGGGGCTTTTCCTACCCTGGGAATTGGCCGACCAGCAGGTGGGAACCTGGTGGTTTCCATTCAACTTCAAGGAATTGAATAACATAATGAAGTGAGGAATGTAGCCGTCTGGGTAGCTCAGTGGTAGAGCACTCGTCTATAGTGCAGGAGGTCCCGGGTTTGATCCATGATCCAACCCAACATTTTTCTCTTTCCTGTTACATTAGTTTGCCTGTCATCAGTTTTTTTCTAACGTCCAAATTTACTTATTTTTCCAGATTCCATTGCAGATGTTGGCAGTTTTAAAAACTTAAAAATGACCAGCTTTACATAAAGCTATGGAAAAAAAGATGGTAAGTAATGCACTGGCAAGCCCAAAGTTCAACAATGACAAATATGTTTGATAGATGTAATGTATCAATTATATCGAACATAGGTCATAGAACTTTAGTTTATTTTTATTTTTTTTTGTAAATACTGTATTAAATGTCGTTAGTGAAAAAAGCCTGAAGCATCGTAGATTGAACTTATTTTTCATAACAGCGTAAACTATAGAAGGGAGAGGGGTTGAAAAAATTTGTTATAATATTATGAATGACCAACTTGATACTGTCAGTTGGTTATCATTCACATCTGGATTAATGTGAAATATTCTCAAAAGTCCTGTCACAGTAAAATCTTGTTGCTGTTATAAACTATAGATTGAATAGTGTCTAATTATGGCACCAGATATCTCATTTTAGTTTAATGCCAGTCAAGATTAAAATTCCAGTAATATTATGAATTAAATTTAATAGAAGTATTTTCCATACACATGGCGTAGGTTACATCCACCGGAATTTTAAGCGAGATCAGGTTCTTGTTCAGTTTTTAGAATAACACATACACATCCGTCACTTTGGGAACAAATAAAAACAGCAACCCTCTATAGACAGAAGAACCAGCAACTAGAAATAATTGGTAATTATTTTATTTTGGATTTAGAAAAGTTCTAATCTTTGAAAAATTTTAATCATTCATCTAATATATCTGCTAGGTTTATTACTGGGGGAATGCAGTGCTGTGCATAGTTCGATAGTTTCAGTTGGTATACCGTCTTGCTAGTATTGGGAATGTCTAGGGTTTAAATCCTGATTTAAAGTCACCTTTTTCATTTTTTGTCATATTTGGAGGCTTATCTGACCTAGATAGTCCCTAATTAAGAGTTTGCATAAATTATCACTATAGTAACCCATTTAGTTACTTTGGTTCATCAATATGAAAGTAAACCCCCATTCATTCAGTGACATCCATGATGAAGATGATGATGATTCAATAAAACTTTTATTATTGACTCATACCAAATAAAGTCTCTTGACATAACTGTATGGAAGTTTAGATGGATGTTTGGAATGCAAAAACTTCAATCAACATTGATGGTCACAAAATACTCATGAATGCTAGATTATTCATTTCATTGTGCTAAGCATACTTGAGGTGTTTGAAATATATTATCTGTATTATCCAAAAACACACATGCAACTCACTACTTTCTATGACATGCATGCAAGGTTCATGTTAATACAAATAGCCATGATGCTTAATTCTTACATATAACATACAATCATGCATGCAAGATCTTAAAGAATTTTCATGTATTTTTGATACATACAATATAACAATCTGAAATGAATAAAATTTACATATTCTTTTATTTACATTTCAGCTTAGAGCAAGCATATCAGGTCAAACATTAGCCAAAGTAAGTAGGCAAACGCAAACGATATACATGTACAATATTTCTTTTTTTTTTAAATTGTGAAATATGTGTAATGTTTTCTTTAATTTATTTCCATTCAGGTCATGACAAAGCCAATTTTCAAAAGTCATTTACTTTTATAAATTTGATGTTGCAACCTCTTAGTGTATCAGTTCTATTCTCATCAATTACAGACCACTGCGGTAGCTAAGTTGGTAGAGTGCTCGCTCCGTAAATGGGAGGTCGTGGTTCGAACCCGGGCCGCGTCTGACCCAAGACTTAAAAGTGGGTAGTGACTGTTCTTTTGCCAAGCACTCGGCATTACAAAATGAAAGTCACAGTTCTTTCGGATGGGAACTTGAAATAAACGAGGTCCCGTGTCTTAGTAGGCTCGACACGATAAAGAACCCTGCTGTATAATGCCATCAGCGCAACGCACAGGCAAAATTTCTGCACCTTCGCCTATAGCTGGCGACGTCTCGATATGAATGAAATATTCTTGACTGGGACGTTAAACACCATTAATCAATCAATCATTCATCAATTACATCAACACTGAACTAGTTTAACACAATTGTTTTAAACTTATGCTAGATAAACAGAGCTATTTTATTGCAAAAGAAACTCACTTTACTATGGCGTGAACAATTACAGGAAATTTGAAACTTTCCAGTAGTCCATGAGTTTTTAATCATCTGACCATAATATTCTATTGTCTCACAATTTATAGAATGCAAGTGCTGTAAAATGTATACATAGATCAGTTTAAATTCTGTTATTTGAAATACAGCGATTTTTAGATATTGACATTTATGATTGTAGGTGCCTAGAATTGATAGTCTCAGTAGTGACCAATATTGGTGTGAAAGTGGTTGGACTAGGATGGCTTCTGCAAAATGTTAATCAATCAGTACATTGGTAAGAGAAGTGAAAAAAATTGAATTGCGCATTTGTACCAATTTTAAAACTGCTAAAGTTCTCATCATGTTTTGCATACGTCAAAATACATGTTAATGGGTACATTATGATTGGAAGGGATAATAATCTGATAAGTTCCTCTTGAAATGTCTGAAAAATGAGCACTACTAACAATCATTTTCATGGATTAATTTTAAAACAATTAGGAGTTATTTGTGTACACAAATGCCAAATCTAGGGTACACGCTGACGCAGTGTGAGCCCAAAAATATGGTATAGAAATGAAACCTGACTTGCCTGTCTTGGATATATTAAATTCTCAACAAAATCTTTTAAGGCTTGAACAGCAACTTAACTATCTGGATTAATTGAAAAATTAAATTAAAGGTATATTGTAAATGATATTACAGTGTTTTTCTGTTTATTATTTTATAAAGACCTTGAAAATCCTTACATTAGACAGTAGTCTTGAAAACCTCTTGAAAAATCCTTAAATTTTTTTTACCCAAAACTTGTATGAACCATTTTTTACACAAATATGTTCAGACTGTTTGATTTATTTTGGTAGGGTTTGGGGTTTTTGCTACTAAGACATTTTATAAGGGCGATTTCCTGTTAGAATATGTCGGTGAACGAATAAGTTTGGAAGAAGCAGTTGAGAGAAAGAAAAAACAGAAAAACAACAGATGTTACATGTATTATTTTAGATATAGAGAAAGACATGTTGGTACGTATATATAATAGATTTACATTTTAAATAGAATAAAATACACTGATGAATTTGCAGACCCATATGCAAATTGGGAGTTTATTTTCAATGTAATTCTTATCAAGTTTATGCAAATTTGAATTATATTTAAAAATGTAGAATAAGATATTAATAGATTGAAGAAATCACTAAAATTAAGGCCTTATTTAAAAAGGTAGTGTATTATTTTAGATAGGTCATGACCAAGGAACAATCACAGAACTACATGCAGTTCCTGATAATTGTTTCTATTGCTATGGTCTCTGTCAGATTTAAAACAAATTAAAATGATCTTTACACCAAAATTCATGTTCAGATGCTCCATACATATGTTTAATTTCAGTTTTGCAGATTTCAGTACTTTCTAAGACTGGTTGTACATGTATTTATATTCATCAAGGAAAGGCATTATCATTTCTCTGGTCATTAGAAGATTGTCCAAGAAAATATTCCACATTTTCTCTTTTGCACCAGTTTTCAATCTTTTTATCAATATACATGTAGTAAATATAAAAAATTGGAATTGAATGTTTAATTTTGTGTAATGTAATGTTTTTTATTATTATAAAAATAGTAATAATTACAGTTTATTATTATTATTATTATTATTATTATTATTGTCTTTGTCAGTATTGATGCCACTGACACAAATAACAGATTGTGTCGCTACTTGAATGATTCAGCAGTTAAAAGTGCAAAATGCAACTCAAAAATGAAGCTTAAAGTCATTAACAGCAGCTATCCAAGACTCTGTCTGTATGTGACCAAAACTATTCCTAAAGGTCAAGAAATACGTTATGATTATGGCGATGCTGACAAAAACTTGGAATGGAGGAATCTGGTAAGTTTATGTGTTTGACAGGTCATCTAAAAAACTCAATGTCCTCTAAACTTTTTATAAATTGATAGTACAATATATGGCGGGGGGGGGGGTAATGTTAAAATGATATGAAAATAAAATGAGGAATTATTGCTTAGATTGGAGGTGTACATCTTGCCAATTGCTCTAGGAATTTTGAATAAGACTACCTGGCAACTTTTTCTCAGAGTAACTAGGCAAAGCAGTGCTTCCTGAACATCATCTTTTGTTTTTAAAAATATTGGCAAGAAAATATACATGTAAAAAAAAAACAAGGAATGTGCTAAATTTGGAACTATACATAACATTGTCAAGCAATTTCTCATAAATAGTCTGAACAATAAATTCTTTAGTTCATATTAATAACAGAGCCAATCAAAACATTACAGATACATATTATGTATAGTCAAAGTTGTATCTTTATTATTGAAGTTTAAATTGAATAGAGTAAAGTAATATTTAGTGCTGGCAAACAATAAATCAGTAAATTGAGTGAAAACTAGCTTCTACATTGTTCTATGTTGGTGAATTTGTTTATTGCTGTTTATTTTGTTATTTTAAAAAAAATTTAAAGTTTGCCCATGAGCCAAATTTGGTGGTGAGACTTGTATACAATGTATGTCCATTTTGTTGATAGTTATCTTAATCTTAAGCATGCTGTTTTAGTTCATGTAATGTCTTTCATTGATCGTAGGTTATTTTCTTAATTTAGCGGAGCAGACCAAATGTACTATATACTAAATTGATAATTGTCACTAAACAATTTTTTATTAATATGTGGGTATCATTTACATGTATCTTGGTGAATTGAAAATTAAGAATTTTTTCAGTCTCATATTAGTGCTTTATATTTAGTCCACTATTTATTCCAAACATACCAAACATGGTTTCAGGAATCTTTCTGATTGTACAATATGTCAAATAATCCTTGTGTAGATCCTAGTGTGAAAAATATGTCAACTTGCTCAAGTTCAGTGGTTTTCTCTGGGTACTCCTGTTTCTTCCTCCATCCCAAAATTGACCATAAGTAAAAATCTTGTCTCTGGTGTGAAATGTCATCAGTCTATCTCTGGATATCATGTATTTTTAGCCTCTCTTAATATAATCAGATTGGTCAATGACATTGTCAAACCACATATAGCTCAGCTACATGTACACAACTTTAATTATACCATTTTTAATATTCAGCCAACCTATTCATCAGGCTTTTCGCAGTTGGTGGGATGAATTTAGTGGTCCTGTCAAAACATTTTCACCTTTGTTAAATATATATATATACAGTATAACCTGCTATAGAGTCCACCTCCATATAAAGTCCACCTGTCTATAGCAACCAGTCTGAAGTATCCCCAATGGATTTTACTATATAATGACCCTGTATATAAAGTCCACCTGTCTAATGTGAATAGAGTCCACCCTTTTTAGTCCCAAATGACTTCTCAACCTGTC
This sequence comes from Anadara kagoshimensis, assembly GCA_021292105.1. Lineage (NCBI taxonomy): Eukaryota > Metazoa > Mollusca > Bivalvia > Arcoida > Arcidae > Anadara > Anadara kagoshimensis. The sequence goes on from CM037861.1 coordinate 59,757,598, forward strand.
TATAAAGTCCACTATTTCAAACAACTTTTTTAAAAATTATTTTTCATATTATAATTTTAGTCTAATTTCATGTAATTTTTTAACCATGTTATTATTATATTCTTAATGCTTGAAGATTAGAAATATATAATTATTATAAATCTTTTATCATTGTATAAGTTTATAAATTTTTGTTTCAAAGAGTATAGATGAGTTATAATAAATAAAAATTTGAGGGGAAAAATGTGAAGTCCTTATACTCATGTCAGTGACTGAAGCCATCAGATCAGCAGTTAGAAACAGTCTTTGTTATTTAGGGCAGTATGTTTTCTATACCTATTGTTTTAATTAGTGACACCCTGCTTCCTAAGAAAACAAAGACAGTAGTCAGGTGTATACTGATAAAGTGTTACCATGTAATCAGTTGTACTGTCCATTAAGATTATAATGCACTTTTCAAATCTGTTTTATAATTAATAATAAATAATTTTTTTAAATCATAAAAATAATTTGTACAAAATTAAACAATAGGATATTTTAATAGGTATTATAGGTATTATTTTCATATTTTGTATACCAGTATCAACAATACACCTTTACTCGTTTATAAAGTGACCCTCTATATAAAGTCCACCTGTCTATCAAGTCCACTTTTGCTCAGTCCCCTGGGTGGTCTTTATACACAGGTTATACTGTATATTGTTTTTTTTTTTTTTTCATTTTGATGATTTTTGAGTAAAGATAACAAAACTTTTATATTGTAGCTACTAAGATTTCTTGTATTTAAATAATCATATACCATATTTTTTGGTTATAACCCAACCTAGGGCAAACCCGTACCCTAATTAATCTTCACAATTAAATTAAATATCCACCACTCTGATCCATTATTTCTGATGACGATTGTGGCCTATGTTCAGTATACTTGACAGACATTGACAAGATAAATTATGAGAGATGGCCAAGAAAAATTTTTGTAGACCCCTTTCAACATGTATCTCCTCAAAATTTTATTATTGGTCTAAAACTGTGGGTTATAAGCGACGAAATATAGTACTTGAAATCTTATTGGCTATGGTGTAAAGGTTTTAGTCATTCCTCATTATTTAGTATTTTATAAATATTTTTGCAGATTCAGATCCATTTGAACTAAATCAACCAAAGAAAGCAGTGAGTGCTACAAAAAGTAATCCAAATTCATCCAGTGATAAATGTGATGTTTCATCATCAAAGAGAGAATATGATTCATCATCAGAGAGCGAATATGATTCATCATCAGAGAGCGAATATGATTCATCATCAGAGAGCGAATGTGATTATTCATCATCAGACAGTGAATATTATGATTCATCATCAGAGAGCGAAGATGAAATGGAGGGGGGTAAGATAAAAATGATAAGATTCAAAATGCCAAATGCTAATGATGCAACTTATTTGCTTTCATTTTCATTTGCTGTTAGGGAAATGTAATCACTAATTATGGATTCCTATCATGTCCGGAATTTTAGGTTCAAATTCAGTAAGCCCTAAGCAGTTAAGTCACAAATAGGTGTTTAAAATTACAGTATCAAAAAAGTGTCATTAGGTTACATTTTAGAAATCATATAATATATATATCTTATTGTGATTTGGTTTCAGATTTTTTATGCAAATTTTCTGCTTCACTTCCAGTTCTTACTCAGAAAGAGGATGGGCATGATGATGCTGATGGCGATATTCATGATTGTTCCAATAAATTATCAACTAAATTAACTGATGATGATAGTTCCTTTGAGAAAGGTAAGAGTGTAAAAAGATTAAGACATGGTGTCCAATGTATATCAGTAAATGCACATAGCATAATGTGTAATCCATGCACACATATATGCAACACCAAGCTTTCTCTGAGACACATGCAACTCAGTACATAAGTAAATACAAATAGTCACGAGGCATTATCTATACACACACATGCAATTCACTACTTTCTGTAAGACACAGAAGTAAGTACACATAGCCATGATGAATAATTCATGCACACACATTCAATTCACTACTTTCTTGGACACACATGCAACCCAGTACATAAGTACCTAGCAATAATGCATGCACACACATGCAACTCACTATTTTCTATGACACACATGCAACCCAGTACATAATTACCTAGCAATAATTCAAGCACACACATTCAATTCACTACTTTCTTGGACACACATGCAACCCAGTACATAAGTACCTAGCAATATTGCATGCACACACATGCAACTCACTATTTTCTATGACACACATGCAACCCAGTGCATAAGTAAATACACATAGCTGAGTCATTCTCAAAAAATGGCTAAATTTGTGTCCCTGGTCAGTTTTAGAACAAAATATGCTATAAAACATTTATTTTACCATATTACTAGTGGTATGTGATGTCATGCTAGATGCTCATTGGTTTAGTTTGGTTTAAAAATCTGTTAAATTTGAATATTAGAAATGTTTCCATATCAGATACCCCCATTTAAACCTGACCCAGCTTTAGGGGTACATTATTTGTAGCATTAGCAGATAAACAAATAATGGAATAAGTACTAGAAAAATGTATCTAATACGTAAATAAATGATTGACCAAAGTATATTACACAACAAATAATCTTATTTTGAATGTTTATATAAAAAATATATGTTTTTATCTGAGTCCCTAAATTTTTATTCCTTGCTGTTACCATTACAAATAGTTTGAAATAATGAAAGCTCCTTTGACTTATTGCTAATGCTGCTACTGCTATCTTGTAACACTACTTCCTATCTATCAATGGAAAAACATATAGTGTGGCTTAATCTTCACATTAAAAATACAGATGTAAATGATAAGTTTGAATACTATAGTATATTTTATTTATATCATACTGTTACCACAATATTGTGGTAAATATTAAAGTATTTGAATTATGTTTCACTGTCAGATATGGCTAATGGTTACATTTTAATTTCCCCATAAAACTTCATTATGTGGAGCAGTTATTATTCAGATCACAAATTATGTACCAATATTTCTCTGCTGTTACTTTCCGTCATGTTACTTTGATTTTAGTAACAGAAGAGAACAGAAGAAATGTAACAGCAAAGAAAAATATCTGTAAAAAGTATAATAACGTTGTCTTTTAGACTTTATAAGAAATAATACAGATGAATTTAAGTTCAAAATTGTTTGAAATTGTAACAATTAACAATTTTGTCTGATGTAACAGTATATTTCATAACTATAGTTTTTTTAAACTAATCTGGTAACAGGAAGGAGCAAATGTATAGTAACAGAAAGGAATCTTAATTAATGTCTTTTAAATACATACTTCATAGTGACTTTAATGTTTATGATTGTATTGGGATTAATATTATGTTTAATTTTGCACTTAGATCTTCAAAAACCTCAATAATAGATTGCTAATTGTAATTATTATGGGGCATGTCATATACAGTAATGGCAGAGAAAATTGAAAGTAACAGAACATAATAAATATCCTTAATAGGCCATTTGTTTTTATATCATCAAACTAAATTAAAAATTGAATTTGTGATTAGTATCACTAAATAAGTTTTTCATATAAAGAATTTTATTAAATTTAGACATTAGCGGTTCATTACTGAATCATATCTGGTAACAGAACAGAAATGATATAGTAACAGGATGGAATGTTCTTGTTAGAAATATAAAAATCTGTATTATTTACACTGTGACTTGAATGTAAACCACAAATAAATATCATTTCTTTTTAAAGTACATTCATCACTTGAACATAGAGTTAATTAATTTATATTTCTAAGTATTTTGGGCATGTTATGTAAAGTAACATGATGGAAAAGTCAGTAGCAAAAAAAAAGTTCAGAGTTATGAACACCAAGCTACTTTCTATGCAGTCGATGCATAAATTAATTGATGGGATGAAAATAGATGTAGTTATTGGGGGAAGAATAAGGTAGTTGATGGGGTGAAGATAGTTATAGTTGATTGGGTCAAGGTGGATGTAGTTGATGGGGTCAAGGTAAAGGATGAGTTAGTGGATGAGTTGAAGGTGAAATCAAGTACAGGATATCAATTCCATATCCAGAGAAAATAAGTGACACTTCACATACATAATAAGATTCTTTGAGTGGGGTTTAGCATACCGGTCAAGTATATTTTACTTATATCTTGATGTCATCAGCTAGAGGTAAAGTGTTAGAAACTTTTTACATTTACATTGGTATACAAACCAGTTGGCAATATATTTTTGTGTTAATGTGAATAACTTGTCAATATTAGCAAATATTACTTCAAATGATGATATATCTACTTTTGAGTACTTTTTATGTATATATCAAATGTTATTATGATCCATTTTAGAAAGATATGTCAGTGACATATTCCGTCCTGTTACTATGTTCAGTCCTGTTACCATGGATTCCATCCTGTTACTGCCCATAATTCTAAACAAACAATACTTAAGAATCTGAACAACATATTTGAAATCTATGTTAATAAACAGATTGGTTGTCCTTATTCAAGATGTTATATATAGTTTTCCTAGATGTTTACTTACCTCGATATATTTAATATTCGTGTCTTCTGAAAATTTCATTTTAGCACATTTCGAGATTTGATCTTATTACACCCTAACAAGTTGTAAATTTGTTTCAATTATTTTGTATTATCTTTAAAGAGTGTGACATTAACTAACAAATTAATCCATAAAATTAAAACTTACAAAAACAATTTTTGATTTTTTTATGGGTTGTGTAATGGTAACAGAATAGAAGTTTTTGCAATAAAATTTTCTTCAGATTTGATTTTTACTGAAAGTAAAGCACCGTAAGCTTTCATGTTTTGTAATTATGTTATTTCATGTCTTAGCTATAGTTTCAGTGAACAAAAGTTAAGATTTTTCAATGTCATATTTTGAGTTTTCTTCAAACTGAAATTTAGCCAATTATTGAGAATGACTCAGCTATGATGCATTATTCATTAGAGATGATGATGTGGACAAATATGTATTGTGATATCACAACTTACAATTTATCATGATTTTTGTACATACACGTATATCACAGGCAGAAAAATAGTATTCTTGTTTTTCACGTTTCTTTGTTCCAAATTCCAAATAACAATGAAGTAAACCTCACTAAAGATATACAAATATAAAGCAAAGAAGTTACTGTCATTGTAATTGTAACTGTTATTGTGATTTAGTTTAAGAGTTTTTATGAATTTTTTCTGCTTTACTTTCAGATCTTATTCAGAGAGAGGATGGACTTCATGATGATGATGAATATTGTCCAATTGAATCATCAACGGATGATGATAGTGCTTCTGAGAAAGGTAAGAGTGTAAAAGATCTAGAAAGATTTTCTAATATATGTGTATGTATGAAGATTTCCTTACTTGGTTAAATTTATAATACACTTGTTGTAACTGTTGACATTAACATCCACTTTTAAAGATGTAGGGACCAGATACTTACTTGGTATAAGGGAGACTTACTTATATGTGGTTGTTAGTAGGGGTGTAACGTGTAGTATCACGATATATTGCCTCTGCAAATCTGTCATGTGAAAGTCAAAACAATAGCGACTGTATTGCTCTGTTGTTGTTACTATGCTGTACGTCACTCTCAAATAGACGCTTGGAAAGTCTTGTGTTTCGTTTACATGTATATATTACAAATATCTAAGATTCTATCACCTTTTGGCTCGCAAAAACATTAATTAATTATACAGTCATTTGCAAGCCTCAATGTGATGTTCTACAGTCTTGAGCTCATAACCCGCGTTAGGCCAGTGTATTGCAAAATACTGGTTTGTCATTTGTGTATCACAATACAATTTGATCCTGTGCAAAAAACACGACTTACCAATATATCGGTATATCGTTACACCCCTAATTGTTACTTTTCTGGTCACAGTGGGTCAAACTGTGAAAGTTTATGTGAAAGTCCAAGTCTATTTGCCAAGGCAAGCTAGACACCTATTTCCGTGATATTCTTGTTTAAAAGGATATTGACTCTTGTTACTTGTCAAACCATACAATATTGTGAAATTAAGTGTTTATTGTCAATTGTAAACTTACATTTGCATATTTTAATACCCAATATATGTATCTACTTTACTTCCAGATCTCATTCAAAAAGAGGATATGTGTGATGATGAAGATGACAATAAACACTATCCAACTCAGTCATCAACAAATAACGGTTGTTCTTTTGAGAAAGGTAAGGTTTATTTTTAATTTTAAATGTGTGTATTTGTGGACCACTGGTTGTTATAATAGTAGGATGGCCTCCGATAGTACTATACCACACTGCTGGACATTTACTACTATGCTGTTCAAAGTCAGGGCTTATATAATCATTGGTCCTTATATGTGTTTGTATTTTCTTTGCTTTTGAATATTGTATTGTAGCGTTTTGTATTCTTGGTTACATTTGATGCTGCCATGTACATGTTTTCAGATGCAAATTTCCTACTACAGTGTATTTTTAGCTCACCTGACCGAAGGTCATGTGAGCTTATGGCATAGCGCAGCGTGTGTATGTGCGTGTGTGCGTGTGTGCGTGTGTGCGTGTGTGCGTGTGTGCGTCGTTAACACCTATTTTCGACTTCTCCTCTGAAACTACTGGACAGTTTTTAATGAAACTTTGTCAGAAGTATATATGGGCCGGTGCAATTCAGATTTGTTCGTGGCGTTGCCATGGCTACCATAACTAGGTCAAGGTGACCTAGGGGTGCAAAAATCTTAAAAAATCTTCTTCTCCGAAAGTACTGATTGGAGAAAAAATCTGATGTGATATTTGGCTTCTCTAGGGTCTTAAGCCTATAGTTTGTTCATTTTGTAAAATTCGGATAAAAAATAGGTTACGCGTTTTTGCGTCAAATTTTGAAAAAATCGTAAAATAGCTTCAAATTGTTATAACTTGACTATTTGACCAGATAATGACATGGGGTTTTCAGTTTTGACATCTTCTTGTTAGTATCTTCAAAATGAGGTCAAGGTCAATTGTGAAGGTCGTGACCTAATTTTTTTTACCTCTGATTATAATTATTATCTCGAAAACTATAAACTTTTTGTATAGGCATGTATATTAGAATGTTGTAGGTATTGATACAACGATCATTTTGATGTATAGAAAAAGGTCATGGGTTCAAAGGTCAAGGTCACAGATGCGTAACAATACGGAAATGGTTAATTATCTCGAAAACTATAAACATTTTGTATAGGCATGTATATTAGAATGTTGTAGGTATTGATACAACGATCATTTTGATGTATAGAAAAAGGTCATGGGTTCAAAGGTCAAGGTCACAGATGTGAAACAATACCGAAATGGTTAATTATCTCGAAAACTATAAACATTTTGTATAGGCATGTATATTAGAATGTTGTAGGTATTGATACAACGATCATTTTGATGTATAGAAAAAGGTCATGGGTTCAAAGGTCAAGGTCACAGATGTGAAACAATACCGAAATGGTTAATTATCTCGAAAACTATAAACATTTTGTATAGGCATGTATATTAGAATGTTGTAGGTATTGATACAACGATCATTTTGATGTATAGAAAAAGGTCATGGGTTCAAAGGTCAAGGTCACAGATGCGAAACAATACCGAAATGGTTAATTATCTCGAAAACTATAAACTTTTTGTATAGGCATGTATATTAGAATGTTGTAGGTATTGATACAAAGATCATTTTGATGTATAGAAAAAGGTCATGGGTTCCAAGGTCAAGGTCACAGATGTGAAACAATACCGAAATGGTTAATTATCTCGAAAACTATAAACTTTTTGTATAGGCATGTATAATAGAATGTTGTAGGTATTGATACAACGATCATTTTGATGTATAGAAAAAGGTCATGGGTTCCAAGGTCAAGGTCACAGATGCGAAACAATACCGAAATGGTTAATTATCTCGAAAACTATAAACATTTTGTATAGGCATGTATATTAGAATGTTGTAGGTATTGATACAACGATCATTTTGATGTATAGAAAAAGGTCATGGGTTCAAAGGTCAAGGTCACAGATGCGAAACAATACCGAAATGGTTAATTATCTCGAAAACTATAAACATTTTGTATAGGCATGTATATTAGAATGTTGTAGGTATTGATACAACGATCAATTTGATGTATAGAAAAAGGTCATGGGTTCAAAGGTCAAGGTCACAGATGTGAAACAATACCGAAATGGTTAATTATCTCGAAAACTATAAACTTTTTGTATAGGCATGTATATAAGAATGTTGTAGGTATCGATTCAATGATCATTTTGATGTATAGAAAAAGGTCATGGGTTCCAAGGTCAAGGTCACAGATGTGAAACAATACTGAAATGGTTAATTATCTTTAAAACTATTAACTTTTTGTATAGGCATGTATACTAGAATGTTGTAGGTATTGATACAACAGTTATCATGATGAAAAAAAAAGTCATTGGGGTTTAGTATTTATGTTTTCTTTAAATCTATCAGCTAGCCATTAGTTATCAGGTGAGCGTATCAGGCCCATGGGCCTCTTGTTTACAATAAGTTAAAACCTTTGTCTTTTCACCTTTACAGAACTTTTCAACAGGTTGAATTATGTTAGTCAAATATCATTGCTTTCATAAACTTATTTTATCTTTAATTGGTAGATAAAACCCTTTTAAGGTACTGAAGCGACTGTTGAGGTAATTTGATGTAGTTTTATGCTAAGAAAGCATTTTATGTTTTGTGTTGATATAAAGGTACATGCCTCTCATATGGTACTATCAGAAACTATTATAATTATGTATTTGGCGCAACCTCTGTAGACTATCATAATCTGTTCTTATATCAAAGTATTGTGACAATCATCATAATAATTGTTTTAGATTAAATTAACTCGGTTTTGTTAAAGTTAGATCATAGACATTGACTTCTTTTCGTGTTTTGTTGATTTTTCTTAATAGTTTAAAAAAATATTTGACTTGCATTAGAAACATTTTGCATTAGATTGATATAAATGTATTGCACTACAAACTATGTATAGGGCAGTGATCTGTGACCTGCTTTCTTATTCTACTGACTTCCTGCATCTTTTCTAAAAAACAATTGATGTTTGTGATGTTTATTGGTATTTAACTTTATATATTGATATAAAATGTTGATATACAAGAATTTGCATATAATGTACATATAGGTTATTACTGTGACCTTTTCTGCTGTACCAGTAATAATTCTCGCTATAAATGTTGTACAACTTAGACTTGTAACATGAAAACAAGTGTACTCACATTGATACTATTTTACTGCATTTTTGTGATCCACATTGCCTACACTTAATGGTTTGTAAAGTCCAAACACATGTAGTGGACTGAAAGTGTAGTGCCCTTGATTCACATTACACACACATAGTATGCTGACATGAAGCATATGAAGTATTTCAGATATTGCACTCATACTGTATGTGTAGACCTTGCATTCAACATTATAAATGCAGACATTGGACATCATACAGTAACATGGGTTGTAATGATTGCCATGATTCATGTAAGAATGGACTGGAGTAATGGTGTTTAACATCCTAGTCAAAAATATTTCACTTATATTGAGACATCACCAGCTATAGGCGAAGGTGCAGAAATTTTGCCTGTGCGTTGCGCCGATGACATTACACAGCAGGGTTCTTTTCATGCCAAATCTACCCTTACACAGGACCTCATTTTTGTAAGTTCCCATACGAAAGAACTGACTTTCTTTTCATAAAGCTGCGTGCTTGGCGAAAGAACAGTCACTACCCACTTTCAAGTCTTGGGTCAGACTTCAGTCAGGTTTTGAACCCATGATCTCCCAATTACAGAGTAAGCACTGAGTTACCACTGTTCTTATTGATTCACATAAAACATGTTGTATATAGTAAATAGCACATATGTGCATGTATAAGAGTAATGTTTTGGGAACATGAACAGTAAATTATTACCTTTGGAATTGTTATTCCATTTGTATATCAACTTTTTGACTATATTTAAACAATACATTTGTGTTTTCTATATATACATTATGGTTTAATTTTGAATTCCAGCATTCCAACGACGAAAATGTACATGTATCGGATAGTGAAAGTGAAAATGAAGATAAAAACAAGTGCTATTTTTTCCAGTTCTCAGAAAGGAGAAGAAAATTGTAATCATGCAGCCAATAAAAATTCTAAAGGAAAAGACAAGACATAAATGGAGTAAGAAGGAAAAGATGGCTTTGGAGTGCCAGTTTAATTTGGAGAAGGTCCCTTGTAAATTAGAATGTTTAAATGCCATCGAAAACCAATCGTGTTTGGCAAGATTTCCATGGAAGAACATAAAGTATGCGGTTAAAAATTTGATAACTTCAAGACAAAGGTCATTAAAGAAGTGCTAGTTTAGTGATTATTAACCATTAAATTACCATCATGCAAAAAAAATTAAAAAAAATTACATAATTCTGTATAACATCAAACAAATACAGAATTCTGTAAAATATTAAAATTCCATTCGTATTTTGGTAATGAATGCTATAAAATCAATGATTTTTTACATGTGTGAAAGTTTTATTCCTGTTATTTTTGATTGGGACCATATCATAAAGTACTTGTTTTGAATGCATTGAATCAGCTTTTGTATATGTATTAAATATGAACAGAAATAAATAATGGTTTAGAAATATAAAAATCTCTTCTTTTAAATAGGAATGCAGAGGAGTTATTTTTGTTAAAAATGTATCACATTGAGTGGGTAATTTTATCTTGTCCTGCCACCATAAGGTGAGACTTGACTCATTTTACTTTTCTGGTGTTGATGGTGGCAGCATTATTGTAATTGTCTGTTGAAGTCCTTTTTTAAACTAATGTTGAGTCTTATGGTGGCAAGACATTCTAATTCCACAGAATTTTTGTTTGAAACATTTCCTATAAAGAACATACACTGCACTTGTAGTGGTTTTCTCACTGTTATATATGTTATAGCTAATAGCAGTAAATAGCATACTCTTGGTTGGTTTGTTGTTTGTTGTTTTATGTCGCATCAGCAAATTTTTCAGCTTTTGCAACTACACACTATTGATCTAATCTCGAGGACTTATCTATAAACAAGTTCATGTGGCGCATCAGCTTTGTGCAAGTGTTTCCTATCTGCTTTATATTACATTTATGTAATGCACTTACAGTGAAATTTAGAGTGCTCAGACACTAGCCCCCATTATCACAGATAAAGATTGCAGACCATTAATTCCATTAATTTGGAATTGTGCTAACCACTAAAGGCATATGGCAAGGAAACCCATTTGCGGTTGAACTGGATTGAAACCCACAGCTGTGAAACGTTTTGGATTTGAAAGCTAATTAATGCCTTAACCACTCGTCCATCATTATATATTCAAGAGCTAGTACAAAAGCTGAATAATAAGATTTACTACCATTTTCTTGAATATTTTGTAATACAGAAAATGTTAAGTCATGTAGACTGGAATATTGTAGATAGGTAATGATATGCTGTATAGTTTCAAGGTCATGAGTTTTGAAAGTCAATAACACATGCGTAAGAATACTGAAATGGTTAATTATCTGGAAATACAGGCATGTATATTAGAATATTGTAGGCATTGATATATCAACCATTTCGACACAGATTAAGATCATGGGGCGCAAAGATCAAGGTCACATGCATAAGACTTGTGTGCAATATATGAAAAGATAAAATGGGGTCAAGACCTGCTGCATTTCCATAAATAGAGGTACACACGGTTTTTATACCCTGAAACAAAGTTTAAGGGGATATATAGGAATCGTCCTGTCCGTCTGTCTGTCTGTCCCAATATCGTGTCCGCTCTATATCTTTCATGTCTGTGGATGGATTTTGATCAAACTTGGCACAAATGTAAACCAACATGAGAGGATTTATACCGTACCAAAATGTGCATAGGTCAAGGTCAGAAGGTCAAATGTTAGTTTGGTGATGTTGGGGACGGGGATATGTTGGCATTACCGTGAAAGTTTAGACAAAAAATAATAACGAGTACTAATAGACTAATAGGGAGTATTCTTGAATATAGGACAATATTTGATGCGAGGTCTTGTCAAATAGCCTCACGATTTTTTGAGGACCTGTCTCGATACGTGACCGTATAGTTCAATCGGTAGAGCATTGTATTGAGAAGTCCCGGTTAGGTTGCTGCATCTTCCCCTTTCCTGTTACACGTAACCTAACTCTACTCTTTTTTAAACCACTCTAACTAACCTTATATCACGAACCGTTGAACTGTCTGTACCGATGCCTTAAATTTGTATAAGACAGTTCTCATTGTATATCGATCAAGTGTGTTCAGAGATGGTGGGGGAATCGGAGATATGTAATTAAGCCGGTACTCTAAAACGTTCTGTTCTTAATATTATTATTATATCATAATATTATATATATAACAGATTGCTACTTTTGTGAGGTATGTGACGCAAAACAGGGTTTAATGCGAGTTCCAATTATGTGAACTTTGTACAAAGATGCAAACTGCTCACAAGTAAGTTGTTGAGTCAGGGTTATTGTAAACCTAGGCTTGTTAAAGCTCTTAAAAAGTTCTGTGGTCGTCATCACATTATTTCTGACAAATAGTATGTCTTTGTTTCTAAGATTATCTTGGATGTATTTGACATCTCATAGTTTCATGTTCCTTTTATTCTCGGCTTTACATTAACACGTGATGAATGCAGCTAGCTAACAAGGAGGTGTTTACCTTTCCGGAACACCCGACCTCACTTCCTGTGTGGAAGTTCAAGTGGTTTACTTTGTTTGCCAGTTTGTCGAAAAGTTTAATTCTTTGCAATTTTGGACTATGAGATTGAATTTGGAGTGGTGTGTTTGTAATTAATTGACATAATGAGATATTGATGAAACCAATAATTAATATAACACTTGTCAATTTTAGTTATGAACATCCGGTCCAAAGGCAAAAATATGCAATTGAAACACATGCACAGCATTTATTTGAAACACATTGTTATTTAACTCCAATCTGTACAACACAAGATAACTTCTTCATTTAATTTCAATGCTCTATAGGCATGTATTTGTGAGTAGCGGCTTTCATGTGTGTAACTTGGTTACGTCATGTGTAGTGACTAGAATGTGTGTAACATGATACAATTAGTGTAGTGGATAGAATGTGTGCGTTCATGGAATGATGTAGTGGATTCATTGTCAAAAGTCTAACTCTAAATATTCATGATTTCTGAACTTCCAACCGATAAAGGCAAAGTTTACTTCAACTTTAATCTAAAAATAACAATAAAATATTCTTTGGGTATCTATAACCTGGTGTAGTTGGTTTCAGGTGTAAAATCATGTGTAGTGGGTTTCAGGTAAATACGCGTATGTGTGTGTGTGTGTGTGTGTGTTGGTTTCCGTTCATTTAAAGAAAACCGTATATCCTATTGAGCTGAAACTTGCTCAGTTAATTCATTATGATAGTCATTGGTGTGGGATTGCTCGACAGCATAATCGCATCCAAGATGGTTGCTGTTACTAAAAATAGACTTTTTTCACCCAATTTACAAGAAAACCGTACATCCGATTGATCTGAAACTTGGTCAGTTGATTTGTTATGGTAGTGGTTGGTGTGGGATTGCTGGACAGCCTTGTAGCGTATCCAAGATAGCCGCCATTACTATAAATAGCAAAAACCTTTATATGGCCATTACAGTCTTATTTATGTACCCTGTCCCAGTTAATTTCTGTGCATTTAAAAGAAAACCGTACATCCCATTGAGCTGAAACTTGGTCAGTTAATTTGTTATGATAGTGATTGGTGTGGGATTGCTAGACAGTCTTATAGCATAATTTCTAGGTGGCTGCCATTACTATAAATAGCAAAAACCTATTAATGGCCATTACAGATTTATTTATGTACCAATTTTGTTGAAATTTTAAACATAAAAAAAAGAAATCAGGATATTAGACATATTTAACAGGTTTTTCTGTAAAATATTTAGTTTGCAAAAAATTGTGTATCTAAGATAGCCACTGTTACTATAAATAGCAAAACTGATAAATGACCATTACAGCCATTTTTAGCTCACCTGACCGAAGGTCATGTGAGCTTATGGCATAGCGCAGCGTGTGTATGTGCGTGCGTGTGTGCGTGTGTGCGTGCGTGCGTGTGTGCGTCGTTAACACCTATTTTCGACTTCTCCTCTGAAACTACTGGACAGTTTTTAATGAAACTTTGTCAGAAGTATATATGGGCCGGTGCAATTCAGATTTGTTCGTGGCGTTGCTATGGCTACCATAACTAGGTCAAGGTGACCTAGGGATGCAAAAATCTTAAAAAATCTTCTTCTCCGAAAGCAATGACTGGAGAAAAAATCTGATGTGATATTTGGCTTCTCTAGGGTCTTACGCCTATAGTTTGTTCATTTTGTGAAATTCGGATAAAAAATAGGTTACGCGTTTTTGCGTTTAATTTTGAAAAAATCGTAAAATAGCTTCAAACTGTTATAACTTGACTATTTGACCAGATAATGACATGGGGTTTTCAGTTTTGACATCTTCTTGTTAGTATCTTCAAAATGAGGTCAAGGTCAATTGTGAAGGTCGTGACCTAATTTTTTTTACCTCTGATTATAATTATTATCTCGAAAACTATAAACTTTTTGTATAGGCATGTACATTAGAATGTTGTAGGTATTGATACAACGATCATTTTGATGTATAGAAAAAGGTCATGGGTTCAAAGGTCAAGGTCACAGATGCGAAACAATACCGAAATGGTTAATGATCTCGAAAACTATAAACTTTTTGTATAGGCATGTATATTAGAATGTTGTAGGTATTGATACAACAATCATTTTGATGTATAGAAAAAGGTCATGGGTTCAAAGGTCAAGGTCACAGATGCGAAACAATACCGAAATGGTTAATTATCTCAAAAACTATAAACATTTTGTATAGGCATATATATTAGAATGTTGTAGGTATCGATGCAATGATCATTTTGATGTATAGAAAAAGGTCATGGGTTGAAAGGTCAAGGTCACAGATGCGAAACAAAACCAAAATGGTTAATTATCTCGAAAACTATAAACATTTTGTATAGGCATGTATATTAGAATGTTGTAGGTATTGATACAACGATCATTTTGATGTATAGAAAAAGGTCATGGGTTCAAGGGTCAAGGTCACAGATGCAAAACAATACCGAAATGGTTAATTTTCTCGAAAACTATAAACTTTTTGTATAGGCTTGTATATTAGAATGTTGTAGGTATTGATACAACGATCATTTTGATGTATAGAAAAAGGTCATGGGTTCAAAGGTCAAGGTCACTGATGCAAAACAATACCAAAATGGTTAATTATCTCGAAAACTATAAACTTTTTGTATAGGCATGTATATTAGAATGTTGTAGGTATTGATACAATGGTTATCATGATGTAAAGAAAAAAGTCATTGGGGTTTAGTATTTATGTGTTCTTTAAATCTATCAGCTAGCCATTAGTTATCAGGTGAGCGTATCAGGCCCATGGGCCTCTTGTTATGTACCAATTCCGTCAGAATTTTAAATATAGGAAATAAAACTGAGTATTAAACATATGTAATAGGTTTTTTTCCGTTTAATTTTTATTTTGCTTAATATTTATGAAATATGCAAATAAGGTGTATAATGGCCTAATTCTTTAATTCTTTGTTGTGGTTTAGGATTTATTAAATGGCCAAACCACCCCACTTATTAAACAACCAGTGTTCCATAAAGCGTATTTCACCTTGTATGGAATACACTGATGTTCACCTTTGTGGGGGGGGGGGGGGGGGGATAGTAGTGTTCTCTGAACACCTTGTTTCACAACTGATTCAAAATTATGCATTATTTAAATTTTGACTAATCAATTAATGAAACTAATCTGGCTTCGAACAACTCACCCCTGTTGCTCAACAAGAATTATATCCAGGTGAATGAAAATGGCCTTTTAATACTAGAGAAAAGGGGACAGGAAGCAAACATCTTTTATTATTAGTATACCTTTTACCTATCAGTTCTAGTTTGATGTCCTGGAATTGTGATAGCTTTTGTGTAGGAATTGATGTGTTTTTAATTTTGGATGATTTTAAACATTTATTTATTTAATCTGTTCTAATTGATTAAGGGATGTTTTATCTACTAAGGATGTTTGTGATGGCTGGACAACCACCTGTCAGATAAACAAATTATTCATCTATAAAGTGATCTGTGACAGGTGAATAATTAACCATGCTTTTTATGTTAGGTTTTACATCTTACAAAAAATATGTCACCTGTCAGACCACTAACTTAAATATACTATGTACTACTTTGATAACTGTATTACTGGGTACTACTTGAACTACGTGTAAGATGGTACCAGGCTTGTAGTATTGCATCAGGAAGACTTTAAACCTAGTATGTTAGTGCTATGACACTATCTGTTGGAGTAGAGAGCTGTGGGTTCAAACCCTGGCTGTAGTTTATAGAAGCTTTTTTTCATCTCTTGTTTACACTTAAATTACCAGGTAGCTCAATCGGTAGAGTGCTTGCTCCATATGAGGGAGGTTGTGGGTTCGAACACTGACTAGGTCTAACCAAGACTTGAAAATAGGTAGTGACTGGGTTTTTTTTTTGCCAAGCAATCAGCATTTAGAAATGAAAGTCACAGGGTCCTTAGGAAGAGACCTTAAAAACCAATATCCCCGTCAAAGCAGACATGGCAGGTTAAAAAAAACCCCCTGTACATTGCCATGAGAGCACTGCAAAGGTCAAAATGTCTGCCACTACACCTATAGCCGGTGATTTCCCAATATAAGTAAAATATTCTTGACTGGTACGTAAAACTGCATTCCATTAATCAATCAATCACTTGTTCACACCTAAGTTGTAAAAAGAGAATGTGCTTGGAAAGTCTTAGATGAGACCAAATAAGTGAGCAAATGGGATTTTAATCCTTATCAAGATTATTTCACTTATATTGAGATGTAACCATGAATTGGTGAAATTGCAAAATGTTTATTTTTATCTGTAAAATAATAATGATACTAAGCTTGTAGATTTAAAGACATATAAACTTGTGCTTAAATGAGAGAGTGAATGGTTTTTAAAATTTAACTATCCAGAATTCCAGAATTATCACCACTCTTGACTACAAACATTTAATGGAGATTATTTATATCTTTATAGTACTCCTGAAGATTAATTGTGATCTGGTTACCGGGAGAAGTTTAAAAGTTTTAAATTAAAACAAAAGTTTATTAATACCCAATTGAGACATTTTAGAACCCTGGTCTAAATAATTGTTATATTTTATCAAAGAGATATGATTCCATCGGTAAATACAACATTTAATATAACATGATGAATGTGATCATTTCTATCTCATTGTGATCATGTATGGGGTTTTATTTTGTTTAAATTGCCTTCCATGTTCTTTACTTTTCAGAGATTTATATGTTTAATTTGGATTTAAACATTAATTTTTTTTTTCATTTTATTATTCAGTTTTGATTTATATAGAATAATCTGGTACAAATTACTTCAAAGATGCACATTTTGTTTAAATTTGGTCAAGGCTAGATCATTGTCTTAAACTAAGGCAACCTGACTTAAAGGCCACCTCTGCATTTTATCCCAATGTCTCTTTATTCATGTTATTTGAACCTCTATATATGGGTCACCTGCCCATAAAGTCCATGTTTACTGGTTCCCTTGGGTGGCCTTTATGGACAGTTTTGACTGTAAATTCAAAGATGCACATTTTGTTTTAATTTGGCCGTGGCTTGATCACATCACTGTCTAAATGTAAAGAGATTAGGTGAACTATGTTTCTGAACGTTAAACTGTGAAAGTTTCTACAGTATATCGGTCAACGTTTACTTATTTTATTGCATAAAAAGACAAAACATTTGCAAATAGCTTACTAATAAGTGATTGAATCTCTGGGTACCTCTGACTTTGAGTTTTTTCACCATTAAAAAGATGGCTACCTCCGTACAAGCAATGCAGTCCTGATATCGGTATAAAATATGGCAAATAAGTCCAGTAAAAACAACTCGAAATACTGTAAACCAAAAAATGTTAGTGACAGTTGTATTAAAGTGCTTTTGGCTGTCTGATCTCTGCGCCAAAATAAAATTGCATTAAAATCAATCATAAATTACTAAGTGTGAACATAAAAATTTGTGCACTGAATAAAACTGCATTTATTATTTCTGTAAAATAAAATGGCTAAAATATGGTAAGTGTATTACTAATATCAAGTGGTTGTAGCAGTAAGCAGTTGCTCATCTCTTACCCTAACTATAAAAGCTCTGCATTAATAGGTTCACATTTACCCCTTAATTCATACTGTCTTTTTAACCATCTCTTCTGTGTTGCTGTGATTTGGTGTGATATTCCATTTGCTCAATCCTATCTGAATTCCTTCTTTTTCATTCTTTCTAATGTTGATGTTAGGGAATTTTCTACAGATTTGCCAACTCTCCTGCCAGCTGCGGGTGTGAACTGCAGAAAACTACTGTGACCTGTGGCGGGTGTATAAAATCTCCAGCAAACGCTAAAAGTTCTGAGTGTTTTGTCTTTCAATGGTTTGCAGCAGTTATTGCCCTTCCTTTGTTATATAATTAAGATGTGGCCAAACTAATACTGCCCTCTTACTTAGCATTTAATTTACTCTTTCGGCAGTTTACTTTCCCATCCCATTAACTGTTTCATAGAAGTTTTTTTGTTCCATGGAAATTGGACTTCACTAATACCTGTGTAATTTAACTGCATTCAATATTTTTATACTATATGAGTTACATGTCCACTATCAGTGTTAAATACATATACCTAATTAAGATGATTCAACAAATTTATATATAGATGATATTCTATATATCGAACTTTTAGAAAAGACCTGTTTAAAACAGTTTAAATGATAAATACTGTAGGGGTGAAAAAATAGAATGAAAATATCTCTCCTATAGCATTGGTCTTTGTGAGTGAATGGAAGATTCCATTATCCACTTGGGTATCATCATTTCCTAAATTATTACCTTTTGAATTTTGGTTTTGAACATTAATATATTCTGTTTGACCTTTAACCTTTTGATTCTTCTCTATATATAGGATGACAGGAAAAATAAGTCATGAATCCTGGAGAGAGAGAACCATTGCTCAGACGAGCTCGGTCTCAAAGCACAGACATCACAAATTCAATCGAAATGAGCAAAGGAGACAAAGTGAAAGCAGTTGTTGGCAACTATGCCCGAAACTGTTGCACTCTTGACAGTTGGAAAAGACGTTTACCAATTATAACATGGGTTCCTAAATACAGGTATGGTTATTATATTATTATTTTTATTATTTTTAATTAATTATTTTTTTCATTTAAAAAAGCATTTTTTTATTATTTTAAATTTTAATTACATTCTTCATTTTAATTACATTGAAGTTTGTATTGTAAATATTTTTGTTGGTAAAAAATGTTTTATAAAGATTCATTTTAAGACATTTACAACTACAGATAAATGAATAATCTATTGAAAAATTAACCTATATGAATATGTTGTTGAATTACATATTACACCAGTTTTAATTTAACAGCACTAAATGGCTGTTTTTGGAATACAATTCCTCATCAGTAGTGCTTTGACCAAACTTATAAAACCAAAACTGTTATCAAGATGTTGAAAATATACCTAAAGGACCAAAATATATATTACCAAATTTGGCTAAGGAAATATTTTGCTTGAGGGAGTATACCTTAGTTTTGAGGTTGAAGTTATTAATTTTTATTTCAAATTGTTAAAATGGTTTTTTTTACTCTATCTGGTATGTTTTAATGTATTGATATTAACTAAATGTGTATTTTTAAAATCTTTCATTAAGGTACATTTAAAAAAAGGAATTTAAAAATATTATCAAATGAATTATAACTAATTAATTTTGCTATTTATTTGTATTTATATGTACAAGGCATATAGAAATACTAATTGTTTAGGTATCTCTCTCTCTCTCTCTCTCTCTCTCCTCTCTCTCTCTGATTTGCCTTTGTTCTTTATATTGGCTACTAAGTAGTTTTTTTCTCAATTGGGTTTTCATTGCCAATGTACAAATAATTTAAACTAAGAACAAACTAAGCTACAACTGATTATGTAATTCAGAAATATCATTGTCATTTGCTTCACTAGTTTTCATATACTTTTACTACTAAAAAAGTATTTTATCATCACATATCAGTATATATTTAAAGTAAACATTTAATTTACATTTCATAAAAGTACATAAATATTAATACTAAGCCACAAAAGGCCTATGAGACACATAAAATAGACGTGTTAATTTGTTAGGACAAATGTACATGTATATTGTAACGGTTATAGTTAGACATTTTGGTATTTTCACTATACATATGTATGTTGTATGTAGTGAATTTCATTGTAAGCAACTACCATTAATTTAACCCTACATTTGTAAGTTAACGGTTAATTATATTTATATAAAAAAAAAAAATTAGCAAGGAATAATTAAGCATTTTTCTTGATATGATTCCCATTAAATAAAACTAACACTACAGTGTATATGTTGGAACGGAAACTGTTAACACAGTTGCTATGCACTTAGGAAGAATATGACCTTCACCTCAATGGAAGAATATGACCTTGACCTCAGTGGAAAAATAATGGTACCTTTTAGTCAAATCTGAATCCTACAATAATGGAGCTCTCCAGTGTACCACGTGATACCCTATAATGTTTATGCTTAACAAGTTTTTCATTGGTGATTAATGGCTTCAGCTCACATTTCCTATTAAAACGATGTAATAGCAGGAAATTTCTACATAAACATTATCCAAAATGCTTCGTACAAACTTTAAAGGGTATTAATCATGTTGTACGCTGACGAAATCCATTGTCAACAATCTAAACAACATCAGTTATTTGAGTTGGATCAAAGTTAAACCAACAACATTGCATTTTTAGCTCAATTTGGTAAAGCTTGTGTCTGTGCATGTGTGTGTGTCCATGTGCAGCCTTGGAGAGTACTCTAAATAATACAGAGGTCATCAAACGGAAGTCACCAAAATCTCAGCAGCCCCCATAATTGTTAAATATAATTAGCATCTTCTGCTAATTTTACCAGTGTATATTGAGTGTGTATACCTACCCTGCACATTGAAATTAATGTATTATGTAAAGTTTACAGAAAGATATATATTAATATAATTTCTTTCATGTGACCTTTAAATTTAAGTTAATTGAATACAAATCTATTGACTTGAATTTTAAACCCAGTCTGTTTAATTAATCGGTACCAGAACTTACTAAGTCCCGCTCAGACCACATGTGGGAAAGTGAATTTTTCTTTTCATTGGCCTTTACTGGTTCACCTGGTATGAGTATAATGTGACTAGGGGAGTGGTATGCTTGTCTTTGGCATACTGACTCAGTGAGCTAGCACCTTAAAGTCGCCCTGAGTGCACACTAGCAGACCATACAACACACTCACACTTCACATGCATACAGGAACTTGTCCATAGATTAATTCATAGAGATTAATAAAATAATTCTTTTTGCGAATAGCTGAAAAATTGCTGATGGGAAGTTAAGCAACATTCACACAACCAACCTTGATATAAGTGGCAAAATCTTGACTGTGGCATAAAACGCTATGACATACTCTTCTCTACTCCACTAAATCAACCATGAGGTACTGTTATTGTAGTCGTGTGAACAACATTTAAATTTGTGTAAAATGATTGATCTAATTATGTAATTTAAAGTTTTACGATCATTTACAAGTAAATAAAGGCCATCTCTACATCACATAAAAATGTACTACTTTACAAAGATTATTTACAACTATTCAGTTGCTAGTAGATTGTAAAAAGGGTATAAAATATCTGTATGGTAAATACTGTAAACCTATTTATTTTCGCGGTGTACTAATTTTCGCTTATTTTGCGGTCTTTTGTTTTGTGCGAAAATTATATTATTCTTATTGTGTTATATTGCATATTTCTAAAAAGGGAAAAATTAACTTAGCGGATATGTCTAAATTTCCTATATAACCAAATAAATACACGCGAAATTAAATATGTTTACAGTATTATATATATATGATAAGAATCTGATATAAGTAGGCCTTGGGTAAAGCACTCGGCCACTGGTCCTTACCAAACTAAAACAGCCCAGTGATAAAGTGGAATTTTGTTCATACTCAGCACAGTGCCGTTGATTTTTTATCAGACGTCATTCTTGATTGTAATTAAATTGGTAAAATGTTATGCTGAATTAAACAATTACTTAAAAAAAAATATCTTTTTCTAGTACTAAAATACAACTTCTCTATGCTGAATCACAACACCTGATTACTTGGCACAGTGACAAGCAGTTTGAAAATTTTCATCAGATTGACTGATTGATTGTATGGAGTTTTACTTCCCAGTCAGGAATATTTCACTTATATAGAGACATCACCAGCTAAAAGTGATGTGGCAGAAATTTTGACCTTTGCAGTGAACTTATAGGGCAATGTGCAGGGAGGGTCACATGGGATGTGCCATGTCTGCTGTGACAAGGGGCATCTGTTTTTAAATTTAAGGTGTCTTCTGAAATACCCTGTGGCTTTCATTTTTAAATGCTCAATACTTTTTGAAAGAACAGTCGCTATTTATTTTCAAGTCTTGGTCAGGACCGGATGGGGGTTTGAACCCAATACTTCCCACATACAAAGTGAGCACTCTACCAACTGAGCTACTGTAGTGGTCCAAATTTTCTTTATCTGAGCTCTGTTAAGACTGTTTTGACCAACCAAGACTACCATTACTGATTTCACTTTAGAACAGATTTGTAACTTTTAACAAATATGTAGTAAAAAACAAACATACCAGACCATGTGAAAATCACAATCCAAAAAAAAATTGAAGTAAATCTAGCAAATCCAGTTAAACATATGGACTTCCACCAAGTAAATGAGGCAGGGTCCTCTTGATTATCTACTAGCTACACATGTCATGTGTGTTATCAAAATTGAGAATGAAAAAAATTATAAAAAGTGAAAAAAATTAAAAGTAGGTACCAATTATACAGGTTTTGGATTCACTCAGTGTTTGGTTTTAACATTTTGTACTGTACAATAAACCATTTACCATTGTATAGGTAAATAAAGGATTTAGCAACTATACATCCTTATTCAAACTTCATTCAGTTTTTGTTAGCCACGTTGATAAATACTTTTTTTAACCTCATTAGGAGTCAATAATTTTTTGAATTCAGTGCATATTTTTTTTTTTGTTAACCAGGTTAATAAATACTCTTATCTACCTGAATTTGATTCAATGATGTTTTTGTGTCAAACAGGTGTCATAGATGATCAAATATTTGTTTGATGTTTGATGTTTGCACACAAAAATGGAGTAACTTTATCTGTAATTTTTTTTCATGCACACATACAAATACATTTTAAAAAAGTCAAGTACAGCATTACCTACCATTTACATAAACTACAACAAGCATTATTAAAATCAAAGATAACAGGAACTCTGAACTTTTAAACTGAATTAAAAAATAAAGTTTTCTTGGTTTAAATTTTTTTCAATATTTCCCCCAAACTTTGAGTGATAGAACTTAATCTGGATATAACATTTGGAGTATAATCAGCAGACCCCAAGTCTTGATAAAAGAGGAGGGTTGGGCATAGGGTAAACAAATTCCTCATCAAAAAGTTTGTTACAGAAACCACAACTACAGTTGCAGCCCTTTGTTTCCCAGGGAATTCAGAAGCATAAGACAAATGATAAGAGATAGGTGCATTTTACTTGACATATTACTTACCTGCATTCTCATAAATTTTAACAATAGGTAATATTTACAATATGACTCTCTTCGATGAAACATACAGAAGCAATTGCATTGCATAGACAATAGGAGTCATGACCTTTAATGCGTATCAATTTTCCCGCAATATTACGTCATGTACCGTACAGGGGGTCACGTGATCATATGATTTACGCTGATCTCGCATGGCTAAAAACCTTATATCACACGAGCAGATATGGAAAAAATAGTGCCAAGGTACATAATATTTATTAAAAGAAAGAATTCGCCCTTCATCAAATTTGGCACGCGCCACGCTATCTTTCATTACCCCTTGAAATACCATGATCAGAATGTCATTAGCTCAACTGGCTATAGCCAGCTGAGCTTATGCCATGGTGAAGCGTGTGTCCGTGCGTCCGTGCGTCCGTGCGTCCGTGCGTGCGTCCGTGCGTAAACTTTAATCTTCTCCTCTGAAACCACTTGGCCAATTGGAACCAAATTTGGTGTGGAAAGTCCCTAGGTGGAGTAGATTAAAGTTTGTACAAATTATATTCCTGCGGCATCCAAGATGGCCGCCATTGCTATAAATAGCAAAAACCTATAAATGGTCATTACTTGTTTATTTATGGACCGATTTAGTTCAAATTTGAGATTTAGAAAGTAGATGTCTAGCCATTTAATATATGTAACGGGTTTTTTTGTAACTTTTTCTGTTTGCTCGTAATTAGCGGAATATGCAAATTAGATGCTAAATATAGGCAATTCTTTGAAAATCTTCTTCTCTGAAACCACATACCCAAATGATGCCAAATATGGTGTGGAAAGTCCCTAGGTGGAGTAGATTAAAGTTTGTACAAATCAACTTTGTGCGGCATCCAAGATGGCCGCCATTGCTATAAATAGCAAAAACCTATAAATGGTCATTACATGTTTATTTATGTACCGATTTAGTTCAAATTTGAGATTTAGAAAGTAGATGTCTAGCCATTTAATATATGTAACGGGTTTTTTTGTAACTTTTTCTGTTTGCTCGTAATTAGCGGAATATGCAAATTAGATGCTAAATTTAGGCAATTCTTTGAAAATCTTCTTCTCTGAAACCACATACCAAAATGATGCCAAATATGGTGTGGAAAGTCCCTAGGTGGAGTAGATTAAAGTTTGTACAAATCAACTTTGTGCGGCATCCAAGATGGCCGCCATTGCTATAAATAGCAAAAACCTATAAATGGTCATTACATCTTTATTTATGGACCGATTTAGTTCAAATTTGAGATTTAGAAAGTAGATGTCTAGCCATTTAATATATATAACGGGTTTTTTTGTAACTTTTTCTGTTTGCTCGTAATTAGCGGAATATGCAAATTAGATGCTAAATTTAGGCAATTCTTTGAAAATCTTCTTCTCTGAAACCACATACCCAAATGATGCCAAATATGGTGTGGAAAGTCCCTAGGTAAAGTAGATTAAAGTTTGTACAAATCAACTTTGTGCTGCATCCAAGATGGCCGCCATTGCTATAAATAGCAAAAACCTATAAATGGTCATTACATGTTTATTTATGGACCGATTTAGTTCAAATTTGAGATTTAGAAAGTAGATGTCTAGCCATTTAATATATGTAACGGGTTTTTTTGTAACTTTTTCTGTTTGCTCGTAATTAGCGGAATATGCAAATTAGATGCTAAATTTAGGCAATTCTTTGAAAATCTTCTTCTCTGAACCCGAATACCCAAATGATGCCAAATATGGTGTGGAAAGTCCCTAGGTGGATTAGATTAAAGTTTGTACAAATCAACTTTGCGCGGCATCCAAGATGGCCGCCATTGCTATAAATAGCAAAAACCTATAAATGGTCATTACATGTTTATTTATGGACCGATTTAGTTCAAATTTGAGATTTAAAAAGTAGATGTCTAGCCATTTAATATATGTAATGGGTTTTCTTGTAACTTTTTCTGTTTGCTCATAATTAGCGGAATATGCAAATTAGATGCTAAATTTAGGCAATTCTTTGAAATCTTCTCTGAAACCGCATACCCAAATGATGCCAAATATGGTGTGGAAAGTCCCTAGGTGGAGTAGATTAAAGTTTGTACAAATCAACTTTGTGCGGCATCCAAGATGGCCGCCATTGCTATAAATAGCAAAAACCTATAAATGGTCATTACATGTTTATTTATGTACCGATTTAGTTCAAATTTGAGATTTAGAAAGTAGATGTCTAGCCATTTAATATATGTAACGGGTTTTTTTGTAACTTTTTCTGTTTGCCTATAATTAGCGGAATATGCAAATTAGATGCTAAATTTAGGCAATTTTTTGAAAATCTTCTTCTCTGAAACCGCATACCCAAATGATGCCAAATATGGTGTGGAAAGTCCCTAGGTGGAGTAGATTAAAGTTTGTACAAATCAACTTTGTGCGGCATCCAAGATGGTCGCCATTGCTATAAATAGCAAAAACCTATAAATGGTCATTACATCTTTATTTATGGACCGATTTAGTTCAAATTTGAGATTTAGAAAGTAGATGTCTAGCCATTTAATATATGTAACGGGTTTTTTTGTAATTTTTCTGTTTGCTCGTAATTAGGGGAATATGCAAATTAGATGCTAAATATAGGCAATTCTTTGAAAATCTTCTTCTCTGAAACCACATACCCAAATGATGCCAAATATGGTGTGGAAAGTCCCTAGGTGGAGTAGATTAAAGTTTGTACAAATCAACTTTGTGCGGCATCCAAGATGGCCGCCATTGCTATAAATAGCAAAAACCTATAAATGGTCATTACATCTTTATTTATGGACCGATTTAGTTCAAATTTGAGATTTAGAAAGTAGATGTCTAGCCATTTAATATATGTAACAGGTTTTTTTTGTAACTTTTTCTGTTTGCTCGTAATTAGCGGAATATGCAAATTAGATGCTAAATTAAGGCTTTAGACTTTCTGATTTTATTTATTATCTCGAAAACTATCAACTTTTTGTATAGGCATGTATATTGGAATATTGTTGGTATTGATGCAACGGTCATTTTGATGTATAGATTAAGGTCATGGGTTCAAAGGTCAAGGTCACAGACGCGAAATAATATTGAAACGGTTCATTATCTTGAAAACTATAAACTTTTTGTAGAGGCATGTATATTAGAATGTTGTAGATATTGATACAATGATCATTTTGGTGTATAGATTAAGGTCATGGGTCGAAAGGTCAAGGTCACAGAACAAAACAATACCGAAAATGGTTCATTATCTCGAAAACTATAAACTTTTTGTATAGGCATGTACATTGGAATATTGTTGGTATCGATGCAACGGTCATTTTGATGTATAGATTAAGGTCATGGGTTCAAAGGTCAAGGTCACAGACGCGAAACAATGCCGAAATGGTTCATTATCTCGAAAACTATCAACTTTTTGTATAGGCATGTATATTGGAATATTGTTGGTATTGATGCAATGGTCATTTTGATGTATAGATTAAGGTCATGGGTTCAAAGGTCAAGGTCACAGATGCCAAATAATACTGAACCGATTCATTATCTTGAAAACTATAAACTTTTTGTATAGGCATGTATATTTGAATATTGTAGGTATTGATACAACGATCATTTTGGTGTATAGAAAAAGGTCATGGGTCCAAAGGTCAAGGTCACAGAAGCAAAACAATACCGAAATGGTTCATTATCTCGAAAACTATAAACTTTTTGTATAGGCATGTACATTGGAATATTGTTGGTATTGATGCAACGGTCATTTTGATGTATAGATTAAGGTCATGGGTTCAAAGGTCAAGGTCACAGAAGCGAAATAATACTGAAACGGTTCTTTATCTTAAAAACTATAAACTTTTTGTATAGGCATGTACATTGGAATATTGTTGGTATCGATGCAACAGTCATTTTGATGTATAGATTAAGGTCATGGGTTCAAAGGTCAAGGTCACAGACGCGAAACAATACCGAAATGGTTCATTATCTCGAAAACTATCAACTTTTTGTATAGGCATGTATATTAGAATGTTGTAGGTATTGATACAACGATCATTTTGGTGTATAGAAAAAGGTCATGGGTCCAAAGGTCAAGGTCACAGAAGCAAAACAATACCGAAATGGTTCATTATCTCGAAAACTATAAACTTTTTGTATAGGCATGTACATTGGAATATTGTTGGTATTGATGCAACGGTCATTTTGATGTATAGATTAAGGTAATTGGTTCAAAGGTCAAGGTCATAGACGCTAAATAATAACTTAATGGTTCATTATCTTTAAAACTATAAATTTTTTGTATAGGCATGTATATCAGAATGTTGTAGGTATTAATACAACGAACATTTTGGTGTATAGAAAAAGGTCATGGGTTCAAAGGTGAAGGTCACAGATGCAAAACAAAATAAAAAACATTAATTAACACAAATTAAATATTTTGTATAGGCATGTATATTAGAATATAATGTTGGTATTGATGTAACGATCATTGTGATTTATAGATTAAGGTCAGGGGTTCAATGGTCAAGGTCACAGATACGAAATAATACAGAAATGGTTAATTATCCTGAAAACTATTTACATTTTCTATAGGCATATATATTAATTCATCTACTATTTTGATGCATAGAGAAAGGTTATGGGTTCAAAGGTCAAGGTCATGGATGCAAACAATTGCTGAAATTGTTATATCTTCACTATTTGATCAGATAATGACATGGGGTTTTAATTTTTTAAATATTCTTGTAATCTTGTAATTATCTTCAAATGAGGTTAAGGTCAATTGTGAAGGTTATGACCTAATGTTTTACCTTTCCTGGAAAAAAAATTGTTGACCCAATTTTTAGGCAGTGTACAAATAAGATGTTTGTTTCAATCAAATCATTGAAAATTTTCTCCTGAATTGGCCAATTCTAACCCAATACAGCATGAAAAGTCCTTTATTAACAGTAATCCAAAAGTTGTGTCTGGCATATCAGCCAAAATCCAAGGTGGCGTCTGTTCCTATACATAGCAATAACATGAAAGACCAATGCAGATTTGTTTTCCAACCACTTTGGTTCCAGTTGCAATTGTAAAAAAGGAGGGGAAATGCCATTTCACAAGATTTGCATGTTTTTTATCACAAATGTAAATTACCTGCCAGTTGAGCATCACAGGCCCTATTGGGCCTCTTGTTTTTTAATTAAAATGAAAGATAACTAACTTTGAACTCAAAAAAAGTAATCTTTGTTTAAATTTTTTTCAAAGCATTTTTTCTCAAAACTATAAGTGGTAGGAGCATTTAACTTGATGTAGATTCACTACAGAATATAGTTCAATATTGATTGGTTGATTGAATAGAGTTTTCTGTCCGGTTAAAAATATTTGACTTGTATTGAGACATCATCAGCCGTAAAGTTCTGTTCAGGCAAGACCTTCAATCTATGGATCTCTTGTTATGGAATTGTCTCGATATAAGTTAAATATTGTTGACCGGGATGTAAAACCTCATTCAATCAATCAATCTTGTTATAGAAATAAATTCCTCAATTGAACAATGGTTGTAGTGATTTGACAGTTTGAATTTTTAAGGTGCATGGCCTAAAAAGTGTAGACAAGTGATAAAAATAGGATAAAAACAATTGATTCTTTGGCCTTTAAAATATTGCAAAAAATATCTTTTAAAGGTACAATGTTGGAAATTGCTAGACACTTCATAATTTGTGGGCAAAAGTGCTCGGGAAAGTATCTCGTAATTTTCTGGATACAAAATTATTTATTAGCCATAAAGGATGTGTGAGAAAAAAAGCTGGATAAAAAATTTTTTTGGCCTTTAAAATACTGCAAAAAGTACTAGCTATATTGTAAATTGCTGGATACTTTGTAATTCTCGGGCCAAAGTGCTCGGAAAAGTATGTTGTAATTTTCTGGATACATAATTATTTATTGGCCATTAAGGATGTGAAAAGTATCTTTGAGGTTATAAAAATATGCTAGATACATAATTATGTTACATTGGATGATGATAACGACACCCATCACCTTGTAACATTATCCCTCATTTATATTCATGAGTGGTAGTATTAAAGTCTGTCATTGTCTTACTTAAGATGTTTTTTAATTACTCGGTTTCCATGATACCCCGTTACCACAGAAGTCTCCTGTTTTACCTATTAATTCACATCTACCCTACAATATACTATATTTTAAGTACAGATATAAAGTAATTTTCCATTGTCTTTTTGAACTTTTCGTGTATTAGACATAGCTCAGTCATGTGATCATCTTTGTTGTAGTCACATGATCTTCTTCTGTCAGTCATGTGGTCATCTTTTCTGTTAGTCATGTGATCATCTTTGCTACCCACAATTAAAATCTATATACCTTTTTTAAGTTTTTTTTAAACACCTACCTTTTTTTGTTCTCCTAAACTGTAAGTGAAAAAGAAACAAACTTGACAGGAATATAAAAAAGAAAATGAAGACTTTTAATCTAGGTCAATTAACTTACACTTATCAACCGTGTTCAACTTACAATTTTCAAAAAAAGATTGTCAAAATTATGAGAAATATAGCTAATAATTCTGCTTTCAACAATGAAAACTTCATAAAAATTAATACAGAAATAAATTAAGGCATGAAAAAGTTTGGGGAAAAAAGATTTTTATATAGAGTGGAGTAATTTAGTTTTACACCCCAGTCAAGATTCTTTTACTTATATAGAGGTGGGCAGTTTTTGGATAGTGGAGAAAATGGGGGTGTCAAGAGAAAACCACTTATCTCTGACAAGCTAACAGACAAACTTTTTAACACCATGTACCAGGATTCTTCCAATTGGAATTTGAATCCTAGGCAGTGAGAAGTGCTGTGATCCGCAATGTCAATTTAGACTACCAAGTCCCATCCTTAGATTTAATGTAGAAAGCAAAAGGGAAATTTTGTAATATAAAGTAATATATCTCAAAAGCATTTTAATTCTTAAGGAAGATTTAAAAATTTTTTCATTTGCCATTTTATATTTTCTAAATGAGGCTAAAGTTTCAAAAATTCATTATCAGTAATATTTATGAGTTTATCATGTTCATAGGTTCATCTTCAATAGTTGAAATAAACTAAAAATTTTAATTTATTTAAATTGAGGTAGTTTTGTTGAATTATGACCCTTGAATCTAAGATATTATTCCTTTTTATCTATTTAAAAGAAATTTTAACTATCTTTTGAAAATTTAATTTTATTTTGAGACAGAAAAAAAGAATGAATGCAAATATTAAATTTAGATGTAAATGCATATATATCTACATTATTAAACAATAAAATCAAATTATTTAGCAAAAATAAAGAACTATTTATCTATGCACTCAAGTGAATATTTGACTTATGGTGAATTCAAAGATATTTTTAGATTTATCATGATAAAGTGACCATTATTAAAATTTCATTCTTTTAATGATATATTTTTGACCTGTTAGTGACCGATGGTCACTTCAGATGTTTCCGGTACTATCCAAAATTACAGACAATAAGGAAAGGTCAGTCTGGGGTTTTTGAGGTCATTTAAGTTAATATTTGGTATATAAAGATAGCATGAAAGGAATATCTATTTTACTGGGATTATGATAGATTAATTATTAAACTCTTAAAGAGGTGAAAATCAGAATTTCATAGAGAGAAAATTATTAAATTCTAAAGAGGGCATGATAGAATTATTATTAAACTCTTTGAGAGGTGAAAATCAGAATTTCATAGAGAGAAAATTATTAAATTCTAAAGAGGGCATGATAGAATTATTATTAAACTCTTTGAGAGGTGAAAATCAGAATTTCATAGAGAGAAAATTATTAAATTCTAAAGAGGGCATGATAGAATTATTATTAAACTCTTTGAGAGGTGAAAATCAGAATTTCATAGAGAGAAAATTATTAAATTCTAAAGAGGGCAAGCAATAATCAGAATCCCGTGAAGAAATGATATTTAAATTGTAAAAGTCTTAAGAAGGCAATTATGCAAATATATCATCAAGAAAATAGGAAATTGTTTAAGCATTGGTTCAATTTTTTATTAGCTCAGTTGTTAAAGTGCTAGCTTTGTATGTGGGAGATTGTTGGTTTGAACCCCAGTTTGGTCTGACAAAGACTTGAAGAAATGTAGTGACTCTTTTTCGCCAAACACTCAGAAATGAATGTCACTGGGTCTTTCGGAAGAGAACTTAGAAACTGATGTCTCGTGTCATGACAGGCGACAATGGCACATTAATGAGCCCTCCTTGCACCGGGCCAAATTGAATAATACTGTAAATATACTTAATTTCACAGGATTCAAATTTTCAGTTTTGTCATTTCTGACCTTTTTGCGGGGTGTAATATTCCCAGATTTAATTTACTACATGTATAAGCATGATAAGTTTGACAATAATAGAATCTATCATGAGTATCCATGTAGGATAGGGAAATCTCAACCGAGGGGTTGAATATTTCAGTCGGAGACGAGGCTTGCCAAGTCTCTGACAGAAATATTCAACCACATGGATAAACTCATGATTGATTCTTTTTCTTCCATTTTGAGGACAATTTTTCGCTTGAAGTGTCAATAACATCGACATCGACACCATCTTTGTAAATCTAACTTTGTTACTTAATGTTTTACATAAAAATAAATATGACCATCGGACAGAATGTACCAGATTTTGGTTTATACAAAAAGTATAAACTAGAAAACAAAGCCATTTATTCTAATATCCCAAAATAAACATTTGAAACGCAGTGAAAATATCTAAATTTTGAAGACTCGGGTGTCATTTTCCCGCAAGACGACGTCATGTCTCCACGTCTCATGACGTCATTCAATTGTCCTTTGATTGTGACGCCACTGAAAGCCGCACGTGGAGGTAAAGATAAGCACGTGGAGGTGAAGATAGAAATTTCTTCCATCGTTTCTTCAAGCGGAAATCTCTATCTCAAACATAGGATGATGGAAGAATATATTTTATTTCATGCATAGTACTGTATAATAAGAAACATTCGCAAGGAAAATTTTTTCATGATTTTCATGGTGACTCGTACAGAAAATATATCTTATTAGTGAAAAATTCTTATTTCCCTTGGTACACTTTCCCTATAGTCGGAACAGAAAAAATTCTTACAGCAGAATAGTTTATAACCGTGAAAGTTACCTGCCACTAATGTCTCTTCTCATACAAATTTTTGATTGTGAAAAAAGCAATGAGAAAAATTTCTAAGTTTATTTCATGTCTGGCATGACTATCCACAGGCATTGGAATTTTTTTTAAATGTACAATAAATATTTGGCCCATCAACAATCAACTCTATGTAATGATTGAACTGTGTGTTAAATATGTTTTATATACATCTGTAGGGAGTCTTCTTATCAATGTCACATCATGTTGCTAATACAGGCTCCAGTTTCACAATCATTCTTTAACTACCTGGTGAGATTTTCTTTGATTTAAATCTGGCAAATTTGAAATCTTAGTATTTAAAAAAAAAAAAAAAAATTTTTAGATACATTTGAACCTGCTTCTAAAAACTACCTCTATAAGGACCACCTGCTTATAAAGGCCAGTAAAATTTTATTTCAGTTGCTCTTTATTCATAATTTTTTAAAATCTGTATATAAGGGCCACCGACCTATTATAAAGGCTACTTTTACTGCTTCCAATGGGTGGCCTTTATAGACAGGTTTTACTGTATTTAGGAATTACACATGTCATTTTGAAGACCACTTCAAGCTTATAACATTTGCTATAGTTTTGTCAAAAATATACATTCATGATTTGAACAGAGGTAGCGAAAATTTGCAGAATTTAAATTCAATCTTAGATAAGGAATGATCGTGAAACTGGAGCCTGGAACCAGGAAATAATGAAAGTAATGTCTTGTTGAGCTGTAGTTGGGCACAGAATAAACATTGATTAGATGTCTGTTCCCTATATGAGTGTCAGGCATCCAATTGACGTATTCCCAGCCATGCCTTTTATGTTCCAATACTGGCCGCCACCACAGTACCAAAGCAGTGTCATGGCAACTAATGATGTACTAGTGTCAGTGATGTCATTAAATGGCACAATTCAGGTCGAGTTTTTATTATTTTTGTGTGTAATTCAAGCATGCTGTGCCTTTGTCGGAACATTGTTGGCATGGCTGCTGGCAATTCGCCAATTGAATGCTTGTAGAATTTTCTACTTAGATTTTGTTCTATTTTTCAGATTAAAAGATTTACAATGTGATTTAATAGCAGGATTTACAGTAGCTTTAACTGTCATGCCTCAGGGATTAGCATATGCTAAAATAGCACAGTTACCACCTCAAGTAAGTGCAAATTATAAATTAAGATAACACAAAATGTTGAAGAGGTGAGTTGAGTAATGGGGTTTTACCTCCCAGTCAAGAATAGTTCCTATCTAAAAGAACTGTGACTTTCATTTCATAATGTCATGTGCTTGGTAAAAGAAAAGTCACTACCCACTTTCAAGTCATGGGTCAGACCGAGTTGGGGTTCGAACCCATGACCTCCCACTCTACCAACTGCACAATGTTGAAGAAATTATTTGGTAAATTATGTCCCTGATATAAGTTTTAGGACCAGTGTTCTGTATATTTTGGTCAGTGCTATTAAGAATTTATATATATACATGTATATATATTTTATTCACAATATGGTTTGTATTAAGTAAACGGTATAGTTTTATTTACAACATGGTCTGTATTTAGTAAATGGTATATTTTTATTTCAGTATGGTCTATATTCTGCGTTTATGGGTTGTTTTATATACACGTTTCTCGGAACATCGAAGGACATTACACTGGGACCAACAGCTATCATGTCCCTCATGACTGCAGCGTTTGCGTCCTCTCCAGTTACAGGCGATCCAACTTATGCAATACTTATGTGTCTAATGTGTGGTGTTATACAGTTTGCCATGGGCCTATTTAATTTAGGTAATTTTACAATTTAAAATAATTCAAGACACATGTACTTAATTTTGTTGAGTATTTCATTTTCACAATTTGATATGACTTTGTTCTAATAAAAGATCTCATTTTTGCATGAAAAAATGGTTTTTCCCCATTTTTTATTTCTTCATTTATGCATTTTGAATCAATAAACTCATCTATATTCACATATTGTAGTTTTCCTATATATTGTAGTTAACCTATCTGTTGTTTACCCCAAATTCAGTCTGTACCATCTTAAATATAAGACAGTACTTAGTACATCTCCTAACCTTTCTGCTAGCATAAACATAATTGTTGTGCCTCAGCCTTTCTTTTGTAATTTACTATCATGTAAATGATTGCAGTTTTTTGGGTTTGTTTGTGTTTTGTAATCATCACCTCTTCAGAATCTAGTGTAACACTTGTGTTCCAGGATTTGACACTGCTATATCTATAGACTATATCCTCTCTTTTAATACATAAGACTTTCTGCATGTATATCCTTTAAGTATCAAGTTTTAAGAGACCCGTATAACATGAATAAGAATGCCCAATGCTTTAACTGAAACTCACACACAGTAAACCTTGATTCATTGGCACCATTAGATCATTCAAAATTTGATGTTATAAAGGGGTTTTGCAATAAATTGAGGAGGCTGATAAAGAAAAAACCTAGAGATGAAATGAATCAAGCTCGACAAGCTTGACATCAAGCTTGAGATAGTGACGTTTAATAGGGTCATTAGTATTACAAGGTTTTACTTAATCAAGAACAAAATATGAGTGAATGAATCCCTGCTTGGAAATACTGTAAACATATTTAATTTCGCGTGTATTATTTTTTGCAGCAAAAGACATTTAGACATATCCACGTAGTTGAATTTTCGCGTTTTTAAAATAAGCACTAAAACACAATAAGCATAATATAATTTTGGCTGGGTATTAATTTTTGCACAAAACAAACGACCGCGATATAAGCGAAAATTAGTACACTGTGAAAATAAATATGTTTACAGTACATTTATTCCATGACTTCTTTGTGATTTTGTAATAGCATCCATCTTATTAATAAACGTTTCTGTATCATAAATAATTATTTTCTGTTTCAGGTATACTTGTTAACTTTATATCATATCCAGTTATAAATGCCTTTACTTCAGCAGCAGCTATAACCATTGCTGTAGGACAACTTAAGGTATGTGCCACATGATCTGGCCCCAGTGTCATTATCATTTTTTAACTTAAATCTAGAAAAATTGAAATCTGGATAGTTTCATTATTTTTTAAGATAATTGATAATTTAAGGAGTCATTTTGAAGATCACATCATACTTATGGCAACTGTTTTCTATTTTTGTTGAAAAAATTGTTTTCTGGGTTCCATAAAAAATTGCCAAAATTAGCTAAATCTAAGTTAATGAAAATCTCAGTTAAAAAATTATTGTGAAACTGGAGCCAGTAACCTAGTAACGTTTGTGATGAATGCTTTGGAATATTGTAAATTTTTGGAATGACATCATTTATATTATCAGATTTGTGCTAGTATTCATCCATAGTTGGAGTATATCACTTGCTTTGCAATGGATACATTTGAAACAATAAAAAACAAACATAACAATCCATGTCCAAATCACTAAAACAAACATAACAATCCATGTCTAAATCACTAAAACAAACATAACAATCCATGTCCAAATCACTAAAACAAACATAACAATCCATGTCCAAATCACTAAAACAAACATAACAATCCATGTCTAAATCACTAAAACAAACATAACAATCCATGTCTAAATCACTAAAACAAACATAACAATCCATGTCCAAATCACTAAAACAAACATAACAATCCATGTCCAAATCACTAAAACAAACATAACAATCCATGTCTAAATCACTAAAACAAACATAACAATCCATGTCCAAATCACTAAAACAAACATAACAATCCATGTCTAAATCACTAAAACAAACATAACAATCCATGTCCAAATCACTAAAACAAACATAACAAGAGTCTCTCAAGAGACTGCTCTAGATTTTAATTACTTTACCTTGTTTAGACTCATTTTAATTTTTATGTCATTTAATTTTTATTTATTTCTTATTTTTCAGGGAATCCTAGGTTTACATGACATCCCTCGGGAGTTTCTACACATGGTGTATGAGACATGTGCCAAAATACCAGAAACCAAGTATGTTATTATAATGTATAGTTTTATCATCAAGATATGATTGCTGAGTTAATAGAAACATAGAAAAATAATCTATCCTCTGTTAAAAGATATATATGTCTTTGTGCATCAGTTTTATCATTAAGATACTATTTAATTTCACGTGTATTTATTTCCGCGGTATAGGAAATTCAGACATATCAGCATACTTAAGTTTTTGAAGTATGCAATATAACATAATAAGCATTATTTAATTTTCGTGCAAAGCAAATGACCGTGAAATATGCCAAAATTAGTAGACTGCGAAAATAAATATGTTACAGTATGAGTTGTTGTTGAGTTAATAGAAATATGGAAAAATAATCTATTCTCGGTGAAAAAGATAGATTTGTCTGTACATCAGATAATTGGGTTTACTAGAATATCATATGATGCAATCCTCATAAATTTGTACAGAACATTTATTTCCATATACTCCTCCAATATTTAATAATTATGGTTCATTCTGTACGGGCACAGGACATTTGAGCGAAAATTTAAAATCTCCTAATGGATATTTAAGCGACGACTTTAGTGGACATTTGAGCAACAGATTTTAATCTACTCATCTGTATACCTGGTTAGTATAATATCAGTTATTCAGTTCTAGCCTGACCATCAGTTAACCATGTTGGATATAAAATTGGTTGAAACAAACACAGGTCAAAAGAGTGTTTTATGTGATATTTATTGATACAGAATTGATGTTGAATTGAAGTTTTGTGAAATAGCTTGGAGATGTGCTTATAAAGGAATTTGTAGGTGAAGAATGATTCCTCTAGTCTGATTTTCTATATTTTCAGCCACCATACTTGAGTAAGATGAAATCTGTAACTCTTAATGGTGATATCATGAGAGAATTTTTATAAGAATTCTTATTTTTATAAGAAAAAATGTTGCTCAAATGTTTACCATATACATGTATTTGGAATTTCGCTCAAATGGGTTAAAATTCTGTCGCTCAAATGTCCATTACTTTGTCCCTCAAATATCTATATTTTTTTTGCTCTTTTGTCCTTTGATTTCGCACAAATGTCCAATGCAGTTCTGTACAGAGATTGTAAATATAATGTAACAATTAAATAAGTTAATGCATGAGAAAAAGAATCCTCTGTCACTTGTCATATGGGATAGAATTTTCTGACTATGGGTCTAATTTTTCTTATAATGTAACTTTTTCATACTTACAGTGTATGGGATCTGACTATGGGTCTAATATGCCTTGTGGTACTGTTTGGTCTTAAGGTAAGTCCCCTGCTTTACATTATAGTAGCACCATGGCTGAAGCTGATACAAAATCTACCTACTACTTGCTCTTGTCACAAATAGCTGAAAAATTGTTGATGTGTCATTAAACAACATTATAACCAACCTACTAGACTTGCACAAGTCTACCAACCTACTTACCAAACCTTTTCCTTTTGTACAATGTTATATTATTTGATGGACATTTTCGTAGGAGCTATTTTTGTTAAATTCAGAATTCCAGTGAGCTACATTGTCTTCCAACAACTCTTGTTAATAATTACTTGTATGAAGTAAAGATTGTCTGTGACCATGAAAGTGTTCATCAAATGACCAAATTTTGCAAACACATTTTCATTCAAATGTTTGTTTATGGATTAAATGTGTTGGTGACATACATGTACCCTATGCTGCTGACAGCTTTTACACAAGTATTTTACTGATAATCACTTAATTGCAATCTTAATTCTGACATAAAACACATGACAACTTCTTGATTATTTTTATCACAAATAAGTTTGTACCTCTCACCTTATAGAGATTTTATACATTGCAGAAATTGAGAGCATTGCAGTGGAATGATGATCCAAATGACCCTCCACCTGGAATTTGTAAACGTATATGTCGTTATATTCTCTGGTTACTTGGAACAGGTAAGTTTTATAATGCCCCAACTCTTTTAATTTGTGAGCAGCCTTGGAACTTGAGTTGTCACTATTTTCCATTTCTACTGTAAATGTATTTATTTTTGTGGTGTACTAATTTTCGCTTATTTTGCATTTTGTGTTATAGTGCATATTTTTAAAACAAAAAGTGAAAATTTAACTATGCATATTGTCTAAATTTCATATACCTCGAAAATAAATACATGCGAATTTAACTACGTTTTACATTATTTTAGAGTCTGTTTTGATGCCTCTTGTAAAGTACATGGCTTTCTATATTTCAAAACCGAAAACTTGACCAGTACCTCAATATCTACAATTATAATATCATAAGATGTTGGTGCCTTGTACATATATTTCATGTCAATACAATGTATTTTCAGCTGCCAATGCTATTGTAGTAGTCACAGCATCAGGTGTAGTGGCTATACTACTGAGTCAGAACATTGATGTTATAAGTAAGACAGGGGAGTTAACCCCAGGACTGCCACCCTTCAGAGTACCAGACTTCTCTCTAAATACTCATAATGTTACCAAATCAACAGGAGAAATATTTACGGTAGGTAGCCATCTTTGAACATTTTTATCCCCTTTTGTTTTGAGTATACAACATGTATATAGGATTTGTCCCATATGTACATATGTAAATATCTGTACATGGTGTATGTATGGATGTATGTATGTACGTGTGTTACGCTTTCCTTTACAGCACTGTAACAACTTTTTTTCTCAATAGAATAATTAAAACTAGATACAAGAGTATATCATGGTAATATCTAGAACAATTTCGTGTTTTGCAACTTACCAACCTGATTTGAGTTATTGCCCTTTGTTTATTTGAGTGAAATACTGAACAGTTCTCTAGCAAATTTTTTCCTCAGCAGAAATTAATAAAACTTGAAACATATCTTGGACAAGTTCATGTTTTGTATCTGGCAACACAATTTGACAGAGTTATTGCCCTTTATTACACAAAACATTGTTGTCAAGGGATGTCTAGATTTGAATCCCACTTTGTAGATCCTTGTGAAGGCAATTTTGTTAGTTCACTTGCCAAATGTCAGTGGTTTTCTCAACACATAGTCTAGTTTCCTCCACCATCCTAGAACTGGCCATCTTGATATAAAAGAAATCAGTCTTGGTGTCAGGATAATGGACTGGTTTATGTAGTTTGGGCCAGAAAAGACTTTCTTATACCTGTAAGTTTCATCAATTGGAAGACGATATAAGAATTGTTAGGACATAACTTAACCATCAATAGTATTTTAAACCTTTATTGTTTATGTATTTTTAGAACTGCCACAATTAAGATATTCAATAAGCATTGAATTATAATGAAAATTTATATCATTTCTTTATTATATTGCAGGACATTGGTGCTGGCTTCATCATTGTTCCATTACTTGGTCTGGTAGAGTTAATTGCTATAGGAAAAGCTTTTGGTAAGTAAATGCATTAATCTTCATCATGAATACATGGCAAGATAAAAATTTTCAAACTGTTTGGCACTGTACCGAATAATAAGTTGTGTACTTACTCAGCATGCAACTTACTTAGCACTAGAAAAAGAGGTAACTTTATTTTATATAATTCTTATATTCTAGTGTTATGTTTTGGCAATTTATTTAGAATGAAAGAAGATGTCTGACAAATAATCTACTTTGCACTGGAACAAGTGTGAATAAAATTCCACACATCACTGGGCTTTTTCCAACTCCATCAGGATGAATTGCCAAGTTTTTTATCTGAGGTCTAAAAAAGATAAAAAATGAAGTTGAATACATATTACTTGTGTGGTGTTTGTAAAATCAATTTTGAATTTTCATCTAGAATACATTATTTTCTCTTCACAGCCATTGGCCATGGATATATGAATTCATGATCTTAAAACTGGGAATTTACATAAATTATGATTGTGGCTTGTTTAAAGTTTACAACTTTATGAATTGTAACTTTGTATAGATGTAATAATAAGCTACAAAACAAAAAATCTTTAATTTTAATTGAACAATTACTGATTCAATATAAATATTTTTTTCTTTTCTTTTTTTTCTTTTATTTAAATATAACTACATGTAGTTGATAATCATGAAATATAGGAATATCCTCTGAGAGTCTTTATACAAGGTAAAAAATATCATCTATATGTAAATATAGGATATCTGTATTTTCAGTTTCATTTTTACCAACATGTGAATTTTACATTTTATATTTAATTGAATTATGTCTTGTGCTATACACATATCATAATTATCATTTTTTTATTTACAGCTAGACAGAATAATTACAAAATTAAACCTACCCAGGAATTGATAGCAGTTGGTATGTTATAAACACACACACACTCACATTTACCAAAGGTCAATGATTTTCTCTGGGTACTTCGGTTTCCTCCACAATCCCAAAACTGATGGTTTAGATATAAGTGAAAGAATCTTGTATGGGATGTAAAATACCATCACTCCACACACACACACACACACACACACACACACACACACACACACACACACACACACACTTTATCTTTTAGAATTCATGTGAAAATTATCATCATGATAAAAATGTAGACTTACTTAGAGTTGAAAAAATATACCTGGTATTAGCATTTGGGACTTCTTAATATTAATTCACTACAGTGAAACCTTGACTCACTGCCAGCCTTTGTCTGATTTTAGAGTCATAAGAGACTTTGGAGACTGAGGAAGATTTTTAAAATAAAAAAAAATTAATTTTGGAACTTTAAAATATTATGATGATAAGTCAGGTGGTAAAGTTGTGGAGTGACAGTATATCTATAACAAGGTTTTACCCTACACTCTTTACAAGATAAATTTCAAAAGGACACTTAAAAAAAACGTAAAAATATTGATGAAATTGTTATAATTTTGTTAAAATTAAGCCTGTGTGATATTACACTTTATTATGCCATTTTTATTTGATATAGGTATAGCTAACATGGTTAGTTGTCTAGTATCGTCATATCCAGTCACTGGTAGCTTTTCTAGGTAAGTGAAATCAACCATAGAAACAGACACATAACTGACAATGACAATACACATAAATCACAATACACATGACTTGAAGTACACCATTAAACAAACCAAAGACTTGAAAATGGGTAGTGACTGTTCTTTTTCGCCAAGCACTTGGCATTACGAAATAAAAGTTATGGTTCTTTTGGATGGGAACTTAAAACAAACGAGGTCCCATGTCAGGGTAGGCTTGACACAATAAAGAACCCTGCTGTAAAATGCCATTAGTGCAATGCACAGGCAAAATTTCTGCACCTTCGCCTATAGCTGGCGACGTCTGGATATAAGTGAAATATTCTTAACTGGGACATTAAACACCATTACTCAACTCAACTCAACCATTAAACAAATAAAACAAACATCATAATCCATAACACAATAAACCACACAATGTCATGTAACTATGCACACACTACAACAACACAAATGATTAAACATCTTGCTTCCACAATAAGCTTGCTAACAACAGAATGGCAACTTTTAGGCAGAGCTGGGTTATTTTGAGTTTGCTTAATTATGATAAATTTACATGGTTATATGTGAAAATGTCATAGAGTTTTGTATTCAGGGCTACAAGTTTTTAACCCCGACTTCCATTTCCAACCCAATTTTGCAACCCTAGATTATTATAGGAATGAAGTTAATTTTTCTTTTTGTTATGAAAGAATTGGACATTGTGCATGTTTTGCACACTGAATAATTCTATGCAAATTATGTTTAGTGTGCAATGTCTAATTCTTTCATAACTAAAAAAAAAATTAACATCATTTCTTATAATTCAATTCATAGAATTTTTTTCAACAACGAATCAATGAGAATTGAATTATATGATTGTAATAATAAGTTTAGTCTGTATGTCAACAACTTAAAACTTCACTGTATCATTTCTTTTAAAATTTGTCACTTAATCTTTTTGATCTTTTATAAAATGCTACTGTTATTGTTTGAAGGCAAATTACTGCA
Organism: Anadara kagoshimensis; assembly: GCA_021292105.1. NCBI lineage: Eukaryota > Metazoa > Mollusca > Bivalvia > Arcoida > Arcidae > Anadara > Anadara kagoshimensis. The sequence continues at coordinate 59,800,421 of CM037861.1, forward strand.
TCACTACATTTTGTCTTTTCAATGCTTCAGAAATTCTTTTCCAGATGACCTTGAGCTTTGCCCTATTTAAAATATTGAATGAATGTAGGAGGGCATATTTTTGCATGATTACATCTTGTATATCAGATACCGGTACATCTGTTATGTACTATTTCTTCTTATACAGGACTGCAGTAAATTCTCAAAGTGGAGTAAGAACACCTGCCTCAGGAATTGTTACAGGTAAGTCAAACATGATGTGGCCAAGTGGTTAAGGCGTTAACCTTAAAAAACCAAAGACATCTCACCACTGCAGGTTCTACCCTGGTCGACGATATGTGGAAAAGGTTTTTTTCTTGTTGTAGGCCAGATTTGCAGGTTGACTTGTTACCACTATAATCATGATTGAGTGTCTTTAATGTTTATTTGTGACATTGCAATTGAGTGTACTAGCACTCTTAGGCACTCTTAAGGTTGCCAATCTTGTACTTTAGTACTAATAAAATAGGAAATACAAGCACAGACCGGCATGCTACATAAACATGTGTTCAAATTTATCCTTAAGATTAAGAAGAAGAAATTGTTTTTGCTCTGAAAAGCTGGAAAAATGCTGATGTGACTTTAAACAACATTTATCTTTTTTGGTGCCATAATATTATTTCTTTTATGTTTTCTGATTGGCCTATTTACTCTTTTTCAGGTGTCCTTATTTTATTATTTCTGATTGGCCCATTTGGTTTGTTCATGTCTCAGGTACTGTTTGTTAATACATTCTGATTGACTTCCTCTTTCAGGTGCCCTGATACTGGACACTGCTTATTTTAACATTTCCGATTGGCCCATTTCATATGTTCAGGTACTGTTTGTTTTATAAATTCTGATTGGTCTGTTTACATTACTTCCTTTTTCAGGTGCCCTGATACTGCTTGCTCTACAAGTTCTGACACCATTATTTTACTACATTCCAATATCCTCATTGTCTGCAGTCATCATATCTGCTGTGATACAGATGGTCGATTACACCATCGTTAAAAAATTATGGAAAACCAACAGTAAGTTTTATATCTGTAATTTTTTTCTTATAATTTCATTAAAGTATTTTTGCATTTTAAATCTATTTAAGAAATAAGGTAATTTGCAAAGTATAGTTGATGTCAAAGACTTTATTGAAACTAAAATATTATGATGGTAAATATTTATACTGCTCATCACTTAGATTTGAAATCCCATTCAAACAGATCCTGGTGTTTGTCAGTTTCCTTGACAAATGTTGGTGGCTTTCTCTGGGTATTCCAGTTTCCTCCACCATTTATGAGCTAATTGTCTCAATAAAAGTATCTTGCCTGGCACTTAAAACTTCATTGCTCTTTGGTCCTAACAACAATGTCAACAGGTCAGATGAAAGGAAGCAATGGGTCAATGGGTTCACCAGTAATCAACATGGTATATACCCACTCATAATAGTGCATGATGATATAGATTGCATAATTTGATGTTTTCCAGCAAAGATTTATCCTGGAAAAAATGTTAGAAAAAATGTTTCATACATTTGTTATGAGTTATCTTGTATTACTCTGGCAAATCCAGTTGTGTGAACTATTTTTGTAATGACACTACCGTATATTTCAAATCTTCTATGGCTTTAATTTGTTACATAGATATATTTGAGTGACTTGTGTGCTTAACATTGTGTATTATTTCATTTTCAGAAATGACCTGATACCTTACACTATTACATTTATATCATCATTTTTAGCTGGAATAGAGGTAAGGAAATAAAAAAGTAAATAAAATAAATAAATATAAATAAATAAATAAATAAATATAAATAAATGAATGAATGAATGAAAGGAAGGAAGGAAGGAAGAAAGAAAGAAAGAAGAAAGAAAGAAAGAAGAAAGAAAGAAAGAAAGAAAGAAAGAAAGAAAGAAAGAAAAAGAAAGAAAGAAAGAAAGAAAGAAAGAAAGAAAGAAGAAAGAAAGAAGGAAGGAAGGAAGGAAGGAAGGAAGGAAGGAAGGAAGGAAGGAAGGAAGGAAGGAAGGAAGGAAGGAAGGAAGGAAGGAAGGAAGGAAGGAAAGAAAGAAAGAAGAAAGAATCAATCAATCAATCAATCAATATCTCTCTCTCTCTCTCTCTCTCTCTCTCTCTTTCCTCTCTCCTCTCTATCTATCTATCTATCTATCTATCTATCTATCTATCAGATAACATTGTACACAGATTCTGATGTTTTTTGGGAGGATGTAAAATTGATAAGATGATTAGGTCCCTCCACAAGTACTTGACGAACAGCACTGGGGACCATTTTGTTACTATATCCAGTGCCTGTCCAAAATTAGAAGTTTTGTATTCAGTGGTCTCATTATGTGTTTTCTTATGTCCAAATATTGATTGCCTTACCTAATAATATTAAATAGTGGCTAAAGGAAGCGCCTACAGATCATGGCAACTCACTGCCTAGATTCGAATTCTGATAGGGACAGATCTTAATGTGAAAAGGTCTGTTAGTTCACTTGTTGAAAGTTGGTAGTTTTCTCTTAGCACTCTCGTTTACTCCATCATCCCTGAACTGACCTGGATATAAGTAAAAAATCTTGACAGGGTAAAGATGAATTATTTTACTCTTCTCCTGCCTGATTCATTACTTGATTTGAGAATAGCATATATTAACATTATTATTCATTCTATTTTATTACAGTATGGTATAATTATTGGTATAGGTATATCCTTACTTATGTTGTTGTATCCCATGGCCAGACCATCAAATAGGGTAGGTATAAATATTTAGATTTATCTTAACAGGTCAAAATTAGGTTATGGTAAATCCACTCATTTTCATGGAAGTAACAAAAAACAAAAAAAAGGATCACAAGTATTAACATATAGTCAACAACATTGACCTGTCTGCTTGACCTTTCATTGGGAGTATTCATATTGGTGGTCCACCAAATACATTGGGTAGTGTTAGGATTCCAAGTTAATATACAAAAAAATGCATGATTCCCATGACGTAGACAAATAAAAAGCTGTTTTCCCTATACAATAAATGTACAGGTCCATAATAAGTATTTATGATAAATTAAAGGTCAAGTGGACAGGTCAATACTGTTTGACTACAATAAATAAGTAGGTGCACTTGCTATGGCTGTCATCTGATAACATGGATAAATGCAAATGTTTTTGTCATGTTACAGTAACTGACATGGAAATGTCTGGATTCACAGTAGTGTAGGACAAGGCTTTTATTAACATTGATATTTTTCTATTTTAAAGAAAATTGGCTGGTTGTATGTGGGTTTTTTTTCAGTTCATAGCATTACGTAATAAGTTTGTCAGAAAAACATGGTGAATTGTTTGAATTATACATTGTAATGTACACAATATTTTAAATCAAGCAGAAAAACAATTTAATTATAATGTATCAATTAGCTAATTTGAACTTAGCTAAGTTTTGGCATACTAATTTATCTTTTATATCATGGAATTGAGGTACACAAGTTCTGGCACAGCTTATTCCATTACCCATATAAAATACATTGCAAATTTGAATAATAAGGTACACTTTATTATTTTTGGCAAATTGATAAAAATTCAACTCATTCCAAAATTGAATAAATACACCAAGTAAACCATTGTAATTTGCACTGAAATAGGGGCCTGGTCTTTTATGAAGTCATTTTTTATAAATATTGCATTCAGCACCTTCTCCATGTTCTCATGCTTCTATCACTTATGTAGTAATTAATCTAGCATTGTACAACAAAGTATCACCTTATTGGCATGGATGTGCAAGCAGATTTTGATTACATTTGCAATGTGTTTCAACAGATATGTCTTGATTTGTCTTTTGCTATTAAATCCTGCAGTTTCTTGTGAATAATACAGGATGCATGTCAATTCCAGCACAATATTTTTAGCTCAAGTGGTCATAGACAGCTGAGCTTGTGGTATGGCAAAGCATGAATATAATTTGTTTGTCCATATGTTAACTTTAATAATATTCTCTGAAACCACTGGCCCAATTTTAACCAAATTTGAAAGATCTTTGGGTTTATTAGATTAAAATTTGTATTAGACAACTTGATGTGATATCCAAGACAGCTGCCTTAACTATAAATGGCAAAAAACAGATAGCTGCCACTTCTATAAATAGCAAAAACACATAGATTAGATAGCCATTGTGGATTCAATTTTTAACAGATTTTGTTCAATTTTGAATTTAGATAGTATATTCCATTTAACTTGTGTAAAAGGTTTTCAGAGAAAATTTCCTTTGATCCATTTTATTATGAATTATGCAAATAGGATAAAAAAATTAAGCATGTCATCAAAAATATTTTCTGAAACCCATGTTTGGCACTCTACCATGATGTGTGATGCCACTTGTTATGAACAAAGTGTCACCAGTTAAGCATTACAGGTCCTATTAGGCCTCTGGTAGTACCCCTATCACACTTGTCGAGAGGGCGCGGTGGCCTAATGGATAAGACGTCAGTCTTCAAATCCAGGGTCTCTCACCGCTGTGAGTTCGAGTCCCGCTCAGACAACATGTGGGAAAGTGAATTTTTCTTGCCGTTGGCCTTTACTGATTCACCTGGTATCAGTATAATGGACTGGGGGAGTGGTACGTTTGTCTGCGGCGTACTGACTTTGTGAGCTAGCACGGTAAAGTCGCCCTGAGTGCGCGCTAGTACAAGGCAGACCATACAACATACTTGCACTTCACATGCATACACAAAAATTGTTCATAGATTAATTCATAGAGATTAATTAAATAGTTCTCGTCGCGAATAGCTGAAAAATTGCTGATGCGATGTTAAGCAACATTCAACCAACCAACCTATCACACTTGTCACATACATACATACATACATACATACATACATATATATATATATATATATATATAGAAGTGTATTTATTTTGCACACTTATTAAGTTTCAGTTGCACATTAGAGCTATACAGATTTTCATTTTCTTTTTGCTTTAGAATTACTGATGAGTTTTGCCAGCGTACCATGTGAATGATACCCCGTAACATTTATATAGAACATTTACATCACAAATTCTAGGACAATGTTGTTTTTTTTTTTTTACAGGAAAATATCTACTGATTAAATTCCATATCCATTAGAAATAATAGTTTCGCTCAAACGTTATGGGGTATCACATGGTACATTGGTGTAGCCCATTAAATAATTCTCATTATACATATGACAGGGGAATGGAATTTATCCATGTACCATGTGATACCCATGTAGAAACTTCACCATATAATCTTGCCTAAAACCCTCACTTTTTAGCAAAAAAAAAAATTGAGAAGGGAGATGCTAGTTATTCTACATTGTTACAAGAAAAATTCAACTTTGAATTTTTCACCTGTTTTGAAATTGACATTAAAACCTGATGTGAAACTGATGTTGTCACCAGATGTAAAATTGACATTGTCCCCTGATGTGAAATTGACATTGTCACCTAATGTAAAATGGATGTTATCACCTTCTGTGAAACTGTCATTGTCACCTGTTGTGAAATTGATGTTATCACCTGTTGTGAAATTGATGTTGTCACCTGATATTAAATGGACATTGTCACCTGATGTGAAATTGACATTGTGACCTAATGCGAAACTGATGTCACCTAATGCGAAATTGATGTTGTCAACTGCTGTGAAACTGGCATTGTCACCTGTTGTGAAATTGATGTTGTCACCTGATATGAAACTGCTGTTGTAACCAGATGTGAAATTGATGTTGTCACCAGATGTAAAATTGACATTGTCCCCTGATGTAAAATTTATATTGTCACCTGTCTGAAATTGATGTGGGCAATTGATATAAAATCAACATTGTCACCTGTTGTGGAATTGACATTGTTACCTAATGTTAAATTGATGTTGTCACCTGATATGAAATAGATGTTGTCACCTGATATGAAACTGATATTGTCACCAAATGTGAAATTGATGTTGTCACCAGATGTAAAATTGATATTGTCCCCTGATGTGAAATTTATTGTCACCTGTTATAAAATCGACATGGTCATCTGTTGTGGAATTGATGTTGTCACCTGGTGTGAAACTGATGTTATCACCTGATGTGAAATTGACATTGTCACCTAATGTGATGTTGTCACCTGATGTGAAATTGATGTCGTCGCCTGATATGAAATTTATGTTGTCACCTGATGTGAAAGTGATGTTGTCACCTGATGTGAAATTGACATTGCAAACTGATGTGAAATTGACATTGTCACTTATTGTGAAATTGTGGTTGTCACCTTATGTGAAATTGAGGTTGTCACCTTATGTGAAATTGACATTGTAAACTGATGTGAAATTGACGTTGTCACCTATTGTGAAATTGATGTTGTCACCTTATATGAAATTGACACCTTCAAATTAAAATTAAAATTTAATTGTCCTTGCCCACAAAATTAAAAATTTTGTAACAATAAAGCATTTTTTAGCAGTGATTATCCGAGCTTTTGCTAGCATGTCAACATTCAGTTGGCTGAATTTCAGAACTTCAGTTTTTTCCTATCTTAAAGGCAGGAGTTAGTTTCTAAAATTGAAACCAAATTATGGCATTTATTTCAAATGATTAATTATACTACCATCATAGTTTTATTTAAAATCCATCAATTAAATACAACTTTAAGCCATGAATATTGGGCACAACCATTTATAAAGCAATAGTCATTTATGGGTACCGCCTAGTACATGATAGAATCCTATTTTTAGATAAGGGTGTTGTTATTAAACTTTTTGTTTTTTAGGCTGATTATAAAGAGGAAATGGTAAAATTATTATTTAGTTCATTATTTTCTTGCTTCACACCTATAAATAGATATGAAACATTTGCTAGATCTATATTTAGGGAGTATTACCTACTGTATGTTAATTATTTGATATCTGATAACGCTTTGTGCCAACCTATTGTTTCTAGTATTGGTTGTGGAATTTAATGTTCCTGATGTTACAAATTCCAAGAAAAAACTTTAGGCATTTTTTTACAAAAAAAACACATCAAATGGAGTTTGCCAGCATACCATGTGGTTAATACCTCTTAATGTTTGTGCTGAATGTTTTGTTCTGAATTTCCCCAGAAAAATGTCATTTTTATGGGAAAAAGTAAACTGAAGTGATTCCATCTCCAATGGAAATAATTGTACCACAGAAATGTTATGGGGTATCTCATGGTACACTGGCCAACACCATTATTGGATTCCATACCCAAATGGAAATGATGGTTCTACACAAATGATTATGGGTATCATGTTATATGTGAATTGTTGAATCCACCATAAATGTAAAAATGTAAAAAAAAAATTGGTGCTTTATATTTATATGTCTTTTTGTATAATAAACCAACAGAACCAATATTTTTTACTCAACGGTAAATATGAATATAGATTTTGTTGTTTTTATATTTGAAACATTTTTTTTGTTATAAACCAACAAAATCAATACATCTTTTGGACAACAAGACTGATTTTTTATGTTTCCAGTTGCTTCTTATCCTTTTTGTTCTTACTTTCACTCAGCTACACTTTTGAAATGCTTGCTTCACTTCATGTTACATTTTCTGACTTGCAAAAACAACCTGTTGTAAAATTGATTCGCATGCACGAAAAGTACAGAATGAATGCATTTATCCTTCCTTCCGTCTTTGCACTATAACATGTGTCTCTTCTCAGCAAGTTTATCAGAAAGTTAATGCTAATATAGGCATGCAACTTGTGATTGAAACAGAGTTGGGCTATTATCTTGAATATAGGCATGCAACTTGAAAACAAAGATAAAAGCTCTTATCTTGAATATAGGCACAGAGCTTGTGTTGAAAACAAAGAAATATCTAATATCTTGAATATAGGCATATTACTTGTGTTTAAAATAAAGGATTGGGCTATTATCTTGAATATAGGTGTGCAACTTGTGTTGAAAACAAAGAGATAGTTTAAATCTGGAATATAGGTGTGCAACTTGTGTCGAAAACAAAGAGATTGGTTAAATCTTGAATGTAGGCATTGAGCTTGTGTTGAAAACAAAGAGATTGGTTAATATCTTGAATGTAGGCATTGAGCTTGTGTTGAAAACTAAGGGCTGGGTTTATATTTTGAATATAGGCATTGGGCTTGTGTTGAAAACAAAGAGATAGCAGTGAATAAAGGTAGATTTCCCTGGAGAAAAATGACTAAAATTTTCCAATTTGAGCCTTAAATATTTTATCCCCCCTTTGTACTTTGCTATTATTGGCAAGAATGTAAACTGCATATTTTTTCCTGGCATTCAGGTTGTGCAGTAGTTTGATTCACAAACTACACAATACCCTTAGTTAACATTTTGTGTGGAATTATTATATTGTATTGATAGAGAGAAGTGTCCAGGTGGATGTTCAAGGACTAATGTCATACCACATTCCATATCTGATGGAAATACTGATCCACACACATAATAAAGAAAATTATAAAAATTAATATGTTACAAAGTTAGAAGTAAAATTTGTATTTAGTTCAGTTGGAGATCACTGTTGCAGTTGTCTTTGTTTTGGATTCATAAGAAATGGACAGGGCCCCTGCTCGCTGGTTAGTTTATAATCCCCCAATCAGTCTGGTCACCATGTACTTCATCAATTGCCACACTGATTGGTCTATAGCATTTCCCACTGGCTGGTTTATAAGCCCCTCTCCATTGGTTGGTTTATAAGAGTTGTTGAGATGAAATTTTAACATGCTGTATTTTTTATCCTGTAGGCACATAACCTTGGTGTTACCGTGGTAACATTGGATTCTGGTTTGAAGTTCCCTGCTATTGAGTATGTGCACCAGAAGGTCATACAGGCTGCACAGTCAGGTAACATAGTGTTATTATAGTCTTACATATTTATTTTCACAGTGTACTAATTTTTGCTTATTTCGTGGTCGTTTGTTTTGCGCAAAAATTAATACTGAGCGAAAATTATATTATGTTTATTGTGTTGTAGTGCATATTTCAAAAATGCGAAATTTAATTACGCCGATGTGTCTAAATGTCCTATACCGTGAAAATAAATACACTCGAAATTAAATACATTTACAGTACTCACCAAAACATTCAAATATAGAATGAAAACCCAATAACTGCATGGGGGCAGAAATAAAATAGGGAATTCTTAGAAGAAAAAAAACAACATGTTTTTGCCAAGTTTTGAATATGCTTTGACCCAATAGCATCATGTTAGTGAAGTTCAAAAGGGGAAGTCCCTGGAGAAACGTAAAAAAAAACGTTTTTGCTAAATTTTGAACATGGCAGTTAACTTTAATAAAATTTAAAGATACTTTTTTTGTTTTTGATATACATTTACTTATTCAATATTCTACCAAAAGAGATTCAAAAGAAAAACATTTGTCATATGTCAGGCAATGGGATAGTGATGTACTTTATCCAATGATATAAAAGCCCAGGTTTGCCTTTCAGGGAACCTTGGTGACTGAGTGTTCTGAAGTGTACCCTTACGTATTAAATATCTCTCAACGCCAAGGACAGATCATTGTATGAGAAAGTTTGTCAGGTCACTTACCAAAGGTTGCTGGTTTTCTTTGGGCACTTCAGTTTCTTACACAATCTATAAACTTATCATCATGACCAACTAGATACAAGTGAAAAGAATCGTTACTTAGGCATAAAAGTCCATTTCTCTATTCCACTCCCAAGCTTGCCTTGTAACAGTGCAAATGATACCACTGGTGATCATTGTCAAATACGCATATGATTGTCATCATAATACTGGGCACCACTATGGTAGCTCAATAAGTAGAATGTTTGATCTGATATAAGAGGTTATGGATTTGAGCCCCAGTCAGGTCTTACCAAGCCTTGAAAATAGGTAGTGACTGTTCTTTCCCCAAGTACTCAGCATTTAAAAATAAAAGTCATAGGGTCCTTCAGGAGACCTCAAAAACCTCATTGCAGGCATGGCATGTTAAAGAATTTTCCCTGCACATTGCTCCAATCACAGTGGAAAGGTAAAATTTCTTCCGCTTCACCTATAGCTAGTGACATCTGGAAGTGAAATATTCTTGACTGGGATGTAAAACCTGATTCAATCAATTAATCAATCAATCAACCAACCAATCAATCAATCAATTAATAAATCAATCAATCATAATAACCAGGCATAATACTACATTGTTCTTGTATTCCAAAATCTGTCTTTTTTCCACCATTTGAAACCATACAGTTTATAATATATTATATGAAAATGGGTAAAATTGACAAAAATTGAATTTATTTTGTAGTGGTCTAGGCAGTTCAGTTGGAAGATCAAATGCCTTTAGTGTGGGGTTTCTGGGTTTGATTCCAGGTCAAACCCTGTATTTTTTTTCCCTTCCTGTTACAATTTGACTAACACTACACTTTATTTTTGTAGAATTTAAAGGTACCAGATCTGTGATTTTGGATTGTTGTAGAGTGTCTGGAATAGACTACAGCACAGTACAGGTCTGTATATCTCAGTACCACCAAATACCTGTATGTCTGAAACAACTGACCAAAGTGTTAAAATATGTCATAATTTTTAACCAACCCTTGTCTTTACAATTTCAAACATTCTCTATTGTGGTATATAGGATGGAGATGATTGAGTGATACTGTCACTGGCTTTAAATGTTAAGGGTTGTGAATTCAAATCTCACTCAATACTTGAAAATTTTCTGGGATAATTTTCTTCTGCCCATGTTAGAGCTGTAAAAAGCTGATTACTAGAATAGTCTTTCGAATGAAACCCATAATTAATAACTCCTTCCTAAAAGTTACCAGTCTCAGATTGTGGGACTGTCTGTTATTTTGAACACTTCTGACCATAAAAGGCAGTATAATAAATAGATTTATCTGACACAAGGCAGTACTTTTAGCACCACAATAAGTGGTGAAGAGGTTCCCTCAAAATACACTCAAGCTGATTCTCGACATTTAAAATGTTTTTCAGAGTTTGAAATATCTATCTCAGACTGTTACCAATGTAGGAATCTTTTATGTCTTGTGATAGATAATTGGATAATATATATATATATATATATTTCACAGGGAATCACAGAAATTATTGCAGATCTAAAGAGAAATGATGCACAGATTGTGTTTGCAGGTTTACCGGTATGTTTTATATGATTCTAACAGCTCTGCTTCCAGACACAATCACATAATTGTTTAAATTTCCTTATTTTTATCATCACTTAAATTCTTCTATACTTTCTGTTATGTAAAGTTATTTCATATTCTCATTCCTCTGAAATCAGATTGTTGCCACAAAAACCACCTTCTGATAAATACTCTTTGTTCAAGATAAGTTCTGAAGATTAATAGAAAGCGCAGCTGTGAAAGCAAAGTTTTCACTATAGACAACGTGTGTACATAATTCTTAAATCAATCAAACTGCAAAAAGTCCATTAATCCAACACAACAATCTCTGTATTGGTGAGATGAAAAATTTGTGTCAAATTCATGTAAATTTTTCCGCAATATGTTGCCATATTGAAACATGAACGAAACAGGATCTCACAAGATCATCCTTTCTTTTTGGGGATCCCACCACTGTCTGGCATACTACTGTTAATAGTATAAAAACATAGTATGCTTATAATGTCTGTAACTAAAAAGCTTTTGAATTATTTTGTGATTTTTCTAAGAAATATAGAAAAGTAGATTACAGTTATGAAAGGTTTGACCTAGTAAATAATCATCATTTTGCCGATGCTGGAATTAGAATAAAAACTACTGTGACAGTCATAGAACTTTGTCTGCTGCACTGTCTTAATGGTCACACCCTCAGTCATATTAATTTCATCATTTGAGTTTAATACTTAGTAGTACATATATGTGCTGAATGATTTTGATGACTTGGTCAGTCCATGAACATTTATGTGCATTATGTATGTTAAAGTGTTGGCCAGAACAGGCTAGGAATTTGAACCCTGATCTCTCACAAGCCAAGCGACCACTTTACCAACTGAGCTACTGTAGTGGTCTTAAGGAGATGGATATTGTTAAAGGCAAAGAAAAAAGATGAATTTTAAATATTCCCTCTAATGTCACTTAAAGAATGTTAAAGAATGTTCCTTATGTCTTCAGAATTTTAATGTCATATTGTTATAATTCTGTTATCTTCGTGTTTTTTTTTAAAGAAAAACATATTGGAGCATTTACAAAGTGCAGAAATTCCTGGATTGTTGGTTTCATCAAGTGTGGAAGAGGGGTGTAAGTTACTTCAAGGTATGAAATACACATTTTTATAGGTAGATAAAGTCTAGTGCTACTATCATGTTTTATACAAATTATTTTCAGATAAGCCCTGTAGAACCAAAATTCCCTGTCTCTGCTCATCCTTAAAAGAGTAGCCTCCCCTTCAGCAAGCCACAAAACAAGCACAGCAGAAGAGACCATTCTGTGAACCATCTTTTTATGGTGGCTATTAACTTTCTTAGTTCTTAGACCAAAACTACTTTGGGACAATAAGTTTTCATGTCGAAGAACTTTTATGGCTGTTAACTCTCATAATCCTTAGAGTTGAATTCCTATCACAATATAATTTATTTTAAACCACCTAGTGACTAAAAATTAATTTGTTTTGTCTTTCACTTACTTACAGATGAAGCGAAGCCATTGACAGATGAAGATGGATTAAAGCATGCCAGTGACAGTACTATAATTGTAGAAGTTAATAACCACAGCCATCTTTGATACGGACATAAACAATAATATTTTGTATTGTTAAAGCATCTAGTCTGTGATGGACATACATGTATATATCATATATATCTTGATTTTTTTAATGCATCATGTGTTATTTTATGCACGAACTTATGAACCATGCCAGTGCTATAATTCTTGTTATTAATACGTTCGTGAACCGAGCCAGTGCTATAATCCTTGTGATTAATACGTTCGTGAACCGAGCCAGTGCTATAATCATAGTGATTAATATGTTAATGCATGCATTTGTCATCTTTGATTCTTTGATATGGACAAATCAAATTATGGATGAAAACATGTTGGACACACACATATAATATATACCGGGTATATATATATATTGGTCTATCCTCAAAGATGGGTTGTCGTCAAATAATGATTTATTTGTTGGCTTATATATATATACATGTAGTATAGTGCATTGTGTACATATACATGTTTAATTAGGTTTCCAGAAATTTTAAATCATTAGAAGCCAAATTTTCAAAATCTGAGAATTTAGTCCTTTTTGAAATATTTTGTTTTACAAATTAGCCAAAATATTTTACTATTTGAAAGAATATCTCAGAAATTAGTAACCAATGGTGATTTTGGGTCCCAGCAGGAATGGAAACCTAGTTTGTGTATATATCACAATATTCTCTGCATCAATCTACTATCAAGGCAGTAATAGTTCATAGTCTTTGGATAGCTATGGCAGCCATCTTTGATTTGGACGATACTTAGATTATTTTTAGTTGTGATTGACACATATCTTGATATATTCTTAAGTAATTCTATGCAAATTTGTACCATAGTAAAGCAGCCATTTTTAAATTGACAATAAATATTTGAAAAAGAATGGTCTTGTTATGGACGTTTGAGGAGCACATATGCCTAATAGTAATATATCTTTGCATATTTGTAACATTATCTTGTGTTATACTGTATAAGAAGAAACATTTGCGAGTAAAAAATATTCATGATTTTACAACAACTCTTGTACTGCGAAAGTAATTCTCAGCAAAGATATTTTTTTCCCTTGGTAGACTTTCCATACAGTAAGAACCATGGAAACTTCTTACCGCAAAGTAGTTTAGAAGATCAAAAAGGCCAAAGTTTCCTACCGGTAATATTTCTTCTTATACAGTATACATACATGTATCTTCATGTATTACATTCCAGTGGCATAGATTTTTGTCATATATATATATATTTGTTAAATATTGTTCATCTTTTACAAAATATGATGATGCTGGTCTAGTTAGACTGTTTTTCAACTGCAGAATGGCGGCCATATACATGATATACCATGTGATGTGTTTGTTGAATGGTCTATTCTATATCATGCAGGTCACATGATATGTTATCCTATATCAGGCTAGTCACATGATGTAATCCTTTATCAGGCTGATCACATGATGAGATAAACATGATTGTTGTCCCCTAAACATGTAATGGTCTTCCAACTGGTCTACTACATACATGTAGGTTGTAATATACCTAGATTTGAAAAATATTATGAAACCTTTCTGTGATGTTTAGATTTGTGCACCAGCAATGATCTAGTGATGTGTTTTCTTTTCATTTTATCTTTCTTTTGCATATTTTCATTTAGAATACTCCATGGATTGATTGTAATCAGTCTTATGTAATCGAAAACCTTGATAGTTAGACCACCATATATACCACCATGTGACGGTGTGTTGCATACCACAGTCGGGCGTGTACCATAGGTCAAAGATCAAGGTCACAAGGTCAGATCATATGTGGAGACAGGGGTATTTTGTTTTCAGGAGACAGTTCTAGTTAAACTAGTCCCATATTTATTTTTATATCACAGTAACTTGAGTAAATCACATACATGTATTGTTTTTCAAAGGTTTTGTGGTTTTTTGTACTATTGTGTTTTGGTATAATGAAGCCGTTGTCTGTGTTGATTTACTCTGATTTCATAATGATATATGACATGGTAGCCAGGCATTGTTTTGTTGGGTTACTGTGATGTCATAATGATATATGACATGGCAGCCTGATGTTGTCTTTGTTGGTTTACTGTGATGTCATAATGACATGGCAGCCAGGGTTTCGTTGGGTTACTGTGAAGTATTAATGACATTTGACATGGCAGCCAGACATTGTCTTTGCATGTTTACTTTGATGCCATAAAGGCAAATGCCATGACAGCTAGATGCTGTTGCCTGTGTTGGTTTACTGTGATGTCAAAATGATATATGAAATGGCAGCCAGGCATTGTTTTGGTGGTTTACTGTGATGTCATAATGGCAGGGCAGTCTGATGCTGTTGCCTAGCTCATGTTGGTTTACTGTGATTTTATAATGACAGGTCAGTCGTTTTGTTGGTTTACTGTGATGTCATAATGGCAGGGTCACCAGATGATTTGTTAGTTGCTATGTGATGTCATAATGACATATGACATAGTCGCATGCGATGTTATAGAGGTTGTATTTAATTTTCAGACATATATTTCTAATATTGTATTACAATGTATTTTTGTGATAATGACCATTTCTAGAGATGGTATTATGTATTGAATACTGCCATCTATAAATTTTTATACATATTTATATCTGGCCAAATCATTCCATATTGAAAATTGTTATAAAATCAAATGTTGAAAATGTCACTCTGCTAAAGCTTAGTTCTTGTGTTATTTTATATCTTAAAAAATATATTTTCCCAATATTTTTATGTATTTTTCCTAATTTAAAAAATTCTTAGAATTATTATTTTTTTTAGAGAAAAACAATTTTGTTCATTAAGGTATCACTTTCAAATACCACAAAAACTTAACTGTTTCAATTCTATGAATGAAATTTGACATGAATATTATAAAACCAATATGTAAAATATAAATTTGTACAGTCATGAAAAAAGTTGTCAGATTTTTGTCTGAAAAAGTTTTAAATTTTTCCTGTATTTTGAACATATTTTTGCAGAATTTAGCATACAGATTAAAGTGTTCACTAATTTCTGGTGTAGTGAAAAATTGAGAATGAACTCAAAAACTCTGAAACATACAAACAAATTCAGAATACACATAAAAGTGTTCAGAAAAATTCAGACACTAATTTTTGGTGTAAGAAAAATTCAAAATGAAATCAGATAATTTCAGAAATATAGAGACAAAATTTAAATTTTTGGTTTCCTGAGGGTATAGTTATTTATAGATGGCAGTGTATGTTTTGACTGGTATCTTATAGATACTGCTCTTGTTGTAATCTATTAATTATATATTGATAAAACCAGTATTAAAAGAAGGTTAACCTAATGCAAGCTTTGGTGTTTGATTTTATATTCTCACACCTGTGACATGGAAATCCCGCGTTTTTACTCATGTGGGATTTCCTTGTCTCGCCATAGGGTTGAGACAGGCTACATGCTGAATTTCCCGCGTATTTATACCTTCTCTGGATTTATCGTTGGGAAAACTTAATATGTTGGGTAATGTTCCGAAGTCAACCAACAATTTCTCAACGTCAAAATCACTTACATACGCTTAATTGATGACGTCATAATCATTTTACGTGAGAACGTCAACAAAAATTGATTACGTCATTTTCAGCAGGCACAGATGGTGACATGAAAACTCAACATTTGATGCAATTTTTTGGTTTACAAATCATGTTTTATGTTGCAAATGTGTGAGAAAAAGAATCCTACACCAGTAACAGGGTAAGACAGAGATATCTCGCTAAAGCTCGTTCTGGACAAAAAAATATTCATCCTCGTTCGAGATATCTCTGTCTTACGCTGTTACTGGTGTAAGATTCTATTAGTACTACAAATAAAATTTTCAACAAAATTTTGATACAGATTTAATAAGCATACAGTGGTCTTCAAAATGACACCTTAAATTCATGAATATCTGGAAAATTAAAAAGATTATTCAGCTTTCAAATTTAACTGATTTAAGGAAAATCTTAACATAGAAATTATTGTGTAACCATGGCCAGACACTAGTAGCAGGGACTGGACAGGGTCAGACTACAGTATTAAACAAATGGAGTTCGCCGCTGTATCACATGATACCCCATAATGAGGTGTTGCTCATGTGGTACAGCAGGGAATCTATTTTGAAAGAAGAAAATAAAGAGGAGCATTTTACTTGCTTTAATCTAACAGAAGTAGATTACAAGTTTTGGTGTTTTAACATCCTAGTCAAGATTTTTCCATCTATAACTAGATTGTCAGTTCAGGGATGGTGGAGAAAACAGAAGTGCCAGGAAAAGGCACTACATGTCCTTCTGCAAAAAACCCCCGAACTTTTGACTCTAATTAGGATCTGTCCTGATCTGGATTTGAACCAAGGCGGTGAGCAGCTGATGAGATGCCCTGTGATGTATAAAGAGGCACTTTAAACTACTTAAAGGCTCAGAGAAAACCACTGACCTTCTGCAAGCAAATTGACAAACATTCTGGAACTAGGATCTATCCTGATTGGGATTTGAAACTAGGTGATGTTAGAAGCTGTGATTCATTAGTCTGCACTTTGGACCTGTCAGCTATTTAACATGATGATGATAGGTTAAACATTGGTCTGGTAAAGTCCGTCACAGTAATTAGACAAAGTGTCTATAAACACTGGCAAATCTATTAAATGTAAACAGTCTGAACACAAATAATATTATTACACCTCAAGTAAAAATCTAGCAATTTCATTGGATAAGAGCTATGTAACAATTTGTACTGTCACATAAAATTTATAATGTCACAGCGCTGCGCGTGACTATGTGAGAGTACTTTTGTTCGATTCGCCTTCCTTCACTGGATCATGTCGGCGCTTTGAACAAAACATGTTTTCAGTTGTGTCTACGGCAAGCGTTTCATTGTTATTGATATTGTTTACATCCGTCTGTAACAACAACAGATGATGTTTGCCGAGGTTGACAATGACTATCTTGGCAATTTGTTAGAGTCTAAAGACTCTGCATCATTAAGTGGGCCGTGGATACGTTTCTTAAATTTCTTGGCTCAAATGACTGTGGATTTGAGGCATTCCCAGATGATAAATTGGATGAAAATTGGTATAAACATTACTAAAGACGAAGGATGCACATCATGTATTGGTAAAATAAACCAAACATTCAGTGTAATAAAATAAATATTACATTTCTGACAGGGTGCCAGTACATATTATTATACCTCACATATATTAAAACATTTTTCATTGGATGTTTTCCAATCACATGACATGTAATAAATGAGATGTTTCCCACAGAATCACTGTCTGTGTGTGACAACCTCTCACAGCCATGTGATAACCTCTCACCAGCCATGTGATAATACTATTATCACCCGGTGATAACCCGGTACAAGGGAAATAACTCGTACAACAGAACTGTTGTCATGTGGTAAACAATAACAATGGCGGCCAGTCGTTTTTTGCAGTTCGTCGGAAGCGGACTTGGAATTAATTATGTATGACAAAGATGCAGAAAACACAAAAAGGGTCACCTAAGCTTCAGTGAAAATACTGGAAATGTATTTGATGGAAACAAAATGAGAGTTAAACCTAGATCTTACTCCCAAAAGACCCATGCACAGCTACTGTGGAATCTTCGTATGCAGGCAAGCGTAAAAGTGTGGTTGAAAGTATAAACTGGTAGCGTTTAATTTAATTTAAAATTTAAATATTGTTCGTGTCATTTTACGTGGTAAGCTTTGTTTCGGTATAATAAAATATAATTGCCCTCTAGGTATGTGGACATCCAGAATTACAGTCACCCTTCAGAAAGGTTTCCACCCTCGGGTGACAACCCTTCTGTCGGGTGACAATTCTGGATGTCCACATACCTAGAGGGCAATTATTGTATATTGTCACCTCTCGAAAAGCATTGTCAACCTCCGCTATCGCCTCAGCAAACAATGCTTCCTCAAGGTGACAATATGTACTGGCACCCTGTCAGAAATGTAATATTTATATATTGACAAATGATCACATGAAGGCACACAATAACACACAATTAATATACCATATGTGTAGATAACACCGACCTGTGTTTATAAACACTGTCACAGTATCACTGACGGACTACAGCTAAAGCTTGGTTGATGACACAATAATACAATAACCTAAACCATAGTAACAATAAAATACATCAGCAAATTGTTGTGTGGTACAGTAGTCTGATCTGCTCTGTACCAGCAAGCTTACAAGGGATTTTGAGTGTCATAGTACAATGACCTGCTAAGTCTGTAAAAATGTGACTGATGCCACTGTAGTTATATGTCAATCACAATTTGGTGGCAATGTATACATATTTTAATATGAGGAGCCTCAGTGGCTGAGTGGTCTAAAAGTGTGGTAATAAATCATAGCGAACCGTACTGCCAAGGTTCGAATCACCCTTTGGACAAACCCTAATGCGATTAAGTTTTTTTTAGTTCCCTTGTCATAGCTAGGTGAGTTTCTTTTGAGTACTCCAACTTTCCAAAACTGAATACCCCAATATAATTAAAATATCTTGACTTTGGCATCAAACACCATTACTCCACACTATTTTAATACGAGACCTAAAACAAATTACTGTAAACCAACTTTTATTCGCGCGCGATAAACTTTCGCGTGTTTCGCGAGGACAAAATAATCGCGAAAGTTAATTGTCGCGAATTTGTTTAGGAAAATGGTTTTATTTATACCAAATATTCAGCTAAAGACCATATCGCGATTGTTGATGTCGCCAAATGGTTTTGGTAAGAGAATAGCAAAAGTTAATATCCGCGAATAAAAGTTGGTTTACAGTAAGCATATGGAGACATCATTATATGTATGCATGCTACTTTTATCTATTTGGGTAAAGACCTGCCCATGTTGATAAACATTACCATCAAATAGTGAATGGCCTATAGTAATATTCATACAGTGAAGGTCGAAGCAAAAAGCAACAAGAATTAAGGTTTTGTTGATATGTTTATTTAAAAAAAGTTTACTATCTATATGTACAAAAGTTCTGTATAAAAGGAATGTTTAGTACTTATATATGCATGATGATCCAATACTTTACAGAATTATATAAAAATAGTATAAAAGATTAAATACATAATTCATGAGTAATTTGTGCCTTTAAGATATGCGTAATTACTTGTAAAGTACGAACTGATTTATTTCGCCCGGGAAATTGTGATAACTTTATTAGTAAGAAAATTGACACTTTCATTTTTCAACTTTTTACATTAAAATTACTTTTAAGGCAATAATTAATAAAAATACTTTCCAAATTGGGAAATTATGAATAAGACTATTGTCATCTTCAATTTTAAACCCCTTTTTACAAATTAAAAATCCTCTTAAAGAAATAAAATGATTTAATGAAAATAGTTTATAAAATTAACCATGCATGAAAAATTAAAATTTTGAGTAGTTTTCTTGTTAACGAATCAATGGTTGAAAAATGTCTTTTTACAAAATGTATCTATATGATGATTATAATGATATAATAATTTATTTACACTATGTACTAGTATGTGATACTTTTAAAGACCCTTTAAACAGCTAAGGTCAAGGTCATTGATATGCACAAAATGGATGCTAACAGTCAAGATATACAAATAGTCTATAAAAATATAGAATATCTACTACAATTTTTACAATTAATTCTTTTGATCCTGATATACATGTATATTTACATCTCATTGCTCTATTTTAATAATTAATTCTAAAAACCAATTAATATGATTTTAATGGCACCAATTAGTAATTAATCTATTATCACACTGATCTAGCAATGTAAATTTTGTAATGAAAATCACAAATTAATTCTCTTGGAAAATCTTTCATAATATATCGTCCGATTTTGAGGAAACGAGTTTCTTTATCTTTTCCAAAGGTAAAAAGGGGGATAATTTAAACCAGGTCTTATAGTCCTAATTACGCTTAACACTTTTAAGACAATCAATATGATGACATGTCATTTCCAGGGTTGATGATAAATTTCATTGGCTCACCTAGAAGAGATTAAACATTAATGAAGAGCAACTACCACCTTGCAAAAGATAAAGGTGAATAGAGAAGGGAAACAAGCTAGTTTTGAAATTTGGATAAAATTATGAAGGAAAACAGTGGTAAATTATCTTATTTCACTCCTGTTATAGTACATGAATTAATTGCCTATCATTTGATTTGCAGTTGGCATCTGTAAAGTCAAGTTTCTGTATCTAGCTGTTCTTATAGAAATTTTATCAAATTTACTAAGATCACTTTGACAGTTTAGACCAACCTTCAGACAAAGATCAAGTGTAAAATGTAATGTCATGTGTCTGTTACAATAAATGTGAAGTTTGATGTTTAGTTTCTTTAAATGCAATAGTAGAATAGATTTTTTTTTTAAAATCCTTTTGAACATTCTTAATTTTAAGTACCAAAATTTACAATAAAAAAATGACAACATGAAACTTTTAAAGTCACTGTTGAAAATTTGGAAGCACTTTCTTTTGCATAACCTAACAACAACCATTTAAAAGAATGTCTTAAAATCCATTTTTAAGATTAAAAACCTGGAGAATAAATGATATACACCTGTATGAATCGACATTGATGTTATAAATTCCTGTCATATTTAATGAGATATCATGAAAAGGTAATAAGTATTTTTCTCTTTTCTTCCGAATTAAAATCACCAGTTAAATATATAAATGTATTGCTATGATTAAAAGTCTCTTTATTTACTCAAAACTTCAATTCCAATAAGGTTTGTCAGCAGACCACATGATCTCTCATAAGGTCATTTGTGCAAAAAAATTATTACCAATTGATATGGAATCATATCAGTTCATGTTTTCCCAAAGAGTCCCACAAAAATGTTGAGGGATGTTAATCATGTGGTGCATCGGCAAACCTTATTCTGACTGTTTATTTCTGATGATTAATATTTCCAGTACAGTTAGTCCATATAACTCGAGTCATCTAAAGTTCTGATTCATCATCGTCAGGTCTGGCAAGAGCAACGCCAGGAGGAGCATTTCCACCACCACCTCTGGTTCCATCTATCTTATAAGCTGTAGGCAGAGGAGGTTTTTCCCTGAAAAATATGTTAAAAACCATTCATTAAATATGGCTGCAGATTAACCAGTCCATCAAAGCTAAAAACAGACTGTGATCAAATGTCATCTTGACATCAGGACATGTATTATATATCCACCTGAGGTTTGATATTGCTGAATCCATTATATCAAACTATCAGTATACATGTGTATAATTCATAGAACATCTATGTTATTTTGTTGACAGTTTAACTAACTGACGATGGTTAAATTTAATTATTTGTCAATTTATCATATAAGACATGACAAAGTTAACAAAACAAGTATAATATAGCTTCAACCTTTTCCAAAATTAAATACATGTATGTGAATTGAAAGAAATTTTATTTTTAACCACTGAGAAACAAGTTTTTTTGACTATATTTAAATTATTAATTTATGACCAAGTCACTTTTATTGCAGAGAATTTAAATCAATACTGTAGAGACATTGTAGCTCATTGGTATATATAGTCTATATATCAAATTATTTACCAAAAATCATAAACAATTGCCCTTCAAAAAACTTTAAACAAAATTATTGGCTGCAGAGACTCACACAAGACCCAATGAAATTTACATCATTTCACTTTGTACAAAAAAAAGTAACATCTTAGAATCCCTCTTCAAGCACATGCACAATTCATAACATCTGTGATGGACAGAAAAACTTCTTGAGCATTTATTCAAAACTTACATTGAATCACCAGCCTCTCTCATCTCTCTTCTTCTGTCATCCTCCCTCCTTCTTTGTTCATGACGTCTACGTCTTTCCTCCTCATATTTCAGCCTCTCTTCTTCCGTTGCTGGAGGAGGACGTCTTGGCCTATCACCAGGAGGTCTTCGCCTGTCCCTATCATCTGGGGGTCTGCGTCTGTCACGATCATCTGGTGGTCTACGTCTGTCACGGTCATCCGGAGGTCTACGTCTGTCACGGTCGTCTGGTGGCCTACGCCTATCTCTATCATCTGGTGGTCTGCGCCTGTCATCTGGTGGTCTTCTTCGTTCTTCAGGCGGTTTCCTATTATCACCTGGAACATGACCTTTCTCCTTATACCGTGGTGGCGCTCCTCTAGGATCTTCACTGTAACCACGGTTTTCATAAGGTCCTCTGGGTCTGCGATAATCATAGGATATTGGCTACAATTATGAAGAACAAATGAAAATAATTGTTACCCCAAATGCCAGAAGAAAAAATAAAAATGATGGTTACTCCTATGCCAATTTTGAATTATGATAATAAAAATATGCAATTACTCCTATGCCAATTTTGAATTATGATGATAAAAATATGCAATTCTCAAATACAATTAAAACAAGTGTTAACTGAAATTATAGCTTGTATCTCTTTGAAACACACAAGAAAGATTTTGCTTTATATCCAAATGGCAAACCTAACTCATGTGACTTTTACTATTAAGTCAAACACAAACATACCACTACATGTCCAAATGCAAGGTAAAATCTTTGAAATATTACAAATTACCTAACAAATTTAAAATTAAAGAATGTCCATTGTTCCTAGGGGCAGTAAGGCTGGGTGTTCTGGAAGAGTTGACACCTCCTGTTTAGCCAATTTTTACTCTGTACAGGTGAGTTAAGCTTTCAAATTGGACATAATAGAAACTGTCAATACATACTGGATGATTTTCATTTATTTTTAAAAAAAAATTACAACATGGGAAAATATGGGAATGAAAAACTCAATGTGAAATGAAAAAGTTCTTTTTAAAATTTCTGTCACAAATGATATACTTAGTTTCTATTATTACCTGATATGGTTTTGGTTTTGTTGGAGCATGAGGTGCTGTTCCAGATTTCAAAGTTTCTCTAAAATACAAAAAGAAAAACATGAAATGAATAAATAAATAGTCTAATATAATATTTTTCAAAAACTAGAAAAGCAGAATTTAGGAGATATTTGAGCTTACATATATGATATGACTATTATAATGAGGAAATTTGATCAATAAACTTCAGTAAAAAATTATGTAGTAGTATGTACATGTATGTACAAATTTTAGCACAAATTATAAATTTGTACATATATGTACGTACTAAAATTAATACAGTCACTTTCCAGTCATAGTCAGACCCTGTCCAGGGTTCAAACCCACATACAGAACAAGCACTGTACCAACTGAGCTTCCATAGTGGTAATTACTGTGCTTTAAATCATCAGCCTTAGATTAACAATTCCAAAGGGAGACAACATAGTTTTTGAAAATATACGTCCATAATGGGCCATAACAAAGCACAAGTGAATATCAAGACTTGCCATTCTTTACTCAGATACTGACCATTTCATTTGTACCAAAAATTTTTAATTGGTATCTAGAAAAATAACCATTACAAAAGCCCAGGCACCAATGAGATACTTGAATACTGGAGATTGATTGATTGAATGGGGATTAAAATCCCATCCAGTCAAGAATATTTCACTTATATCAAGACATCATCAGCAATTGGTGACAGATGTATCACCCAAGTCAAACTCCTTGTCTGACACTGTCTTCAGAGATGAGCACCCCCAACAGTAAGGAAAGGGGCTTGATTCCAGAATCAAGGAGCTTGCATCCCCTCTCGTAAAGTGGCAGACATTTCTGTATATAAGGGCCACCTGCCCATAAAGGCCACTTTTACTGGTTTTCTTGGGTGGTCCTTATAGACAAGTTTGACTGTATAAAGGATAAATTCATAATCATACTTACTTAGTTGCTTGTTCATAATTCAGTCTACTTTTGTGAACCACAGCAACACCATAATCACCGATAGGTCTGAACTGTAACATAAAAAATACACTTAAATTTAAATTTATTTGTTTGCTGTTCATGTCGTGTCAGAAAATGGTAAAATGTCAATATTTTACAGAATTCGGATATTACGCTGGCTCAAATTTTTTTGGGCAAATTTGAAACAAGAGTAGAAATTCTAAGTATTCTAGGACATTTTTTTCTATTTAAAGATGAATGTTTTTGTCAAAATGAAAAAATGTCGCGTTGCAATTTGTGACTGACAGTGCGAGCCCTGTAGATTTTCAATAGGACCAGTCATAATTACTGAATTGTTTACTTACATGAGCGAGAGGAGTTGTTGCTACAAAAAAATTGTTTGTAAATCTACCCTTGCTTTAAATCTCCTTCAATCATTGGTTGGCTTTTACATTAATGGTAGAAACTGTGACAAAATGCTATTGAACTTAATCTATGTTTCCACAATTTTAAAATTATTAGTAGCCAAATTTCCAAAATTTGTGAAAAAATAGTACTTTTTAAAGTAATTTTTCACAAATTTGTTAAAACAGGTTACTTTTTGAAAGAATTTCACAAAAATGAGTAGCCAATGGCGATTTTGGCTACCAGGAATGGAAACAGAGCTTAATGATTGGACTCTTCCATTTTTAGTCCGAACCCTCTATGAATGACAAATGAATCAGTTTCTTTTTTTCCATGGAATTTTTTTGCATTGTAGTAACTTTTTGCTGGAATTCCAGTGTCATCCGTACAAAATTTTACTGGAATTCCAAGGAGATTTGTAAAAAAAAATTCTGGAATTCCAAGAAGATTTGAAAAATTATACTGAAATTTCAGTGTCATCCATCATGTTTACTGGATTCCAAATTTTACTGGAATTCTAAATAGATTTGTAAAAAATTTCCGGAATTTTAGTGTCATCCATACCAGATTTTACTGGAATTCCAGAGTTTTAGTAGCAAAATTTTCTGGAATTCAGTTGTCATTCATAGGGGTCTTGAGTAAATTTTGAATAGCCCATTGTACAAAGCAATATTTTCTTTGCAACTTTTAGTTTAAGTTTCAGAATTTTTTATTTTGTACTAAACTGTAGTGCGCCAAGGGCAATGTGCAGGGACGGTTCCTTAATGTGCCATGCCTGTTGTGACATGGAGATTCATTTTTTAAGGTCTTTTCCAAAGGAAACCGTGACTTTAGAGTGCTTGGCGAAAGAAGTCACTATGTACTATCAAGTGCGAGTCAAACGTACCCTGGCAGGGGTTCGATCCTAAAACCTCTCACATATGAAGCGAGCACACTACTAACTGAACTAGTTGGTAATTTTGAATTGGAAGTGGATACTTTAACCACTTGGCCACCTGGTTGTTTTAATACTGACAAAATAATGGGTTGTCTCCCCTTCTGAAAACTAACTTGCATGCAAATCATGCACACCGGAATAGGTGATTTTAATTATGGAAATGCATTATTATCTCATAACCCCAAATATTAAACTAGGTTGCAATCTACAGTTTCAAACCAACTTTATGCCAAGTTATAGCCTTACCACAAGCTGACTTCGGTATTTATTAGCCTTCTTATGACTCAGGAACACAGTAAAGAAGAAGAAACAAGTGCAGCAGATGAATGCGATGATGAAGGCTGGACCGAGAAACTGGTCATTCCAGGACCACAGATATACATGTCTAGTCCGTAGGGTCACTAATAAAATCCCTACAATCCCACAAGCAAGTCCAAAAATAAAAACACAAAATCCGACGAAGGCATAAATTCGGCCTGGTCCAAGATCTACGGAGTTGAGAGATGTTCTGATGCGTCCCTGTATAAATTCATGATAAGCAACAACGGTATCTTTATCTATTTCTCTGTCCTTCATGATGGCGAAGTTGTTTTTCGAAATCAGGTAAACATTTCCTGCTTCATAACTTCATTTCCGCCATCAACGCTTCTCACCTGTACAGGTGTTCCGTGTTTAATAGAATTGTTATAATGTTACAATATCAAATAACGGCTCCTTAAGCGATATTGTGAAAACCCGTCTAGATTACACACCTGAATGAGTCACCTGTGAGCATGCGCAAAAATTGAATACCTGTGCTGTGACACCGCCAGGTAAATTTAAAAATTAATCAAGTGAGAATTGAGAATTATCTTGTTTTTTTTTTACACGAAATCTCATTATTTTGACTTGCTTATATTTTTAATGAAAGATAGAATTCTCTAAATAAAATAAATAAACAAACAAACTGAAAAACAAGATACCAGAGATACAGAAAAAACATCACTTGGTAATTCTTGTGAAATTGTGGAAAAAGTATGAGATGGAAAGGAATTTTGTGTTAAATAAAATCATATAAATTATTTAAAAAAAAACGTAGTGGTACCGTCAACACACACACACACACACACACACACACACACACACACACACCAGGCAACTACACAATTTGATTTTCGAGTTGTTTCCCCTCAACCACTGAAGTTGACGCTAGTTTCCCGTTAGCAGTTGGTTAGCTGTAGACGACTTTTTCGGCAGTTCCTATCTATCTGTCATATACTTTTTACAAAATATCATTGAATTGAATCATTCAAATATAGTTTAGGTTAGTGTCGCATGTCATTTTCAAATGTAATAAGTGATAAAAAAAACCAAAAAACAACATATGTCTCAATAGCTTTACAACAGCCACTAGGCATCCGAGCTTTGATAGCTATTTATGTTTGCCCAGTGTTAAATTTTCGACAGTTCTGTACTGTCTGTCTGTCATCATTACTATTTGGTGTATATAATCCGTGTAGATTGATATGTTACAAAACCTAACAAAATAAAAACTTGTTTTTTTCTCAGATAATTAAAAAATGAACATGATACGGAGTACCCGGTCTCATTTCCCATACTGGTGGACCTTCACGTGTTTAACCTAAATTGTCAATTTCAAGGTTTTTACTTTGCTTCTGGATTGTGATTCGGACATAGTTTAGTATGTTTGTTTTTTTATTGGCACTTTATTAATAGAGGCATATACAATTTTACGGAATTGCTCAGTCGCAGTAACGAAAGTAATTTAGCGACATTAATGTATACTACTATATTTTATATTTGGATTATAAGATTACTTAAGGAAACACGATTGAGTTTGAATTTCACACTTCTACATACATTTATTCAATCCAAATTAATTTATTTCGGAAAAAAAACTCCCAAAATTCACAATTTTTTAAAATTACTAAACGAAATAGGAAAAATATTCATTAAATTTATCTAATATTTTCAAAAATATAATTGGTTTAGAAATTAATACTTTGTAGTGCACACCGTGTAAAATTAAATAACGAATGACTGACTTTGCGGGTTTTCTTTTTTTGCGCAATTGACGTCGGAAATAGGAATAAAATTAACGTTTATTCGAACAATTCATAAATGCATTTTTTGACTAAATATTTCTTTTTCCCAAATCCATATAAAGATAAATGCTTTGTAGTATACTTCGTGTTATAATTAAAATGAAAGAGGGAGTTTGTATTCTGGTTTAAATAAAAAGCACGAATCACAAATTAAAGTAAAGTTATGTAATATTATAATTTTTTGAATTTTCTGATTAAGTAAATATTTTTTTCCATTTAATTCCGAAAATTCAAAAATGTATAATATGACAGTTAAAATCCCAAAGAATGGAGGGAGGTAGTATCAACAACGTTAATGGATATCACCAGGGAAAAGACCAAGGGACAGGCGCGGAAAAACAACCTGACGCAGAACAATTGAAGGAGAACTGAAAGATCTGAGTGAGTGAGACCTTGTGCTTTTGAAGGGTACTTATACATATCTCCTGTTTAGCTAGCTACACCCGCCACATGTGTGATCAAATATGTAGAGACAGAGACATCATACTTATTAACAATATGAATATTGTGACGATGGCCATACACCGTTTAGGGCTTGATATGCCTGGGCTTGCAATATCCACGCGTCAACAATTTATATGTAAACAACTTGCTTCTTTATCGTTAACCTTTTCATTAAGTATAAATATCGATGCAGGGTATGTTGTGCTGTTTTAAGTAAAAACATTTTCTACCCCCCAAAGACACGTGGCTCGTATATCGGTCAAAATGATATACTCCTCCAAAATAACAAATCTAAATTGGCATCTAGTATTCAGACTAGACTTAATGACATGTTTTCAATATATATTGTTACATGTTATCCGTTTGTTCAACCCTCTAGAAAAGTCTAATTTCGATAATAATTGAAATGAAGCACCTTTTAAGTAAGACGATAAGAGCGCTGTAGGCGATAAATAGATTTAGTTTCTGTTCACAAGCAACAGCAAACATCTGTTTATTACTACCGTGTAACTGTTTGCTTCCATATACGGTATGTACAATTATGAATGATATCGGTTAAGACTTAAACATATCCACAACAGCAGAAGTATCCCCAACAACGTGGTCATTGATGTTGACACATTTTCACAAGAAATGTGTGTTTTTCAAAATATGGACATTTTCACAAGAAATGCGTGTTTTTCAAAATATGGAATTATCTACAGTTCAACCTGCCTTAAAGACCACCTCTTTATAAGGACCACCTGCTTATAAAATCCGGTAGAATTGTATCCCAATTGTTCTTTATTAATATTATTTGAACCTGTATATAAAGGCTACTTCTACTGGTTCCCTTGGGTGGCCTTTATAGACAGGTTTGACTGTATATTGTTTCTACAACTCGATTACGTACAAGTATAATGAAACAAATCGGCCCACCATTCATATATAGACAAAGTAATAACTCATACTCCCCAGCTGATGCGTATACGCTTACGGCTTCGGATACTGATCATCAATACGTCTTAACCGAAATCACTCTTGTATTGCAATACTTTTACCCTTCATACATTTGTTTTCAACATCTGGCATTTTTCGAGTCTTAACTCAGATTTTACTAGTTTGGTCAAAATGAATAGCATAGACAAGTGGCGTAGCCAGAAAGGATTGAATGTGCAAGCTTGGTGCCAAAGGCTCCTACGTAGTTGCGTTCTTACTAAGTTGTAACAGGCTCCACCCACCACCGGAAAATTTTGAAAAATTAAACAACTTAGTGCATATTCTGCATTTTAAATCAATATTTACAAGGTTAAAATTCCTTCATTTTGCCACGGGTCCTTCGGACGAGACCTTAAAACTGCCCTAAACGCACACATTGGCTTATTACTACTACATCAAGAGCGAGACGAAACTTTGTTTAATTTTCGCAATATTTGGTATTTTATTTTCATTTGTACATGATGACAGACTGAATTAATTTTTTTATTACAAAATTATGTGCAAGCACAGGATTATTGGCTTATATGCACGCTACGCCACTGTAGACATTTATAAATAATCACCTAATGCATAGCTAAATTTGGTAAAATATATAGTTTGGTCCTTTGAATACTTTTTCAAACCCCTGAAAAACTTTCACAATTTTGGTCCAAGCACTACCGATGAGGAATTGTATTCCGAAACGGCCGTCTAGTGCTGTAAAATCAACACTGGTATGATATGTAATTGAAGACACTTTTGTCATTGTCTGTTTCTTATTATCACATCAATAATATATTTAAAAACAGCACGACATTTTACGATTTTTGATTCGGACATGGATCAGTATGTTTGTTTTTGATTTACACACCCTTGGCCAACATCACGACATAACTTCTTCTGGAACATATAAAACGTTGGCTTGAATAGAATCCTTACTTTATTTGGATTCACCTGCTTTTCTTTGATAACTTGAATCTGAAAATGCGCCACTCGCATTAACCTTATATTAGCCAAAAGCAAATAATACGGATGTCATGTTGTTTCTGTTCTTGATCTGGATCTTAAAATTACAAAATAATATGATCTTCGAAAAAAATAAGAAATTTCGGAAAGATCAGAATTGTAGCTATATAAATCCACCTCGCCGTCGCTGATTTCATTCTAGTAAGTTAACATGCAATTTTCATAGATCAATATCTTGGAAAGAATATCATTGTATGTTAAATTATATAATGAAAAAAGAGATGACATTGGATTTCAATTGTAAAACGTCGATAGTGATGTCCCTGCTCTGGCATCCACATTTTTTAGAATTTCTCCCGGAGTACCCGCCTTCACTTTCCTGGTGTTAGTTCACTAGATTAACTAAATTTGCCAGTGTTCAGGGGTTTTTACTTTCTTTTTTTAATTTAGATTTGAACAATGACAGGTGTGATTGTTTTTGATTGTGCAATTTGCTTGCGATTTTTAAACGATTTTCATTCAAGAAATCTACTTACAACTTCCAAATTGTTATCCCAAGGATGCCGTTATCAACGACTTAAAACATTTGGTAAATGGAAACTATATAAGGAACCGTTCCTTTTTATCAGTGTATCAAACATAGTATCTCGCAGCCTACATTTCATCAAACTACGTTAAATTGTGGAATACTAGTAAACGACAAGTTTTATGATTATCAAAATCTATAATGAAAATATAACAAGGAAGACCATGAAGTTGACTGGCGCCATTAAAGGGTGTTTTATGTTGTTGTATGTTACTAGATCGTTTAATTGCTAAGAAAATGAAATAATTTCAAGATAACAACTTTTAATTAACTCAATGTCCTAGTTGAAAAAAAATTGCCAGAAAACTATTTTGAGATTTTAAGGACAATTACACCATTATGTATCAATCAGAAATATTCCGAGATTATTTACAGACAAGGAAACTAACGTATCAATCAGCAAGAAAAAAGCCATCAGTCGAGTCTATAAATAAAACATAATAACGGTCAATTTAAGGTAAAAATGGATGATAATAAAAATTACTTAGAACATCTAATCACCATTAGTGCCCTTTTTTGGTCTAAAGTACGGATATCATAGATAGATTACAATTATAATAATTTAACAGTTTTTGTTATAACAATTTTATCATGGTAAAGAAGAAGAAGTAACTAGTTGTTATATAAAATGTTATATGGTCTTGTTGGCAATATAAACATTCACAGTTTTGATTATATTCGCGGAGGGTGTAAGTAGCTTACCAAGGAATACTTTTTCCCTTTCGGAGCACCCCGTCTCACTTCTCTGGTTCCAGTTCATCAGTTAACTTACTTTATCAGTTTTCCCAGTTTTTACATTGCTTTGTAATTGTGATTTTGACATGGATTGGTATGTTTGTTTTTATTTACAATTTATTTTTATAAGTTTTATCTTTCCATTTAACAGAGACGAAATAAATGAAAATTGTCTTTGACTGACGCCATGAAATTGTGTTGTTGCAAAATTGTTTAAAAGCTACGAAAATGATTTCGAAGCAGCTCCTGTTATATCATTGTTGATACATTTGCCAAAAAATATTTTGAAATGTTTTGAAGGACAAGGGAACCAACCTGTATCAATCAGATAGACAAATAGCCATCATTTACGTCTATAAATAACACAGAATAACGGTCAATTTAAGACAAAAATAGATGATGATGGTAATTACTTTTAACATCTTATCACAATTAATGTCTTTTTGTGGTGACTTAATTATGGATCTCTAAGTATTTATATCATAGATAGATTACAGTTATAATCATGTAACACAGTTTTTGTTATAACAATGTAATAATGATAAAAAACAACTTGTTATTAAACAAAATGAAGTATGTATATCATCTGTAATATTTAAAAACTTTGATTTTATTTATCAGGTGACCAGTGATATGTTAATGTATTGTCACGCAAAACAGTCGTAAATTCTAAAACATTGTAAAACATACAATAAAAACAATTTGCAATTGAAACATGTATATGTAACTGCCAAGAAGTAAAAAAAGAAGAAGAAAACATAAATTACCTATAGAAACAAGTACACAAGTAAAGAAGACAAATGCGCAACTTTTTTTGGATATAATTGTCATTTAGTAAACAGGTTTAAGTACTTCTTGCACATGTAATAGAGAAAAACAATCGGCCGTTAAGAACAAACTATGTTTCCATTTCGTGGTAGTCAAAACCGCCATTGCTTACTGATTTCTGAGAAATTCCTTTAAAAAACGTAGTCTATTCTTGCGCCAAAATACTTTAATAATGTTTTACAAAACTTGTAAAATTTTAATAACTCATACGCATTTTGCCAGTAACCTTACATCTAAAAATTACACTTTACGAAGTCACGATGATCTGAAGTGTAAATCTTCCAATGTTGTATATGGAATAGAATGCAATTGATGTGGACTCAAATATGTGGGTGAAACCAAAGGTAGACTTAATGTACGTGTGAATGGTCATCGGTTTGAGATCAATAACAGTGGTAATCAGTTTCTTTACCAACATTTCAACCAGCCAGACCATTCTCTGTTATCTATAAAAGTCACAGACTTTTTTCAAAAGATATACCACGATACAAATAGTTCCACATTAAGCACTCCATACCGATTACAACGGGGAAATTACTGGATAAGAGAACTAGGCACTGCTTCGTCATATGGATGCAATGACAAAATTGTAAGCGTAGGAAATCTTTTAAGCCCGGGTTGTAGAAATGTAAATGTTTTACACTTATTCAACAAACTTACACGTGGCAATAAAAGTCATGGGCATCGGCGTTACAACAAACCCAATATCCATGATGTTAGTTTTCTTAATCTTTTACCATTCCTACAGAAACCTCTCGGATTACACCATATCCGAACTAAACTCTACTCTATACCACTATCACGTCTTAGACAGTTACAAGAAGAATGCATACCTAAAACTACTATAGATTCTAATACACCAGAATATAAGCTTACTGTTATCATCATAGATATTGCTTTTAACAGATTATTTAAACTTGCTCGGGAAAACGATATTGAGAACGATGGTCAACGCCAATATCTTAAGTTACACTATGCTAACAAAGACATAGATGCTATAATATTTCCAATATTCTTCAAAATAAACAAGTACAATCTAAAGTTCCTGCTGATTTCAAAATTAATACACCGCCTCTAGTTTCCTACTCCTATTGCATCCAAAATATTTTATTATAAACAAACATTGCAGTGTTTGAACTTTCATAATTTTACTCCACCTACCTGCTCTTGCTCGTCTTCTCCCTATATTTGTGGACCAGCTGAACATGTGATAACTGGTGATCTCAATATAATCGAAAACACTAAATTAAGGTCTTTACTTTCAAAAGGTCCTAAATATAGAGAAGTTCAACCTTTTACTTGGGGACAGAATTTCAGACTTATCATGGATTCTGTTGGAGAGTACTCCAGATGATGGGCTAAATTAGAAGATGTGGAGCTTGATACCTTATCCCATTGGATAAAGGTTGCGCGATCTTTCGTTAAAACGAGGATTGCCAAATTTAAAGGGTCTATGGGTACTAAACCGTCTTCAGTACTCAATGATCCAGAAATTAAGGCAATTCTAACAGACAAACACAACAAATATGTTGTTGTCCCAGCTGATAAGGCTTCCAACAACATTATTCTCGTTTGTAAGAGATTCTACCTTGAATGTCTTACTAAGGAGCTTGGTTTAGATAGCATATCAAATAACCCTGCATATACTAGAACTAATTTTACCAAAGATGAAGTTCTTTCCAACCATATGAGAGTTCTCGAGTATTTCGGTGTCAATCTTAAAGAGAAAGATCTTGATCTTCCTTACTTGTATTGAATTCCTAAACTCCATAAAAATCCATACAAGGAAAGATATATAGCAGGCTCATCTAAATGTACTCCAAAATCATTATCGGTAACTCTATCGAAAATTTGACAATCGTCAAAGATGGTCTTCAGTCTTATTCAGAAAAAGTATGTTCTACATCTGGAATCAACCAAATGTGGATTGTCAAAAATTCTAAGGAATAACTTGAACATATTGCTTCTAATACTTTTTCTCATGTAAAAAGTATAAAAATATGTGATTTGTCTACACTATACACCACTATCCCTCATTCTAAATTGAAAGAACGTCTTAAAGAAATTATTCACTTTTCATTCTAATACTTTTTCTCGTGTAAAACGTATAAAAACATGTGATTTGTCTACACTATACACCACTATCCCTCATTCTAAATTGAAAGAACGTCTTAAAGAAATTATTCACTTTTCATTCTTTTAATAAAAAAAACGGTAAGCCAAGATATAAATATCTCGTGCTGAACAGGGATTCTGGTTATTTTGTCAAGCACCATACGGATTTCTAACAAAAATATACTGAAGATACCATCAACAACAAAATGTTGACGATTTTGATAGATAACATATTCGGTGTGTTTCGTAATATAGTTTTTCAGCAAACAATCGGTATACCAATGGATACATACTGTGCACCATTGCTTGCTGATTTGTTTCTTAATTCTTATGAAGCAGAATTTATGCAGAACCTTGGTAAATCTGGAGAGAAGACTCGCCAAATCATTCAACTCAACATACAGATTTATTGATGACGTTCTGTCTCTTAACAATACTAAATTAGGATACTATGTGAATGCCATCTATCCTAGTGAGTTTAAATTAAAAGACACGACTGATTCCTCAAGTTCTGCTTCATAGTTAGACTTATACCAGAATTATGACACCCCCGAAAGGCTACATTTTAAACTTTATGACAAACGTGATGACACTTTTTCTATTGTCAACCTTCCTTTTCCATGCAGCAATATACCTGCTTTTCCTGCGTATTGTGTATTTGTTTCCCAATTAATACGCTAAAGTATAACTTGTTTCCACTACGGGGACTTTGCACAACGAAGCAGACTGTTTGCAAATAAACTGTTGACTCAGGGATATTGCAAGCCTAGGCTTATCAAGACCCTCAAAAAGTTTTATGGCCGTCATCACAGTATTGTTGATAAGTTTGATGTTTCTGTGTCCAGGATTGCCCTGGATATACTTGACGTCTCATAGTTCCATTTTCCTTTCACACAATTTTGATTACACACGTGGCGGGTGTAGCTTACATTTCCGGAGCACCAGGCCTCACTTCCCTGGTGGAAGTTCATGTGTCTAACCTAACTTGTCAGTTCAAAAGTTTTTACTTTGCTTCTGGACTGTGATTTGGAAATGGATTAGTATGTCTGTTTTTGATGATTACATCCAAACCCACACACACATAACTCTCGTTGTGACAATAAAATAGAGATAAGCAAATAAATGTACTTTGCAAGAACCAATCCAACCAAGAACACAAATTGTAAAGTTAAAAAGCAATTAGACACTACATGTAGCTATATGTGAATATAACTGCCATTTTATTTTCTA
The DNA here is from genome assembly GCA_021292105.1 of Anadara kagoshimensis. NCBI lineage: Eukaryota > Metazoa > Mollusca > Bivalvia > Arcoida > Arcidae > Anadara > Anadara kagoshimensis. The sequence continues at coordinate 59,836,163 of CM037861.1, forward strand.
TTTTCAAAACATTTTAAACCTAAAAACTATTCAGTTGAGAATATTTACATGTTCTAGTCAAGGACAAATCTAACTATGAAAATACAAATGTAACAAAAGCAACAAGTAAACAAGACATAAAAGTACTTTTGGATATAATTGTCATGTTCAAGATTTTTATATGCTACCAAATCTTATGTTGTCAGTTTTTTTTTGAAGTTTTTAATTGCTTTTGGGTTATGATCTTGACATGGATAGTATGTTTGTATTCGATAAAATAAAATCAGGCAATTTGTAATTGAAGTCAGACTTGTAAATAGACATGTACCCAGTGAGATTAAATGCAACCGAAACGCACACAAGAAACTTAACGAACACATAAGCAGCTAAACGTTACGTAAATACATACAACTATTATTTTGCATATACCCGGTAATTGTCGGTAGTTTTCAAAACATTTTAGACACAAAAAGAGATAATCAATTTGCAGTTGAGAACATATAAACGTACTTTGCAGGGGCAAAAGGAACCAATGCAAACAACAAAAGTCTCAAGATGGCCTGAGAAAATGACCAACCTTTGGCAAGTGAACTGAAAACTTGTCTCACATTAGGACCTTCCCTAGTGAAATTCAAACTAACGTCGTGAAATATGATGTGATACGAATGTCGATTCATAAGATCATTCGGCCGTTAAGGTGCCAAAAAAAAACACTGGGGAAAAAGATTGAAATTTTAAATGTTCCCTAATTGCATTAAGTTAATATTATATACTGTATACATGTACTGCAATATGGCTTATTGAAATCATATTTATCTTACGCCGTTGTCATTGTTTAACTAAAATCAATCAATGTGTACTTTTAAATTAATACACAGACGAAACCTTAACTAACATCATATAAAACCTAAAAACACATGGGACCCCAATTAAGAAATGCATCATACTTTTTTTTAAAGTAATGAAGGTTTGTAAGAGCTTTTCATTTTAAATGCTTCCTGCTCAATCTCTTATGACGATCCTGTAGACTTATAGTTTGTTCGACTCAAATCAGACGCGAAATGACCTTGACTTTTGCGGAGGTAATGACGTGGCCTTTTTTAATTATCTTTTGATATTACTCGCATTCATATGAACTTAACATAAACAAACGAAAATCCCCATGCTTTCAATATTCCCTACCTGTACTAACCTGTTTACATAAGACTGAAATACAAGCAGCCAAGCATTATCATAAGATACTAGTAAGAAATTACTTTATATTCATTGGTTCCTTTAGAATCATGTGTTGTTATACGATGAAAAATAAATATACGAATCCATGTCCAAATTACAACCTCAAAGCGAAGTAAAAACTTTGAATCTGGCAAATAAAGTTAAACACTTGAACGTATACCAGGGAGGTGAAGCCGAGAGCTCAGGAAGAGTAAACATCTCCTGTTGAGCTACCTACGCCCGGCATGTGTAAAATCGAAATTGAAAATAAAGAGAATATGGACCTATATCCAGGATAAAGTTTGATAAAAAGACGCCATACTTATCCATATTATAATTTGATGCAAATATTTTAGCATTATCAATCAGTTTACAAGGAAAGAGATTTCCAAGAATGAAGGTTCTATAGATTTTTAATCATTAGTAAGAGTTGTCACTATTATTTATAAGCACGGAAATCGTCATTTTGTATATTTTTGTATTTTTGAGGAAAAGATTAACCTAAATAGATATAATTATTGCTAATGATATATGGATGTGTTATTTGCCTAAAACGTTTGTTTAAATGTTTTTGTGAATATCAATATAAAATACAAGAAGCGGCTGGACATTATAAGACTAAGCAAGTAAGATTGATTGTTTAGGGAACTAACCGAGCCTTTATATAAATTTTAAAAAACACTTAAATACATTATAACCTTAAAAAGCAGTGTAGTAAAATAACGTATAAATAAAATTATAACATAGATTTAACCAAATTAAAATTAGGTCTTATTATTTTACTTTAAAATATACGTTTAAAGTATTTTAGTGGCATATAGACAATGTATTGTTTCAATTATGTTTTAATTCCACTCTTCAAAATTGTAAATAAATAAATAAATAAATAATTTTGCAGAGTGCTTTTGTTGTCTTTTTCGATTGACAAATGAATAGAATTTTGCCCATGAAATTATATAGTATAGTGTCAAATTAAATGGATGAATGGATAGAGACTTGTAAATATAAGTTTTGTAAATGGAAGCAAGTGTTTGGTTTTTGTCAGAGAAAAGATGGATACTGTGAATTTAATCACAAGATGCCACAACTCTAAACATAGACAAAGGCTGAATTTGTCTCACTCCTTCACAATTTGATGTTATCACAATGTCGATTTGAAAACATTTGGTTCTTCAATTTCGAGGTTTCGACTCTAAGAATGACGAAGTGATTATTGAAAATGGCTCTAACAGACAAAATAAATGTTTGTATTGAAATCTTGTTTAAATGTAACAAAAGTAATTTGATGACGAATGTTACTCATTAACTCAATGTCCTTAGTAATGGACAAATCAGGATTTTTAGGTATGGTCTGATGGACAACTTTATCAATCATCGAGACAAAAGCCATCAGTTAAACCTAAATACAACACGTAAAACGTCCATTTTAAGACAAAAGTGATGATGAAGCTAATTTCTTCGAACGTTTTATCACGATAAATGTGTTTTGTGATCTACAGATACTTACAGCGTACACTGATTATGGTTATTATCATTTACAATACTTTATGTTATTACAAATTCAATCAGGATTAATAATAGTTATTTTACAAATGTTTCCTGTTGTACTCTAGGCAATATATAATTTTTCAAAGCACTTTGATTTTTTCCATCACGTCTACAGCTCATTGCAGACATCTACTTTATTTTCGCAAAAATAAAATGTATAAGGATATATTGTTGATTTTATAAACAAAAACCAAACATACCAGTCAATGTTCAAATCACAATCAAAACAAATCAAAGTTAATACTTTGAAACTTGCAAATTTGGTCAAAGAAGTGAAGTTTCAACTGGGAAATTAGCCCGATGACCTCCCGTTTAACTAGCTGCACTTGCCACGTTTGTAAATAAAATAAGGAATGAAGGGTACATAAAATGCACAAGGACATATTGTTAATTTTATCAAAAAATCAAGCATACCAGTCAATATTCAAATCGCAATAAAAAAGCAAAGTAAAAAATTTGAATCTTGCAAATTTAGTTAAACCGGTGCTCCTTTCTTTAACCTAGCTAAACTCGCCACATTTGTAATTAAAATAAGGATTGAAGGGCACATGTGACTATCAGGCACAGTGTTTTTAAAATATTTCTTCTGTTAATTGAGGCAATAGTAAATGACCGTAAATGATGAGAAAATGTGTAAACTAGAATGATCTCTTTGCGCTTTAAATTCAAGGTTGACAAAATTCAGAGGCAGATTGGATTCATACATATTCCATGTCAGAATGTCATTGTTCTGTTATGATTAAATAATTCATTGTATATTTTCCTTTTCGTACACATAAGAGGTTTTAACAGTGTCACTTGAAACCTTCAGTACAAAATCGTCTTCTTGCACCTTCATTAAGGAGCACATTTTATTTGTCTGATTAGAAACTTGGTTTTAAAAATTATTATTGCTTCAAAACTAAATCAGATGTTCGGGAATTGATTTCTTTATCAAGGGGATGATCCAGTGGGTAAAATCGTCAACACCACAAAGTTACTAAATATGAGTCCTTCGAACAATGAACTCATTCTTTCAGAAGGGATTTGGCATTTCATTAGATAAAATTGGTATGGTTCAAACTACCTTTTTAATGAAACAAAGCCATCAATATCAGACTGATGTGATATATGTTATATCAATATGGCTTTACTCGAAATCTACTTTCTGTAATATTATGTGGGAGTTAAGAGTGATGTCACTCAAACACTATCGGGTTTTAAAAAAGATAAATGAGCATCAGATCATTAGTGTTTGTTCACAATCTATCTCGGTGGTACTTTCTAAACACACCGGTTCATGTTCCCATAAGATATGCGATATATTGTCTCATGTCTTATATACCTCGTGTTTTTGAACACGCGTACGTTATTAAACATATAATTCTACGTTCTTAGTATATCGGTATATATTATTCAATTTGAAAAAAGTTGTATAACCGAAATACTTGTTTTGAATTTGTTTTTTCTTAAACTTGTAACCATATGCATTCTTTATCTTTTCCCAACGAGTGTTATTGGTTGTTCTTGGTATGAAGAGACAAATAGTTTTTACCGTAATCTGTAGAATAAAGAACACTTAACTATATATACTTGATTGTTTTAATGTTTCATTGAAAAAACGCTGTTAAAAACATTTAGTTCCTAAACGTGCAACTTGTTATTTAAAACTGAAAAAGCATTACATGTCTAAAAATACAGGCAAACCAAAAGATACAAAGTTTAAAACATAGGTAATGAGCTTGGGTTATGATCTTGACTAGGTCTGAAGATATTTTTGAAAGAAATATAACAACTTAAATTTAGATGTCAATATCTGTTTATATTGTCAATATATATATTACATTTTGAAGCGATTTTCGACTTAATTTCGCTAAATAAAAAAAACTAAAGGCTATACACCCAAGGGAAGCCACAAACTATTGAAGGAAATATCCCTGTCCATCTTGTATTTCCCAAAACCATTTTTACTAAAGCAATATCGAATATAATCAAAATTTACGAATTTATTTCACCTAAACCAAAACTTCTAAAGTACTCAAAACATTTATGTTGGCGTTGTGTTTCTAAAAATAGCTAGGTTCGATGTCTAATCCTTTTCCTTTCTGTAATACAGACTGTTAACATTTTCTTATTTGATTAGTTTAGTGTTTTCATTCAATCAATCATTATGATCGTTCAACATATAGCACACATAAGAAACAATTCCCTATACCATTTAGAAACCTAAGTACAAAGCCACCTGGGACCACGATTACAGAACACGTCTTATTTCAATTTGATTAGTAATAGTATGATGGTGTTTTGATTTTGACTTCTTTGTACCCCAAACTTCGAAGAAGATTTATTGCTCACATCTCGCAAATCGGATTTTGTTGGGTCTGTCTTCCCATACGGAATTGAAGTAAATTATTTAAATGAAAAAAAGTTTAAAAAAGGAAAATGATATAAAATGTTATTAGAATTTCAGTTACTTTAATCTTTATTTTAAATTTCTTTGGGTCACAAGAGGATGACTTAATTTATAAGCGTTGTTCTTTTTTTAACCTCTATTACATAACGTAGTTGATGAAAAAAAAATCAAAAGTCGTCAATTTTATTTTTTGCACTTAAATATGCGAAACTTACACTTTCAATTTAATTTGTTTCATTTTTGAATAAATTACGTCTGTCAAAAATATCCATTCAATAGATATTTTAAAAAAAACCACCTGAATGTTTAGAGCAGTAAGTGTAACCCTCTGTAATAAAATAAAAACCCAAGCTTGCATTGGATGACGTGCATTCTAAGGCAACTACCTTAAGGGTATACAAGTTTGTTAAGCATGACCTAAAATGGATTGACAGTGTTACGAAGATGTAAAAGTAGAAAAAGGGAGCTTAAATCGTGAAGAAGAGTATATTTCACCCGAACACTTCATTCAAATGAATTCATTTTTTGATCTAGGGTAATAACCGAACGCTCTCTCTATACGTAAATGAAACGTTAACCAATAACATTTAAAGCCATTAGTAGTAAGACACATGGGAAACCATCAAACTGAACGTTTTATTTTTAACTTTATTAGAGATGTGATTTAAACACCAAAGTGTCAAATATTTGAAGATTGTTATTGAATAAAACTGCTTTAAATCAATTTAAGGATTTAACTTTTCATCACGGGGATGTTGAAATGGCCAAGTTGTCTAATACAAGGTGTTAAGCAAGAGACAATAACATGTGTTGTGTATTATTTTTCCTATGGTCAATAACTTTTTAATCTTAGCTTTGACATACTCGTGTTTTTGAAGTCTTTCAAGATAATTCTATAAATGTTTGCACCTTATTCTCAAATCTGTTTTGCTTTAACATAAACCTTCCCTTGGAAGACATATGTGTGTGAGTTGAAAAGAAAAAAATATAACGTATATGTATAATTTAATCTGGATTTCACATTTCATTGACCAAATGTTTTCCTAAAAATTTTTTTTTGCTTTTTTTAAATTTTAATTCGAATCTATTATTTCATTATGCCCCATTTATCTCAAAGCTATGCTAATCAATGCAACATGCTCATGTTTTATAAACATTTCTTAATAAGAATTTTCCTGAATTTAAACGCTACTACTTTCCAATCATTTTCTTAATTAAATTTTTCCTCAACTTAAATCGCTCAAGTTTCACAATCAATTTTTAACTTTCCTTGACTTCAATTTGGTAAATCTTTAATCAGGAAAAAATTGTTATGCTATGAACAATTTAAGTTTTATATGTTAAGATTATCGAAAGTACATACGAACTGTTCAGAATTGACGTTTTATGTTCTTATCACTTGGAACGCCACAGATAAAATGTGTAAACATGCTAATTGTTGATTGAATAAATTTTACAGTTTCTTGAAAATAGTTTGACATTCGTTTGATACATTCGATTCTATAACAATTATGTTTTATCACCTAACTGCAAAATAATATTATTACTATTGTTGTCATGGTTTGCTGTAAATGAAACGACACATATTATATAAGTCTAATATAAATGATGAAAATAAATCATTGAGTTATAAGTTTCAGCAAGGGAAAGCATCTCCTTTATATCTAGTTTTACGAAACACGCGTGAAAACAAATTTGAGAAAGAAAAAAATATGGAACTATGGGACGTCAAGTATTATATACAGAGACACCATACTTATCAACAATGTTGTTGTGACAGTCATTAAACTTTTTTGGGGCCTTTATAAGCCTTGGCTTGCAATATCCTTGCCTCAACATTTATTTGTAAGCACCTTCCTTCGTTGTATAAAGTTGCCATAGTGAGAACAAGCTCAGTCATAGGGGAAATACTCTGAAACAAATACATCACAAACGATGTTGTTGTGTAAACAATTTATTTGTAAGCAGTTTGCGTTGTTATATAAAATTCCCGTAGTCGAATTTAGTTCTGCCATAGCGTATTAATGTAAATTGTTTTCCTGGACTTAGGCAGCTGAAACAAGACTTATATCTGGTTTTTGAACATCATCACTAGCCCTTTATCTCTCTAGAGCAAACAAGTTTTACAACAATTTCTTGACTTAAATCATGTAATTTCAAATAGTTATTGACTATGAATCAAAGATTTCTGGTTTTATTATTGATTATGGTCCTCTGGTATTCTTTTATCTAAATAAAAGTACAAATATATGAACGTTTTAATAACTAATGTCGAATTACATTTACCATACATGATTTTAGTTTGACAGCAGGTCTCAGTGATGTCAAAACCTTTTATTTCAAAACGTACTCAAATCAATATTAAAACCTTATTTTTTCATTAATCAAAGTGACAAAACATCGAGATCTATACACGATAGAACAGTACTTATCTTTCTTCAGAAGAAGACTTTAAATACGTATAAGAGGTATTAGATTGTCTTTTATATGTAACATAATAAAGTTTTAATGGTATGAAAGTTCCATTGAAATCACCAGTATGGTAATGATCATAGTAATACCCATGTTGTAGAACGATATTTCATGTTGTTTTAAAAGTTATACAATTGAAAACTTTAAAATAATTTTGGTTTCATAATTTTGGTCCAAGCACTACTGATGAGGAATTGTATTCCGAAACGACCGTCTAGTGCTGTAAATATAAAACTGGTATAATATGTAATATATGTTATTGAGAGGTTTAATAATTCGTCTTATGAAGCTTATGTTGACATACGTTCAATCTCAAGCGCCGCTCGACATGGTTATTATAAACGATATTGTTTAATAAAAAGTAATAAATAGCGAGTTGCGATTGTTTGACCGTCCTGTCATGTGCTACTTTTGAATGTTTATCAAATGATATTGATAATATTAAATTACCACTTCCCTGGTGGATGTTCACGTGTCTTACCTAATGTGTCAGTTGCAAAGTTTTTAATTTGCTTCTGGAGTGTGATTCAGACATGGATAAGTATGTTTGTTTTTGATAATTCAAAAGTAAATTGTTATGTGCTACTTTTGAATGTATTATTTCATAAAAATTCAAAAGTAGCACATGACAGATATATAAAAAATCATGTCATGTACAGTAAAATGGTTTTGAACAAGCACTTTCGCATGATTGATTTGTTGAAAACTCAGATAATGAATTCTTCAGTAAATTATATATACAGTCGGAAGTTTGACTTGACTCCCAGTTCTAAATTAAGCTTAATTGTCAATAACGTAGGAAGCGAGTGCTCTCTCTGTAATGCCAGTTAATATCCCACGTGGATTAACAATGACAAAATTCCTGATTCAATTTAGATGTTTTAGTGACTACATTAGACTTTGTTTTGACGTGAAACTTACAGATATTTTTACTGACCACGTTTGGCATTTGTATTTTTATGACACAAAAAACTAAAGACCTATTGAAGCAAAAATGAAATTGAATGATAATTGTATTTATGTAATATTTCAGCTTAATGTTTTTACTGACGGTTCAAGTCTTTATTCGACTTTAAGACATGAAGAAGAACTAACAGTCATATGGAGCAATTTCGTCATAATTTAGCTCCGATATAAACCTCGAACATTATTTTTTCACATACATATACAAACGTCAGTATTCAATGTTAATTAAAAACAAACATATTATCCATGTACAAATCACATTCCAGAAGCAAATTAAAAACTTTGGAACTGACAAGTCCGGAAAGACACGAGATTTTCCACCAGGGAAGTGAGGCCGGGTGCTCCGGAAGGGAAAGCAACTCCTGTTTAGCTAGCTACACCTGCCACGTGTGTAAACAAAATTGTGTGTAACGAACATGAAACTATGGGACGTCAAATATATCCAGGGCATTTCTGGACACAGAGACATCAAACCTATCAACAATACTGTGGTGGCACTTTTCTTTACAATTGCATTTTCAAAAAGAAAGAAATAACACCAAAATGCACTTTTAGAGCAACAGACAGTCTGTTTTGCGAATTAAGCAACATCACATTCCCAAAATGTTATAGCATAAAATATTGAACATACAATATATGTTTAAAAATGTCCATGACCAAATCTTTATCTTAAAAACAAAGCTGGCAAAATAAATTAAACACGTGAATTTCCACAAGGGAAGTGAATTCGGGAGATACGAAAGTTTCATTAACCCTGTCCAGATCGCTTCACTCGCTACAAATAAAATCATAAATTTCAGAATGAAAGGAATATGTTAAATTGGGACGGCAAGTATAACCAGGATAATTTAGATAGTTATCAACAACACTGAGATATCAGACATAATTTTTTTTATGGTCTTAATAAGCCTTGGGAAGCAACATTTCTTTAGTCAACAATTTTGTAATATGAGAAAATATGTATATCATTTCAATTTTACAAAAGCTGAAGGTCAATAAATATACATTTTGATGATCAAACAAATGCCTTGATATTTGAAATTTTTCAGATATCTCAAGAAGTAAAATAAACCGAAGATATTATAAAATAAAATCTATTTTATATTATTTAAATTTAAAACATTCCCCTAAGCTGTTTGTAACAGTGCATTTTATCAACGGTCATATTTCACATTAGATCAAAACCTTATGCTGAAAGAGATGGGGTATACAACTACGTCCTTTAAATCGTCTGGTATTTACTTTTAATATTTTTTAAATTTTTATTTGTTATAAGCTATCTTTACCATATAAAAGCAATCGGGGATTTAAAATATATTTAATGGTCAAGTACACGCCGATCGGGGCCACAATTCTCATGAGGCCATGGAGCGATTTTAAATTTGAAGAATACTTACAATTTATAAATTTCATTTATTACGTTTTCTAACTGGCTTTATCAATTCTTTTTTATATGTGGATGCCCCAATGTGTTTCTTCATTTTATTTCTCTATAAATAACAATACATAAACATACCTATCCATGCCAAAATAACGACCCAAAAAACAAAGAAAATACTTGAAAACTGGTTAATGCACTAAAACACGTGATTTACAAGGGCATGCGTATTGTCATATTTATCACATGAGAAATCAAAATTGAGATTGACAGAACGCGTAATTATTGAACTCGCAAATAGGTATTTTTGGATTTTGACTACAAAGTATTTGTTTTTTGTCCAAACTTTCAATAACTCAAATGTACAAAAAATCAACGTAAGTTTATATTCAAACCTTATACTTTCTAGTTTGTAAAATCCAGATTGATGCTGCTATTATGTAAATATGTCTGAAAGCAAAGTCAGCTAATAATTGTACTTTACGGAATTTTAGAACAAGATTTGTTTGTTAAATGATATATTTTGAAAATGACAAAGACAGAAATCATCTAGAAAACAAATAATCAAATAAAAATAGATGATTTATAATATTTTGACCTAAGGCCTATAATAATTATCAATGAAAATGTACTTTAAAGTTGCATTGCAACGATAGTTTCAGATAGCAAAATTAGTTAATGTTCAAAATTAATGTTTGCCTTTTAGAATAAACGGTTATCAATAAAAATTTGTTTCCATGTGTCTGAAACAAGACTGCAAGAAGCATTTAAATAACGAGCCAAAATTCAATATAAACACATTGATATCTGCAATTTATGAACACTTATCAGTATTAATATTTTTCTAAATTTAAAAAGTTAGTCAACTGCACACGTTCTTGTTTATTTCGGAATAACTCAAAGAATTAATTTGTTTAAATATTTCCATGATTAATGTATAAAGCAATACAAAATTGTTTGGATAAAATTCCCCGTTTATTTCAGATAAAGAACGAGTTTTATGTTGATTAACTTTTGGCCTACAGGGAACTGCATTTTAAAGAAGACATTACTGACAGATATTGCATACAAAAATAATAGGGTTTTAAAACAACAACATTTTATGTTTTAACAATAAAACACAAATATACAGGTCCATATTCAAGTCTCTATTACAATAACAACTTTACACGTGGCGGGTGTATCTAGATAAATAGGAGGTGATTATCCTTCCTTAGAACCCAGCATCACTTTCTCTGGTGGAAGTTCACGTGTCTAACCTAACTTGTCAGTTCCAAAATTTCTACTTTGCTTCTGGATTGTGATTCGGGCATGAATTAGTATGTTTGTTTTTTATTAGAGCCTGGTAAATGAAGTTATTAGGATCAGTGTAAGGTACGTGTGAAATCAAATAAGAATAGAACGAAAATGAAACTATAGAACGTCTAATACATCCAGGATAATTTTGAAAAACCTAGGATAGCAATATCTCTAATGCATTTAATATGCGAAAACGCTTTCATCGAAATTGTCATTGATTATGAACTTATTAAATTAGTTTTTTGATATATATGCTATATATGTTTACGTATATCAGACCTTTATGCGTTTTATAGATGCGATTGTTAACAAGTATATCCTTGCTTGTTGTAATGTCGCTGAAGTAAAAGAAATAGTGTCAGTATATGTTTTCAATTAAGCTCGTCTTTAAAATGGTTTGTCACTATAATTTCTTCTCAAGTGTTACATTTTACCTATTTGTGATAGAGAAATGTGTACACTTGTTTATCCTCCCAGAACTAACTGCCTCACTACCCCGATATTAGTTCATGTGTTGAATCTAATTTGTCAGTTCCAAAGGTTTTCTTTACTTTTGGATTGTGTTTTTGATTGACAACATCAAAATCAACAATGAACACGATACTGTAAAAAACCAAAACAAGACGAAAAACATAATTGTTATAATTATTTACGTCGATAACAAAAATTTCAGAATTTCATGGAATGATTCATTTCACCGTGAAATGTCTTTTTTATATATTTAAGTATTTATCGAAAATAATATTTAAATACTGGAATATATTAACATTTGTTATTTTTTTTATTGTAGTTTTATTATTAAACTCTGAGACCAAATTGTAGTTATAGGTGTATGATTGCCATTGTATGATAGTCTATAAACGCCATGTTTAGACAATTCAATGATTACATAATGATCCGTCAGGTATTACATAAAAGAGTAGGATTTTTTTGTTAAATGAGTTTAGTAAATAAAAGAATACGTCTAAACCCTGGTCTTCTACTATTGGATTGGATTTGTTCATCTAGTCCGGCATCACCAAACGTTCGATGACAAAGCGCCCTTCACCACAATCGCCTTTAGGCTTAAAGTACTGCAGTTTAAGAGGTGTTATGAAGAATTCAAGCATACCAGTCCATGGTTAAAACATAATTCAACATGCAAAGTGAAAGGTTTGAATTGAGAAAGTTTTAATAGGAAAACTAGACCGAATGCTCTGGAAGGGAACAAACCTCAGTGACATTATATTTCCGAGCTTTTAATGTTAGAAATGTCCACTTTTATATGCACATTATTAAGTTGCAGAGTTACAGGAGGTAATCGTCAAAAACAATTTTTGTATGAAAAAAGATAACAGCCAAACCTGTCTATGAAGGCCAACCAAGGGAACCAGTAAAAAGTGGTCTTTATGGACAGGTAGCCTTTATATACAGGTTCAAATAATAAGAAAAAAGAACGATTGGAATACAACTGTACTGGCCTTTATAAACAGATGGCCCTTATATAGAGATGGCCTTTTAGGCAGGTTGGACTGTACACTCTAATAGATTTCCGACAGGGTAACAATTTTAACAAAACAGGCGAGAAAAAATCTATCAAATTTTGGAAGGTACAACTATGCTTTTTTGAAAATATTGCCATGAAGTACCAATACACAATGCATTTTAAGTTAACGAGACCAACAGTTGATGTAACATCAAGAACAGTGCGACTTTCAAGTTCAACCAATATCTCCAGACAATATATTTTACGAAATTAGAAATTGTTGATAGATCTAATATATTAAATATAGTTTCAAAGTCACAATAGTGTAAAATGCAATTTATCGAAACCGCACCAGATTTGGAAAAATGGATAGCATGTCAGTGATTTTAATTATGAGATTGTAGGTAGATATCATTATTTATTAGATATTGATATGTTCCCTACTAAAGTAATTTCAGAAAATAATGCAATAACATTACATCATACAGTTTTTTATTTATTAGATGTAGTCTATTTAAGGCGATGAGTTAGGAATAGCTTTGAAGGTCGCTTTTAAGTCCAGCGGAAAACTTGCAAATTGGACGTTTTATCATTTACTTGTACTGTGGCGGTTTAGGGTTACATTAAGTTTTCCTAGATACATTTTATGCATTTACAAATTCCTTTTTACTACACTAGGTTAAAAGCATGTTAACAGTCGTTTGAAAAGAAATCAATCATAAGTGTACCAGAAAAACAAAAGCAAATGTAAAACTTTGAAAACTGGCAAACTAAGTTAACTTTTGCTAGAGAAGTGAGATCAAGTCATCCGGAAGGACAAGTACCTCCTGTCTAGATAGCTACGACGGTCACGTGTAAAATAAAACTTGAGAATATTAGAAACATGGAGATATGGGACGTCAAGTATGAACATGATAATTTTATATAAAGAGAAATCATACTTATAAAAAGATTATGATGAAGGTTATAAAACTCTTTGAAGGAACTTAAATTTGAAGATTAAGATGTTCTTGACAATTCAACATTAAGAGTGATTAAATCTCAAATAAATTTAACTTTTAAATCAGGCTTTGGAGGTAGAACAATAACATTTGATACAAATAATCAAAATGTATTTTAAAAATACATATTTGTCATAAAAATGGTATAAATGTAAAACAAAGGGATATAAAAAGAGACATGTTATATTTGCACTAATTTGAAATTTGAATTTGGAATTACATAGGATTCCAGTGTTAATTTAACAGCACTAGTTGGCCGTTTCGGATTTCAATTCCTCATTAGTAGTGCTTCGACCATAATTGTAAAACAAACATTTTTTCAAGATGTTGAAAAATATGCAAAGGATCAAAATATATTTTACCAAATTTGGCTGAGTAAATACTTTGCAAGAAGAATCTTTATGTTTCTACTGGTTATTACAACAAAATCTTCGATTTGAATGACTGTGCAACTAACAAGCAAATAAACAACAATGACGCAACAGATTATTTATAATACAAAATCATACCAGTTCATGTTCAAATTTCAATCGGAAAAACAAAGCTGAAAAATCATTCGCGAACCTCCACTAAAAAAAGTGACAAGAGACAGAAAAATTAGCTCAACTGAATGTACCATAAAACTCTATCATATTCAGGTTGATAAGAGATGTCAACCTAATTAGAAACAGTTCAATTTAGGATCAATATTCGCCATTTGTCTTGCTTACAGATTGCCGCTGATGGTTATTCTAATTTTCAATTGTTTGCGAATTAAATCTAGCGTTCAAAATAACCTCTACTAATGATAATAATAAACACTGTTGAAAGTTACACTTTTTGTACAAATACTTTATGCTAGACTCATATCTTGTGGTATGCAAAAACAATGGACATTATGGAAATAATATATGAAACATGAAGAAATGACAAATTCCTTTCAAAATTATTACTGCCAACAAGATCAATGCAATATACAATATGAATAAAATATATCTTTGATGTTTCATTTAGATGAAACAAACGGAATCGATGTAATGGTTTAGATCAAACAGAATAAATGACGTTAAAGAAAGCCGAAATGTCGGCATGTCAGATTTGTATTAACATTGTCCTTGACATGTATGTGTAACACCATGTAAATTTCCGTTTGTCTAGTACGACATGCTAGACTTTGAAGCTACCATTTATATTACATTAATCATAATGTCTGTCATGATAAATCGGCTGCAGATTTCCTCATGTTATCAACTGATTATTTTCCGATGACATATTATTAGTTCTCTATAGCGCGTAGGTGCCAGATGAGGATAATATTGGATTATCGGAATATACTTATATTTTGTCATACATGGTAGTAAATAAGATACCATATCTAAAGATTTACAGAAATAAGAATGTACATTCACAGAAATCTAGACTACTCTGGTACCTCAGGTGGTAATCAAAAACAAACATACTAATCCATTTCCGAATCACAATCCAGAAGCAAGATAAAAACTTTGGAACTGACAAGTTAGGTGAGACACGTGAACTTCCACCAGGGAAGTAAGGCTGGGAGAATTAGTTGCTCTGTAAACTGGAAGTTTGGGGTTCGAAATCTGGTTGTCTTAATAAATCAAAAACAAATATACCAATCAATGTCCAAATAACTTGAAAATAGGGTTTGACTATTTACTTTTTGCGAGGCATTCTACATTATGGTTGTTATCGTTGGTTGTGTCGTTTGGTTTTACCTAGTGCATGTTTTTTCTTTCTTCTTTTTTGTTACAAACGTATTAGTATAACTAGAGTAGAGGTACTTACCTTTCTGGACACCCGACCTTATATCCCTAGGAAAGGTAATGTTTTTGCTGTAATTTCCCAGTCTTAAAAGCGTTTATTTAGTTTTGAAATTATATTAGAACATTGACCTGTAAAGTTGTGTTTGAATCTTCTGTAATGTTTCAGTTACGACGCCAAATGATTTTTAAACTTTTATTACGTTATACATCCATCAACACATCCTTTACATCAACCACGCGCTGATATCTAACGAGTGAGCAAATGGTTTTCACTTCAAGAGCACTCAGTTTTACTGTCTGAACACCCAGCTTCATTCCTGATGGGGATTCAGGCATTTAAATCTATTTGTGAGTTTTCAAAGCTCCTTCTTTGGTTTGGAATTGTGAGTTGAACGTAAACCGATATATTTGTGTTGGATTTAGAATTTACTGATAAAATGGTGTGTAGTGTTTTTCATTTGTGCAAGTTATTTCATGCTTTATTGCTGTGAAATATCTATTGCGGTTGAGAGCAGCATCTCAACAATTCTGAAAGTTACAAAAGAGGAATTTGAAATTGAAAAAGGCATCCAATGTTTGCTCTGAAATGAAGTAGTGTATGGCGTGTATGTTAGACGTGTTACGTTCGATTCAGTGAAATAAAAAAATATGATTTAGATTGCAATAGGCACATTGACATGCAGATGGATACGTTAAGAACAATTTATATTGTATGTGTTGAATTATCAAAAGTAAATCGAGGTTATTCAGTTACTTGTCGACGGTTGATCAAATCAAATGTGGTTTCCTTAATCGTGTTGGCTTTGTGCCAGTTAAATGTTTGTCCTTGTTTTATGTTGCTTAGCTGTGAGTATTACCAAGTGTCATAAACCTGCACTAGAAGCAAATAAATTAGTCAGTAACATTTACGCAGACTTAAGAACTATATTAAAATGTATAAACCTTGTGTCTTAATGAATTTTAATAATAATCTATATGTATACAAAGCCATGCAAAATACAAATGATACACCAAAAACTGTAATATAGGGGCCACAATTAAGCGATCGTCTTATTGAAGTGTAAAACAAATTAGTGCACACTCGGGGAGGTCCACATCGAGGTATTCCATATCACAGACGTTAAAGTAATGGGTCTTTTTTCACAAAATTAATGGTTACAAATCTATTCTGATTCACGTATACAACATAATATTTATATCTTATGTATGTACGGGATTTGTACCAAAAACGATTCTTGTTCCCATGACGACATCACGATGAGCAGCTTTGCACAGATATCTAGATTTCTGATTGTGCTTGGCTATTCCCTGCATTTACATGTATGGTGTCGTGTTTTTCGTTGCTTTGAATTTGGTTAGCTCATGCTTTTTAGTTACAACATACTTTTTCTATTTTAAATTGGTTTTGGTCACAAGGAAAGGAATACACGTGAAAATAAAAAGCAAACAGTATAAAAAACAAATAATATAAATAATATTGATTCTTCATATTTTCCAGTTAGTAGAAATCAAATTGATGTCGCATAAATATAAATATATTAAATCAAGATTAGTTAATATCTAACTTCAAACTTTCTAGTTTTAAAATAAGATCTGTTTTATATAGTAATGTATTTTAGTGACAACGACAGCAGGGATTCAGAAAGAAAAAGGACTAAATAAAAAAACCGTTGTATGTTAAAACTGACACCAAAATTATTCTTCAATAATCATTTATTTTTCAAAATTTCATTCTTATTTATTAATACTAGTAAGATAGAAGAGAAACTAAAACACAGACCATTTATCTTTAAAATTAATGCTTTTATTAAAGACAATTGAAAATCCACTTAAAACAAGATAATTTGGATAGATATTAGGCTAATGTTAGAAAGAGTTTAAACAACGCATTTGGTTTTGCAGGAAATGAATTCACCAAGTATAATCTATTTTTTTAAATATTCTTTTTGATATGATAATACTTGTACTAGTATGATAAAAGATACATTTAATAATAATCATTTATCTTTAAAATTTATTTTTTAAAGTAATTATATGTTTTAATTGAAAAATGCATTTCTTTCAACATAATTTGTAATTTGTTACACAACTACACTTTATCTTGTTTATTTAGAGATACAGCTATATTGATAATTTATATTAAATTTCGACGATTAATTTATCTACAAATACAAGATAATTTTGATAGATATTATGCTAAAGTACGATAATGAAATAGTTGCATTTAAATACACATTTGGTTCGCAATGTTTTTCAAAAATCAAAAACCAAAATGTAAATATGACAATAACATTTTTAAAAAATCTTTTTATGCAAATAATTTTTAGATAAAAGAGAATTTTAGTGATCAGCATTTCTCTTTTAAAATTGGCAATTTTAAAAAATTATGAGTTTTATAGCCTGATTTAAAAATGCAGTTCTTTGATCATAATTAGTAATTTGTTATTCATCTACTCACATATTCTGGTGTATTTAGAGATAAAAATAATTGATAATTGATTTCAAATTTTATTGATTAATATATTAAACAAAACAAAAGAAGATAATTTGGATAATTAATATATATCGCAAGATAATATAACTTGGATGGACATTAAGCTTATGGTAAGACAATTTAAATCAATTTTTGGCTTAAAGGATGTTTATTTCGAAAATACGGGTTCAATGTATATTTTCTATCTACATAATTTATGTACCACTGCCAATATGCACCCTTTTTCTTCCGAGTGTAATAACATAAGAAACGTAGTTATGCCCAAATATCACAAATAGTTCAAACTTTTACGGTAGTCCAAATTGGCTAATTAAATGTATTCTGTTCAATCTATCTGGTTTCCCGTAAAAGAACATCATTCGACAGAACAACCCCCATGATTGTCAATATTAGGGTTGGCTTTTGTTATTAATCTTGCATCCAGGTATGAACGTTAAAACCAACCGTTTCGCAAAGCTGCTGTGTTTTTCATACCTCTATGAATGATTAAAAACCAAACGTGAATCCTCAGATATTTCAGCAAAAATTAAACACCTTCGTTGTTATTTGGAAATTAATACCAAGTATAAATGTGTTAGGTAGGCAGTACATATACATACAGTTCCTGGTTATAAGTGTAATTGATTAATAATGGTTAAAGCCCCAGTAGATTATTTTCTTTTACCATCGAGACTATCTGTTGATGGATATGGACTGGAATGTTTGTGAATACAAGTGTCTTATCTGCATTTCATTTTTTAAGTTTTGCCCATTTGGTGTATCCACTGACCATGAAAAGTACTACAAGTAGGCGTTCTGTGATTTGGACATGAACTTGTATCTTTGATTTTTATGAATTGCTTCTTTCGTCATTCACGATTGTAGACCGATACCTGTATGTTTAGATAGAACTAGCAAGCATTTTGTTTATTAAACAGTTACACATCCTTTATCACAACTGATTTATTATTGTAATGTGACATTATCAAGCTTTTATACTCTACTGGTTACATTCCTTACTTTGTTCATATTTATGTATTTTTGATAAATACATTTGTGTGAATATAAAATTTGCTGTGATAAAATTATTGATGTAAAATAAATATCAAGCTATCTGTTTACTCGCTGTTTTGAAATGTAACAGAACGCTGCTTTTACCCAAACTGTCACATTATTTATCTGTTAATATAACGATCAATAGTCAGTGGCAGGAGAATTTCCGTATTAAAGATTCCCACGCGTAAGGGGATTTAAAGGACTTTTTTAGGTGAGAAAATTATAAAAATGTCTGAAAACATGAATTGAAAAAAATTAAGTCAATGTCCGGTAAGATATATATATATATATATCTATTTCTCAAGAGTTGATCCCCGTAGAAATCTCAATTTTGTATTTTCTTAGCTGGCCTAGTTTTCCCATACCACTGAACAGAAGAGGAGATATTATTGACAAGTGTTCATTTTCTTCACAGGGTACTACATAGCTGTTTTATATTAATCCCTTGGTACTTTGCCAACATGGTCTTCTTTACTAAAAAACCAATGGTAGCAAATGTGAACATACATATCTTGCTCCGCTTAGCAGCGTTCTTCTTTTAAAGTCTGCAAGAATGTCACGGAAAATGTATTTATGTCAAGAAGTATTGAATGAAATCAAGTATGTGAACGATGTTAGTCATTTTTATGCTTGTGCGTATATAAAATCTCACATTTCATATCGAAAATCAATTTGTTAGTATTCATATAAACTATCTATAAAAGCCACTTGAAGAAACAAGTAAAATGGTATTTTTGGCAGGTGGTCTTTGCATACAGGTTCAAATAACACGTAAAAAGAGCAATTGGGATAATATTTTTCTGGTTTTTTAAAAGCAGGTGACACTTATATAGACATGGTCTTTAAGGCATGTTTGATCGCAGATTTCATCGAATGTCAATTTGTGTTTATGTATCGTAAGACAACTGGCGAAGTAAAAGAATATATTTCAGTGCAATATGCTTTTGGCAATGGTCAATGAACAATAAGTATTGTATTTGTTAAATGTTTGTTGCGTTTTGTGCGGTAATAAGCTTAAAGAAGCAAATAGTGTAACAGAAACAAAAATAAACATTAATGAAACAATATTTTTGTGTAATTTATTCACAAAGCCTGGTCCTGACTTTAATTTCCTATAGAATTGTCTGAATTAAATATAAACAAATACAATCGTTTTGATGTTGAAATCGTGTGTCGGTTGCACGAAATTGAATGGTTCCCACTTTTAAGGTGAGCTAAGGAATTTTTGCAGGTCAGAGAATTTGAATAATATGTAAAAAAACATTGAGTCAAGAAATGAGGCATGTCCGGTAAATTTTAAGATATTTTTATGTTTATTTTTCACGAGTTGAGTCCCCTAGAAACGTTAGTTATATTTTTCTTAACTGACCAACTATTCCCACACAACTGAACTGAGGAGAAGATATTATTGACTAGAGCCTAGGTGTTTTTTCCACAGGATACTACTTTTAGCCGTTTTAATTATGCCCCTTGGTACTTTGTTCTCATGGTAATCTTTACTAAAAGACTAATGGTGGCAAAATACCAACGGGCGTATTTGCTCCGCTTAGCAGCGTTCGTCTTTTGAAGTCTGCCTGAATGTCACGAAAAATAGAATTCTGTCAGAAAGTATTGAATGAAGTCAAGTATGGGAACGATGTGAATGAAATTTATGTTTGTGTATATATAAAATCACATTTTATCAAATGTCAATTTCTTGATATTTATGTTACTTTTTTGATACCGTCAGACCACAGGCGAAGTAGAAGAAATTTTATTATAGTGCAATGGGCTTATGGCAATGATCCCTAAGTATTGTTTGTGTAATGTCCGCTGTGTTTTGTGCGGTAATGAGTTTTTAAGAACCGAATAGTGTCGCAACAATAAAAACAAACATTGGTGAAAAAAATAATTTCATTTGTTCACAAATGCCTAGTCGACTTGATTGTCTAGATATTATATAACCAATATACAAGAATTTTGAAGTTTATATCGTATGTTTTCTGCTATAGGGTAAATAACAGTGAAAGGTAAATTTAATTATAACTCTTTGATACGTTTTTCCATTTTACCAGTGCTTTTATTTAAACAAAATATACAAGTTTATGTTTTCTTTATAGAATTAATTCTACCTATCTATAGTATTACAACACGACAAAATTATGACCGATCTTATTTACAGATTTTTACTGATTAAACTGGTTTATAAAATCCTCAATCTTGTTATATTTCTATTTTTGAACAATTGGTTAATTTAGACCACTGATATCCATATCATCAATTGTGAACGTTCCAATTTCCTATATCGGTAAGAAAAAAGAGCTTCATTTCTATATAGTCAACATGCAGCGATAAATAAATAAGTGAAAAATACTGATAAGATTTAGAATACTTGACAAGTTTCTACAAAAAAAACTGTGATATAAGACTTTCATTTGTATTTTGTATAAATCACGTTTTCTTTTTATCTCGTATAAGCATCACTTACTAATAGTATCTAGCGAAAGCAGTACTCTCTTCTCAGATTGATTACGTACAAAAAATAGACAATATCCTTTCCATAGGGCATGGTGGAAAACCTGAACTGGACACTGGACTGGGCTCTGTAGTCGGAACTTGGAATTGAACTACGGACTTGGACTCTTAATTGAGAAATTGGAATCTGGTCTCTTTTACTTACTATAGTATATTTAATATATATAACATTGCTAGATCGGCAGTAAATACTTTCATATCACCACTGGATATAATTCGAATTCAATCATCACTAGTAAATGACCATGGTAAGCTGTATATAATGTAAATACTGACCAGAGTCCAAGTCAAAGTCAAAAGTCTTAAAGCGCAGTACAGCTTTTCCATTATGCCCTTCAATAGAGATATTTTAATAAATCACTTGTCATTGACAAATCGAATGAAAGATTAACAAGCCTACTTTCTTTTTTCTTTGAAAACGTTTTTTCATTTTCAAACTAAAAACTGATAAACTAATACAAAAATACATCAATTTGGTGAAAAGAGAGAGAAAGCTAACACATTAAATGAGACTGATTTATTGTAGAAATAAAATACACGAGTGTTACTGTCATCATGATTAAGTTCCTATGTATATAATGGGTTTTAGTCGATTGTATTTAAATACGAATGTGTTTGATGCTATTATTGCCTTTATTGATACACTCAAATGGTTTATTTTTTTGCTTCAATAATATTATTCAAATGCTGCTAGCACAAATAGTTTTAACTACAATCGAATATAAATATTTAAGTAAAAGACAATACAGGAAAACAAGACACTAGATACAAAATACAGAAATACCATATACCATGCTTGTAATAATTAGATAATGGTCAGTAAATGTATTGTACTAAAAATAAATAATAAAACATTTAGGTCAAAATCCTTATTCATAATATTCTATTTAATTAAAAAAATAAAACAAACATTATAATATATGTGCAAATGACAATCCAAATGCCAAATAAAGACCATGAAAAATAACAAATTTTTATGTTAGAATGAACAATTTTGCCTTTAGTCAATTGTATAATAAAAGCAATACTAATTTTAAGTCTAAACAACATCTTACCATAGTGTAGTTAGATAATTGGTTTCTTTACCTATGCCTAAACATAAAAGCGTTTAAACAAAACCAGATGATAAGAGAATTGATCCATTAATTACCAGTAAAATTGTACCACAAGGCGTCATATAGTTTTATGTTTAATTCTTTGTCAGTCTTACATTTATACGTGGCTGAAGTAGCTAGCTAAACAGGAGGTTCGTTCCCTTCAGAAACACTGCCGGCCTCGCTTCCTTGGTATTAGTTCTCTTGTTTTACGAAATTTGTCAGTTTTCAAACAGTTTACTTTGCTCCATGATTTGTTTACAAATTGGTATTTTTGTTTTTCAAAGAATGTTTGATATTGCGATCGTACTTTTAACTTGGTATATATTTTCTACATTGAAGTTATCCAATGGATCTCGAATGATCTCTACGAGACATTTACATGTATAACATTGAACCAACACTATTTTCTATCAATTTCATTATAATGGCTGTCACGCTAAAACCGACTAAAGATTTTCCCATGACATCGTCTGTCATGTCACCGTCAGATGATGACAAACTGTTATCTTTTTGAGCTTGTGGACGTGGGTATACATACATTATTGGATAATTGAACATTACCGTAAATTTGCTGGACAAAGAATGACATGTACAATATATTGTTTACTAATAAACAAAAACAAAAAATATTGACCTGATTCTTTGACCCATGTAACATTTGTTTCTGCACAATTAGAAAACCCAAACGGTTCAAGTCGTAATCCAACAACGCAAAGTAAGGAAATTGTGACTGGATTAAAGTATAGTTTGTTTGAATTTCATCAAACTTTATACACTCATTGACGTTCTTGCATGGAATGTGTTGGTAAATGTTAATCGAAAAAATATTATATACATACTAGTAATTGGTATACAGCACAATGACTGAAATTCATAATGTATGGTATTTTATACAAGCATTGCCCTAATTCAAGTATTTTTGTGTATAATACTGTTTAATTTACAATCCGCACTGTTTGGATGTCTTCCTGTGTACCATGTAATGTCCCTTCAGCAATGTCCGTTCACGATTTAAAACAAATTATTTAAACTTAAATATTTTATCTACGATGGCAAGCATTCCTTTTATATAATATATTATCATTCATCGTGGTTTCAGTGAAACAAACAGTGGACAGTCGTAGATTGATATTGTCTTTTCGTGTACAAGATAAAATCTCGATATTTTACGTTATGCATTTGTTTTATGACAATACAGAATAAACAACTACAATGACACCATTTAAAAGCGTATAATAAAAAACAAACATACTAACCCATATCCGAATAACAATCCAGAAGCAAAGTAAAACTTTGGAACTGACAAGTTATACACGTGAACTTCCACCAGTGAAGTGAGGCCGGGTGCTCCGGAAGATGAAGCACGTCCTGTTTAGCTATCTACACCCGCCACGTGTGAAATCAAAATTGTGTGAAAGGAACATGGAACTATGAGACGTCAAAAATATCCAGGGCAATCTTGGACGCAGTGACATCAAACTTGTCAACAATAGTGTGATGACGGCAATAAACCTTTTTGAAGGCCTTGATAAACCTAGGCTTGCAATATCCCTGAGTCAACAATTTATTTGCAAGCAGCCTACTTCGTTGTACAAAGTCCCCGTAGTGGGAACAAGCTCTACCATAGCGTATTAATTGGGAAACAAATACACCATAAGCACTAGAAGCAGGTATATTGCTGCATAAAAAGGAAAGTTGACAATAGAAAAATTGAAGTCATCACGATTGTCATAAAGTTTCAAATGTAGCCTTTCGTGTGCGTCATAATGCAGGTATAAATATAAAATAGTTTATTGTTTAGTAAGTTTCCACAAATAGTCATATATGTTCACTATTTTTTCACTATTTCTAATCCACTGTGGTCGAAATTATGGAATTTATAATTAGGAGTCTGAATATTTTAATATCTTTATTTTATTTCTATTTATTTCTTTTGTGTCCTGTTTCTTGTCTCTTTCTGTTTTCCCTATTGGCAAGTACATACATTATCGGTTGCGAATTAATTAGTTGCGCATTATTTCAAATATTACGAAACTAAATTGTTAGTTTGTTTTTCAAAGAAAGGTGACCAAGAAGTGACACTAAATCGAAACAATAATAATCATGTAAAAAAGATACACGTTATAGAACCAAAGCTATTTCAATTGAATGTCACCAACTGCTAACGAAAAGAATAATAAAGATTTATTTGTATTTTTTTAAACATTTAATTTTCGTTGTATCATTTTTGTACTTTGTATTTACCAAATGAGTAAACTGATCAGTAAAGCGCCGTAAATACTTCCATTTGTTTATAATGATGAGATATTTTTTCTATGATCTTTAAGCTTGTATGAGCCCATTATGTGGATTAGTTATTAAACTGCCTTTCTAAACGTTTTTTGTGCATCTTTGAAATCATTTATAATCTCATAGGATTTAAAAGACTCTGTGTTATACATACTATTGGTACTTTAGATTCGCCGAATCAAGCCTACAGCTAAAAGACCTGATTAAGAAGTAATTAGCATTAATTAAGCCACAAAGAGTACCATCGGAGCAAAACATTCCATTAACAGATAAAAAACAGAAAATATACATAATGCACCGGTCATAATGGTGTCAAGTTTTGCTGACGCGTCAATACACCAACTATATTTTCTATTTGTAGTCACTCCATGATCCATGTAAATTTTGTCAACAGCGAGATCAAATTTGGACTCATTTGAAGCTATTAATTTGGTTGTAGAATCGAAATCGATTTTTGTTGCAATCCACACTTAATTATTTTAATAATGATCTCAGTCAATTACTTTTTATAAGTTTAGGTGTCCAATTTCAGTGAAATGTTGTAATTTAACCAGATTAACTGACTTATTTTATATAAAATTCCTTTCCATACATGAGTGTGTGTATGTTCATAAAACATAACAACAACGACACACAATTTTGTATATAACACTCCGTGCACAGATAGTACCAACGTTTTAAAGTCGAAAAACGACAAATCCATGTTTCTTAGAGTATTAGTCTTTTAATTAACAGTCTAATTTTACCTTGACGTTCTCTTTGTTTGTTATTTTGAGGATATTGATAAACCTAGAGTTGCCATACACTGATTTTGTATCCATTGCGATAACATCTACATTTGGGAATTAAGAATACATGCACTACTTGCTTCCCAAATTCTTTTATATGATCGAATTAAATAAAAATGGAATTTAAATGCTATTAGTTCGTTTGTGTTTTATTTTGAGTATGTATAAAACGAATCTCTAATGGAAACAAAAAATTGTTGTATGTCGTATAGGACTGTATGGGATAAACATGACATAAAAAACTATGATGGATACTATTTATTGTGATATTAAAAAAAGAATTCCGATTGAAAACTCATTTATGATCGTTTTTGCGGTAAAAAGAACAGTTTAAGATAGCAGTGACATAAAAAGTATGATGAATATAATTTCTTACAATATTAAAAAATATCGTATATTGAAAATTTGTGAATTTAATTTGTGGTTAACGGAGTAATTTTAAAAGATAGCAATGCCATAAAGAAATGATGTGTTCAATTTATAAAAGTCTTTCAAATTAATTGAAACTTGTTTTTCCGATTAAAACTTCATTTGTGGTCTGTCATTATTTGTGGTAAAGGGAATCTGTTATAATAATAATGGCATAACAGTTATGACGATTGCGACATAAAGATTATGATAAATGTCAGTGCTTGTTACATTAAAAGTATATGCGATTGTAAACTCATTTGGGACTGACTAGTACTTGTGGTAAACGGAACTGTTAAAGATAATGTAAAATTTATGATTTATACTGTATAACTTCCCGCCCGTGTAGAAGAACGATTTAATTTGAAATATAAGTTCAGATTATCACGTTTTCACCATAAACAAAGTAATGTTATCTCAAAATATTAATTAATGACTTGAGATATTAGCGAATTCATTTTCTAGGGGTTTTATCGACCTAGTTTTAAGACATTACTTTTCTTTCCTTACATATATAAAAATCGTAATTTTAGAGCTAAGGTATTATCTGGAGTAATTAGATTTTTATATTTTTTATATTCTTTCTGAAATATCATTACATAAAGAGTATATTAAACTCATATACTGTTTATTTCACACACACACACACACACACACACAACACCACACACACACACTGTTTGCTAATGTGATCGTAGGCTTGACCTTGTAATGCATATTTCGGAAAGAAATTATCAAATGGATCTCGATTTGTTTCTGCGCGACAGGTATAACGTTGGAACAATAATTCATCATAATTGCTTTTACGTTGAAACCAACCTCTATATTAATACCGTAGAAATCCCAATCCCTCTAGATGCAATATTTAATTGGATGTATTAGTTTATTCTATAAACTATTATTTTATACTTTGAAGTCAAAATGTTGCAGTGTGTATTAAGTGATTATTGAAATAAATCTGTTAGTATGATGTACCTGTATCAAAAATTACCCTAGATATATATTTGACGTCCAATAATCATGTGCTCCTTCCATTAAAAATTTTGATTACACACGTAGCGGCTGTAGTAAGCTAATCAGGAGGTGACTCTCCTTCCGGTACACCCGGCCTCACTTCCCCGATGAAAAGCGTAATAGTCCAAGAGATCATTGCTAAAATCCGGGTGAACGAGGCCAAAAGGTTTGAGGGTTGATTTTTGTAGGAAAATAAAAATTCCAGATTTTGAAGCATTTTGTGGCAAAAACAACACAAAAATGTTCATTCTATCATTCATTGTGCACACATAATAGATTAAAATGCAAAACATCCTGACAGTTTTCCGATTTTGTGTCAAAATTTTAAAACAACGTTTTGTTTTAAACACTTATTGGTAAGCATGGGCCAAAATAATGAATTTTTGACATTTTTGTATTTTTGGGGCAGGGGAAACAAAATAATTTGCTACGGTATTAAGGTTCCATATTTCCGAAGTTTTGTAACACTTTTATCTAAAGGACTACAAAGGCTTTATAAAAATATATAGTTTGACATATTTAATGCATAAACAACAGATTTACAAGAATCGAAAGACGGTAGATATGGTAAAAACGCAGTTTACAGCATCGATTTTATCGCTTATTTTAAAATTTTGACACAAAATTGGAAAACTTCAGGATGTTTTGCATTTTAATCTATCATGTGTCCACAATGAAAGATAGCATGAACATTTTTGTGTTGTTTTTGCCACAAAATGCCTCAAAATCTGGAATTTTTATTTTTTACCAAAATTAAACATTGGCAGAGGCTTTTCTTCAAAAACTGTTTCTGATTAAAAAATCGGAAACGATTTGACGCGTAAGAAATTGGTTTTCAGTAACTAGGGACATTTTCCTACAGGAATCAACCCTCAGACCTTTTGGCCTCGTTCACCCGGATTTTAGCCATGATCTCTTAGACTATAAGTTTTAACTTTGTTTTGGGTTGATGATTTGGACATGGAGTGGTACGTTTGTTATTTGTAGATCATCTTACGTTTGATTGATCAATCGTGGTAGATCGGAATTTCGAGACTCAAGTCAATTAAACAGAAAATTCGACAGTCATTGAATAATCCTTTTTGGACTAGACCGATAACCCTATAATCAAGGGAGGCATCCGAAAAAAACAGCAGTTCATTTAAAATATTAACAATACCAATTGAATTCCTATGATGAACTCATTGTAGAAAATCTGGGACATTTGACGATTTTCCACATACATAATGCGTATGAATACACCTAAATCAAAGATTGGGGATTCTCATGACCCACTTTTATCAATCTATCTATACATTTGGGATTTTTAACAAATTCAACATTTAACAGTTGTAAATTAACAATTAATATGAATTTGTAACTTTGTTTGTCATTCGAATATAATTTTATGAAATCTTCTTTTGTTTGCAGAGTACTATTTTAAGCCGTCTATTACGTCACGTCATCATTAAGTAGGCGAGAATGGTCTTTTTTTGACATATTTGCTGTTTTAAGAATGTTTATATTGCCGACAGATTCGGTATTTACCGGTTTTTCTTTCTTATTTGTATGACGCAATCAAGACGTTTGTAAAAAGAATGATTAGAAAAAATTGTAAATATAAGAATTGACTTTCTTTTTATTCCGGGATATCTTCGCAGTTCATAAGATGTGCTAGTTTTGAATTCTGGGTCATCACTTGATGTCCCGGAATAAAAAGAAAGTCAATTCTTAAGTGCTTGTGACCACCTTACTGCTCACAATATGTAAACAATTTTATCACATTTAGCATTTCTGTCAAATGTCTTTATAATCTTTGAAGGAGCGATTGGTTGGGCAATAAACACAGTTTTAAAACAAATATTTTCTTTAACATTGGTATACCATGATGGCAGATACCAGTTACAACATATATAACAATTTCATTTGTGCTAATACGATTCATAAGGGGCAAATCCACCTACATAATTTTCTTACACGATTTGTTTTTTAACCTATAAACCTTTCCTGTTAACCTAATGAAAGTATGTCTAGTTTCATGAAAATTCTGAAGGGTAGGAACCGGTAATAACTAGCCTCTAACTCACACAGTCTGACGGACGATAAAAATGGTGATTTCTATTGATCGACGGTACTTATTTTAAGTAAGACATCAAGTTGCTAAATCTGTACTTTGTTTAACCAAAGGTCTCAGTTCTGATTATACATTTGTCTATTTGTTTGGTGGTGTATTTAGAAGTTACATAGTTCTGTATCACATGTCAGAAGAGACTTATTTAATATAGTGAACGACACACATTAATTAGTTACATTGCAGAGTGTTAGACGGTCTTTATAAACTAGTGACCGGGTCATGACTTATTGCTTATCTAAAGTAATTTATAAACCTTCACACGTCCAGTGGTTTTTAATGAATTTGTGCCTAAGTAATACCTTTAAGGTTAAGGTTACTGTGACTGCAAATTTAAAAGTTAAAAAAATACACAATACATAAGAATCAAATGTGCAAATTTGAAAATTTGAGAGAATAACTTAAAACGAACCATGTAGATAAAAGTCATGGTGAAAATTGATAGTAAATTTATTTTCCTTGAACACAAATACACGTACCCAACTGCATATTAAAAAAATTGCAAAGTTGAAATCTCTGTGAAGGATTTCAAGCTTAGCTTATGTCATTGCAATACGTCTGTCACTGTATGATTTCGTGTGTCAAAATAGAGTATAGTATAAAGATTTCAAGTCGACACACTTTTCGATCATTGCTTTTATTTCAGTTCATAAAATCTCCAAAAATAAACAATAACCCGTACATGATTCGTAAGCATAGATCTACATTTCTGTCACATTGTTATGATTCGTAAGCATAGATCTACATTTTCTGTCACATTGTTATGATTATTTGAAGAAATGCAATTTACTCAATTAAACATATACTAATCGATGTTTGAATCACAATCCAGGAGCAAAAAACAAACTTTAAAACTTACAAAGGTTAAACACATGAATGTCCACCGGGGAAGTCAGCCTGGGTGCTCCAGAAGGGTAAGCACTTGACTAATTCATGGCTAGTTTCTTGAATTTTTACAGAGCAGAACCAGTTATGGATTGACATTTTATTATCACATAGATATGGACGATAAAAATGGTGTTTACTTTTGACAGATGAATTATCAATTTATTTAGCGTCACGTATCAAGTGTCAAAATTTGTTGTTCACTCGGAAGTGTCAGTTATGTTTAATTCCACACAAGTGTCAAAATATAATGCTTCTTTGATCAGAAGTGTCAATAATGTTGTTTATCTTATTTGTCTGTCGTGTGTTTTGGAGCTACAATTTTTCTACGTTCTTATCAACATTTAATTGATTTCTAAATAGACTTATTTCATCTCATATGAATGGCACCATAAAATCAAATTGCCGTTCCTCTCTCTGTGTAGTCGTGTTTATACAGTAGTAACCGGGTCATAACCTATGATCTTATAAAATCACATAGTCAGTGTTGTGAGATGACTTTGAACCAACTGATATCTTGAAGGTCAAGGACACGGCACTGTTTAAGTGAAAACATTTTCTCTATTATTGACCTTATTAGTTTGTATCTGGGTTTCATGAAAATCCATAGAAAGCAGAAACTGGTTTAGTCACATTATGTAAAGTCGATCAGCGTGTTGATTCTCTTTTTGGGCCAACACATTTATTTTAAGACAAATATCAAGTGTCAAAATTTGTTGTTTGTTTAACCAAAGCTATCAGGTGTGTATCTTAAAATTTGTTTTTGGTTTGTCTGTTAGTTGTTTTGTCGTGAATTTGAAGCTGTAAAATTCTATAGATTCTTGAAGAGACTAATTTAATAACTAGTACTAAGTGTGAATGGCACAAATAATTTAATTATATTGCCGTCTCCCTCCGCGTCTATCTCATGTGTACATGTGTTTATAAATTAGTGACCAGGTCATTACCTAATGTTGACCTGATGTAATTTTATAAACTTTCACACGTTTGGTGTTGTGGAATGATCATAAAACCAGGTTATATCACGGAGGTCATGGTCACGCAGAATGCATTTTTAAAAATATGTTCTCATGGTTATATATATCAACCCCTATAGAAAAGTTCTAGTTTTAGTCTAATTGTATTGTCTTTTAAAATACTTTAATTTTAATATTTTTAATTTCACAGGCTAATGGTACACATTAAGAATGTCGCCTACCAGTTGATATATTTAACTCATTAATTACGTTACAATAATCTCTGTATAGATAATAATAAAGATTTATGTTGAATTCCTATACGAATAATAAATAAGTAATGACATTACAATCTTACTTTAAATTGTTAATTGATTTTTTTTCTCATGGGGCGAAAATTTCATTCCAGAATGAAGGATGAGAAGGAAGTTAAGATTCTTACTAACAATATTTTAATTTTGCAGCAGTAGACTGCGGTTTAGAAATACAATTCCCAATTGAAGTAGTTCTCAGACTATGGTTTTTTAAAATACTGAAATGATAAAATAGAATGATTAAAATCTATAATTAATTTTACAAAATCCACCAAAAACATTAAAAATTTTGTTAATTGTTTTTAGCGATGAAGTGAATCTCTACTTTCTAAATACTTTGTAGTTAGTTTTACTATACAAATTAACGATGAAAATGATGTCAAATGACAGCTTTTGTGGACTTTATGTTCGTTACGCAGTTACAGTTGCGGGAGCAGTCATGAGCTCTCATGTGCTTAAATGGAAGCGAAGAACTCGCTAAAGTGTAATACAATGGTATGATTGATTTCTTTTAAATAACTACGTTAAAATTAATTTTAAATGTACAATTTGAATACCCGAGGGAATAACTTTAAAGAAATTTTAATGGGTTTAAGTTATGTTCAAAATCAATAGTTAATATATTTCTTATTAGAAAATTAGCCCAATATATTACCCAAGTAATGTGCACGTGATTTTATCTTTTTAAGTTTATGTCTAAACAAAGGTACATATACCTCAACTGCACTTTTAATCAGATGGCCCAGCACATTCACAAATCGCAAAGTAGCATGTTCAAAAATTGCAAAGTTTTAAGTTCTACCCATGTCATATTAGCTCAAATGGCAATAGCCATTTGTGTTTATAGTATGCCTGTGTGATTGACTTAGTTGTAGTGTAATAATACTGCTCAAATTACAAGCTGTGTGGTTTAGGTGTTTTGTTGCGAACTATATAATGTCTGTTCAGAATTTTAAACAAACTATGGTAAATATTCCTTTCATATAATATAGTGTCATTCATCCATGTGGTTTTGGCGAAAACAAACAGTGGACATTCGTAGATGTATTGTCTTTTCATGTACAAGATGAAATCTTCAGATTTTATATTATGCCTTTGTTACGAGGAATTAATGATAAACGGCTATAATGACACCATTCAAAATGTAATTTATTGTTTTATTAGGGTCCACAAATAGTCATAAAACTGTACCACTATGCACTATTTTTTCACTATTTCTAGTCCCCTGTGGTCCAAAGTATGATTTTTATAATTAGCAGTCTTAATATATTAATATATTTACTTTATTTCTATTTACTTCATTTGTGTCTTGTTTCTTGTCCCTTTCTATATTCCCTATTGCCAAGTACATACTTTATCAGTTGCAATTTGAATGAGCATCATTCTGAATCTTCTGAACTTGAATTATTTGCACTTTCTTAACGGGAAGTTGATCAAACAGTGACACAAAATCGAAGATAATATTTACGTCAAAAGGCGCACATTATAAAATTAGACATCTTTAACCTAAATGTCAATTGCTAACGAAAAGAATAATAAATATTTCATAAGTAAATAAAACGTTTATTTTCGTGATATCTTTACCAAATGCAGCTGTGGACTTATCAGTTAAGCGCCGTACATACTAAAATTTGTCCACTGTCATGTAACGCCAAAACATGTCATTAGCAAACAAAAGGCAAAAATATACACAATGCACCGGTCCTAATGGTGTAAAGTTTATGCGGACGCCTCAATACAACAAATATGTTTTCTATTCATAGTCTCCTTCTCTATGTTCCATAATAGTATTTCTGAACGGAAAACCTTTCTTTAAAAATTGTTGTAAATTTGGTCTAAAGCAAAGTAAAATATGGACTCATTTGGTTGTAGAATCAAAATCGATTTTTATTGCAATCCACAATCAATTACTTTTCTTAATTATCTCAATCAATTTTTTTTATAATTATAGTTGTCGAGTTTTAGTGAAATGTTGTAATTTAACCCGATTTACTAACTAAATTTATATAAAATTTCTTTCCATATATCACGTTGTGTTGTGAGTGTGTGTGTACAAAAATACCGATAACTATACACAATTTTGTATATAACACTTCATGCGCAGATAGTGCTCACGTTGTAAACTCGAAAAAACAGCAAATTCATATTCCTAAGAGAATTAGGCTTCCCATTAACAGTCTAATTTTACCAAAACTATGGTCTCGTCGTTTGTTACATCAACAACATGTCAATCCATTTCCGAATCACAATCCTTAAGCAAAGTAAACACTGACTGACAAAATACGTTATATGTGAAATACCACAAGGAAGTGAGGCTCTGTGAGTGTTTACTATAAGTGAAAGCACCTTTTGTTTAATAAGTTCGAAGCGCCATGTGTGGAGTCAAAATTGAGAATAAAATAAACTATGAGAGACATATGGAGAATAATTTTGGATACAGAGACAACACACTTATCAATAGTATTGTGATGATGGCAACGCTTTGAAGGTATTGATAAACCTAGGGTTACAATACACTGATTTGGCATCCATTCTGATAACATCTACATTTGGGATTTTTAGAATACCTGCACTACTTGCTTCTCAATTTCTTTTATATGATAAAATTAAGTGAAAATAAAGTTCCCATGCTATTAGTACGTTTGTGTTTTGTTTTCAGTATTTATAAACCGAATCTCTAATGGAAACCATGATTTGTAGTACGTATAGAACTGTATGAGATAAAACTATTTCTTGTGATATTAAAAAAAATAATTCCGATCGAAAACTCATTTATGATCGTTATTGCGGTAACGAGAACAGCTTAAGACAGCAGTGACATAAAACTTTTAATGAATATAATTTCTTACAATATTAAAAAGAAATATCCTGCATTGAAAATTTCATTTGCGAATTTTATTTGTGGTAAAAAGAAGTGTTTTAAAAGACAAGAATACCATAAAAGATTTATTCAATTTATAAAAGTCTTTAAATCAAATAAAAACTCGTTACCGACTAAAAGTGCATTTGTGGCCTGCCTGTGTTTGTGTTAAAGAGAATCGTTTATAATAACAATGACATAAAACTATGATGAATTCGACATAAAGATTATGATAAATGTCAGTGGTTGTTATATTAAAAGTATTTGCAGATGTAAACTCATTTTCGAGCGGCAGATATTTTAGTAAACGGAACCGTTAAAGATAACGTTGACATAAACGTTTTTGATTTATACTGTATAACTTCCCGTCCGTCTAGATCAACGATTTAATTTGAAATATATAAGTTCAGGTTATCATGTTTTTACCATAAAAAAGTAATATAACTTCAAAATATTAATTAATGACTTAAGATATTAGCGAATACATTTTCATGGTTTTTATCGACCTAGTTTTAAGACATTACTTTTCTTTTTCTTACATAAACATAAAAATCGTACTTACAGAGCTAAGGCATTATCTGGAGCAATTCTATTTTTTATTCCATCTGAAATATCATTACAAAAAGAGTATATTACATTTATACACTGTTTATTTATGTTACCCTGGATATATATTTGATGTCCCATAATCACGTGTTTCTTCCATTCCAGATTTCGATTACACATGTGGCGGGTGTAGTTAGCTATAGGAATTGACTACCCATCCCGAGCATCCTAGGTGAAAGATTAAAGTTTTAATCTTGTTTTTGGTTAATTATTTGGACATGGATTGGTATGTTTGTTATTGGTTTAAAGACCATCCGACGTTAGATTGGTAAATCTTGGTAGATCGGAATTTTGAGACTCAAGACAAATCTATACTTACAAAAAGTACAATTATATTATTTCTGATACAGGAAACTTGACAGTTATTGGATCGTTCGGGCGAGACCTATAACCCCTTATCAATGAAGAAACAACAGTCAATATAGAGTGTTTGTGACCACCTTATCACAATATGGCACACAATTTTATCAAATTTAGCATTTCTGTCACATGTCTTGATATTCTTCGAAAGGGACAGTTGAATGACCTGAATATGATTTAAGAACAAAGTTTTCTTTACATCCATCATGGCAGATACCATTTGAAACACAAAACATTTGTGCCAATAAGATTCACAAAAATCGTTTTAAGGAGCAAAGTCACCTACATAATTTTCAAACTCGTATTTTTCTTTTATGTGACCTTGATATGCATTTGCTTTTTTTTTTTAACTAATTAACTATTTCTAGTTTCACGAAATTTCTAAATTTTCTTATGACTAGCCACTAACTTACACAAGACGGACGATTAAAAAATGGTGATTTCTATTGATCAACGGTACTTATATCAAGTCACATATTAAGTTTAAAAATCTGTAGTTTGTTTAATCAGATGTCTCAGTTCTGATTATCCAATTGACTATTTGTTGTTGGTGTATTTAGAAGTTATATCGTTCTATATCACATGTCACAACTTTATTGATTTTGAAGAGACTAATTAAATAAAGTGAATGACTCCCATTAATTAGTTATATTGCCATCTCTGTTTCTGCAAGACCGTCTTTATAAACTGGTGACCGGGTCATAACTTATTGCTGATCTAAAGTAATGTGATAAAGCTTCACACGTTCAGTGGTTCGTAATGACTTTATACCAAGTAATGCCTTGAAGATCAAGGTTACCAGGACTGGAATATTTAAATGTTAAAATACACAATAACATAAGAATTAAATGTACAAATTTGACACTCAAAGGAATAACTTACAATTAAGCGTGTAGTTAAAGTCAAGGTAAAAATCAATAGTTATTGTAATTCTTAATTGTTTAATTATTAGCCAATGACATTATGATTGTTATGTAATTTTGTTTTTGTTCGAACCTGTACCCAACTGCACTTTATAACAATTGGCCTAGAAGATTAACAAATTGCAAAGAATTTCTGCCAACCTATTGCCAGCTGCACTTATACCATTGGAAAACGTGTGTGCTTGTGTAATTTCCAGAGTCAAGATATGAGATTGGCTAAAGATTACAAGTTAACATACACATTTGGATCATGGATTATATTTGTGTGAGGTTCATGATATCTCTAAAAAGAAAGAATATCCCGTAAATGATATTTAAACATACATCTATCTTTTCTGTCACCTTGATATGAATCTGTTTTTAGATTTGAAGAACTGCAATAAACTCAATCAAAAACATACATACTAATCGATTTCGAATCACAACCCAGAAGCGAACAAGAGATTTGAAACTGACAATTCAGTTAAACAGGCAACCTTCCACCAGCGAGGTGAGGCCAGATGCCGCGAAAGGGTTAGCACTCAATTATAACATGGTTAGTAAAATTCTACAGAGCAGGAACCGGTTATGACACCTAATTTCACAGAGAAACGGGCGATAAAACATAGTGTTTACTATTGACAGATGAGATATTATTTTATTTAACGTCACATATCAAGTGTCAAAATTTGTTGTTAACTCAGAAGTGTCAGTTATGTTTAATTCCACATATCAAGTGTCAAAATACAATGCTTCTTTGATCAGAAGTGTCAATAATGTTGTTTATCTTATTTGTCTGTCGTGTAGTTTGAAGATACCATTTTTATACAGCCCATGTCAGTATTTTATTGATTTCTTAAATACTTATTTCACTTAATATGAATGACACCATAAAATTAAATTGCCGTCTCTCTCTCTCTCTCTCTCTCTCTCTCTCTCTCTCTCTGGGCAGTCGTCTTTATAAGTAGTGACCAGGTCATAACCTCTTATAAACATACCGCCTTTGGTTCTGAGTGTTATAGTGGATTACCCCATGAGGGAAAAAAATACTACCTGAGACGAGGGTGTTAATTTTTTTCTGAACCAAAGGTGGCATGCTTTTTATTATGATTCATGTCTTTTCTGCTTCAGCACTGTAGCCCAGTCTCGGTGAGTAGTTTTTCATGTCGTCATCATCAATACTGACAAACGCTATCGTTTGACAGTTGTTTGATTACAAATGTCGTCTGTTGAACGGTTTCCGGAAATACTAAATTTCAATATGGAAAAGAATGTCGTTAAATTACGGGTGTACGCGAGGGCGATAATTTTTTCATTAACATCCGTCGTCAATATTTCCATCTCGTCGTTAAGGAGGGGCGTGGTTTCATTTACATTACCACGTCAGTTATAAGAATTCGTAAAATTATACCAGATTATCTCCCTGAGTATGACCAATCAGAATTCGAGATATTTACATGAAATGTAATAATGTTTTATAAAAACTCAAACGTTCAGTGTTGTGAGGTAAATTTGAACCAAGGGATATCTTGAAGGTCTAGGACACGGAGGCTGTTTAAGTTTCCCTATTATCGACCCTATTAGTTCCTATCTAGGTTTTATGAAAATCCGAGCGAGCAGAAACTGGATTAGTCACATATACTGCATAGAGGCGATCAGCGTGGTGATTCCTATTGTTAAGCAAATACATTCAATTAAGAGAAATATCAAGTGTCAAAATTTGTTTAACTGAGTTGTCAGTTGTGTTTATCTTATATTTGCTTTTGGTTTTCCCGAATTTGGAAGCTATAATGTTCTATATCCCATATAAAAATTCTATAGATTCTTGAAGAGACTAATTTAATAATAATAAGTTAATCACATTTGCCGTCTCCGTGTCTCTCTATCTTCTGTGTATATATCTATAAATAGTGATCGGGTCATTACCTAATGTCGACCTAATCTAAATTTATAAAAAAATTACACGTTTGGTGTTGTCTAATGATCTTAAACCAGGTTATATTACGGAGGTCATGCAGAATGCATTTGTAGAAATTTGTTCTCATGGTTATATATATCAATTCCTATAGGAAAATTCTACTTATTTAGTCCTCTTCGTGTGTATGTGCACATAAGGCCACAACCAGCTCTCGCCAAAACTGTCCTTTGCCTTTTTTCTGCTTCCTTCCACCCCATCCCCATCTCTTTCAGCTCTTTCTCTACTGTCCGCCTTCATCTTTCCTTTGGTCTTCCCCGCTTCCTCTTCCCATCTGGTGTGAGACTCTAGTTGTACTGTTGTTGTCTTGTCTAATCACATGTCCAATCCACCGCCATCTATGTTGTTTTATTTCTGTTCTGATATCATTCTGGCCACAGATTTCACGAGCCTCTTGTTACTTATTTTTCTTGGCCAGTAGATCTTACTTATCTTTCGGAGG
Source organism: Anadara kagoshimensis (assembly GCA_021292105.1). Lineage (NCBI taxonomy): Eukaryota > Metazoa > Mollusca > Bivalvia > Arcoida > Arcidae > Anadara > Anadara kagoshimensis. Next base: position 59,874,690 of record CM037861.1, read on the forward strand.
CAGGTGTTATGAAATGCGGCCAATTTTTGTAAATCAGTCTTGGTAACTCTCTAGCATTCTGACCCATATAATAGCACATGTTTCACATTGCTATTGTAGATTCTCAATTTGGTGGTTTTCGAAAGCATTCCTGATTTCCAGATGGAGTGTAGTTGTCTAAAGGCTGATCTTGCTTTACCTATCCTGGATTTGATGTCTTTGAATGCTCCATTATCATTACTGATGATGCTGCCCAGACATGTAAAATCCTCCGTTTCTTCAATTGTCCCATTGTTAATATGTTTCGGTGCTTCAGTTATGTTCTCATTACTGTTGTTGATCTTCAATCCCACCTTAGCTGTTACTGCGTATAGCTTGTCGGTCTTTATCTGCATGTGCTTTCTGTTGCTAGATATAAATAGGAAAATTCAAGCTTTACTCTAATTGTTTTGTCTTTTTAATTGCTAGTATCACTTTAAATTCACTAATTGTTAATTTCACAGGCTAGTGGTACTTGAATTTTGAGAATGTTGCCTACCAATTGATATATTTAACACGGTAATTACGTTACATCAATCTCTGTATAGATAATAAAAATTTATGTTGAATTCCTATACGAATAATTAATAACCAGTGACACTACAATGTAATTTTAAATAGTTAATTGTAGTTTATTCTCATGGGGCGAAAATAGTTCAGAATGAAGGATGAGAACAAACTTTAGATTCTTACTAACACTGCTTTAATTTCGCAGTACTAGACTTTGTTTTAGAAATACAATTCCTAATCAGTAGTGGTCAGAATAAAATTTAATTTTTTTAATCCAAATATTATAAAATACCGTTTTGATAAATTGAATAACCAAATATAATTAATTTTACAAAATTCACCAAAACATTAAAATTTATTTCTTTGTTTTTAGCGACAAAGTGGAACTCTGTTTTTTTTTTTTTTGTAGATAGTTTTACTATAAAATTTATTCTTGGAAAAAAGGTCAAATGACAGCTTTCGTGGCCTTAAGCTTACATTACGCATTAACAGTTGGGGGAGTAGGCAAAAGCTTTCGTGTTAATATTGCAAGCAAAGATCTCGTAAAAGTGCCAAAACGATGATATGATTTATTTCTCTTGTGTAAGAACTACATAAAAATTAATATTAAATGTACAATTTAAATACCCGAGGGAATAACCTTAAATTGAGTATGTAGTTTAATTTATGTTAAAAATCGATAGTTAATATATTTCTCATTAGAAAATTGGCTCAACATATTAACTAAGTAATGTGATTTTATCTTTTAAAGTTTATGTCGAAACAAAGGTACATGTACTTAAATTGCACAGATGGCCTAGCACGATCAAAAATTGCAAGTTCTGCCAAAATTATTTTAGATCAACTGTCAGTAGCCAGCTGTACTTATGACATGCCGACGCATGTATGTCTGTTGGATTTCATGCGCCAAGATATGAGCCTGCCGACTATTACTAGTTGAGGCACACACAACTGGATCATAAATTTCATTTTTGTATTGATGAAATCTCCAGAAGGAACAATAACTCGTATATGATTTTTATACATATATCTACCGATTTTGTTTTTTGCAGAAAGTCAAATAAACACAAATAATTGATGTAAAGATTAAAAATACTCCTACAGGACAGGAACTGGTTATAAGCAAAAATTGAGTGACTTAGACAGACGGGTAATACGATATGTTGACTCCTATTTATAGACGAGTACTTATGTCATATAACGTTTCAAAATTTGTACTTTGTTCAATCAGTAGTCTCAAATGTTTAGTTATCTCTATGAATAACTAAAGCTCCGGTTTCATATTCCTTTTACTACATTGCTACTGATGAACGAGTACTACATGTTTTGTATGTCTCCCAGCGAGTGTCTATATATGTTGTTTGTTTAATTATGTTAATTAAAGGTCTCAGTTTTATTTATCTTATTTGACTGTTTTTTGCTGTGTCATGTATTTGGAATGTTTAATTTACCATGTCCAAATTTTTATTGATTTTTGAAGAGACTAATTTAACAATCAACACCAATAAAATTCATATTGCCGTCTCCGTTCCTATATGGGCGTGTCTGTTATAATTAAGTTTCCGGGTCATAAACTTTTGCTGATCTTAAGGAATTACGTAAAGTTTTAAACCTTTAAGGATATGTAGTAACTTTGAACTTACCTATATTGGCGGTCAAGGACAAGGAGACTGTGTTTTTTAAGAAGTGTTTTCCACAATTAACAGTTTGGAATTGCCAATCCCTTTAGAAAAATTCTAGTTTCACTTTAATTTTATTTACCTTTAAATTTCTAATTTAAATTGAATTTTAATAATTTTTAAAGTCAAAAGCTATTGATACTTTAAAAATGTCGCCAACCAGTTGATAAATATAACTAAATAATTACGTTACATCAATCTCTGTATAGATAATAGAGATTTATGTAGAATTCCTATATGAATAATTTATAACCAGTGCCATTACGATCCTACTTTAAATTGTTAATTGTAGTTTTTTCTCATGAGGCAAAAATATCATTTCAGAGTGAAGGATGAGAAGGAACTTAAGATTCTCATTAAAACTGTTTTAATTTTGCAGCACAAGACTGTGGTTTTGAAATATTTCCCAATCAGTAGTGCTTAGAATAAAATTGTGGAAATCAAATATTTAAAAATACTGATATGAGAAGGTAGAATAATTAAAAGTTATAATTTATTTTACCAAATCCTACAAAAATATTAAAATTAATTTCATTGTTTTAGCGACGAAATGAAACTTAAATTCCTACACTCTGTTTAGATAGTTATACTATAAAATTCCACGAAGGAACTGAGGTGAAATAAAGGTTTTCGTGACCTTAAGATCGGAAGCAGGCAACAACTTCCATGTGACTACGTTGAAGTGAAGAACTCGCGTGATTGAGAAAATAATGATAAGATTTGTTTCTGTTGTTAAATAACTACCTTCGAATTAATTTTAAATTTTGCAATGATAATTCCCCAGGGAATAACTTCAAATTAAGTTATGTTGAAAATAAATAGTTAATATATTCCTCATTAAAGAAAAGGCCTATCATATTAACTAAATAATGTGATTTTTTTCTTTTAAAGTTTATGTTAAAACGAACGTACATGTACTTCAACTGCACTTTAAAACAGATGGCCTAGTACGTTCAAATATTGCAAATTGCAAGTTCTGCCAATATTATTTTAGATCAACTGCCAATAGCCAGCTGTACTTTTGGCATGTCGACGCGTGTCGTGTATGTCTGTGTAATTTCATGCGCCAAGATATGACACTACTGACTATTACTAGTCGAGGCACACACAACTGGATCATAGATTTCATTTTGTATTGATGAAATATCCAGAAAGAACAATAACTCGTAAAAGATTTTATACATACATCTACCGCTTTTGTTTTTTGCAGAAAGCCAATTAACGCAAATAATTCATGTATAGTTTTACAAAAATCTCCTACAGGGACTGATTATGAGCAAAACCTTAGTGACTTACAAAGACGGGTAATACGATATGGTGACTTCTATTGATATGCGAGTACTTATGTCATATAACGTTTCAAAATCTGTACTTTGTTCAATCAGTAGTCTTTGGAGTTTTTTGTTATCTCTATTAATACTTAAAGCTTCGGTTGCCTATTCTTTTTACTACATTGTTACTGATGAACAAGTACTACATTTTTGTATGTCTCCCAGCGAGTGTCAATATATGTTGTTTGTTTAATTATTTTAATCAGAGGTCTCAGTTTTATTTATCTTATTTGACTGTTTGTTGTTGTGTCGTATATTTGGAAGTTACAAGATTCTATATCCAATGTGCACATTTTATTGATATTTAAAGAGGCTATTTTAACAAAAACAGCAATAAATGAATGATATTGTCGTCTCCGTCTCTCTGTGAGCATGACCACTCTGTAGGAGGAAGGTAGTGGGTTTGAATCTCGACAGGGTCTGACTCAAGACTTGAAAGTGGTAGTAACTGTTCTTTCACCAAGCACTCGGTATTACGAAATAAAAGCCACGGTTCTTTCAGATGGAACTTAAAATAATGGAGGTACCGTGTCATGGTAGGCTCGGCACGATAAAAAGCCATAAGAGCGACGCACAGGCAAAATTTCTGCACCTTCGCCTATAGCAGGCGACGTCTCGATATTAGTGAAATATTCTTGAATTGGACGTTAAACACAATTACTCAACTATCTGTAAACTTTTTTTATAATAAGATGACCGGATCATAACTTTTGTTGATCTGAAGGAGTTTCGTAAAATTTCAAACGTTTTTTGGTGTGCAATGACTTTGAGACTAATTATTTTTGAGGTCAAGGTCAAGGAGACTGTTTATGTGAAGAAGCGTTTTCCACAATTAACATTTTGGAATTGCCAATCCCTTTAGGAAAATTCTAGTCAATTTCACTTTAATTTATTTACTTTTACATTTCTAGTTTAAATTCAATTTAATGATTTTTAATTCCAGAAGCTAGTAGTTTTTTTAGAATGTTGCCTACCAGTTGATATATTTAACACAGTAATTACGTTACATCAATCTCTGTATAGATAATAAAGATTTATTTTGATTCTCCATATAAATAATTAATAAAAAGTGACATTATAGATTTGCTTTTTTCACAAGTTGGCGGAAATACTGTGCCAATCATTTTATGGTTCAAGAAGAGAAGAAAGTTAAAATTATCACAAAAACTGTTTTGATTTGCATCACCAGAATAAATTCCTCATCAGAAGTAAGGTACTAAATTGTTGAAACCCAAATTTTAAGATGCTGAAAAAGGAAATAGTATGAACAAAAGTTAAAATAATATTATTGCTTCAGCAATGTACTTCGTTAATAATTTATAGATACGTTTACTGTAAAATCTACTTTGCAACCGAGGTGAAACGAAAACTACCGTAGTCTCAAGGTGCTCAAGTTACGCATTAACAGACGCTGGAGCAGGCCATAACGTTCGTGTGACTACGTTGTACTGTAAATTGCACCAAAGAAGCTATTTTGTTTCGCCTGAAAATGCGAGAATAACGGTTTTAATTATTTTACGTTTATGTTAAACGACTACATAAGAATTAATTTTAAATGTTGAATTGCCCCTTCCCGAGGGGAAAAACTTCAAATGAATTATGTGAGAGTTAGTTCAAGTCAAAATACAGTAAATGTATTACTTATTTATAAACCAAATATTCAATATTAACTAAGTGATGTGATTTAATGTTTTATAAAAAGTTTTTAAACAAAAGTACATGTATTTCAACTAGATGGCGTAGCAGTTTCATAAATTCCAAATTTATTTTAACACAACGTGTATCATTCAACTAAACTTATAATATGGTGAAGTGCATGCGCCTGTTTCCTTACGTTTGTCTTTGTGTGAACTTTAATCTTTGCTTCAAAACTACAGGAAATATTTGAGCTGTGTAGGGGTGAAAAGAGATAAGAATTAAACAAATAAACTTCCTGTGTTATAGGCAAACAACATTGATCTGTCCGCTTGGCTTTTATTAGGAATATCCATATAGGATGATTCACCCAATAAATGGATATTGGTAGGATTCCAGTTAATAATGTGTACAAAGGTACATGATAAGTGTTCGTATTATTATGGAGACAAAATAAAAACGTGTGATCCCTATACAAACATGTACAATGCACCTGTCTGTGAAATTTGTTTTATTAAAGGTCAAGCGGACAGGTCAAAGTTGTTTGCCTATACCTTGTTGATGAGTGTTTTATGGTCAACATGGGTTTATTTATCAAATAATTTGTTTCAAAGTTGATATATATAATGCAGATGTAAAGAGTTATGTGGCATATCTTCATGTAATAGTTTTTTTTCAAACATTCTGGTGGGTCGTTATAGGCAGAATATCAAATATATGTCCAATATTTAGTCTGTTCCTTTAACATTTTCATTGAAACCACTGGTTCAGTTTAAATCAAAGCTTTGAAGGTTTTAAGTGTAAATTAAAATCTGCACAAATGAATTTATACGGCATATAGGATTGGCACCGTTACTGTAAAGAGTAACAGAGATATATGACCCAAAGAAGGTTTTGTATGACTGATTTGTTAAAATGTTGTATGTTCATACATACCAATCCATGTCCACATCACAACCCAAAAACAAACAAAATAACAAATTTTTGAGGGTTGAAAGTTTGATAACTCTAGACTTGCAAAATCCCCGTGTCACAACTTCATTTGTAGTCCCACAATGAGAACAATATCTACCATTCCGTGTCATTTCTAACACAAATACACCACTAGCAGGAGAATGACGTATATTGTTGTATTGAAAGTAGAAAATTGAAGTATTCAAGTTTGTCATACAGATTCAAATGTAGTTTTTTTTGTGAATGGCATAACTGAGATGTTAGTCCAAATATGAAGCAAAAATTAATCGTATCTTTAATTTATCTTTGATTTATCTTTATTTGTTTTAGTTAATAGGAATGTAATGCGTTTCCAAAACATTCAATTTTTTTGTCAATTTTATGAAAAGTTTAGTCTCGTGAACATTGTCATCTTGTCTATTTTACTAGCTCTCGTAAACGCTTGTTTTGGTTGCATTTTGTCCCAAATTAAATAAACACGTATATTATTATAAAAATTCTAGGCAAATTGAATGGTTAATTTTACTATTAAAGTTGTGAGTACTTTTAAAAGTCTAAATCTGTGAAGTATTTTAATCAGCGAAGCAAAAATAGCATTTTCCGAAGAAGCTCTTGAACATAAAATTGGATTTAATCTGATTCAGCCCACGTTAAGCAGCAACTGGTGAAAAATGCTTATTTAATGATTCTATAATTTAATATATGGTGCTACAATAAAATGGCTTCTTGGAATAAACATCTTTGATAAAATGGCCTCCGAGATTTAACGTCTACAATAAAATGGCTCTAGGGAATAAACATCTACAATGTATTAGCATGTCCATTCGGATACACTGCAACTGTTTAAATAAACACACATAAATCTAGCAAAATGAATCACAAGTGTATAATTGCAATGGATAACTTTACAATATACGTCTTCTTCCGGGCCTCATATATTTAAACAGGATACATTAGATATTGTTACATAAGATGGGTAAATGTAAAGAATAAAAGCCAAATGATGAAACTACAAAATATATGTCAAAGGAATGTACCAATTTCTACTAAAAACTGAAAAATGCGGCACAATATATCACAATTTGTCAAATCTAAAAAATGAAAAGGTATACTCCCTAATGCAAAGTACTTCGTTAGTTAAGTTTGAATCAATAAAATTATATTTTTTCAACCCTATCCGACACGTCCTTCGTCTACGCTCCTTTTATAACCATTCTATCTCTATTCATTTTTTGAAGTTTTCACTAAATCTTGCAGTTGGATAGATGCACAATGATAGAACGCTCTTGGCATAATTCCCTGATCAAACATGTTTCCCATTGTGTTAATATACAGGTGGTCTTTGTAAACATGGTTATATAATGACAGATAACCGTATTATTGCCAATTTATGGATTTAATTGGCTCTAGTGATAACATAAATAATAAAAGACAAAGCTAAACAAAAATATCAAATTGTAAAATATACTTTAAGCAAGAAACGCAGACTTAAAAACAACAACAGCGAAGAGATTAAACTTGGTATCCGATTTAGCAAACTACTTGCATCGAGCGACTTTAAATTGTGTTTTAATATTAGTTTTAAATTGAAGGTCTGCTCATAACTAGCCATTTATATTTATGTTTTATACTTGTTTTAGTTGTTTACAATATTGTATGGTCAACTTGTGATCTCCGGCGCGATATTACATTAATATATAGTTGTTTTATAACATGCTTATTATCCTTTTAGACCGGTATGCATTTGGAATATTTAATTGTAGCTTATACAGGACAGACCCGTCAAAAGATCAACAACAAGTTAACAAAAATGAATCTAAGCTCGGCTGCCGAATGGCTGATATATATATATATATATATATATATATATATATATATATATATATATATATATATATAGCTGAGAAATGTCAAGAGATAAATGGCAGGTGTGAGAACAGTTGTCGAGATATAACTGATGAGAGATTAAGATGAGTTGCCAATTGGCACTGATTCCTTAGGCAAGTGTTAAACATTCGACAGGCCTGTATTGCATGACTTTAATAAATAAATGGTATGTTTTAGAAACACCGTAGGTTAGTGTAAAAGACATTTATAATAAATTGTTAGAGCCAATACATTGGGAAACCAATAGTAATGATAATTTATCTATTTTTCCAAGAATAAAAATGTTGGTGATTCTAATGGCCATCATCACAACCTCAGTTATGTGTGAAATACATTCTTACATTAGACTTGATTTTATGGAATATTTAATAGTTCACTGTTAAAACACAGAGATTCCGAATGTTAATATAAATAACTCTATATTCAACTTACAATCATTTAGTGACAACTGTATGACTAGAATGTTATTTGATATCATAAGGAACCCCATTAGACATTGCTCTCTACGGTTTTTATTACTTTTTCACAAATTGAAAAATACATATAAGTATATAAGTATTATCAACCGAACTTCAACTATATTTGTTTTTATAGTTTAATGAACGCTAGTATTTTCATTTTCAAAGTAATGTTTAGTATTGCAATATATGTTTGACATTTTGTTAGGTTAAATTTTGTGAAAAGTTGTGAAAGAAAATGCAAATAAACATATCAATAATAAATTCAAGAATTAAAGAATAGTGTTCTTGGGTGTTTTTGAAGTTTAATTTCTGAAGATTTATCACAGGCGGATATCATAAACATTATAAATTGAAACTAAATTGAAAGAAAGACTATAAACTGTGAATTAAAGTATTCTTTTACATGCTTATGATATAAATTTATGAGTTACGGTGCTAACACTCAGATAAATCAAGGTTAACATGAACAGATAGAGACACTAGTATCACATCACTCAAAACGCCAATTCCTTCGGCGTAAGGATTTATTAAAATATGCAAACTTGCATATATTATTGACAATTTGTCAAAAATGGCGAACCTTTAAACGACACAAAATAATGAGTTCTGTTGAATGTATCACAGGTTGTCATAGATTGGAATGCAAAATTATAAATAAAGAATAGTTAAGAACCGACAAAAACTATTTTTTATAATAATAGTGACAATTTAATGTTTTGCTTTTATTAAAAAAGCGTATTACTCACTGTGACCATAAGTTATTTAGAAACGATTATGATTTCTAGTCTAGTACAATTTTAATATATTTAAACTGTTTTATTTAAAGTAAAGTTGACTTTTTTAATTTTAAGAAAACCGTTTTAAAGTTATTACTCTTAACATTTGCTCTAAAATCGTTATCAGTTTGATTTGATAAATAACTGGAAAATGCGGTAATAATAAAAAACAAGCATACTTATCCATGTTCGAATCATAGTTCTGAAGCAAAGTAAAAAACTTTGGAACTGACAAGTTAGGTTAGAAACGTGGACTTCCACCGGGAAATTGTGGCCTGGTGCTCCGGAACGAAAAGCACTTCCTGTTTAGCTAGCTACACCCGCCAAGTATATAATTATTATAGCAAAAAACCAAACAAACAAAAGACAAACACAAAATATTAGTCTTCAATTCATTGATTTTTCTCTTATCGCAGCTCATCGGAGACAAACGCTAGAACGTCGTGACAGATTCTCCATCGATGACGTCATGTTATTTTGACGATATGGTGTATTCCGAAGGGTGGTATTAAAATGTTTTCAGACGAATACACGATGTTTCCTCCACCCTGATCACATGATCCAACGATGCAACCAAATTAGAGATCGTATAGTGTTTTTTCTAATCAGGTATTATAAACCATTTTACTTTTTAAGGCATTTCTTTTATTTTATCCGTATAATTAAATGTCAGACACGCATAGTCCTTTGAAGAAAACCCCGTGTTTTGTTGGAGATGTCATCGTACCTGAATAAATAAACACATCGAATCAAAGCTAAGGGAAGAAAGATTATAGTCGATAGGTCTTGTGCCACTTTCTGTTAAACTCGTGTCCGGAACCCATTGTAATATTTTAGAGAAAAATATGATCAGAAACAAACATACAAATCTTGTCGAAGTCACAATTCAAATGCAAAATAAACACTTTAAATCTGGCAAATTAAGATACAATTTCTAATCAGTAGTGCTTGGACCAAAAAGTGTGGAAATAATTTTCAGAAGTTAATATGAGAAAAAAGAAGGACCAAGATGTATTGTATTTAATCCATCTAAGGCTATAAACAAACATAGCTTGTTAATCAGGGAATTTTTAATTTGAGAAGCAGATATTGTTGTATGGACACTTTTTATCTGACAATGCTATGTATGTCCTCCTTGTGTAACGAGATCATCGCGAATAATTAGGCCACCAACAGAAATACGCGTCTTCGTCTATGGAAGCGCGCTATTTGGATTTGCCGACATCTTTTTTTTATGAAATTAACACCTTCGACTGTATAGTATATTATATTTTCTTTTAGATTATTTTAAGTTAATTTTCAATCCAAAATACAATGGCTATAAGTAAATTTCATTTGATAATCAATACACTCTATACAAACAATTGCCAAGAAGTAAGTTATCAGCTAATAATTTGTAAGAACCTCAAGATGTGTAAGACATTTTAAGACTATGTTATTTGGTCATTATCCTATAAATACATATACATGTTTGAATCATATAGATAATTACTTTCTGATATTTATGGAAAATACACTTAAATATGATTTTATTTTAGACTTTTAATACTATTGAAATAATTGAAGTAGCATAATATAACATAACACATTATATGAGGTTTGAATAATAATCTCATTTTATGCGATGCTGATTCGAAGAAACCAATAAGAACAGTTTATATGGCACATAATATAATCTAAATATATCAAAAATAAGGAATAAAGGACTCTCTAACTGGTATAATATAACTTTATAAACAATAATATAATTACATTATGATCTAAAATTGTTGACCACAAACGATATACAGCAATATTTTATTAAAACAATGGCTGTTGTTCAGATTTTATTGTCAGTAGTTGGTCTACAACGTAATAAAATGATTATTTAGACGTTTTTATTACATCATCTAATCTTAAATTAATCTTATATCGATGCTGTATAATTTGAGGTGGCTTGATAGATTACTCTTTTGAGTCACTAAATCTTACAAGTTTTATTTTGTACCTAAAAATAACTTCTCCATAATTTATCATAAGCAACATTTTAATTCTTGTTTTTAATTTAAATTCTAAGAAATGTCTTTTTTCTAGAAATGTTCAAATTAAAATACAACTAAATGACATGATAAATATAAGAATCTAAAGCAGAAAAGAGGAATGTGAACATTTTTTAAGATTATGGGGACAATTTTTAACAACATTAAACTAATAATGAAAGTAACATCCACATCTCTCTATCTCTCTCTCTCTCTCTCATAAAACATTCATTATTACAAGATTATAAGATAAGTCATGTGTATTATGTATTTATTACTTATATTTCTTTTTGTACTGCTTTGTGAAGATTTAATGCCAAAACAATTGTTTTTGTATGTAAGTTGAATGCCAAAATAATTTTCTATGATTTTTTGTTTCATTTTCACTACAGTTAAACCGTCTATATTTTTTTCGTATTATAGAAAAGATTGTGGCAACATTTGAGAAACCGTCGTGTCATCACGTATAAAAGTAAGTGTGAAGATCAATGAGTATTGCTACTAGTGATTACAGAAAATGTATCATGTCAAATGGTGATTTGCAAGACATATGGCAAAAAAGATATTATCTAACATTGCACTTAAGGTATTTAAGGCATCATGCGTGCTTTTAACTGAATAAAATAAATGTAGTGGGATTGAACTTGAATGGATTTGAAAATGTGAAGGAAGTATACTTGAACTTTAATTTTAAATAAAATTGTAAATCAAAAACACCAATCACTACAAATCACAATGCAAAAAGCAAAGTTAAAACTTTGAAAATTAGTTAATAGTGTTAAAAGCGGAACTTTAACCAGCAAATTGAGTCCGTGAGCTTCGGAAGGGTACATCATATATTTTAACTACATCCGCCACAAGTGAAGTCACAATTTAGAATGCAATTGACATGGGCGCTTATGGCGTATAATATAAGTAGAATAATGTTGTGTACAGTGACATCATACTGATTCAATATTGCGATGACGGTCATAAAAGTTTTAAGTACAACGATAAGCCTTGGTAAGCAGCTTTCTTCGATATATACTATATTATAGTGTTGTTTCGTTATGGAAACAAGTTCTTTTAAACCGTGGTATCTAAGAAAATATTTCATAAGCAAGAGAGGCATATGTATCCTTTCATTGATGTCGTAATTGCGGTAAATTTCCAAATATGAAACAGGACGTGAAAAACCAGTCTCACAGCTTTTAAAATAAGATATTTTACAAACTCAACAAACTTCTTACCATTCAAAATATTTTATGGGTGATATCTTCAGTATATTTATGTTAGCAGTTTGTTTAGTACTTGACAAAATAACCAAAATCCCTATTCACTAAATATTTTCTTTTATGAATCGATAAGAAAACAATTGTAACTGAGGAACATGCAACAACAATTCATCCAATAGTAAACAACAGTGATTTTGTACAGTAATTATGATCCTACTTTTGACGGGTACTATACCATATTCATTATTACTAAAACCTCGTTTTCCTTAGTTTGTTGCCACGTTTTACAAAAATTTACATTTTTCTATTTGCATCATTCTTGTAGGAGGTGACCTTATGTACAATGTCAGTCTCTGCTTAAAATCTTATTTTTCAAAAAGTCTGTGCACTCCGTATAATTTTCAATTTAATTGCAAACTGAAAAAAAATTCTGTGTCCAACAATGCCACCTTTTTATCTTGATATCATCCTTATAAAATAATGTATATTTTTGTAAAATGATGTCACAATTTCTTGAAAACGGGATTTTAGTAATAATGAATATGGTTTAGTTGTTACAGAATTGGAGTTTAAGCCAGAGAGAAAAATATATCTAAAACAAATTAAAATTACATCTTTTAATAACTCAAATTAATATGACCCTTACGTATCCCCGATAGTTTAGTTAGCCCAGACAGATACCCTAATCACATTATCTACAACTGAATTGTGAATCAACTCTATTCATGAATAGTGTTATAAGATAATGACAATGGAACAATAGTACCGACTTTTGATACAATTCAGCAACATAGTCAATAGCATTTACTGACGAGTAATAATATCTGTTGTGTTGACGTAATCTATTCTTTGCTATAAATGATATTTCCTGTTCGCTTATCATGTAATTATGTAATATTCAAGCACATCAAAGCATACCTATTGCTATAGAATAAGCCCTCCTGAACGGACAAGTAATGAAATGTTTTAAAAGAATAACGCAGATACGTTTTCAGGTTCTTTACGGAAAAGTAAAAACACGAAATTATAAAGGGTACAATAATGACGCCACAGTCAAGATTCTTACATTTATATCGAGCTAATCAGTTTTTAGAAAGTGGGTAAAACAAGAGAGCTTAGTGAAATCATCGGCCTTCGTCATGTTTATTTTCAAATTTTAGATTTGAAAAATCTGTTTCTAAACCTGTTTCTAAAATTACACTTTTATTGTCAATATATCTGGAACACTATCAAATATTGGTATAAGAAATATTGTAGGTATTGATATCAGGATCACTTTGATATATAGATGAAGGTCATACGTTCAAAGGTCAAAGTCGCAAATGCAATCGAATACCTAAATTGTTTATTATCTGGAAATCTTAAAAACTTTTTGTATAGGCATATATATATATTAGAATATTGTAGGTATAATTGGTCTAACGGTCATTAACTATCGTTAATTTCAGTTAATTATCTGAAAAACTTTAGACTGTATGAGATGTATATTAGAATATTGTAGGTATTAGCCTAACAATCATTTGGTAGATATATGTAAGTCATTGATTCAAAGTCAAGGTAACAGATGTGTTATAATACTGCAACGGCCAAGTGTTTTGCCTTTTCAATTTTTACTAGCTGTCCATACATTTACGTTAACTTGACCTTAGATACTTAAATTATGATAGCATATTTACGACAACTAGTAATTCGTTTGGAAATATCGTTGCATTAAGCCCTACCTGCTGAAAATTGATACGACCCCTGTAATTAATGTAAGTGTTCATGAGATATGCCATACCCTCAGGTGAGCATTAAGGCCCTTATGTCGTTTATTTAATTTTTTCCGATGTGTTTTGTTCAGTGTTCCTTAAAAATGTTGTTGAAAATGATCATCGCATTCCTTTTAAAAAATAACACAATTTGTCAGGTCAATACCTTTTAAGATAATAATGGAGTCCTACGCAAAACATTAAATAGTTGAAATCACGTAGGAGACAAATGAAAATAAAAGTACTTGTTTGGCTAATGCAGCATGTTGTCAGTTAAATAATCATGTTAAATAAGGTAATTAGTTCAATATTACAGTTACTTCAGTCGTAATGGCGACACTGAATGATGCAGAAGATGTCTTAAACATTTATCCAATATTTGATATTTTTATTTCAGAAAAAATATTTATGCTTGTAAATAAGTTTGATGGGAAACGATAACATTGATGTTCTAAAAATAATTCCGCTTGGAAAAATGTTAAAAGGCTAACAAAATGTATAAAAAAGTTTAATTTAATATGGGTATCACACTTCCCATACAAAAGTTTTTAAGAGTCTTCAGGAGGCATAAAAACGTCCTTTCTCAAAAAATGCTTAAAAGAAAGATCGCCATACAATAGGACGTTGATTTTATAAAGAGTTATAAAAGGAAACAAAACAAGATTTTAACATAAGTGTATATTAGTATGTCATCCAAATATAAAATCAAAAACAAACATACTAATCCATAATTCTGCCAATTATTTGCCTATATAGAAATAATAAAAACGGGTTTGTAGAAATCAGAATGTGTGTTTTGCAGAGAATTCCAATACTCTTTTGGAGATAATTAGTGGTATTTACCATCTAAATACTAGGGGAATTAGTGTTGGTAATATACATTTCAAGTCCCAATTCACAACACGATAAGTCCAAAATCAAGCATAATCCAGCATAAAGTGAGATGATAAAAGTATCAAAACATTTGTCAAAATGTAGTATTGACGTTACATTCAATATTTAATCGTCGGTTTCTTCAACATTTTTTCTGAAAGTACTGGATCAGTTTGAACCAAATTTTCTTTGGAGGGTTTCTAGATAGCATAAATTTGTACAAATGGAGTTTACGGCATTCAAGATGATGGGCGTCGTTGTTATAAAAAGTAAAATGATATATGTGGTCAATACAATTTTTATCTAGTAAGCTGATTTGTTAAAATCACTATCCAAAAGCAAAGTAATAACTTTTTGGAGGTTCTGATAACTCTAAACTTCCAATATTCCGGTGTCAAAACTTCATTTGGAATCAGCTTTCTTTATTGTATATAATTCCACATTTGGAACAATCTCTACCACAGCGTATCAATTGTGAAACAAATACACCATATACAGGAGAAAAAGGTATATTGCTGCATAAAGAGTAGAAAATTTAGGTGATCAACTTAGTCATACAGATCAAAATGAGGTCTTTTTTAATGACATAACTATGGTGTTAGTCCAAATTTAAAGCAGAAATTAGCCGTATTTTATATTTCAAGATAACAGCAATATAATGCGTTTCCAAAACATTTTTTTAAAATTTTTATGAAAAGTTCAGTCTCATAAAAATTATCAGCTAAATAAACTCTGATGTTGGGTGCATTCTGTCTGTCCCAAATCAAATAAACACGTATATCATTATATAAAGTTTTTGTTCTAGGCAAATTTGCTTAGGAAGGTTTCAAGATAGCATAAAATAAAATCTTCACAAATGAATTTATACGGCATTCAAGATGGGCGTCGTTGCTATAAAAAGCAAAATGAGATATATGTTTTTTGTATGAACTGATTTGTAATGTTGTATGATCATACATACCAATCCATGTCCAAATCACAACCCAAAAGCAAAATAACAACTTTTTAAGGGTCATGATAACTCTAGACTTGCATATCACCGCGTCAAAACTTTATTTTGAATCAACTTTCTTTAGTGTATAAAAATCCACAATTAGAACAATATCTACCATTCCATATCATTTCTAACACAAATACACCATAAGCAGGAGAATGACGTATTTTGTATATAAAGTAAAAAAGTGAAGTATTCAAGTTTGTCAGACAGATTTAAATGTAGTCTTTCGTTGATGGCATAACTATTGTGTTAGTCCAAATATGAAGCAAAAATCGGTCGTATCCTTTATTTTAAGTGAATATGAACGTTATGTATTCCTAATTTGTTTAGTCTCTTGAAAATTTTTACCCTCCCGTAAACGCTTCTTTTACATGCAATTTGTTCCAAATCAAATAAACACGTATATCATCATATTTTTTGATAAAGCCAAATGTTTACAATTGTCATTAATTTTCCTTCTATGGAACATTTTAAGCAATCATATGTTATAGTGCTATAGATAATAATTGACGCCATGATGTAAATACGTCATTAACTTATTACGTCAAATCACCGCATTTGAATACACTACAATAACAAAGTACCTTCTGACGTGAACTTTTTTTACGTTTAAATACAAGTTATAATCAGCAACAGTTAATCAATGCACATGTGATTTTACATAAAATTTTGGTTTACTCGAAGTAGTATAAATAAAATTATGGCGAGTGGAAGAACTATTTTTGTTATCATATGTGCTTCTGGATTGTGATTCGGAAATGGTTGTGGGCGCATCCAATTTTTCGGACGGTGGGTGTCGAGACAGAATAAAAATTAAATGTTTTAAAATACAAACAAGGTATTACGTATTTAGGTTTTGTTTTGAAGATTGTAAATATAAGAAATGACAATTTTTTTTTGTTATCGATGCAAGTATGAATGCCAATGGCCAGTCCAAAATATACATGAACGTCTTCGCCGTCATACAATTAGGACTGGCCATTGTTATTCATACTTGCATCGATAACGACAAAAGAATGTCATTTCTTTAACGATGTCGTTAATATTTTACTATTGAAGCTGTGAGTACTTTTAAAGTTCTTAATCTGTGGAATATTTTAATCAGCGAGGCAAAAATAGCCATTCCCGAAGAAGCCCTTGCACATAAAATTGGATTTAATCTGACTTAGCCCACTATAAGCAGCAACTGGTGAAAAATGCTTATTTAATGATTCTATAATTTAATATATGGTGATACAATGAATGGCTTCTTGGAATATACATCTTTGATAAAACGGTCCCCGAGATTTAACGTCTACAATAACATGTCTCTAGGGAATAAACATCTACAATGTATTAGCATGTCCTTTCGGATACATTATAGCTGTTCAAACAACCACACATAAATCTAGCAAAATGAATAACAAGTGTTAAATTGTAATGGATACCCTTACAATTTGTGTTCACTCCTGTGCCATATATATTTAAACAGAACATATGATATTGTAATAGAAGAGAAGTAAATGTAAAGGATGAAGCCAAAGGATGAAACTCCAAAATATATTTCAAATAAATGCACCAATTTCTACTAAAGAACTGAGGAATGTGGCAAAAGATATCGCAATTTTTCAATCTGAAAATAATGAAGGTATAGTCCCTAATGCAAAGTATTTCGTTAGTTAAGTTTGAATAAATATGTTATATATTTTTAACCCTATGCGACACGACCTTCTTCTGAGCTTAATTTACTCCCCGTTATACCAATATTTATTTCTTGAAGTTTTGAATAAACCTTGCAACTGGAAAGATGCACAATGATAGAGAGCCCTTGACATAATTCCTCTATCAAACATGTTTCTCGTTGTCTTAATGTACAGATGGTCTTTATAAACAGGAATATGTAAAGACGGGGAACCATATGAATGTCATTATATGGATATAATTGGCTCTAGTGGTATTATGAATAAAACAAAATAAAGCTTCAATGTAATTATATATCTCTAAAGGAAACAAATAAATAAGGAACATTCTACAAGGTTTAAATAAGCAACAGCGAAAAGGTTAAACTTGGTATCCGATTTAGCATCAAGCGACTTTAAATTGTGTTTTAATATTAGTTTTATATTAAAGGTCTGCTCGTAACAAGGCATTTATATTCATGTTTTAAACATGTTTTAGTTGTTTACAATATTTTATTGTGTACTATTGATCTCCAGCGCGATATTACATTAATATATAGTTGTTTTATAACATGCTTATAATCCTTTAAGACCCGAATGTATTTGGAATATTTGATTGTAGCTTATACAGGACAGACCCGTCAAAAGATCAACAATAATTTAACAAAAAGGAATCAAAGCTCGATTGCAGAATGACTGAGATATATTTATAAAACATTATCAGCTGAAAAACTGTCAAGAGATAGCAGGTGTGAGAATAGTTGCGGAGATATAGCTGATGAGAGACCAAGATGAGCTGCCGATTGACACTGATTCCTTAGCCAAGTGTTAAACATTCGACAGGCCTGTATTGCATGACTTTAATAAATAAATGGTTTGTTTTAGAAACACCTTAGCTTAGCATAATAGACATTTATAATAAATTTTAAGAGACTATACATTGTGAAACGAATAGTAAAAAGGATTTATTTATTTTTTCCAGAATAACAATTTTGGTCATTCTTATAGCCATCATCACATTGTTTGACAGACTCAATTTCGAGAAAAATACATTCTTACATTAGACTTGATTTGATAGAATATTTAAAAGTTCACAGTTGAATCACAGAGATTCCGAATGTTAATATACATAACTCTATATTCAACTCACAATCATGTAGTGCCAATTCTATCATTGGAATGTTATTTGATATCATTAGAAACTCATTTCCTAATTCCTCTCTTCGGATTTGTTTTAAAATATTGTTTTCCAAAAATTGAAAAATACAAATAAGTATATAAGTGCAATCAACCGAACTTCAACTTATTTGTTTTTACAGTTAATGAACAATTTTTATTTTAAAGTGAAGTTAAGTTTTGTAGTATATGTTTGACATTGCATACTTTTGTTTAGTTAGTTTTTGTTAAAAATTTTGAGAGAAAATGCCAATACACATATCAATATTAAATTCAGACATTAAAGACTAGTATTCTTAGGTGTTTGTGAGGTTTAATTTCTGAAGATTTATCACAGGCGGATATCATAAACATAATAAACGGTAACTAAATAGAAAAAAGACCATAAACCATGAATTAAAGCATTGTTCTACATGTTTATGCCATAAATCTAGGATTTCCGCTAACACTAAGATAAATCAAGGTTAACATAAACAGATAGAGACACTAGTATCACATCACTCGGAACGCCAACTCCATCGGCGTAGGGATTGATTAAAACGTGCAAATATGATGTAAAATTTGTCAAAAAATAGCGAACCTTTGAAAACACAAAATAAGGAACTGTGTTGAATGTATCACAAGTTGTCATATATTGGGATGCAAAAAAATCATAATATTTGAAAACCGACAAAACGATCTCTATAATTCCGGTTACAGTTTAATATTGTGCTTTTATCAAATAAAGTGTATTAATCACTGCAACCATACGTTATGAAGAAATGATCACGATTCTAAAGTGTAGTTCAATTTTAATATATGTAAACTGTTTTATTAAAATTACAATCGATATTTCAATTTTTAAAGAAAAACTTTCTACGTTATAACTTTTAACATATGCTTTAAAATTTTTGTCAATATGAATAGATACGTAACTGGCAAACACGGTATATAATTATTGTAATAAAAACAAAAAACAAGAAATAGACAAACACATTCGGTCATTGGTTATAATACTCTCGACCATGGACAAATGCTGTTCTGTAAGTGATACGTGAAAGACAACCATCTCCTTTACTTAAAACCCAATGATCGATACGTATGCATGTAAAGAGTTAAAAAAGCTTAACTCTTATTTTACCTTACAAAAAACTAATAACTCCTATATAATAGGCTACATAATTTTTAAGAACCTCAATATGTGTAAAACATTTTAAGACTATGTTCTTAGGTTATTATCCTAATCTAAATGACAATAAAGACATAAATGTTTGCAATTTTTAGGTGATTACTTTCAAGATATATAAGGAAAATACACTAAATTATGATCTCATTTCAGACTTTTATTAAAAGTAGCATAATATAACAAAACACATTATAAGAGGTTTGAATAATAATCTCATTTTTATACGGTTCTGATTCGAAAGAATCAAAAAAGAAAAGTTTATATACCACATAATATAATCTAAATATATCAAAAGTAAGGAAAAAGGGACCCTTAAACTGGTTTAAAATAACTCTATAAACAATAATATAATAACATTATAATCTAAAATTGTTGATCACAAACGATATATATGCAATAGTATCTATAAACAATGGCTTTTGTTCAGAATTTATTGCCAGTGGTTGATCTACAACGTAATAAAGGATTATTTAGACGTTTTTATTACATCATGTAATCTTAAACCAATCTTGAACCGATGCTGTATAATTTAAAGTAGCTTGATAAAGTACTCTTTGGAGTCACTAAATCTTACAAGTTTTTATTTTTGTAAATAAAATGTCCGCTCTTGATACAATCCATAAATGCTTATAAACAACATTTTATTTCTGGTTTTTAATTTAAATTCTATAAAATGTTTGTATTTTTTAATTTTCGTTACAATTCAGTATTACAATTATTTCTTATATTAGAGGTATTATAGGACAGATTGTGGAATCGCTGTTTGAGAGACTGTCGTGTCATCACGCATAAAATCATTGCGACGACAAATGAGTATTTTGATCAGTGATGACAGGAGATGTATGATGGTCAAATGGTGGACTTGCAAGAGATATGTCAAGTTAGATATTTTGAACATTGCTCTTTAGATATTAAAGTATCTTGCGTGCTTTTAACTGAATAAAATAACTGTAGTGGGATTGAACTTGAATGGATTTGGAAATGTGAGGGAAGTATACTTGCACTTTAATTGAAATAAGAGTGCTAATCAAAAACACCAATTACTTTAAAAAAACAAAGAAACTTTGAAAATTGGTAAATTGAGTCAAACGCGGAACATTCACTAGCGAATGAGTCCGCGAGATTAGAAATGGTACAAAATATGTTTCTAACTACACCCGCCACAAGTGAAACCACAATTTAGAATGCAATTGCCATGGACTTTTATGGCGAAAAGTATAAACAGAATAATGTTGGGTACAGTGACACAATAGTGCTTCAATATTGCGATGACTATCATAAAATGTTTAAAGTACATTGGTAAGCCTTTGTAAGCAGCTTTCTTCTTACTATTATATTATAGTGTTATTTCGTTACGAAAACAATCTCTTTAATACTGTGGTATCTGAAAAAGAACTCCATAAGCAAGAAGAGCAAATGAATCCTTTCATTTGTGTAGAAATTGAGGTATAAGTCCAAATAAGAAACAGGAGTTAAAAATCAGTCAAACATCTTTTAAAATCAGATCTTTGACAAACGCAACAAATGCGTTACCAATTAAAATATTTTGTGGGTGATATTTTCAGTATATTTGTGTTAGCAGTCTGTTTAGTGCTTGACAACAGAATCCTTGTTCACTAAATATTTTCTTTTATGAAACGAAAAAAGCAATTGTAACTGATAAACATGCAACAACAATACACCCAAGAGCACAAAATGAATAAAACATATAAAAAACAAGGTAAACAACAATACTTTTGTACAGTAAAGAATGTCCGACTTTTGATGGGTACTACACCATATTCCTTATTACTAAAACCTAGTTTTTCAGAGATTTTGGCCACGTTTTACATAAATTTTAATTGTTTCTAGTGGCATCATTCTTCTAGGAGGTGACATAATGTACAATGTCAGTCTCTGCTCAAAATGTTATATTTCAAAAAGTCTGTGCACTCGGTATTTCAATTTTATGCCAACCTGAATAAAAAATTCTATGTCCAACACTTCCATTTTTTATCCTGTTATTATTCTAATAAAATTATTGAAACACAAAAATGTAAATTTTGTGTAAAATGTGGCCACAATCTCTTGAAAAGGGGGTTTTAATTATAATAAATATGGTTTATATTGTGTTGTTAGAGTACTACTGAAGCCAGAGAAAACAATATATTTAAAAACAAATTAAAGTCTAACCTGCTTAAGCCCCCCCCTATATAAGGGCCAATTGCATCTCAATTGTTTTTTATCCATATTATTTGAACCTGTATATATTTTGCTGGTTCTTTTGGGTGGTTTTTAGACAGGTTTGACCGTACATTTTAATAACCCAACTTAATATGACCCTTATTTATTCCCGATAGTTATGTTAGCCAGGACAGATTCACTTATCATATTATCCACAACTGATTTGTAAATTTTCTATTCATAAATAGTGTTATACGATAATAACAATGTAATACTTTTGACTTTTGATGCAATTCAGCAAAATAGTCAAATCCTTTATTCTCACGAAGCAGAATTTATGCAGAACCTTGTTAAATCTGGAGAGAAAACTGTCGCCAAATCATTCAACTCAACATACAGATATATAGATGACGTTCTGTGAGCTTCAAATAAAAGACACGACTGATTCCTCAAGTTCTGCTTCATATTTAGACCTATACCTTAATTATGACGCACAGGAAAGGCTACATTTGAAAATTTATGACAAAAGTGATGACTTCAATTTTTCTATTGCCAATTTTCCTTTTTTATGCAGCAATATACCTGCTTCTCCTGCTTATGGTGTATTTGTTTCCCAATTAATACGCTATGGTATAGCTTTGTACAACGAAGTAGGCTGCTTGCAAATAAATTGTTGACTCAGGGATATTGCAAGCCTAGGCTTTTCAAGGCCCTCAAAACGTTTTATGGTCGTCATCACAGTATTGTTGATAAGTTTGATGTCTCTGTGTCCAGGATTGCCCTGGATATATTTGACGTCTCATAGTTCCATGTTCCTTTCACATAATTTTGATTACACACGTGACGGATGTAGCTAGCTAAACAGGAGGTGCTTACCCTTCCGGAGCAACCGGCCTCACTTCCCTGGTGGAAGTTCACGTGTCTAGCCTAACTTATCAGTTCCAAAGTTTTTACTTTGCTTCTGGATTGTGATTCGGACATGGATTAGTGTTTTTGTTTTTTATTTTTTATTGACGAGTAGTAATATCTGTTGTGTTGACATCATCTATTCTTCGCTCTAAATGATATTTCCGGATCGCTTATAATAGAATTATGTAATATTCAAACAAATCAGAGCATACCTATTGATATAAAATTAATCCAGCCTGAACGGACAAGAACTGAGGTAGTCGTACGAAAGCATATTGTAGATAGTTTTCCAAATTCTTTATGCAAAAGTACAACGAAATTATATAGGGTACAATGATTACGCCACAGTCAAAATTCTTACATTTATATCGATACGTTCAGTTCTTTTCATAGTGGATGAAACAAGAGTTCCTAGGAAAAACCATCGACCTTTATCACATACTAGAGTCTACCCGAGCAGGATTTGAAATCAATACTCTATTAATATCATTCTTAAGTATTCTCTTATTAATTTACTTGTCATACATTTAATGATTTGAGGTGGTTTAAAAAACAAAAATATCGATCTATGTTCAAATCACAATCCAAACAACAGGAAGAGTATGACTCAATGCCCACTTTGAGCTAGCTACACCCGCTATACCCATGACAATATTGAATACATAGACTAATACTTATTAACAATGTTGTGATGATGGTTATAATTTTTTCAGGTCTTTTCTATATCATGTTCAAAATATAAATTTTAGCATAACGATAGCATGAACTTTGTAACAGTCTCAATGACAGACTATTCGAGAATGCGCCATGACACACTATTTAAGTAAAACGATTTAAGATTTACAATTTATGTTCATAAAGTTTCGTTTTTGATTTTGACGATTGGCTTGAACATTCTAATTTGACATCAATCACTATCATTCTCAATATATTTATTTAGAATAAGCGCTATTTATAAAAGAAATACTTCTTTTCGAAAGCAAAACAAGTAAATAGATAGCTGTCTGTCACCAGATCGTAGCCATGATCTAACCATATTTTAAAACAAATTCACTACATTTGTGTATTTAACATTACATGTATATAGCAACTCGATTTAAGTTTCTGTTCATATGTAATCGATTTGTTTGACAAGGTTATCTTGGCTACAACTGATAAGTTGTTTCTAAAAAATTGAAAAATATGGAAATCAGCTTGTAATTTGTATTCTGATAAACGCTGAAATAATATCATATTTAAAATAAATGTCTACTATCTTCATGGATTTTACAAATATAATGGGTTTTTAATTGTATAAAAACCTTCAACGTTTTATTTAAAATTTGAAACTGTCAATTATTATATTATAAACTCCATAACAAAGCAGAAAAATCAGTTTATGTCGTCTACTACTAATATGTACATTGCCCTCAAATCTGTAAGTTAAATGACAGAGCTACAGTTATAAGTCTAATAATTATACATATACACTATCATGTCAATCGCAAATGAAATTTTAGAATCTCTATGACATTGTAAAGGAGAAACAATGTGCAATACCTCATAACTAAAACAAAAACACAGTCGTTGTAAAATTAAGGTTACAGGAATTGCTGTGTTTAAGTTACAGATGCAAAAGTATAAAAATGTAAACGGTCTTTTTTGTAAAGTTTTTCATTTATGCCGATGTACTTTTTCAGCGTTCATTATACCTTTTGAATACTGGACTTTTTCGATTATAACAAGTTTCGATTTGGAGTCCATCGAAAAACAATAAATAGTTCAAATCACGTAAAAGACATATGAAAAAAAGTACTTCCTTAGCTAATGCCGCATGTTGTCAGTTAAATAATCATGTTAAATAAGGTAATTAGTTCAATATTACATTTACTTCAGTCGTAATGACGAAACTGAATGATGCAGAAGATGTCTTAACATTTATCCAATATTATATATTCTGTTTAAAAAGTTATTTATGCTTGTAATTAAGCTTGATGGGAGACAATAACATTGATGTTCTAAAAATAAATCCAAGTGATCCAATGTTATTAGTCGTTCTTTTTTTGGATAAATGTAATCCAACTCAATCTAAAAACTAAAATCTCGTGCATTGATAGTTGTATGAATTTTGAAACAAAAACATTACTTTTCCTAATCTGTTTTAAGATTTCCAATATAAATTCATATACTTAGCAACAGCTATCGCAACAAAGATCATGCATCAATAAAAGTAAATGATATAACAACAGAACACACGATGCAACGACATAAATTAGGATTACCGATTATTGATGTTTTCAAAACACAAAAGCAAGTAATGTGGATGTTTTAGGTGAACTAGGGAGATATAGATTTTCAGAACTGCGTCATTGTCAAATTTTCAAGTTTTGGTTGAAAGTATAAGTAGTGATAAAGATGAATTGAGATATAAAGTTTTTAAATTATTGTGTATAAATATTGATGTAAAGAAAAGAAAAAAATTGAAACAAAACTGGGCATTTAATATTAAAAAATTGCTGTGTAATATGGGAATGTGTGATGTTTGGTAGATTCAAAATACGTACATTATTCCATTTGATGTGCTGAAGCAAAGAATACATGATCAATTTTTACAAATGTGGTATAGTAATTTGAATTTATCTACAAATCTGGAAACATATTTATCATTTAAACAAATGTCTGGTTTAGAAAATTATTTAACTTTTATAAAATCAAGAGGCTTAGAGTTGTATTAACAAAATTTAGAATAAGCAACCCTGACTCAGCTATTGAGCGTGGTAGATATGATGGTATTGATAAAAAATTGCGTTTTTGAACCTCTTGCAACGTGAAAGTTATAGAAAATAATTAACATTTTTTATTGGTCTGTCCATTAAGACATCGATACTTACCAAAATATAATTGTCGTTGGCCTAATTTACAAAATATCTATTGTTTGATGGGGAATAAAAAGAAAAAAATGTTACCAATGTTACAGAATTTGTATTAAATGCGTTTTAGTTAAGATTTAATGTTGTGTAAAATATATAGTTGTATCATGTGCATAATGATTGTTGTTATATCGCTATAAACATGATTGTAATATGTTTAATGCTAATAAACTGAATTGAATTGATTTGATTATGCAATTCCCTATTCTGCACATACCCTTGAGTACATATGCAGTGTCTGTTTACAGAACAATTTAACATAAGTGTATTATCAGCACTTAATCAAAATATATAAAAAAATCTGCCAATTTTTGCCTATATGAGAAATCATAAAAAATCAGGTTTGTAGAAATCAGAATGTGTGTTTTGCGGAAAATTCCAATATTCTTTAGGAGAGAATTAGTGGTATTTACCATCTTAATACTAGGGTAATTAGTGTTGGTATTAGACGTTTGAAGTCCAAATTCAGAACACGATAAGTCGAAAATAGAGTCTTATCTAGACTAAAGTGAGATAAAGTGTCATGATATTGGTATCAAAAACACATTTGTCAAAATCTAGTATTGACATTACATCTTGTTTGCACCAACACATTCTTTACTGTCATTGAATTTTCTTCATCAGAAATGTACCCATTGATACTAGTAAACTGAATTATTGTTATAAGTTACATTTTGCTTCAGCAGTCTTTCAATTTTTGCTATACAGTAGAGAACTTGTCAAATGAAAAGCATCTCCCGCATTCTATAAAGTGATATTTTCGTCCCTTTGGACATGTAAAAGCCATTAAACACGACGGATAAAAACTGATGCGGGTTGTAATATTGACGTAATTTTACTGTCAGGATTTCTACATTTTGTCAAATAGTTCTGAATCTTATAAAAAGAGTTCTAGAATGAAAGGGGAAGATTTTAAAACAATACACCAGTACATGTCAAAATCACAATACCAAAATAAAGTAAAACTTTGCAAAACTTGCGAACTAAAATATACACGTGAATGTTAACCAGAGAAGTGAGGTCGGGCGTTCAGGAAGGGTAAACAATTACTGTTTAGTATTTTACCTTTAGACCTTAAGTCTATTAACACACGTGAGTATTTGTCAGACAATGATGCTGGATGTGTTTCAAGTCTAAGCACATATTGTTTAGCTTGTGCAATCGACACGAAATGATACCTTTATCATCTCAGGTTTAATTACAGATGCTCTAAGCAGTAGTGATGTAATCTTCAATATTATCCAACTAGATTGCACCAAGTTGCTAGACATTCACTAGCAATGCATCGTTTTGAAGTATAATACAGAAAAAACTACTTCCATGTCTTAAATCTTTAAATTCCACCGTTTAATAATCAAGGGAGAACTTATTTTAAATACAAATTTACATGCATCCAAAGTTCATAAAATTGTTATAATCACAGTATTGTTGATAAGTTTGATGTCTCTGTGTCCAGGATTGCCTTGGATATATTTGACGTCTCATAGTTCCATCTTCCTTTCACACAATTTTGATTACACACGTGACGGGTGTAGCTAGCTAAACAGGAGGTGCTTACCCTTCCGGAGCACCCGGCCTCACTTCCCTGGTGGAAGTTCACGTGTCTAACCTAACTTGTCAGTTCCAAAGTTTTTACTTTGCTTCTGGATTGTGATTCGGAAATGGATTAGTATGTTTGTTTTTGATTATAAGTTACTTGCTTTCAATTAAAACAAAAATCTGCTTCTCCTGCAAGTTATATTTTTAATACACTTTATTCTCACGAACGATATACTTGTGTTTTCACTCAAAGACTCATGCTGTTTAAATTCATTTTTACTGTTCTGATATATTATTATATAACCCCAAGAATACCATGAATGTCTTTTATACAAGACTCTCGTAGTATAAAAAGAGTATTACGTTTACCGTATCATCCTTTCTGAAACAAGGTTATTTACAATCAATTGTAGATAATATAATTAAGTACACTGTCTGGTTTTACTAAACATTGGGGAATACCGACCAATGGTTAGGTTTAGTTGGATAAATAATTTTATTCAGGTACAACTTGTGTTGATTAGACAATATAAATACATTAGCAGTCAAGGATAGCTGCAGTTTGCAAGAAAAAGGAACTTATTATGGACGAAGGTCGTATCCGATGTCTTATATTGCTGCTTCTGACAATATACGCGTATTAAATAAAAATACTTCATAGTGAAAGAAAAAACTGATGGAATTTTTTATGTTGGGTGTTTTAAGCCTTAGCAAAGTCTCTAAATCATATTACTGAACACTACCATTTTATTAAAAAGATGGGGTTAAAGTCCTATAGTTATCTTCCAATGTTGCAAACATAGAAATCCATGTTCAAATTTAAATCCCAAATCCCCAAAATAAAGTAAAAACTTTGAATCTGGCACAATATGTGAGACATGGGGAGCGAGTAGTATTTGCTTTTGATTTAGACATTTTTTTTAGATTCTTGTAATTGACTTTTTTCTATACTGCTGTCTGTTGTTGAACAATAAACTGTATCCCGTTTGTAAATATTTTCAGATGGAAACGTTTTTTTCCAACTTAAAGTCATGAAGTTTGTAATGGCCAACTCAACAATTAATTAATTTATTATCAATATCAACCCGTCGTATTTTATCGCATAATAATTGGGTCGGGGTTCACATGCTGAGAAATATATTAGGAGACTTCTACGTCTTCTCTAATATGATTGTTGATAAGTTTGATGTCTCTGTGTCCTGGATTGCACTGAATATATTTGACGTCCAAATATTCCATGTTCCCTTCACGCAATTTTGATTACATACGTAGCAGATGCAGCTAGTTAAATAGCAGGTACTTACCCTTTTGAAGCACCCGGTCTCACTTCCCAAGTGGAAGTTCGCGTGTTTCGCCTAACTTGTCAGTTTTTACTTTGCTTTCGGATTATGATTTGGACATGGATAAGTATTTTTGTTTTTTATATTTAAATCCGAAACATTGATAAAACAATGTTGAATGAAAAAAGGCAGCAAACTCGTTCCACGAAAGACCTTCAATGTTCATTTGAAAAGCTTCTGCGATATAGCCGATTGCCCACAATACATAATTTTAATGTTTCTATGTTTTGTACATTTTCTATCAGTAATGGCTGTCAATATCCGGGAAAATGCTATTCTTCCAATAATCATTATTTGTTTTACATTTCAGTTAAGTACTTTGAATCTTCCATAACGAGATTGATATAGTTAAAATCGTATTTTGTCTGATCGTTCCCTGGAACTAAGTGACGATGTAATATCTAGTTATGTGTTTCAAATGTTCGCTAAAGTTATAAATATGATAATAAGATCAAATACATTGAAAAGGAATATGAATATGACCTATTACAGTTTGTAGACGATCCACTTATCGACGATGGGTTTTTAATGATGCTTTCAATGATTTCAAATAAAGATGTTTTGCCAATATTTCAGCATTCATAGCAACATTTTTCAATGCGGAAGGAACAATAGAATAATATCATTATTAAGTGACATTGTTTCTTCGAGCATTTTGACATCGCAAAATTGGCCCAGAGTATAGCCTCTCATTGCTTGTGTGAGATCTTCAGTCGCGCAGATCATAGTAGAAAAATTGTCAGGTTTCTTCTTGGAGGTCGGTGTTGTTTTCCTAAGGATAAACAGTTTCTTTCACCATGAATTAATTGACGGCCTTGTAAGTGAAAGAATTGTGATAGAGGCATCAAAGTCCAGTATTCTACTTAAATGGTGTGTTCTTGGTTGTATTACTGCCATGTAATACAGATATAAAATGCATAAGATAACTCACCCTTGTCTTTGGTATGCAGGGTATCGTCAATTGGAGGTTTTTAAATTTTAAATCTGCGTAATAGCACAAATGATTGCATAATATGCTAGCAAGTTAGGCATTTTACTACAATATATTATTCAAAATGGCCGACCAAGGTATGTATTTTTTTATCAAGTGTAGTTGTAACGAAACATCAATATTAAAGTAGAAGGGATAAATTAAAACTCCTTTCCAACATATATTTATGGTAACTTTTAACAAAAATGATAGTGCAGATATGTGAAAATCACAAAAATATCCTCGGGCGGGGATAAAATTTCACTTAAATTGCTTGTTATTTTTGTATTACAAATACATCTCTTTTTGAGCTCGCATTAATCATGGTGACGATAATAAAAAGAAATTATAGACAACCAATGGTTTTAATCAATTATTAGATAAAATAATGACGTAAATAATACTGTCATGACTACAATTGGGTAGCTTATGGGTTTTAGGTTTGTATTAATATCTTCCATATAAGTACACATTTATTCATATTATACTTTCTACATTCTTCAATACCCTGCATCGTTGTAGTTTAATACCATCACAAAATTAATGTAATTAATTGATGAGGTTGATGTAAAAATATAACGTAGGTGTCAAATTACTCAATACAATTAAGACCCTTGCTCTCGTAAACCTAATAAATTACATATTATACAGTTTTATATTTACAGCACTAGACGGCCGTTTTGGAATACAATTCCTCATCAATAGTGCTTGGACCAAAATTATGAAATTAAAATTATTTTGAAGATGTTGAAAAGCTACCCAAAGGCCGGACCAAAATATATTTTACCAAATAAAGCTAAGGAAATACTTTGCATGAGGGAGTATACCTTAGTTTTTGAGAAATTTTATATTTTAACTTGCAGGAAATTTAAATTTATGAAAAAAAAAAATATTGTACAGAAGGTTCTTACCCTTTCTGGGCACCTGACATCACTTCACCGGTGAAAGTTTTCTAAACTTTTCTTACTTTGCATTTGGCACTATTATTGGGCACATTATTAGATAAATAATTTAGTTATTGCCTGAATGTAGCAATGGAGACTTTGTAATTATCAAAAACAAAGATACTGATCAATGTCCGAATCACAATCCAGAAGCAAAGTAAAAACTTTGAAACAAATTATGTTAGACACGTGAACAAATTTTGATTACCCTCACAGGTTTTATTCAGTTTGTTTTAACAATTCAAAAATCATATAAAATCAAACATAAATAAAAAAATGATCAGCACTTTTTATTACTTTTAGGCAAAATAAAAATCCAATAGGTGATATAGATTACATATTTATTTTCATTGTGTTGCTGAGATCACTCAAGCAACCCTCGCCATTAAAACTTTTTTGGCTCCATAGTTAATAAAACTGCAACCAGTTGTAGGTAGTCTTATGGTTTTTGAGCTCTAGTTTGTGGTATGTATTGCTTAGCTTCTTTTAAAAACTCTTTTTTTCTTTTTTATTCCAGAACCTAAATAAAACTATATTAATCTTTAAACAATATACGTTCTCAGTACCACAAGTGCGTTAATGTCAAATTAAAAGCTCTGAAGTTATATTTGAAATGTATTTATGTTTTAATTGATGAAAAAAGGAAAAATACGTGATTATGTAGTCTTCTCTTATATAAATCTTTTAATTATTGCTGCGTGCATTTAGTTTACATTGTTTAGTGAATAGAAATAGAAAATTGATAATATTTCCTCCTTTAGGCTGTTGATGTTGACATTTACTGATACCTTGCAATCAAATAAAATCTAAAGTCGCCTAAAGACAATATGTATAAATCTTTGAAAAGACATGCTTTCTTGAATAGCTAAAGCTGCTGGAAACAGGAGTCAATGAATATATTAAAACACACTGAACACGGGTTAGGCCAAAAGTTTATAAAAAACCTATCAACAATAGTGTAGTCAAGTATTGTTGGATGTTAAACTATCTAACTTATTTGCTTCTTACAAATGAAAATATTTAATATATGTTGAAAGGAATCAATTTCTGGTTTAGTTATGACTAATGAAAAAAACCATCAAAATAATAAAAATAAATAAATAAAATAAAGTTAGAGAAAACAATGTACATAATTCTAGTATTTGATAATTTTATAGCTGTGTGTTTAGAAGTTAAGAGTTAAGTAAAGTAAATTTACTAGTAGTTAGAATTCGATGAAGAAAAATGATTCAATTTTAAATAATCAAAAACAAACATGTCCGAATCACAATCCAGAAGCAAAGTAAAAACTTTGGAACTGACAAGTTAGGTTGACACGTGAACTTCCACCAGGGAAGTGAGGCCGGGTGCTCCGGAAGGGTAAGCACCTCCTGTTTAGCTAGCTACAACCGCCACGTGTGTAATCAAAATTGTGTGAAAGGAACATGGAACTATGAGACGTCAAATATATCAAGGGCAATCCTGGACACAGAGACATCAAACTTATCAACAATACTGTGATGACGGCCATGAAACTTTTTGAAGGCCTTGATAAGCCTAGGCTTGCAATTTGTTTAGCCAACAATTTATTTACAAGCAGCCTACTTCGTTGTACAAAGTCTCCGTAGTGAGAACAAGCTCTACTATAGTGTATTAATTGGGAAATAATTGCACCATAAGCAGGAGAAGCAGGTATATTGCTGCATAAAAAAGAAAAGTTGACAATAGAAAAATTTAAGTCATCACGTTTGTCATAAAGTTTTAAATGTAGCCTTTCGTGCGCGTCATCATTCAGGTATAAGTCCAAATATGAAGCAGAACTTGAGAAATCAGTCGTGTCTTTTATTTCAAGCTCACTAGGATAATTGACATTTACATAGTCTCCAAATTTAGGATTGTTAAGAGACAGAACGTCATCTATATATCTGTATGTTGAGTTGAATGATTTGGCGACAGTCTTCTCTCCAGATTTAACTAGGTTAATAAATGTGAAGATATACATTTAGCCAAGGGTTAAGTAAAGTAAATTTAGCTAGAATTGAAGGAATAAAAATGATTCAATTTAAATAAATGTGAAGAAATACATTTAGCCAACCTAAAATATACATGTTTAAATCACAATATTATAGGCAAAATAAAAACGTTGAAAACTGGCAAGTAGAAAACGTGAACTCCCACAAGGAAAGAGAGTCGGCGTGCTCCGGAAGGGTTAGTACATCCTCGTTTACTTAGTATACAATTTATTTCTGATTTAAATTGTAATCAACCATATACCAAATTAGCGTAATTTAATCTACATTTAGAAACAAAACGGGGGAGTTAACTATAATGTTGAAACAATCCCTATGTTATTTTTGTACTGTATCGTTACTTAATTAAGTAAAAGAGTACATGGCCAGTCATGCCAACATATTATTACAGCTACGTATATTAATTATTATGTTGAAAACTCCCTATACTATTTTTGAAACTGTATTGTTGCTAAATTAGACAAAAGATTATATGCCCAGTCATACAAACATATTATTACGGCAACGTATATTATGATAAATTAAAATAACAAAATGATGGTGTTGTCTCTACAAGGCTAATGATTTTGACATTTGCTAAAAATTGGCAACTCATGTTATTGCGTAAACACATGACCTGAATCAATTAGAATTTATCTAGTGACGTTTTTATATTCTTTTATTGAGAAACAAATAAGAATATAACAAAGATTGTTCAATTGACAAAGGCTCTGTAATTTTGGATACAAAAATATAAGATTGGCACAACAAATATGGCAAAGAGCGCAAGAGAGTCGACCGCCAAAACTGCGTGTTTGTGTCGTCATACTTTACTAAGACATAAAAAATTAATCTTATTTATGGATCAAAGAACTAATGATTGTCTATGTATTGTTTAAGACAATAGATGAAACAAATATATACCCTAAAAGATATAATTTACTATATATAAAGCCGATGTTATTAAAACATTAATCGTACAAACAAAGATAAGTACAAGCAACATGAATATTATAAACTGACAAGAATGATTTACATATCAATACATATACATGGACAATAACAATTGTTTACAAATTGCTCCAAAAGAGACAAGCAAGAGGAAACAAATGTATTTTGGGATCGCTGATTTTATATATGATATGATGGCACCGAAGTTAAAGCCTATTGTTCTAGTTGTAGCACTGATAAGGGTTCAAACCATTTCCCAACCAGTGGTTCATTAAAATGTTTCGAAGAAGAGGGCAATAAAGCTTTCATGTACTAACATTTAGAGTTATGTTTACATCATTATCATCATGTGAAAGTTTATCCATATATATACGAAATAGTTTTGTAGCGAAAGTGATATCTTAGCTTAATGATCTTAATGCTTCTTATATTTTTTCGTGAACTATTTGAAAAAAAAACAATATGTAGAGAAAAAATAAAGATAAAATATTGTTTTAGCTAAAAATTACGAAATGTTTAAAATTGCTGTTTTTTCAAAAAATTAATTTTTTAAGAATCTTTAATGAAATGACCAATTACAATATCTTAATATTCTTTGGATGGCAGTGTATGAAAGAAAAATATATATGGATATAGATATTTTCAAAATTAAAATTATTGTCAATATTATATGAACACTACATGTTGAAAAAAACAAGTGACTTTAAAATAAGCTGTTAATATTCAACATGAAGTAGAGTGTACAGTGGGGAAAGTTACAGAAACAACATGAAAAGGAGAACAGTTGACTTCCATGAAAGTTTATGGGTTTTCGGCATTGAAT
Source organism: Anadara kagoshimensis (assembly GCA_021292105.1). Lineage (NCBI taxonomy): Eukaryota > Metazoa > Mollusca > Bivalvia > Arcoida > Arcidae > Anadara > Anadara kagoshimensis. The sequence continues at coordinate 59,909,329 of CM037861.1, forward strand.
TTATCTTCTGCTTTCAGTTAGCATAAGCATGCTTGGAAATGTTTAAAATTGTATAGGGTTTCTTCAAACATTTGCTCGGAATCATATACCTTTTATCGTGTATTGCTATCCTTTCACCCAGGGATATTGCAGGGCTCAATTTATCAAGGCCCTCAAAAAGGTTTATGGCCGTTATCACAGTTTTGTTGATAAATTTGTTATCTCTGTGTCCAGGATTGCCCTAGATTTATTTTATGCTCCATTGTTCAATGTTTCTTTCACGCAACTTTGATTACACACGTGGCGGGTATAGCTAGCTAAACAGGAGGCGCTTACCCTCCCATAGCACTCGGACTCACTTACCTTGTGGAAGTTCATGTGTTTTACTTAACCTGTCAGTTCCAAAATTTTTACTTTGCTTCTTGACTGTGATTCGGACGTGGATTAGTATGTATTTGCTGTACTGCCAATATACATGGTCAAATGCACTTGTTACCTAATACTCATAACTCAAATTAATTAATGCACTTTCTGACCTTGTTTTTATTACAAAGCAATGGACAATCCACTTGGTCAAATATACGTGTTACTTAATAGTCCTAGCTCATATTAACCTACGCACTTCTCCTTAACCTTGGTTTATCGCAAAGCCATCGATTTTGTCACGTTGAGCTTTACCATATAAGGTACTACTAATTGAATCAATGATTGACATTTTATATGTCTTCTGATTCAGACTTGGAGATCCTGAACTTCTTTATCTTCTTATTGTATCTGATTCTTTGGTTCCTGTATATCTTTATTTGATCATCCCTTATTTGTTTTATTACCATTTATTGAGAAAACAGGAAATCAGATCAATGATATTGTAAAAATAGCCTTATGTTTGGTGCTACTTAGCGTACACATAAAATCTCGATGTTATATAGAATGACAAATGGCTTATATGTACTTGACATTGTATATTGAATTATTTGGCAGTTGTGTGGATTTCATGTTTCTATACAAAAGTAATTATTACAAACTTCAACTTCCAATAGGTAAAAAGGTTAATCGAGAGATAAATATATTCTTCTACATTTACTAATATTCCTTATTTTAAATTGAAAGAACGCCTTAAACAAATCATACACTTGTCATTCTTTTAAAATAACGAAAATAAAGATATAAATGTCATTAATTTCTTTGTGTTCTAACATATGTAATTCGGAACGTTTCGGTTTTTAAGTACCTACGAGATGCCTATTATATGATTGGTTAATTGTAATACACGATGTTAAAATCCGTGCCTTTATAAAATGCGGGTGTTTTCAGACGTGTCATTCGAGCTAGTTGGAAGAGAGTAAAAAGTTGAGTTAGTGTAAATGTAATGTACTAACGTAAAACCCACCCTCCCTACCCTTATTTATTATTTAGGCATAGGTGTCAGGTTTGCTGAATATATTGATTATCATTTTGATGACATACAATTTGTAATTTGTTGATTTTTTGAATATTATTACATAAACCTTGCAACTAATCACTTAAATTTGTTTGTGTTATTTATTCTTAGTTAGAAAAGAAAATACTTATTTTCGGAGGCACGTAGAAAAAAATTGTGTTGAACAAGTATTTGGCATGGATTAGTATGTTTGTGTTTTTTTTAACTTTATTAACACCTAGGCTTACCAAGGCCCTCATTCAGTTCCATGGACATGGAGTGATATTTTAATTTTCATTAATAAAGTGAACATCGGGAATGGAAGTCCATCGGAAAGGTAATATTTGGTCTCAATGTAGTTACAGAAAAACGTAAATTAAACTATCAATAAATGGATTCTAAAGTCGTCATTGTTGTATATAGGTCCAAATACAAGATATAATTATAAACTGTTATTATCACATTAAATAAATCATTCAACAAAAGAATACAAGAACATAATCATACGTTTTAATATAACCACGTCAGATAAATGTTTTTCTTGAAATCAGTTTATACAATGTTATATACAGTGGTTATCACAAACGATATTTGTCGGTCAGAATAATATTGTTTTATACCTGGTTGTAAAATAAGTCAGCATATGACAGTACTAATACAAACGTCAAATTGTCAAAAAGAGATTGGCAGTCGAAGGCTTGAAAAATACTATCTGTAGTGATAATACGGTTAAAGCCAGATATATCATAATAACAAAATTTGCTATATCCAAGTATTTGATTGATTAGCTTTTATTTGGACAATTAAATATAAACGTCTATATGAGTGAAATTACAAACCGTTTAGAAAAAATCAAGACAGATAAACAGAAATAATAACGTGTCATAAACAGATTATTATTCTTAGATTAAATATCATTCTATGACTATAGGCAATTTGATGTAACTGTTTCCATTGGGAGCCATTACAGGCAATCCACACAAGTAACTTGCTTAAATTACTTCTATCTAGCATTATATTACAACTATTAGTGTCTTATCTTATGCATAATTGCAATTTGAATAATAAAAACATTTTTGTTTTTTTATGAATACCAGGAAGAAAAGGATATTATTCAACCTTCTGTAGAAGAAGGGAAGAATTTTATAGTCAGCATTAGATAACGGTATTTGAATAACATTTCAAGTATCAAATTATCAGGCTAAGACTAGAAGCGGCACTATGTGTAATTTGATATTACCATTCCTATTGGGACCCTTAACAGGAAATTAAATACATATTATACCAATAAGTATTGACACAAAAGTATTTCACGTTTAATTGCAGCTATTTAACACTATTTTACAACAATTTTAGAATAATTGCAATTTGAATATATAAATATTGTTTTGATTTGTGATATCAGAGCATGTGTATAATCTCGTTTTGATATGACAACATCCAACTGACGTCGATATTTCGTACCGAATTTTAATGTTCCATTTTAAGATTAGATACAAATTCTATCTTTGAATGCCTATAGACGATATACATACATTTTCAGTTAATTGTGGTATCCTTTTGTTTAATTTTAATTTATGGAAACTTTTTATTGCTTTATGATTTATAATTTTTTTTCAAATTCATATTTTCGATACCTTTTTTTCAATATTTGCCTTCCCTATTGTATGGGAATTGTACATTTTGTGTTTTGTTTTAATTTAACTTGATGCACTAAATAGGTATTGACAACTTCACTGAAATACATTTTCGCTTGGGTAACAAATAAAGTAATTCACAAATATTCAATATCGACTTGTTTTTATTCTCTACGATTACTTAATTTTCATTGACTAATTATTACTAACATATTTTTATTTTACAACACTAGACGAAATAAAATTCATCATCAGTTGTGGTTGGATAAAAATGTGAAAATCCAAATTTTTAATGTTAAAACAAGGAAATTATGGATCGAAATGTATGTTGCCATATCCATCTAAGGCAATACTATGAACGATCAAGCATAACTGATATTTTGAGGAATTTTAAAGAATCTGAGTAGATAATTTTCAGAACAGTGCTTATAAGCCATACTCTGTATTGCTTCCTCGATTTTACGATATCCTCGGGGATGCTTAGTCAACTGACAGAGATACTAGCCAAAACGTTGTAAATATTACAAAAACTGGTACGAGACAGCAAACTTAGTTTCATATCAGTAGTGCTCGGTGAACAATTGTTTGAATCAAAATATACTTAAGATATTGAAATCAGCAAAATAGAAGGACCAAAATGACGCATATTTTAATTAAGGAAAAATATAACCAAAAGACAAAAAAAAAAAATCATGACCTGCACCTAAAATTATGAAGATATCGATTGCTTTCCTACTGTATAGAATGCTTTTAAATGCGCTTTCACAAAGACAAACATATCGCAAAAACAACAATGTTTTATCTTGCAACAATAAACCATAATTACACACCACAAGAAACCACAAAAACATTAATAAGAGAAAATAAAAATTAAATCGTAATGCAATCAGTTGATTCTATGTTTGAAAACATTAGCAGTGACAGGAATAAATCCCGTAACAAAGATTTAACAATAAAATGCACTTCTTATCAGCTTTTCCTTTGTTTAAGTGTAATGTTTAACTGTAAAACGTTTTAATGACCTCAGTGTTTAAAACACAAGTAGACAATTTAGTTCTAGAGATAGAGGATGTAAAAAGATATTTATCGATAGAAAAATATATTGTGTTTTCTGAATGTCTTACAATACTTGCTTTAAGTACATGATTAGAAGACTGTTCAAGAACATTGTTGCTCAAAAGCAGTGCTTAGAATACAATTGTTTGACTTCTTTTGTTTTTTCTAAAGTGTTTTTTTTACATAAGTTGTCGTGAAGTATGTGCATGATTTAGTTTTTTAAAACATTCAAATAAAGTAAAGAATTTAGTTGCCTGATGGACCAAAACCATACAGATAATTAAAAGTTTTGAAATATTTCATAGGGAAATACAATTAATTCTAGGTTGTCACTTTAGTATTTTCAATGCTTGTACTTGAAATCCATACTAAACAAATGAACGACACACACATATTGGCTCATCAAGTACTATTGTAAGCAAAAATAAACGCAAAGTTTATAAAGTGTTGTACTTTTACTGAACATCTCCGCATAATTTACTGCGAAAAGAAGTATTACTGTGCCGATATACGCTAGAAAGATTTACGGATAGATGGTAAGGACATTTTAATAGTACTCTCACTACCACTGATTATTGACTCCAATGTACGTCTTAGTTTCAATATGTTTTGGTTTCTTCCATGATGGACAGTTTCTTCGACTTCAACTTTTTTTTTGCATAAGATAGAAGTATATGCTGTCAGTTCACTACTGTATAAGAGGTAGATGGAAAAATTTTGGAGCGAATTGGTTCAATACATTAAAGCGTAGTTTAAAAAAAACCCATAAAGAAACGCTATTTGTAATATGTTTTTAAAGACGTTTCTGCAAATGTACATGCATAGAATTTTATTCAGAATGAAAGGAATATAGAATTATGGGACGTACAAATCTCTAAGGTAATTTTGGATACCTATCAACAACATTGTGATGACGGTAATAATTATTTTGAGGGTTTTATTAAGTCCAGACTTGGAACATCTTTAAGCCAACAATCTATGATAGTTTTTCGTTAATAAAAATACCTAAAAGCTAAATTCAAGCCCTTAACAGTAATTTGTCTGTCTGTATTCGATCAAGGCAAGTATTGACCTTATAAACCATTTGAAGTGGTAATTATGTTATCAACACAACAATATTACTAAAACAACCGCCATATTGAACACTACACTCATGAAATTCTATATATTAAATACTGTCAGAAATAATGGCTGGAGGGGTGCTATATGTATAGATGTAGTTGCTATCGTAAAAGACTTCCTGGTTCATTCTTTTCGTTCCTTGTTGTGATAGTATGATAAAATACCTTTGCATTAAATTGAATACATGTGAATTGGTATTTCAAATACGTGGGTAGTCAATTCAAATCGGACCTGAAAGTAGTAAATTTAAGTTATTCATCTCCATTAAGATATATAAATTACGTTCTATCTCTCAACAATGGCAAATGAGGAGAATGTAATCGAGGCACAATGAGCCTGCAAATAAAGATTCTTTAGGCTTTGCTCATATTTGAACTCATAACTCAATTGTAACACCCACAAAATGCTACATTAGAAGCTCTATGAGAAACAGGACTTATGTTTCTATTGTCAACTTTCTTTTTGTATGTAGCAGCTCCTGCTTATAAGGAATCTGTTTAACACTAAATACGCTGTGATAGAGCATGTTCCTTCCCACATCGGAAACTTAATACAACGAAGCAATCTGCTTACAAATAAATAATTTACTTAAGGGTATTGCAAACCTAAGATTTTCAATTCCTAACAATTTTATGGTTGCCATCATAATATTAGATGTCTCTAAATTTGAAATGTTCTTAAATATAATTTGTACTTTTTATACACAATTTAGTTTAAACTCTTTGTGAGCGTAGCAAGCCAAACCGGGTAATCTTTTCGGAGCACACGACCTAACTGGTTGGAAGATATTAGTCAGTTTCCAAAAAAAATGTTTTTTAAATTGTAATTTGAGTCTGGATCGCAATATGATTTTTGTAAAAAATAAAATTCACAAATTTCAATCAGGAATCCCTTGTATATTAGAACCAACGCTGCCTTATGAAATTAGTCGAAAAGTCGTTCTAAGGGAGTGCTTGTACGTTACTAAGCAGATGTTTCACAAATGTGCAAATATATACATGAGTATATTTACTTGCTGTATTTTTCTTTTCTCATTCCAAACAAAAATAGCAAGACAAACCAAAACACTTAAAAAAGAAGCCGACTGTTATTTACATTGAATGGTTTAATTTATAGTGCATATGTTTTCAAATACGAGTCTTAAATCAAAGTATTTACAAAAGCTTGTCAGTGCCATTTTTAAGTTATTTTTATGAAAAAATCGAACAAACGATTTTTAATCAAACTAATTTTTAATTGTTCTTACTAATCCATGTCCAAATCACAATCCAGAAGCAAAGTAAAACTTTGGAACTGACAAGTTAAGTTAGACAGGTGAACTTCCACCATGGAAGTGAGGCCGGTTGCTCCGGACGGGTAAGCACCTCCTGTTTAGCTAGCTACACCCGCCACGTGTGTAATCAAAATTGTGTTAAAGGAACAATGAGACGTCAAAAATAGCCAGGGCAATCCTGAACACCAAACATCAAACTTGTCAATAATACTGTGATGACGGCCATAAAACGTTTTGAGGGCCTTGATAAGCCTAGACTTGCAATATCCCAACAATTTATTTGCAAGCAGCCTACTTCGTTGTACAAAGTCCCCGTAGTGGAACAAGCTCTACCATAGCGTATTAATTGGGAAACAAATGCACCATAAGAAGGAGAAGAAGGTTATTGCTGCATAAAAAAGGAAGGAAAGTTGAAGTCATCACGTTTGTCATAAAGTTTCAAATGTAGCCTTTCGTGAGCGTGATAATTCAGGTATAAGTCTAAATATGAAGCAGAACTTGACGAAACAGTCGTGTCTTTTATTTCAAGCTCACTAGGATAGATGACATTTACATAGTCTCCAAATTTAGGATTGTTAAGAGACAGAACGTCATCTGTATGTTGAGTTGAATGATTTGGCGACAGTCTTCTCTCCAAATTGAACAAGGTTCTGCATTAATTCTGCTTCATAAGTATAAAGAAACAAATCAGCAAGCAATGGTGCACAGTTTGTACCCTTTAGTATACCGATTGTTTGCTGAAAAACTATATTACCAAACACAACAAATATGTTATCGATCAAAAACTTCAACATTTTGTTGATGCTATCTTCAGTATATTTTTGTTTGGAATCCGTATGATGCTTGACAAAATAACCAGAATCCCTATTCAGCACCAGATATTTGTATCTTGGCTTACCGTTTTTGTAAAAAAGACAAGTGAATAATTTTTTAAGACGTTCTTTCAATTTAGAATGAGGGATAGTGTGTATATTGTAGAGAAATCAAATTTTTATACTTTTTACATGAAATAAGGTACATGTATTTGAAGCAAATGTTCAAGTAATTCTTTAGATTTTTTGAATCCACATTGGTTGATTCAGATGTAGAATATACTTTTTCTGAATAAGACTGAAGACCATCTTTAACGATTGTCAAAATTTGTGTTAGAGTCACCGATAATGATTTAGTAGTACATTTAAATGAGCCTGCTATATATTATAATACACTATAAGCAGGAGAAGCAGGTACATTGCTGCATAGAAAAGTAAGTTGACCATAGAAAAATTGAAGTATAAATATAAATCATTGAATACAAAATGTTGAAGATACTCTATTGTCTCATGAGAAATCATATAATAAAAAAAATTTCCATTGAAGATAGTCATTGGCTATTTCTATCCTGTATGGGTGTGCTTGCAAATTAAAGCATAAACCACCTTTGGTGGCGTCATGAAAGACAATTGCATGAAGTCATCATGCAGCAAAAGGAGACCCAAGTTTTCAAAATTTAGAATTTTTGAGTGTGTAATTTTTTTTCTAGGAGTTTAAAAAAAAATAACTGTGTTTTGCAGTTTATACATTTTGTATAAACTAAAATAAAGTACATTCATTCCAAAGGTGTTAATTATTTTCAGTAAAATGTTGAATAAAAAACAAAATTTTACTTCATGGCCTCGATGTCTATGTAAATCGAATTTGTAGCCATATATTGGCATAACAACAGAAAAAAAGATTCATTATGATGTTTTCGATGTAGGATAGGGAAATCTTACCCTCGGGGTTAAATATTTTCGGTCAGTGACCCCGCACGCCACGTCTCTGACTGAAATTTTCATCCCCTCCGGTGAGATTTCCCCATCTTACATGAAACTCATAATGGATTCTTATATTCCATATCAAATGATATTTGTTTGAAACTTTCATGCAATAATTGATTTAAATAATGTGTTGATTTTTCTTCAACATAATAAATATTGAAATGAGATTTTGTGCTCGCAACTAAAAATATTTACTTGAATAAAAAAATTACCAGACAAAAAAATATAACCAACAAAAACTATACTATTTATAGTTCTTTACGCAAGATCCTTAGGTAAAGTGTTAGCATCATCATTTAAACTTTTTTTCTTAAAATAATATTTGCTTATCGTAATTGTTAATACAGGGGTCAAAGGTTTATTGTGAATAACATTTTACTTTGCTCAAGGAAAGTTCTCATAATAAAATCGGAAATGTTAAGCAATTTACATTTCATGGATCGTTATTAATTGTTTTGAAACTGTGTTTCTGGTTAGTCAAGCATTTCTCTAAGCGTTTCTTGTATTTGCAATTTAGAGCAAATGATTTCTTTTGATTATTGATTAAGAAATTGATTGAATAGGGTTTGTGTCCCAGTCAACAATATTCCAATTATATCGATTCTTAACCAACTGTAAGTGAAGTGGCAGAAAGTGTGACCATTGCTGCGCGCTTAAGACAAGGTGCAAAGACAGTTCTTCAACATGTACGCCTGTCATGACGCGGGGCATCGGGTTTTAAGTTTTTTTTTCCAAGGACCTTGTGACCTTCGTTCCTAAATGCCGAGTGGTTGGCGAATAAACTCACTACCCTTTCACTAAGTCTTGGTCAGACCCGGCTATGTTCCAAAACATAGAAACTCCCACATACCGTAGTGGTAAATTATGTTAATGCAGTTTGTATTTTAGACAACGTGTTTATATTAAATCGACTAGACTGAACAACATTAGATATATTATACTATATATAGCAGACATACTTGCAGTGACATGTTTGTCAAACAAGTCGCATTCGCAAAAAATAAAGTAAAAACAAGTTTCTTTAATAAAAGGTGAAACCGTAGACGTCGGCGAAGAATATATAGGCAAGGTTTTCTCGGTTAAAATATAAAACACGCATTCAGCAGGTAGATATTAATTTTGATCTTTAGATCAAAGCTTGAATTCAGATATTAATAATACATAATAATAATTTCTTTGCTTTTGAAATCTAATACACGAAAGATAAATGTTTACTTATATATAGAATATATAAAAAATATGTTCCAGACAAAAATTAGATATTGTTACTGTTTTTGCCATTTTAATTATGAGCAAATTATTCCCATGGATACACTGGCTTTAGATCTAAATTTTTCTATAATAAACATTGTCTACATTGTAAAATTCAAAATCGTAATGTTGATTTTTTTGTAATATTTGTTTTTTATTGCCTCAGACATTAAATAAGGTCAAGTGGCAGGTTTGGGGCCACTGGGTTCACTTGCCGGGTAACATTTTCATACAGGTATAGTTTTAAGCATTATGAAACATACATTTACACTATACATCATGATGGTATAATTTTATTATACTGTAACTTATACAATACTAAAACTACAGTCACGTTAGATGGAGAAATTGAATCATTCATCAAAGATATTTATCCATGGATCCAAAAATTCCAAAAATTTGGCATAAAGATTATTTTTATTGCAATGATCTTTTCGATATCAAGTTGATATTTAATACTAATTTTCCAAGTAATTAAATTTGGTATTTTTTTTTTATTAATTCTGCACTTATATATGCAATGTCTGGTAGTTAAAAGTAGAAAATGTTGAGGTTAATATTTCTTTCTCTTTTTGGTTAATAATTCCAAAGATAAGATAAATATTAATTAAGCGCTTTATTTTTTATATATAAAATCCTCTATCCAAAAGTTGTTAATTATCTCACATTACCAAAACATATGCTCTATTTTTTTCAGTTGTATTGTTACAGAAGGTACAAAGATAATTATCTCTTAGTTAATTTTGAAGAAATAATCATTTGTAGAAATTATTCTTTGGTTTATCCTGTATTGAAACCATTGTAATTTGGTATTTTTACAACTTTTAAAGGGGGTAATATATAGTGATATCCAGTCAATATCTAGAATAGATTTTCATTTTTTCTTGACTTATGACAGTTAGATTGTTATTATTAAAAACATTGTTAAAGTCCTTACTCCCTTTTTTACTTTTTAGAACTATTCTGAAAATGTATAGTATATCAACTTGTAATATATTGACTGGTTGGTTTTGTGTTCAATTTTTTAATATATGATTCAATGGTGGTCTTTAAACCAAGATATTCAACAAAGTTTGACCTGACAGCAATTTACCTGCTAATAAATTCTCTATATGAAATTATATTTCCGTCTTCATTAAGTAAATCTTTTATGAAATATATGCCACTGTCAGACCAAGCCTGAAGAATACTGGACTATTATTTATACAGATATCCTTATTGAACCAGATACTTACATCTTTAACATCATTTATATTTTCAGGTTTGTGTCTCATAGACAAAGAGTTCAAGGCATTAAAAACATAATTCCAAAAAGAATTATTAAAACTTGTGTTTTGTTTTATTAAAATAATCTTTCCATACTTTAAGAAAATGTGATTTTTTTGCTGTTGTTTTGCAGAATAGCGAAGATAATGACAATTCAGTGAGCTTACATGTACAGGTCCATTCAGAAAATTTGGACATTCCCATTTATTACCTTTGTGAAAGAGCAATGTCGATGGTCTTAGTACTTGGTGTTTTGTAAACTTATATTTGTTGAAAGAATTTTTTATATACTACCTAGAATGTTATTTAAATGACATAATTGATAAAAGTTTCAAGTTTTTAGTGAACAGTGAGTGATAAAAAAAATGAAAATATTTGGGAAAAATCCTATTTCTTCAAATATGGACTTAATAAATAGAAAATACTGGAAATGACTTTAAACATAAGTTTCAAGTGATTATTAAACACTTTCTAAGTAAAATATGTCATTTTATCTGTTAAAATTCCTTGTATTGAAAATACTAAAATATTTAGAAATACGGTAAAATTGGATTTTTGGTTAGTCTATTTAAATTATTTATTTTTCGTATAACGTCCATTTCCTACTGCAAAAAGATGTCTTACAGAATTATTTGATATAGAAAAAACATTGTTACTTATGTTGTGGAACAGATGTTCTCATTGTTTATACTCATTTTTGCAAAAGGACAGCCGTTTTTGTGTCTCGAATATATAAAGGAGATAACAGTCTTTTGCGATTTTATTGTGTCCAGTTGCATCGATTAAATCTAGTTGTATGTCACCTGTAACCAACTATAAAACAAATCATTGATAAAGCATGTCAAAAATCGTTATAACAAACGCTATGAATCACTTTTATGGGGTGTCCAAACTTTCTGGATGGACATGTATATAACATCTAAGTGTTTGTTTAAATCTCACTTCAATTCCTACACTGCCTGATTCTAAAAACGTTAAGGTTATTAACTTGAGTTGGGAGGGAACATATACACTCCAAAGGTTTTAAGAGGACAGTCAATAGTTAAAATGAAAATTTTGCATGGAAGTGAAGGAAGTAAGGATAATTTGGACAAAGAAAACACTGTATCAAATACAATACATTCTGAATATTGTTCCTAAAATTATCAAAAGTTAAGTAAAACCTGATGTTTAGACAAGCAAGTTGTCGGGGTTTTTCGAATTATAGCAGTTTGAGTTATCGAAGTTGCATTTATAGTTTATAAAGAAAACCGGTCGGGACAAAATAATGACTTCGAGTTATCCTTGGTATTCGAGATATCGAAGTTCTACTGTATTGTGATTCTTTCGGCAACCTGTATATCCTATTTCGTATTTAAACAAAAAAAAGTAAGTGCTTATTTTGATCTTATCTTGATTTTCTTTCGTTTTCTTTTTTATATTTTATTGAATTAAACAACTAAATGTTCATAATTGAGATGAATTCCTATTGAAAGTAATTGTGTATCATTTACCTCCCTTGGTTTTCTTTATTGCAAAAAGAAACAATTTGTCACGGTTTTTTTTAAAGGTTAATGCTTTAAAATGTTTCAAAACTATCTCTCAATACCTGTGTTGTTCGAATTATAATCTAAACTCAAAGCAAAATCTGTGAAAACTGGCATATTAAGTCAAATACTTGCATTTAAACCAGGAAAGTTAGGCTTGGTGCTCCACCAGAAAATCCTACCTTTGTAGTGCGATTATGACAATGTGCAGGGACGGTTCTTCAACGTGTATGCATGTCTGACACAGGTTCTCAAATCCACCATTACCAACTTATGATTATAGCTCTCAAACAAATGAGTTAATGTATTGATAATTTTTTCTTTTCGAGGTTTTAGTCTTTCACAAACTACTTATTTGATCAGTCACTGACCAGACTGATCAACATACGATATATTATATTTTATCATATGCTTTGTAATAAATACGTAGTTTCTGTGACGTCATCCATATCACCGACTGCACGTGTGCGGTCGGAAAAGTCGTATCACCGGTCTGATATCGATATCAGACCGGCTATTCGAAAAAAACACTATTCAATCTATATCATAGAAGACCCTTCGATGGCATCATCATGAGGCCTTATAAAAGTTCGTATGATGAGGAATATGTGGAGGAAGAATTTGGATTAATGTATTTTTCGTCAAGTTGAATTTTTTGTTATATTTAGGGTAAATGTCTGTCATGCATGTTTGCTCTAAATGGTGAAATTTAAAGTAAATGATAAACAGAATAAAACATGGTGAAATCCATATCATATGCCATATCAGACCTCGACCAATATCAGACCTCGGACAGGGAGGTCTCTGTCAGATATGACATATGATATGGAATTCGTCATGTTTTATTCTTATATATACAGTGGACATACTTGCAGTAACATAGTTGTCAAACAAGTCGAATCCACAAACGATAAAGTAAAAATAAGTAACTTTGATAAAAGATGCAACCGTAGACGTCGGTGAAGATAAGATAGTGTTCTCGGTTAAAATATAAGACACGAATACAGTATTAAGATATTAAATATGACCTTTAGATCAAAGGTTTGAATCAGATATTAATAACATATATTAATAATTCTTTGCTTTTGAAATTCAACACATGGAAGATAGATGTTTACTTATATATAGAAATAAAAAAATTATGTACCAGAAAAAAATTGAGAGTGTTACTATTTGTCTTTAGAATATAATAAGAAAATAATGTTATTTCACAGAGACTACGTATTTGATTTGAACAACACACGATTTAATAAATATTGTCACCATTATAACATGGTAGTGTTTGTTTAAATCTCACTCGGACAGTTATAGTTTGAAAAGTGTCAGGTCTCTTTCCGAAAATCGGTTGTTGTCTTTGGGTACAATGGCTTACACATAAATTCCGAAACTGACTGCTTCTATATTTTTGTCAAAAATGTTAATGTTATTTAGTTGAGTGGGGTGTAAACATGCCACTGTATTCAATAGAATGCATTCCCGAATAAAGTTTCCTAAAAAAAGTAGAAGCTACAGGAAACCTGATGCTTTGGTAAGCATATATGATTTAGATTTTTAAATTTTTATTCCCTTTTTGCTATTTAGACAGATGCAAAACTTGAGTTCTGTTCCAAGTCATTGAAAAACATTTGTTGCATGATTGCATAACTGTACACAAGATAATAATATGATAAAGATTTATAAAGGGTAGGAGTAATTGTGCTTAAAAAATTATGCCAAACATTTTCGCCTTAAGCTAAATATTAATGTCATTGAAAATCGTTCCATCATTGATTTATAATTGACAAACTTGTCAAGTTATAAACTATAGTTAAGGGCTCTTAAAAATTCCTTTTTGATACTTTAGAAATAGATATGTAACCTAAAATAATGCTAGTAATAAAAATGATATTCATTAGTCTTTAATAGTTGCACTAATACCGAAGCGACTTTTGAAGAATCTTCATTCATTCCAGTAAAATGATACACTTTATTTCTACAATTACATCGTATATTAGTACCCTACATAAACCCCGTGATATCAAAATGTTACATTGTACGCATATTAAAACTTTCATCAATCTAATTATAACATAAGGGAATCAGTTTGATTTAGGCATATTAAGTAAGTTATTGAACATTTTATTAAGATGGGTATCCAACTATCTTGTAATGATTCCAGATGATTTAATTACCAATTAGAGATAATGAAATAATTGTGCCAAGAAAGCTAATTACGTAGGCTTAACAGTTGAAGAAAACATCATTAAGCTTCAGGGCTTGGTTGTTTAGTACACAGTGTTGTGTTACGAACAGATAAGCCGTACTCACAATGTTTACAGAGGATGTGTACTGTTAACAGTTGTTCTGATTCCACGTACGTAACTAATGGCAGATATCAAAATAGCATACTTATGAACTTTCAAATTTTTCCTCTTTTACAAAAGGTCCATAGGTTTTTTCGCTTACTTTAAGATATATCCGCATTCATTTGCAGTTCAAATAAATAAAAGGATTTCCAAAGTTAAGTTTTCGAAAACTTCTCCGGTTTTTGATAAGAACTTCCCATAAATTAAAGTTTTTCTCTACAGTTAAGTCTTATTGTTCACAAAAGCCTAGAATAGTTCAGATTACATACTAATTATCCTATGAAAAACTGTTGTATAAAAGATATGAAATTTAATTATAGCTACCCCACAGCCTTCTAAACGTGGAAATTTTACAATGTACAGCCCTTAACAAAGATTTTAATAGAAAAATATGCTGCTTAGCTTAACATGGTTTATCTACCATAGTTATGATGTTATCTCCAATTTTGAGCTGCAAATCTTATGCAACCATTTTAAGAGTTTTTAAAAACGAACAAAATTGAATGAAAACTGATATGGCAAAGAAACGCAAATATGGGTTTAACGATGATCAAGAAGGCAAAACTTCCGTATCACGGACAACAAAATGTTTGACGGGAGGAAAAACTATGCCTGGGTTTTTCGTAAATATGGAGATTGCATTTAGCTATAATTGAGGCTCATGCAAAGGGATTTGTTATCTAAAAAAATGAAAGTTCTTTGTTTTTGATAAGTAGGCCAAATAAATCTATGCCAAGGTAGTGATTTCTCATTCAATGGAAAAGTAAAGTTGTTGAAAAAGAAACATATTTATAAATATCTGACAAATTTTAATTTTAAAGAATCAATTTTTTTTTACCAAAATATGGGTCAGTGTTCAACCTGTCTTGATAATTAACTGGAATCAAACATGGGAAATCAATTGCGAGAATCGCCTTTCCGGAAATTCTGCATTTAGGATCCAATAGTCGAGGTTTGCATAAATTAAAAACTACTTGTATTAATAATATTATAGCTTAAATGTGTTAGGTCTAACCTTTGTGAATTAGCCATTATGATTTAAGTATAATGTGTAAAACCTACAATAATTTGGGGAAATCAAATAATACTGTATATAATTTTAAAATTGTTTCTTTTTTGCACTCGCTCAGTTAGAAAGTCAAGTTTTTTTTCAAATTTAGCGGGTGTAGCTAGCTTATTAAAACGTAATAGACGTTAAGAAGCATCAGATCTAACTATTCCGGTGAAATTTCACGCGTTTAAACTAATTTTCTAGTTTTCAAATCTTTTATTTTGTATTTGGGATTCTTATTTGAACATATGTTGGCATGTTTTTATTTACCTTCACAATCCATCTATCAGACGAATGAAAACAAACATATAACTTTTTGGTTTTATTATGTTTTGATTTACTTCACGATTTCTTTTTTTAAATCAAAATTAAAAAATAATGAATATAGTTTATGTCATGTCTTCACTCGTTTCATTGACTATTGATTTATATTTGTATCTTTGGTTGCGTTTGCTGTTGCCAAGAAATGTTTTCAGTTATTAATTTCTATCTTCTATATTTCTTAGAAGAAAAGCATGATGTTATGCATTAGTTTTTTGTAACTTTTCCTACATATTCCTGTCATAGTTTCAAATGGCTAAATAATAAATGGCATCATCGAACAAACAAAAACAACTATCGCTTATGGAGTTCGCCGTTACGTATTCGATATTCCTAAATGTTTGCTCGAATGTTTTGAAAAACATTAACGTCACGATTTTCTAAAAAAAATTCTTTATTAAAGATTTGATTGCATTTCAAATGGATATCTGCACAATTACGTCAGTGGATATCACATGCTACAGCGACGCAGCTCACTAACTTTTAATTATCAATCTATATAGAATGCATTTAAAGTTCCTAAGAATAACTTTGACTTTATTGTTTTTCCTTTTTATTATTTTTTTATTGAATCTAACAACTACAAATACATAATTGAGATGAATGCCTATTGATAGTCATTTTGCATCATTTACCGCCCATGGTTTTCTTTATTGCAAAAAGAATCAATTTGTCACGAAGTTTGTTTAAATTTTTTTGCTTTAAAATGTTTAAAAACAATCTTTCGATACATGTGTTGTCGAAATCCTCATCGAAAATCAAAGTTAAAACTTTTAAAACTGACAAATTTAGTTAAGCATGTGCATTTAAGCCAGGTAAGTTAAGCCGGGTGCTCCACTAGGCTTAGCAACTTATAATTAGAATTTCGAAAAACAATTTCTATGAACACTCAAATGTTTTCCTGAATATCGATATTTGTAGCTAACTTTAATTTATAGTTTTTATAGTTGTAAATAAAGTAAACTGGACTACTATATTTGTTTTATTAAAATTATAATACAAATGCTTAAATAACAATAAAATGTAAACCTGATGATCATTTTTAGGAATCCGGATCAATCATTATAAATTGCGAGAGGCTACATTTTGTACTTTTTAAAATGTCGATGTTTTTACACAACAGTAGTTAGCTGAACTTTGTTATGTCTGTAAAACTTACATCTTGTTCTTTATACATCAAAGGCGATCGACAATTGATTTTGACTTGATATTTTATAACTAAATTTCGCATCCATTCTTTCTCTGTTTTAATATACAGTTTCTTTTGATCTTTCATACTCTTTTATATTTTTGCATCGAATATGAGATATAATGCATTCCATTATAGATCCAGTGTTTATCAAACTCTTTATCTGTCAGTTAAAATCCTTTACGATGAGAAAATTGTCTAGATCATTGCCGTTCGAAATTGATTTAAATTTATAAAAAAATAAATGATTTTGACACATGTAATACAAGAAAGTAAATATATTCTTTATAATATACTTATATTTAGTGTAGTATTTCCCTTGATAATCAAATTGTGGACATGCACGATAGCATAGAATAACCACCACACCTGTTCGGACCTTTCGGGTCCAATTTTATGTTAAACGTGTCGCGTTTAAATTGATTTGATAGTTTTCAAAGATTTTACTTTGGTCTTTAAATTCTGACCGATTGGTATCATTGTGATTGATTATTGAAACCTGAGGATTATGATAAATGTTGGAAAGAATCTAAGTAGTTAATGTTAGAAAATTATTTTTTTAATGTTTCATAAATAAAGTATAAGTTCTGCATTTTTGTCGGGAAGTTGCAATATTCTGGAAAATAAAAATAAATGATATTTTATTGTAATTGTCTATATTCATATGTACTTTTAATGTTATTATCCCGAAATATAATGTATCATTTTTCATACTTTGTACATAATTAATTGCATAATACAGTAGTTCTGGATCATTCCTCATTTTTCCATATATTGTACTTTATTATAAATGATAAAAGAACCATTAGGATTTCGAAGGTAAAATTTATATACCTTATGTATTGGTTACGGCAAGCAAAGTTCAGTATAAAATTCTAATTATGTATTAAAATATATTTATTTAATGTTTGCAAAAAATTGACACAGATAGAGAAAACAAGGAAATGAATTTCATTACATAAAACATATAGTAATGCATCATGTTACGCGTGCAAATGTCAACACTTGGTCTCACTTCCCTGTTGCAATTTTAGGTGTTTAACAAATTTGCCAGTTCTCAATTTTTACTTTGCTTTGGAATTTTGATTTTGACGTGGATTAGTATGTTTTTGTTTGTTATGTTTTTATAATGATCATCATAAAATGTAATTACATGTTGTTTAAAATTAAATTATGCTGCTTCATTTTCCTTTTGGGCGCATAGGACATTGTCAATTAGTTGTTTCTTTTCTGACTATTTCTTTATTATTGAAATGATATATAAACAATGTGCACATTTAACGTACTTTTTCAACCGCAAGTAGAGTAACCAAGAACATTTTTCAAAATAGGAAAATGAAAAAAAATGACATAATACGCTTGTTGTGAATTTGCAACTTTATTTAACTTTTTTGCTGATTTCATTGCATTTCATATAAAAACACATTTGTTTAGCATCAAATAGAGCAATTAAGGCTGTAATTACGAATGAACAAATTACATATACTCTTGTTGTTGATTACAAATTTATAACATTTACATTGTTTTGGTTTGATTTGATTTGATTTTGTCTATATTTTAATGATATATTTAGTAGAGCAATCAAGAACAGGTTTTTTTAATATATGATTGAAAATATGATAAATTACTCTTTGATATGTTTATTTATTTCTTATATTATGTTGGATTGATTAAATTTCGTCTATATATTTAAATGAAAGACAAATAATAATAATAATAATACTAATAGTAAATTGATTGAAATATAAAAACCGCACTCCAAAATCTAAGTATTCGACGACATGTCGATGAATCAACAACAGGCTGTAACAACATAATTGAAAAATTACACTTTTTTGTTCATATGCAAATCTATTTTTCCATTATCTTGGCTTGATTTAATTTCAGTTCATCTGTACATTTAGAAGAAATATAAAACCACACCTTTATCACGGCTTCTAGACATCAACTAGAGCAATCAAAAACAGGTTAAAATAAAATAAATGAAAAAAATGAAATATTTCTCTTGTTGATGATATTCAAAGGTATGTTCTTTACATTGTATTGATTTGATCTGATTTCGTTTATATTTCAATGAAATATAGAAAAATTACTCACCTATATATTAATAACAACGTCAACAACATTATTATTAAAAGACGGATTTCTCCTGTTATATGATATGCAAATTAATTGTTTTTTCTTTAATTTCATTTCATTTTGTCTATATATTTAAAAAAATATTTTTAAAAAATCGCGTACCTATATCATAATTTCTCGATATCAGCCAAAGTAATCAAAAACATGAATGGAAAAATGGTAAATTACTCTTTGTTGTTATTCAAATCTATTTTATTTTATCATATGATTGATAACGGACTATATATATCAAATTAAAAGAAACACCGCAAGAAATGGGAGATTTAAATGTCTTTACGCATGTTGAAAAAATTGTTTGAATTCAGCTGTGTGGGATTCTTTTTTAATTTTAAACATAAAATATGACTATAACATTTCTCATCAATCAACCAAAAAGTCTTTAAAAAGGTAGTAAACAATTAGAAAAGACACCTGACAGGAAGTACGGGAATAAACAAAAAATTGTTTGAAAAGGAGAAAAGTAATTAATTCTTATACTGCATTCACTTGGAGTTAAAAAACAAGGCTGCGGTAGTCTAATGGATAAAACGTCAAACTACAAATTCAGGGTCTCTGGCGAATATATGGGAAAGTGAATTTTCCTTTCCGTTTGGTCATTACTTGTTCACCTGGTGTCAGTAAAATTGACTGGGGGATTAATACGTTTGTTTGCGGCATACTGACTCGGTGAACTAGCATCTTAAAGTCGTTCTATGTGCATGCTGGTACAAGGCAGACCATTAAACACACTTGCACTTCACGTGCATATACAAATTTGCTCATAGATTAATTCATGGAGATTAAAACAAAGTTCTCGTCGCAAAAAGCTAAAAAATTGCTGAAGTGGCGTTAAACAACATTTAACAACAATTTGAAACCTAACACATGTAAGAGCGTTAACTCTTTAGAAAAGTTTTTGTTTTGGCGTGAAGTTTATCACACGGACCAAATGTTTTTAATATAATTCTGGCTATGTTTCAATCAAACGTAGACTCTAGTTTTTTCATATAAATGTCATGTTTAAAGGTTCAACAGGGACCATTGAAACAATCATATTGCTTATTTGATATTGTGAGCCCATCAAAGATACATAATGTGTTATTTCGTTCTTCTCTATCGAAAATGTTCGTAACTGTGAATGTTGATATCCTCATTAAAGCTTTATTATGTACAATTATATCATTTTATTGTTATACATTGGATTGATTACATCATACAAACTTTAATTTAAAAATCTAATTACTCAATTAAATATAAATGAGCAAACTAAATGTTCATTGTACGATCGTTAAATGTTTCATGTTAACAAAAACAGTAAGAAAACAAGAACTATTTTATTGATAAGCAATTTACTGTTTTGAGATAACCATGTTAGAAGTGATAAAATTTCATTTTATATTTAAATAGTCATTAGAAAGTGATTTTAACAAAACAAACATTACGCTGCTTTTTGCATTGAATAAAAAAAACAATTGTACAATAACTAGAACAAACAAAAACACTACAAAATATTAAAGCTATACTTTACGCGTTTTTTCTATTAAACAATTGGAAAACACAATTACAGTAGAAAACACATTTTCAATCAAGACGTTTTATTTATATCGAAACGTTACGTGCTATAGAGAAGTGGAAGGGATTTTTACCTTTTGTTGAGTGCTAAGGACGACAATCTGCAGGGACATCTGTTTTAAAGGTCTCATCCACAGGACCCCATGCGTTTCATTTCTAAATGCAGAATGCTGTTTGAAGAACAATCACAACCTATTTTCAAGTCTTGGTCAGACCCAGCAGGGTTTCAAACATTCGACCTCCCAAATACAGACCAAGCACTGTACCAACTGAGCTATTGTTTCTTAAGACATCGTAATGACCAACTACACAAGCACCAACAATACAAAAAGATGGATTTTTTTTCAATCACTAGACGGCTGTTTCAGAATACAGATCCTCATCATAATTGTCCGTCTTCAAAGTTTTAGGTTTGCTTTTGGGATTGTTATTTAGACATTGACCGGCATATTTGTATTAGCTTATATTTAATAAAGTCAACCAGCATAACAATATATCTACACGTATATATACAGTATGCAGGTATGTGATAAAAGAATTTGTTGAGTTAGCAGATTTTACATTTGAAAAAACTGCACACAATTTATCAGAAATTGAAGCTAATGCTTTGTTTGGGATTAATAATGCACAATTAGTCGAAGTGTAAATGTATCACCTGCCATGCGTGATTTTATCAACGGTAGACATTTTGGCATTTCAGTAATATGTAACATGATATGAGCGTCTGTAACGCCAAAGTTAATATAGAATAACTTGTATAGAATCGCTTAGTTTATTGAATGATGAAATAGACGTCAAATAAACATGCCTTGACGCGAGTTTTTATGTTTTTTATTCACACGTAATTTATTATGTAAATATATCATGGAGAATTGTTTCATTTTCACTGATGTTGGAGTATATTTCTGCTTAACAAACAACAAGTTATATTATACCCAAATCACAAATAATTAAGACGATTAATTGGTTAAGTGCAATCCCATGACAGGGAAAGGAATAACGTATTTTCCTGGCGCGATATGAGTTTTCCTCTGGTGTTTCCCTTATTTGGAACACACTATATCGTCACAATGATATGATGTCATTGATACAGAATCCTTGTCGACAGTCTAACGTTAGCTTCTTATGAGTCCTGATAGGAGAAAAATCACAATCACAGACACATGATTGTTTTACCTTCCAGATTGTCTTATTTTGTAAAATATTTATGTAATATTGATGCACGTTTCTTTTTACCATGGCTACTTTTCGGTATCTTTTTCTTTCTGAATACCATGGCTACTTTTTGGTATCATAAACAATTTATTCCTTTTGTTCAACACCAATAAATGTATAATATGACGTCTAACGTTTGCTAACACTTATGTGTATTAACTTATTCCAAGCGATCGAGTAAATAAAATTTTTCAATGTACCCAATCAATTAAAATTTTATAGAACAATTTAGCGAAGTAGCGTCTTAGTTTTCTACACCCCGGTCTATATTCTTTTACTTGCACCGAGGCAGTTAGTACAAGAATGGTTAATGAAAACGGATTCTTTAAAATCAAACATCACCGTGCTTCCGCAAATGAGCTTACAAACTTACACATCACGATCTGTCAAAGCTGGTTTTGAACCAAGGCGGCAAATGGCAATGCGTAAACGTGTTATTACTTGAATATTAAGATGAGTATTAAGTTGCATTGTTCAAATCTTTGATAATTTACCTTTTTAAGGTTTTCAGTGTAGGTTTAAATGTTGGTATTACAAGTTAGTTATTGAAAGCATTTAGTTTTTTGTTCTGTTAACATACAGGAAGTAATGCGTACGATTTGTCAGAAAGTGGAGCTAGTAACATCTTAGGGATTAATGACATATAATTAGTCGCTATAACAATGCATCATCTGCCATGACGGAAATACTCCATAAAGGAAGACTTACTCATTGATTTATTCCAAAGTAATCAGCAACATTACAGAGTCACTAATGTCTTGGTTTATAGAGAAATATGATATGCATTGAAAAATCACAACGTAGTTTATACGTCTCGCATTTCTGTATGTATTTTTGTTTAATTTCGAAAATATAAAAACCATGTTTAATTTAAAATGTCATTTTTGGATTACCCTCGTTTTAATTTTCTGCCATAGACTCTTCGTTTATAAAATTATTTTTTCATGTAGGTGTTTAAGATGGATAACAAATCATTATTTATTTTTAGATTTTGTAGGAGACTTGAAATTCGAGCAGGAAAGCTTACCATTTGTCAACCAGTGAAGATATTTTCATCTTAGGGATGCACTGACAAGTCGTTTTAATCTATCTCCGTCATGTAGAATATTGTCAAATCCTTATTGTTCTATAAACATACTTAGTAACATAATACCGATGCCTGCGTCCATCAACTCTGTAAAGACTTCACCATATGGTATCTACCCTAGGTTGCAGAATAGTAAAAATTCTAATAACTATATATCAGATCTGGAATAATGTGATTTTATGTCTATAACGGTACTTTATGTATGGTGCCTTAATTGTCTAGCCCGATTGTTACTATCATCTCTTTACTAAGGTTTTCTTCGTTTAAATCTAGCAACTTCAAAATAGTAATTTTGTTAGGGCTTATGATATTCGTAATTATAAGTAGTTATTTCGAAGATCTCTATGAGCTTACAATATTTGTATTTAGTTGTCAAAATTGGATATTGTAAGTTGTTAAAAAATTGCCAAAATTTGCCAAATTTAAGTTGAAGAAAATCCTAGTTCTTAGTTAAAAAAGATTATGCAAGTGGATCCTGCATTCAACTTTACAAATGGATGGTTAAATTATTTGCCACCATTATAATTGTGTAAGAATACAAACCAAATTCCGTCTAAATATGGCACATTTACAATCAGCGAGCTAAATATTTGACGTTTTGATTTGTTAGTTTTTTTGCTGAATAATATCAATGGGGCTATTTATTACAAAATATAAATGATATGCAACCTAAAATATATGTATTTCACTATATAGGTCTATGTCGTCCTTAAATAACGTGTATGTCTTAGATAATGTTTATTTCTATTTGCTGATATGGAAATATTCAATAAATTTCCAGTAATGAGAAAGTAAACAATTAATTACATTATGTAAATGTTACCAATAAATAAACAGTCAAACAACGTATAGTGTTACATTATTGTATTCAATAACCATTCAATACTGACGACGTAGACAAGATCTTATTGTGTGTAAATGTTTCCAATAAACATACATTCAGTTTATTTATATTTTTTTTAGTAGGAAAACATTTCGTTTGCGCCCTCAAATAAGAAATAAAAAACAAACACACCAATTCATGTCCAAACCAAAAGCTAAAAGAAAAGTAAAAAAGTAGAAACTTGCACATTAAGTAACACTCGTGAACTTTCACAAGGCAAACTTTGAACTTCAGAAGAGTAAGTACCTCATGTTTTGCTAGCTACATCCGCCAGATGTGTCAAAGTTGAGAATGAAAATTCGATACTATAAAACTGGTAATCAAATTTGAATTTAATTTGCAATCCCTTAATAACGGCATTTGCATTATTAATTTATTTTAAATGTTTTTGTTTTCATAAAATTAAATGACTGGATAAATTTTGTCAAATTTCTTGATCAAGGAACAATTTCTTTGTTTAATCTTAATGTCAAGGTTAGAAATCAGTCTCGAGTCTTCGAGTACCTGTGTTGACAACCTCGTAATGTTAAAACATTATGAGCAACTTCAGATTATTATCTAAATAGTAAGATTATCACATACTAGATGACAAGCATTTTAATTTATTTTATAAAGTATGGTTCTATTCCGTCAATCATAATTTAGTTTGCATATTTGAAACATTGCAAGCGTAATCTTATCAAAGTTCACAGAAAGCTTTATGACCGTCACCACAATATTGTTTGTGTATCTAACTCATCATGGATGTATTTGAACTACCATTTTGAACGTTCTTTTCATATTCAAATTTTATTCCTGATCTAATGTGTATTGCTTGCTAGACAAAGTATTCTATCACAACACCTGGAGTCACTTTCTTCGTAGAAGTACACCTATTTAATTGAAAACTAATATACTCGTAAAAATCACAAGCCTAAAGTAAAAACTGAAAAATTTAATTAAACACATGAACCAGGGAGCCTTGCTGCTCCGGAAAGTGGGGCATATTATGTTTAGCTAGCTACAACCGCCAAAGTTAAATCACAACTGAGAATGAAAGGTGAACGGAATTAATTGATGTCAAATATATCCAGGGTAATCCTCGGCGCAGTGACATCATACTTGGTGGTGACATTTTGAGAACCCTGATAAGGCTAGGCTTGCAATATCTCTTGATCAACAGTTTAATGTAAGTAGCTTGCTTTCTTATATAAAGTTTTTGTACTGGAAACAAGCTCTATCATAGCATACTAATTGTGAACAAAATACACCAAAAGCAGGCGAAGAGCGTATTTTGCATTGTAAAACAGAAATTACAAGTTAAGCCATCACGTTTGCCATACAGCTTTCGATGGCGTTATGATTGCGGCATAAGTTTATATATGGAATAGAACTTAGAAGTATCTTTATTTAAAGGTCATTAGATAGAACTGTATTGTATACCTGTGTTTGTAGTTAACTGATTTGGCGACAGTATTTTATTTATTTTGCCAGTTTCCACATTGTTGAGTAGATGGACTTTATAGTTTTGTTTTATATGGCCCAATAGCTATTGTGTTATGCATGTTTGAGTTATTTGTGAAATGTGAGAATTTTTACGTAACCAATTAATCTTAAAAATAAACCTTCGAAATTTTTAACCAAAACCCACCAATATGTGTAGTTTCGTCATACTACTGCACATACAAGGCTTAAAGTTTGAAGACAACAGTCTCAATCTGTTTATCTTGTTATTTTGTCTTCGTATATGTTAATTTGTTTTGCAAAGGGTATGACTTTTAGTTACGCATTTCTATATATTCCAATTTATATTATATTTACGTACATTTTGTTTGATGTTATATTAATGTCAAGGTTTTAATTATAGGTATGTATTTTGTTACTATTGACAATGAAATGCTAATGATGTCAGGATATAGGAGGCATGATGAATGACACTGTTTCCTGACTATGAACATTGTATGTATAAAACGTCAATGCTATCTTCATTTCAAAGAAACCTGACTAGAAAGTAACATAATGTATCATATTCTTAATCAACATACAAAGTTGTCAAAGCAAGGTAGCTTAGTAAATTAGAATAAGACGTTTAAATATGTTTAATAAGAAGAATTGTGACAATGAACATCAACTCTTAATTAATGTGTATAGAATATGTTAAGAATAAATTAAATATATATAATATTGCTGTACAAGTTTTCCTACAGCCTAATATGCATTTGACAATAGGTTAAGGGCCAAATTGCTTCTTTATAGTCTTGATGATTGCCATTTTTATCGTTTTGTCTTCCGATATCGTTAGTTTGTGTCTTGAAATTGATAAGTATTGATAAACAACAACGAAATACAAATTTCTAACTTTACCATATGATTTCTCAATTAAAACAAACATACCCGTCCATGTTTTAATCACAATCCAAAAGTCAAAGTAAAAACATGTAGAACACGTTGCAATTAATATTTTTTAATGCATACACTTCAGAAATTTCTTTCACTAAGTCAAGTAAAATGATATGCGCAATACTAATATAAAATGTTTTTCGAGTTCGATATTGCATTTTGTATTCTATTTCTAATTTTATAGTATAATCTCAGTTTCGAAGTACAGAATTCCAATTTTGAATGTATGGTGCTTCAGAGACTGACAAGTTTTATGTGCATTTTACGGGCATGTATTAAGATGTCACTCACAATGTCAAAAGTAATATTTTCACCCTCAAGTGGTTCTTAGATCCATTAGTTATAAAAAGCATAACAAGCTAATAGGTAATAAACAATGATTCAACCATCCTTTTGCGTCTTTTGTTATTGCGTAAGGTGCCTTTTATTGCGATTGATCATTGAAAAAGCTAGGAAATAAAATTTAATGCATTGAAACCCATTTAGATTCAAACCTTAATTCTAAGAGGGCAAATAAAACGCAAAGAGTAAATTGAATTTAAGTCAATAACATTTAGCTAACCAACAAAACATTTGAAGAAACATAATCGACGTAATATCAGTCGTTTGAATGTTGATTTTTTTTAATTGGACGTAGGAATGGGTCATTTCATATTCCAATACCTACCACATAAATCACAGAAGATGGTACAATAATTAAGATGTAAAAAAGAAAAACTCATAGATTAAGCTGATCCTATTTTGCTTTTCTTCATCGGGATTAAATAAAATAAAAATGCAGGCGGTGACCTATATTGTAAATGTAATTAATCTATATATGGAAACTATTGCATTTAAAATTTGTCACTGTCATGAAACAGACATGATCATGATGATGTCTCTATATCTGAAATTATCTTGGATATGTTTTGCGTTTCATAGTTCAATGTTCCTTTCAGTCTCAATTATTGATTTTACACGTGACAGATGTAGCTAGTTAGACAGTAAATGACTTGTCCTTCCGTAGCACCTGGTATGACTTTACTGGTTGCAGCTAACGTGTTTTACCTAATGTGTCAGTTTTCTTTTGTTTTTTTTTTCATTGTGATTCGAACTTAGCCAGGAATGTTCGTGTTTATTATGACAAGTTACACCCTTTCTTGTATAAACTTCGTGTGACATCAACTATCATTTATCAAATAAGGTTTTGTAAAATGAGTTATAATTGAATTTTGAACGAAACATGATATATAAAGTGTTTAAGGGCCTGCAATACTTCATAAACTATCACAACAGAATTCATTTTATTATGTTGTCAGGCGCCATTGACTAGTTTTATTGTATGTCACTGATCAATATACTTGATGAGGTGTTATTTGAAGCCGATTCTCATCTTCTCTGCAACTGCTAGGCCACAAAAGAATCATGATTATTGTGTTAATGATTACAATAGTATACCTGTAATAGAAGAACTGTCGTTGGTTTTTGATGAGTTGATATCGGGTTAAACAAACATATCAATCAATAAATAGAATCTCTACCTTCTAATCTTAGGTAAGTTATCCTAATATCATACAAATAAGATCTATAACCCTGTCGTTGCTAAGTTATGTTGGTAATTAAATGTTCCACCTTTTTAGTTATAGTTTATGTGTTTAATGCAAAGATTTGGTAGAAAATAGGGTATGTGGTTTTGTGGCATTGTTGATATTTAATCTCTGTATGATAATAGACCAATAACCTTATATCGTATCTATCCTTGTTATATCATTTAAACATATTTTTATTAGCCCTGCGTATTTCCTATATCTTCTAGTTTATGACTTTTTGCATTTATAGTCCTATGGATGTAAAACGACAACATCACTGCGTTTGAATATTAACATCGGTAATACACATTCCCGGGGAACTATAACAAAATAGCTGTCCCATGTTACCCGGTGGTTTACTTATTAGGGTATCGAATGCTTTTGTGTTTGATGATCAATTCGCGCATAATTCAGTTTGTCGTGCAAAGGTTTTGCATTCATATTTACTATGAACGCCATTTTAAAACAGTTCAATTGTTAATTGATTGTATTAAGTTTCTGTAGTTACTTGGCGACAGTGAAACGTCAACACCCTTTAAGAACTTATTTTTAGTTCATTGGCCTCAATTATGATTGATTGGAGTGTTAGCCGTATTTGGCAATGGAAATATTACTGTCATTAAACATGTATGTCAGATGACACTATTTCCTGTCTATCTAAATTGCTGTCATTATTCAAGCTTATAAGAAGCGGTGAGAGGAGCTTTTCTTTATAAAAAACAAATTGCTGCACAGCGTGAAGCCTTTTAGAGTTAGTCTTTGAAGATCCTCGATATGATAACTTTAGATGTTTTATATTAAAACTTAAATGAAGATGTATAGTGGATATAAAGTTTCTTTCGTACAAAATATTTTGATGAGGATGGTGTAACGGTACAACGAAAATATTCATAATATATACAGTTGCATAGCGTGAAAAAGAACAGGCCTTTAGTAAAATTAAATTGTTTTCTTAAATTAAAACAATTGTATAACACATACCAAATACAGTCCATGTATTTCTATAAAAACTTAAAGAGGAAGTAGTGCAAGCCAAGCTGAATAAAAAAAATTGCAGATGAATCAGGAGAATGACATGCATTAAGAGATATAAAATTGAGTACTCCTGACGTGGATTGTGTAAATAAAAAAGATATAGAAATTCGGAGTTGGATATTGTTAAGTTGACATTAGCTAACATTGAACACTCATAGAAATTTTATTCCGTAACGGCCGTCTATTTAAAGGAGGTATAAATAGGGTTTAGCAAGTGGAGCATGTTTATGTTGTTTTCATATGTATAAACATGTGTTTGAATTAATATGCCACTAGATATGTTACTTAGTTATGGAAAATTAGCATATCTGAAATCATTTATGAAAAATATTTGGAATGGATAATATGATTTTAAATTGACATTTTAGGACCTCAGCGGCAAAATCGTTTTTAGTAGGAGGGCTGAACAAAAACTAAAATAAAATTTACCGATCAATGAGAAAACAATCACTCTAGCGCACAGAGGCTAAAATGTGTTAAAGAAATATGAGATTTTTGAAAACTGACCAATTTATGTTTGAGTTATTCTACGATTTTGTCCGTCTAAAATGCGTACCAGGGGTGATATTTATATTCTAAGGTCACCAATAATTCAAAATACAACAAGTCACACACCAATGTTCTATGTAAATTAAGGTGAATATTGTTTAGTTTGAACAATACTGAACTATATACAACTGAATATGCCTCATTAATAGTTAAGTGATATAGAAACTTAGCTAGAAGGAATATAAATCGTAGAAGACTTCGTCCATAGCCTGTCAAATATCATAAAACCTCAAATGCAATTAAAAACCTGAAGGCCTCATGTACTAGACTTATCTTTTGCCAATTGATTGAAAAAATTATATTATAAATATTGTATTTAATACCAAAAACTATTTTTTCGCGAATGACCTAATAATGGTTATTAAAATGCATAATTTAAAAGCTTTTTTGAATATGATTACAAAGTTATGATTGTCTATCATTAAGTAACATATTTGGTAACCTTAAAATTCAAAAAAAGTTTTATATATGAAATTATTACGGAATATCTTTCTGTGTTGATACCTACTTTAATCCCACTTAAACAGGTTTAGCAAGAATGAGAACCATTGTGCTTTTATCTCTGCTGTCGGACTGTATCTATCTTAATTGATCCCACCTTATTCGTTTGGGAATTAACACTAGTATTGTTTGCAGTTTTAGAGTAATTATAAAACGATCAAGTGGTCATGCTTATTTAATTGGAACTCTTCTTTTGATGAATCGAGAAGATTTAAACTCTCAAATTTCTAAGAAATAGTCAAAGCTGTTAATGGATACGCGGAAGCAAATTGAAGTTAAAGGAAAATAAATTACCTCCTTATAAATAATTCAGGTTTAATGTTCCAAATTTATAGTTTTCCCTGCATATATCAGTTTCTGATTTGGATTAAATAGTTCGAATTTCTGTTTTTATTTTTGGATCTGGTGTATTTTATGTAAATTTCGACCTGTTAATTACAAACGAAAAACATATAGAGTTAGCTAATTAACACTTATAAGTCGTTAAAATTATTCCTTCTTCCTATAACTTGATCACCATTTTTGTTAAACTTGTGAAGATAAAAATAATTAGTGTAAAAACTCCTATATATTGTGTTTTTTGCTAATTTTATTGGATGATTTTCATTAATCATGCATTATCAGGTTAACCTAAATTTTAAATTCTAAGTGTAAGCCAACAACTGATTTAAACTAATTCTCAAAACAGGTTCCGTTATAGGCATTAAAGTCTTAATATAATGTCACATTTTTTGAAATGTTTGAATTACAAATGTATACCGAGTATGGTCATGAATCAATAGAAACATCTAGAACATAAGGAAAAACATAACTTTAATTCACTGTCACCAATTTTTGAACATGTTTTCATTTTATAAGAGCTAGAAATAAATATGGAGATTCATATAAAACGTAATTAAAACATAAAAGAATGTTGGGCTTCATGCTACTATATTACAAATTGCTATTGTGGTTCTTTCTATGTCACATTTTGAACAAACATGTTTTGATATCATGGCGCATTGACAATAATTGACGTCATCATGCAAATACGTTATTAACTTACTACGTCAAATCATTTGGTTTGAAAACACTACAATCACAAATCAAATTACCCTCTGACGTTCGATTTTATATTTA
Source organism: Anadara kagoshimensis (assembly GCA_021292105.1). Classification (NCBI taxonomy): domain Eukaryota; kingdom Metazoa; phylum Mollusca; class Bivalvia; order Arcoida; family Arcidae; genus Anadara; species Anadara kagoshimensis. Next base: position 59,940,590 of record CM037861.1, read on the forward strand.
TCATTTAACAGTAAACACAATAAAGAATAAAGGAATGTTGTTATGTACTACAGTTAATCAACTTCCTTTTTATTAACTTGAAAGTGTGATTTTGTCGAAGTAATTTAAATAGAATTTATGGTTAATGAAAGAACAATGTTTGTTATCATTTACCCGTGTGGACGCTGCCACTTTTTCAACGGTAGATGTCTACCTAATTAAATGTTTCAAATGTTTCAAAATACACAGAAAGTGTTATGTATTTTGCAGTTTTTTGCTTCGTCGTCATACAATTTGCAATTTGAATTGGCCATTGATATTCATGCTTGCATCGAAAACAAAAATTTTCTTTTGATAACTACCACCTTATTGGTTTGGATATTAATACTTTGTGCATCTTTGAGTAATTATAAAGTAATCAAGTAGTCGTGCATAACTTATTGGAACTCTGAGAAGATTAAAACCCTCCAAGTTGTTAGTGGGTATTTGGGAGTTTACAGAGCTTACCTGTTTGTAAATAATTCGGGTTCAATGTTCCAGATTTACAAGCGGTTTTTTTCTGCAGATATCAGTTTTGTAGTAAAAATAAAGGTTTCAACTTTAAAACTTTTTATTGTAGTTTTTGGTGTCTTAATTATATCAATTTAGACCTAGAGTTTTTGATGATATCAATACTAAACACAAATACCTCATACTTATCAACAATACTGTGATGACAGCCATAAAGCTTTTAATGACCTTCATATTAAAACGTTTAGACTTGCAATATTCCTGTGTCAACAATTCATGATCATTTGTAAGTAGCTTGAAAGTTGTCAATAAAAAAATCAAGTCATGATATTTGTCATACAGCTTCATATTTTATCATAATTGAGGTATGTCTAAATTTGGCGGAGAACTAATTAAATTGAAAATTAACACCAATACTATTTAGATCTAGGTGTAATTATAAATCAATAGCAATACATAGTCACCATATGTTGAATGTTTTGGCAAGACAAACCAGAACATATAACGATGGAAATTGAAGATTTTGTCACGTAACATCTCATTTCGAAAGCATGCCAAAACATCACACTTTTGCAAGTTTATCCATCTTAATTGCTTCCATCTAATTAGTTTGTAAATTAACACCAATACTTTTTGCATCTTGGAGTAATTATAAATCAATAAAGGGGCCATGCATAGTTTAATGGAACTCTTTGATTAATGATCTGAAGAAATAAAAACTCCGAATTGTAGAAGTAATTAAAGTTGTTAAGGGGTAAGCCGAAGCAAATTCGCAGTTAACGGAAACAATATTGCCTCTTTACAGATAACTCGGGCTTAATATTCCACATTTATAGTTTTCACTGCAGATTTATATTGTGGATCGCCTTTTTAATGATCATTTCAGTATGCTAGTTAAAAGCGAAAAACGTATAGTGTTATGTAATTAACACTCGTAAGGTGTTAACATATATCCTTCTCCTAATTGTTAAACTTGTGATAAAGAAAAGTAATTACTTATATAACTTCACTATAAACTCTGTTTTATTGATAATTAACAGACCGGTTTTCATTCAACGTGGAATATCAGGTATTAGGGTATAGAGCATTCCATCTAAGAAGTTTAAGCCAAGACTTTTCATAAACTAATGCTGCTTAAGTCATTAGGTTTTGTTTATCTCTGATGATAGTTACCACCTTATTGGTATGAAAATTAACACCAGTACTTTTGCATCTTGGTGTTATTGTTTAACAATCATACATACTTGTTTTTGATTTCATAGTTTTTCATTTATAGTGCATTATGAAGACAAAGTTCATTTCAGTATGGTAACATTTAAAGTCAATCATAGACGTAATAAATTTTAAAAATGTGGTTCTCCAGAAGGAAAATGTATTGAGCTATTACAAAAATCTTTTTTATACTTTAAATCAAACTCATTTTTAAAACATCTTTTTGAATTTTCAATACGTATTTACCAAGAAGCAATCGAAAATATTTTTGACTATCTTTCAACCTACTCTGTCAACTGTTTATTAAAAATGCATTTATATCCATAGTTATTGTACATTTGTTGACTTGTGTTCACAGTTAAGTCTATATATTTACTTCGACAGAGCACGTGTAGTTTGTATTATCTTCAGGAAAAAGACACTGTTTTGCAGATAAATCCGGTAAAATGTAGACATGATTGGCACAGAGTGAACCATTTGTACCATATTTCAAATAGTGCAATATACAATACACCAATAAAAAGTCTTTTTGTAAATCTGAAATGTTGTTAAACCTCCTGAAGCAATAAATTTGACATAGAAAAAGGGTTAACAGTAAACGTTTTCCTTGAAGCGAAACGAAGTCGTATTAAATGCCAAGTATTTTATTATAGGTAAATATTTTGTTTAGATATGTGTAATTTGTCCTTTTTACAAGTAATGGACTTGAATAAAATTTGACTCTACCTGCTTTTTCAGTATTTCCACTAATAAAATCCACAATAACTAAAAATGAGCACATTAAAACCTGGTACACAATTGTATAGTAACGTTTTAAATCAATCTCAAAGCAAACTAAAATCAGTGGAATAACGTTTTACGGACAAGTGAAAATTATTTCTATGATATTGAGGCTGTCAGTTTTATAAGAGTTGAGTAATCGATATTCTCAGAGAAATACAGCAACCTTTGGCTATACCAACAACAAGAAAAGGGTGGCTCTAAACCAAAAAGAAATAAAATGAGAGCAGCCAGTTGAAATTTTAAGTGAAAAATGTGTTTTTTACACTTGTATCTGATTATCCGGTAGAAACTACAATACATGTACCTGAATAAAGAGTTTGTCATCACTCACTAAATGAATTGAGTAACTTTACTGATTAATCTTCTTGCATATTATTTTTGAAGAAAAATCCGATAAATGTTAAATTGAATTCAAGTAGGACTGAATTTTTCTAGAACATTGGTGTTGACCATGTTGTCGATTTCAATTGGCACTAAATCGATTATTGGCCTGTTTCTAGGTAACTGTATTTTATCAAAACCATGTCAATCAAAATATAATCAGAATTTTAAGTTTCAAGAAAACAAAAACCTTTAAGTAAATATGTGTTATTGGTTAATATGTCATAAAAGGTCAACATTTGCAATTCCATCGCTAGTTAAGTGATATTCTATGTTTATGTTAAACAGTCACTGATACGACTGAAGAAATGACCTTGGATGTTTTTGTTATACATTTTATTTTATCCCCATATGAGTCTGACTGTAATCTTAAAAACATTAGAGTTTAAAAGACAAGTATTTCCACTTAATTTTATCTCCCCTGTTTTAATTTTTTTGAAGGAGGTGAGATATGTCACTGTAACCTGTTAATGCGAATAATTTTGCATAAAATATACATTTTCAAACATACTAATCACAGGATGCTTTATTAGGAAAAGGGAGACAATGAAACTACTTACTCTAGTTGTTCACGTAAAAATGTATACAGAAATATGGTGAATCCGCAAAATTTTCGCAAAAACTGATTCCATTTCTGGCAAAAACGTTAATCACGGAAAATTCCATCAGGGGAGTGTGGTCAGGTGGCCCGGAAGGGTAAGCGACTCCTGTTTATCTAGCTACACCCGCAATGTGGGTAATCAAAATTGAAAATGGAAAAAAATAAGGAACGTCAAATATATTCAAATTAATTTTAAATCCGGAGAATTCAACAATATTGTGATGGCGGCAAATAAAGTTTTTGAGGGTCTTGATAAGTCTAGGCTTGTAATATCTTTGTGTTAACATTTTTAAGGCAGCATGCTTACCATTTCGCTGCGACTGGTCTAACATCGCTGTTAAAAGTTCAAGTCTTTAAATCACTATGCCAGTTTTCAATGTGTTTGCTTTGATTTAGTGGTAGTGATTTGGAAATGGATAGACTGATGTGTTTGTGCTTCATTGGAGGAATTAAGATTATACAGTAAAGACCTGTCAATAGTTTAATACTGAGCTTACGAAAAGGAGTCGAAACTTATCTGTAGAGTGACCGGGAGTCAGTAATTGAAAAAATGTCTAGAAATAAGAGAGCAACTGTCACAAAAAGCTGTCGTGATATAAGTAACGAGGGACGGAGATTAGCTGTTGTACAACACAGCTTAGTGTTAAACTTTCGACAAGTCTGTATTTTATATTAAATAGTTGATCAATGCATATTAATTTAGTAAAGAAGAAAATTAAGAATGTCCAATAAATGAAATACAAACTAATAATGGATAAAGTTGTACTTTAAAACTGTAAAATCAACTTCTATAAAAATACATAATTATCTCTCACATGAATGGTAATCCAAAATACCCGCCCTGAGAACGTATATTACAGGTAATTATTGAGCAATTAGGGCGTAATTACTGTTATTATCTGAATATAAGTCACTAATAAAGATAATATAAAGGATTAATAAGAAAACACAGGACAGTAACAATGCACTAATTGTATTTAAAAGCTCATTAGTGTTACCAACTGATATCCCAAGTTAATGGTAGAATTCATGAGTGTATACATTAATGAGTTTTAATTAAGTTATACATTATGCTTAATACAAGAAATGTGTGGTCGTAAAAATGGACAAAAGTGCAGAAATGGTATATTAACGCCTCATTTCAAAATCCTTTTAATTGATATAAATCGATTAGTTTTGAGATGGTGAAGGACACAGGAGTGCCTAGAGAAATCTGTCAACCTTTAGCAAGTAACCAACGTTTGAGTAATCAACTATTGTTTGTATTGTTCTCACGCCAAGATGCACTCGAGTGGAATTTAAACCTATGTGGTAAAACACATTGGCTGCATTCAGTTGTGAGATAGAGGGGGAAACAGGAGTAGCCAGAACAAAACAATCAACCCAACCGTTAGCAAGTGATCAAACTTAGATTTTTTTTCTCATGCCAAGATCTGCTTGAGTACGATTTGAACCTACGCGGTAAATGCGGTATGGCCCGTCAGCAGGAACAGTTTACCATTCATAAGATTAATCAATACTGGTATACAATCTAAATTGATACATTTGACCAAGGAAAGCACATCAAATCGCTAATCCTCATTTGCGAATTCATATGCATAAAAATTGTAGCGTCAATCTAGACGGATAATTCACAATACATTTTGAGTAACAATTGCTTGACTTGGAAGTAAGAACCTATTTTAACAATCCCCATCCAATATTCCTGGAAGAGAGCCTAGTTTATTGAAACGATCGTAATGTCCATTAAGTCGCGTATATGGATATTTCTTGTCAAACCGCGTTACATTTTCTCTTGCTCAAAGAGTGATCTGTATTTTTGAAAATATCAATGAGTTTGTATCTTAAAGATGACAGACTGACAACATAAAAATGTTTCCTTGTCAATATTTCTCCGTTGTATAGGATAAAATAATTCTGTAAAACATCTGAACAAGGTACAAAAACACTTGTCTGTATAACCAATTGTCGTGGTGGCGAGATAGACCTTCAATAAGTCTGGATTAAACCGATTTCACTCCCAAGTAATTGTACTAAAGAAGTGCTTCGAAAATATTTTCCTTCTCCGAAAAACCAAAAGCAAACACTTGACCGATATAGCTATACTTTTAATGAACTATTAATTGATTGACTCGACAAACACATTCAGCTTCAGACTACATCTTCTATAACGGGGATTTTGCTTTACTTCGAGTTATAGAAAACAAACATGTACATCAATATTAAGGCCATTGTAGTATTAGAACTTGCTACGGCAGTCATTTCATTTTATTACTGTGTTGATCTGTAACTGGAGTCCACTCTATACGGCCTGATAAATCCGTGGTTAGAGAGAAAAGAAGTAATTATATATGAATTAAGGACAACATATCTCGAAAGAAAACCAAAAAACTCTGATTTAAACAGAGACAAAGGAGAAATAATTAAATATGGTGTTATGCAGTGTTTTGATCAGATCTAGATGAACAATATCCCAAAACGTGAAATGGACCACTGCGGTAGCAGAAAGAAACTATATCCCTTCATTTAATTAAACCATGGATGCAAAATGATTACCACCCACGAGAACCTCTCGCTGGCTATAGCTACTTCTAAAATTTTATTGACATTGAATATAACCACATTAGAAAGGTTTTAGTACATATGTAAATGAGAGTTTTTTGACCCATTTCCACAAAGTAAAATGACAAGTTGAGTTGAAAACCAACAATAAAAACAATCATGAATGTTTACCATAAAGACAGAATTAAAAGAAAGAGTGCAAATTATAAAATTTAACACGGAAGCCATTTGTCGACTGAAACTGTCATTTTACTTTGTGGAAATGGGTCAAAATATCTATCATTGTCATATGTACTACAACCTTTCTCATGCAGTTATACGTAATGTCAATAAAATTTTCTAGAAATTGTTATAGTCAGCAAGAGGTTCTCTTGGTAATCATTTTGTGCATGCATGATATAATTAAATGAAGAGATAAAGTTTTTATATGATGGTAAGTCATTTCCCGTGTTTACTTAAATCTTCTTAAAGCGGATACCCCATTGAGAATTATATTGTCCATACATTAGCTACATACTGGCATGATTCAATCATAGATTTTATTTTCACAAAATCCAGTTACAAAACAAAGGGACATGTGACCTTCAGATTCAAGAAAAAGTCATGAAAAAGTCTAAAATATTTTAAAAAGCCTTGAAGCGTAAGGTATTATAGTCTGCAGATTTGTGCAGCGAATCGCGACAAATAAAAATGCCTTTAGATAGATAGCAAGTAAATGATTTTAGATAGAACGCTTGAAGGAAATGACATCCCTAAAGCTTAAAGTAATTTAGAAGATTTTCTTTTGATGGAAATCAGCAGCTTTTGCTAGCATGCCGTTTTCCCTGAGAAATTCATATAAGAAATAATTTTGTTTCTTTTAAGATTTAAGGGCAAAGTGTGTCTTATTTAGGAATAAACTATCGTACGAATTAGGCACCAGTATTTACTTATTTAGAAGGAATATATCCGTAATACTTGGTGCTATATGAATACGTATGTTACCCGTAAGAGGGGTTGAAATAATCAATGTCGTTTCTCAATTCGAAATACATCTCGGAAAAAGAGATTGTTGTAGTGCGTAAAGTTTGACCTGACCGTTTGACCTTTAATTTGAATATTAGGTTGGACTGATAGACTGTGTGATTTAAGTAAGACAGTGTGTATTATTACTATAAACATCTCTTACTATCATCTATCTTTATATATCAACGTTTTGTAACAACTAAATTACACGATGGATATGTTTGTTTGAATATTTAAATTAAAGGCGAAACAGCCAGGTCAAATTTGACGCTCTATACTTCTAATTACGATTTTGGAACGTGTATTTTAACTTGGTGCTCAAAATAAAGCACAAGATGGCGTTTTTTATTTGACTTTAATATTCGAGTTTTAGGTGTCGCCTTCGTGTTTGCTATTTATTTTATAAATGATTTATTGTTGTTTGTGGATCGAATTGGCACAAGATTTTGACATATTTCAGATATAGATATTGAACTGTCAGCAGTAGAAAATGAAATAATAACATAAAATTAGAATATTTTAAGCAATGTGGAAATAGTTTCTACAGTAATAGTTTGAAAATGAAAGAATTACGTTAATATCTTCTGCGATCAACGTCAGAAAACTCCCACGATTCTTTCGGTGTCAAAGAAGTCGTTCGCCTCGCGAATTGTTTGACTTTTCTTAAGGCGAACAACCGTTTAATACCAGATCAAAACATGAAAGCTCTAATGTTGCTTTATATATCTATAGATATTTAAATCATGTTATTGATATACATTGATATCATAAGACATTGCTTCTCAGATTTGGAGTATATTTGCTAATCAATGGACCAAAAATTCCGCACTTGTATGTAATCAATAAACATTTAAGCAAGGAAATCGGCAGAACCCATGGGTGATGTTTAAATAAACTGTTATTTAAGAATGGGCTATTTTGTATGCGACTAAAATGACGTATGGAAATTACAAAGGTGGAGAATGACTCCTGACATATGAGAGAGTGAGTTCCTGTTCACTATACCCTCTCTTAAGATATATTTATCTATCAAGTTTTATGTTGATATTTGTTATTGCTTTGATACAATACCTATATTTTACATACGGACGAAGAAATCCAGAAATATATCGGATATCCGTTTGGTAAGCATAATATCAAATAATGATTGATTGAAAAGAGTCAAGATTATTTCACTCAACCTAGACGTCACCAGTTGTAGATAAAGTGACAGAAAGTTTTACTTTTGCTGTGCCTTGGGGGTTCATTTATTTGTCACACCTGCCGTGACACGGGACATCGTTATTTTAATTTTTTTCGAAGGGCCCAATTACTATTTTTTCTACATGCCGAGTGCTTGGCGAAAGAAAAGTCACTACCATTTTTTCAAGTCTCGACCAGGCCTCGTGGACTCGACCCTACGACCTCCAACATATTATATTAAATGATATTAAATAGATGAACTTTTAAATAAGCTTTAACTGCATCATCATTTTAATTTTTGTATTCATGTCCTAACTTCTAAAGGAAAAAAACAAAAATTGCGGTTACAATTTTTCACTCACATGTAATAGTTGTTTCAGGAATGTATATTCTTTTCCTGATGAAGTAAAACGCAGGGATATGTCAGAATTTTAACAACACATTTTTATAATTTACTTTATGATGTAATAAGACATGTCAAAGTTTATCAGAAACAATAGAATATTTCCCTGTCTGATGAAATATAATGTCATATCACATTTTATACAAAATAAGAGACGATTATGTAGTAAAACACATGTCAGAACTGATATTTGATAACCAACAAAATTAGATAGAATTACAACAACAGGATTTAAAATTACTTGACAACTCTTTACATCCGTCAGGGTAATCTTAAAACATTATTGTCACATACAGAATTATAGAATTTTTTACCTAAGAAAAATAATTATTTAGAACATCACTTGTGAAAACTACAATGTTTTTATCTGAACGAATCATATAGTTCTATTGTGAATCCATGTATAACTTTATTTGAGGAATTATCAATTTGAAGCATTATATAATTACAAACGATAATTGTTTGATTACATGGTTACAGTTACGTCATTGGCAACAAAATGTTTAATTAAGAGACCATGTTCCCTGAGCAGGATGTTTCAGAATACAGCTAAGTGGTACTTGTATTTTAATCACGTTTGGAATTCCTAATTAATGAGTGACATAGAATGAAATCAGTTTAATTTCTTTTTACACAATTATGTTTTATATAAGAGAAAACTTGTAATTTAAATCGAATGTGCTTTTCTGGAATTCTGTACGTTATTAATAAAGAGTTGTGTTACAAAATATAAAGAAGAATTTGTGCCAATTTCTCCTGCAAATATTTGTTGCGTTTATTTTGTGTAACTAAATTAATTTGTATGCCTAGGTTCATCTAATCATCTAAAACATGTATAGTCGAATCTGAATAAATGCCATGGCTATAAAAGGACCCCCTGCATTTAAAGATCAGTAAAATATATCCCGATTCCTCTTTATTGATGTTATTTAAACATCTATATAAGAGCAACGCGCTTCGTAAGTGGGAGGTTGCTGGTTCGATCACAGGCCGGGTCTGACCCAAGACTTGACAGATGGTATTGACTGTTCTTTTGCTAATCACTCGGCATTACTAATAAACGAGGCCCCGTGTCACAATAGACGTGGCACGGTAAAGAACCCTGCTGTATAATGTCATCAGCGAAATGTACCAGCATTCCTGCACACTTGGCTATAGGTGTCGGCGTCTCCATATAGGTGAAATACTCTTGACTGGGACGTAAAACACCATTACGGAACTGACCTCTCTTCAAATATCAACAAAAGGCCGTACGTTGTTTCCTTAAACAAAACGGCATACAAATGACATAATTGTTTTATATTTTTTGGATACAGTTGTATTAACGTTGGTACCATCTTTTAGTAAATTTCAAGGGTTTCAAACAGAAAGACTAAAGTGAGTATTCTTTCATTATGCCCGGAGGATAACGTTTGCAACCACTGAACCAGTTGCAGATATCATCAGCACATTTTGATTTAAACATGATTTGATTGTTTTTGAGTGCATACAAATACATGGAGACATGATGCATATATAGCATGAACCAAATTAGAGAACAGTACAGAATAAAGTAAAGAACTAACAGAACAGGACTTTTTAATTCTATATCCTTCCAACTCAAGTTCAGCTTTATTAAAGCTGATATTAAATTATTATCTGAGATTAATATATCATTATGCCATGTGGCTTTTATTCTTAATGTTTATTTCACACTTGGAGTGAAGCTAGCTTTTCTAGGAGTGCTTACCTTTTCACACTTCGCTTTATGCCTTACTCAATTTTTTCAGTCATCAAAGTTTTATGTTGGGATTGTTATTTGGAAATGGAGCGGTAAGTTTGTATTATAAATGATGTAATACCTTTTAATTGATTATACCTCATGCGCCAAGTCAATCAATTTGTGCAAACTTTACTGTAATAATTTTATTGCACAACTATGTTTAAATACCACATGACCATTTATACATATTTTAACTTAAAACTTATTTTATGTTACTTTCAATAACGAACACACTGTTTTGCTCGTGACAGAGAGTCATATACATGTATATATAACACTGTTTAAGAACATAGCAGCGTTTAAGATGTGCTTGTTGTTCTTTGTTAATTACCAGTATTCACATTTTCTTTAATACTATCAATGTTTGTTAATTAAGATCTCTTAAAAGGCTGACAGTGCTGACAATATACAAATACAAGAATTTTTATTTAAACACTCGGCATCAGATTTTTAAAAAATGTAGGAATCCTTTAGGGGTTTACTTTTTTGACAATTTTATTAAATTTTAGCAATATACCCATAGTAAGACCTTGTAAAAAACTAAGCATGAGAATTTTAATTAGCGGTCTCAGTATTCATCAATAACTTGTCAGGATTCATTTTTTGTTTGTGTCTGAGTATTCTTTTTTGTGAATATTACCAAGTGCATATTCATAAATTAAACTTTTCCAGATTGCTCCAACGAAAAAAACATTTTAAGGCAATCATTTTAACTGTATCATAAAGCATACTTAACTAACAATATGCCATGTTATTTACGTTCATTTAAAAGGTCTCTTATTACAGCCTTCTTGAACAGCCTTGGGTCATAGTCACCGAAATTGCGTAACATAGTTGGCTTCTTTTAACAACCTAAAAGACGTAATTAAACAGGAATCTTGTATAGCGGACAAACCTTAATCCAATGTATTAGATACCGAGACAAATTATTGATTCTGACATTGATCTTAAGGTAATGTCCTAGATGCTACTAATTATCTTTTGCAAAATAAAAAAGGAAAACCTTGAGTTGGTATTGAGCAGACATAAAGGGATTAAAACCGAATAACTTTGACTTTGAATTTAAAGGATATTTGATTTAAAGTTATATCAGTACTACAAGCTTGTTATTTTGTTATTTAAAACAAGAAAAATAAAATATCTAAGGCGCCTTTACTCACCATTTTTAAGTTATTTTTTAAAATGGAATAATTATCTGTGCAACTTCATATCGACTCAACAGATCAAATTTTGTTTAACATGCGTTGTTAGACAATTTGAATTTACAACAGTAATATACAACAATCTCTTGCCCAGCTAATTGAGTATCAAAACATGACTAACACAAACATTTCAGTTCCTTGATAATCTTAGGCTTGCAATATTTCAAAGTCAGCAACTTATTTATAAGCTTCTTTGGTCTTTGTATGAAGTTCCATTAAAGGGATATGATTTCAGTTATCTACCTACTGACGTGGATTTGAAACAGAAATACAGAAATAGTCATACAGAATTTGTTCTAGTTTTTCTCTTTCGCTGATCTTTCCTTGCCCGATGACGTAGTAAAACATTGAATTAAATATTTTCATTCTTGCATTGGCTTCACTTTTGCAATTAGGAAATTAATCGTGCTCTTATTCGCGCGATATCGATTGTCCTGACCACGCGTCTGGAATCATTTTGTCAATACCCTTGTTCAAAATGTCGATATCACACTCGTTCGATCAAACGCAAACATACTGATCCATGTCCAAAGCACAATCCAAACCAAAGCAAAAACTTTGAAAAGGTTTTGTGATTGATGTTCGTGTTATGCAATCTAAATAGTTTGTCAATAAATTGCTTTATTGGATTAAGGAAAAAAAAGAAAAAGGAATTCCTAAGTCCTAGGTACAAATTAGTTTTATAATACAAACCACGTAATTGAGCTTGGTAAACAACTTGACGTTCCAACAAATAATCACAAGAGACAATTAGAATAAATGTAATTTGTTTCATGACCGCCATCATTGTCATCTCTAGTTTGAAAAAGGATCTGTGTTTACAAAATATCTCACAATAAAATAAGGGAGAAATTGACAATTCATTTAATATAAAAGATTTATAGAATTCAAATTACACATAACGATGACGATCAAGTCTTGGTCTCTTCCAATTTGTCTTCAGAAGAGACTGTTTACGAGGTAGAAAGCGCCAAGAAATACGATTATTAAATAATTATGGAAAAAAAATATACTGATCCGTTCTGATATAGTTAAATACCAGTTTGTTGACAAACAATACAGTATTCCACATATACGATTATTTTTTAGATTTATTGATTCATGGTTGTAAAATATTCTCTCAAAAGCTAGACATACCGGCCTGGTTAACATACACATTCGTAATAGTCCAGAAGAAAAGTGAAAAAAATGTTTTTTTTTTGTTAAATGCATGGAATTTTACATGATTATAGTTCATGACTTGGAGATTATTTTCAGATATATTATATAGTTTTTATTCGAAAAATCCAATATGGCCGTCATTTTCAATAAAAAGGACACAATGTCGAAATGAGAAAAAAGTAAGACAAAATGCGTTCACAAAAACCAAAGAAGGCAATACTATGTACGATTAATTTGAGGAAGTTTATAGGAATCTTAAAATTTAAGAAGCTGATAAGTTCGACAAACAATGTTTATCTGACAATATTATGTATTGCCTTCTGGTTCTCAATATACTATAGAACCCAAACTCATTTATATGACATTGAAGGTAGAATCTGTTACAATCAAAGACAGACATACCATTCCATATTTAAATAACAATACAAACCAGAATAATGATAGAAACTTAAGCAGTATGGATAACAATAACTTTGTTATGCATGTCTGTAAGGATGGCTGAAAACTTTAGATTTAGTACTAATTGAGTTTTTAATTTAGACGTAACTGCCTTAACCAGTTGGATAATGCGTTATACTTCATAACAAAATATTTCAAAATGTCCTGCTATGTGTTCTGGATTTTAGTTGAGGCACAATTTAATTTGGATTTAATTGTGTGTCACACAGAGACATCACATTTAAATTCATGTATGAAAGATGTAAATTTTGATGTTGGATACTGTGACTTTTCATTAGGAAATGCTACTCTATCATCATTAAAATCTATTTTTGAAGTAATAATTTCTTTTTATTTAATATCAATACTTTAATGAAATATTGCAGTTGCCTTTGGGTAGGTTAAAATGGTAACTATAAATATAGACATATACTATCTTAGGTGCAATTGAACGCTTTCTCAGTCATAAATTAGATGTTTAGAGTGACGTGATAGAGTCAACGATAAAAACGAAAAGAATAAATCAAAAATAAACATACCTATTTATTTTAAAATCACAATCTCAATGAAATGTAAAACTTGTTAAAACTAGCAAACCAAGCCAAACACACGTTAACTTCCACCAGGAAAGAGAGGTCTAATGCCTCGGGAAGGTAAGCACTGCCTCCTAACTAAGCTAGCTCTATTAGCAACTACGCAATTGAGAATTAAAAGAAAATAGAGCTTTGGGGCGTAAAATATATCCAGCGTTATCCTGGATACACAGACAAACAAATCAAAACGGAGTTGAAGTAAGTGGTAATGTTCTTGACTTGTAATTTTTAAACATAATATATAATAAGTGAGAGGTTACCAAACCGATTGATACAGCTGTTATATATAATTTTTTTGGAAATGTATCGTTTAAAACATTGTATACGGTATTTTCGAACGTATTGATTTATTAAATGTAAGACAAAATTGTATATGACACTTTTTTATACACTTAGCATGCAATGAAATAATTCCAGTGTTCGGATTTCTCGTAATTTTAAGGTAATAGTATCTATCTTATGGCAGTATTTGTATGAAATTGTAATTCATTTATTGTGGACAAGATTCCATAAATATGGTGCTCACTAACTTTTCCTTCAAGTCGTCGTTCTGCACTTTCGTTAGGATATTTCTATACAGTCATTAAATCTTGCAACTTATTTGTGTTACATGTGAACACAATTGGTACCCTCTTAAAAGATGATGACTAATTCAGTGGGTTTGACATTTTCTATAAAAATTCCAGAATTTGACTTATCTCAATATATGAAATATATGTAAGCCTGTAGAATATCCAATTCATAGTCATTTGTATTCGTACTATTCCTTTGAGTTTCAGTGTGATGATTTAAAATTTAGAATGTATGCGTATTGTTGGTCATAGTGTAAAATCAGGTTAATTTTATCTTTTGATAATTGTTTAAAACTGTTATAAGACATATCGATTCGTTAATGTTTAAGCATTTTCGTTTTTTGCATTCAATGAGATAAACTCTCTAACCTGGACTCACTTCCCTGGTGGATGTTCAAGTGTTTAACTTAAATTCTTAGTTTAATTGTTTTTAGTTTGTTTGGTATTATGATTTGTACATGGGTTAGTATGTTTGCTTTTGAAAAATGTTTTTAGTTATTCTATGTTCCTTTCACGCAATTTTGATTATACATGTGGCGGGTGTAGCTAGCTAAACAGGAGGTGCTTACGCCTCCGGAGCACCCGGCCTCACTTTCCTGGTGGATGTTCACATGCTTAACCTGACTTGTCAGTTCAAACGTTTTCACTTTGCTTCTGGATTGTGATTCGGACATGGATAAGTATGTTTGTTTTTTATGTGATCCTTTGACAGTAATTGTTCATTATGGATAAGATTCAACAAAGATGGTGTTCACTAACTTTTTGTTTAGTCGATGATTCGCGGTGGTGCAGGAAAATAGGTTCTTCTTGAATGTTTACAAGCGGCCATAAAATGCCAGGGAATATTGTAAAAGCAAACATAATATAAACCAATTGAATGAATATTTTACAAGCTTCAGTAGGATTTTATGACATTTCAATACTTTTCACTCCATAATTTCGAATTTGACTACTCTCCATATGTCCACACCAATACTCTATGACTGGAAACAATTTCTCGAAGGGGATTCATTAATTCTGTGTTATCGTTGCACATGATTAACGTTAAACATAAAAACGTTCGTTAAAACAGCGATTTTCCATCGATCACTGATTTCATTCACCATGTTTACATACTAGTAACAGGAAATTCCCACGTGTATTTTTTTATCTTGGAAAATTCGTAAAAAGAAAATTGATATCCGGATAACATCTGGAATGGAATATAAATGATTTATGTGGAACAATATTTATATCGAAATGTCAAAATAATAAGTTCCACATGATTTAATGCCGAACGATGTAGTTGAAATATTTTAACGCAAACTAATAGATTCAATGGCACGCAATGCGATACAGAGGGTCTACGAAAAGAAAATTCCAAACTGTGTGATTCTTGTTGACGTAATATCATTAACACTAAAATTATGTGTTGATTCAAATAATAACGGCGGTCCCTTTATGCCTTTGATATTTTACAAAAAAAGTAGTCCACTATCAATTTTTTTTAAACAAACCCCTTTTATCAAAGCAGAGATGCATAAAAAATGTCGGTTTCTAAAAAGGGATATAACTGATCTAAATTTAGACAAAAATATTGTTAATTGTTCATAGTAAAACGCTAACTAGTCATATTGTACCTTTTAATTTTAAAATAAAAAACATAAGGTTGATCTTAAATTATACGTGTTAGTTTTAACATATTTCAGTGAATTTTCGTTTGCCAATTTTCTGATCTGTCGATGCAATATTTTTTCAATTCGTCATTAAGATATTTATTTCAAATCAAGTAAAAAACTGTCTACATGCTTATGACAATCGCTGTTAGAAAAGCATACTTCTATTATATTACATTAATTAAATATCAGTACTGCCGATATATGACGCTGATAAACGTTTAACATTTTTGACATTTCAGTAGATAAGATTAAATAGGGCGAGTTAAAACTCTTCTAGACCTTCCAATTTGTACAAAGACTTTCTGCTATTTCAATTTAAGTTGCCATGCGTTTTTTGTACGACTTATGGAATAGCTGTATAATTACATTTTTTTACATTTGCCAAATGACCTCTGTGTTAATCATATCAGCGCACAATAAGCAAATGTGATGTAAACATTGAATCGCACTACGCTGTAAACGCTGCCATCAGATCGTTGACGAACTATATTCAGCAATACTATGTCCATTGCTGTCATTTAATTTAATTACTTTACATGTAATTCAATTTTTGTGCATTGTATTTTTAATCAAAAACAAACATACTTATCCATGTCCTGGTTACAATCCAGAAGCAAAGTAAAAACTTTGAAACTGACAAGTTAGATTAGACACGTGAACTTACACCAATTTATGAATGTATCTTTTGTGTCAATAAACAAACAATTTAAAATTCGCACTACGCCAACACATAGCAACGAGTTTCACTTGATGTTGTGAATAAGGAATGTGAGTTGTAAAAATTATATTTACATCTTATGACGTCATAATTCGCCATGTTGTATCAATAATTATAAGCAATGAACTTTTAAAACAGACAATGCTCTTGTTTAGTTTTGCTAAAAAAGCTACAGCAGTTTAATATAGTTCAGTATAATAACCCCTAATGCTCAATTAGACCCTTCAGTGAAAGTATAATCACCCGCGGAGAGGAATTTGTAACATAAATTACTTAAAAAATCAAAGAACCATTACTCAGAAAAATTATTGAACCAATTCAGGAGAAGGATATACACATCTTCAATTGGTAATTGTTAGTTTCATCAATATCTAATGAATGGTATAGAACTGGTACGGACAAAATTATAGTTACAAATGCAAAAAATCTTTACTGTTATCAAAATCATTGAATTAGAAAAGAAAAACAATAATCATAACTACGCCTCCTACTGATCATCCCAGTAAAAGATTATCTATATCAAATCGAGTGTATTGGTAAACTGGTGCGAACATAAATGTGATAAACTAACGAAATACATTGATATATCCTATCACCGATTTTTTTGGCGGGGACAGAAATATCGGCAGTGTCAACATACATATTGTTATACATTTTTCGAATGAACCCATTTCGTTCTCGCTACCAATTACGACTAAAGGATAGGATATGCCATTTCAGATTTGTTTGAAAAATGAGAAAATATGGTAAACTGACTAACTGAAGTAGGCTTTGAGGGCAATCTTTGGTTTTAAAAGCATCGAACGTTGACATTTTTGAATTAGAAGATAGCTCTATTGTATTACTGATTTTATGACAATTGGCATGTTTAGGTCACTTGAGATTCCAATTTTGTAACATGGATTTGAAATGCATTTAAATTAGTTTTATTAGTTGATGTTTATGTCGATTTAAGTATAACAAAAATACCCCTACCTTTACAATTAATTAGTGGTTTTAGTTTGTGACATAACAATCATTTTTTACATTCAAGATAAGGTAACTGATATAGTACGACAAGTTTGACCTGACAGTTTGAGCTGGGATATACATCTTAAATGCATTTATCTTAAAAAAATTAAATGATGAAAGCTAATTTTTTTCATAAATAAAAAGAAGATACACTATCGCTCAAAGTGTTTGAGCTGTTAAATGGTCCTTGGTTTGTTTTATAAATATTATTAAAAAACACGAAGTTGATTTTTAAAAAAAAAAAAACTGTTGTTGAGAATATACGTTCTTTTCAACATTCACTTCAAACCATTGTGCACAATCGTTTTTACCAGTTTTCCATTCAGTTTTAATAATCATATTTCAACATTAAGTGACATCGTAGTTACTTGTTGAAGACTTGTCAATAATATTTCAGGCACCCTAAATTGTTGAAAGAAAACACTAAGTAACACAAATAGTCGGAATAGAACATAAAATATATTATTTATAGGTTATCTAAACTATTGCACAACGTTACATTCATCCCCTGATGTAATCAAAAACAAACATACTAATCGTGTTTTACTCCATTTGGCAGTTTTTTAAGGTTTCCTTTGCATTGGGATTATGCTGTGACATGGATTAGTATTTGTGTGTTCGATTGTTATAGAATCTTGAGACATTTTGTAAGTTGAATAATGCAGCTTTAGTCTTCAAGTTTTCCTAATAAGTATATACCAAATGCTAACATTTATTTAGATTGATGATGTGAAAAATAAACCCTCTCACACACTGGTTGTCAATAAAATACAGAAAAAAATCTGTTGTACTTCCGATGATCGACAATTTCATTAAAGCGTAACCTTCAATCTGTAAAAGGATTTTTTCTGAACTTATTGTAACCACAATTAGATAAAAATATGTTCGTTCGATCTCGTTTGTCTTAATTTTCTAAATTCCTGTCAAATGTCGATTCAGTAGGAGATTAATCTTACTGCGCCCCTGATACACTGGGTTTAATCAAATTAAACTTCAATATGACATGTTTATCTTAGCGCTGGTCGTGTTAACTTCCTCAATACTGAATGTCAATCATGTAACTCTGGAGTGTTTACAGACAAACAATCATTTATAAATTAATCTTTTCCTGCTTGTCTGTGCTATAATTCATGGTAGGAATTTGCATGTTTATATAATACAATCACTAAGGTAACAGTTTGTATATATATATATATTGTTTTAGCTGTAGTGATTAATGAGAAAAGAGAAATCCGCGTGTTGAATTGACTAATATCCGTTTATCATTTAAATTGAATTGTCACTTTTTCACCATTTTATCTAGAGAAATCAACGGTATTTTGGTGTATATAAGTTTATATCGGAAGACTAAGTGATGAAAATCCTTTGAAGTGGACAGATTAAGCAATGTGTTTTTTATCAATTAATATTTATTGACGGACGTCATTGAAGATTTTGTTCAAATAAGAGATATATGCCATATGTCTTAATACTGATGATGTCATTTTGCAATTAATTGCTTAGAATTAGTATTTCCAGTTGATATATGTAATCAGACCTAAAGTTTTTTTTGTTGATTTTTTATATTGTTGTTGTCGTTTGTTTTTGTTTCATTTAGAATTTACATTTTCTCACTACGCCAACTTTCAAAATTTCATTTACCATTCCAATCAAAAACATACCATTCAATGACAAAGTCACTATTTCACAGCAAAGAATAGCAATTCAAGTTAAACAATGTAAGTTGGTCAACAAATAGTAAAAAATCATATAGTTTTATCAGTATTATTAATAAGTATGATGCCTCTGTGTCAATGATTGCCCTGGAAATTTGAAGTCCTATAGTTCCATGCTCCTTTCGATCAATTTTGATTACGCACGTGGCGGGTGTGAGTAGCTAAACAGGAGGTGCATACCCATCCGGAGCACCAGGCCTGGCTTCCCTGGTGGTAGTTCACGTGTTAAACTTAATTCGTCAGTTTCAAAGTTTTTACTTTGCTTCTGAATTTTAATAAGGACATGGATTGGTATGTTAATGTTTTTTTGATTAACAAAAATATTATTGCATGACCTGTTTATAAGATAATACAAAATCAATGCTTTGATTTGGTCAAGGTTTTTGTGAAATGCTGACACATTAGAGTACAATATTAATGGGTCAATATGGACATAAATAAAAAAAATGTCAGCATATTAAACTGGATCTAAACATTCTAAAATGTAATTTAGCATTACTACAGAACAGATTAAACAAAGAATATGTAGACGAAAAATATTGTTTTGATATATTACCATGACAACCTGTTTTAAAGGGTTAACGTATTCCATTTTTTCTTTATATTGATCTTTGTAAAGTACTCATTCTTGCAATGTATAATCCGCATTTGAAAAGCAATTCTATTTTGTATTTTTAAGTGCAAATGAGAACGTTATAATCTTAATCTAGTAAATAAAAAAACCTCACGGATCTATGCATCTAACGGTAATTTGGTGACAGAAATAGAAAAAATTATGTTTAAAGTATCAATTACATACACAAGTTCGAATATCATTATGTTTATGTAAATTCCACTGAAATGGAATAAAGGAATTAGTACATAAAAACATGTACTCAGTAAAATCGAAACAAGAACACAAAATAGAAATCACGCTTTTGTTATTCTTTAAAATATATGTAAAAACAACATACTGTAATATATGTTAATCAAAGTATGTAAAAACAAACACACTAATCCATGTCAGAATCACAATACAGAAGCAAAGTATAAAACTTTAGAACTGACAAGTTAGGTAAGACATGCGAACTTCCACCAGGTAAGTGAGGCCGGGTGCTTCTGAAAGGTAAACGCCTGCTGTTTAGCTAGCTACATCCGCCATGCGTATTAATATGATTTTATTGACCTGGAATTGAATAGAAAAGGTGTAGGAAAAGGTTTAAAGGATTTATTAGTGGAAATTCATAATCGTTCCGGAAAATTGTTTAAAATACACATCTTAAGATGATTTATTTTAAGGGTCACATTTCAGTTGGAGAAAAAATTTTTGGTTATAACTGTGTCATTTGCATCAGTTCCAAAAATTATCGCACGGTTAATTCCAAAAATAATTAAAGAATATTAGATAGGACAAAACCGTGCGTTAAATTTTATCATTTCTTGTTTTATTGGAGATGTATTTAAAAAGTTGAAAAATGTTTAATGGGACAAAGCCATACAATCAATTTCATCATTTCCTGTTTTATTGGATATGTTCCTCTTCTTCTATTCAAATTATGATTAAATAACAACCAAATAAATGAACATTAGAAAGATATATGATGAACAACATGTATTTGACAAGAACTCAACACACAACACAAATAAAAACACTTCACACGTGTCGGGAGTACGTAGCTAGACAATCGTAAATGATAACATTATGAAATAGTAATCAAAAACTTGACTAATAAATACATCTATCGGTAATTTGGTGACAACAATAGAAGGAAGTGTGAATTTTAAACACCAATACATTGAATTACAATCACAAGTTCGAATATCATTACGGTAATTTGAGTTCTATCGAAATGTTAAAAATGAATTAGACATAAAACATGTACACGGTTCAATTAAAACAAGAACATAAAATAGCAGTCACACTTTTGTCATCTTTAAAATATACCCGTATGTTAAAACTACATACTAAAAAGTAGGTAAATCAATAAAAAACAAACGTACTAATCCATGCCCGAATCACAATCCAGAAGCAAAGTACAAACCTTTCGTTAGGTTAGACAACAGGAAAGTAAGACCGGGTGCTCCAGAAGAGTAAACACCTCCTGTTTAGCTAGCTACACTTGCCAAGTGTGTTAATATGATTTGATTGGCCTGTAATCGAAAAGGAAACGGTTTAAAGGATTTGTTAGTGCAAATTCCTTATTGTTACAGAAAAAGTGTTTAAAATACACATGTTTGAAGTGTCACATTACAGTTGGAGAAACGGATATCTAGTCACACACTGTGTCATTTACATCAGTTCGAAATAATTATCATACCGTTAATTCCAAAAAAAAAAAAGAAAAAACATGTTGGATGGGACAAAACCATGTGTTAAATTTGATCCTCTTGTTTTATTGACGTGATTATTCCAAATTAATGAACAAAAGGAAGATAGTTGCTGATATTTGACTGTCATTAGCTATTTCTTCTTTTAAAATTGTCACCTTTGGGCAATACAAATTGAATTATCAATAAAAACGGTAAATGTTATGTTAGGCATGGGTGATATTTCAGCACATAAAACACATAAAAATTTCTAAATCAGCAGACATTTATTGCTAAGAAAAACATGGATTAGTATGTTTGTTTTTGATTATCTGTCGTGATATGATTGTACTACAAAATGTGAGTAGAATAGACTCGCCTGTGTTTATTACTGGTTTGCCAAACTATCGCATACGAAATATAGACCACCAATTGTATAAAAGCTAGAGTACTTCACAGGTACTATAACCACTCGAATGGAAAGCATTTTATTATTTAATTACGATGCCAATCCTACTATCAGTGAAACCAATAAATAAATATTATTTATTTACCGATTACATGATCCAGCAAGTTTTTATCTTATCTCTAGTTTTTTGCACTGCGTTCTTATCTCAGCTGCATTATTTATTGCCAAGGCAACAACATTGTTGTTTGCTTTATATATTAAGTATAATTTTTGTATTGGTCAAGCATTTGTCAGATATCTTAATTCAATATTTATATTTTTTAAAAATATTCTTTTCTTGTTTCAAATGCTAGTATAATTTTTCATGTTTGAGCTAGGCTGCCAATCTGTCGTTGAGTATATAGTAACTAAGGGCGCTGGTTTGAATCCAGGCTTTTATTACTGTAACATATCAAGTTTTAATTTCGTTTTTTTATATAAAACTAAGCTAATTTTGAAAATAGATTTTAGAAAGATTTTAGATAGATTTCAAAAATCGAAACTAGGATTGGATGGACATAATAATTTCCTTATTTCCAAAAACAAGTCTAAGAATGAACTCATCGAGTGAACAGATTTGGCAAAAGATTATCAAATCATTTGACGTTTACACAATTTTAAAAGGGCTGTATTGAATCAGTTTGCTTGTTAAACAACACTTGTATGTTAAGATACATGGAGCTTGTCTGTGATGAAAGGAGTATCCTTTATATTGCTAGAAATGGAAACCGTAACATGCAAATTTACTGTATATGGAGGACAAATAATCGCGAAATTCTTACTAAGTTGGCTATATTGCTTCTGTTTTTATCATATTATTTTAAATTAACCTAACTACAGTACATTTGCAATGTAGGCTTTTGTAAGTTTGTCAACATTTGTTTGTAAACTACTTTAAAGTTTCTTAGCAGTTATCGTAACATATGATAAAAGATTCAAATTTTAACAACGTTACTGATGATCTATTAGACAAAGTTCAAACACATTGTACTTTATCATAAAGTAATGGAATATACGATAACAATGCTACCGCTACTTGATGGGGGATTTTATTCCGGAACAGCCGCCTTGTTCTGCAAAATTAAAAAAAGATTAGTAATTATACTATTTTATTAATACATGTTTTCTTTATATTTCATGAAATTACTAAAATATTAAGCACCGATACAACATCTTTTTTCGGCAAGCGTGTTTAAACAAGATTGATGACGCATCAAACATTTATCACTATCGTCCCTTTTAATTACGGTAATGAAACATTATAATTGTTACTTTCGAATGATATATTCTTCGGTCTGTAAGGGAGGGGGCAATGAATTATTGAAAAAAAACTATTTACGAGTAAAATTAGAATTGCCACCATAGAACACAAATTAAGTCTGTATTCACTGTTTATATCTAGATCAATTTTAGATAATATAACAAAAAAGTTTTGTGTTAGTATTTAACAAAGATTGATGGTTTCAGAATAAATTGAAAACATATTATTTTAAAGAAATAGATAAGGAATTTTGGCGACCGTTCTAACTAATATTCTTAATAAACACGGCGGATCGGCTTCGATAAGATTTATCGCAGAGTGATTTTATTTCGAGCGGTCGCTTTAAACATATATATTTAATTCCGCTGAATCATTTTTGATTAAAGTTATTGATGTTAAAAAAAGTTTAAAATTATAAACTGAAGTAACATGCAGCGAAATTATTCTATTTCTATCAATTATTTACATATATGCTTTCCATTTTGATCATTCACACTCTTGTTATATGTATGTTTTCTTTTGTTATTGATTATTTTAATATCAGGATATCTTGATCAATTGCACGATTGATCTCAACAAATTGTCTTGTTTATTAAAAATCAAACTGGTTCAAGTATAAAGTTTACATCAATGCGTCATGTGCCACATCAGTACTAGTTGTTCTTTAGTCAATTATTAGTGACTTTTAAATTATTCTTAGCCAATCTTTGGTGATAACACCAACTTAAAAAATCAAGAGATTTTTGTGTTGAATAAGAGATTTGAGAAAATACTAGGTTATTACGACAAACAAATGTTTTAAGATCCTGGCAGTTTTTTGGATGTTGAGATCGCGTGTTATTTATTCTAGACAGTCTAGTTTTCATTTTAAGTATAATGTCTCTGTATCCAGAGTTTCTTTTGGCTATTGTATCCAAAAACTACCCGTTCAATAACGTTCCATAGCTCCTTGTAACCTTCATTCTCTCAATTTTGATTTCGATGGTGTGGATGGATGTGGCTAGGTAGGTAGGAGGCTCTTGCTTCCTTGGCACCCAGCCTCGCTTTCCTGATGGAAATTCGCTTGTTTTACCTAATTTATCATTGTTTGAAATTTTTGGTTTCCATATTGGATCGCGATTTAGACATGGATCGGTATGTTTGTGGTTTACTCTAAAATACACTGATGTTGCTACAACTTTGTACTAAATAATGTAAGAAGGATATATGTTATTGTTCTTACTTCAAAATAATCTTTACCAATACACACAAATGTCACTGTTAAATGATACATTTGTTTCTTATCTGGTAACAAAACTATAGCAATTACATTCGCATGTTGTTATTGTCATAATTGATTAATCATGCACTCGGTTTAATATATAGATGTACAGACATCTTGTAGGTACTTCTTGTCTTTAAGCTTGTTTTCTTTTATTGAAGTGTAACTCTTTAATAAAGAATAATATTCTTCTTAATCTTATCATTTTAAAATTAACTCTTAATATCATGTCATTCTTGTTTGCGCAAAATAGATAGATAGCTGGCAATTGGCAGGAGATATTAAAATGTTCATATCTTGAGAATTAATTAAAGAAAACAATTTATGCCACCATAAAAACAATATATGGAACATCATAAACACCTAACAATCTACTATAAGACCACTGGACCCATGCGTACATACCATATTTCAATATGTGAATTTTCCTTAATTGACGTTATATCTTAAACACACGGTCATACAGTTGGAATTTGTTATCGTACTTCCTTTAATTGACATAAAACTGTTTGATCTACATTTTGTCTTATTGCATCATGTCATCTACTTTATCTAGCACAGTATTGATATAAAATGAAATAATAGAATTCAATAAAAAAACATATTTTTGAAAAATAAGGATAGCTTTCTTCAGTAGAGTTAAGGTTTTTATTAAATGTAACCAAGGTTCATTTATTAATGTTTGATTGCTGAAATTGTTAATTTATGGTTCATTAAATCATTGATAAATATAAGTCCCAACAAAAATCAAAGTGATCGATTAAAAGAATTTTTGTAGACTTTTTTCCTCATTGGCGTTTTGCTCTGCTATTTAATTCTACAATCATCCTTTTTCATGTTACCAAATTACCAAAATGAGTAAAATATTTTTATTGAACGAAGAGACATAAAATATCCTATAAATCTATATATAATGATTCATTTTAATTGTTATATTCGGATGTTAAGATTTACATACTTTGTCTGCGATGGAAGATAATATCCGTTCAACGGAAGCTAAGATGATTGCTTGGAATGGAAACCGTAACACGCAAATACAGTTTGCACTAACTGTTTAATAAAACTGAACTTTGATTCCGAGTTTACTGGGATTGGTGACTTTAAAATAAATTTAAAACATATTACTTAAAAGGAAAACATCAGATTTGAATTACTGTAAATGTGCCGATAACTATTACATAAAACGGGAATTAAACTAAATGTAACAATTCAGTTGCATTGTTTACATTGATTGTATTTCAAAGAGTCAATTACAATTAACGTTTTCTCTTTCATTGATTTAACATTGGTATAGTCTGTTTGTGTTATATGAGATTAAGTTAACAAGTAACTTTCACATTTTAAGAGCTAGTGCTTATTTCTGTTCATTCTTTTAAAATTTTTATTTGAAAAATATATTTTTATACTAAAAGTGATCACACTCTGACTGATATGTTGTATGTCCCCAAAAAACATTGCAATTTGAAATATTTATTATACATTACTTTTTATCTTTTTTCTCTTGCTTTTTTTCTTTATCATGAATATAAAACTTTGAAGGTGTGAACATTATCTTTCCAATAAATTATTTTGTACTGCCAAACAACCCATTTGATAAAAAAATATTTTTTGTATTTCGATAAGATATTTAACATTTTATTACATGGTGTATGTATTAAAGTACGACATTATAGGCATCAGAATATCTAAGTTATTATAATGTTTCACTAAAACAACAAAATATAATAAAGGTAAGATTTTATGTCAGAATGGTACCTAGCCGTTACCTTCATATGTTTATTATATAGATGTTCTATTTATTTATATATGGTTTAATTGGATATAGTTTATTGCGTGTATTTGGAATGTATACATCTCGTCAATATATTCATTGTTCCTGTGAATTTTAGCATATGTGTAATATGGATTAAACAGAACACTTGGAATATTCACAAGGCATACATAATTGTCCTTGATTTGATGCCATATTCTCCAAGAACACGGGTCAGTACAAATAGGAGAAATTTATTTCATCTTGATAAAACAACAATTGAAACCTCAAAATATTATGTGATAAAGATTCCAGTTCAATCTTGATTGTTATTTCGAAATATGTCATTTCAACTGGTTATCAACGTTATTGAGTTGCAAAATATTGACAAAAGATAAAAGATAATAACAATATGTAGATAAAGTCTGATCCAATGTGATGAATTTATTTATATTAATTGACGAAACTACTCTAGGGTAATATCTGATTCCATTTATATCCTTAAGTTTATAAACGCTACATTCATTAGAAAATATTATCATCAATTGAAAATAGTACAAGTTAACACAAGCAAAAGTTATTTTTTGCAAGGTTCCCTGTTTTTAATTTTAAAAGGACTGACAAATTCCAAACAGGTAAAAACGTATATAGAAAGCATATGAAACATTTTGACGACTTTCAAACTAGTTCCTAATAAAGTGGACTTATCAATTTGATGACAAGGTGGATAGTAATTTTAGTTTCTTTCAATTATTCTACTATGATCAATGTAACTGGTGTTTAATATTATTTAGGAAATTACCATACAAGCTAACGCAAAAAATAACAATTTTATTTCGATCGAGTGTGATGATATAGCTTTCTATCATTTTATACAAGATTTGTACAAGAAACAGATAACTTTACGACTTTTATTGCTTTCGGGTTATCATTATGCAACTTTCAATAGCATGTTGTGTTGATCTATAGAAAAATATGTTTTCTTTTTAACTTTCAGATCCATATTATATGAGTAAAAGATTTAAAGATTATTATAAATATTCCTTTATGCCGCCTTTAAGGACTTTGTTAACAGTGTAATTAATATAGTGGCAGATATAAAAGTTTGGACAAAATAACACGTCAAAAGAATGTTGTTTTGCAAATCTTTTGTTTTTAAGTTTTTTTCTGTGTTACAATTTTGACAAGCCTTGAATATACATGGTAAGCTTTCACTTCTATGCAATTTATTTCGTTTGAAATGACATTCGTTTATGTAGGGCCATCATCAAATAATAATTTATAAATCAAAAGAACATGAAGTGTTATTTTTTATTTGACATAACTACTTATTTTTAAGAAAAAAAATATTATATATAATAATACATAGAACTTCATAAACATTATGT
Organism: Anadara kagoshimensis; assembly: GCA_021292105.1. NCBI lineage: Eukaryota > Metazoa > Mollusca > Bivalvia > Arcoida > Arcidae > Anadara > Anadara kagoshimensis. Next base: position 59,968,432 of record CM037861.1, read on the forward strand.
CTTAACTAACGATTCTCAATTGCAAGTTTTCTTTAATTTGAGTTTGGGCGTTTTGTCATTGTCTATTTGGTACCCACGTCCATCGTAACAACACGTAACGTTGGGGTTTCTAAGAAGATCAAATAGAAAACATTCCATATGCAATTCAAAAAGTTCAAATTTTTAATACAAGAAATAAGGCGAATTTACATTAGCAAATTACAATTGTTTAACTTATTGCGTAAATCATTTCTAAATATTTCTCTCCTACAATTTTAATTTCAAATATTTTTTTTTTATTTTAAATAAAAAACAAAACATGTAGAAAAACTATAACTATAGTTGAGACATAGGACGAATTGTTAAACGTTTATTATAAGTTTTTTTTTCAAGTTTTAAAAATAAATTGTGGAATATTAAATATTGAAATTCAATTCCGTTGCAAATATACAAAATTATTCGACTATTGTCTGAGTCACCAATAAAATACCACAACATAAAATATTCTTATAAAACTCTTTAAAATATAGGCCAAAATTTCTTATATAGTTGTGTGTGTAAAGTACAAATATGGCGAAAAAACATGTATTATCTATATTTTTTAACCATGTTTAAACACGGTAAAACTGTGAAATACTTCATTTTCATTCATTATGCCTTTCTGCACTCAAAAGTTTCAAGGCTTACACATCAAAACACATCAAAATGTAAGTTACGAACGGTCGATCACTAAACCTATGAAGAACATGATGTACCTTTTGGAAATATGGGGATATTTTGTAAGTCTTTTAGACACCATGTCAATTACTAGACGGAAGAAAACCAACAAAACAAAATAATTGAAATGAAATCATAGAGAATAAATCTCAACAAACCCCGATTATATATGTCAGGTGATTACAGCATGGAGCCAAGAATCATAATTTTCTTGGATATATCAACCATTATTAAAAAATACTCAAAAACTCAGTTTTCTGTAAGGTATTCGTAATTGCATTACATGTTGCTTTTAAGGATGTAAGACCTTGATATCAGTCGAAAAGTATGTTTATCAGTAAATGTTTTTTTCAGAAAATTAAGCCATAATACATTTAGGAACATCATAACAAATGAACAAACATAATTATATCCTACCTCTCACTAGTTTCTGTAAATTTCATTCGACGATGCTGGTCACGTAGTGACCTAATATAATCCATATCGGGTCAGGTCTGTTCATATCCAGTTAGTATGAGAGTTATTTCCCCTGACCAACGTCAATGGCGCCTGCCTCGTAGTAAACACGTCATATTTATCACAAGTATTTACGGCAAATACAGACACTAGTAAAGATGTTGTGATATTGAAACAAAATATTTGATGTCCAAGGATAAAAGTGAAATTGATTTCCTTGACGGAAGTTGCTAGTAAGTCAAATTCATTATTATTTTCAATATTTTGTCAGACAGAATGTCAAATGATGGCATTTCTAACTCAGCCACCATTTACATATCGCTGTGTGGATACATTCAAATTGGTTTTGTAAATGATTTATTAATATGATCGGTATGATATAATAGTTACATAGTGTTTTAGTGACATAATATGATATATAAAAGGTTTGTTTGGAGCTATAGGTTACTAAAACATACAGCAGTGTCTCATCCTGAACTTCTCTCCGGTCTCCGTATCCGTGTACTGTATGTTTGTTTAAAGGTATCCACCGTGGGACTTCAGGGTGATCGGTAGGATATATTCGTTACACAGTCTGTTGGTGACCTAATATGGTTTATACAGGGTCAGTAAATTCCATATCTGGGCTCGGGCTTCGCCCTCGCCCGATTATTAGGTCACCAACATTAGGTCACCAACAGACTGTGTAACTTATAATGTCGTCTATTAATTTTTTACGTTTAAGAAACATTTAAGTCCCAAATACTCATACGTAGATAATTCGTAGTTTCATTAAACAGTACGTCGCAGGATGTAAGCGTTGATTTCAGCTGAAGAAATTGTCATCACCTAATGAACATTATTACCTTTAGAAACACTTATAACAAAAGTTCATAGCGTAGAACAAACATATTTTAATCGATTATCAATCACTTTACTATTACCATGATATATTTTACAAAATTTGTTTTATTTAAAAACAGAATAAAATTGGATCCTAACCATGGCTTCCCTTTTCAACGGAACTCAACGATACTTTATATTCAATCCAGGTGCGAAATCAAAGCAGAAATGAAGATTATTGCCCTCGTCGTTTTTAATAAAATGAAATCAAACGCAAATCAGTTCATGTTCAAATCACAATTATAAAAATAAAGAATATAAACTTTGAAAACTAGATTGAGTTATGGTTTATGTCCTAATAGTTCGTAACCTTATGTGTGTGACATCTTGTGAAATAGGTGTTACAAAGTCAGTGGTATGGTTAGTGTCATGCATGTACCTTATTGTGAACCCGTCAATTAAGTCGGTATCGTGCGCGCATGTTTGTGTCTAAATTACACACATACCTAAAACCTTGCATTGTTTACATCTATTACATTTTAAACAAAATAATTCTCATTAGAATATTTAAATATTTAGGAAAATATTCGATTTATACTTATTTCGACTTCTTTCACTAAAGCTTTATTGGCTAACAGATAAAAATGCTATTTTTGTTATTATAGGAGTGGACGATTATCACGGAAACCTTTTAGAGACATGGCATACGTATTAAATACATGTATATTTAATATTTTTCAAACTAGAAATTTGGAATTACTTCGCAAGTGCTAATGTAAATAAAACTAACAAAATAATAATAATAATAATAATAATAACAAATAAATTGAAACGAAAGCATTTAAAATGAATCGAAAGATATCCGATTCTACGTAACACGCAAGATTTAGTGTCAGAGGTTTAAAACATATCGCTTATATCAGGATCATCCGAGATTCCTCCACTATTATTCAAAAACGTCTTAAATACTGTTCCCTAGATTATTCGTTATTACACTGAACAGTATTTCAGTTAGCCTTGATATAAGTCGATAAAGTATGTTTACCAGTAAATGTTTTTTCAGATGATTATGTCATAACTACATTTAGGTACATCATAACAAATGAACAAACATAATTATGTCGTATATTAATTCGTTTATGATTTTTCCAAGAAAAAGCGTTCAAGTCACAAATTCTCCTCCGTAGATAAATCGCTATTCATTAAACAATGTGTTAGCGTTAATTTGAGATGAGCGGTAATCTTTTATCAGATACTTAATACAATCACATTTAGTAACATCCTCACAAATGTTTAGATCGCAGAACAAACATAATTTAACCGTCTAATAGTTCGTTAACCGTAATTACTGTTTTTTTGATTTTTTAAACGAACCATTTTATTTTAAGATGTTAATCGAATCAGAATAAACGGTCACCTTTTTGTACGAAACCAGAGAATGTCATTGTCACAATCTAGATGCAAATTGAAATACAATAGAAAGATCATTTTTCACCAATTGATTGAATGAAAGACAGACATACCAATCTATATCAGAAATAAGAGGAAATCAAGTGCAAACATACCAGGTCATACTCAAGTGACAACCCTAAAAGCAAGGGATAAACTTTAAAAATGAGATTGAGTTTTATTTATGTCCTAATAGTACGTGACATTATGAATGCGACGAAAACACGTCTGATGTAAGTGTTGCAATATCAGTAGAATGCTTGTACCTAATCGTGAACTATACAATAGGGTTCGTGCACGCAGTAATTTTGAATCAGAAAACCACATTTAGTTACATCGTGAGAGATGTTAAGATAGAAGAACAAGTATAACTTCGCCGTCTAATTATCCGTTAACTGTTTTCAGGATTTTTTTACAGGTTATATTTTAATCGGCTCAGAATAACGGGTTCCCTTTTTAGCACTTAACTCAAAGATATAATTTATCCAATCTGGGTGCAAATGTACATCAATTACATGTCACTATTGTAGCAATAGAAAGAGAAAATTCCAGCTGAATTTTATTACTATTTCTGTAGAAATGAAACCTCCACGATTGATAAGTTGCACGTGGGGAAGGGGTTAGGCAGTATCGAAATAAACTCGGCCCAGAATGCTAGGAAGATTAATTTTGGATTTATTTTATTTTCTGTTATAGAGGAAAGACGAAAGCTGTTTATTCTGCGAGAGAAAGAATAAATAGAGGCGCGTTAGCTTCTATCTAACGTAAAAAATTGCACTTCTTTGTGTAAATTAAATACAGCTTTAAATCCCCATTTATTAAATAATGGACAGTTGCAGGTAAAAATAATTTTTGTCAACAGGTCAACGGTGATCACAATTTAGAACTCAATGGATGGTAGGTTACTTCACACTGTGAAAAGTGAAAAAGTATTAGTGAAAAGTATTCGTCTTACAGAGCAAGGTAAAATCATGATGTTTGTGAGTTGTACATGTACTTATAAGGTGACTAAATATTCCATCTGCTCAGATTATTTTTAAAAATGTTATCAAATAGTAAGGGTATTTTTACTGATTCTAAGTATCTATACAAATATAATCATTCAGAAAGATGTTCTGTTTATATTTTTGTGAAAATGCTGGATTCAAGATCTTATACTAATAAGTGAGCACAACAGCAGCTACTAGATTTCAAGTACAAATGATTGCCAAAAAACATAAACAAAAAACCATAATATCAATGTGCTTTATTCTTTATAAATGTAAGGAATATTTTCTATGTGAGTCTTCTTATGTGAAAATAAAAAGATAAGCTACATGTAGTACAAAATTAAACAGTAAATATTTCTGAAATAGTGGATAGTTCAATTGTAGAGTAAATTCTTAATTCAAAAGTAAAATAAGTCTGTGAAGAAAGTCTAATTCTGCTGGAATTAAATTTAACTATTCAGTATGATGTGAATACAGAGAAATGAGCTAGAAATGTGAAAAATTACAGTTTTCCCTTTTTAGTTTCTGTTCTGTTTTTCTGTTGCTATTGGACACTGGATAATTAGTTCCCCTGCACCTAGCCAATAAGTTAATCTAGCTGTACATTCTAACTGTCCATTCGGTTAGTTAATGTACAGTTGTATCGACTTATTGGACACTTACAGGTAAAAACTGGTGATTGAGCTAGTTAATGCACATACAAAGACAAAGCATGACGTCATAGCCACGTTTTAAAATTTATTAATTAACTTTTTCCCTGCAATAACAAATACAAAATTCCTAAATAAATGTCATTATTTATTTTGGAATGAATGCATAAGGGAACATAATTCTTTTATGTACACGATTGCTGAGAAAGAGTATATGAGGTGCTACTTATAAAATGTTCGTCTGAGTATTGTTAGTTATTGTTTTTGTTTAAAACATTGTACAGGTATCAAAAGCTATTTTGAATGCAAACTTAGTAGACCCATAAAAACCTATTTACAAATGAACAAAACATAACTTTAAAAGTGTAAATAACGTGGACATTTGCAGTTAATGAGCAATATAGTTTTGTCAAGATAATATTAGTCAGGTGTGTACATTTGTTTACAATTATTAGTCGTTTAAAACGTCTATAAATACCTATTAGTTCTAAAACGCGGTATTTTAAAAACAATCATTGGTGGCATCAGTTATATAGTATAAATATCGAATACACAAGACAATATTTACCTAAAACAAAATGTGCTTGAAGTGATATGAACATTAATGACGATTTGGACTTTTTAAAAATTATTTTCACCACCCTAATTATGAAATATACAGCTATAATGAATACACATACCGGCGATTTAATGCCTCATTGTCCTAGATTAGGCTATAATCAGTAAATATGAAAAATAAGCAAAATCATAAATAATAATAAAATCTGGAATATAACAAAGATGTACAAATTGTTGTGATTTTATTCCCAGAAACCATTCTGATTTACAATGTTCCGTTAACATTCTATTTATATAGCCCTTGATTATGAAATTTGCCTATCTCACTGATAGTTTTTTAGCGTATGTATACACTGGATATATGCGCCGCCAAGTTCGACCTGACCGTTTGAAGTTTAATTTGAGTTATCGAACAAACATGTCTATTGGGTAATTTAGAGGCTATATACAGTTGATATATAAGGATAGATGATAGTAGTACCGTTAAGGTGTGTTTATGAAAATGAAACATGCTGTCTTACCTATATCACCCTACCTATAAGACCAATCTAATAATCAAATTAAAGGTCAAACTGCTGGGCACATGACGCACTGTATTATAAGTTGTTTACAATCTGATAACAATGTTTTCAATGAGTTTATGGCAATGCAGAGTGAATGTCAGAAAGACTGTAATGTAAACAACAATATAAGCACTGTGATCAAGTATTCATTGAAAACATCATTATATATTTTATAAAGTAATATAATTGTGAAAGTTGGCGTGTTTCATCTTATTTGCCAGTTTTCGTCGTTTACTTTGGACTCTGGATTAACCTTTATTCATGGGGCGGTATGGTAATGTTCGATTGTGTGAAAAATATTGCATTTAACTAGACATACCGATAGTGAAATAAAATCAAAAAAAAATAAATCATATAAATGGCATGTTTAAATTGAATGTTTTTTCAGAGAAGCTTATTCGGTAATTATATTTCGACCCGATCTGGTATTTCTTGGGACTGAAGCTGAGACACTACGGAAGAATGCCAATAGAAGTTTTTTGAACAAGTAAGAAAATGACCCTGTGTATATTGCCTCTTTTTTGTCATCTAATATTGCGAAAATATATTCAAGAAGCATTTAAAACACAGTAAGATATTTTTTAATTCTTTTTGGGTTTCTGATTTTGTATGAATTTTTTTTCACTAGTTTTGATACCAATTAGAAATTTGTCATATAATATTACAAGATATTACCCACGAACAACTAAAACACATCTTTTTTTAAATTTTCCTTTTAGTCAATGATTTTGTATGGTTTTTCGTTTTTCTTCACGAGTTTTGATATCAAACAGAGAAACTTTAAAAAAGTAACTGACAAAGGATTTATTTTTTAAAACCTAGGATTGGTTCTGAATTAATCACCCCATATAAAATGTAAAAATATCTGACGTAGACATTTAAAATAAACCTCGTATAGGCGTTATTATAGCAGTAAAATAGAAAGTTAATACCAAATGTGAAAATCGATAAACGATTTCTGATATAATTATACCTTAATAAAGCACAATTAAATTCTTTGAAGGCCACTGTTTTATACGGTTTTTAATTTATTGTCTCAGAAATGTTCCCGTTTTCTCACATTCGCATTTTTAGTTTACAACTTGTAACTAAATGACTTACCATTTACCATAAAGCTTTTGTTGTGAATCCATGGAAACCCTGTCGTGATGGTGTTCTATTTTAGATCACTTTAACTGAACGCTCAGATAAGCTATAACAGTGAATCAAATTCTTTCAAATTTGCACGAGTGAAGATGAAAGTGTTACGTACCTACGGAAAAGGGGAACGAGATAAAATATTTAAACCCTGCACCAAACGGTATTGATTTATTAACTTAGGGTTATGTAAAATGTACCTGCGGAAAAGGGGAATGAGTGAGTTTTTTAATTTAGCACATACCAGTGTTGATCATTTGCCTACCCTACAGCAATTCTATGAAACCACTGTTTTTCAATGTCTTATACAATTTTAAATTTACAGCATATTTCACTCGGAAAGTACAATGTAAAAGCCCGTAGACATAAAGTATTGATACAATTGGAATGAAACCTGTGTGATACAACATAATGATCATATACAGCTTAAGAACTGTCAAGACGAGTATCTAAATATATGTCAGCTTAATCAAAGCTGTATTAAGAGAATGTTTAATAACGGTTCAAATAACCCAAATATCCAAGTATTTTTGATGATGTCTTCATCCTTCAAAGTAAATGTAAAACCATTTTAATTTATTCTTTTGTGAAAAAATCTCACACACGAGTTCATATATTTTAACAGATATGTCGTTTGATCGCGTAATTTGCGAAATCTATGAGCTCAAAGTGTTTACTTGAATATTTAATGCATTTTCCATAACATTGTGTCAATGCAACAAACATATTTAAAATAGAATAGTATTACATATTATACCAGTTTTATATTTACAGCACTAGACGGCCGTTTCGGAATACAATTCCTCATCAGTAGTGCTTGGACCAAAATTATGAAACCAAAATTATTTTGAAGATGTTGAAAAGCTACCCAAAGTACCAAAATATATTTTACCAAATTAAGCATGATTAATTACATGATTTAAATATCAGTAAAGATTTTGAAGTTGACGACAATCAAAGGAATTAAGAACACAAAATTTTGTAGTATAATGGTTAAAAGCCAAATAAACAATAATAATAAAAAATCCACAAATTCTATCTAAAAATTTTATTGGCCGTCATGACATTTTCCATAACAGTACCAATACAAACATATTTGAATACAATAGTGTTGAATGATCTAAATATCAGTAAAGATTTTGGAGTTGACGACAATCAAAGGAACTAAGAACACAAAATTTTGTAGTGTTATGATTAACAGCCAAATAAAACAAGAAAAATACCACAAAATTCTATCTAAAAACTTTTATGGCCGTGATCACAATATTGATTTTGTATCCAAAATTACCCTGGATAGTGGTTATGACAAGGGTTAGTATGTTTGTTTTTGATTAACCAGAATGATAAAATATGCTACTGAAACACGAACTAAATCAATCGGAAACAAACATACGAAACTCTATCTAAAGCACAATCCCAACGCAAATTAAAAACTTTGAAACTGGGAAAATTCAACACGTGAACGTCCAACAGGGATAAAAAGTCTGGTGTTCAAGATGGGAAAATACCTCTTGCCACGTGCAAGACGGAAGGAAATCCAAGGCGCAATACAAGTGCGTTTATATAGCCAGACAAAACAAACAGGCCAGGGAAATAAAAATAAAACTCGTTTCTTCGGAAGGGCTTTGGTTTTAATTCCAGTAGTGTAGTTATAGTTATGCGTCCTATTGTCATTATTGTCTATTAAACATTTTATGACGAGAGAATATAGTGCTGACAGCTGTAATACGTAGTCAGAACTCTAAAAATGATTCAATGGTCTAATTATGTTTTGTGTCATGTCACCAGTTCCTTGTACTAGTAAACTGATAACTACATTATCATCCATCCCGTTTTAAAATTTGAAATACCTGATCATTGGGATGGGACACCCAAAAAATTTAAAACAAGTTAAGATAAATATTTCGTGAGTAAATGTAAAATGACGATTTCCATTGAACAAAAAAAGATAACTATCACTGCGGACGAATTGTTGAGAAATTCCTTCTCGAAATTATGAAGACCTTTAGTTTTCTTCCCTAAATGCTGACAAATTTACATTGCTTCCTATCAGATGTTTTCTCACCATTATCAGGACATTAGCGGTCATGGCCTTTATTCTTTACATCGCCTCGCAAATAACATCCAAATTATTTCATTGACATTTAACGTACTTTGGTAATTATGGTGCCATATGGTATGTCTTACAATGACGTTCTATGCGATTAAAGATAACAGTATTCCTCCAAGACAACTGTATAATAGACAATGGTTCAATGACTCCTAATGATTATTGGTTTCTATGTAGTTCCTCATCAAAGATTTCTCAGTTGTCCAACTAAGTATCAAATGCTTTGTACACATTGGTGTATTGTTAAGGTCATCATTGGTCAAATCGTGTTATTAGTTATTTGTTTTCTAAAAGGTCAAATAATATGCAAAATATATATAAAAATTCATAATATACGCCGCTACTCCTCGGTCTAGGTTGGAAGAATTAACATTCTTGGCGGTTCATTTTATTGGTTTTTTTTGCGGAGGCAGTAGGCTTAGATGTGGTTGTGTAACGCAGAGCGGTGTTTCTGCTTGCTTTGTAAAACATCTTGATGACTACATACAGGAAGGTACTGAAGGTTGTTGTTGATCGGTGTGTTATGTTTGGCTTTATGTTTTTCAGCTTTATACAGGTAAACACAGTCTGTACTGCATTACCTACTGGTTTGTCTCTTTGTTGTGTAAGGTTGGGTCTGAGCGGGGTCTAGTTAGGTCTGGGGACAGGTAAGTCGCCTGGACGATTAACTAAGCATGCAGCTGTGATGGTGGCGTTCTATCTATTGATGGTCTATAATTTGGAGAACATATAAATATACTCTGTCCTTGTGAGCTTGGGAAGGGATATACGACTGGTTTTTTAGGTTTTGTTTCTTGTTTAGTCTTGTATGTCACAGTTTTAGTACACACGCCGGACTGTATTTACTACTGCATATAGGGCGTGATATCTTCGGTTTTACGGTCATTGGTTTTTCTTTTCAAACATTTTCACTTATTACACAAACTACACAAACAGCAAAATTGTATAAAATTCGATAGCAATTACAGAAAATTATTTTAACAGGATAATTATTATAACGAAAAACAATTCATTTTACGTAACTCTAAAGAGAAATTATAGATAATTATGTTTTCCTGCAACCTAAGCAATTTTATTTCGATCAATTTAACAAAATTAATGTAAATTATTATGTAATGGTTAATGTAATTTCTTGTGATTCTGAATTAATTAGGTTTATTTATATATATAATTACTAAATAAACTACACTCTTAAGAGTTCTTAGTTTTAATTTGGTCGTAAACACATACAGGAACACGTGAAGTAGCAAAAAACTGAATTCCTTCAGGTTTATATTTGTATCCGTTAATATTCGCTAAAAAGAATTTTAAAAGAGAAATGTCAATTTTAAAACATATAGAAGCTCTCTCTCTCTTCCCGAGATATAGTCATTAAAAACATCTGTATTTTGTTATCGTCGAAAAAGAGCCCACAAAGTAGACAATATGGTTGCAGTGCGGTATGTTTGTTTTTATTTGGTACAAATAATTTAAAATTTCCTAATAAGAAAGACCACCGTACATCACATAGTACAATGTATTAAAATTACATTCCAACCAATTGTCCCAGTCCCCTCATTTTTCTTATTTTCCTGTTTTTCCATGCCTTTGAAAAGTTGACAAATTTTATCTAATCATCCAATGGAACTGGTCGGTTTCTTCTCAAAATCATTGCAAGCATAAAGTATTGTTAATCAATAACAATTTTGTTTTGTTTCCCACTAACTGTCAATCAAACACATCACTTGACCTCCTGCCGAGATCTTACGAGGTTCCATTATCGAGCTATCGGCAAATATTTTACACTAATATGTCATTATGTAACTTCACATAATAAAAGCATATTTTAATTCACATGACAAATTACTTTTATCACACTATGTAAAGAATAGAACATCATTTTTCGAACATCAAGTGCTACCATTAAAAAAGGATTATGTAACATCGTATATTATTTTCAAATTACAATGCTGATATTTTCCATAGAAAAGGTAATTGAAAAATTAAAATTGATTGCCTTTCAACAAGTCGAACTGTATTGGTACTGAAAAAATAAGAGGTGCATGTAAATTATTCATAAACTTGTTTTAATTTTGCTGCAGTAGACGTCAGAATAAAAGTCTTCAGCATTGTGAGAATCCTAATATATTTACGATGTTTGAATTAGATAGATAGAAGAACTATTTTATTTCATCAAATTATTAAAAGTCCAGAGTATCATGTTTGCTCTGTAAAATGTTTATGTAATAACAGCATGGATCTGTTCGTCCCCATATCAATCCCCACGTAAAGAAAATACTTTTAGCCTCGCAAATCAAATTTAACCACGTGGAGACCAAGCCCAAGTTCTCGGGTATATAATACAATATATGTCTCGCTATACAATTTTTTAGACTAGTATATATTGTTTGATAAAAAGACTAAAGCCAGTGTAACTTTAACCACAATGCTTGTAATGAACCATCGTCTCCACTGGTTGTAGAAAACATATAAATCACAAAACCCCGGGATAATGTCATGGTACCTGATACCATATCAAATGTCATTAACAGTTCAGCAAACGCTTTTAAATGATTCAGGCGGTACGCTTTTGAAAATCACTTCCGTTTGTTTGTTCCGTAAAATGAAAATGGACGCTTGGGTTCCTGTTTGGAAATCGATCTGTCGAAACGATACATTGGTATATTTTCGATTGAGAAATGTGATTTTGACGTGGATTGGTGTGTTGCTTTTTCATTGAATCCTGCTTAATCACTCTCTGATTTATATTGATAATTGTATATGCGAACGCAAGCATTATATTACTATAACAAAAGAAACCAAACTACAAGAGGTAAACAATTATATAAGTTTTTTTAAACGTTACGTGTATTGCCACATAATACATTTAATTAATACTTAAATATAGAGTTAAAACATTACACGATGGTAGTGAAAGAAAATTAGCAATAACGGATTCAAACGAGAGAAATGAAAAAAGTAAAACAGGGAAAAGAAAAAAATCGTCATTAAACCCACGACGGACACATTTTTAAACCAATCATGGTAATAACTTTAATTTATTTAATTTAATGACGTTTTTATGAAACCCATATTCTGAAATAGATTAATTTGAAAGGCTCACTTTTTAAATTAAGAAATCACCAAGAACATCATACGTATATGTAAGTTTAGAACCGAACTTATAGAACGACGACTTTCAACCTAGAAATATTACATATTTGTCGAAAAGATTAAGGCTTACCAATAAATGCATTTTAAATGTACATCAGAAAAACATCACAATATAAAATACGTGCATTGAAATAATTGATTATGCCCGGATAAGACCGAGAAATGAAAATTGATTGGAGAATTACATGTTAGATTTCTCTTATCTTCACTAGAGGCACAGGGAGGCACAGGGTCATTAAATCAAACTTGGTTACTGTTTTACTACTACATCAATTGAAAAATATTCACTTAATACATATCGTATTTAGGTTTCTCCTTTTTAATTGCACGTCCTTTGTTGATTGTCATCAGAAAATGACGTCATGTAAACAGGGGATGCCTGTTTTTATTTTGCATTGGTTTTATTTGTTGGTTTATTTGTTTTTAATTTTGTAAAAGATACCAGTTTATTCTGTTACACTGGCTGATTAATTGGTAATATTTGTGAAATGTCATGTCTCACATTCTACATCCTTGGTGTTATTTGACTTTTGACATTAAAGAAGGGAAATAAATTGATTTAAAAAAACAGTGTCACAAAGTCATGCCAATCATGAAACAACCTTATTCGACCGTCAAACATTCCAAAGCTCTATAGTTACTGAGAGTATTGTGCAATATCTGACAATGATTTTCATATTACACGCATTCGTTGATATTTTTCTTAGAAACTTTGATGGGAATGGAATGATCGATTCATTTTGAGAATTACCAAATTCCAAAGAAAAGAATTATAAATTAATCAATACACTCATTTTAGTTTTTCTATTAAAATCAGAAAAATGTTCGAGAGATTAGCACCGTACAGCTGATTAAATGCAATAAAAAATTTATATTATCGTCGTTAAACTGCAGATGCTGATTTATTGGGCTACTGCAAATATTTTACGACACAAGCTAAAGTTGAGAATTTGCTCTAATTGGAAATAAGAAATCCTTCAGGTAATTAAACGTTTGTGTTGGGTCTTTTTGACATTAGTTTTTTTAATTTTTATCAACATTAAAATATCTTTACATTCTAAAAAATCAAGACGTATATGAAATATTGAAATAATTATTAATTGTGTGAAAAAGTTTCGTGAAACAAACCAAAAACACACTAACGCTTTTTTAACAAAATTGTCAACATACTTGCAATGTTGTTCATTAAACTTTTTATTTGTACACCTAATAAATTTAATTTATCTGAAACAATTTTTTATTTTTATAAGTTTATATACAAAATTAATAAAAAAATCATAAAACAACTTTTGAACGACCTCATCTAGTATTGTAAAAGACGTGTTTGCCAATGATTTAGCAACCGTAAGTTGAAAATAACATCTTTTACAAATGTTATTGCACCTTATGCAATGCATATAGTTTACACGCTTCCAAGGTCGGCTCGTTATCCGATTTTGATCTTATTATCATCCCAGTGATATTATTTCTGATAGTGTGATCATTGTCTGAAACCTTTTATTTAAAACGTCTAATCCGATAAAGTATTTAAAAACATGATATATTGACCTACTACATCTTTTGATGGAGAAACATAATTTGGAAATACTCTCTGAACCGGAAAGATTATGTAATATCAAAGATATTTAAAGTAATTTGAATTTATATCAGAGATAAAGAACAAAGGTAAAGTTAACTCAAATGATGATTGTTGTCAGTTAACATCGTAATATGGAAATAGGAATTGCATGTTATGAAATGCTTATTAGCATGGTTTTATAGGGTCAGTAAAAACAAACTTGCCTAACACTACTGGATTGGTCTAGGAAATTCATATAAGGTTCTCTATAAGTCAAAGCAAACACACACATCAATGTCAAAACTACAATTCCAAATAAGGTAAAACACGTGAACTTCCAACAGGAACGTGAGGCTTGGTTCCCCTGATCGATAAGCTATTCCTGTTACGCTTGCAACACTCGCCATATGTAATCAACATTCAGAGTGAAAGGAAGAAGGAACTATGAGATGTCAAATATTTCCAGGGTAATTTTGGATACAGAGACAATTTGTAAAGGTCATTAAACCTATTAAGATTATGATAGATTCAGGGTTTAAATTTGTATGTTTAAACAATTCATTTGTATTCAACGTTTCTTTGTTGTATAAGGTTTCTGTAGAAAGAATAAGCTCTACCACGACGTATAATTGTGAAACAAATACACTATAAGCAGGAGATGAAAGTATAATATATTGTTGGAGTTTTTGATAGATAACATATTTGTTGTGTTTGATAATATAGTTTTTCAGCAAACAATCGGTATACCAATGGGTACAAACTGTGCACCATTGCTTGCTGATTTGTTTCTTTATTCTTAAGAAGAAGAATTTATGCAGAACCGTGTTAAATCTGGAGAAAAAACTGTCGCCAAATCATTCAACATATAGATATATAGATGACGTTCTGTCTCTTAACAATCCTATATTTGGAGACTATGTAAATGTCATCTATCCTAGTGAGCTTGATACGACTGATTCCTCAAGTTCTGCTTCATATTTAGACTTATACCTGAATTATGACGCACAGGAAAGGCTACATTTGCAACTTTATGACAAACGTGATGACTTCAATTTTTCTATTGTCAACTTTCCTTTTTTATGCAGCAATATACCTGCTTCCCCTGCTTATGGTGTATTTGTTTCCCAATTAATACGCTATAGTAGAGCTTTTTTCCACTACGGGGACTTTGTACAACGAAGTAGGCTGCTTGCAAATAAATTGCTGACTCAGGGATATTGCAAGCCTAGGCTTATCAAGGCCCTCAAAAAGTTTTATGACCGTCATCACAGTATTGTTGATAAGTTTGATGTCTCTGTGTCCAGGATTGCCATGGATATATTTGACGTCTCATAGTTCCATGTTGCTTTCACACAATTTTGATTACACACGGCGGGTGTAGCTAGCTAAACAGGAGGTGCTTACCCTGCCGGAGCACCCGGCCTCACTTCCCTGGTGGAAGTTCACGTGTCTAACCTAACTTGTCAGTTCCAAAGTTTTTACTTTGCTTCTGGATTGTGATTCGGAAATGGATTAGTATGTTTGTTTTTGATTGCTGCATAACAAACGAAAGTTGACTATAGAAAAATTATAAATATCGCGTTTGCAATATAGCTTAGAACTCATCTCATAAATATGTTCATGTAATAGTTTTAAGTTCTGGATTTATGGTCGTGATCGGAAAAATTGTCCATAAGTATGATATACCTGTGATACCTGTTATATTATTGTCTTAACTTAAAGTCCATTGTTGCTTTGATTGATATTCATTGAACACGTGACGGAGTAGCTAGCTATACTTCTGAAACTTCCGACATCATTTTCCTGATAGAAGTTTACCTGATTTTCTTAAAAGGGACATTTTAAATTTTTTTTACCTTGCGTTTTGGATTATGGTCTAAATATTGCAGTGGATTTATCAGTGTTATTGTACTGTTTTTCTTGCAGGCTTTTTACTTGAAAATTATTGTTTGTTTGATCATCATGTTATTTCATACTTTGATTTTTTTTAGTTTTTTGGTTTCTGTTTTACTTCTTTTATATATGGTTATAGTGTAATTGCTGTAACTTGGAGATGATGCCTTTATATCCAAGTACCCAAGTAATGATTCGTCTTCATGTTATTAAGATAGGGTAGTTACAAAACAGAAAAGTAAAGAGGTTGAAAATTAGCATACAAAAACTATTTGAAATGGAATCATTTAAATGAAGATAGAAACACATAGAAATCAAATCCCTTTACTACAACGCGTGGACACTTAGTGATAAAAAATAGGGAAATGGTATTTGTGTCCTTTCCAGATTAAACAAATTAAATAAATCAATTATATCGAATTTACAAACTGTTTGGTCGACATTTTATCATTTAAAAATTTAGATTTGAGATTTAGTGCTTAATAAACGATAATGTAAGTCTTTGTTTGATGTCAGTCTTACTATTTTTACAACAAATCCATCTTATACCCCTACAAAACAAGTGTTTATTCACTTGTATGTATTGTTTTTTCTATATTTTTATTTATATGTTTTGTACCGCGTTCTTATTACCTATCGGTTATTATAAGGACGTTAACTGTTGTGTCCAGTTGACGACTATAACCGGTCATCATTATCAAACAAACT
Source organism: Anadara kagoshimensis (assembly GCA_021292105.1). NCBI lineage: Eukaryota > Metazoa > Mollusca > Bivalvia > Arcoida > Arcidae > Anadara > Anadara kagoshimensis. Next base: position 59,985,174 of record CM037861.1, read on the forward strand.
GTTCCTTCATAATCTAAAAAGGTTTGTAAGGAATAGAGAAATGGCAAATTATCTTAAACATCTCGACTTTCGTCAGGATGACCAGGAGGGTTAATCGCCTCCTGTGTAGCTAGTTTCATCTACAACGTGTGAACTCAAAATTTTGAATGAAAGAGACTTGAAACTATGCGACGTCAAATATACATTATGCGTTACTTTTACATACGAACAATAGTTTGATGACGACCATAAAACGTTTTAGGGGATCGATATCTCGATAATATTAGAATAATTATTTCTTGCATATAATATCTAGAGCGGCACAGTTGATAATGCTTTTGTTTTCGATTTTTGATGACATATTTCTAATATAAAACTAAAATCATATTCAATAGAAAATGAAAAAACTCATAATATTACACAAAACAATTCCATTTTAATATGTCATAAATATGAATTTCATTTCAAACATACATAAAAATCGTGTTTGATATTAAATCTCCGGAACTTTCCTACGGCAAAATAGTAGCTTTCTTTATTATTTTGTATTGATTGCTATATTAACGATGTGTTTATTGCCATGGTAGCAGAAATATAACAAAATATTTTAAATTTATTTTTTATAAGTAGCTGTCTATTTTCTAAATGTGCTTAGATCACTTAAGATTTTATGCTTAAACATTACAATTACGTATAACATCTGATCGATGGATATTTCAATGACTAAAGTTGGAAATTGAAATCATTGGTCAAATATATGTTTGGCTTAGAATGCAAAAATACAGCAGATAATGTTATAGTATAACAATATATGTATCTTCCTCCTAAATCATAGGGATTTTTGTAATATAAATTGAATCACTAATCATATCAGTTTTCATTTTCATATTGATCTTGAAAACAGATGGTACAACAGAACACAAGTGGGATTTTAGCGAAGTATTCTATTGCTTTAAGTGCAAAAAATCATCGTCAACAATTATGCATGGTACAAAGATCAAACTTAAATTGCTTTCAATGGCATTTAGTCGACAGTCCCTGAGTTTACAACTTTCTAAAAATTTCTTTAAAAAAAAGAATAACCACATCACTTAATGTAATTTGACAAGCAGCTTTATAATTTATGATTTTGATCAATTGGTGATTTTCCTAATGACAAACATATCTACCTCTACTGTTGTATACATTTTAAAACGTTCAATATAAATTTAACTCGCATGTATATAAAACCCTCGTATATATCAATTTTAATAAGACTGATTGGTCTGTAACGGTTTCTGTAAATCGATTGTAAGTTTGACATTAAAATAATATTAATTTCAAACAAATACCAACGTTAATGAACGAATCAATCATCGAATTAAAAACATTAAATTATGAATGGCTTCATGCAAGGACATTACTGTTTCAAATTTCAATGACATATCGAAGTTCACACACATATACACGTAAACATCTCTGATCATGACAGGTTGGTGTAGTTAGCTAAACATGAGGAGCTTAACCTTCCGGAGCAACTGTCCTCACTCAATCTGGTGGAAGTCTACCTTTCTAACTTTATTAAATTTCAAATGTTTCTTTGTTTTAGTATTACAACAGGAAAATGAATTTTATGTTTGTTCTGATATACGACCAAACGCAACTCATTTTGCATTTTGATCGGCATTATCAGCTATTTGAGAATATAACCAATATCGGCATGCCAAAGCTTATTGAAACATTTTTAAAAAATTCTATTTTGATTTTTGGATGATGATTTGAATATGGACCACTATGGTTGCGTTTGTTGTGTCTTTCTGTCGTTATCATTACATTGCGTTTTTGTGGGGGATTTGGACATTTATTGCTATGTTATTGCCCTATTTAGTTAAAAATGTATTTTCGAACGTTTGCAAACATTTTCTTTTAATACACGCATTCAATTTATCAGCCATAACAAAGGAACTAAAGGTGGATACCCATAAGGCTAATCAGAAACAAACATACTATCCATATACGAATACAATCAAGAAAGTAAAACTTTGGAACTGACTAGTTAGTTTAGACACGTGAACTCCCACCAGGAAAAGGTGAAAAGGTAAAAAGGTAAAAGGTCACATACAGAACCACATAATACATTTACATAATGTATATTTATGTATACTTTAAATAAAATATTAGACTTGTGAAATCAAATAAAATGAACAATAACTGACTATAACGTATTTCAACGATACAAACGACACAGCAAAACACTAGAAACAAATACATCCGGTAATCCACGGCGAAAACATTTTGAAACTCCTGAAAAAATTATCATAGTTCACTTGAAATGACGCCATTATGAAAACCATATTTAAATATAATTTGATTTTTAAAGTTTAAAGAAAGGTATTAACAAAAGTATTAATAACGGTATTAAACATGTAACATAAGAACACAATGTTTAGTACTGTAGTCTCCCACCATATAAATATGATTCGGTGCATTTGACCTCATTATCTAGTGAACGTTCACTTGTTTAACTTCTTTCTAGTTTTAAATTTCAAATGAACGTTAGGGATTCGAAACAAAATAGTATGTTTGTTTATGATTAACACGTTTTGTAAAACATACCAGTATATTCTGTTACAGAGACTGATTAATTGGTAATATTTGTGAAATGTCATGTCTCACATTCTACATCCTTGGTGTAATTTGATTTTCGACATATAATTAGTGTCTCGAATTTATGTCAATAATGAAACAACCTTTAGAAGGTCAAACATTTACATTCCAAACACCCATAGTTACTGAGAACATTGTGCAATATCTGGCAATTATTTTCAGATTACACACATTCATTGATATTTTCCATAGAAACGTAAACGAAATGGAAAAATCGATTTATTTTGAGAATTACCAAATACCTAATACAAGAAATATAAATTAAGCGATACAATCTAAAGTTTAGTTTTTTCTTTTGAAATCAGGAAAATTGTTGAGAGATCAGCACCGTACAGATAATTAAATGCAAAATAAAATTCATATTATCACTAATAAAACTGCAGATGGTGATCGATTTTGTTCCTACAAATATTTTACGACACAATCTAAGAGCTAAGAATCTGCTAAATATCTTAACATTTTGTTTCATCAATTAATACCTGATATAATTGAATGAATATTGCTTCGTGTGAGAAAGTTTCGTGAAACCAACCACAAACACACCAACGCATATTCCATAAAACATCAAAAAGCAAAGTAAATAGGTTGACAAGTAAAACATTAAAAACAATGCGTAAACTTTTAGTGGTGAAGTAAGTCGGAACCTCAGGAAGGGCGAGTACCTGGCACAAGTGAATGAGATTTAAAAGAATATTAAAATTTAAGCTGTGAAATGCAACATGTACATGTATATTTAAATTTGGATACAGAGACATAAAAACTATCAACAACATTGTAATGTCCATCAACCTTTTATTTATAAACCTAATAAATGGAATTGATCTAAAACAATTTCCAATTTTATAAAGTCTGCTTAAAAGTAAATAAGACATAAAACATCTTTAGAGCTACCGCCTTCAGTAAAGTAAAGGACGTTATTTACAAATGATTGAGCAACCATAACTTGGAAATAAGCATCTTTTACAAATCCAATTGCACTTTATGCAACGCATGTAACTTGTACGCTTCCGAGATTAATGGGTCGGCTCAGTATCCGATTTTGATCTATCAACCTATTGATAATATTTCGAATAGTGTGATCTTTATCTGTAAGCTTTTATAAAAGCAATACAATAATATACAATAAAATGTTTAACAAATAAATGCAACATATTTACTTACATCTTTTGACGGAGAAACGTAGTTTGAAATACTCTTTGAACCGAAAAGATAATGTAATATCAAAGATTAAAAGTATTTCGAATTAAAATTTGTATCAGAGATAACGAACAAAAAATATAAGAATCCATTATGAGTGTCCATGTAGGATAGAGAAATCTCACCCGAGGGGTTGAGAGGTGGCCTAATGGATAAGACGTCAGTCTTCAAATCCAGGGTCTGTCACCGCTGTGAGTTCGAGTCACGCTCAGACCACATGTGGAAAAGTGAATTTTCCTTGCCGTTGTCCTTTACTGATTCACCTCGTATCAGTATAATGGACTGGGGGAGTGGTACGCTTGTCTGCGGCGTACTAACTCTGTGAGCTAGCAGGGTAAAGTCGCCCTGAGTGCGCGCTAGTACAAGGCAGACCATACAACACACTCGCACTTCACATGCATACACAAAATTGTTCATAGATTAATCCATAGAGATTAATAAATAGTTCTTGTCGCGAATAGCTGAAAAATTGCTGATGCGACGTTAAGCAACATTCAACCAAACCAAACTAATCACCCGAGGGGTTAAAAATTTCCGTCAAAGACGAGGCTTGCCGAGTCTCTGACCAGATATGTTCAACCCCGAGGGAGAAATTTCCTTATCCTACATTGATAAACTCATAATAGATTGTTTTTCTACCATTTGAATGTCAATATTCGGTTTCAAATTCGATTTACATGGACATTGACGCCATGATGGAAAAAAGTAACTTTGTTATTCAACATTCTATTTTAAAATAAATATCACTATTGCAAAGAATATACCTGATTTTGGTTTATACAAAATGTATAAACTACAAAACAAAATTATTTATTCTAAACTCCCAGATGAACATTTGAAACGCACTCAAAATGTCTAAAATTTGAAGACTTCGGTGACCTTTTCCCGCAAAATGACGTCATGTTCCCAACATGATGAGGTCATGCAATTGTCTTTTGATTATGTCGCCACCGCCGCTAATTTGCACGCGCGACCCATAGAGGATAGAAATATTCACCATGGGTATCTTCAATGGAATGTCTCTATATTACATGACTTGTCATGGGAAAAAAATGCTAACAAATATGATTGATTGTTGTCGGTTGACATCATGATATGGAATAGGGTTTGCGAATTGCATGTATTATAATGCTTATTAGCATGGCATTATAGGGTCAATAAAAACAAACTTGCGTTACACTACTGGATTTATCTAAGAACTTTATTTAAGTTCTCTATTTAGTCAAAGCAAACACATAAATCAATGTTTAAACCACAATTCCAAGGCAAAGTAAAAATTAAAAGGAGGCAAATTAGATTAAAGACGTACAACGAGGACGTGACGCGTGGTTTCCAGGAACGATCAGCTGCTCCTGTCCCTATTTAGCTAGCAACAATCGCCACATGTGTATTCAAAGTTAGGAATGAAAAGAGCATGGAACAATGGGACGTTGTATACCATACAAAAAAGTTTTCGTTTATTTGTATCACAAAAATGTTTGTATTTTTTCTATATTTGTGCTGTGTTTTTTTATATTTTTCATTATAAGGACATCGACGTTAAATGTTCTGTCCAGTTGACGACTTCATGTAGTCATCATAATCGAACAAACTGTTACTTCATAATCTAAAAAGGTATTAAAATTCGAAACCTGGTAAACTTAGTTAAACACCTCGACTTCTGGGATGATCCGGAGGGTTAATTGCCTTCTGTGTAGCTAATTTCATCTGTAACGCGTGAAGTCAAAATTGTGAATAAAAAAGACTTGAAACTATGCGGCGTCAAATATACATTATGCGTTACTTTTACATACGAACAATAGTGTTATGACGGCCATAAAACATTTTAGGGCATTGATATTTAGTTATTATTAGAATAACTATTACTTGCAAAAATATCTGGAGCGGTATGGTTGATAGTGTCTTTGCTTTTAACTTTTAATGATATATTTCTAATATAAAACTAAAACCATATTTAATAGAAAACGAAAACAAATCATATAATGTTACACAATACAATTTCGTTTTAATATATTATACATATGAATTTCGTTTTAAATGTACAAAAAAATCGTGTTTGATATTAAATCTCCGGAACTTTCCAACGGCATAATAGTCGCTTTCTTTATTATTTTGATTTTGATGGCGACGTTAATGATGTGTTTATTGCCATGGTAGCAGAAATATAACAAAATATTTTAAATTTATTTTTTATAAGTAGCTGTCTGTCTATTTTACTAGACCTTTGCTCTTAGATCACTTAAGCTTCTCTGCCTAAACATTACAATTACGTATAACATCTAATCGATACATATTTGAATGACTGAAGGTGGAAATTGAAACCTTTGGTTAAATATAGGCTTGGATTAGATATGCTAAAATACTGCAGATAATGTTATAGCATAACAATATATGTATCTTCTTTCAAAATCATAGGGATTTTTGTTATATAAATCACTAAGCATATAAGTTTAACATTTTCGGACTGAATTTTGAAAACAGATCACTGCTGCAACAGAACACGGGTGGAAGTTTGACCAAGTATTCCATTGCTTAAAATACGAAGAATCGACATGAGTTACGCATTGTACAAAGATCAAACGTTAATTGCAATCATTGGGCTGTTTTCGACAGTCCCTAATCTCACAACTATCACAGAAAAAGAGTCATAATTACATCACATGATGTCATTTGCCAAGCAGCTTTAAATCTATGATTTTAATTAATTGGTGCTTTTCATAATGACAAACACATTGACCTCTGCTGTTTTATATATTTTAAAATATCAAATACCAATTAACAAACATGTATATAAAAACCTTGTATAAATCAATTTGAATAAGATTCATTGGTCGGTAATTTATTTAGATTTCAAATAAACCAAATGTTAATGAAATAATCATCGAATTAACAAACACTATATAATGCATAGCTACGTTACACGATATTACTGTTTTAAATTTCAGTGTCATATCGAATTGCACACACACACGTAAACAGCTCCGATCATTACAGACCGGTAAAGGTAGCTTAACATGGGGAGCTTCCTATTCAACAATACTTACCCCTCATGGCGTAAGTCTACCTGTTTAACTGTAGTTTTTAAATATTTCTTTGCTTTAGGATTGCAATAGAAAAGTGATTTTTATGTTTGTGTCTGATATACGACTCAACGCAACATATTGTGAAGGGATTATCAGCTTATGAACCCATATCGTCATTCCATGTTTTAGATGATGGTTTGAATATGGGTCGTAATGATTGTATTTGTATTGCCTTTCTGTCTCAATCATTACATTGCTTTTTCTGGGGGATTGAGATTTTGGTATGTTACTGTCCTATTTAGTGAATACAAATTGTATTTTCGAAAGTTTGCAAGCATTATCTTTTAATAAACGCATATAGTTTATCAGCCATAATCAAAAACAAAAATACTAATTTATGTCCGAATCACAATGCAGAAGCAAAGTAAAAACTTTACAACTGTCAAGTTAGGTTAGACCACCAGGGAAGTGAGGCCGAGTGCTCCGGAAGGGTAAACACCTCCTGTTTAGCTAGCTACACCTACCACGTGTGTAATCAAAATTGTGTGAAAGGAACATGGAACTATGGGACGTCAAATATATCCAGGGCTATCCTGGACACAGAGATATCAAACTTATCAACAATACTGTAATGACAGCCATAAAACTTTGTAAGGGCCTTGATAACCATAGGCTTGCAATATTCCTCATTCAACAATTTATTTTGAAACAGTCTGCTTCGTTGAACAAAGTCTCTGTAGTGGAGACAAGCTCTACAATAGCGGTTTAATTGGGAAACAAATAAACCATAAGCAGGTATATTGCTGCATAGAAAAGGAAAGTTTACAATAGAAAAATAAAAATTGTAAATGTAGCCTTTCGTGGGCGTCAAAATTTAGGTATGAGTCTAAATATAAACAGAACTTTAGGAATCAGAAATGTTTCTAATTTCAAGCTCACTAGGATAGATGATATTCACAATGTCTCCAAATTTGGGATTGTTAAGAGACAGAATGTCATCTATATATCTGTATGTTGCGTTTAATGCTTTGCCGACAGTCTTTTCTCCAGATTTAACAAGGTTTTGCATAAAAATAAAGAAACAAATCAGCAAGCAATGGTGCACAGTTTGTACCCATTGGTATACCAAGTTTTTGCTGAAAAAACTATACATGTATTTCCAAACACAACAAACTGTCGCCAAATCATTCAACTCAACATACAGATATATAGATGACGTTCTGTCTCTTAACAATCATAAATTTGGAGACTATGTAAATGTCATCTATCCTAGTGAGCTTGAAATAAAAGACACGACTGATTCCTCATATTCTGCTTCATATTTAGACCTATACCTGAATTATGACGCACAAGAAAGGCTACACTTGAAACTTTATGACAAACGTGATGACTTCAATCTTTCTATTGTCAACTTTCCTTTTTTATGCAGCAATATACCTGCTTCTCCTGCTTATGGTGTATTTGTTTCCCAATTAATACGCTATGGTAGAGCTTGTTCCCAGTACGGGGACATTGTACAACGAAGTAGGCTGCTTGCAAATAAATTGTTGACTCAAGGATATTGCAAGCTTAGGCTTATCAAGGCCCTCAAAAAGTTGTATGGCCGTCATCACAGTATTGTTGATAAGTTTGATGTCTCTGTGTCCAGGATTGCCTTGGATATATTTGACGTCTCATAGTTCCATGTTCCTTTCACACAATTTTGATTACACACGTGGCGGGTGTAGCTAGCTCAACAGGAGGTGCTTACCCTTCCGGAGCACCCGGCCTCACTTCCCTGGTGGAAGTTCACGTGTCTAACCTAACTTGTCGGTTCCAAAGTTTTTAGTTTGCTTCTGGATTGTGATTCGGAAATGGATTAGTATGTTTGTTTTTGATTATCTATGAAAAACTCTAACATTTTGTTGAAATCAATAACAAAATAACGAAATCAATCCATAACAAAAGAAATCAAGGTGGAGACCCATAAGGCTAAACTACCTCTTAACAAAATGTTACACGCAGCACCACATAATTCATTTACATTTAATATAAACATAACCGAATATAACGTTTTCTAACGATACAAAAGACGCAGTAGAACACCAGAAGAAAAATATATCGGCTAATCTATGGCGTACAGTTTACACCCCTGAAAAAATATTACAGTTCACTTTAAATGACGCTTTCATGAAACACGTATTTCAAAAATAATTTGTTTAATCATAGGTGTTAAAACACATTAGGGAGGGTATAACCTATGTAAAATTTGAACACAAAATAAAGGTTTTTAGTGTATAAATATGACATGTTTCTCAAAAAGTTGATTGAATGTAAATTAATGTACTACAAATATGTATCAGAAATACGAAAGTAACATAAAACATATTGAAATAATTTACTGTGTTCAATGATATCACGAAATAGAAGTTAAATTGGTGGAAAACATGCTTGATTCCGCTAATTTCCACTAGATGATAAGTTTAGGTGCACAGGGTCAATAAGCATACTTGGTTAGCTTTTTTATACTGCATTGATTTAGGAATAGTTACTCAATATATATATATATTCTGGAAGTGTCTGTTTTGCACATCTCTGCAATGTAAAAATGATGTTTTTATAGATTTTAATATAGTCCGGTCTACCTTAAAGGCCACCTCTTTATAATGGCCACCTGCTCATAAAGGCCAATAAAATTTATCCCAATTGTTTTTTATTCATATTATTTGAACCGGTATATAAAGGCCACCTGCCCAAAAAGGCTTTTCTACTGGTTCCCTCGGTTGGCCTTTATCGACAGTTTTGACCGTATTTTATGTCATGCATCTAAAACTAAACTCTTCAATAACAACGACCATTTTAATGTAATGTCAGAGATCGTTCCTCAAGCTTATTTGAATAGTCACCATTTACAGCTCATATTTCTAAAGGTATAATCACCATCACCATTTTACTATATATAACTCGATGACAATATAAATATGAAGTGAGCGGAAAAAAAAATCAAATCGTTTCAAATCAAAAACAAACATACTAATCCATTTCCGAATCACAATCCAGAAGCAAAGTAAAAACTTTGGAACCGACAAGTTAGGTTAGACACGTGAACTTCCACCAGGGAAGTGAGGCCGGGTGCTCCGGAAGGGTGAGCACCTCCTGTTTAGCTAGCTACACCAGCCACATGTGTAATCAAAATTGTGTGAAAGGAACATGGAACTATGAGACATCAAATATATCCAAGGCAATCCTGGACACAGAGACATCAAACTTAACAATACTGTGATGACGGCCATAAAACGTTTTGAGGGCCTTGATAAGCCTAGGCTTGCAATATCCCTGAGTCAACAATTTATTTGCAAGCAGCATACTTCGTTGTATAAAGTCCCCGTAGTGGGAACAAGCTCTACCATAGCGTATTAATTGGGAAACAAATACACCATAAGCAGGAGAAGCAGGTATATTGCTGCATAAAAAAGGAAAGTTGACAATAGAAAAATTGAAGTCATCACGTTTGTCATAAGGTTTCAAATGTAGCCTTTCCTGTGCGTCATAATTCAGGTATAAGTCTAAATATGAAGCAGAACATGAGGAATCAGTCGTGTCTTTTGGAGTTGGTTAGTGTTTTTGTCCGTCTAAACTTGTATTGAGACTGTTAATTCCCAAATGCTAAATTTTGCTGACACAAGGATCACCCAAAGGGTCGCCTGACCCTATGCAGAGTAAAGCATTGGCAAATATGTTGATTGTCATCAGAAAATGACGTCGTTGAAAACTTGAAATCATTGTGTAGGTTTCTTTTCGTTCTCAATTGTGAATACGTGGTGGGAGGAGTTATTTGTATCTGAGCAGGAGGCGCTTATTTTTCCGTTGAACCTGACCTCACTTCTGTGGTTAAAGTTTACCTGTTGAACTTCTTTACCAGTGTCGAATTCTTAATGAACTTTAGGAATATGAATTCGACTTGAATTAGTATGTTTGTTTCATAAACATGTTTTGCAAAATATACTACCATATCCAATTACACAGTCTGATTAATTGGTAATATTTGTCAATTGACATGTCTCACATTTTACATCCTTTGTGATATTTGACTTTCTACATTAAATAAGTGTTTAATCAGTGTCTCAAAGTTATGTCAATCATGAAACAACCTTTTTGAACGTCAAAAATTTAAATTCGAAAAACCAATAGTTACTGAGAACATTATGCAATATCTGACAATTATTTTTACATTACATGCATTCGTTGATATTTTCCATAGAAACGTTAAACAAAATGGAACGTTCTATTTATCTTGAGAATTACCAAATTCTTATACAAGAAATATAAATTAAACGATGCAATCTAAATTTTAGATTTTTTTATATTGAAATCAGGAATAAATATGTCCCAGGAGCAGCATCGAAAAGCTAATTAAATGCAATATAAAATTTATATTACCACTGATTAACTGCAGTTGCTGATCGATTTGGCTCCTACAAATATTTTACGTTACAATCTAAAAGCTAAGAATCTGCTAAAATATCTTTGCATTCTATTAGTTAAAGAAATACATCTTATAATGGAATGAATTATTCTTCGTGTGAAAAAAAATGTAAAACCAACCACAAACACAACAACGCATCTTCAATCAAAAATTTAAAAAGCAAAGTGAACAGCCTGAAAACTAAAAAATTAGTTAGAATACGTGACCTCCTAGTGGAGAAGTGAGCCAATGAGAATGAAAAGAATATTGAAATATGACCTGTGAAATATAACATGTACATAAATATTTAAATTTGGATACAGAGCCACAAACACTGCCAACAATACTGTAATGTTGTTTAATTAATTCTTTTTTGTAAACCTAATAAATATAATTGACCTAAAAGAATTTCTAAGTTTAAGAGGTATATTTCAAAACTAAATAAAAAGACATAAAACAAATTTTGAGCGATCTGCTCTAGTAATGTAAAGGACATTATTTTTCAATAATTTAGCAACCATAATATGAAAATAAGCATCTTATATTCATCGAATTGCACTTTATGCAACGATCGTAGTCTGTAGGCTTCTGAAATCAAAAGGCCAGCTCAGTATTCGACTTTGTTCTGATTAACAGCCTATAAATATTGTTTCTAATAGTGTGATCTTTATCTTTAAGCTTTTATTAAAACGTCTAAATGCGATTAGGTATTTAACAAAAACATAACATATTGACCTATATCTTTCGACGCAGAAACATAATTTGGAAATACTGTCTGAACGGGAAGATTATATAATATCAAAGATATTTAGAGTATTTTAAATTTTTATCAGAGATAAGCAACAAAGATAAAGTTAACTCAAACGATTAATTGTTGTCGGTTGAGATCGTGATATGGAAATAGGATTTTCGAAATGGTATGATTTTTTTCGATAAGCATGGTGTTATAGGGTCATTAAAAATTAACTTACGTAACGCAACTAAATTGATTTCAGAATTGAATTTCTTTTATCTAATAAAAAACAAACTTTCATATCATGTCCAAATCACAATCCTAAAGCAGACTAAAAACATTGATTCTAACCTGGCAAAAAGGTAAAAACGCGAACTACCACCAGGAACGTGGGGTTTGCTGCTTCGGAATGATACACCCTTATTGGGCCAGCAACACCCGCCCTATGTGTAATTAAAATTGAGATTAAAAGAAACATGGAAATATGGAACATCAAATATTTCCTAGGTGATTTTGGATTCAGAGACAACGTAATTGTAACGGCCAATAATTTTTAAGCATAATCTGAAATAACCCTTGCTTTAACAATTTACATTGTATTTGTAAGCAGCTTTTTTTTTGTTGAATAAACTTTTCCGTTGAGGGAACAGTTTCTATCGTATTAATTCTGAAACAAATACACCATAAACAGGAGATGCATGTTTATTGCTGCATAGAAAAAATGTTGCTGATAGAAAAATTTAAGTCATCACGTTTGTCAAAAACTTCTTCATTTTTTCAAGAAATATATTCATGTTGTAGTTTTGTTTTCTGGTTTTATGACAGTATCCATAATTATCTTGGCTATTTCGACGTCTAATAGTTCAATGTTGCTTTCATTCATATTTCTTGAACAGGTGATTTTACATTGCATTTACGAATGTGATCTGAAAATAGATCGGTATGATTGTAGTTGATTTATCTGAGATTATTGTACTGTTTTACTTTCTAGCATTTTACATTAAAATTAGTGCTTGTTTGATTTGAATATGCATGCCATTCTTTTTAAAGTTCTTTTTTACTTTCTATTGTTTGTGGTTCTAGTGTAATTGCTGTAACTTGAAAATGATGATTTTATACCCAAGTAATGATTTGTCTTCATATTATTATAAGATAAGATAGTTTGTTGTACAAAGGATTAATGTCAAGAGGTTGAAAATAAGCAAACAAGATACTTGGAATTAAATCATTTAAATGAAGATTTAAACAAATTAAAAGTAATAAGATTCCTTAATTAAAATACATGGGCTTCTGATGATTTAAACAATGACAAGATTGTATTCGTGTGCTTTCAAGACTTACAACAATAATTAAATCAATTGTTTTTTCTAATCTGAGTAACATACTGCTAGAACCACAATCGACAATTTATATTCTATATTAAAATATTTAATGTTAACTGTATAATGCACGACATTCAAATAAGTAAAATGATCTTTTTTCAAGCATACCACAATGAATAGTCAATGGGAACCTTTCTTATTTGTCAATTTTACGGTTTGTAAATCCTGAGTGTTTGACTACAAAACATATTTATCTTATCAATATTATAAATCTTGAAACCACTTTAACCACAATACAGGGTTCTATGTTATAATTGTTTCGTGTGTCCATGCATAGCAAGTGTCTGTTTACTTTTGCGACTAGAAATGTTTGTATTGTCTTATCTTCTTAATTTATATTTTTTTAGATTTTTTAATGTTATTTATAATCACCTTAAGGATATTGACATTTGTTATTTTGTGAATTTTGTATCAAAAACGTTTACAATCAACAAAGTAAAGAAAAATGACGACTGAAAAAAAGGTTAAACACGTCGATTCCAACCATGTAATGAGTGGGGATGCTCGGGAGGGAAAATCGCCTCATGTTTAGCTAGTTTCATCTGCCACGTGTGAAATCAAAATTGTAAAAGACTTAGGAATCATTCGACGTCAAATATCCATCATGCGTTACTGTTACATACGAACATGAATGCTGTGACAGCTATCAAATGTTTCGATATCTAGTTAATATCAACATAATCTTTACTAGCTTGAAAATATCTAGAATGGCATAATTGCTATTCATCCTAAATGATACATTTCTAGTATAAAACTAAGTTTTTATTGAATACAAAATGAAAAAATATGTAATGCCACACTATAAAATTCTCTTTTAAATATGTATAAAATTTGTGCTTGATATTAAATCTCCGGAAATTTCCTACGGCATAATAGTCGCTTTCTTTATTATTTTGTTTTTGATTTTGATGGTAATGATGTGTGTATTACCATGGTAGCCGACATATAACAAAAAATTTAAATTTTTTCTTTATAACTCGTTGTCTGTATTTTTCTAAACCTGTGCGTCTAGATTACTTAAGATTAGATCACTAAAAATTATTTATACGTATAGCATCTGATCACTTCATATTTCGAGAACTGACAGTTGAAATGGGAACAAGAAATCAAATATACCATTTGAGTAGATATGCAAAATCTACTGATTATTATAAGCATAGCGAGATATCTATTTCGAATTAGAAGTGAAAAGTCTTCCCCTTGGAAAAAGATACTTGCAATGTCTGGTAATATATCGCTTTGATTCATTCACTTTAAATGACCTGTATTGGAATACTTTGTGTACACAAATTACAGAGATTAAGAGACATATATAAGTACTTAAACCACATGTCATGCCATATAATAAGTAGCTTTATAATAAATAATTTTGATTTATTGTTGCTTTTGATAATGACAAACACATCGACCTCTGCTGTTTTATAACGTCCAATGTCAATAATATATATATATGTATATTAAAATAACTCATATATATCATTGTGAATAAAAATTGGTCGATAACGTTTTTATTCTAAATCGATTTTAATTTTGACATTCGCGTAATTTAGATTTTAAACAAATATTAAATGTTAATGACAGGATCAATCGACGCATTTACAAACATAATATCATAGGAACGTGTAATGACAGATCCAAGATAACAAACACGCGAACACTACCGATCATGACAGACAGGTGTAGATAGCTAAACAGGGGAAGTCTACCTGTTTGACGTAAATTAGTTTTAAAATTACTTTTTGCATAATGTTAGCATTTCAAAAATAGACTTATGTTTGTTGTCATTTAGACTTAACACAACACTGTGTGTGGCAAACTGTTAGCTTGGTAACCCATATCGGCATAGCAAATAGCTTCATTGAAGGTGATAGAGAATAAAATATTGGTTAACTAAATAATGAAATATGTCCATAAATATTTACATCTATATACAAATTAATTCTTGTACAGAGGCGTTCTATAATTAAATTACACAAAAGTCATGTCAGCTGTAAAAAAGGAATTACAGTGAATGACATTCCTTGACATCTGAAATTGTGTCACATAATCTGCAGTTGCACTTGTTCAGTGTTTCGTCTTCGAATATCATCTAAGCTAAACAAAATAAGCTTACTAGTAGCAAAGTGGCCCAAAATAAGATTAATCAGTCGATTATATTTTACTGTTGAAAATCAATTCTAATTTGTTCGAGACATGCTGCTGGTCCAATATTAAATATAAAAAGCACAATAAAGAAGATGAGGATGTGAGCAATTTTAACATTTACCGTTTACATCTCCATATATCTATTCAAGGAGAATCAAATTGCATCAAATGAAATTTTTGATAGCACTTTAGTCGTCGTTCCCTCTATATCTAGTAGTTTTGATATCTTCAATGTTAATGAGGTTCACGAAAGTAACAAGAAATTGAATTAAAAATATGTTTGTATCAAGAAAGTTCGTGTTAATGCTCGGATAAAACAATCACTGATGACATCTTAATATGTTGAATTCTAAACAGTGTAAAGTAGCAATGTTTTATTTATATCAAATTGTCTGATGTTATCTTACTGGCTTATATTTTAAGTAGTATTTCTTTCAATACTATATTTCTCTATATTTACCTTATATAAATAATTTGAGTTGAGTTGTTTTTGGGAACAAAGGGTTTTTTTAAACCACAGACTGTGAGTATAATTTTCAATTTAGGAACATACTAAAAGTAAGTACTTTATTTGATATGGCGTTTTTAAAATTCGGGAGGTTAAGAATTAGTTGCACTAATTTGTACCCATATAACTTTTAATGTCTTATTTTATTTATTTATTTTTTTCCAGAGCATCAGCTGGTAGAATGTCTAAAGCACCAGTTTATGGAACATATCGCCTGTCAACGTCTATGTTTGTAGAAACTCGGGAAGATACTCTTTAGAAAGTTGAATTTGTCACATCTATTGTCGAGGATCTACGGTGAAACTAATGAAAACTATTTGCCTCTATCGACCTAGAAATGACAAAATCGTGATTGGAACGTGCAGCACCAGTTACTTATACGTTTAACTGGTCCAACTAAGAATCTGATGAACTGGTGGATTAGATGGAATGTTTAAACTGAATCGTTATATTATCAGTGACACACTGATAACAACAAACTTGCCTCAAGAACAAAACATGAGAATAAAAAACCACCAGGAAAGGAAATTAAGACATGATTTTGACACATTAAGACATGCATCTGTCTCAGACCTATTTGTACTAGAAGAAATCGACCACTTAGTTTTACTATTGGTATCATTCGTAATTTTCAGAGACATGCTGATAGTTTTGACAAAATGTTGATGTTAAAAAGGTTTAATAATGCTTTCAGTGGTTTTAATATAAAATACCAACAGGAAAAGTACACAAAGACAAAAGCTAAACAACCATACAAATACTGTTGGTAAATCCTCTTACGTCTCCAGCTGATATCTGTTCTTAAGGTAAAAGAAATCGACAAATGATTTATTGAGTCGTCTTTTTGTTAAGTCCATCATATGCTATTATCGCTTAAAAAATTTTTTTAGAAGCATATTATGAGGTGTATTGGTACAACTTATAATCTTTCAGTAAGTAAGTCATGTATGCTTCTACTAGTGCTATGGTAATATTAAACTAAGATGAATGATATCTTTGATGACACCCCAAAGCAAGACTCCTTTTTATTGCAGAAGGACTTATTGGTTTGCCTGATTTTAGCCTTAGTTGTTTAACATTCAATTTCATCGGTATCAATCCAACACAAACATTTCAGTTTTTCTTCGAATCATAATCTTAAAACAAAGTAAAACCTTTGAAAACTGAATAATAAATTTAAACACGTATATTCTCTCACCAGGGCAGTGTGTCCATGTGATACGAAAGAATAGACACTGCTGGACTCTGTCTAGCTAGCAACCATATATAGATTGTTTGCTGGTTTTTTTTTATCAAACACAACAAATATTTTATCTATCAAACACTCCAACATTTTATTGATCGTATTTTCTTTTTCTTTGGGGTCCGTATGTACTTGACAAAATAATCAGCATCACTGCTAAGCACTAGATATTTGTATTTTGGCTTACCGTTTTTGTAAAAGAATGAAAAGTGAATAATTTGTTTAAGACGTTCTTTCAATTTTGAATGAGAGATAGTGGTGTAAAGTGTAGATTACACTGTTTACACGGGATAAAGTATTAGAAGCAGGATGTACAAGCAATTCTTTAGAATTTTTAGGAATCCACATTTGATGGCTGCCGGATATAGAATAAAATTTATCTGAATGAGACTGTAGATCGTCTTTGACGACTGCCTATATATGTGTTAGAGTTACCGATTATGAATTTGTATTACATTTAGATTGACCTTGTATATATCTTTCCTTCTATGGATATTTATGGAATTTAGGAATTCAATACAAGTAGAGAAGGCCAAATTTCTCCTTTTTAAGATTGATACCGAAAGAGTCTAAAGCTCCTCTATGGTTTGGAAGAACTTTAGTCAAATTAGTTCTGGTATATATAGGGTTATTTGGTATACTATCTAAACCAAGCTCCTTAATAAGATATCCAAGTAGAAAGCCTTATCACTTGGGACAACAATATAATTTTTGTGTATGTCTGTTAGAAATGCCGAAAATTCTTAATCTCTGAGTACTGAAAACGGTTCAGTTCACATAGACACAAGTTTGGCAATCCTCGTTTAACGAAAGATCTAACAACTCTTAAGTAGTCGGATAAGGTGTAAAGCATCTTCTTATTTAGCCCAACGTCCAGAATATTCTTCAACACAATCCATTACAATTCTGGTCCATAAATATATGGAGAAGACGAACAAGATCAGGTAGTTGGAGTAAAATTATGAGAGTTTAAACACTGCAATGTTTGTTAATTTTTAACTTTAGATTGTACTTGCTTATTTTGAAAAATATTGGAAATCTGTATAGCATCTTTGCTTTTGCTAGCATAATGTAATTTCATATATTGGAGTTGACCATCGCTCTGGATATCGTCTTCTCGAGCTGATTTAAACAGTTTGGCATACAAAGTACTTAAGCAACATAACGTAATTGCTGATATATAATTTTAGTTGCTGTCGGTGTAGGATTGGTTACACCATTATATGTACATGATCTAAAAAGTTGCGTATTCTCTTCTGATTGCATTAGTTATTGTGATATAATATGTCTCATTTTAGCTTTGGAATGTCAAACTGTCTGCATTCTATTTACAATTTTTCTATTTGACTTTGATGGATATGTATATTTTTTCACAAAAAAATTAAGTAAAGAATGCATGGATATTTCATTTCCTAGCAAAATATCGTTTTTTGAAACAAACGTTTAGTAATCCCATTCTAAACACAACAATTAGACTAAAATAACTTCAATTGTGCCTAAAAAATATAATGCGAGCAGCTACAATTTTTAAATTGTCTCCCTCTTCAGTGTGCTAGGGACTCAGGTACGTCTGTCCTAGTGATCTTCACATGTTCTGTTGGTGAGATTAAAAAAGTCTCTGACATGAATATATCCGAACCTTTTGTGTGGAATGTTTATCGATTACTCTGCAGTTAGGGATTTCACGGTTTACTGCGTTCTGTACATGTTGGCTCAACACAATTACGCACGGCTTCAAATGAAGCGTTGTTTCATCTTGTTGTGAATGCGAATATTCTGTCAGCCAACATTAAATATTGGAAATGGAAAGTTTATTTTTTATTTTATTTCAGAAATGAAATTTGAAATATATTTTTGAAAATATGATTTCATTTTAATATGGAAAATCTTCTACAGTGAATTTACAGTGACGCCCATGATTAAAATATGTACATTATTTGCTTGTTTCATAACAATGTAATGATAAATTACATTACCCTGAAACTGTTTGAGGGCATTGATTAGCCTAGACCTGCAAAATTCTTGGGTAACTAATTTATTTGTAAGCAGCTTGCTTCGTTTAATGAAATTGTTGTCGTGGAAATAGGCTCTACGATAGCGTATTAATTGCGAAACAAATACACCATAAGCAGAGAAAGCAGGTGTATTGGTCCACAGAAAAGGACAGTTGCCAATAGAAAAAAATCATTATGTTATTCAAATAACTTCAAATGTTACATTTCGTTGACACCATAATTGAGAATTCGTTTCATGGTCACTGGGTTAGATGATATTCACATAATTCCCAACGTTAGAACTATTTGGAGATAGAACACTATCTGTGTATCCGTATTTGAATCAATTGGATAAATCAAAACAAACACACTTACCCATGTCCGAATCTAAATCCAGAAGCAAAGTAAAAACTTTGGAACTGACAAATCAGGTTAGACACGTGAACTTTTACCAAGTAAGTGAGGCCGGGTGCTCCGGTATGGTAAGCACTTCTTAATTACCTAGCTACACCAGCGAGTAACAAAAATTGTGTGAAAGGAACATGGAATTATGGGGCGTCAAATATATCCAGAACAATCCTGGACACAGAGACATCAAACTTATCAACAATACTGCGATCACGTCCATAAAACTTTTTGAGGGCCTTGATAAGCCTAGGCTTGCAATATCCCTGAGTCAACAATTTTTTGCAAGCAGCCTGCTTCCAGATTTGGCATATATAAAACTGAAATCATATTGAATACAATGAAAAAAACCCTTATATAATGTTACACTATAAAATTCCATTTTAATATGGCATGTATGAAATTCATTTTAAATATACAATCATATAATTCGTGTTTGATATTTAATCTCCGGAAATTTTCTACGGCATAATAGTCGCTTTCTTTATTATTTTGTCTTTAATAGCGACGTTAATGATGTGTTTATTGCCATGGTAGCCGACACTTAACAGAACATATTAAATTATTTTTCATAACCCCTTGTCTCTCTCTTTTCCTAAACCTGTGCTCTAAGAGCACTTAAGCTACATTGCTTAAACATTTTAATTTTGTATACAATCTGTTCAATACATATTTCGATTACTAACGGTTGAAATCGAAACCAGGATTTTAATATACGCTTGGAATGTATATGCAAAATATACTGCAAAACAATAAGTATGACAATATATCTTCCTCGAATTAATAGGGATGTTTTGTTATATATATATACTGAGAATTTTGTACATTTCAATATTATCATTGTTGAAAAGCAGAGATTACTCGCTCAGCAGAACACAGACGGAAGTTTGGTGAAGTATTCAATTGCTTCAAGTACAAAGAACCATTGATGAGAGTTAAGTGTCGTAAACAAAGACCAACCGAAGCACATTGTTAACTAAAAAACCAAAGCAACGCAAAGTATTTCCTTCGAAAAGATACATGCAATAATTGTTTATTTATCGTTTAGATTTAAATTTAACGTTTTAAATGACATGTATTGGATTATCCATGCTTTCACACCTTACATAGAATTAAGAGTCATATATATGTTCTCGAACCACATTTCATGCCATTTCACAAGTAAATTTATATTCAATCAGTTTATTTTCTTGTTGCTTTTGCTAATAAGAAACACATAAAGCGTTGCTGTTTTTATATTTTATAACGTACAATATCAATAAAAGAGACATGTAGACGAATGTCAAAATTAAAATCGATTTTAAAAAAAAAAAATTTATTAATGTGAGTGACTAATCGGTAATGTTTTGTTTTTAAAATCGATTTTTATTTTGGCATTCACATAATTTATAATTCAATTATCAAATGTTTATGAAGAATCAATGAGCGAAATCGCAAACATTATATCATAATATATAAACATCATGTAATGACGTACAAGGAAAGAAATATTTCAAGTATCAGAGACAGAACAAAGTTCACACACACACACAAACACACACACACACACACACACACACACACATCCGTGACCCGTAAAGTTTCTTGATCACGACATGCAGGTGTAGCTAGTTAAACATTAGGAGCTTAACCTTCCTTTCGAGCTTACTCGATCTAGTTGAAGTCTACCATTTAGTTTTCGATTAATTTATTCCTTAGGATTGCAATTTCCAAATGAACTTGTATGTTTGTATTTGATTAACGACCAAACGCAACACAAAAAATAAAAAAAAAAATAATAATTAAGGCTATGATTGAAGTCTCTCTAGGGACAACCCATAAAGTTTTATATCTATATACTGCTGAACAACAATTAATTTCTAACTTGTATATAGGTGTTCTATAGTTAAGTTTAACAAACTTTGTAAGGAGACCGTGTCGGTTGTTAGAGAGAGGAATTACTGTACATCCATGTCAACTAAAATTGTATCACATAATCCGCAGTTGCAAAGTATATTATAAAGGTTACATGATTTGCTCGTTTAATCTTCTGGTATCATATATGCTAAACAAAATACGCTTACTAGTACATGCTTGACCCAAAATAAGATAAATCGCTCGGTAATGTTTAAACTGTTTTAAATCGATCCAAATTTTTCTGAGATGTGCTGCTGGTCTAATATTAGAACTAAATAAGCACAATATATTAAATTAGGATGTGAGCAATTCTAACATCGAAACCATTTACATCCTCATGTATCTTCTCAAGGAGAACAAATGCAGGAAATAAAATTTTCTGATAGCACTTTAGTCGTCTTGACGTCTGTATCTAGAAAATGTGATGCCATCAACCTTTTAAAGGCTCAAGAAAATAACATGAAATTATATTTAACATATGTGTGTATCGCTACAGTTTGTGTTAAATCTGGGATAAAATAATCACTGATGACATCTTAATATTTTCAATTGTAAATAGTGTAAAGTGGCATTCTTTTATCAAGATCGAATTATTTGATGTTATCTTAATAAATCATATTTTAAGTAGTTTGTCTTTTTTTACCATGTTGTACCTATATTTTACTCTATATTTATAAGGTCAGTAGGTTAATTGGGAAAATGGCTTATTTCAAAGTCTAAACATGTCTTTCACTGACCACATTTTGTAAATAAGTTGAAGAAGATGATTTTTTTAACTAAGCAATAAACACCACAGTATTGTTGTATTGATTCCAAATTTAAATTAATGTTTTCTATTCTCTTGTCTTAGTTACAGGTTTTTAATTCTAAGTTACAAATTATTGTTAAGACTATAACTTAGAACAATTTTAATGATTGTGATGAATCATTTCTTTATCCACTTCCAAAGAAAATACTTTACTCCACTTCCGCATTGCTGATGTTGTACAGGTCTAACTGGATTACGTTAATATATTGAAAGTGAATCTCATAGATTTCAAATAGAATGAAGTGATTTGAAACACAAAAAATATCGTCTTACCAAGATAAAATGGAACCATAGTCATTTAATTTGAGAAACGGGAAGAAGAAATCTAGACATGATGAGCGCATGTTGAGACATGCATCTAAACATATTTGAAATAGGATTAATAAGTAAATTAGTTTTTTTTCTGTTAAAGTTGGTCTTTATTTTGAAGGAGCCATGCTGATATTTGAGGCAAAAAATTGATGTTGAACTTAATAAAAATATCGTCAGTGTTTCTAACATAAGACACCAGCAAGAAAACGAACCATATAGTATAAACAAACAAATGCTGTGGGGGATCCTCTTACGTCGCCAGCTTTTATCTCTACTTAGGTTACAGATATCAACTAGGGATTTATCAAGTGACAAATTAGCTGTCTTCTTGTCTAGTCTATCATATGCTATTATCACCTTTTGAAACATAGATATGGTTTTTAATGTGTACAGAGAAACTTATAATCTTGAAGTTAGATTTGGTAGTCATGTAAACGACGAGCATAATTTTAAGCATGTTAAATATGGTATCTTTAATAGCATCTCAAGACGGCTTTTTATTCTAATATTTCTTTTTGGTTTGCCTGAATTTAGCTACGTTGTCTTATATTTAACATGAACAGTATCAATTAAACACAAACATAATGTTCTATGTTACATTCACAATACCAAAAGCAAAGTGAAAATGGCAAGTTAAGATGGGCACGAACATTTTCCACAAAGGAAGTGAGGACGTGTGCTCCGGGTGTTTAGATACCTTTTGTGGTACACTAATAAGATATTACATAGTATTTAACCAACATTAATGGATATCTTATGTATTTGTATTTGCAGTCAGTCTACAATCGGTAATTTCTCTATATGTAAATGATCTAAATATGATTCTTCTTCCATTCTGGTTTTATTTGTTTATTACTGTATTTTTGTTATATTTGTCTTGGTGAAGTGTGTGTCTCTCAGAAAGATGTTTATTGTTTATTTATATTCTATACATATGTACAAGTTAATAAAATTTTTAATACGGAATACATCGCTATTATTTTTCGTTTGAAGCAGATACTATGTTATTCCATTTCAAACAAAAATTACAAAAGTATTCCTTTTCTAAATTTTGTCTAAAAATATAAATAAAAATATATATTTTGACAGACAGAGGATTTAAATTGTATCACTATACAATATGATGGGACTCATGTAACTCCAATCTTTACACATGGCGTCTTATTGCGATCCTTGACATGAATTTACTCATACCTTTTCTCTGTTATGTGTATCAATTACTCTGCAGTTACGGACTTCACGGTTTACTGCGTTTCTTACATGTTGGTTCAACACAAACACGCAGGGCTTCAAATACAGCGTTGTTACATCTTGGTGTGAATGCAAATAATCTGTCAGCAAGCAACGGCATTGAAAATATTAAGTTTTTTTTATATTTTATGTCAGTGATTAAATGTATTTTGAAAATATGATATGATGTATTTATACGGAGACGCTTCTATTGTGATTTTACATAAACACCTATGATTGCAATTTGCGAAGTGTTTGTTTGTTTCATCACACAAGGTTATCATCAAAAACAAACAAACCAATCCATATCCAAACCATATTCCAAAACAAAATAAAAACGTTGTAATTGACCTATAAGATTAAACAAGTCCCTATATTACCGTCACATCCAAGGTGCTTTACAAATAGTGACCCCTTAAATGTACCATTAAAATTTTAAAACGTTGTTTAATCAACAGTTGAATGGCATGAACATGTACACGATATTTTATGAAAACATACTATTTTAATATTGACTAATGTATGGATTCATTTGTTTTTAATGAAACAGGTACATAGCATGCGCTATGATAGCATGTTTACACCAATTTTATTGTAAAAGAAATCAAATCGACTGCATGTAAAAGATTATGAAATAGCTAAGCGGATTGCTTTAACGGTCTCTTTATGTACTATATTGACCTCATCCAGAATTTAGACAAACAAACACTGTTCGCCTTTTTATTCTCGTTTCCAAAAAAAAACCCATCTAGATAATGTTCAACTCCGGTAAACAAATTTCTTTCATATCTGTTTATTGTATGGTGATTCTAATAGAAACTTTCAAAAGGCGTGCTATAATACATTTAAAGTAGAACTATATTGATTTAAAATGCTGTCTAGTCTTAATATTGTCGTTTAGCAAGTAAGTTTCCGGGTTCTAATCCTATTACTCACGTTACTTTGACGACAAAGGAAAATGCCTCAAAATATTACATTATCAGTGATAGGTTTATATTTGATATATATTTGATAACATTGTTGTTCGTGAAATCCTCTATGTGATTTCATATCAATATATTGGAATTAAAATGTAGTGTAGCGGTTTTATAACTTCTTGAACCATCAATGTATTTTAAAACCGGCTTCAGTACTTTTGGGGATACAGAGATAATAATGTTGACAACCATACGTAGTTTTACACAGAATAAACGAACACGGGTTTCTAAACCATCAGACGTATAGGATTAATTCCCATGATATGATGGAACATTAGATAATAAATTACTATCATGTATATACCTAATTGACTTATGTATTATATATCCGGTAACTGTTTGTATTTGGTATCGATTTCAAATTCCAAACCGTTGATCTAGACAATATCCTCAGAATGGACGTTGTACACGGTTTAGAGTTATATGCTTTTAATGTCCGAAGAGATTTAGACAGGATTGTAAAAATAGGATTAAAACTGATATAGAAATCTGCATCTAAAAACATAAACATGGTATTCATCAGTGTAACACAACAAACTGAAGAATATAAGAATTCACTATCAGTGTCCATGTAGGATAGGAAAATCTAATCCGTGACTTTGAGCATTTCAATCAGAGACGAGTGATTCTCTAAACGAGTCTATGACAGAAATGTTCAACCTTAAATGTCGGTAAGATTTCCTAACCCATCATGGATATAATTGTAATGTGTGTTAAATTTCTTTTCTTTTCTTTTAATGTCAAAGCTTGGTTTGACATGTGTTTTATATAGACATTGACGCCATATTGTTAAATTCAACCTTGTTATTCAACGCTCTTCATAAATGTAAAGATGACCATTAGAAGAATTTGCTAAAATCATGGTTGATAAAGGATGCACACAATTGAAACACATTACGAATTGATTTTTTAAAACCTGGGTGTCATTTTTGTCACAAGATAGGTCATGTAATTATCTTACTATATATATCTGATTGGTTGAATTTTACTTATTCTTAGTTTTCAACGAAATTAAGAAATTACATATAATAGTATGGTGAACTGACCATAAGATGAAAATGGTCGGAGAACTAACATTTACACCTTAACTAACGGATGGAGACCCCCGTATTGTGAACAACTCTCCGATGAAATGGAAATTTTCACCAGGACAAATTTTGCTTTTTGAATCACATATCGGAAAATCATTTATGAAATTAATAAATTTGGGCAT
The DNA here is from genome assembly GCA_021292105.1 of Anadara kagoshimensis. Classification (NCBI taxonomy): domain Eukaryota; kingdom Metazoa; phylum Mollusca; class Bivalvia; order Arcoida; family Arcidae; genus Anadara; species Anadara kagoshimensis. The sequence continues at coordinate 60,011,309 of CM037861.1, forward strand.
TACGCTGTTTTTGTACTTTTCTAATTCCAAATAAATGTAGAATTATGAATTGAGATTATCATTAGGATTCACTAGTAGCATTGGTAACATTTGTGATACCCAATATAACGACAATATTTTTTATAAATACAGTATCAAACACATTAGTTTTATTACCAAAATATGACCCAACGTTAGATAATAAATTACAAACAAATCTATTGACTATATATCCGGTGACTTTAAAATCTAAATTTCAATCCTAATTCGCTAATCCAAACAATTCCTGGATAAAGCAGTATGCATTCTGTGAATTCTTGATCAGAGTCAAAGAGTTTATAGCAGTATAATTAGATACAGAAAACAATTGTCTATTGGATACCATGTACTTTGAGTTTGGGTAAACAAGAACATGAAAAAATCATGATTTATACATAAAACGACTATTTATTGTTATTAATGATAATAAATACCTTGATATGTTCATATTCAGCAGACAACAAATATTACTTTTTTCAATTTTTAAAAATTGTGCATGTATATTAAATTAGAAATTCGATTTGAATATGATATACACAAATTTTGTTTTTATTTTATTTCTTTATCACGAAGTGTGTAATAGAAATCTAAATCGGCATAGTACATAATAACGACATTGGGTGATATGAAGCATCAAACGTAATCAAAAACAAACATACTAATTCATGTCTGAATCACAATCCAGAAGCAAAGTAAAAACTTTGGAAATGAAAAGTTTGATTAGGCAAGCGAACTTGCACTAGGGAAGTTAGGCCGAGTGCTCCGGAAGGGTAAGCAGCTCTTGTTTATCTAGCTACACCTGCACAAAATCATTACAAAACTTCCATACAACCATAACAAAAAACAACATCATACAAATTGGATTTATTATCAAAACATAATGCAACATTAGATTATAAATTACTTACATATATATATATATATATATATATATATATATATATATATATAATATATATATATATATATATATATATATATATATATATTGTATTTCCGATCACTCCTTATCTAAGACATCGAATATATTTCCAATTTTTACATCTAGACAACTTCTGGTTAATAACAGTATACAGTCTATACATTACAGGGGCTGTCTTCCGATTAGATTCAAACATTTTCATGTAGTGGAATAACAATGAGCCATAGAAATAGACTCCTGGCTGGGTAACATGTACTTGTAATTGGAATGAACAATAACACGAAAAGAGAATGAAGTGTAGAAAAAACAAGTGGTTTTACGCACGGTCACTTATAAATTGACATTTTTCATTTTTGGCGAAAACAGAAGATCCCATATGAAATTACGTGCTTTAAAGGTGGATTAATAAACTTTCTCGCACTAGTATCTAATAAGAAAAGGATCAGATCCTAGGCGACTAGAGACATTGCGATCTATAGGCACACAATTCAGAACAATTACATCATTATTACTAAAATTATTAAAATTTGGCAGGCTATACGGCGGACGGCCTTCAAAAAATTCTATAAATAGTGTTCCGACCGTAACAAAGAAATTCAAACTATTTTTTCTTGAAATGAAAATAAAAGGACAAAATTTCATTTTACCATAAAAGTGATGTGTAAATCAGAATAAGTATTTATTGCGATCACTGATAACATATACATTGGTGCCTTTTACAGTACACAGTAATATTACTTTGTTTTCTTCTGAAAGTCTGATGGCCTAGAAATTAAATTTGAAATGTGATATACACAAGCTTTGTTTTCTGTATCACTAAGTATTGACAGGAATTTCGAATCGGTATCATACAAGATAAAAGTACACGGGATACATAAACAATGTGACATAGATTTATTACCAAGAGATAAAGGTACATTTGATAACATTTGATGAACCGTATGTATTGGATACAGCTGTAGTGAGATGATCTCAAATCTGTCAATGAAATATTTGCACAAAACAGAATCAGATTCTTCTTTATACTTCGGAACTCTCTAGTATGATCTTACGGTATTACACATCAAATAGGAGATATTATACATCAAAACTAAACTTACCAATACATGTATAAATCGCAATTTTCAGAAACAAAGTAAAATAAATTGATTATTGGAAATTAAGATTGCCACGTGACCATCCATCACAGAAGTGGGGATAAGCATCTGTTGCAAAATTAAAACTGGTTTAGTAATAATTTAATTGAAGCTTTTAATGTAAGCATTTATAAAGGTGCTTATGAATTCTTTACTTTACAGTTGGACGAATTAAACTTAGTATCGGGATGTAAAATTATAAGCCTTTACAGGTACGTTATTTAATGCCAAAAATGATAATATAGATAAGAAAAGATGCATTATATTAATTACAACATGACGGCCATTTTATTGCAAATTGCATGAATATTGACTATATGTCGGCTCAGTCTTACACATAAAGTCTATAACAGTTGTGTATGATATGGGATTTGCTGCCGAATAGAGTAAAACAATTTTGTGTCGGGTAGCAGAATAACAAAGCCATAGAAAAGACATAGATTAACATTTGGGTAACATGTTCTTTGAATAAGAGTAACCGCGAAAACCAACAACAAAAAAGATCTGATTGGAGTAATGTGATTTTTCGCTCAATAAAAGTTTTATTAGATGTATATTCGTTGAGTTCTGAAATGTTGGATGAAACTGGAGTTTCCGGACGAACTCGCCAATCTTCGACAAGCGAAATGACATTTTATCTCAAATCTCAATCTGTTTCGAGGGTTTCCAAACCTTGGCGACGAAGGAAATAGTTATTTGTCAGCGCTTTAGACGGTAAATAATTATTCCAGATAATTATATAGAGAAACAACTTTGACTTGTCTGTTTGACCTTTAATTAATTATCTATTAGACGACTGCATCTATTTATAAGAATCACAATTGTTTATTTTGTCTACATAATGAGAGCAACTTCCTATGTATAGGGTGAACTTTTCTATAAGACATATCATAATGAAAGGTCAAATGCACAGGTCAATGTTGTTTGCCTATATCTTGATGATTAATCTACTGGAAAGGGCGATTTAAGTTTTCCTTTTATCATGGAAGCCTCTATAGACGCCCCTAGAAATAACATTTAATATGTAATATAAACAAGCTTTGTCTTCTGTTATAATTCTATATCACCAAGCATGGAATGCACCAAGGAGTCTGTATATTTCAAAATAAAAGTACACTGGATACATTTACCACCAGAAACATATGGGTTATTACCAATAGATGAAGGTACATTAAAAACAAATGACCGCCTTGTACCACCTAATTGACTTATGCCCTATATATCCGAACAATGCTTGTATTGGTTATACCTGAAGTCAGTTGAGCTTAAATCTATCAAGATAGTATCTGCACAAAACAGAACTACATTCTTTTGATACATAGGGAATTCTCTATTATTGTCTTTTGGTAGTATATATAAAATTGGAGATGTTATATATCAGAAAATAAATACACCCGCCCATGCTAAAATCACAATTTCAAAAAGGAAAGTAAAAACAAAGTGAAAGTTGCAAAATAAATTAAACACAAGAAGAGACACTAAGCCTTTTTGTCGTACTTTCTTAGTGGTTAATAAAATAAAAGAATAACATTTATTTGGCAATTATCAACAAAATTTAACAAAAAACCAAAACTTTGACAAATGAATCAAAAGAAATCCATATTGTGTGAAACAACCCCTGAAATAAAATATTTTCACTATCCAGAAACTTCGTTGTTTTGTATTGACAACACATATCTTGATTTATGAGGAATTCTATTTATTTCGCAAACGACTAGCTAGTGCTGCAACATTAAACGGGTTTAGAAGTGATTTAATTGTGTTTTATATTTGTGTTATTTCAATTTTACAGATTGAAAAATGGAACTTAGTATTAGGATATAGAAGTATTAGCCTCTACAGACAAATAATATGATGTCAAAATTAAGATCAAAGAGGCAACAAAAGACAAATTAGATTTATCACCATAATATGATGGAACTTCAGACGGTAAATTAATGAATATGGACTATTATTCTAGTCATTTGAACAGTATATAACATTTGCATATGATAGGGACTTGCTGCCGATTTGACACAAGCAGTTTTGTGAAGTAGAATAAGCAATCACATAAAGATGAAAGATATTACCAGCTGGGTACTTTTAACTGGAGTAATTTTGTTTTACGCTCAACGCAAACCTTTGCTTCAATTATATCCATAAAGTCAGTTCTAAAATCTCGTTCAGAAGAAAACAACCGAATTGAAAAAGTTTCTAACAATAGAATATGTCCCGAGTGATTACTTACCTAATGTGATTTCTGATAAAAATTACCTTAATGCTTTCATCTACTGCAAAAAGCAATGCTGTTTCGTTTTGTTTCATTCTGTAAGGTTCTACAGACGGCCTTGAAATTAAACTTGAAATGCGATTTAGTCAAGCTTTGTTTTATTTTTTCTTTAAGTGTTGAATGAAATTTAGAATGGTTATCGTACAAAAATAAGAACAAACAGGTTGTATTACCAGAGATGACGGCGGAACAGTAGATAAAAAATTACATGCATATATAAACATAATTGACTTATGTCCATTATTTCTGAAAACTGTTTGTATTTGAGGTGGACTTTGAATTTCAAGCAGTTTATTTAGACACGATCTGAATGATGACTATCTTTATCCTAAAGAAACTTTTTGTAGGGTATAGTGTGTGTTATGAAACACTTTTATTCAGTGAATTAAAAGGCCGAGCTTAATAACAGTGATGCATAGAAAAGGAAAGTTGACAATAGAACGTTTGAATTCATTACGTTTGTCTCATAGCTTCAAATGTAAATGATGATTTAAATACATTGATTTTTCACGCTACTTTTCATAAATGCAGATTTTGACACTACTTGTCATCAAACGCTTTTAAAACATTTTTTTTAAATTTTCTCTGCTTACAATAACCTAATGTAGACGTGAACGTCTATGTATTGCATTAACTTTTTATATCACGATTTCATATTGGGCAAAAAGTTGATTGACTCAAGATTTGTTGTATTGTTTTTACCTCTATTCACATTTCACATTATTGCATTTTTATTAAAAAGGTTGAATAAAATTATTATTGGTATTGGTACTTTTGGGAAGAATTTGCAGATGATCGTAATTACATGGATAGAGAACACGACATTGATATATGATAATCTAAACTAGATGAATTGGTTTTATTCCCATGGTATATGTTAATAGTTTAAATCCATTCATCCAAACAGTTTTACAATAGACGATATACACACAGTGAATGAAAGGTTACGCGTGTTTTATAAGCTCCCTCAATTCCTGATGAGAATGAAACACTTTTTCCCAATCAATTGAAACTAAATATATTTCAGGCATTACATTATGTTACTGAAGCTACTTGAATTAGATAGGACTATGGCTTATATACCTGTTTTCTGTTGTTCTATTTTAATTACTAGTAATATTATTGTCAATGCTTTTTCAATTACACACCCAAGCTATGCATATGTTTATAATTACAATGTTTTTTATATTTCGATGACACTTGTTCTTTGTGAAAGTTGTCAATGCCGAATTCAGTTTTCAGCAACATTGTTCTACAATCTCATCGCTTAGAAATAGGACTATTTTCAGATAAATTCACTTAGTAGGTGCGAGCTTTACAAGAATGTGCCAAACACCAAAGTGTCTGTCTTTGTGTAGCTAGCAAAACAGAAATAGCATATCCTTACGAAAGTACTCGATTCACTTCCCTATTGGAATTATAAGTGTTGAACTAAATTTATGAGTTTTTTTCAAAGATTTTTCTTTTTTTGGATGGCATTTTAAGTTTCGTTTGTTTTGATATTTAACAGTTGATATTAAAAAACCTTGTCATCGTATATAGAGATTTCATTATTATGTATTCAGTCTTAAAACAAATAAAAACAACAATATAGTAGTTTTTATTTGACACTGTTTTGTCGTGGATTTATTTAATATAATAGGATTAAACAACAGATAAAAACAATTGAACTAATATTATACAACTGATCAACGATCATTAAAATCGTCGACATTTAAGAATTGTTACTAAGAAGAGATATGGAGGGCCACCAGCATATGCATCTTTCGGATACATCAACTGGGCAACCAGTAAGCGCAACATATACATGATAAATTCCGCTGATGCTATAATGTCCTAAAATACATCTTTCCATCCACAAAATATATCATGAACAGTTTAAACTTTATCCATTTCAAATCCATGACGTCACGTGAGAAAAGCTGAAAATATACAATAAGAAACAGCAGAAATTTGATCTATAATGGATGGGATTATGGGAGGGATTTTTTGATCTGCTAGCCTTCTGGTCAAAATCAAAAGTGAGGTAATTACGAGGAACGTGCACGATTTATATGCGTGAATGCCGCTTAACAATGAATGAAATCATACGTGACGAGCCACCTATGATTAAGAGAAATAATAGCAGACGAAAAATTGACCAAATTACTTCAATATAATAAATTAATTTTATAAATTAAATTGTAATATTGAATCTACTTTCAAATTCATCTTTATAAGTATCGTCTCTTTTAAATTTCAGAAATTCAACAAATATCTTATTTAAGACATCAGTCATGCCGTTAAATAATTTTATCAATCATGCCTAGTAGACAAGTAAACAATAAAATATGACGTTGCTTCCACTAGGCAATATATTGAAAAGGAATGCAATATTACACAGAGTCTCTCACAAAATGAAGCCTTACATATTCTATAATTTTAGATTTAATGCGTTCTACTTTTGTGTCACATGGTAAGTTACAATGGCATTATGTTACTGTAAAGCAACATCTAAAGGCATTGTATGCCAGTCAGTGTTTTGTGTTTTGAAAAAAAAGTTTTGGAAACTGACAAAATTGTGTATTAAAGCGATAACAGCACATATGCAATACACACAAACAATGCATTTAAAGATCCATGTGTAACGGACTTTATTCATCTTATTGTTTATTTTGTGCATAAAATCTGTGTTAAAAGCTGTTCTTTGTAACCTAGTTTCACCAGCGCAACGTTGTGTGTGTGTGTATAATAAAAATATATATAATATATAAAATTTATAAACAAATTGTCTACGTGTGATTCTGCACGACAAAGCTAGATGAAAAACAATATATATATGGGAGATTAATTACTTGGTTAAGACACGTAGTGTCATCATTTGCCTGTTTAGAAAACGTAAGTCATCAGTAACTTCATTGCTCGTGATATGATAATTATATAAAGTTTAGAATTACCTAACATTAACTTTAATTTAGTCTACAAATTCAGAAAAATCAATATACCTCAGAATATAGAAGTAATTTCAGGTTATTGTTAAGTTCGTGTAATTGTACCGACTTCGTGTTGAAATCCTTAGTAAAGTAATCTTTATTTACATTTGATTGTTCAATCATGATCAGCCAGTTAATATTGGAAACACCAAGTCGTCATTTCTGCTTATGTACCCGTATTTTGCCATGCCTGTTATGGTGATCGTTAAGGCCACGACACAATAACTCTGTTATACGTACGTGTGTGTGCAATAAAATTTCATAAACAAATTATCTACATCTGATATCGCAATATGTATGAGAAAAAACACTTTATCAGAAAAATTAAGTGTTTGATTAAAGACACATAATTTTGTCGTGTGCATATAAAGAAAAAGTATGTCATTGGTTAATTCCTTAGGTGTGATATGATAAATATATAAAGTTTTGGATTACCTGAATTAACTTTCGTTAATCCTAAAGATTCGGAAAAAAATCGGAAGAAACCTTAAAAATTATAATGTAGAGGTTGTTATAATATTGTAACAATCCATAAAAAATACAGAAGAGCAATTGAAATTCAGGTTGTACCGACTTTGTGTTGAAATCCCTCTTAGAAGACTAGTGTCTCCACATGTAATTTGTCATGTGCATCTGTTAATTCCTTCACTTCAGTGTGATATGATAATTATATAAAGTTTTGAATTACCTGAATCAACTTTTGTTAAGCCTAAAGATTCGGAAATTTTAATAAACCTTTAAAATCATAATGTAGAGGTTGTTATTATATTGTAAAGATCCATAAATATATATATAAAGGGCAATTTACAGGTTGTACCTATTACGTGTTGATACCCCTCTTAGAAGACTAGTATCTTTACATATAATTTGTTTTTCATTTGCTATTAGCAGCTAAAGTAAGGAACGATTATGTTTTCGTGACAAAATATTAGACGTGGCAGATGTCTGGTCTTTGTCAGTGTTAATTGCGTCTGGAGTAATGTTGTTCTACGCTTAACTCGAGTGTTTTTACTTATATCGATGGAAACAGTTGTTCTAAAATGGTGTCAAAAATTAACAATCTTTCTTACACTAGAATATGTCCTGAGCGATTACCGCAATATGCGGCGAAAAACATTATAATCCGTAACCGAAGGCTCTAGAGCACTCGCATAAAGAATATAGTAAACATCAAAATAACATTACATGCTGATTTCTGATAATTACCTTGGTGCATTCATCAGCAGCGAAATGCAATAATGCTTTGTTTTTTATCCTGTAAGCTTCTACATACGATCTACAAATTTAACTTTGAATGCGATATATACAAACTTTGATTACTGGGTTTTTACTTAGTGTTGAACGGAATTTAGAATGTGTATCATACAGAATAGAAGAACATTAAGCATTAAACATATAGGATATGTTACCAGAAATGACAGAACATTGGTTAAAATGCACGCATGTATTAAACTAATTGATTTATGGCCTATATATCCGGTAACTGTTTGTATTTGACGTCGTCTTTGAATTCCAAGCGGTTCATCTAGACACGATCTGAATGATGACTGTCTCCACACTAAAGAAACTTTTTGTTGGGTAAAGTAAAACGCAGGTGTAATGAAACACATTATTCAGTGAATTAAAAGGATGATCTTAATAACATTGACGCATAGAAAAGAAAAGTTGACAATAGAAGGTTTGAATTCATTGCGTTTGTTTCATAGCTTCAAATGTATGATGATGTCCAGATATAAATACATTGAGCATTCCCGCTACTTTTCATAAATGCAGATTTTGACACTACTAGACATAAAACGCTTTTAATTTTTTTTTAAATTTTTCTCTGCTTGCAATAACCTAAAGTAGACGTGAACGTCTTTGTATTGCATTAACTTTTTATATCACGATTTCATATTAGGCAAAAAGTTGATTGACACAAGATTTGTTGTATTGTTTTTACCTTTTTTCACATTTCACATTATTGTATTGTTATAAAAAAGGTTGAATAGAGTTATTATTGGTATTTGTACTTTTGGGAGGCATTTGCAGTCGTAATACCATTGATATAGAACAAGACATTGATATAATATGATATTCCATACTAGATGAATTGGTTTTATTACCATGCTATATGTTAATAGTTCAAATCCGTTCATTCAAAAAGATTTACCAAAAACGATATACACGGTTACGTGTGTGTTATAAGCTTTTTCAATTTCTGATGAGATTAAACGATTTGAAGCTTTACATTACATAGTATACCAGTTTTAATTTTACAGCACTAGACGGCCGTTTCAAGATATACTTCTTCATTAGTAGTGCTTGGAACAAAATTATTTTAAAGATGTTGAAAAGCTACCCAAAAGACCAAAATATATTTTCCCAAATTAAGCTACCGAAATACTTTGCATGAGAGAGTATACCTTAGTTTTTGAGAAATTTCAAATTTTAACTTGCAAGGAATTTAGACAATTATAGTATATTTCCGACAATTATACGAAATTATTGCCTTCTGAGTTTTTAATATCCTCGGGACACCAGCCACCAGCAGAGATATCGGCTCAGAGGTTTAAATTACATATTATACCAGTTTTATTTTTCAGCACTATACGACCGTTTCGGAATACAATTCCTCATCAGTAGTGCTTGGAACAAAAATTTTGAAGATGTTGAAAAGCTACCCAAAGGACCAAAATATATTTTACCAAATTAAGCTAAGGAAATACTTTGCATGAGAGACTATACCTTAGTTTTTGAGAAATTTCAAATTTTAACTTGCAAGGAATTTAGACAATTATAGTATATTTCTGACAATAATACGAAATTATTGCCTACCGAGTTTTTGAAATCCTTGGGGTACCAGTTTGAATTTTACAGCACTAGACGGCCGTTTCGGAATACAATTCCTCATCAGTAGTGCTTGGACCAAAATTATTTTGAAGATGTTGAAAAGCTATCCAAAGGACCAAAATATATTTTACCAAATTAAACTAAGGAAATACTATGATTTTATTTTTTCTTTGAAGCGTTCTTCATTTTGTGTCACAAGGGTCATTACTATGGCATTCTCTTGCTTTATTTTACTTTAAGGCTACATTATAGGGCATTGTATATCAGTCAGTGTTTTGTGATTTGAAAATAAAAATGTTTTGGAAACTGACACACAAGCAATGCATTTAAAGATTCACGTGTAACAGAATTTACTCTCATCTTATTGTTAATTTCTGTGCGAACAATCTTTGTATTGTTAAAAAGTTGTTCTTTGTAACCTATTTTTTCACCGACGCAAAACCTTGTGTGTATGCATAAGAAGAACATTTTATGAAAAAAAATTGTCGTCGTGTGATTCTGCACGATAAAGATATGGTAAATAACAATATATCAGAAAGATTAATTACTTGGTCTAAACACGTAGTGTCATCATGTGCATGTCAAGAAAACGTAAGTTATCAGTAACTTCCTTGCACGTGATATGATAATTATGTAAAGTTTTGAATTACCTAACATTAGCTTTCATTTAGCATACTGATTCCTTAAAAATCAGTAAGCCTTGAAATCAAAATATAAAGGTTCTTATTATATTGTAAACCTTCTGAAATATATCAAAAATTAGAGATTGTTTTTTAATTCGAATTCGTAATTTAATTGTAATTGTACCGACTTGGTGTTGAAATCACTCTTACAATACTAGTATCTCCACATGTAATTTGTTTTCCATTTGCTATTAGCTAAAGAAGCGAAAAATTATGTGTTCGTGACAAAATATTAGACGAGCAATTATATGGCCTTTGACAGTGATAATTACACGTAGGTTATTTTTATTACTAAGTTTTCTTCACAACAATAACACCAGCCTTAAATATAATGAGTGATTCTAAAGAATTCTATTAGTTATAATTATGAAAAAATTGTGGTGCGATAATTATTTATTTTTGATTTTTGAATTATTATCAGCGGTTGATTATTCAAGACATCAACAAGTCTTCATTTCAGTGGCAATATTTTGTTATGGTTTGTATGATCGTTCAGGCCAAAACACAATAACGCAGTTATCCGTACGGATGTGTGTGCAATAAAAAACAAACAAATTATCTACATGTGATATCGCACGCAATGGGTACGAGAATAAACACTATCGGGAAAATTAAATACTTGGTTTAAGACATATAGTCTTGTCATGTGCATGCCAAGGAAACATATGTCATCAGTAACTTCCTTGAGTGTACATGTTATATGATAATTATATAAAGTTTTGAATTACCTAAAATTTGCTTTCATTTAGCCTACAGTTTCTAAAAAACCAATAAACCTTAAAAATTAGAATATAGAAGTTGTGATTATAATGTAAAGATCCATGAAAAATATAGAGGAGCTATTGAAATTCAGGTTTTTGTTAAGTTCGTGTAATTGTACCGACTTCGTAAGGAGTAATATTTTTCCACGCTCAATCCGAGTTTTGTTTTTACTTATATCGATGAAGACAGTTCTGAAATGGTGTCCAGAAGAACACATCAAGATTTGAAAATCTTTCTCACACTAGACTATGTTCTGCGTGATAACCACATTATGCGGCGAAAAACATTATGATCCTTAGCAAAGGCTCTAGAGCACTCGCATAAAGACTATAGTAGATACGAATATGCTTTTATCTGCAGCACAAGGCAATGATGTTTTTTATCTGTTTTAACCTGGAAGCGTCTACAGACGGCATAGAAATTAAATTTGAAATGCGATATATACAAGCTTTGTTTTCTGTTTTTGTTTTTCACTTAGTGTTGAACAGAATTTGAAATGTGTATCGTACAGAAAAGAACATTCACATATAGGATATCTTATCAGAGATGACGGAACATTGGATAAAACATTACATGCATGTATTAACTTACTGAGTTACGTCCTAAATATCCGGTAACAGTTTGTATTAGAGGTCGACTTTGAATTCCAAGCGGTTCATCTAGACAGGATCTGAATGATAACTATCTTCGTACTAAAGAAACTTTTTGTAGATAACAATAGAACAACAGATATGTTAAATGAAGGTGGTTTTAAACACTTTTGTTCAGTGGTGTAAAAGTCTGAATTTACTAACATTGATGCATAGAAAAGTAAAGTTGACAATATAAAGTGTTTGTCACATAGCTTCGAATGTAAATACTATTATTCCCGCTCCCTTTCATAAATGCAAATTTTGACACCACTAGGTATCAAAGGTTTTTTAAAACTTTTTTTTTATTTTCTCTGTTTGCAATAACATAAAGTACATTTGTAATTATTTGTATTGTAATAACTTCTTATTTCAAGATTTCATATTTGGCAAATAGATGATTAACAAAGGTTTGTTTTATTGTTTTTACCTCTATTTACTTATCACATTTTTATATTTTCATTATTAATATTGAATAAAATTATATTTGGTATCCGTACTTTTGGGAGAATTGGCAGATAACCGTAATTACATGGATATAGAACACGACATTGATATATGATAATCTATATTAGATGAATTGGTTTTATTCCCATGATATATGTTAAAATGTAAAATCCGTTCATCCAATTTTTTTTACAATAGACGATGTATACGCAGTAGATGTAGTCTATAAGCTTCCTCAATTCCTGATGAGATTTAAAGTAATTTTTTTCCAATCAATTGAAACTTATTTCATGTAAAACTAAATATATTTCAGGCATTGCATTGCCTTATGTTACTGAGGCTTGAATAAGATAGGACTATGACTTATATACATGTTTCTTGGCGTCCTATTTTCATTTAATGTTTTGTCACTATTTTCCAATCACACTTCGAACTTACGCAAATTTAAATAAGTCCAATGTTTCTTGTGTTTCGATGACACGTGTTATTGGTGAAAGTTGTCAATGCCAAATTCAATTTTCAGAAAATAATTTTCAGCCACATTGTTCTACATTGTCATCGCCAACAACAACAATCTCATCGTTTTGAAATAGGACTGTTTTCTTATAAATTCAGTAAGGAGGTTCGAGCTTTACAAAAATGTGTCAGAAACCAAAAGGTCTTTATTTGCGTAGCTGGCAAAACAGAAGGTGCATATCCTTCCGGAGTGCCCGGTCTCACTTCCGTATTGGAATTATAAGTGTTGAACTAAATAAATGAGTTTTTCAAAGATTTTACTTTGCTTTTAGTATTGTTAATTGAACAAAGATAGGCAAGTTTCTTTTGCTTTGATTTATATGCGTCGATATTCATAAAACTTCGTCATCGTACATAGAGAATTCAATATTGAATCTACTCTCTTATATGTATCAATACAAGTCTCGTGTCTTTTAATTTCAGAAATTAAAAAGAATATATATTAATTCAGGACATCAGTCATGTCGTTAACTAAATTTATCAATCATGCCTAGTAGACAATGAAATATGATATTGCTTCTTGTAGGCAATATATTAAAAAGGAATGAAACATCACAGAGTCTTTCACCAAATGAAGCCTTACAAAGTCATGTGTTATAAAACACTTTTGTTCAGTGAATTAAAAGACTGAGCTTAGTAACATCGATATATCGATACATAGAAAAGGAAAGTTGAAAATAGAAATTTGAATTCATTACGTTTGTCGCATAGTTTCAAAGGTAACTGATGACGTCCAGAATTAAATACTTTAATTATTCCCGCTACTTTTCATAAATGCAAATTTTGACACTACTGACTTTTTAAAACTGTTTTTTTTTATTTTCTCTCCAATAACCTAAAGTACACATGTACGTCTTTGTATTGTAATAACTTTTTATGTCGCAATTTCATATTGGGCAAAAAGTTGATTGACACAAGATTTGTTGTATTGTTTTTACCTCTATTCACTTTTCACATTTATTTTTATTAAAAATGTTATAAAGAATTATTATTGGTATCCGTACTTTTGGGAAGGATTCACAGTTAATCGCAATTACATGCATATAGAATACGACATTGATATATGATGGTCTATACTAGCTGAATTGGTTTAATTCCTATGATATGTGTTAATAGTTCAAATCCGTTCATCAAAACAGTTTCACAATAGACACACAGTGAATGAAAGGTTACGTGTAGGTTATAAGCTCCCTCAGTTTCAGATGACATTCAAACAATTTTTCAATAGATTAAAACGTATTTTATGTAAAACAAAATATATTTCAGACATTACATTATATTACGCAAACTACTATAAGACATTTATTCTGTTTTCTGTTGTTCTATTTTAATTACTTATCAATTTATTGTCACTGTTTTTCAATCACACATCCAAGCTACGCAAACTTTTAAAGCTACAATGTTACTTGTTTTTCGATGACACGTGTCACTGGTGAAAGTTGTCAATGCCGAATTCAGTTTACAGCAATTAATTTTCAGCCACGATGTTCTACATTGTCGTGTCATCGCTAACAGCGATCATCTCATCCCTTAGAAATAGGACTGTCAGATAAATCAGATAAATTCACTGAATAGGTTCCAGCTTTACAAGAAGGTGTAAAAGACCAAAGGATCAATCTTTGTGTACCTAGCAAAAAGTGCATATCCTTCCGGAGTACTCGATCTCACTTTCTTATTGAAATTGTAAATGTTGAGCTAAATTAATGCGTTGTTCAAAGATTTAACATTCGTTTTTGGATTGTCATTTTAATAAAGATAGTCAATTTTCTTTTGCTTTGATATATATGTCTCGATATTCATAAAACTTTGTCATCATAAATAGAGATTTCAATATTGAATCTACTTTCTAAAGTCCATTTACGATCATGTAGTCTCTCGGTTTTTCCATTTAAGATACTTCAGTCTCTTGGTGTTTCGCAACATTATCTAAAACGAAACTTTTTATTGTATAAGTAAAATCGTACATTTATCATACAATTTATGCCGCAATTAATTTTTATTATTTCTATTCTTAAACTTTTCTCAGTTTTGCCCGATACTCTGTAAATTTTGGTCAATTTTGAACAAGGCCTATTTTGTCTAAGCCGTGCTTTTCGGTCGAAACCATTTTGGACAGGGAAATACTGAGCTAATTTGCATAAGAAATACCTATCGACAATATGTTGATACGCACGCTACACATGATTGACAAGGACGGATATTGTTTTCATAAATTTGTTTACAAAATTACTCAAAATTGTTTATTTTTATCAATAGTTATCAATATACATATGGTGTTATAATGCTGCACGTACGAGAATGTCATTTACTAAATTTTGTTGTGTTTACAAGATTTTTGTACGAAATAGCATTCTTGCCACAATTCACGGGCAAATCATTATTTCAGACAACGTTCTCTTTCTCTTCATTACTTACTGAATTGCAAAAGTAAGTCACATATATTTACCAAAAACAATCTAGGAATTTAAAAAAATGCCACCGGAAAGTCTGCATTCATAACTTACTGATAACAAAAGTAACGTGTTGTTCTTTCTTTTCGAAATATTTAATTAAATTATCAATTTATTGTTTTGTAAACAGACTTTAATTAATCATTATAAGTCTTGTCTCTTTTAAATTTGAGAAATTAAAATAAATATATTAATTCAAGGCAATACTTTTATCAATCAGGCCAGTCAGTGTTTTATGTTTTGAAAATTAAAAAAAAGTTTTGGAAACTGACAAAATTGTATATTGAAGAGATAGCAGCACATATGCAATACACATAAGCAATGCATTTAAATATCTAAGTGTTACATGCTTTACCCAGCTTATTGTACATTTTGTGCATAAACTCTTTGTATTTTTAAAAAGCTGTTCTTCCGAATCGTAATCGAATCGTGAAATCTTGCGTGTGTGCATAATAAAAACAGTTTATAAACAAATTGTCTACGTGTGATTCTGCACAACAAATGTATGATAAATAACAATATATCGGAACAATTAATTACTTGGTCTAAACACGTAGTGTCATCATTTGCATGTCAAGAAAACGTAATTCATCACAGACTTCCTTGCGCGTGATATGATAATTATATAAAGTTTTGAATTACCCAAAATTGACTTTCGTTAAAAAATATTTTTTAAGATTCGGAAAAAATCAATAAACCTTACAAAATCATGATGTAGAGGTTGTGATTTTTATTGTAAAGATACATTAAATATATAGAAGAGCAATTGAAATTCAGTTTTTGTTAAGTTCGTGTAATTATACGGACTTCGTGTTGAAATCCCTCTTAGAAGAATAGTATCTCCACATGTAATTTGTTTTCCATTTGCTATTAGCAGCTAAAGCAGGGAAAGATTATGTTTTCGTGACAAAATATTAGACGAGGCAATTGTCTGGTCTTTGACAGTGGTAATTACATCTAGCTGTACTTATTACCAAGCCTTTTTACAACAATGAACCCAGCCTTAAATATAGCCTGTGATTCTAAAGAATTCTAATTGTTATAATTATAAAAATGTGGTGCGACATTTATTTACATTTTATTTTTCAATCATTATCAGTGGGTGATTATTCCGAGAATCAACAAGTAATCATTCCAGCTTATGTGCCAATGTGTTGTCATGGTTTGTATGGCGTACGTTCAGACCACAACATACAGTCAAACCTGTTTATGAAGATCACCCAAGGGGACCAGTAAAAGTGGCCTTTAAGGGCAGGTGGCGTTTAAATACAGGTTCAAATAATATGAATAAGAAATAATTGTTGGTCCTTATATACAGGTAACCTTTAATACAGATTGGACTATAACTACTCAGGTATACTCCTTATATTGTCATGTTCTTTTATTTTTCAACTTCACTTACATATTTGGCAGGTGTAGCTAGCTCAACATGAGGTTTATCTTTCTAAATTGTTGTTTGGTTGTAGATAAGTATGTTTGTTTTTTGTAAATCTTTCTTCTCATTGAGCTAAGCTCCTTTTTCTCAATTTTGATCACTCGCGTGGCGGGTGAAGCTAGCTTTACGGGAGGTGCTTAGCTTACCTACCTGGAGCATACGGCTTCTCTTCCCTACTTCACTTAACTGGCTTTCAAAGTCTTTACCTTTATCTAACATTAGACTAGTTGTTCTGTTTGATTCGATGAAATACAAGTTTTATCGAAGACGCGTACGTCTCATTGTGACGTCATTGGGGAATCTCCGATTTGTCAAATGTAAACAATGACGTCATTACTACAAAACATGTCATAACATAGTTCAGTTGTTTTCTGTGGTAAAATGTATTTTTTTTTATATAAAGTATTGGGTTTTTTATTATCCTATTTTATTTACCTAATAGAAAAATGTTAATAGATAAAAATGTCATATAGACAGTGTGTATGTACAACCCTCAGTATCAGGTCTCGTCCTTTTTCGTAGCTGTATTACTACTCGTTGCGCAAGCGCGACTCGTAGTGATACGACTACGAAAAAAGGACTCGACCTGATACTGAGGGTTGTACATACATACTGTGTATATAATATGTATGTATTGGGATCTTTGTTTTTTCATATATTTGACGTCCTTTTTTGCCGTGTTTCTTTCATTCTTTATTTTGATTACACATGTGACAGATGTAGCTAGCTAAGCAAGATGTACTTACCCTTCCGGAGCACCCTGTCTCAATTCCCTGGCGGAAGTTTGCGTGTTTGACTTAAATTTGTCTGTTTTCATAGTCTTTGCATTTGGATTGTGGTTTGGACTTACATTGGTATGTTGAATTTTTATATCGTGATTGATGTAGCTAGGCATACAGATATTCCTTATCCTTCCGGAGTACACGGTCGCCCTACTCTGATGGGAATTCGCGTGTGCAACATTGATGCCAATATCCATAGTTCCAGGTTTTGGGATTGTATGTTGATAATGGACAGGTATATTTGTGTTTTATTGTTTCTTGTTCTATTTTGTTCATAATGTAGTTTGCCTGTATATAGAAACTGTTTCTTCGTATTGGTCCTTATCGACACCACTAGACCTTCACGACAATGTCGTCTAATTGCTATGTTTTGAAACAATTTTAGTTTGTTTTATAAATATTAACATGATATTATGATGCTTAATTAAATTAAAATCTGTTTGAGACCAAATGAAGTTATAGGACTATAATTACATTTGTTAATGTGGCATCACTTTCTTACGCCTATACCTGTGACGCCATTGATTGGCTGTTGCAGCAATTGGAATTACATGCCGTACACGATAGTGTTTTAAATTTATTTCAGGATTCAAAAACAAAAATAAGATTTACAAAAATTGCGTAATGTAAATATACTCATTGAACTGTCTAGAAATGACGTTTATGGTGCTATAATTTCTATTGCCGTGCAAAGCAATGAAAGTCATAGCACTATAAACGCCATTTCTAGACAGTTCTATGGTTAAGTTTCTTCAATACGCATATATCTTTGGTTGTATTGTGTCGTGCTCTAAGTTGCGTTGCCTGTTGGCAAGTACTTATGTCTCAGTTACAAGTCATTCTTCTGTTATGTTTGTAAGTGTTTTAATCATATATTTCGCTAGACCATCAACGATAATAATGATGGTGATACGTTCACCTTTGCCGAGCGTATCACCAAAACGGGTAATTTATTAAAACATATTTATTTTGCATTTTTCCTAAAAGTTTAGTTTAGTCAGGGGGCAGATCCCAAAAATGTGACACCCCCTAAACTTTTTTGTTAAAAGCAGGAAACATGGTGGATCTTATTGCCCTATATGTACTTAGTCACGCTAGGTATGTTTCCACCTCGACCTTTTCCGTTTAATGAAAATATGGCTGCCAATCCAAGATGGCCGCCAAAAAAGATAATTTAAGAATAAAATTCAATATCAAATCAACCACTAAATTGTTTTAGTTGCAATTTGGTATTTTATCAATTAAATATTTATACTAATTTTCCATGAATAAATATTGGTTGTAAAATTCAATATGGCCGCCATTTTTAAGATGGCCAACTTATAATCATTGCGCTGCATTTTAAATCAAATACGACAAAGGATGTCATTATTTTATGACATAAAACCAATGTATTGTATTTAATATATATGTACTAAGTTAAGCTAGGTTTGTTTCCACCTTGACTTTTTCCGTTTAATGAAAATATGGCTGCCAAATCCAAGATGGCTACCCAAAAAGATAATTTAAGTATAAATATTCAATATCAAATCAACCACTTAACCTTTTAAGTTGAAATTTTGTATTTGATCAATTAAATATTTACTAATTTTCGGAGATAAAATTTGGTTATAAAATTCAATATGGCCGCCATTTTTAAGATGGCCGACTTGTAATCATCGCGCTGCATTTTAAATCAAATACAACCAAGGATGTCATTACTTTATGATGACATAAAACTAATGTGTGTATATTACATATTATGTGAAAATATTATCAGTACTGCTCTTTAAACTTATTTTATGTAAATTAAATAATTTAAATAACGAAGCCTAAACATTTTTTAAGTTTTCAATAAATATCATTTGAATTGATTTAATAGCTATGACTTTTGATGTCTGCAATAAAAAATAGTCCTCTCGCTTATTCAAACATTCAAAGAAGTCTAACAGCAACATGATTAACATCCACAAGCACCTTGCAGCAATATATTCTATACGTATATCCCTGATATATATATATTTATTATATAAGTATGATCAGAATATAACATATTTTCCCGGTTCAACAATTCAACAGCTATAAATATAGGATTGAATACCAATCTTTTATTTTCAAAATATTAATTTTAAAACAAAAACTAAGACAATAACAAAAACATCTGCATGGCTACAAAGGATAAGCGTTTGACCATTATCTGTTTCTTTGGCTTTTTTGGCACAAAGAACAATTCTTATGTCAGCCTCTTTATGATTTGCTCAAGACCTGATTTACCCCGGCCAGTACTCGAGAATGTAGCTTTAGCATCCAAAAAAACCAACTGAACCATTAATTGCTTGCCATATACCATTTTTTTATCTGATTTGATATAAAACTAAAAGAATCAGATTCATTCTTTATTTTCGTCCATATGTACGTATATTGAATTATTCCATTTTTCAACTTTCCATCTTTTTTCTGCAGTACATGTATTATTCTTTAAATTGAATGATTCTCACCTGTTCTTACTGATTTTAATGCTCTATGATTGTGAATTGTGGATGAATTGTTGTGTTTTTGTTTATTTTTTCTTGTTAGACTTTATAGAATGCTCAAAATATCAATTAAACAAAACATCTACTCTATAACTATTCCTGAAATGACATTTTGTTCTATCTGCAAATCTACAAAGTTGTCAAAGGTTTGTGCATTGGCTTTTTCCGAATGCTGTTAACCAATATCATACTCTCTAGTATGGTACAAATCTTTATACCTTTTTCTGAACATTTCTGGATGACATCATCAACCTGTGGCTACATCAGATGTTTGTTGATTGGCCGTAAACTACCTGATGATGTTACGAAGACTACACATGTCTTTTTGTCCAGTTTATCACTATCACCGTTACCTCTTCCTGCTTTCACTGGCACAATGATATTATTTAGCAATTATTGTTTTGATTTTTGAAACTCCATAACGCTACCGAAAAATATAAAGACCTGTACGATAATATATGGTACGACATTGGTTAACAGCATTGGAAAACCACACTGAGCATTTTGAAGATTGCCTCGCAGCAACCACAAAGTGTCGTTTTAGAAAATAGCGTTAGAATAGATTGTTTGCTTTTATAAAGGCTTGAACCAGACGAAAAGAATAAATTCAAAACAAACATACCAATCCATATCAAAATCACAATTATGAAGTAAAAATCTTGAAACTTTCAAATGAAGTTTAACACAGGAACATCCACCAGCGAAGTGAGAACAAGTGACCTGGAAGGATAATTGAGCACCCCACACTTTTTAGAAAGAAAGGAACATGGAACTTTGGGACGCCACATATCCATGGTATTTTTGGATACAGAGTCACCATACTATATTGTGATGACAGCCATAAAACTTTATGAGGGCCTTAATAAGCCAAGGCTTGCGCTATCATTGCATCAACAATTCATTTTGTTAGCAGTTTGCACAGAGAGAGATGGAATTCCATGTTGCCTGAGAATTTGAACAATTTTATAAATATGGGGGAGAATAAGGCTTAACTGACTAGTTTTTTTATCAAATGAGTTGAGCAAGGAAGTACTTGGCAAGGAGTCAGTGGTTATTGGAGGGTTGCGGATCCAAATACTACATTCTCGAGTTCAGGGCGAGATACATCAGGTCCTTGTGCAAACTATTAATACGCAGACTCAAGACTTGTTGCTTATTCAGAGTGAGATGGATAGATGGGAAGTGTTCAAACTAATCATAGAGCTTGAAAACTCTAAACTGAAAGCTTATGAATTCCGTCATTGCCACGTTACAAGATGTGTTCCGGCCATGCACATTAAACACATTAATTATCAGGAAATAGTTTGGAATCTATGTTTTTCCTAGTAAAAACTACAATTAACTCTTGTGAGCAGTTGGGAAACTGACCTACAATATTTAGGAATGTGGAATTGTTGAATCTTTATGACGTTTGTGCAGTTTTATTATAATGAAAAACAAAAAAACACATTCTACTGCACTGTTGTTTGTGGATGTGAATCATGTCGGTGTAAAAAGCTTTTGAAGGAGTCAGTTAACTAATATATATATTAACAAATTCAATATATTAGTTTCTTGTATTAAAACAATGCAGCGCGGTGATTATTAGTCGGCCATCTTAAGAAATGGCGGCCATATTGAATTTTACAACGACAGTTTGTTCATGAGAAATTAATATAAATATGTAATTGATGAAATATCAAATTTCCACTCAAAAAGTTAAGCGGTTGATTTGTTATTGAATTTTCATTTTAAAATTATCTTTTTTGGTGGCCATCTTGGATTTGGCAGCCATATTTTCATTAAACGGAAAAAGTCAAGATGGAAATATACTTAGCCTAACTAAGAACATATATATATTAAATGCAATACATTGGTTTTATCTCATAAAATAATGACATCCTTTGTCGTATTTGATTTAAAATGCAGCACAATGATTATACGACGGCCATCTTCAAAATGGCGGCCATATTGAATTTTACAACCAATAATTATTCACAGAAAATTAGTATAAATATTTAATTGATGAAATACCAAATTTTAATTTAAATGGTTAAGTATTTGATTTGATATTGAATTTTTATACTTAAATTATCTTTTTTGGCGGCCATCTTAGATTGGCAGCCATATTTTCATTAAACGGAAAAAGTCAAGCTGGAAACATACCTAGCGTGACTAAGGACATATAGGGCAATAAGATCCACCATGTTTCCTGCTTTTAACAAAAAAGTTTAGGGGGGTCAATAAAGAGGCTACTTTTTGAGATCTGCCCCCTGACTAGTTTTTGTGACGTATTACCACAGCCAAATACAAAAAAATATTTCCGCAAGAAAACGTCTGATGAACGACGTGGAAAATAAGTGCACTTGTATGTCAAAAACCAATTTTAAATCCATTTATCATAGCTTGTCAACAATATAGAAATTTATGGACATAATTAAATACATCAAAGGGTTATGATATTTATGCAGCAGCCGTAATGAATCTCAGTATAGGATATAGGATATGAAAAACAATCAGGCATCCACTGTTTAACATGTTATAGGCGGAAAAATATCGCTTAGAAATGAACAAAAATCGATTGTCAGTAAGGTGATGAACAGTAGTGTAGGTATACATGAAACTGTTTAGGGATTTCATATTCGTATTTGCTATGGCGATATTTATACAAATAAGAATAAAATCAAGTAGCTAAATATCATTATGTTCATATCCATATTTACATTGTAACACTACAGTTACTCAGAAAGAATGTTCACTTCCAATGTGGGATGTTGGGGTTCGAACAAAGGCCGATGTGTCACTATGACATAAAACAGGCAATTAATGTAGAAACAACAAACACATTGTTAGCATGTGACATAATCCTAAGGCACACCTACAATAGTCAAAATTATTAACAAACTGTTTGCCTTTACCATAACCCTAAGTTACAGCATTTGATCCTTTGATCTGATATATATATATATATATTAAACACATTTAAAAATTAACGTTGTCTCGTGCTATGGTAGACCGAAGAATGAAAAACCACCCGTGATACACGCATTTATATAACATTGTGACATATATAATAACTACCCTGGAAAATTAGTTCCGTTTATTCAATAACAAACCCAAAAGTAATTAATTTGTTTCTAATTCATTTCATTCAAACGATACAAATTACATTTACAAACACTTAGGATTTAAAAAATGTCACGATGCCCTTTGGAAGTGACCTTAAAACCGATATTTGCTTGACTTTGACGTAAAGCACAAAGGAATCATTATTTAAATCGTGCTTTCTTTCACAAAATTCCATGCAGATAACAATACTGAATAAAATATACTCAGCAATATAAAGACACACGAGGCTTATTTGAAATGGAAGAATAAAAAATTAATAAATACTGATATTGAGATTATTACTTTCTCAAATAAAACTTTTTACGAGTCTTCATAAATCAACATTATTGAAAATATATTATTGTATTTGTAATGCTATCATTGCCAGTTACTTTTTGTAAGCGTAATACCAGACAAAAATTATTTCCGGTACAGCTCAAATTCGGTCAAATAGAGTATGGCATCATTTTGAAAAAGAGATCAAGTCAACTTTTAGTCGAACATACTCTTAAGGGTCATTTAAGTAGGAAAATTCAAGTGAAAACCATTTGGTTGAAAAGCGTGAAAGAGGGGTATAATTATGAAATTACCTACACAAGTGTGAAGATTTATAAATAAAAATTGATAATTTAAGAGTTTTTAAAATATTTGTTGCATTTTTTAAAGGAAATTGTACAAAAATACACGTGTTGAGGAAAATAGTTTACACCTTGTATAACGAATTAAATTTAAAAAATGAAAAGATATTAACATAGTCAACGTCATAGAGCAGTGCATAGGGGCCAGAGTTTGTTAAAGAAATACGAGGTTTTTGAAAACTTGACAATTTACGGTTGAGGTTTTCTTTGATTTGTTTTCCTTTTAAAAATGCGTGTACCAAGCGTGATAGTTCATATTCTAAGGCCACCAACGATCCAAGGGAAGATTATAAAAGCTAAGTTTGTATATTACTTGATTATTGTTGAGCCATATTCGGCTTTATATAGTTCAACATTGTTGAAACCAAAGAGTATTCACCTCAATTCAAATAGAACAGTATTGTGTGACCGTGCACTTTTAGTGACTTGTTGTATTTTGGATTATTAGTGGCCTTAGAATATAGATATCACGCCTGGTACACGCATTTGTAAAAGGAAAATAAATCGTAGATAACATCAACCGTAAATTGTCGAAAAACCTAGTATTTCTTTAACAAACTCTGCCCCCTTTGCACTGCTCTGTGACGTTGACTATCTTAATATCTTTTCATTTTTTAAAATTAATTCGTTATACAAGGTGTAAACTATTCTCCCCAACACGTGTATTTTTGCACTATTTTCATTAAGACATGCAACAAATATTTTAAGATTTCTTAAATTATCAATTCCTGCTGTATTTTTATTTATAAATCTTCACGCTTGTGTAGGTAATGTCATAATTATACCCCTCTTTCACGCTTTTCAACCAAATGGTTTTCACTTAAATTTTCCTACTTAGATGACCCTTAACCAGTACATTGTAAAGCTGTCACTATACCACGTGACCAACAACCCTTAACGTGTATGAAAGACGGTTTTGAAAACGTTAACATTGCCAATTCCCGGAACGTGTTTTTTACGGGAAAACAGGAACTGATATGTTTACATTGACAATAATTATTCCACACAAACGTTAAAGGGTATCAGGTACTTGAGCGGCGAAACCTGGTCCGTTGTAAAATAAAAAAGGATCGTGCACTTAAAAATGTATGTTTTTATTGAACAACTAGTGAAAGTTGTACTTACTTGTACTTGCCATATCATATTGAACACAATTATGGTGTTATCTGCCTGCAACGTGGGCTGGTATCGGATTAAAACTTCTGGCTTTGTTCTCACCTCTAATGTAACAAACGCGCAGTTTATTTAAATGACGCGTTTAGGCTGTCAACAGTGTTATATAAATCTCTCATTTCGAGAAAATTGCGTAATTTTGTAAATCACCCTTACAGGTTGTAGACGTTTAGTGCATTCAAACGTCATGTTTACCAGTTTTCAAGGTTTTTACATCCCTATCTGAGCGTACACCGCTACGGAGCTTAGTTGGCAGAGTGCTCACTTCGTATATTGGAGGTCGAGTGTTCGAACCCAGACCGGGTCTGACCATGACCTGAAGATAGCTAGTTATGTTTTTTTTCGCAAATCACTCGGAATTTTGAAATGTAAATTATAGGTTCCTTCGGAAGAGACCTTATCTGGCGTTACTAATTTGGTTTTTTATGTCATATAGCCTGTATTTTGTTTAGAAATTTCGACATTATTTAATTTTGTAATATTTAAATCAAATAATTCCTCTTAAGTTGGTTGATTCTTAGTTTTTATCTTCCTCCATGGTCGATGGCATTTTCCTTTAGCGTAGCCAGTTGTACCTGAAAATGTGTGATGCCTTTAATGTTTTAAATTTATGGTTTCTTATTAATTAAGTCAAATAGATCCAAGTCTTTACTGACTGTCAAATTATATAGCAACATTTAAGAATTGACTTTCTTTTTATTCAGGGACATCAAGTGATAGCCCAGATTTTAAAACTACCATATCTAATGAACTGCGAAGCAGTTCATTTAAGATTTGCTAGTTTTAAAATCGGGGTCATCACTTGATGTCCCGGAATAAAAAGAAAGTACAATATTTTTCCTAACATTCTTTTTACAAAGTTCTCAATTGCGTCATACAATTAACAAAGAAAAACTGGTAAATATCGAATCTGTCGCAATGTAAACATTCTGGGAACAGCCAATATGTCAATCAAGATAATTCCCCGCCTGTTCATTGATGATGTGACGTAATAGGAGGCTTAAAAAATAGTACACTGAAAACATTTCATAAATTTTTATTCGAATTGACAAACAAAGTTACAAATTCATATTAATTGTCAAAATACAACAGTTACTGTTAATTTTGAATTTGTTAAAAAAAATTCCGATTGTATAGATGACAGGTTACTTGAAACATCAATGCGCGATGTTTTGTTTGACTGAGTTATGCACAAGTGTATCCATACGCACAATGCATGTGGAAAAGCGTTGGTCATTGCCGAATGTCCCAAATTTTCTACAGTTCATTTTCTGAGTTCATAGGAATTCAATAGGTATTGTAAATATTAAATTTTAGTAAATTGTTGACGCTTGACAATCAACAAGCAAACATACTATTCCATGTCCAAATCACAATCGTAAAGTTAATAAAAAAACTTAGTAACTGGCAAATTAAGTTATGCATGTGAACTTTGACCAGGGAAGTCAGACCGAATGCTCTTGAAGGGTAAGCGTCGCCTGTTTAACTAGCTACAACAGCCATTTTAAGAATGATAGGAACATGTAATATAAGACGACATTTGTTTGGTGTAGCGAGGTTTGCAATCGATTCCTAGGTTGTCTAGTACCTGCTTTTAGTAACACAATTCTGTTTTCATTTTAGTATTTCCCGACCTTGGTAATATGTTTGCATATTTTGGCAGATGTTTGAAATCGGTTGCTAGGTTTCCTGTACACGTTTTTCAGAGACGCTAATATTTTTGATAATGGATAAAATTAGATAACATTCTGTTAATGTGGCGAAGTTTGCAATCGGTTGCTAGTGCCTGTTTGTCTGACACACGCTTTCTTATCGATGTTTGACAATAAAAACCAAACGCACTAGCCAATATCCGAATCAAAATCCTAAAAGTAAATGCTTTGAAAACTGGCATATGAAGTTAAATATGTTAACCTCCACCTGGGAAGTGAGACTGGATGCTCCAGAAGAATAGTTTCCTCTACACTTGGCACATGTAATTAAAATTGAGAGTGAAAGGAACATGTAATCGGTGCTAAATTGTCTATTAACTGCTTTTAAAAACTTTTTTTCAGACTTAGTATTTTTTTACGTTGATATTATAAGAAAACATTCGTTTGCTAGCAGATGTTTGCAATCGGTTGCCAAGCTTTCTAGTGCTTGTTGTCCAGACACACATTATACCTTCTCACGTTTATGTATATTATCGACGTTTGATAATATGACAAAATTTGTCTGATGTAACGAGGTTTACAATCGGTTGCTAGGTTGTCAATTTTAAGTTTCTTTTCCACGTTTGATAATATTATTTAGACCTGCGCCACAATCACCATAAACGATTTATTGTAATATTTACAAAAAAAAACTACAAACTAAAAGCAGACGATCATAAAACACAACAGCGATATTAATGAAAACAGTACTTCAATATGTTTGTCGTCGTATGTTCGTTGGTAAGACAGTAAATGTTTTATGACAAAAAATAGTGTATTAGCTTTAATATAAAATTCTTAGACCATATTAAAAACGCCCACCTTTTTGTACCATATAGACATGTTTATGACAAACCAGTGAGTATTTGGACACGTAAAAGGTCGTTTAGATTTGGGAACAACTGCATTACATCATTGCCGATGCTAATAAAATGATTGTAATGGAATTTACTGCTGTTGTTTTCAACAAAGACCTGTCACCAATTGAACACTTAGATAAGTTAGTGGTATTCATATTTATCGGGCCCTCGTTAGCTATATTTAAGCATAAGCTCCTAACTATCTATCGGTAGCTTTTCGGTCACTTCCTATTCACATATCGGCCATTCTATAGACGGGTTTCGATTTATATTCGTAAGATCGGTGTTAAACTTTCGACAGGTCTGTACGATTTGTACTTTTAAATATGTTATTGCTAGCTAAAACATTTCTACACAGACAATGTGCATATTTAACAGATCGTTAACGAATTAAGTTTGGTTGTAAAATATTAGATAAGATTAAGGCGACTTGTGTTTAATAGCACAATTTAAGTAATAAACGAGTACATAAAACTATTGTTATGTTCCACTGTGTAATGCAATTTTCTTCTCTTGGTAGATTTAGCACATCACATCACATTAATCTTTGTTTTTGTTGATACAGGATAAGATTTTTCCAGCTTTTATATTTAAGATTTCGTTCACAACAATAACAACAACAACAATGAAAATAGCCCGCTTTACCATACTGAATGACATGTCAAAGAAACCCTGACGTAAACATAGATATCACCTTACGTCAATATTTACCCGTCACATTTATTATACCACGCAACTTAGTTATTAATATTATTATTGTTATTATTATTATTATTAGTCAACATGTTCTTGCTCTAGACCTAAGATTGAAAATATCTGCTATCACTTGAGTAGTGTCGTATTAATGCCTTATTGGTCACCGAGGATAATTTGTATCGATACGACTTTTTTTAAAAAAAAACATTGGGATTTGAAGCGTAGAAGCTCAAATATGCTGTAATACTTTAAAAATAATACTTTACTTTAAAAAATCAGCTTAGCACAACGTGTCATTTCAAATTCCTTCAAAGTCTCGATTATTTCGATTCTAGACTGTAGACGTTAGTGTTGTCAGTCGTGATAAAACCGCTTAAAATGGCTCAAATTCACAAAGTGTATATCACTTTAAGTGATTATCACTGCATTTTCGTAGTTTTGTTTTCTGAACACAGTCGTACAATAGCCAATAAAGGATAAAACAAGGTCTGAATACCGCGTAAATTAAACTGCTGGAAAGAAACATTTAACAGGAGAGAAAGCACATGTCACAAACTGTATATCACCTCCAACACGTGGTGTATTGAAAGTTTTCTTGGAAAATGTCATCCGAGATGCAATCGGCTACCGATCGAGATATAGGTAATGATGGAACGAGATGAGCTGTTAAATCGGTCCAAATTCATTAGCTTATTGTTAGACTTTCGACAGGCCTGTACTGTATAACTATAAAAACCTTCACTACAAGATGAAAGACAAAATTAGATAAGGGAAATTATCTATTAAATATATATATACGCTTGTTTTGGATTTTACCCTTAAATAGATATAGCATATACATGTATGACCATGAAGTCTAATATTTCATTAGCGTATAAAGTCGGTCATCAAGACGTTAATATATTGACAAGATGGTTATAATACGATGTCTGAGATCGTGATGAAAACATCTACGTATGTGATCAAGGTCAATGTGACTTCTGTTAAATCTGACACTTAGCAATAATCAGGAGTCATACCATTTCCATCACGCTTGACAAATCTGTTTAATTTATTTTTGAGAGATTTCATCATAAAAGTCAAGTAATACAAATTGAGAATCTGAGCCATGTACTCGATTAGGTCAAGTGGTAAAATGGAAATTTGAGCCATGTACTTACGAGAGTTAAGAGGTACATATGGCCAATATGAGTTGTTAAGTTGACCATTATCATATGTTAAACATCTAGACGAATATAAAGTTATGAGCATACATGTAATTTCAGGAATTTTTTTTCTTTATCTTTCTTTCTCTTTTTTTGGCAATTAAGTATCAGCGTTTGCCAATTTGATATTCAATAAATCAAGACAATATTAACACATAGGACAATATTTTGGAACACGATGTCGGTCTTAATGAAAACATAAATAAGTTTCATTATGACATTGCATGAAAACATAAATAAGTTTCATTATGACATTACAGTCATTCGTAACTTTTGTAAAGTAGAACACATACATACGCTATGTAAAACTGAATTTTCTTTAAAGAAACGTTTGAGTTCAATCAATGTTAAACACAAAGAAAATAATGCTGTTGACTCAATGCCTCCGCAATAACATAATTTTAGTGTCCGGGCATATGCCTGATTGTAAGCCTCTTAAATTTTGTCATCTATTAGTAAAGTGTCCGTACTTATTATCAGTTGACAGGGACTTTTCTCTTAAAATTAAATATTTCATAAAGTAATGAAATGATACCCATGCAATTTGTTATCCTTAAAAAATATGTCAGTATGTAATGGCGGACGTAGATGGACAGAAGGTGCTCACACTTCCAGAGAACCCGACTTCAATACTCTCATGAAAGTCTGTATGCTTAACTTCAACTTCATTTGTCAGTTTTTAAAGTTTTTTGCTTTTGAAACATGAACTACTATGAAACATGAACTACTATGATTGTTTTTTATTACAAAAATGCTTAAATATTGGTTGCTTCTATAAACCCATAAAACGCTCCAGTTGCAATCTATCGGAATAACATCATCTTTAAAGGAGAACGGCTGTTATAATTTCATTCCGCACGTAACAATCTATGCAACTGTTAATACTAGGGGACAGGTATTTCTGGTAGACTTTGGCAAACTCTCCAAGGACATTATAAAAACTCAGTAGACAATTCTGTCATAGTCAATTCAGAATAACATATTGTTTTAAAAATATGGGGGCTTGTGATTAGTTGGCGATTCAAATACATTTACCGTTCGAAAAAGACTAAAGTTTGATGTTATGGAAATAAAACCTGAATGCAAAAATATAATTACGAGTTAGCGTGTCGTTCATGTATGACATGTAATCACAAATACATTAAATGCAACGAAGTTTATTTTGGATTTTAGATTTTAGTTGACATTAAACTTTTTTGTTTTTACCTTTTAGTCTACATCATATTTCCTTTCAGGTTAATGGATACCTCTGCATACAATGAACAATCTGTAACCTTTATAAGGAAATACAACCATCCTCCTTTTGATATCAATACCTTAATTACTTGAATGTGAAAAATAACTGTATTCTAAGATTAAAGAGTAAGACAGGATTCTGCAAAATAAGCTTTGATGAACGTGCCGCAAAAAACTCGATCAATACGTTGATCATGATGGCTATCAAGTCAGTCGTGATAAAGTTTTCAATATGGAATGCAGTGAGACAATAGGACATTTGTTGGCGGGTAATGTGTACTTGTAGTTGCCCAACCTATCAAGAACTTGTCTCAAAAACTAACCATATATTGAGTTTATTAATTATACAACCTGCTGAGATGGATGTCATTTATATTTATACATTTAATGATCAGATCGCAGTCCCAAAGCAAAGTAATAACTCCAGAAATTGGTAATTAAGGTTAAGAGACCGGGTGCTCCCGAAGGTTAAGTAACTTCAAACCAGCTACACACGTTTGTAATAAAAGACACATAGGCAATCGATATAACTCCAGGATTCTTTTAATTTTGAATTCCATTTGTTTAACTGAGTTTGACAGTTTCAAAGTTTTAACTTTGTTTTTGAATTGTTGTTTGGACATAGATCAGTATGCTTGTTTTGGATTTTACCCTTAAATAGATATAGCTAGTATTGATTGATAGAGAAGAAACGGGTGGTGTTAATCAAACGCTAACATACTGATCCAAGTCCGATGCACAATCAAGAAGCAAGGTAAAAACTTTTGAACTGATAAGTCAAATAAGACACGTGAACTTCCACAAGGGAAGTGAGGCCAGGTGTACCGGAAGGGAAGGTGCCTCCTGTTTAGCTAGCTACACCGTTAACTTATTATCATTATAAACACGTAATTTTATACAATTAGTTTTTCTCCTTCTGATCATTAAAGTTAAATATACATGTATCAAACTAATAACATGCTATGTATTGCCCTTTATTTACAGTTATTGATGTTTCAAGTTGAAATGATATTGCTAACTCTTGGATTTTTATTTTTCGAATATAACAAATATTGTTTCATCTGACACGGTGTTCAAACGATTAATATATAAAGCTAATAACTATTATTTATACACTTTAATTAGATTTCAAGTACACTTGTACTTACCGTATAAGACGAGTGCGTGATGCGTGAATCTTTAAGTGTTAAAATAAGCAATTTCAGTGAATGATAGTGATTATGAAACACGAGGACAAACAATAAGCAATATGAGCAATATTGATTTATGAATTTTTCATTTCGTAGGCGATTCTACCCATCAAACTATCATTTTCTTAAGCGACAAATCGGATCAAAACTACTTCCGGAACAACTGGTTGTAAGACAGACCGACGTTTTAGGGATGAAAATAAGAAACTTGAAAATTTTGTTGTTATAAGAGGATTGTTTGCCGGTCGTTATTTTAAAACGGAAAATTATATCAAAATTTACACCATAAATAAACATTTAGCTACAAAAAACATGATGCGAGATAGTATAACAAATCGCAAGTCACAACAAAATCACAAAAAAACGAGATAAAAGATATAGACAAAAAGACCACAAAAACATCAGATTGTGATTTTAGAGAGAAATTGCTTAGCTACAATATTATCAACGCGGTACTAATGTAATCTGTGAAAAATGTTCTTCTTTAGCGTGGCATATGCATGCTGGGTTGTTTGGTAAAACAAAACTTATTGTATAGTTTTAGTATTTGAACTGATGAACTACTGGTTCGTAATGAAAGTTGTTGGTTTTCAGATCACACCACTAGCACGTATTTGTTTTTATAAATATGTCTGTTGTATTTGTTTCATTTGTTTGTTGTTATGCATTCTGTGTTCTTGTTTTGAATGTATCATTAAGACGTGTATTAGTCATTAACATTTTAGTCTTTCATAGGGCCGCGTTTACCCCATACTGTTCAGCTAGTTTAAAAGCACATTCAACATTTAACGCGATTGCTTATACTGAACAATGCGCAAACAATAGGTTTCGGCGCTGTACCACAGATATACCTAAAGTTTGTGTGGAACACCTATTTCCAATGCATATGTATTTGCGAAAGATGGCTTTTTCCATAAAACAACTTTTTAGGAATATTCTATTTTAACGTTTTTCAAACATTTCTGCACGAACGTTCAGATGTATTGATCAAGTGGTACAGCGGCGAAACCCGTTCGGTGTGTTTAGACGTTATCCATATAATTAGATATAAAATAGGATCTTTAGAACAATATGATTTTTAAATTATATTTCTTTACATAAAGTTCCAAATTTTAATGCGACACAAACCAAACTCGTTTGAAAATAATCAAAACGAAAACAAAAAAAGAAAATTTTATATCTTACTTTGATTTATACTTTAGTCTCTAATACTCTGGTTCTACCACTCTTTAATAAAACAATTCAAATTCTCGAAAGCCTTTGCTGTATGATGTTGGACAAGAAGGTCAGTTAAGGATATTTTTCAGACAATTAACATGTTTGAACATTACATTATTATAACATAAATGCAATATAGCTATATGTAGATAGAAAATACGCACATTGTTTATGACAATAAGCCTACAACAAAATGACGAAACTACAAACGACTGATCATAAAACAAGAGGAACATATATTCAGTCAACTGGTTATAAAACTTTAAAATCAAACTTGACATGATTACAATTGACATTCGGTACAATTTTCGGAGGAGGCATCAGTGCCAGAGTTATCAAAATTGTGCTTTTATGGATCGCCGCGTCTTTCGCAAAGGTTCGAACCTCACTCGGGTAGTTCTAGGTACTAGAGTGCGAAACTTTGTCAGTTTTTTGTTGAATGTCGATGATTTTCTACGGCACACCGGATTTTCTACGCAATCTTAAAATGAATCACGATATTATGAAACATCGTTACTCCACATCACATATTTTGACGTGTAATGAAATAATTTGAAAACTTCATTTGAACAAATATGGCTTACTATGTGAAGTGTGAAACGCTCCCGTCCATGCTTTTTCGTGTAAAATCATCCTCTAAAACTCATAAACATAAGTTGTTTGAATTACATATTTTTATACATTTGTTTGTTCCAAAGGTAAGTGTAATGACTTAAAATATCACCTGCAACAATTTTGGCCCTTTTCAACAAGTCCCTGTAACAAGTCTGACCTTTTTCAACAAGCTTTGACAAAAGATGAAAATGCGGTTTACCAACGTACAACGAGGTATAACTTAACGTTAATTTGTTCTTATGTTTCACATTTTCTATATTGTCCTTAGTAAAGTAGATTATAATGTCGCAGAATATGCAAAGTTTAAATATTCTATTTTCTAGGAACAGTTCCACAGGATCGTTAAGTCATCTTCCAACTCCACTGTACATTGGTGAACCGTTTTTTAGAAAGCTTCAGATTTACAAATGCACAACAATTTTACCATTGAAGTGTTATTTTGTTCTGTATATATGGCTATTTGCAAACAAAAACAAACAGAAACATAAAATATGAATTCTTAAATGTACATTTATTTTTAATGACATTCCATACATATTTACATATTAATTTTACACCAAATAATTAAATAATTACCATGTCACTTCAATAGATCTGCCATCTATCGAATCTAAAAGAAGAGATAATTGAAAGAATCAAAATGTATATATCGGGATGAAATTTTTCATTTAAACATAAAGTTCTGCAAAATTTGTCAGATTCATAAACATCACAGTAAATTTCATATTTTACCAGACTTAATGTTACAGCACTAGAGGTCGGTTCAGAATTCATCTTCGTCAGTAGTACTTGCACGAAATTGTGAAACAATTTTGTTAAGAGGTAGAAAAATATCCAAAATATATGTAAACCAACTTTAGCTAGTTTACCTTAGTTTTCAGAGGATTGACATTTAAAAACTCCGATTTTGTCGTGAACATCTGCACATGAAGATTGTTCATATATATATATATATATATTTTTTATATATATATTTGCAATATCAAAATGCAGTAATTCTGCATGTGACGCGTAGATTGTAAAGATGGAACAATTTAAACAACATTAATTTAACATTTGAAATCTTAGGACCAATTGAAATACAACTGCTTACCCTGATTCTATGCAAATTGAAATGATGATATAAACATAAAGTTTATCTAATTATATCATTGAGATCTAGTATCATAGATGGAGGAATTGACAATGCCAGTATAATACAAACGTAACAATAAGACTTTCTCTGGTAATTGTAACCGCGAAAATGTTCCCTGGAGCATTATGATATCGAACCGTCTAGATATTTTTAAGAGCGAAATATGACATAAAAAGTCGATATTGTCGCAAAGATGTCATCACAGAAGCTACAATACTTGGTTTATAAAACCAAAACAACATTGAAAACAATATACAATTATAGGTTATTTTATCATCAATTTTTGAAATTTGACATGATTTTGTTTTATAATTATCCAAATCATCTTATCATTAATATATTTGCTTCAATATTCAGAATTTTAAAAAGAATGCAATAAAATTGTAAAAATTGAATTAAGTTTTTGATAATTACCTTAAAATAATATTTAAAGGATTTTCAAAATTAAAAATTGAATTAAATGCTTATGTTACGAGGTAAGGTTATTTCAAGAAAATGAAAAGCATTTGTAAAATATTTATCACAAAATTCTCTATGTACATATATTTTACAAGGCAACAAATGTTAAGAAAGAGCAGCAAATATGTTACAATTAAAGAGAAAGAAAATATTCTGAAAAATGAGCTTGGGAGGCTTAAGAACAAAACTATAAATGGAAACCTCTATCCTCTCCAGTTTGATTGGAGATGGTTATTTATCAGTCATAAAAATATACTTGATGAAAACTGAATTCATTGCTTACAGATAGAATGTTCTCAGTATTTGTAAGTTAATAATTCTCGATCAAATGTATCAATAAAAAAGTAATCTGTAATATATTACTTATATTACTCTTGGCTATAAACTAAACATAAAGTCAATTTGACATTAAAAGAATGAAAAGTTTTAACTATATTAAAATTTAGAAAGATACATGTATATGTATTGAAAAACATATATCAATAGAATCGTTATTGTTTTTAATCTCTTTACCAAATAATTTTAGTAATGATTTTTATATTGCTCCTATAAAAGTTTCGTTGCTAAGGGAAATTCAATTTATTCAGAAAAAATCATTAATAAATCAGACTTAATTGAAATTTTTATTTTGACAAATAGTACAATAGCAAATAAACCTTTGGTAAATTGTCTTGACATCAATAAGAGAAAATGCCAAAAGTTTTTTATGACATCTAAGTTCACATTATTTGGAAAATTGAAAATCACCTAGGCAACAATATATAACAGTAGTTCACTGGTTACCTTTTGTTTGTATTTCCTTATCAACATACTTCGTAGTGCAGTTTTCCTCTTCCATGAACGATTCTTTAGTATAATTTCCATTTTCGTTGTGATGGTCAATGTGAGAAGGGATTTCCGAGTTAAGAGTTTGTTCCACTGCGGTTTTCAATTCTATGAATTGTTTATTGTGATTATCATTGTCTTTATGATGTTTCTTGACATTCCCATGCATGCTATTTTCGGCACAAAGACTTCTATTAGCATCATTTATACTTGCGCATCTAAACGCTTTCATGAAACTTTTCCTAAAATTATCACTTAAAAATGCGTACAAAATGGGATTGAGCATACTATTTGTGTATGAAAAAGAGTCAAAACTTGGTATAAAAGAATTTTCCAAGCTTGCACTTGTTGATCCATTTTCGTTTTAAGGGTAAGATGGACTTGAAATACCCAGTGTGGTAACCAACAAACAATATAAACGGATATGACAGCTAACACCATTTTTGTTACTTTTCGATGGCTCTTCCTTCTTTCTCGAGATCGGTTTCCTTTTGGTCCGACGGTTCTCAGCTTCAAGATGACTAGGACGTAGAACACCGATATAAGAGACACGGGAATAGCGAAACCAGTAAAAATGCGTACCATGTATAAGCCTTATCCTGTGGTATCAGCTGTCCTTCTGGCCAGATGACTGTACAAGTGTAATGACCCCTACTTCTTGGTCTGAATGTGGTCGAATATAGTATTATAGGTAGCATGACCAGAAATGAAATAGACCAAATCCCCAGAATAATCACTAAAGCCATTTTAGGGGTCCGGTATCTTTGAGAAGCTATGGCATGGCATACGGCTAAGTACCTGTCGGCACTAAGAGCTGTTAACGTGAAAACTCCAGTGAATGAATTTATAGATATCAAAATGAAGAACAGTTTACACATTATTTTCCCAAATGCCCAGTATCCAAGCCAAGTCGTAGCAGCTAGCAATGGTAAACTGATCAAAAACATGGCATCTGATACGGCTAAGTTCAATATATACATATTTGTCACCGTTTTCATTTTTGCGTACCGCAGAATAACATAAATGACAAGCCCATTACCAACAAGACCGGAGCCACAAATCACAGCATAAAGAGTAACAGTTACTGGATTCGATAGCGCATTGCTGCCACTTGTTGCATTCGTTATGTTATTTGTCTCTTCATCAGGACAGTATTCAGTCCCATAGTCAATATCATCTGTGAAATTACTAACACTATACATGTTTATTGGTAGTATTAAAAACTATTGTCAAAATGTTATTTGTTTATTTCAATTGAATTCATTTAATATACAAGTATGTATTTCAACTCACCTTTGAGACGTATATTCTTCTTTATCCAAATGAAAATAAATTTTCCAAAAAATATATTCCAATAAATATATATTCAATATTAATAAATCCAGAACAAGTTTTCTTTATACATTGCAAATTGCTGTTTTGTAGATTTTTTGTAGTTGTATTAAAAAAATGTTCTGTTGATTTTTGTAGAAGTTATGTTTCAAAAATCACCTCGCTTCAATGCCAGTATTACTTTATCAAGATACACTATGTTCCGTTGTTTCTTGAATAAGTTTTTACAAAAATCCTTCGCTTAAATGCGTGTATTGTTTTAGCAAAAGTCTATATATAGTGAATTTGTCCAGGTATGTTTATTCATTTCAGACGACGTGCCACATGATATATAGACAGCCAGTATCAATCGTTAGAAGCCAAGCGCGTATCTATATACAACAATTTACTTCTCCACTACCATGTTAATGACGTTATTAGCAACAAGCTATTGCGCATCCCTGGTGAAGCAGCTGCCTCATCACGTATTGTTTCATTTTGTTTTTATTTCCAGTCTAACGTATTATCATAAAATGAACATCAGCAATAATGACGCATATTCAAAGATTTTAAAATCATTAATTAATAAATGTTTAACCAGGAACTAAATTAAGATAAAATATCAAACATTCCGTGTTGTCCTGATAAAATGTGCTTTATATTCTGATAATAAAATGAACACCAGCACGACACATGTTCAAATGTTATTCAGATTTATAATTTACAAAAAAAGTTCAATCGGCAACTGAATTATATCAGCAAAATCCATTCTCTTCTGTAGAAGTAGTATTATTGAGTTTCCTATTTTTAGTCAATAGCAGATTTTATTATATTAATATCTTGAATATAACATGTCACTTGTTGAAATCAGTTTTCATTACAAGTAAATGTCAAATTTTATTTAAACTTTAGGAAAATTGTTAATCGCCAACTGAATTTAAATACAAGTCCGATGTAAACCGTTCTTCTCTCCTGATGCTGTGATATAAATATTCTAGTTTCTCAGTTGATATTCAGTTACGCTAGAGAGTTATTAGTTTGTCGTGTTAAGGATCATCATTTCATTGATTGACTTTATCCGTTCGTGTAATTTCAGTAACATCTAAAACACTGACATTAAAACACTGTTATATAATTTGTAGTAGTTCAATAGGTTTACGGTTTCGTGCCATTTACTATCATCCAATGAAAGTTTTTTCCTTTTTTCCTCTTGGAAGGTTCGTCAATTTGTGATCAACGTAGTTTCCATTTTGGCTGTTAAATACTTTCTCGTGATAATTTTATTCCTTCTACAAGGGGGAAATCGTTGTTGGGTATTTTTCTAATATACAAATGCTTGCATGGTATATTGGGATTTGTTACGAAGAAGACTTAATTTCATTGGATAATATGTGAGATCAGGTTTGGTTTAGCCCATGACAACCACTTAAAGTCAGAACCACGTGACTACTTTTTAAGCTTTCAGTAGATCAGATAATAATTTTCTGGGACTATTATAGAAGTGTATTGAATATTTGTGTACATTTAGGAAAT
Source organism: Anadara kagoshimensis (assembly GCA_021292105.1). Taxonomy (NCBI): domain Eukaryota; kingdom Metazoa; phylum Mollusca; class Bivalvia; order Arcoida; family Arcidae; genus Anadara; species Anadara kagoshimensis. The sequence continues at coordinate 60,050,547 of CM037861.1, forward strand.
AGAAGACGACAACATAATAAGATTGTTATAGAAGACATCCTAACATAAGTGAATAGACTTCATTAACTTCTATTTATAAAGTTTTATAATATGGTGTAGACGAGAAATAAATTACGACTTAAATTTCAAGTAAACTGTTCCTATTGACATTGACTTATTAGCTTATCACAAATAAACAACTTAGATTTGTTATTTGGCATTTACAATTCAGATCCGATGAGAAATCAACACATAGAGGAACTTTCAAACTGAAAAAACATATATTTGGTAATATTTTACAGTGAATTCTTTCCACTAGGGAATTCTTTCCAAAATCAATGTATTTTCTTGGAATGAATACTCTGGTAATTTTATTCTATGTAATTCATTTACTTGTGTAAAGGTTCCAACGGAATAGCTGAACCAGTGTTTTTTCTAGGATTTCAACTACTTGCACCTAGAAAGTATTTAAGCTTGCAACAATTACCACAACGAATAACACGGCATAATACAAATAAATAAAGGAAACAGTCAAAATGAAAAGTAACAGACTCTATATAGCGTTATCTGTGTCCCTTCTTTGCAAGACTTCTAAATTGTAGTTATTTTTGCGGGCCTAGGCTTATCGGGCCCTCAGAAGGTTTTGTGGTCGTCATCGCAGTGTTGTTGATGGGTTTGTTGTCTCTTGTCGGGGTTGTTCTGGGTGTGTTTACGTCCCGTGGTTCATGTTCCTTTCACATAATTTTGATTACACACATGCGGGTGTAGCTAACTGAACAGTAGGTGCTTAACCCTCCGGATCACCAAGCCTCACTTCCCTGGTGGAAGTCCATAAGTCCACATGACTTGTCAGCTCCAAAATTTTTACTTTGCTTCTGAATGGATTGTGATTTGGACATGGATAACTATGTTTGTTTTTGATATATACCTTGTATGTTGTTGTTTAGGGTAAATCAGAAATAACGCAACGACATTTCCTTATTTCTCAATGTTGACAATCTTACAGACAAATTTTGGTCATGTTGGAGACGTTATACATTCAATTTTTTTCAGGTTCAAAAAACGTAATTACCTGAGAAAATAACCATGATGTTAAGACGACGCCATCACAATAAATGTTTTTCATACACTATATTAAGTTCAGCCACCATACACCGAATCTTAGAAAGTTTCCTTTGTTACAGTGACATGTATATGTGATACAAACGACAAAAACATTGTATCTAGGCTATAAACATATGAATAAATTGAGCCTGTTCCATCTGAAATAAAGGGATATGCCGCCATTATCGTCTTTAATTACATGCATATCCACCGAAAGGACGCAAAATTGTAACATGCATTGCAGGGAGTTTCTAATTATGTGAGTTAAAAATGGCTAGATCATTAAATACAAAGACATTTGATATCCCATGAAATAAATCACCTGCAAAACGGAGGTAGTCATTTTGTTTGCCAGGTTATAGTTGCCGTGTGTATTGCCGATATGAATAGCAATAAAAAAAACATGTCCAAATCACAATCCAGAAGGAAAGTAAAAACTTTGGAACTGACACGTTTAGTAAGACACGTGAACTTCCACCAGGGAAGCGAGACCGGGTGTTCCGGAAGGGTAAATACCTATTTTTAGCTAGCTACGCCCGCCACGTGTTCAATCAAAATTGTGTGAGGAACGTGGAATTACGGAACGTCAAATATATCCAGGAGAATCCTGGACACAGAGACATCAAACTTATCAACAATACTGTGATTTGTCATATTCAAATGCAGTGATGCGGTATGCGGTCGTTTGTATTTATAGTATTGGGAATGTCAAAATCTCAAACTGGAAGAAATAGGTAATACGCAATGAAATATAAAAATTTAAATGATTAAAAATTATGATAAACGTTTATAAAAATATATAAATAATACTATCAATATAATTCAGCTCAATGGCTTAAGTTAGATTTGAATGGCATGTAGAAGGTTTTGATAGGGTCGATCCTCACCTATAGGTCCCTGCAATGCCTGTCGTCCGATCAAAGCTTTGTTTTATAAAATTCGAAATGATAATATAATGATAATAGAAGTCACGTTTTAAGAGTTATTTAAAATGGTTGCATAATTGACGAAACACTCCGTATGTTTTTATTTTTGGTTTCATGTATTATACAATGTGATGTGTGATATATACATGTTTACTGATCTGCTTTTTCACAATCTGAACGAAATATGTGTATACATTTGATTTTTAGACACTGTGATAGCTCCGCATATCACAATTTGATTTACGATAGATTTATTAACATGTATATCGATCCATTTCTGTACAATGTGTTTGATATACGTAGACCCGCTTTGACAGACATAAAAACGTACCAACCATAACCAAACATACTAATCCATGTCAAAATCACAATGCCGAAGCAAAGTAAAAGCTTTGAAATCTAGCAAATTCTAAAAACGTGGGGTTTCACGAGGGAAGTGACTCCGGGTGCACCATAAAGGTTTAGCAGTTCCTATTTAGCTAGCTACACCCGCCACGTATATAATTTAAAATGACAATGAAATTATCATGGAACGTCAAGTAAATGCATGATAGGTTTGGACATCATAGCTATCAACAATGATGACAACCATAAAACTTTTTAATGGTTCTGAAACAATTGAACTGTAAGCAGATAGCTTTGAAAACAATTACACCAACAGCAGCAGAATCAGTTGTATTGATGTGTAGAAAAGGAAACGTGACATTTGTCATACAGCTTTAACGTAGTCTTTAGTTGGTGCCATAATTGAGGTTTAAGTCGTAACTGATAGATCAAGGTATACAGACATATTTTAAGAAATAAATATCGTTATTCAAAATTATCTGCTTCGTGAATGTTAAAATTCATTGAAAATAAAGCTATGCTAAGTCAAAGTATAGTCTTCGATGGATTTGGTAAAATAAATTTTGTTCTTCTACAATGTATGTATTCATTTGAACATCTTAAAATATTTTGATTTCCACAATTTGGATCCGAGCACTAATAATGAGAAATATTATTCCGAAAGGGTCGTCTAGTGCTGAAAAATTAAAAGGGGTTTTAGTTATAATTGATACATGTACAGATTTGAATTCATACATTTGTTATTGTTTATTTATTGCCGCTCTTATGTTGAAAAAGTATATAACATATTTGTGAGATTTCCTCTAGATGCTGAGTAAAGCGCTTATCTGCACTTAAACATTCTTAATGTAATGACAACATTTATAATCGGATTTATGTGCTGTTAACAAACGCTAATTTTGCGTTTTATTAAGTTAAGAATAGTCATTGTTGTACTTTTAAGACGAGTTTTAAAGGTCAGAGAAAGTGAAAAAGATTCGTTGGTGTTGATAAGGAAACAAATTAAAGTATCATGATAGATGGATTCAACAGTAATGATTACGAGGTATTTCTGTACTTAACAATAGCATTTAAAGAAATTAAAGCATTTTTCCAAAATAATTCATTTTGCAGTATTCCTAAATCGTTTAATTCACTATTTATGTCCTATTATTACTATATTTTTAGCAACTTTTCCCTTGTTTTGTTTTATAACGTTAGTTGCAAATGAAGTTAAAATTGTTGACTTTCACAAATAAGACCAGGTGCTCCGAAAGAGAAAGCAGCTCCTGTTTAGCTTGCTACACCCACCACGAGTTGAATCATAACTGAGAATATAAAGGAACATGAAACCACATCAAATATAACCAGGGTAATTTTGGATACAGTAATCATACTTATCAACAGTATTTTGATGACGACTTTAAAATAGTTTGAGGACTTTGTGGAGGAGTTACTTGCTAGTTTTCCGTTTGTGTTATTGAATTTGATTATGATTGTTATTTACAAATAGATTTGAATTGATGATTTTTATGTTTAGTGACATTTATGTACATGGCTCTGTATGAAAGAAAAAGTAAATACTCGATTTTTCCATTTGGTTAGATGATTTTGTGACTAATGATATAAATTGTGATAATAAAATCTTATTCATACATTTCCTAAATTCTTTTTCAAAAAGTCCGTGTTCAATTAAAAAAGATGATCCCTATGAATATTTAAGAAAATATCATTAATTTAAGTATCATTCAAAATTCCTGATGGATTGATCCGAGAGCCTGTTTATATGCGTGTGCTGTTATGAAATATATATCATAGATAATTTCTTTTATCATAGGTTCAGTTAAGTTGGGCGATTACAAACGGTAAAGAATAGAAAACATTTAATGTTACCATGTTGTAATCAACGCAAATCAGTGAATACTGACTACTCGTGTAGTTTTGAAACTATCATTCTCACATGGAAATGTTTTTAAACATTGAATGTAGCATAATTGCAATATCACGGAAATCTGTCTGATAAAAGATAAAATTTGCTCTGATAGCGATAAAAACCAACTTCAATTTGTATTGAAAAACGAACTTAAACATCCGTTCGCTTGGTTTTAGCATTGGAATCTTATAAAAACGTGTATTTTTGTTTAGTTTTATGGTCATTTAAGAGCAGCATTTCAAGAAAACCTAATCACCTCATTCATTTCTAGTCTGGAAATAACTTGATTTTCCTGGTTTCAATAAATATACAATTTAACTACGCGGGAAAGTGTAGAGCATAGATCTGAATTAAACTACAATCCACAAGTGACATGTACATCTTACATATTTACTTAAGATTGAAGATACATTGAGACAACTAACCTCCGGAGCGGCAATGACCAGAGAGTCAACAAGGTTAATAAAGTTAAGGGACAAAAATAACAAATCATATACAATGATCATTAATTGGCTAGTTATATCCCTTTGCTGAACTCTTTTTGTCAGAAAGATACATTGTATTTTAGTTACGCTGAGTGCAGACTGGTCGATGCCACTGAGATCATAATACTTCGTAGTGGAATCTCTATAGAAGATCGGGATTTGATGCGTATGTTTTATAATCATTTGCAAACATAATGCGGCATTATGTTTGTGCGCTAAAAGAATCAATGACACTTTCTAACAACAAACATCGAAATTTATTGTTTGGCTTATACTTAAGAAATAAAGATGTGATTGCACGGTATCAATCAGATAATGTGCATTGTTACATCATTGAGGGACTTAAGCAATGAGTCTGATCTACAAAACAAACAAGAACCCAGTAAAATGATGCCAGGTGCTTCAAAAATATGCGCTAGTTCAAAAATGACTATTTTATATGGCCCTTCAAATATGTCTAAATGGAAATCAAAATACAATATTACAAAGGAAAATATACGTGTGTCAAAGCGGAACAAGGAGGCGTAAGGGTGATTGGAAATTGCGACAAAACTATTTGCAGGGTGTCAATATACTTTTGTGCCTTACATAACCTATCTACTATCTATCTAAAGTTTTCAGCATAAACATGAAATTATTACCCATTGTTTGTAATGTTATGAATGTAGAAGGGTGTCGTGAAAGACTTGGATGCTCACCTGAAAAAATGCTATGAACCTGATTTTGACATAATGTGCACTCATTCCTCTTGATCTAGTTTTTGTATACAAGGTTTTTGTCAAGTTAAAGAAGAAGGTATTTAAATTGTAGTCTCTAGTAAACTTTTGAAGCCACGTGACTCGTGTATATATATATATATTATATATATATATAGCTTCTATCAACTATCAAGAAGATCATTCTAAAAACGAAAGTTTTGCAAACATTGCCCGCGAATCAATCTAACCAGGTTTTGCCAAGAGGGCAAGAGGGTAATTTAAAAACAAATAGTACCAAGTACATAATCATGCAAATGTTAGTTATGGTTGTTGTACATTATTGTACCATTTAGTTATGTTTAGTTACGTATTTAACATTATCATACCGTGTAGTTTATAAACAGCCTGGCGGTAAAATGTGTAAATGTGTTTTTACGAGTGTTATTGTCAAAATCAAACATAACAATCTATGTCCAAATCGCAATTCACAAGCAAAGGAATCACTTTTAAACTCGTAAAATAATTTAAATACGTGAACTTTTACTAGAAAAGAGAGTCCAGATGCTCCGGAAGGGTAAGCACCTTTATAATAGTATTTTGAAAATGCTAGTGTAAAATTGCACTACGCTTTCAGATAACTAGTTGAGGAACATTGTTTTACTATATATCCCATTTTGACAAGGAGAGACAAGAACATGTCAACAATAGCAATGAACTTAAATACATACTTTTCATGTCGGCAATAGCATTTAAAGAGACTATGTATAGGGTCTTGCAGACAAATAATAGATATTTATAAATATTATTAAATGTTTTACGTCTGACATAAATCACATTTTGTCTATAAAATGTCCGGTTTTAATGGATATTATAAATAATAGTAACAAAAATAGTCACTAGTGTCTTGTAACCTTGACAACGGTTGACATAAACAAAAATATCATTAACAGTTTAGTTTCTGAAATCATATATAACATATTTATGAGTTTCAGTTCTCACATCGTTAGTTTATGGAATTTCATATGTTATACTGTAATTATAATCCAAATTTTCCACCATGATGAACAAAATGTATGTGGAAATGCCAAAGTAAAGAAATAGGAGACTATGTAGACTGTTTAGAGCAATAACATAGAAGCTCGGAACGTCTACTTCCTTGACTTACTGCGTCATTATCTCTTATATATCAGAAATCAAGCATAATAATGGTATTGGAAACCATATTTAATAAAATCATATGTCTGATTTTATCTTCCGTACCACTTAACATTTCAAGAATGTTGACCAGTCTACAGACGAATGAATGACAATATTAATCTAACAGATTGACATGGTGCTTAGATAATCCTTTTATACGACTATTAAGCACAATCGTAAATCCAGAAAAACTTATATAATAAGTTCCTCAACTGTCGGATATGTTGGTTTTTTTTTTTTTTTTTTTTTTTTTTTTTTTTTTTTTTGCTATTTTTTTTTTTTTTTTGCTATTTTTGTGGTTACCTATTTTGTTATATTTAAATTTAGACTTTTACCTAAGTTACCACGACAACGAATTTCTACATTTTAAGCTGTATGGCAAAAGTGATGACTTCATTTTTTCAATTGACAACTTTTCTCTTCTATGCAGTAATATTCCTGCCTCTTGTGTTTTTTATACGCTAGAGAGCTAGTTTCCTCTATGGTAACTTTATTTAACTAAGCTAGTAAAATACAAATAAATTGTTGACAAAAGGATATTGTAAGCCTAGGCTTACAAAATAAAGTTTTAATAAATTGAAAAACTTTTATGGTCGTCATAAAAATATTGTTGATATGTCTCTGTATCTAAATTTCAATGGGTATATTTAACGCTCCCTAGTTCCGTGTTCTTTTCATTCTCAAGTGTGATACACTCGTAATGGGTGTAGCAGGCTAAACAGGAAGTGCTTACCCTTCCGGAGCACCCGGCCTTGCTTCCCTGGTGGAATTATATGCGTTAAACCTAATTTGTCAGTTTCAAGGTTTTTAACTTAGTTTCGGAATTGTAATTTGGACATGAGTCGTCCTCAGAAACTTTGCAATTATTTTGTCAAAGATGTTTAATTTCATGAGGTCATTTAATAAAACCTTTTATTATGTCAATAATTAGGAACTATAAGGTTTATATTTCGTAACGAGTCTTATCGGCAATAACGATTTATATTACATCACCTATGTGTACAGTGCACAGACATGTCAAAAGTTTTAGACTGAGCTAATGAAGCGATTCCGAAGCTCGACTGTCGAGTGACAAAGATATGATAACTCGTGGCCAAAAATTTGTCGAATGATAAATATCACCTTCCGAAAGCTGGCAAGTTACCAATTTAACACCAATACGTGTTATACTGTCAACAGACCCGTACTGTACTTTCTTATTTTTTATATAAATCTGTAATACTAGTTTTATAAATACACGTCAACATCGCTCTAAAAATCTAAGCATTATTGACTTTTCTCTTCCAGTGGAATCTGACAATTACCCTGCAAATCGATTGGAAAGAAAATCACATCACATTACAGTCATTTCAAATTTCTTTTGAGTTGTGAAAAGACAACGTTAATTACAAGAAGAAAAGACGAGACGTCTTTCGTGCTTCTCCCGATGCCAGAAGAATACTAGAATCCTTTTATTAGAAAGTAACATTGCCTGGTGGACTAAGCGCAACCCCGAGGATATTGATAACAGAGAAGACAATACATAGAATGGCCAGATAAACATTATTTATAAAAAGCATGACCTTCTTGTTTTAATATTCATCAAAAAGGCTATTGTTAATCGTTCAAAGTATTATCTTAGGTAGATGTATGTGCTTCTACTTTTCTCATTACAACATCTTAAAAATATTTGGGTTTCCAGAATTTTCGTACAAGCACTACTGATGAGGAATTTATTCCAAAATGTTCTTCTAATGCTGCAATATAAAAACAGGTTTAGTTAAAAAATATACGAAAGAAGTCGTTGAATAACCCAAGTGTGTCTATGGTAAATCAAAAACAAGCGTACCAATCCATGTCCAAACCACAATTTCAAAATACCGTAAACACATGCAATTCAAAACGGAAAGTGAGGCCGGGTGCCTCGGAAGTCACAAAAAACCATAAAAACGCATAAACTAATTTTGACTATCCCATTCAACCAATCAACTAAACTAGAATAGATAATCGGAAGTAATTGGGCATAATGACAAAATAATGGTCGTTTGGACATGTTCAACGGAATCATAGCCGGGTAAATGGAAGGTATCCGAACAGATACGAATACTTCATTCTTTAATTTATGTACACGTATCGGCGTTAAGTGTCCGAAACCGTTATTTTAGCTTTTATTATTATCCGGGCCTGGTTTTCATTGGACATCGATCATCAGTTTGCCATTATGTCCACTGTTTCAAATTGACTGGTCACCAAATTAGTAACTTTAATATTTATGTTTCATATTATATTGAAGTGTCTGTTTAGTGTTCAAACTGGGTATTTTATATCGGAGCACCCGGTCTCACTTTCCCTGTTGGACATTTACCTAATTTACAAAGTTTTTACTTTGCTTTGGGATTGTGATTTGGACATAGATTAATGCGTTGTTTTTATCTCTTATCTTAAGCACATGCTAAACATCTACAACTTTGTGCTCCAATACTACTTCAAAAAAATTTTGCATTGTCAAATTAGCGAAATAAATTCACTAGAATTTACGAGCAAATGCAAACGTTTTGTCAAAGTAGCAAGACACTACATTGTAATAAAATACGTTCTTATATAGTATAATTTGAATCCTTATTTCTAAATAATGCATTATCGTTTAAAGTTACAGATATTCTTTTCTATAAATATGCAAAACTAGTTTATTATTTAATCTTAGACGACATTTATTGCCTTTTGCTTTCAGTGACAGTTGATTTATTATAAAAAATGATTCACAAAAAGCTGTATGATTTCATTTATACATGTTTGGAGACGTAAAATCTATGCTGAAAGAAAAAATGAAGCCTTATAAATAATGCATGGAGACAACATGATCCGTAGGCTTGTTTGAAATGATTGGTTTTGCACCTAAATATGAAAATGAATGTTCCCCGCAACTTGACGCAAGTAAATAAAAGTTGACCTCGATTACATAAAATATTTGATAACGTAATTTAGCGGTTTCTTATTAGGTCTATTATTTTTTATATAAGAAATCGCAACACCACGGTAGTCATTTTAACATGACCAGACATACATACTTTATTAAGAACCTGCATATTTGTCTATTACTGTTTGAAACCTTTGTCATCTTTCTAATTTTTCACGTACTATATAATTTATTGTGATTTGGATTGGAATTGTTTAAGATGGCGGCTGTTTTTTATTGATTATATTTGATTCAAAGGTACACTTCGCTAATGTTTCAACGTCATAAATGTGGAAAATATCTACCTCCGAAACAAATAGTACATTACTAGCCGATTAATTCTTGTTGAAAACAATTCATACAGTATTCACTTTGGGTATATACATAATCTTCACAAAACCCATGTGTTTATATAGCATCGTATGCATGTATAATTGCAACAAGATTGAAAGGTAGGAAATATCATATGCTTACCTCTTATCTTTAAAAACTATAAAAATAACTTGCTATCTTGTTATTACGGTTTAAGATAGCAACTATACAAATGACCAAAATCGTTATTTCTAAACATTTTTCAAACATGCATGCTGGTTTTTCTACTTTTTAGTTTTTGCTAAATGTTGGAAAGAAGCTTCAGACTGGTAGAAATAGATATTTCGGTCGGGGTACAAAAACGCATTACGAGTTAAAGAAAAAACTAAAACAAAAAACCACTGCATCTTATTTTTGAATTCAGGATATGATACTGTTCTTGACTGTCAAGAAAAGTCAAAGGATAAGTGTTTGTACTAACACAGATTTAGTGAATCTCTTTACATATACAATGTACATACTTTTGTGTAATACTGGCTTACATTGATTTTGTCCAACGGTAAAAAAAGCTGATTGATAAGCCAGTATCACAAAACTAAAAAAAACGAGTAATACATTGACAACCATTATATGTTATAATAACATAAATACTGATTAATACGCATCTCCATGTATGCAAACCACAAGAGACAAGCGTGAAATTCAATAACAGTGTCGAAAGTTCATGTATTTAGTACTCAAAGGAAAGTTTCCGCTCGAAATACATATGTTTGCAATATGTTTTCCCATGCATCAAATGGCTTTAGGTCTATGGGAACATTACCACATGTCTGGAACATCAAACAATGTTTCAAGCACAAAAAACATAGTAAAAAGATCTCACGCCATAACGTTGATAGTACAAGAGGGAATTATTCAATCCTGAATTGTCCATGCATCTCTTTCATCAACAATCATAGTTATGTACATAATGTCAATTCATCACACAAGTGTGCCACACGCATCGATCACTCGAACCAGAATGAGTTAGTTCGGAAATAACGTCGGTGTACACATTTTAAACAAGAAAACGGCGAAATATGACATTTGATTCTCCCTTTTTTTTTTTTTTTTTTTTTAAAAACGAGACTTGTCTAATTTTGTACTCGGGAGAAAAACACATCCAAAATTTGGAAATAAAGGTACATTGGTGTTTGTTTTAAAGCACATGTTATACATTCCACACCAGATCGATATGCGCTTAGTATTAAACTATCGACAGGACGTAATGTACCTTGTTGATCTGCTGCATTACTTGCTGTAACCAGGCCATGTATTTTATGCTTGGCTTTGCCGTACAATGACGGAAGAACATTGTGCAGCTTTGTCGAAAGATCAAAACTGAGCTAACAAAAGTAGTCAAAGATTGGCTGTCAAATGACTGCGACATTGATACTAGTAGATAGCGACCAAAAACTACCGAAAAATATATATATACAGCTCCTTAGATATATGTATTGAGGGGCCGAGGTAAGCTGCTGATTCGAAACTAATTCATTAGTTTAATATTAAACTTCAAGCAGGCCTGTACTAGATACACATTCGCTTGATTTTTATCAAAAATGTGTAGTTTTTTATCACCTCGCAAATCTAACAAGTATAATGCTATATTTTTGGTTGAATTTTGGTATGGATGTTTTAAATAACAAAAGGACCGTGAATGATAATTTTCGGATATGGCATGTTTTATGTGTATTTTTATATGAAATAAACATCTGTATTTTGTATGTTAGCATTTGTTTCTTGTGGCGAAGGTTTACAAAACGTAAAGTAGGCAGTCGTCTAAGTCTAATTAACTAGCCCACGGTAACGTAGGCAGTAGTTTCCCACGGTAACGTAGGCAGTCGTCTAATTAGCTAGCCCACGGTAACGTAGGCAGTAGTCTATCTCACGGTAACGTAGTCAGTCGTCTAATTAGCTAGCCCACGGTAACGTAGGCAGTAGTCTATCTCACGGTAACGTAGGCAGTCGTCTAATTAGCTAGCCCACGGTAACGTATGCAGCAGTCTATCCCACGGTAACGTAGGCAGTCGTCTAATTAGCTAGCCCACGGTAACGTAGGCAGTAGTCTATCCCACGGTAACGTAGGCAGTCGTCTAAGTCTAATTAACTAGCCCACAGTAACGTGGCAGTCGGCTATCCCACGGTAACGTAAACAGTAGTCTATCCCACGGTAACGTAGGCAGTCGTCTACCCCATGGTAATGAAGACAGTCGTCTACCCCAAGTAACGTAGGCAGTCGTATAGCTCACGCTTATGTAGACAGTCGTCTATCCCACGGAAACGTAGGCAGTCGTCTATCCCACGGTAACTTAGGCAGTAGTCTATCCCTCGGTAACGTAGGCAGTCGTATAGCCCACGGTAATGTAAACAGTCGTCTATCCCACGGTAACGTAGGCAGTCGTCTACCCCACGGTAACGTAGGCAGTCGTCTACCCCACGGTAACGTAGGCAGTCGTCTATTCCACGGTAACGTAGGTAGTCGTCTATCCCACGGTAACGTAGGCAGTCGTCTATCCCACGGTAACGTAGGCAGTCTCTACCACACGGTAACGTAGACAGTCGTCTAATTAGCTAGACCATGGTAACGTAGTCAGTCGTCTATCCCACGGTAACGTAGGCAGTTGTCTATGTCTAATTAGCTAGCCCACGGTAACGTAGGCAGTCGTAAAGCCCACGGTAACGATTGTTCTCTGTGTCAATTTTCACATATCAGCGATTTTATTAATCAACCTACTACCGAATTAAGGTAGTTCCCCCTGCGGAAAATTTACTAAAATTTTCAAGATTGCTCCTAAAAATTCTTAAAGCAACAGGCATGACATACAGTGTAATACACAACCAAATGTTTTACAGAAAAAAAGGTCTTCATCTCCCCTTAATTTTTAGACATTGTTACAATAAAACTTCTATAAAATGGGGATCTGATTCCAAACGTTTCATATTTTTGTAATTTTGTATTCCAAATTTTCGTTGGTCATGATTAAATTACCAAATTTTCTCAATTTAAAAGACAGAAGGTATTTGCTACAAAAGGTGACAAAATCAATGGGCATATTCATATTGACGGATATCAAACATTTTCCAAAATACAACGAAACAACGATAGTTTCCCCTAGGAAGAAATAATTTTTCCAATATGACCCCCTAAAAATTCCCATAGCAACAGTAAACTCATACAATGAAATACACAACCAAACTGTTAAACTATTCACCCACCAACATTTTATATACTGCTACTATACAATATCTTTAAAATAAGGATCTCATGGCAAACATGTACTTACGTAGTTTGCTATATAACGAATTTGAAACTGGGTCACAATTTGTAATTTTTTCCATTTCAAAAGGCGAAAGGTTGTTGCGACAAAAGGTAACAGAATTACTGAACATGTTCATACTGACGGTTAAAACTAACATATCTTATTATTAACGACATTCCAATATAAGCTCTTTTGTTCAAATATGGACGAACAGGTCCATAAATATGAACATGAAAACAAATTAGAGTCGAGTTTAAGTCGGAGAACTATGAGGATAAATATGACACCTTAAGGGCGATTTCTAATTACAATGGTTTCTCCATTTTCATCAAATGTTTTCAATGTCCTCGAGACACATTTGATGGTTCTCACGAAGCTTAGATGTAGCTGGATCGATACTTAATTTGTCATATTATCAATAAAGACGACGGGGAATCTGGCATCATCTTTTCACTTCACATTCTGCCTAAAGGTTTAACCAAATTCCTTTAAGATTTGATTGAGCAGTGATTATTCTTAATTTGTAAAAGGCTTAATGTTAATTTTGATACAAAAACTGAAATGGGAGCAGTAATTATTCTAAATTTACAAAAAAAATTAGTGTTAATTATGTTTTCAGGGTTAAAGAATTTTTTAAAGAACAGTAGTTTATTAGAACTTTTTAAATAATTCGCATTTATTTTTATTTAAGAAATAAATTGCATTATTAAATTTATAGAGAAAAAGGAGAGAAAATTGCTGATTTCGCATTTGTTGCCAGGGAATCAATGATAGTTATAGCTAATTGTAATGACACTTTTTACGTTTTAGTTAATCGAATATTAATTTTTGGGTTTTTTTTTTTTTTTTTTTACAAAACATTAGTAATTAAACCAAAGTCAGACACATCGGTCAATGTCTAAATCAAAATTACAAAAGCAAAGTGAACGTTCGAGATGTTAAATTAAACACGTATACGTGATCTTCCAGGGAAGTGAGGTCAGGTGGTCCAGATGGGTCAGCTCCTCCTGTTTCGCTAGCTACACCCGGGTGAAAATAGAATTGAGAATGGATAAAATCAAAATATGGAATGATGAGAAGGCAAATATACAATATATCCTTGATGGTATTATACTTATTAACAATATCATGGTGGCAGCCATAAAACTTTTTTTGTTTTTTATAATCCATCTTTAAGGAAGAATATGTAGTGTTGAATAATGTTATGTTAGGCTACATATAGAAATGACGTAAATCGGTTGTCCTATTGTATCATATAGCTGGCGTACAATTTAAAGTTCAGTGTTTTAGCTGATGAACCCAACCTAGCGATGGAACTACATTTTATAACGGCCTGTTAATTAAAGACTGCGATATAAAACGGTTATAAAGTTTTGATTACCGTTTTATTTGTATCACTGTATAAATACGTAATGATTGTGGTTTCTCTGACGTGTAAAACTAATCCAGATGATTAATTGGAAAACTATGGTGGCTTATTCCTGACATCCAAATAATTTCGATCGAACTTATATCACGACAAGTCGAGATAATATGATGATGGAAAGTTGTAATAGTAAAATAAAAAGTTTAGATAAATAATACGATTGTGTCAAGATATTTACCATGATTAGTCGACATAAGTATCTCGACATGTCGTGTTATGTATCCCAACTTTATGGTGGCTTATTTCTGACATCCAAATAATTTCAGTCGACATAATATCACGACAAATCGAGATAATATGATGGAAAGTTGTAATGGTCAAATATAACGTTTAGATAAATAACACATATCGAGATACTTATGTCGAGATATTTACGATGACTAGTCGACTTTAGTATCTTGGCATGTCATGTTATTTATATCAACTTTTAAGTTTACTATCACAACTTTCGTGATATTAAGTGAACATGCCGAAATATGTTTTTGTCGACCGAAATTATCGGGATGTAAGAGATAAACCACCATAGAAAACAACTTTAACAAGTTGGTCTAACTGTTGCTGAGAAGCATTTTATGAACTAATTTTGTTGAATGTGTTGTTGTAATGTGGCTACAATATTATCAAACACAGACATTCTGGCCCATGTTTAAATCAAAATCTCAAAAGCAATTTTTTTAAATTGGCAAAGTAACTTAAACAAGTGAATTTCCATGAGGGAAATGAGGCCGGGTGCTCCGGATTTGTAAGCACTTTCTGTTTTAAGTAGCTACATTGAGAATGATAGGAACATGGAAAGATATGACGTCAAATATTTCCTGGGTAATTTTGAAAACAGTGTCATCACACAACAATATTGTGATTACGGCAATCAAATTTTTTGATAATTCTAAATATTTTATAATATCCAGTCTTAAAGACTTCCTGTAAAACACAAAGATGTCGAAAGTTTAACACTGAGCAAGCTCGGCTGCTGAGTGGGCAGGACATGGATACCTTGCGTCGAGACATGTTGCAGCTGTCATGATATAGGCAACGAGGGGCCGCGGATTGAACTACAATTTCTGCAGTAAGTGTTTAAACCTTCGACAGGTCAGTACTTCGTATAAATTATAACCATTGCCATCCAAGCCCGTGGGAACATTTTGAAAGTTGCATCTCATTCAATCTGCTTATTCTGTTCGTTGCGGTGTTTCAACTAAAATGATTAAAACGGCAATTTCACGTTGGTTTTTTTTTTCATCGATTTTTCATGACATCGAAAACGTGTGTTATCTATTTGTTAGCTTTCTATGTGATTGTATAATTGAATTCATTGTCAAGTAAACACCATTACCAAAGTTTTCCCGCTAATGATCCTAGACCTGAAAACCGAGAAAAGCAATTAGTGATGCGACGATTGTAATATGACGCTTAATTGATTTAAAATTCAAGATACAAACTCTCAAATCTTAGTAAAGTAATTATTTTAATTGGAATAATTGCCTTTGCTACGTTGAAGATTATTCCCCAATTAATGGATGTTATTTTTCCACTTTATTTGTGTTTTAGGATTATTTTCTTTTTAAATTTCAATATTAGAATTAAATTGAATAGGATTGCATTTCATCAGGTTTTAATTTACAATTTAAATCTTACCAGTAAAGCGATGGTTTTGAATTAATATATAATCTATTAGTCTACTATTTATAAAGTGGAAAACAAGACGCCATTGAATTTGAATCAAAAACAAACATACTAATCCATGTCCGAATATATTACTTAATATAGGCTGAAACATTAATAGAAACAGCGTCAATGATGTAACCCGTCATACATCTAGCTTGTGTATACATAATCGTAATTCATAATTTATTTGTTTTTTTCTTTTGAAAAATTATTACTAAAGAATTACTAAAGAAAAATCTGCTTAGAGAGATTTTAATATAATCCATGATATGCACTAAAATTCCTACAGTTTAACATTAATACTTTAATATAGTATATTAACAAAAAAATAGACACTCTATTCCTTTCAAACATTGTCAGAGGGCATCATTCTGGCACAAGCTAGTTATTTCATTTTTTTTATTATTTACCTTAAATTGCAGGTAAATTATAGGTAAAATTACAGGTAAAACACCCTTGAAAGACCCCTCTAATTATGTGTTGTTTTATGCGAGTAGTGTTCGGGGAACACCAACTGGATCACGTCAGGGCTTTGATAAAACATGTTTTCAGTTGTTCCAGTGTTGTTACTGGTATCAGTTACATTCGATGAAAAATGTCTACAATAACAGATTGAACAAACACAATGTTTGCCGAAACTGACAAAAATACGTTCCAAAGTTGTTAGAGTCTAAAGATTATACATGAACCAAACGAACTATCAAGCTTTTTGGTAGTTTCTGCACAAAATGACTCTGAATTCGAATCATTCACCATTGATAAATCGGATGCACATGATACATCAGTGAAATAAAACAAACATTCGGCGTAATAAAATAAATACAGTACATACTGTCACCTCTCGGAAAGCATCCTAAGCCTCGGCAAACAATGTTTCCGCGTTCCCTTTTTGTTACATCGGTGTTAAACTTTCGACAGGCCTGTACTGTACTGTTTTCTTTGTAATTTTTATCCATCGGAACAAAACAAGTGATAGATGACGATGGTGCTAAGTCAGTAATTAATATAAATTATACACGATGTATTAACGGAAGTTAAAATCATTTTTTTATCTTATAATTTCTTTTTAAAGTTTAAGTTTGACATGCAATTTTTATTCTGTCGGAAGTACATCTTATGGATGAAAAATAACACTTCCGAAGTCAATAATTGAAAATTATTTTAAATAATTATATAACAATAAATCATCTAGTTAACTGATTGGTGCAACGCTATCACGTGATTATTTGATATCAGAATATAAAGGTTTTTAGTGTATTTCTATTTTAAGTACATGACCTACAGTAAAGATCTCTCGACAGTATAACAAAGAGGTTTTATTAAAGAATCTAAACTAGGCTGCAAAAAAGTTGAGTTATGGATAGCTCATGACTAAAAAAATATCCGGCGTTTCACGGACCCTCGGTGGCTTAGGGTAGGCCATTAAGCCCTTTGGCGACGAAGCTCGTTATGGAAAATCTGACTGATCTCTCGTAAGCTAGTTGTCAAGTGGTCGAATAGTTGATTCGTCAATAGTTAGTTGCTGAGTGGTCGAGTAGTTGATACCTCGTTAGCTAGTTGCTAAGTGGTCGAGGAGTTGATACCTCGTTAGATAGTTGCTGAGTGGTCGAGCAGTTGAGTTTTTCGTTTGCTAGTTGCTAAGTGGTCGAGGAGTTGATACCTCGTTAGATAGTTGCTGAGTGGTCGAGCAGTTGATATCTCGTTAGCTAGTTGCCAAGTAGTCGATCAGTTGAGTTTTTCGTAAGCTAGTTGCTAAGTGGTCGAGGAGTTGATACCTCGTTAGATAGTTG
Organism: Anadara kagoshimensis; assembly: GCA_021292105.1. Classification (NCBI taxonomy): domain Eukaryota; kingdom Metazoa; phylum Mollusca; class Bivalvia; order Arcoida; family Arcidae; genus Anadara; species Anadara kagoshimensis. The sequence goes on from CM037861.1 coordinate 60,068,623, forward strand.
CTGAGTGGTCGAGCAGTTGAGTTTTTCGTTAGCTAGTTGCTAAGTGGTCGAGGAGTTGATACCTCGTTAGCTAGTTGCTGAGTGGTCGATCAGTTGAGTTTTTCGTTAGCTAGTTGCCAAGTGGTCGATCAGTTGAGTTTTTCGTTAGCTAGTTGCTGATTGGTCGAGTAGTTGATACCTCGTTAGCTAGTTGCTGAGTGGTCGAATAGTTGATACCTCGTTAGATAGTTGCCTAGTGGTCGAGGATTTGATACCTCGTTAGATAGTTGCTGAGTGGTCGAGCAGTTGATACCTCGTTAGCTAGTTGCTGAGTGGTCGAATAGTTGATACCTCGTTAGATAGTTGCCTAGTGGTCGAGGATTTGATACTTCGTTAGCTAGTTGCTAAGTGGTCGAGCAGTTGATATCTCGTTAGCTAGTTGCCTAGTGGTCGAGCAGTTGAGTTTTTCGTTAGCTAGTTGCTGATTGGTCGAGCAGTTGATACCTCGTTAGCTAGTTGCTGAGTGGTCGAGAATTTGATACCTCGTTAGCTAGTTGCTGAGTGGTCGAGCAGTTGAGTTTTTTGTTAGCTAGTTGCTGAGTGGTCGAGGATTTGATACCTCGTTAGCTAGTTGCTGAGTGGTCGAGCAGTTGAGTTTTTTGTTAGCTAGTTGCTGAGTGGTCGAGGATTTGATACCTCGTTAGCTAGTTGCTGAGTGGTCGAGGATTTGATACCTCGTTAGCTAGTTGCTGAGTGGTCGAGGATTTGATACCTCGTTAGCTAGTTGCTGAGTGGTCGTGGATTTGATACCTCGTTAGCTAGTTGCTGAGTGGTCGAGAATTTGATACCTCGTTAGCTAGTTGCTGAGTGGTCGAGCAGTTGAGTTTTTTGTTAGCTAGTTGCTGAGTGGTCGAGGATTTGATACCTCGTTAGCTAGTTGCTGAGTGGTCGAGGATTTGATACTTCGTTAGCTAGTTGCTAAGTGGTCGAGCAGTTGATACTTCGTTAGCTAGTTGCTAAGTGGTCGAGCAGTTGATACCTCGTTAGCTAGTTGCTGAGTGGTCGAATAGTTGATACCTCGTTAGATAGTTACTGAGTGGTCGAGGATTTGATACTTCGTTAGCTAGTTGCTAAGTGGTCGAGCAGTTGATACCTCGTTAGATAGTTGCTGAGTGGTCGAGCAGTTGATATCTCGTTAGCTAGTTGCCTAGTGGTCGAGCAGTTGAGTTTTTCGTTAGCTAGTTGCTGATTGGTCGAGCAGTTGATACCTCTATAGCTAGTTTCTGAGTGGTCGAGGATTTGATACCTCGTTAGCTAGTTTCTGAGTGGTCGAGGATTTAATACCTCGTTAGCTAGTTGCTGAGTGGTCGAGCAGTTGATACCTCGTTAGATAGTTGCTGAGTGGTCGAGGAGTTGATACCTCGTTAGCTAGTTGCTGAGTGGTCGAGGAGTTGATACCTCGTTAGCTAGTTGCTGAGTGGTCGAGGAGTTGATACCTCGTTAGCTAGTTGCTGAGTGGTCGAGCAGTTGATATCACGTTAGCTAGTTGCTGAGTGGTCGAGCAGTTGATACCTTGTTAGCTAGTTGCTGAGTGGTCGAGCAGTTGATACCTCGTTAGCTATTTGTCGAGTGGTCGAGCAGTTGATACCTCGATAACTAGTTGCTGAGTGGTCGAGCAGTTGATACCTCATTAGCTAGTTGCTGAGTGGTCGAGGATTTAATACCTCGTTAGCTAGTTGCTGAGTGGTCGAGGATTTAATACCTCGTTAGCTAGTTGCTGAGTGGTCAAGGATTTAATACCTCGTTAGCTAGTTGCTGAGTGGTCGAGCAGTTGATACCTCGTTAGCTAGTTACTGAGTGGTCGAGCAGTTGATACCTCGTTAGCTAGTTACTGAGTGGTCGAGGATTTAATACCTCGTTAGCTAGTTGCTGAGTGGTCGAGCAGTTGATACCTCGTTAGCTATTTGTCGAGTGGTCGAGCAGTTGATACCTCGATAACTAGTTGCTGAGTGGTCGAGCAGTTGATACCTCATTAGCTAGTTGCTGAGTGGTCGAGGAGTTGATACCTCGTTAGGTAGTTGCTGAGTGGTCGAGCAGTTGATACCTCATTAGCTAGTTACTGAGTGGTCGAGGATTTAATACCTCGTTAGCTAGTTGCTGAGTGGTCGAGCAGTTGATACCTCGTTAGCTAGTTACTGAGTGGTCGAGGAGTTGATGCCTCGTTAGGTAGTTGCTAAGTGGTCGAGGAGTTGATACCTCGTTAGGTAGTTGCTGAGTGGTCGAGGAGTTGATGCCTCGTAATCTATAGCTACTTGTTGATTAGTTAACTTGTCGTTAGGTTGTAATCGGGGGGGGGGGGACAGAACATAAGTCAGGAAGCATTGAAGACAATTGTGATGATGCCGCCATGTCAGTTACTTAAATGTAAATTAAAAACAAGTAAATAAATAAATATACATGGCGAATACCGTAAAACCAAATAGGGCTTTTATACACGGACCCTTTTCCACCATCTCGTCAGCATTCCTTAATTTCGAAAATCATTCGGGTGTCAGAGTTTGTGTGGTAATGTCTGATATATAAAACCTTAAATGGTATCCGTAGAAACTTCGTCAAGTCGTACAATTCCACTTATACTCAAAAAAGATTTGGAAAAAATTAACAATACAAAAGATATTGACATGTTGAGACAATGATAATCAAACTCCCATTTTTTCTAATTAAACACAAACATACCGGTCCATACCTAAATCACAAATCCAAAAGAAAAGCAACAACTTTAAAAACTACAAAATTAAGTTTAGCAACTAGGAAAATTTTGCCGGCTGCTCCAGAAGGGTAAAGGCATTCTGTCTAGCTAGATAAATTTGCTAAATAGTACCAAGGTGAAGGTTAATGTTTTAGTTATTTTTATTTCATTTTACCATGCATTGTATGTTTGTTTTCAAAAGAAAATGTTTCGAATGCCATAAGATCCAAAATTACTGAGGCAATTACTCAGCAAGTCCTCTTATTTTAATAATTCTGTTTAATTTCTTATTAAAACAATTCATCAAATGGCATTGTCAATTTGCTGCGAGCATTTTGAAACGTGCTAATTGTACGTTATCCTATGATTAACTCGCAAACACATGCATTTCAGGACATCTCGAATTCAACTTAAAGCTGTTTGTATTATTGGTACTTGTGATGTAATAAAACAGCAAATTATACTATCGAAGGTTTTATGGAAATGATGTCATGTTTAATTAAAATAACTAGCTAATATTTCTCGATATTTCTCGGTTACAAGATGGTTGATGTCAATATTCTGTTACTTTGAGATCGTTTGAAACGCAATTAGTGTCAGTATACCCATGTCATGATTTCAAATGTGGCACTGAAACGTTGCTATGGTTATTGAAAGCGACGCTTGAATAACGATACCGGAGATTCTTTGTATCTAAAATTAATCGAGAATTAGGAAAACGTCAGCAGAATAGACAATAGAAAATGTCATGTTTATAAGCAATAGTTGTTTTTTTTATCTTTTCATTGACTTTTGGGGATTTACGCAATATGTTATGGACATTTTGTTTGTTCTACAGAGAACAAGAATCTATAAATGTACACGCGTTCACAGGGGCCAGATTCATAACAAAATTTTAAAAAATACCTCTAAGTGTATAAAAAAGAGTAAAGGGAACAACGAATCAGATCTTTGACTTGCAGGTGCTCCGACAAAATTCTAAATTACTTTTTTAATTTGTGTCTGATCATCGTGATCTTGGTGTCATTTTGTTCCCAGATAAATATGCTTTGAATTGACATTACATTTTTGGACATGACTTAAAATTTTAAAATGTTCAAACAAAAAACACAGAAAAATGTTGTAATTTTGCCCGATGTAGCTAAGCCCGTCCATGTAAAAGTAGCTTAAAATTCGCATTACGCTCATGTTTTCACCACCAGCGTCCGTGTCAACTACAAATGCTGATGTTGATCAAAGAACTAAATAAAAAACAATAATTTTCAAAGGTAACCGGTACTCACTTCTAAATCTACAAGCTATAATATCCTAATTTGTTCCAACGCGGCCAGACTTTCCTCTATCATGCCTCCATCTTATTATTATAAATGTAGTTATTTTAAGCTGTGATTTGATTGGTTAAAAATATTTCACCCCCTCCGTTGGCATTTATAGAATTTTGTCAATGTATCAAACTTTCTATCAAAATGACTTTATAATGATTTATACTTAAAAAAAAGATAAAAAAAGTTAATGTAAATTCATTTTCTTAAATTTTTATAAACACAGAGTGGATTGAAATATTTTTAACCAATCGAATAACAGCTATAACACATGCGCGAAACATGCTTTATTTATGAGCTCAAAATGAAGGCATGATAGAGGAAAGTCTGTCCGTGCTGGAACAAATAAGGATATTATAGCTTGTGGATTTAGAAGTGAGTACCGGTTACCTTTGAAATTTATTGCTTTTTATTTAGTTCTTCGATCCACATCAGCATTTGTAGTTGACACGGACGCTGATAGTGAAAAACATGATCGTAATGCGAATTTTAAGCTACTTTTACATGGACGGGCTTAGCTACATCGGGCAAAATTACAACATTTTTCTGTGTTTTCCGTTTGAACATTTTTTAAAAGTTTATGTTATGTCCAAAACTTTAATGTCAATTCAAAGCATATTTATCTGGGAACAAAATGACACCAAGATCACGATGATCGGACACAAATTAAAAAAGTAATGTAGAAATTTGTCGGAGCACCTACAAGTCAATGATCTGATTCGTTGTTCCCATTTACTCTTTTTTATATACTTATCGGTATTTTTTAAATTTTATTATGAAACTAGCCCCTGTGCACGCGTTGGTTGTGCATTGTCTTGAAATTTATCCATTTTAGGTTATAACATGTGTGTGTGTGTTTGTTGCTAAAAATAATCTAACCATGTACCAGTGTTTAGACCTTTTGTTCATATACTAATGGGTAAAAATAGAAAGCACGTGGCCTCACTTACATGGAACTATAATTTATTTTGCAAGTTTTTCGAAGGCCTGTCGAAAGTTTAACATCGAGGCAGCAGAAAGGTGTCGAAGCTCTATTACCGAGAGGTCGAGACAGGGAAAATTATAGCGGTCTAGAGAGATAGATATCAGCTGCCGAAAAGCTTAACGTGAAGCCTATATAACCTGCCAATCCGGTGCTAATCCGTTAGCTTTGAGTTAAACTTCCGACATATCTGTACTGTACGTTTGCCTTTGTTTGTAATAAATGTTTAATATCGATATCGCGAAACATTGTAACTGTAGATTCGAACAAGCGCCCTATTTAGCGGCATAACCGAATGCGATATTTATGTTAATTACTCTAGTTATCGCAACAACAAATAAATAAAAGTAAGTTAAAAGTATAAACAGTAAAACAGGATTAAATGCATATTGCGACCACCGATTATAAAATCCGTTATTTGAGCGTGCGCTGGAGTAAATCCCAATGGTGTGGATAGAGTACCATTTGGCCAGCCTGTTTTCCAACCAGTATTCCATAAATACAATTGAATGTGTACATTTGAAATAAAGTATAATCCTTGTTTTAGTTAACCAAAAACACTCACATGTTAATATTATCTATAACATCTAATATTTTATATTTTTGTTTCTTTTAATTATGTTTATAAAAATCATGTTAAATATATTGCAAAGAATACCAGGAACAAAGTATAATAATAATTCATCATATTTAACATATAAAGGAAAGAAATTCAACAGAACGTGTCACAAAATTCTGACCAAAACCTTTATCGTTTTGGATTGATGTAATGTGCTCATCCATCGTTTTCAATACGACACAGTGACCCAATAGCTTTTTTTTTTAAATATGCATGTTTAGAGAGGAATGTAATTATGCGATTTAAGAGTAAGTGATTCCTGTATATACAATTTTATTATTATAATTTTAATTTTTCATTTATTTATTTATTTATTTATTTATTTTGCGATAGATTTCGCCAGTGTATCGGGTGATCGTTGCTTTTAACTTTGTGCGGAATGTTTTGGTTTTGGAATACATTTACTTCGCAAAATTCTGTCCTGTCATTTGTACTAGAAGAAACATCAACTGTTTCGATTCCATTTCCAACAGAAATAATGTTTCCACACAAACGTTAGGGGTATCACGTGGTTAACCAGCGAAACCCTTTTTATAAGTTAGTTGTGGCGGATTCTGGATTGCCCTGATTAGTATCAAGTAAAAGTTATCTTATTCATTTTATAACTTCTATATATGAATAGAGGCTCGATTGCTATAATAATCCTTTATACTAGAATATCGATAGCCACTTATACTAAGAGATACACTGATGACAATGTTGAATTTTCTGGTATCTATGAATGATATCATTAATACCTCTCCTTCATCATTCGTATAAAAATAGAACAACATCGGCGACTGTCTCAAAACAGATCGATTTTCGGATTTTCAGCTTGGCAGTTTTATAAGTTCTAAGATTACATATCGTGATCCCAAAATCTACCGATGGTAAGTAACACTAGCTCAGCTTGTTGTTTCGTCTATATATATATATATATATAGCTAATACAAAGATATGAATTAATGTTATTCATTTAATGTAATTGGAATAAAGGACATTTCTGATAAGATTTGGACTCAAGATACTTGAATGTCAAACTACAAGATATTCTGGAAGATAAAACTACAAGGGTAAAAATAAATATAAACTGTACTTTTTCATTTCACAGATATTGTTTTGATGATCTTCAAGCGTTTCTATATTACTGCTTCACTTGCACCACTGCGATAGCTCATTTGGTTGAGTGCTCACTACGTAAGTGGGAGGTCGTGGATTCTAACCCCCTACCGGGTCTGACTCAAGCCTTGAAAGTAGGTAGTGACTGTGCTTTCGCCAAGCACTCGACACAACGAAATGAAAGCCACGATTCTTTCGGATGGGAACTTAAAATAAACGATGTCCTGTTTCACGGTAATCGTGGCACGATAAAGATTCCTGCTGTACAATGTCATCAACGCAACGCGCAGGCAAAATTTCTGCACCGCGTCCTATAGCTGGAGACGTCTCGATATAAGTGAAATAATTTTTGACATTAAGGTTTTTAAGGATGACTTTAGTTGCTAACCGTTGGAAGATTTAGAGTGACTGATTAAATAAGGGCGACTAGTTGCTCACTGTTGATTAAGACGCGTCTAAGGTTTAAATTGACTGGTTAAATAAGGGCGCCTATAGTTGCTAACCGTTGATTAAGACGCCTTTTAGTTAGAAAGATTTAGTGATTAAATAAGAACGACTAGTTGCTCACTGTTGATTAAGACGCGTTACAGATTTTTAAGTTACCGATTAAATAAGGAAGACTACATGTAGTTGTTCACTGTTGGTTAAGACGCGTTGAAGATTACTGATTAAATGATTTTCTATGAAACTAATGGAACGTTATTGCCAAACGTTTTTACAAATGATTTACAAACTCTTAGCTTTATTTTCTTACATATATAATTATGTTATACATTTTAAGCAGCTAGACGTTTCTGGACGATTGTCTGTACTACTAGTATACGATTGGTTGGTTGAATGTTGCTTAATGTCGCATTAGCAATTTTTCAGCTTTTCGCGACGAGAACTATTTTATTTATCTCTATGGATTAATATATGAACAAGTTCGTGTATGCATGTGAAGTGCGAGTGTGTTGTATGGTCTGCCTTGTATCAGCACCAATCGGGGCGACTTTAACGTGCTACATCACAGAGTCAGTACGCCGCAGACAAGAGTACCATAATCCCACTCGCATTATACTAATACCAGGTGAACCAGTAATTAGGCCAACGGCAAGGAACATTCATTTTCCCACATGTTGTCTGAGTGGGGCCCACAGCAGTGAGAGACCCTGGATTTGTAGACTGGCGTCTTATCCATTTAGCCACTGCGGTCTCTGTCTATACGGAAAAAGCCCTTTTAAAGACGTGTAATGTCGAAAACGATTTTTTAGTTCACCTGACCATAGGTCATGTGAGCTTATGGCATAGCGCAGCGTGTGTATGTGCGTGCGTGCGTGCGTGCGTGCGTGAATGCGTGCGTGTGTGCGTCGATAACACATATTTTCGACTTCTCCTCTGAAACTATTGGACAGATTTCAATGAAACTTGGTAAGAAGTATATATGGGCCGGTGAAATTCAGATTTGTTCGTGGCGTTGCCATGGCTACCATATCTAGGTCAAGATGACCTAGGGTTGTAAAAATCTTAAAAAATCTTCTTCTCAAAAACCAATGATATGAGAAAAAATCTGATGTGCTATTTGGCTTCTCTAGGTTCTTAAGCCTATAGTTTGTTCATTTTTTGAAATTCGGACAAAAAATAGGTTACGCGTTATTGCGTTTAATTTTGAAAAAAATCGTAAAATAGCTTCAAATTGTTAAAACTTGACTATTTGACCAGATATTGACATGGGGTTTTCAGTTTTGACATATTCTTGTAATTATCTTCAAAATGAGGTCAAGGTCAATTGTGAAGGTCATGACCTAATTTTTGGGGCTCCTGATTTTAATTATTATCTGGAAAACTACATTTTTGTATAGACATGTATATTAAATTGTTGTAGATATTGATACAACGATCATTTTGATGTATAGAAAAAGGTCATGGGTTTGAAGGTCAAGGTCACAGATGCGAAACAATATCGAAATGGTTAATTATCTCAAAACTATAAACTTTTTGTATAGACATGTATATTAGAATAGTGTTGGAATTGATGTAACAATCATTTTGATATATAGATTGAGGTCATGGGTTCAAAGGTCAAGGTCACAGATGTGAAAAAATACTGAAATGGTTAATTATCTTAAAAACTATAACATTTTGTATAGGCATGTATATGAGAATGTTGTAGGTATTGATACAACAATCATTTTGATGTATAGAAAATGGTCATGAGTTCAAAGGTCAAAGTCACAGATGCAAAACAGTACTGAAATGGTTAATTTTCTCAAAAACTATAAATTTTTTGTATTTCAGAATATTGTTAGTATTGATGTAACAGTCATTTTGGTATAAAGATTAAAGTCATGGGTTCAAGGGTCAAATTCACAGATGCAAAAGAAAACTGAAATGGTTAATTATCTTGAAAAGTATTAACTTTTTGTATAGGCATACATATTAGAATATTGTAGGTATTGATACAACGATCATTTTGATGTATGGAAAAAGGTCATGGGTTCAAAGGTCAAGGTCACAGATGGAAAACAATATTGAAATAGTTAATTATCTCAAAAACTATAAACTCTTTGTATAGGCATGTATATTACAAGATTAGATATTGGCCTCACAAAGATTTTGATATATTAATAAAGGCTATATGTTCAAGGGTCAAGGTCACAGATACCAATAAATAACAAAATGGCCTATTTGTTTTGCTTTTGTACTTTTGTTTTACTATTTTAACCTCAAATCATTAACAGTATGAAAGATTTTGACATTTGATATTTGAGCTATTTTTTTTATCAGGTGAGCGTATCAGGCCCAATGGGCCTCTTGTTTTATTTGCTGACAATACTGCTTGTTATTTAATGCAACGAGTTTCTGGCTGCATGATGTGAAATGCACGTACTTATGATTGTTGAAGATTTAATAATGAAAAAAAAATACAAAATGGAATATGAAGTGTACATAATAATGTTTGGGTTTGTAATCATGTATAAAATGATTCTAGTCCGATTAATATTTTTTAAAAATAAATAATTCCAGGTTGCATGTTTAAACAACAAGTAAGAAATTTCAATGCACATAATGTAGGGATTTATAACCATGTATAAAATGCTTCTGGTCCAGTTAATATCTTTATCATAACTTTAAAAAAAAATAAATAAATTAACACTGCAGTTTGAATGTTTAATCTAAATGGAAAATGAAATGTACATAAATCATTTGGAGACATTAAGATACAATTCGTCTACAACCCGATGTTCTGTATCAAAATGATTGATTATTATTAGAGTAGCGTATTGCTCAAACACATTTACGTACAATTTAAAGATTCGTTAATGTAGAATTTGATGATTAAACAAATGGAACTCACATGTTATTCATTAATAAAATATTGTACTGTATTACATTTTATTTTAAAGAGAAAAATCTTTGGGAGTTCGGTTGGTAGGGTTTTTGCCCTTAATGTGGATGTTAGGGTGCAATTGATCGAATGGAGTTTTACGTTTAAACAGAGAATATTTCAGTTATAACGAGGCGTCACCAGCTATAGTGAAGTGGCAGAAATTTTACCTGTGCAATCACTCGGGGCAATGTGCAAGAAGGGCTTTTAATGTGCAAAGCCTGTAGTGATACGAGACGGTTTTTAAGGTGTATCCAAATATTTACAATACCTATTGAATTCTTATGGTGAACTCATTGTAGTAAATTTGAGACATTAGGCAATGACCCACGCTTTTTACATACATTGTGCGTATGGATACACCTATGAACAACCCAGTCCAACAAGACATCGCGCATTGATGTTTCGAATACCCTGTCATCTATACAATAAGGATTTTCAACAAATTCAACATTTAACAGTTTTAATTTGACAATTAATATGAATTTGTAACTTTGTTTGTTAATTCGAATAAAAATTTATGAAATGTTCTTTTGTTTTCAGTGTACTATTTTTAAGCCGCCTTTTACGTCACATCATCAATGAGTAGGCGGGAATTATCTTGATTGACGTATTGGCTGTTCCCAGAATGTTTACATTGTCGACAGATTCGGTATTTACCGGTTTTTTTTTCCTTTCTTATTTGTATGACACAATCGAGAAGTTTTTAATAAGTATCATAAATATAAGAATTGACTTTGTTTTTATCTCGGAACATCAAGTGATGACCCAGATTTTAAAACTAGCAAATCTTAAATAAACTGCGAATCTTAATAAGACCGGTTATGGTGCGAGACTTAGAAATGGATAATAATTTACCGAAGCGATTTATTTTGAAACAAAAATTATATTACGTGGCCCTTCAATCAATTACAAACATAACGCACCATGTTCAAACCACAGTAAATTAAAACTTTGAAAATGACAAATTAAGTGAAGATGTTCCTACGGGGGGAGGGAAAATGAGTGCTTAGAGAGGACCCTTATTCAATGATATCCTGTTTAATAGTATATATAAGTGTGGCATGAAAACGCTAATTCCAGAAGCGCATCCCACCTGTACCTACGAGTTGCTATAAATGTAGCAGTCTCAATTAGATTAGGAAGTAAAATTTAATAGATTAAATTTTATGAAATGATGATATCCAGACATAAAGGATAATTATGATCAAATACGCATATAAAACTGCTGACATGATGCAGAGTCAGACAAACCATGTTAAATTTAACCGCTCAACCAGATTTGATTAATTCGTCTGTTCTAAGCTGACATTTTTATCATAAGCAAATGGGCAAAACAGATCATTGTCTGATCCATGGCCTTATAGGGTCACACCATGTTATTTTGAAAAAAAATAAAAGGAATTGGTGCGACAATTTTTAGCATTTTAAACATTTTTCAAAAGTTGTTTTTCTATCACCAATCGTTTGCGAGATCAAGACACCAGCTTCAAAATGAATCCTACATTCTATTTTCTTGACAAAGAGATAGTTAGATTTCAAGATAAAAAAGCCATATAAGGTGTCATTTTGGAGCTCACTCTTCAGTTGTAATAACCACTACGACAACTCAGTTTTTACAGAGCTCGCATCGTATGCTGTACATCGAGGGTTTGAACACCGGTGACTGTTCTTTCACTTAGCATTTGGCAATTAGAAATGTATGTCACGGGATCCATAGAAAGACCTTTGTCCGTGTCTCTGCAGGCATGGAACGTAGAGAAACCTCCCTGTACATTGCTCTGAGCGAACTTCAAAAAGTAAATGTTTCTGCCACTTCACCTATGGCTGGTGACGTCTCGATATAAGCCAGACATTATTGACGGAGAAGTTAAACCGATTCAATCAATATTCAGTTGTAATATATGCATTTACTGCAGAATTTGCATCGTTTTTTTTTTAAATAAAAACACGATCAAGGTCATACACCAATCAAGGTCATAGGTGTATGACTTATTATGAAATTGACTAAATTTGAATTATTATAAGTTATATATACTTAAAAAGCAACTATCCAGAACAATTCAAACTCAATTCACAAACTACATACAAAAAACCAGACCTTGGATGTTTTAGCTATATAAACCTTCGGGTTGTTTCAGGTCAACGATAACGTCCGGAGTCTTGATTTAATATATGTGAATATTCATTTTTGTACTACAAGAAATATAATCATTGTCTTGTTCTCAGGTGAGCAATAAGGACCCGGGTCTTTTAATTTTATAAAGGTAACTACATATTATTGTACTGAAAAAAACTAATTTTTTGTGTGTTGTTCTTAGGTAAGGGATAAGGTCCGGAGCCTCTTGTTTTTATATATGTTTGTACAGAAATAACTGTATTTATTGTCTTTCTGACAGGCCTTGTTAGCAATAAGGTCCGGGGCCTCTTAATTTCTATCTACTAGTATATGGCTATATGTGTAACTACTGAACGAGCTATATGCATTGACTTGCCTTGCTGCAAGCCCTTTTTAGCAATTATGCCCAGGGACCTATTGATATTTATGAATTTATGTGGCTATACGTTTTTGTACTAAAATAGCTATATGCATTGTCTTGCTCTAATGCCATGTGAGCAATAAAGTACAGGGACCTCTCGATTTAACACATGTGACAATATAATTCATATATATATATATGACTGTACCGAAAGCACTGTGTTTATTGTGTTGCTAAAATGCAATTTGTGGGAATCTAACATCTCCACATAACCCAATAAACTCTCGAGTCCTTACAATTAGAAACGAGAATTGATGCTTACATACTTATTCCAGCCTAATACTAGTACTTACACCAAAGTCCGCGTCTAAGCTTATATTATACTGTCAGTTGTAAATGGTTAATTACAATTTCAAGTGGAACTTGTCAAAATAGCTGTTTACCAAAACACACACATTTGTTAATTATATTGCCTGTGCTTTTTTACATGCAAATAGTATTATTTGTTGTTTGGCCATCTATAATTTGAATGCACCACAAATTACCAGAGCATTAATGTAAATAAAATGAAAAAAAAAATAAATAAAAACATCTTGATTAGGCTTCTCACTGACAAATATTTGTCCATCATTCGTTATTGTACAAAAAATTAACAATGGAGTGATGTAAACAAGTTGAATAACAAATAAAAACAACAATCAGACGGGCTCCTTAGAAAACGCAAATGGTGTGAAGACTTTTGGCTTACAAATGGAAATAACAAATTGACAGGGTCCTTAGAAAGACACAAATGTCCCATGACATCTGTCAATTTCATTTACGTAACACAACTACATAGGATATAACAATATCGTCAGTTTGTGTATACAAACAGACTTTCTTAAGATTTTGTTTCTGGTTGAAGTTATAACGACTTTAGAATGCTAATAATACATGGACAATGAACTCACAAATTGCATTTCCATGAGTTTTACATTCAGCTTATTCTACAGCATATGGGAATATCTATGTTATATACCATACATTGTACATGAATTGAAAATAACGCGACAGCATTGCCAGGTTTTATAGAAATTCTTGCAAAAAAACTCAAATTGAAATAACAAACAACAACTTTTAGCCAATTTAAAACGACTAGCCACCTTACCCTTTTTAATTGAGAAACCATTAAGCGTACGTTTGCATGTACTGAACATTTTCAAAAGTCAAAAGGTCCTTTTTACAAAAGGTCGTTTTATTCTAACAGAGTGTATTAAAGTGTGTGGGAGCGAAAGTTAAAGGACAACATCTTCACATACTGTCATGAGGAGGAGTTGTATTTCGAAACGTCTGTCCAGATTAACACTGGTATAATATCTAATTTTGTTAGTTTAGTGTTAAACGTTTGACAAGTCTGTACTGTGCGTATAGGTATATCATAGAAATGTAAAAAATGACCTTATATATTTTTATTATTGACAATACACTAAAACACAATATCTGTACAATAAAAATAATGATCCTGTCTGTCTTTTTGATATAAAATATACCTAGTTCAATTTGTATATTTCGACTTATCACATATATATACTAATCAGTAATATTCTGTTCAATTTATGTGAAAGGTTTTTACCATATGCTAAATTAAATATTGGTATTAACTCATAAAATGTAATTGATAATATGTCATATTTCTCACTTTGTCAGACTAAAGGCTTAATCATATATATTTGTATTTGTTTTATTACTGTGAAGAAATGTTGAAAATAGAAAAAAAATCCTGATTTAGTGAGAGCTTACTATGAAGAAGACTGATATACTTTTCGTGTTCAATTAGAAATAAAAGAAACACAATAATAGCTACCTGACAACGGGCGATGAAACAAAAATACGTTAATGGATTGGTTAATTAATTAAATGGGGTTTTACGTAACAGTCAAGAATATTTCACTTGTATCTAAACCTCAACAGCTATAGTTGTAGTGGTAGAACTTTTACACCTTTGCAGTGTGCTCAAGATATTGTGTAGGGAGTTTTCTTCAACTTCCCACGCCTTCCGGGACATGGGACATCGGGTTTAAAGAACTTACTGATTAATTGACTGATTGAATGTAGTGTTTCGTCACAGTCAAGAGTATTTCACCTTTATGGAGACGCCATCAGCAATAGGTGAATTTGCAGAAATTTTGACCTCTGGCGTGCATATTACTATAAGGGAATATTGGATATAGACAAAAACATGGTGTAATTGGCGCTTACTATTACTAAGACTGATACGGTTTTAAGTTATCCGAGAGATAAAAACAATTTGTAACATCTACTTGCATAAGCCAATCACAATCACACGACAAGCGTTGCAGTGGAATATCAAGGGAAAAGAAAAGCCAGCATGCCAACAAACACCTGGCGGAGAAACCTGCAAACAGAAATGGACAAAAGGCTACAAATATCAAGATCTGGTCAGACTAGCACAGAACAGAACTAAATGGAGGAGTGTTGTCAATGGTCTATGTAACTCCATGGTACCACAGGCATAAGCAAAAAGTAAGCATGTAAGCACTTGCATAAGCCGAAGCCAGCAGGAATATGAAACAAGATAATGGAAGAAACAGGCGCATATTGAGATCAATATAACATTTCTGGCATTATCACTAACACAATAATACCCAATAACGTGGCTATAGTATTTTTTGAAGGCCTCTCATCAAACCAACTTATTTTACTACCAGTGATAATAATTAAGAAATTTGTGAAATAATTATTTCATTTTTTATCAATAAGCCAAAATGGATTTTTTTCTAAATTGTAGACTTTCCTTTTTAGCGGTTCATATGACTACTGTAGGTTTTGTTATCCAGTAACATATTAAAGCAATGTCAATTTTACAGCACTAGACGATCGTTTCAAAATACAATTCTATCTTTTTGTTATATTATTTCTTCTTTTATTTCCCTTAAACTCTATTACAATTAAAATATAAAGATTGTATTGTAACTGATGGTACAACCTCCAAGAACAACAGGTGCAAAATATAAATAATGACGATTTTGTGCCTACATATATTGGGGAGTATGTCTGACCAATTAAGTTTAACAAGGGCTTTCAGTGGAAGCAAGTTCGCTCACCCTGAGGTATTTGTAACATAAAACACAATTATAACATAGGCATTCCATTTGGCATTTGGTGATAATTTGGTATGTTAACTTCGTGTAGAAAACATAAATAAGATTGTTTTAAAGCGTTCGATACAAATATTTTGAAATGTATATTATGAACTTTGTTTAAAAATATGTTAAAAGGACGCAAATTCGCATGATGTTAATAATTTCTATCAAAATTTAATAAATACTAAACATGGAATTTAGGTGTTCTAGTGCGGACCAAATTAATCATAAAATACTTAGAAGGCCATATCTTCTAGAAAAATTCAGTGTCCAACAGAACAGTAAAGCGAAATGTTCTTTACACGCCTCTACCAAATTCTATTGAATTCTGCGCAGAAATGAAGAACTATACCTTTAGTCTTGATAAAATGATCAATGACAGACGGAGGGAAAGCATTACTATATCCGTTCACTGGTATGTCTTCAGGAGAAAATTACTGTGGACAATAATTGTCTGGATAAACGGAATGACAAAAGTTCGAATTCATTATGCACTTCCTTCTTCAAAAGGTGGTTGGGGATGATAATACTAAGTTGCAATTGCCCTTTTCAGACTTCTAACATTGGACATAACGACATTGTCATTGGGTTATGGAAGGTGATCAAACACGGAATGATTAAAATTAATATATGTCTCATTTTTCCTAAGGTATATCTTGATAATACTGAATAGCGTCTTGGAGAGTCTAGACTCGTAAATATAAAACAGCTTTTCGCCTCAATATTCATCAAATTTATATAATTTATTTTGAATAATAGATATTATATATATATATATATATATAATTGTGTTTTTTCTAGACTCCACGTATGAGGGGAGGCCAAAAAGTTCATAGAACTGGGTATATATTGCCGCAACAAACCATACGTTTTATTATAATTTTTCAATATAGTCCCCATTTACCCAATGCACTTAGCCCACTTTTCTTTCAGACTGTCTATACCGTTGAAATAGAAGTCTTCGGTTGGTCCTGAATCCATGCCTCTGTGGCAGACTTAAGTCCATCATCATCAGGAAATCTGATTCCCCGTAAATGGGATTTCAAATTTTTGAATAGGAAATAATCACTGGGTGCCAAATCGGGACTGTAGGGTGGGTGATTAAGTTGTTCCAACTTGCATCCACGAATCGCTGCTTGTGCAATCGTTGACTTGTGCACAGGAGCATTGTCGAAAAGAAGCAATATCCCTCGGCCCCACTTTCCCCTCCTTTTTAATTTCATAGCAGCTTTCAGCTGCTTCATTAGACCAGCATAGTAAGCCCCAGTTATAGAGATTCCAGCAGGTTTATAATTGATTAACAGAACACCCCTAGAATCCCAAAAACAAAGTGGCCATGACTTTGCCAGCTGATGGTTAGGTTTTGAATTTCTTTGGTAGGCGTGAGCCAGGGTTCTTCCATTGCATGGAGTCTTTTTTTTTTTTTGGTTTCTGGGTCCAAATGATGAATCCATGTTTCATCAACAGTTACTAAACGTAAATGGAAGCTATCCGGGTTATCATTATAAATGCCGAGAAGCTCACGACTCGACTGGAGTCTTTGGAAGCTATCCTGCACATAAAGGTTCTGGGGACCCATCTTGCGGATACTTTTTACATCCCAAGATGCTCTCGGATAACCGTGTATACACGTCCATGTGAAATGTCATACTCCCTAGCTATGTCATCAGTCCTAATTCGACGATCATTCATGATGAGGGTCTCCACAGATGTAACAATTTCCTTTGTGATGGCATCAGCTGGCCGACCTGACCGTGGGTCATCCTTCAGTGAGGTGCGCCCACGTTTAAATTCAGTTGACCATTTTGCCACTGTAGAATAGACAGGACCACTGTCACCGTACACCTCGGTCATTCGCCGGTGAATTTCTCTGGCATTTGATCCCTCTACTGTGAGGAACTTTATTACTGTCCTAAACTCAACATTTTGATTTTCCATCATTGCTTAATGGTCACCAACTTTGAATACTTTTGAGAATTCCACAAATATGTTGTGACAAATAAACTTGATATGCTTAAATGTTGTGTTGTGTTGTCTAAATAAGTAAAGCAACTGTGTGTTACGCTTGGCTGAATACGCTGTTCTATGAACTTTCTGACTTCCCCTCGTATTTGGAGAATAAAGTGCTTAAAATCGTTCTAGACGCTTCTAGACTCGTCTAGATTCTTTAAAATTCGTCTAGACGCTATTCAGCAATACCCAGGTATATCTTTCAAAGTAATTCTTTAGTTAAATTTGGTCCCATATATTTTTTACCAAATGAAAAAAATGGTTTCACAATTTTGGTCCCAACACTGCTGAAGAGTAATTATTCCGAATGGGTCGTCTAGTGCTGTAAAATTAATACTGGTGTGCGCAGTAATTTGGAAATATTTGTAGCAATAATTAATTGTTGAATTCATCAAAGTTTGTTCTTCATGTCGACAGATATTTACGACTTCTATATCAAAAACTATACAGTTTCTTAAAAGCAACAGCATTTGTCAAATCAGTTGTTACATAATCTTTGATAGAACGACTATTACATTTTAATTAAAACTCCTGAGAACAAGCTTCGCTTCCCAATTCTTAAGTTATCTCCATCAATGTCAGTGTCATAAACGGGATTTAGTAATCCTGCCATTATCTACAAAACAATTTATAGCTAATTTCATAAATCTTACTCTGATTTGTAATTAAATATCATAAACACTAGCTTTCTGCTGAACAACTCCATAATATATTTTAAAATAAAAAAAATTATAATTAATAAAAATTTTTAAAATGTTTTATAATACCATTGACGACACTATACGACACATGATTTTATTTTCTACATGTTTTTATTACAAAGTATAAACATAAACTGTACAAATAATATCTTTCAAATAATACAAATTTCATTTTATAACTTCAACAGTCATAATATATAAAATTGGAACAGATATCGACATTTTCTGTACATATACATGTATTCTTATTTCACTCTAGTAAGTATGCTGATTATAAAAATAGAAGGAATTTGAAACTGAAGAACATTTACATGCCCCTTTTCAACATCTTGATAACGATTTTGGTTTCATTATTTTGGTCCAAACATCAGGAATCGTATTCCCAAACAGCTGTCTAGTATTGTAAAATTAAAACTCGTATAATATGTTATGTAAACTACAATCAATGCAATTATTAATAAACAAGCCTCAACCTCGCAGCAGTAGATGGCCGTTTCGGAACAAATTCTCCAGCAGCAGTTCATGGACGAAAACTGTGGAAATAGCAAGAACACAGGACAAAACAAGTCAATGGAAAATGCAGTCTAAAAGAAAAAAATATATATTTGGACTTCTTGAATATGCGTTATCACACTGTGAACCGACAAACCGGTATCGATAGGTTATCAGTGTACGCAAATATGCTGATTTAGAATGAGTAATGGTTTATACTACTCCAAAAGGAAATTGCCTATTATCAATGATCAAAAGACACACAGAATCATGTCACATCCTGAGTGCTATTCATTAAATAGGTACAAAGGTGTGACATAAAACCATATGTATAACTAATGCTTAGAGAAACTACTCCTATCATTTCCTATGCACTGGATGACCAAATACCGGGCAGAAGTCAATGCAATCATGGTTATGAAAAAAATAAATTAAAAAAACCACAGATAAACAGACAAGCAAAACAATATAAGGACTACTGATTTTAAACTTCCATGACATTGGAAGCACAATAGATTCGATGGTGTCATTGTATTACTATTGCAGGGTCCAAAACAGTTTTTGTTATATCGAGAATATTTATAATGCAACCTATATCATTGAAACACATAGGTGAATAGCATATAGACTACCAATCTCGTAATTCTCATTTTAATATACAATGTTTCTGATGTGTTTACAGTAAATGCCAATATTTCACTAGAAGCAATCCCTCCAAGTTTCCGTTTCGTGGTACTTAAAGGGATTTCTGTGGTAGTTAAGTAAAAAAAAACTAATCTATGTATATTTGTATTAAAACGACAATAAAATTATAATAAATTAAATAAATGTACAGCACTTATTACTAGAGTGTTTGATAGATGAAAACATAATAATGTACATGTATTCTTAGTAATCCAAAATCAAAAACAAACATACTAATCCATGTCTGAATCACAATTCAGAAGCAAAGTAAAAACTTAGGTTTGACACGTGAACTTCCGCCAGGGAAGTGAGTCCGGGTGCTCCGAAGGGTAAGCACCTCTTGTTTAATAGCTGAACAAAATTGCATAAAATATCAACTAAACACTAGCCGCTGTAGCTAGCTAAACAAGAGGAGCTTTCTCTTAAGGAGCACCCTGTCTCACTTCTCTGGTTGCAGTTTAAGTGTTTTAACGTGATTTGGCATTTTAAAAGGTTTAAACTTTTTGTTATATTGTTATTAAGACATGAACTAGTATTTTTGTTATTTTTTATCATTACCCCGACATTTATACGAACAATTATGTTTTATTCTTGGTCTACATATTAAAATAATCAACCTCTGTGGAGTTAATTAATATTGTAAATGAAATATTCACGGGTTAACATTTTTCTAATCTAAAGACCAACCATCCCTTTTTACTACATTTATCAATATTTACAATAGAAAAATAACTTCTACGTTGAACCCAGTTTGATTTCTTTTTTCAAGATTCGCATAAACATCGGTTTTTCACATCGCGCATGAATACCAATACTCCCGAGTCGAATACCAATCCGCAAGTCCAGATGTCGAGCACTCTATCGTCTATTACGTCTGATTTTTAACAAGTTCTACCTTCAATAACTGTAACTTGATCATAAATATGAATATGTAATTTTTTGTCATTGACTAAAATAAAATTTGTTTGAAATATTATCCAAGATTGATGACCTATTTTGTTTCTTCCAGACATTTCTTCAAAACATTGGAATTTATTTCATTCAACGGAATTTGCAATTTTGCTCTCGTAAAGAAAGAATAAATTGTAAATATAAGAATTGACTGTCTTTTTTTCCTGGTTCATCAAGTAATGAACCAGATTTAAAACTAGCAAATCTAAAATGAACTGCTTCGCAGTTCATCAGATTTGCTAGTTTTAAAATCTGGTTTATTACTTGATGAACCAGGAAACAATGACAGTCAATTCTTAATTAAGCACACAATCTTTGCTTTTCCTACATTGTATGTGAATGTGACAACAATATTGTTTCATTTCCTTTATAATTATTTCAGTCATTTTTAAGTAGAGAATTGTATCCTCCGGCAAATGTACAGCAGCATCCTTTGTTAATCGATTAATAAAAGTATTAGAAACCTCTCTCGGTAGTGGGAATCTTAGCAAATGATAAATGACAGAAATATATTCCTTACATTGCCTTTAACCAGTGTTTCATTATCTGAAATAAATAATCCATAAGCCTGACATTTGGACCTTTGGTACCACCTTGGGTGAGTAATACTTGTAGCGTATTTCTTGTAGATTTTACGACATGTGGTAGTACTTTATTGATAGTATTTATTTTTATCGAAAATGTTTAAGTATTAATTGCTATGACCTTTCTTATTTTTTTTTTTCAAATACTCAACAAGCTGCTCTAAAACAAACAATAAACCAGGAATATTGCAAGCCCAGATTATAAAGGTACCCGAAAAGTGTTGAAATCGTCATCACATAATTGTTGATAACCATATTACTAGTATTTCTTTGTTTCTTTCATTATCAACGTCGATTACATACGTGGCGGATATAACTAGGTAAATAGTAGGAACTTGCCCTTCGGAGCACCTAGTCACACTTAACTTCAACTGCTAGTTTCAATTTTTCTACTTTGCTTCCGGATTGTGATTTAAACATAGATTGGTATACGATTTTTTTTATTAATTAGCCATCACATAAATCTGCAAAAAATTCATTAACAACATATTTGTCATATATATTAATTGTAAATACATCTATACAGTTTGGCTATTTCGTTTCAGTTTAGTTATGCCGAATTTTAGTTGCAAAGATCTTGCCTATATATGTTCTACTCACTCAAAGTTTCTGAATTTGAGTAACTTTTGATAAAAGATAAGTGTAATGCAGATACAAGTCAATATTTTTCTCCAATCTTTTCTTTCTAACGTTTTAATTATACATCTTTGAAAAACCTCTTCGGAGGCAGTTCTGTATTTATGATGCGCAGAATAATTAACCTAAAATAATTCTAGGGTGTGTAAATTGGTCTAATTAAAACATCGCAGAGGTCATGAAAATCCCGTTAAGCCAACACAATTAGCCACAGCTGTAAAATTTGATTACTAATGTAATGCAGCAAATATAAGTGGCGACTAACATTAACACATGTTCAAAGAAACTGAGGAAAGGCTAGTGTATAGTATAGTTTTACATGCGTGACAATGACGAAAGTATAGAACTTATCTATCCACAGTTCTCTCCTTAACTGCAGAAACCACAACAAAATGAAATAAATTTCCATTCCCGAAACCCAATTTACTACTTCAAATTAGACAACTACACTTTTGGTGAACGACATCAACTTGTCCTCATAAATTATTTTTGTGCTGCTAAACCAAATTCACAGAAATTACCAACATGCATCATTAAGAAACAAAATTCCAAAAAGCGGATGAAGTGTGGCAAATTCCAGTTACATCGATGACTTTACAAGTAATGAATATTTTATTATCACAGTGCGGTGGAAATACTTTTGTCAAAGAATTTCTCTGGGCAATAATAACCCACTGGTGTGTTGTGGAGAATATAATTGGATATTGACAGGGTAAAAGAACTAACTATAGTACAGTTGGTGTCGACATTACAGTCTACATCAACAACAAAGTAAGTGATATGATTAATGCACTTCATGAACTGTTGTTTTAGAATTAGAATTCGATAATAATGAATAAATAATAAACATACCAGTCCACGTGTAAATCACTATTCAAAAATCCGAAGTGAAAACTCGCAAATTCACTTAAACACGTGAAACTCTAACAAATATGTAAGAACGGGTCCTCCGGAAGGGATATGTACCACCTGTTAAGCGAGCATCTACACCAGACACATGTGTAATCGAAATTGTGCATGAAACGAAATGGGACTATGGAACTTCAAATATTTCCAGAATAATTTTAATACAGATACGTCATACTTTATAACAATATGGGGACTTGAAACAGCAGAACATTTGCCATACCATACGATATAATATTTGACATGCAACCACAACTACTGGTGGGCGATGTTGCTAAATGATATCTTTGATAAGCGTTAATTAGAAATTTTAAATAATTTTAAGAACATTTTATAAATAGGGATTTGCCTTGTGTGAAAAATTTATAATTTATTATTCATAACGTGGTCTTCTTCATGTCATAAATATCAGGATTGTTAATTTAAATTGATTTCTGGTATAATATATCCGTCGCCTTGTCTAATATATTGAAGATTTAGAGAGATTATTGTTAAATCACAGCTGCTTCAGACGTTATTACGATTACAAATAAAGAACAAAGAGGGTTTAAAGCAAGATAATTAAATCAAATTATGATTTATAGTATGTTGCAGTTTTTGCAGCTGTCAGAATTTTAATTTCCTGGCTACTTTAAATGAAACAGACTACTATAGTCCTAAAAGTATACAAGAATACAGTTTTTTTATATTAACAAGAATCTGTATTAACGGGTGTAGATAACTACCAAGGAAGAGTTTGTCCTGTCTGGTTGCCTTTCTTCCCTGGTTGACATATAATAGTAGATGATTTAACTCAATTTGCCAGCTTTCAATTTGCTTTTAGACTTATGCTTTTGATATTTGCGGGTATGTTTGTGTTTGGTTGGTCATTTAAAATGATATATATTTTAGGAAGGAAGTGGAGGGGCTTACCATTCCGGAGCACGCGGCCTCACTTCACTGGTGAAAGTTCACGTGTTTCACCTAACTTGTCAGTTTCAAAGTTTTTACTTTGCTTCTGAATTGTGATTTGGACATGGATTGATATGATTGTTTTTGAAAGACTGGTCATTGTTTAGAATAAACAATAGTTTACTGGATTAATACCGTTAACTTTTCTGAAAGTGAAAAAACGTCAATACACGTTAATATAATTGTAGTTGATGGATATAATGAAGTAAAAATCAGCTAAATTGGGTTTGTTATTCTAAACAAGAATCTTATAGTATCCAGTACTCCCATATCCACATCTAGTGATAACGATTTAATTTGACAAAGCAGCGTCAATGTAAACTTTTCAAGGTAAGATAGTTCAGAAATAAAACAATAAATTATAATAGGCGGATATTAGCAGCCGAAAGCTGAAGCTGTAGCATTTTAATAATAAAATTACAAATTAAGATTTGACATTACAGGGAAAGAGAAAAAAGTGAAAGGAACCCCGGACTATGTAAAATGAAGGTCTTATAATAAGTCACTGGATCAAATCTTATAGTACTAAAACAGTCATAAATACTTACATTAAAACAAAAATAAGTTTTACTTTGCCAAACAATCAACCAACAACTCTTGTCAGTAATCAATAAAATAGCGAAACATTTCAAACTTTAACCTTCTATTTTTGATTACACACGTGGCTACCTTTCCGGAGCACCCGGCCTCACTTTATTGGTGGAAGTTCACGAGTTTAACCTAACTTCTAAGTTTCAACGTTTTTACTTTGCTTCTGAATTGTGATTTTGACATGGATTGATATGTTTGTTTTTGAAAGACTGGTCATTGTTTAGAATAAACAATAGTTTACTGGATTAATACCGTTAACTTTCCTGAAAGTGAAAAAAACGTCAATACACGTTAATATAATTCAGTTGATGGATATAATGAAGTAAAAATAAGCTAAATTGGGTTTGTTATTCTAAACAAGAATTTTATAGTATCCAGTACTCCCATATCCACATCTAGTGATAACGATTTAATTTGACAAAGCGGCGTCTATGTAAACTTTTCAAGGTAAGATAGTTCAGAAATAAAACAGTAAATTATAATAGGCGGATATTAGCAGCCGAAAGCTGAAGCTGTAGCATTTTAATAACAAAATTACAAATTAAGATTTGACATTACAGGGAAAGAGAAAAAAGTGAAAGGAACCCCGGACTATGTAAAATGAAGGTCTTATAATAAGTCACTGGATCAAATCTTATAGTACTAAAACAGTCATAAATACTTACAATAAAACAAAAATAAGTTTTACTTTACCAAACAATCAGCCAACAACTCTTGTCAGTAATCAATAAAATAGCGAAACATTTCAAACTTTAACCTTCTATTTTTTATTACACACGTGGCTACCTTTCCGGAGCACCCGGCCTCACTTTATTGGTGGAAGTTCACGAGTTTAACCTAACTTCTAAGTTTCAACGTTTTTACTTTGCTTCTGGACTTTGATTCGGACATGAATTAGTATGTTTGTTATTGATGATTACATTATAACTTGTTAGAAAACATTTAGAATATTCAAGCTCAAAGAAATGTTACAAAACATTGTTTTGGCAATAAATAAACCATGAAATAGAACTTTATTCAATTTCCTTCCACATTTACTAATTATGCTTGAAAGACTCAATGGGGTTGGAGCTATAACATTACCACAAAAGAGGTGTTACAATGCCGTCCAAATTCAATACCTTTACATTATAATAACTATTCTGAACAAGTGTTCGTCTTTTCTTGTCATGTCTTGTTGTTTTACCATAGATTTGTGTCATGCCGTGTTCCTTGCTGCATAGGTTGTTGCAAATTAAATGTTTTGCAGATGCTAATTTCTTCTATTTTGCAATATATTGCACGCTTTACTCGAAGTCACTTACATTCTTCTATGTGATGCTATTAAAGCTATCTTTTTATTCTATGTTAAAATATCTCGAAACTATGAAGAGTAATTTAAAATCACAATGTTGCCTGAAGGTTCAGACAGCCACAAAAAGACAAAGTGAACTTAAAGAAAAATAATTTTAAAATTTCTACTTCCTTGTTTTCTACTTAGCTGTCTCGACATAATTTCCAAAGCAGATTTGAAGGAAAACACACGCAGCTCACATTGTAGTTCCTGGAAATGTTTTTATTCAAGAGTAAATAGGAAATGAGCCAATAAGGTATATATTGTTAGTTTGACCCAGTACATGTTTTGTAGGAAATGTTTTTCTATTGTTTTATACTTAAAAGGAACGATGATTAGGAAGATACTGCAATACAAAACTAGATTACTATCCCATAAAATTACAATACTTAATATATATATACAGTCCGATCTGCCTTAAAGTTCATCTCTATATAAGAACCACCTGCTTATAAAGGTCAGTAGAATTGTATCCCTTTTGCTCTTTATTCATATAATTTGAACCTGTTTATAAAGGCCACCTCCTCATAAAGGCCACATTTACTGGTTCCTTTGGTTGGCCTTATAGACAGTTTGACTGATATATATAATATGCAATATATTCGAGAATATTAAAATATGTTTCATGTCACGATGTTTGGCTTTTTTATCATTGACTTGTATTATTTCACATTCTTTGTTACATTAGCAAATGCAAAAACACCTTTTGTAGTTGTACTTTTCTTCGATTTTGCAATATATTTTACTTTAGAATGCTGATATTCATCCATATAATGTCAATATGTCAATCTTTTGTATTTCATTTCCAAATACTCTGGATCTTTAAATATTGTTTTTAAATCACAACGTTGCCTGTAGCTTCAGACAATATACCGGTCACAAAAAAGACAAAGTGAACTTAAAGACAAATCATTTTTAAATCTCTACTTCCTTGTTTTCTACTTAGCTGTCTCAACATAATTTTCAAACAGATTTAAATAAAACAGACTGTCAACTTTTAGTTCCTGGAAGTATTGTATTAAGAGTAAATAGTATAATAGAATCCAATAATGTGTATTTTTTTAGTGTTACCCAGTACATAATTTTTCTGTCGCAAATTACTTTTTAATGCTTGATATAAACTGGTAATTATCCAGATATTGCAAAACAAACCCAGAATAATGGAAAGTTAAAATACTATATTCGAAATTATCTGAACATATTTCAAGTTTCGATTTTAGTTGTACTATTCTGTTAATTGATCAAGATCAAATCCATGTAGATTTCTATTTTTGGACTGTGTTTAATGATCTAGAAACATGAATCCAGTTATTTTGACTGACGCAACATTTGATCTGATGATGCTGTAAATTAAAAAAAGACATGGAAACTTGACAAACATTTACTTAGCAACAGTCTTAGCAACCGGACACATAAAACAATACAAGTAAAGGCTGGATGCCAAACAAGAAATTATAGAATTGAAAAACGTATAAAATTTAATGTATTTTTTCATGAAGGTAAATATTCTTACGATATCATTCTTGAAAAAGTAAAGATATTACATATTATAAGTTAAGATTAATGCATGTTTATCTATTATTAAACACTGTCAAATTTCAAACTACATTCTCGAATCGTGAAAGGCATTTATATATTTGACATATATATATATACATATTATGTCTATTTTATTTGTGTACGAGATTTGAATCAGAGTCGAGTTTGTTCCCATGATAATATCACGACTAACCGCTGTGCGGCGAGTTGTGATGTGTCATGGGGACAAGACGAGACTGTGTTACAAATCTGTACATACATACTGTAAACGTATTTAGTTAAATTTTCGCGTACTTGAAATATGCACTATAATACAATAAGCATAATATAATTTTCGCTTGGTATTAATTTTCACGCAAAACAAACTACCGCGAAATAAGCGAAAATAAGTGCACAGTTAAAATAAATACGTTTACAGTAAGTTATTAATGGTATTTTAATCTTACAGTACTCACAAATTAAGCAAAAATGTAGTATTAATAATTAAAGTTTAAAAATAGGATATAATCTTTCTTTTCGAATGAATATCTAGGGTGTAACGTCACAGTTCAAAACACGGATCACGGTTGGCGCCAGTTCATTGAACGTCATTATCGACATCATCCCATTTAGACAATGGGATCTTTAGAAAATGATTTTTTATTAATACTTACATTTTGACAGGGTTTGAAGTTTTTTGTGCAGTTTAAATTCATATGAATGGAATATTTACTTTGAAAGATGAATCGTGGAGAACATTGATTATGAACTGATACAAATCAACTTACCGCCATTGCCAAAAATTACATTTTACAATTTTATTTTCGGATAAAGATGATTCATTTGTTACGATTTATCGTAGTTTTAACTGCATTCATTTGTCTTGACACGACAAATCTAGGGGAAACCCCTGATCTTTGTTTACATTGCATTCCAATCTAATGACGTCATTACTAAATATCTGAAGTAGTCTGCGAACAAACGCACGCGACCTTGTGTCAGGGATATGCCTGATACAGAGTCTTGTACCAGACACCTTGTATCAGTATAAGAATGAATTAATTTAAACAAAATACATATTACTTGTTAGATAAAACTTCACATTAGACATAATTGCGATCACAAATCGAGATACCAAAATAGAAATATAAGATCAAAATCAAACATACCAATAATTGTCTTAATCACAATCCAAAATGTAGAAACATTTAAACTTTTTCAGATAAAATGTTGAACCTCCACCAAGGAAGTAAGTAAGTCCGGTCATTAAGGAAGAGTAATCATGTCCTGTTCAGCTAGCTACATCCGCCACGTGTTTTACAAAAATAAAGATGAGGGTGAATTAATCAAAATATTATTTTATTTTTTATTTTTTTGTTTTTGTTCCATTTATCTACCCTTACATTTTCCGAGAAGATGCGAATGAAACATAATGTTTAAAAAATTGTGTGTTTCCTGGCAGACTGATACCAAGTTTCATAGGAAATCGTATCATTTGAAGCAATAATGTATATTTATCTTTGTTAATGATGTAGACTGGTGATTATGATCACACTGAAATTAAAAACAGGTTAATTTCCTGGAAAACCCACAAGACCGAACTTTTGTATAGTTCAATTTAGCTTCTTTTATGTTAGATCGAATTCAATCAGACAGAAAACGTACATTTAGAATTTTGAGCATTAAAATAGAGAAGGGAAATCCGCAACATAAAAACATGTACTTAGAAACATCCAACGCAATCAAGAACACGAAATAATATAAGTTAATGATTAACAGTCAAAACAACAAAAAATAAAATGTTTAGTGACACACATTTAGTATATTTTATTCGATCTCTTTCAGTCCTAATGTTCAAAAGGCTTTAAAAGAGTTGATTCAGGACAATGCGACTCAGGAGATTAAAAATATTTTAATTTATTAAAATTGTCAAACTAAAAATGATACGTGATAAAGCAATTTAAGAAAATGTGGAAAAAAAACTAAAACATATATTGAACAATAAATATTATTCAAGACCGCATATTATAGTGTTTTGCGAATTCTAGTGTTTTTTTCTTTTAGATTTATTTAGAGTCGGGTTTGAAATTATGATCATGCGGTCATTCTGATATATGGGTATGTGTACTGGCCTTCACTGTCTTCAAAATATTTTAAATATTATCAAATCAAAATATAATCAAATTAAGTCATGCCTAAATCACAACCCTAAAGCAAAGGAAACAATCTTGAAACCGGCAAATTGAGTTAAACACGTCAACTGTTACCATAAAAATGAAGCCAGGTGCTTATTGTATTGTAAACGGATTTAATTTTGCGTGTATTGATTATCGAGGTATATGAAATTAAGATAATTCCGTTGTTGTTAATATTCGTGTTTTTTTTTAAATATGCACTTTAACACAATAAGAATAATTTATTTTGTTCTTGGTATTAATTTTCGCGCAAAACAAACGACCACTAAAAAGGCCAACATGAGTACACCTTCATACTAAATACGTTTGCAGTATTTGTAAAGGTGATCACGATTAGTTTAATAGAATTTTGGGGAATATAATATTACATGTTAAAATACTAAAGGTTATATCATAGGTGTGCACATTATGTTACAAGTACTTTTACTTGATGAAGGAATTTTACACGTCTCGAATATAAATTACTAAAACAGTGTTATAACATCAGAAAGAACTTTGGATTTAAAATTGGTCTACGTGTTTTGTTAGTTTGTAGAAAAAATTAAATCACGTGACGCTGTTATATTTGTTATTGTGGTTCGCAGCTTTTTACAATATTAACCAAATTAATAACTGATGAGATTCGAACAAAAAATCTTTATTACATAAACTTGAAATATTTGCATTATCAATGTAATAATGAATAATTTAAAAGTTCGTATGTACTGTTAACTTGATTGCCAATATTCTAGTAAAGTAGTCGGGGAGGGGGTAATCCACGATAACAAAAATGTCTTCCTTTTTCGTTTGACTTTGTGTTTGCCAAAAAACTTTAATCATCATTTAGTTTATTCTCTAAATTAGTGTCTGAATCAACTTGATATTCCTAACCAAGTTAACTGGGGAGGTAATGTTTTCATTATTTTACTTTTTCAAAAATAATGGTCGTTGATAGTATATTACTTGAAATTAGATGAAACTTTTAACTGTCTTTACTTTTTACTTTTTAAATAATCAGATTTGTCTTCGATTGCCAGTTTAATTGCTTTGACGATTTTGTAAAATGGCTCTCAAGATCTATCGATTTGGAGGATAACTTCTTCCCATTTTTTCATTGAAATAAGAAATCCGAATTTGTGTCTAAAATCTTTACTCAAATTTAATTGGCATCATTCGAAATAACTCATGTTATTTCTGGTTCGTATTAAGTTTCTTTAATGCTCGAAAAATGGTCACTTTGATCTGGTTCGTTTTGTTTTTCTTTACAATTTATTATTACTCTCTGCTGTTGTTGTAACATCCACGATCATGGAACATTGTTTTTGTTGTATCTTTCTTTGCGTTTGATGTTTGTCATGGAACAGTATGTTCGTTTTTGAGTATGAATGGATTGAAGTGAACAATTGGTTTGCTTACGAAATACATAGTGATATATTAAAGTGGATAGAAACAGACATTTTGCTGTTTTATGTTAAGTAGAACTCCATATTATTATATTAATAATACACGTTTGAACTTAACAACACCAGCAGAAGAAATATTGATGTTAAAAGTCGTTATCTCGTACACAGGTCGCAGAAGTTATGCTGGCTAATAATTAAATGACGTGACGTCGTTATAAGTAGCAGAGTACATTGATAAATGCACATTTATTGTTAGAGCATGAATGGTTATCAGAAACATTAAAAAACGTTAAAAAAAGAAAACGAAGAGCACCATGTGACACGGGAAATGAGAATTTCAAATTGATGAACTAGTTGTGGTGTCAGTTGGAAAGTTGATGAACCAAAATCAGAAAGGGTCGAGTGTAACCTCTTGCAAACTTCGCATGGAAGACATTTCACCTGCTCAACAAACGATGTAAAAAGGGAATATATAATAAACAGAAAGATCAAAATATCATAGCACAGGGATACTAAGACTGTTGCAACATTACCTTTTGTGGGGTCTAAAAGGTTATGCTCGTATAACTTCAACAATTTTAACCTACTTTTATTACCTCGCATACTAGAGGAAACAAATAATAGTCATTAACAGAAATAACTGTTCCCTGGTAAAAACAAAATCAATTACCGGTTTTTCGAAACCTGACGATTTTCTTCATTATGACATTCGACTTTGCATTGGTTTCAAATCATCTAAAGATAAATTTTATAATACGGAATATCCCTTTACATCCTGTAAAAGATGAATGGTCGATGTCTTCAAACTGATTAACTCCAAAAATATTAATAGAATGCTTCTTTGCGACGGATGTAAAATGAACTTTGCTTTCAGCAGTGATACTTAATTGTATATAATCTATTTGATAAAATCACGCGTAACGACCACTGATCTATGAAATCATTATAAACCTCAAAATATAAACCAAAACCTTTCTAATGTAGCATATAACATTGCTTTTCAAATCATAGTCATAGACAAGGAAAAATAAAAAAGTAAAAATTACAAGAGTAAAGAATAACCATAGCCATATCAGTATATCATTTATTGTAAGTGGTGCTGATATGTATTACTCACACCCATGGCATAGAAATCCCTTGTTTTTACACATGTGTCGTTGCCTTGTCTCATCCTATTGTTGAAAAGTCTACACTCTGAATAGATGTTTTCTGTTACCCTAAAAGCTTTATATGAATTTTTAATGGATTAAGGTGTGAGAAAAAGAATCAATCGCTCCTTGTTATATGAGATAGTGAGTTTAGAAAAACCGATAGTTTATATTTTTACCTAGCCATTTTTGCAGTTTTATTGTTGTTTCCTGTTGTGTTGTTGTTGTTGTTGTTGTTGTTGTTGTTGTTGTTGTTGTTGTTGCTGTAGATATTGCAAAATATCAATGTTTCTCTTACCACATAATGAACCGATAGCTATCGTTTGCATCAATCCAACCAATACACAGAGATGACAACAAGATCTTCCAACCCTTGTGTGGCTTTAGTATGGACCCGCCATTTACCAGTTACAGTCAAAATGAAAGGATGGAGATACTAAAGTTAATGTTGTATATGTTTCATTCAGCTTCAAATAGAATAATGTAACTGAACCCCGTTTTAATAAAATACAAATTGTAGTGGGCAAATTTCGTTAATTAAGTAGCAAAAATCATTGCTTCAAAAATTCAAATGTTTTAATCTTTATTAAAATACAGGATAAATCTCAAATTACAATGACCTAGATACAATATGCTTTTGGCTTTTGCTAGTTACTTCTGTGAAGTTTGACCTTCCTCATAAATATTTGATCGATATCTACAGGTCGAACCTGTTTAATACTTCCCTCATCATAAATTACAAATAGACACAAGTTTGACACTCATAAATTTTTTCACATGATTTTTAGATGATGTTTCTAATAATAGTTTAGTTATTTATCAATGTGATCAACATTACATACTATGTTCTTGAAACACAATGTTCTGTCTTTGTGTAACAAATGAAACTTGGAAAAGGGTAATTGTTCAACTAAGTCACTATTATAAAATCTTCAGGTGTCACTGTATGATATGAACGGCATCCTTTTGTCTAAACACTCCTATGAGAAAGATGTTTTGTTGGATTTGATTTCAATATGTTTGGTAATGTCATCAAAATTGCATGTTACATGTATATCATAAAATGTTACATTAGTTTATGTTATTGTTAATTCATGTAATATTTGTGGCACCACTATGTAGTCTAATTTACACATGTAAAACATGAGACCCACTACAGGCAAAATCAAACGCAATTTCTTTAACCTAAATAAAAATTGGCCAAAGTACAATTTTTTCTAACAAATTATATACAGATACAAGATTAAGAGTGCAGTTGAAAATAAAATATATATCACTTGAATCCAAGTCGGCGTGTTCAACTTTGAAAGGTTTTCCTTTGCCTTTACTATAGACATTTAGATATATATTGATATGGTATTTGGTTCTTTTTTATTGTTAACTAACTACTCTGTCAACTTCTTCATTTGAATACATACAACATTTAACTTGCTGGTTTGTTTATGTTAAAAACAAATAATACAATAGGTGTAAAATGTAAACAATCTTGCATGCTTTAATACTAACGATGTTACGATGACAATTTCGTTAGATCACATTCTTTATTAGATTTTGGGAATCTTTAAAGAAAATAAAGGATATGAAAGAACATCGTGATACGTGCACATAATGTTTGCGATTGAAACATATATCACAATGTTATATAATAAATTCAAGTCCATTCATCAGATT
The DNA here is from genome assembly GCA_021292105.1 of Anadara kagoshimensis. NCBI lineage: Eukaryota > Metazoa > Mollusca > Bivalvia > Arcoida > Arcidae > Anadara > Anadara kagoshimensis. The sequence continues at coordinate 60,102,115 of CM037861.1, forward strand.
TTATATATTTTCTGTCGTAAAAAGGAAATTATGTTGTTTAAGCATAATATTGGTGTTAAATTGGGTATTGTCAAAACCAATGATGTATTTGTCTAGCCAAACATGATAAATATGTTAGAGTCAATAAATTTTATATAATATGAATTTATTTCATAACCTCCCCAGAAAAAGATAATCTATTTGACATCGGGGTATAAATAAATAAAAAAAATTAAACTCAAACTGCCAAAACGAGACACAAACTGGGACGGGTGAATTAATTTGTTACCTTATTGTAAGGCAAATAAGAATAGGAAATAAGATCTCGTTTGAACTGTTTATATCGGATTTGGTGGTTAAAATGACACCTAAATCGCCATTAAGGTTCACATTCCCTTTATGAATAAACTGATTTACGCGGCGCATCTGGTTGAGACAGTTAAAAAGATAATACGTTGTGTGTTAATTGTGTATTGAAAAACTGGCCAAAATTTATCTTTCTCTCTAAGTCAAAAATAGACCTTGGCTTCGATGAGAAAAATTAAAAATCAGCGTGGTCACTTTATCAGTACGTAGAACCATGCACTGACCCTGAAAACTACTATACTCCAGAAATTAAAAGTTTAACGTAGATAATAAAACAATTGTAGGTTTTACTTCCATCGCTACGTACATGTAGTTCTATAGACCAAACGAAAAATACAAATCACGGCCTTTAATTGTGGTCGGTATTTCTCTTTTTGGGGTCCATAGAAGCAGCAGTGGGCTAAACAAATCCATAATAGTATCCATAATATAGTTTAGAAGTTCAAAACTTTAAAACAATTATGTAGTTCTATGGATAACAAGGAAAATACCAATCACACGATAGTTTTCATCGGTATTTTTGGGTTCCTAGAACCATGAATTGACCTAACCTAAAAAAGAGTCTATAATTGTATACTATAATAGCACTAGCTAAATCAGTTGAGATAACATAATGTAAAGCTAGACATAAATGCATTGTTTATTGAACGATGAAATAATCAGAAAATTCAGCGTAGCATTTGAACTGTCTACTGATAAGAAAAGTGTAATCACTGAAGCACTCTTCTTGATAAGAATGTTATCTACAAAATCGTGTATAACGCAGACACGTTAAAAACCTACTTTCTACAAAAAAATCATTACAATTCACAGTCGGTTTGTTTTCCCTAGACTATTTCTTACAAGTGATCTAGAACTATCTCATCTGTCCTGTTATATCTACATCAAACCGTTAAAATAAATCTACTTTTAAGTTCATATTGATTAAGGTACACTTAGACCATAGTTGTTGGCGTCCAATAATCCCATCAATGTTTGCTTCTAAAATTGATGTTCTTTTGTTCGGTTAGAATGCAATCAGTATATTTGACTTTGAATACATGGCATCATTTCAATCTAATTTGTCACTTGTAACTGTAACCTTTCCAAACAACTTATTCTGCAGTGGGTCCAAACAGTTTGGTAAAAGTCAATGTCTATAAGAAGAGCGTAGTAAATTCATGGTGTTTAAAACACTATAAATTCAATATAGAAACCTACATGCGCTATTTGTGCCAAAGTATGAACAATAATGATCTCGTTTTACCGCGTGTTTAACTTAATTAGCCAGATTTCAAAGGTTTTACTTTGGGTTTGGGATAATGATTTGAACATGGACAGGTGTGTTTGTTTTTGATTTACCCATTCAGTATAAAAGCTTTTAAATAACACTGCGTGGTATAATATTAAGTTTCCTTAATTTTATAACTTACTTGTATAGCTGGATATTTTCTAATTTTCACCAACATGATAATAAGGCTTGTCTGTTAATCATCTGTTTCTCACGCATGTGCATATCATGATTTTCATTTGAAACAGTTGTTCTGACTTTATGTACTTTAACCACGTCTGTTATTTTTTTTAACAATAGGGTGGCACATGTTTTATTAAGAAACATTAAATTTAAGCAAAAGAAGGAAATTTGAAGTAAACCATACAGCATTAAAAATCATTTCGAAAACTTATGCCTGTAACGTCATCATTTGTCAAACATATTCAACCAAGAACGGGATGTAACGCATTTTGAGATGTTTTAGTCATTTTGGTCAAATCGATGATAGATATACTTTTATGAACTTACCCGTTGTCTGATCTTTTAAAAAATTAAAAGCTGAAATATAAGTATATCTAGGGCAATCCTGAACAAAGAGACATCAAATTTATCAACAATACTGTGATAATGGCCATACAACTTTTTGAGGACTTTGATAGGCATAGGCTTGCGATATTCCTGGGTCAACAATTTTTTCCAAGCAGCTTGCTTCTTTGTACAAAGTCCGCGTAGTGGGGATAAGCTCTACCATAGCGTATTAGTTGGGGAAGAAATACATCATAAGCAGGAGAAGCAGGTTTATTGCTGTATAGAAAAGGAATGTTGACAGTAGAAAAATTGAAGTCATCACTTTTGTCATAAAGCTTCAAATCAAGCCATTCATGGGCCTCGTAACCGAGGTATAGGTATTAGTGTGAAGCAGAAGGTGATAAATCAGATGTATCTTTAATGTTAAGCTCACTAGGAAAAAAGGCATTCACATAGTCTTCAAATTAAGGATTGTTAAGAGACAGTACGTCATCTATATATCTGTATGTGGAGTTAAATGATTTGGCGACAGTCTTCTCTCCAGATTATCAAGGTTCTGCATAAGTCCTGCTTCATAAGATTAAAGAAATAAACCAGCAATCAATGATGCACAGTTTTAACCCATCGCTATACCGATTGTTTGCTGGAAAATTATATTTTTAAATACAACAAATATGTTATCTATCAAAAACCCCATCATTTTGTTAATGGTATCTTCAATATATTATTGTTTGAAATCCGTATGATGCTTTTGTAAAAGAGTGAATAATTTCTTGAAGACGTTCTTTCAATTTAGAATGAGGGATAGTGGTGTATAGTGTAGAAAAATCAAATGTTTTAAACTTTTTACACGAGATAAAGTATAAGAAGCAAGATGTTCAATTAATTTTTAGAGGTTTTAATAATCCACATTTGGTTGATGCCAGATGTAGAATAGACGTTGGTTGAATACGGTTGTAGAAGTTTGTAATGAAAACTCATGGACTTGGAAACAGCTAACGCAACAGAACGGTTCACAAGATAATAAAGGACAAACAAATGTTTAAATCTATAAACACAAAAATATCCCGTAACATATATACTGATTTATTTAGTAATGTGTTTACCACAACCCAATTTAGCATCATTGAATACGAGTAAGGATTTTACATAGGCCATAGACCTTGTGTTTTTGTTTATCGAAGAAACAGGAAGCATTACAGCTATTATGATTATATGAATCCATCAATTGATGATTCCAATAAGTAAGATAGTGCAATTTCTTTAAGGTATGAACCCTAGAGTTTGGCTTAGTATCAATTTCTCAATTTCAGTTACATCAAGTTCAGTGACTACACTTACAATCCGTCGTAACCATCTCTGTTCCATCTGTTACGGAAATGTTTATGACAATTAGAACACAAACATGATACAATATCTCCCAATTTCCGTTGGTTAGAGGATTAAATAATTCAGGTCATTATCCTTAAACCAAATATTATATGTCTTGGATAGTTTATTGAACAACAATATTGATATGAAAATAAGTTTTGACAAATACCAATGTAAAATCCAAAACCCTTTTATAATAGTGCCATCCTTTTTTTGTTTATATAGGAATGAAGTTATTTTTTCTTTTTGTTATAGAAGTATGAAAGAATTGGGCATTTTACACATTGAATAATTGGGGTAGCGAATTATGTTACGTGTACAATATCCAATTCTTTCATACTTCCATAACAAAAAGAAAACTTAGCTTTATTTCTTATCATAAAATTTAAAGAATTTTTTCATCAACAAATCAACAATATAAATAACAATATAGCTGTAAAAAGTAAACAATAGCATCGCTATGACGTAGACATCCAAATGCCCCTGTGCGTCATTCATTATAAGATGACGTCATTGAGCTAATTCATTCAGGCAAACGTAACAGAAAAATATGACCAATTAAAATGCTTGAAACAAAGTTGAATTGAAATATTAGGCAGTAATGCGTGTATGCGTTTAAAAGTTTTATAGTGGACTCCTGCGACAACTCGCATAACAAATATAAGAAGTTGTAAAACTTAAACGCGTGTACGCCACATTTAACAGAAATGATGCAAATAGAAATAAAAGTTTGTGTCTGACATGAACTTGGGAACAGCAAATACAAAGAACATGACAAATAATAAAACATAAACAATTGTCTGAACCAATTTAACAAGGTAATTGAATACCTATTTTTAAGGATTTTACATAGATATTGGTTTTATGATGATCGACAGTATAATAGCAAGGCAACTTTAAATGTCAATAAAAGAAGGATTAAAATGAGTCAAACAGTGCATTTGTTTTAAGGTAAGAATCTTAGAGTTTTGCTAAGTATCAGATTCTCATTTTAACTTACATCAAGTTCAGTGACCCCACTTACAATCTGTCGCAATCTTCTTTGTTCCATCTGTTGCGAAATTGTTTATGACAATCATTTCACAAACATGATACAATTCTCTCACTTTCCATTGGTTAAAGCTAGTCTGTGGAAAAATCTAGGTCACTTTTCAAACAGACAATTGCATATCATGAATGTATTTATTAAAAGACAGTGTTTAGGTTTTTTTGGGTACTTATTATTTTTTTTAATTAATATGATGTATATGTTTACAAGCTTATCCTAGATTTTTTTTACGTCAAATATTTTTCTTTCATTCCTAATTTTAATTTCACATGTGGAGAGTGTACTTAGCGAAATGAGGGATAGCAGGTGCTTACCCTTACAAATTAATCACTAAGCCTCGCTTCCTTGGTTGGGAGTTCATGTCTTGAACTAAATGATCCAACACTCAACGTTTTTACATTGCTTGATTTGACCATAAACCGGTATGTTGTTTTTAATAATCGCTGTTGCATAATTATATATCCATTGGTTTGTAATCGAAAACCCATTTGAACGGTTTTGCATAGATCTTGAGTTTAAGATGGTATACATTACGTAGGATGTAGCCAACTTTTAATTCAATAATCGAAGGATTTAAATACGTCAGAAAGTGTATTTGTTTTAAGGTATGAACCCTAGAGTTTTCCTAAGTATCAGATTATCATTTTAACTTACATCAAGTTCGGTGACCTCACTTACTATCTGTCGCAATCATGTTTGTTTCATCTGTTGCAAAAATGCTAATGACAATCATTTCAAAAACATGATACAAAATTCCCCACTATCTATCGCCTAGTTAGTGCAAAATTAAGGTCACTCTTCAACCTGACAATTGTATATCTTATATTTATTTACTAAACTACAGTGTCGATGTTTAAATAATGTTTTTATTATTAATAATATTTAAAGTAATATGATGTATATGTTTTCAAGATTATCCTGAAAATTTTTAACGTCAAATATTTCTATTTTCTTGAACAAAAATGTGTATGGGTGCTTACCCTTCCGAATCGCACGGCTTTATTTCCTTGGTGGAAGTTCATATCTTTAACTAAATTGTCCAACTCTTTTTTTACTTTGCTTTTTGGATTGTGATTTGAGCATAAGCCGGCATATGATCATTGGTTGTAACCGATAACTCATTTGAAGGATTTACATAGACCTTGGGTTTAAGATGATCGACAGATAGGATGTGGAAAAGTTTTGGTTTCATAATTTTAATCCAATCACTACTGATGAGGACTTGTATTCCGAAACGGCCGTTTAGTGCTGTAAAATGAAGACTGGTATAATATGTAATGTAAACACATTTTAATGTCAATAATAAAAATTTAAATAAGTCAGACAGTGCATTTGTTTTAAGTTTCTCAATTTCAGTTACATTACGTTCAGTGAACCCACTTGCAATATGTCAACAAAACATTTGTTTCAGTTGTTATGGAAATGTATATGACAATTATTATACAAACATGATGCAATATCTCTCAATTTCCATCGTCCATTTGGTGGAAAGTTTTAAGTCAGTTTATCTACTAGTATGCCATATAGAATAGAAGTATTTACTTAACGATAATGTTGATGTTTAAATAATGTTTTGATATTTTTTTAATTAATATAATGTATATGTAAACAACATTACCCTGGATATTTTTGACGTCCAATTTTAATTTCACATTGGAGGGTGTAACTAGGGGTGCTTACACTTCCAAATTAGCAGGCCTGACTTCCCAAATGGAAGTGCCTGTCTTTAACTCAATTGTCTAACACTGATTTTTTTTTACTTTGCTAGTTGGATTATAATTTGACCCTTAATCGGTTTGTTGTTTTTAATTACCACTGTTGCATATTTATATCATCATTGGTATGTAATCGATAACCCATTTAAAGGGTTTTACATAAAGCTTGTGTTAAAGATGATCGACAGATTGGACGCAGGAAAGCCATAATGTCAACAACAAACAAATTTAAATATGACATATGATGTATTTGGTTTTTTATGGTAAAAACTTTATAATTAAGATCAGTATCACATGCAATTTAGCTGCAACTTAATGTATTAGTGATTCTTAGAGAAAAAACCGATGTGAACAGGTACTTGAGTACTTAAACGGTATTGCAGATTCGCGTCTCAAAAACTCCATAATTTCGAATCTATAAGGACGGTATGTCTCAGAACTTTCAAGTTTTTTTGTATACTTTTTATTCTGAACTCTTTAAGCGAGTGCTTATTTACTAAATTAGAATAAATTAGAATTTTCAAATGCAAAACTTGTCAATAGCCAGCGCAGCCAAGAACATGACAAAATACATGTCAAAGATAAAATAACAAAACAAATGCATATTGAAACCAAAGCCTTGGTCACCAGATTAAAAACATGTTATTCGCACTACGAAGGTCATGTCGTTTAGTTAAAAAAAAATTTTCCCACGCTGTTTCTCATTTTCTACACATCTACTGTAAATGTAAGGTTAATATCTTTGTATATACTGTAAAGGGGAAATTTTCGCGAGGGAAAACATTTCGTTTAATACGAGCTAACGAAATTACCGCGAAATTTTTACCCACGCGAAAATGACAACTATACAGGTTTATATATCATAATATACAAAATACATGTTAGATTACAGAAATCGCGAAATTTTCACCAAGCGAAAATAATCCCCTTTACATTATTTTGTTTCTAATTTTGATGCCTTGCCTTTTTTTAAACTTTGAACAATTTTAATGTCTTATCTTTTCTGGTAAAAATTCAACAAATTTTCCCTTGTACTCTTAACTCACCACACTACACAATATAATTTTTCTTCTAAATTTCCAATCCCTGCAGACGTCTAAACAATTTCCGTTCCTAAATTACGACAAAATAATTTGTCCATTTCCGTTTCGATATTAATTACAAATTGTGTTAAAATAATCCGCCTCGTTTTCTTGTTAATTCAATTTGCGATATTCCAGATGAGACTTCAATATAACGCGCGCTGTACTCAATAATCTAGTTTTCTTTTCTGTAATAATGTCGTCGCGTCAGAAAAATAATCCCTTAGCCGATGTCATTTGTTGATAATTTACTTAATGCCTAAGGCATTTTGCAATTACGTTAATTCGAAATCATCAAATTGGTGGTGATAATGAAGGCAGAATAGAAGAGACTTAGATTTAGACCTAATTATAATAGATATAATGCTATAGCGAAGATATTTCTAACGTTGCTTTTTGATATTCCTTCGTTTGTTAGAGGAGTAGTATCTATGTAGGGATAACTATTTTGCTGATCACAAGTGTCTGTAGAAATATTTTAAAAAAGTGCCTTAGGTGTATATATTTGGCATCCCCCGAAAGATCTTAAAGCGTTAAAAACTATTTTGTCATCCAGTGTCCCTTTTTGACAAAAAAGTAAAAATTAAACTTCAGCTTCAAAAAAGAAACTTAATTTATTTCACAAATTGGCCCAAACACTACCGATTGTGTTCTGAAACAATCGGGCTAGTGCTGTATAATTAAATTTGGTAAAATTTGTAATTTAATTAATTTTTTTTTTGTTAAATTCATGAAAACATAGCAAATCCAAAATAAATATATTGTTGATGATAGGGCCTAATTACCTTGTTTCTGTATGTTTTAAATAGCTTCAGGTATTCCATTGTTATCGCCTATCATCTGTATATATTTGTTTCATAGATACTAACAACTATCAAGGACAGACTCTGTTTTAATATGTTTTTATGTGTAAACATCTCGGATTTCTTCAATTAAGATTGATAAAAGTGAAGGAGTCATTTGCTTTTCTTAACATTACCATCCAAAAATAACTATGCCAATTAATAAATATTTGCTCTATGATTAATTTTTATAATAATATCAAATTACATTCATAGAAATGAAATGTCTAATGATCTAAGTGCATGCGACAAAACAATATTTGTGGAATGTTTTTGTGGAAAACAAAATTAAACCAAACATACTTATTCATGTCTAATTACAATATTGTTGTCCCTTTTCAGTAGCTTCAGATAAAATAATCCACAAAGTACTATTCCACTGGTATGACTTGTTGTTTGTCCATATATAGATGCTACCAATTATGAAGGACACGATGAAATTGTATTTTTGCTTTTTATGTATAAACATATCCGATTCCATCCAATTATGATTCAAAATGACAAGGAAAGGTGTCATTGACTTTTCTGTACAATACCATTCATAAATAACTATACAGATTTATTTATTTTGCCTTCTATCGTTCCAGGGAACTTAGATAGTCGCTTTTTTGTCAATTAACATTTTATGTTTAATGATTTATATTCAATGTTATACGTATTGAATCTAAAATATAAAAGCCTAATTAAATATAAAAAAGGAGTGTTCTACAGCCCACTGGATTTGCTCTACATACGGAAAATTAGTTATTTTTCAAACACTGCACATATGCCCTCTCGTTATCCTTGCCTCGTATGCAAAGTTAGAGCATTGCATGAAGGGTAATTGTTATACATATACAAGAGTATGAGTAAAACCCGAACGGCACACCTGAAAGACAACCTAGTTCTTATTCGTGTGATAATAATGAGTATGCAGGTCAACCAGGTGGGATGTACACCTATCTAAGGTACATTTAGGTATATATACAACACATTGGTTTTTCTCTGTTATGAAAGACGACAAAAGTTTCGGTATATACCTGTTTTGTAATTCAAGTTTAAGTCAGCAAACCTCATAGTTTTGGTAGGTAATATGATTTTATTTACAGGAATATCAAAATAAGTACCAATATTACAATAATTGATTTTATATTAAAGATAAATCGACTATCTAAGTTACCTGGAACATTAGTAGGTTAAAATTATAATAATAATATCATATTTTAATCAAAGAACTCAGATATTGAGGATCATTGATTAATGATCTAAATGTAGGCGGCGAAAAATATCCTTGGATTTAAAGAAATCAAAAACAAGCCTAATTACAATATCGTTGTCCCTTTTCAGTAGCTTCAGTTATCCACTTGGTACTTTACCACTGGTATCACCTGCTGTATGTATTTCATTAATAGATGCTGATAATTATCAAGGTTAAATCAGATATATAAGTGTAAACATCAATTGTGATTAATTATGAAAGGGAAATGCGTCATCGACTTTTTTTATACATTTCCATCCATAGTTTATTAATATTTTCGCTAAAACTTAAATATTGCATTGAATGAAGATTGCTGCTTTATCATCTAAATGTATGCGACAAAACAATATTAGAATGTTTTGAAATTAAGGTAAATAAAAACCAACATACTTTTACATGTCTCATTACAATATTGTTGTTCAATATACACTATTTACTAACATATACTTAACTGTTTTCGTTTACATGAGTAAACATCTCTGATTTCATTCAATTATGATTCAATATTGAAATCGTAAGTTAAATATTTACATGTAAATATAAACAACAAAGTTGTTTTTCTTTAACAACAAATCCTTGGAATGTTTTGAACTTTGGATAAGATAAAAACATGTGATAAAAACACATTTGATCGGAAAATTTCAGCTTGAGCTTAATGATGTGTTTCATCATTTCAGTTCTTGAAGTATAACATCCTGTAATGCTACGAGAACGAGTGCCGCCATTCGTTAAAAAACGCCTAGGTAAACTCTCTACATGTGTTTTGCAAAATTAAAAAATGATATCTTTAGACGTTTTTCCGGTTTGACGAAGAAGCCGTGAAGACAGTTAAGAAGTAGGTAAATGGAAAAGACTGATTTTATTCAACTCTTGCAGATGACACTTGAACACCGTTGGTCTTAGTACATCACACAAGACGGCAATTACATAGAAAAAGAAGATGTGGATCTCAAACGGAAAAACTGGACTAGTTTCTTATTGACTCGCCCTCGTATGGCACGTTTTAAACATGTAGCAAAATTTATAGATGACATTATATGTATTCCTGCAAGTGCCAGAAAAAACAACAAAATACATAACATTGTTTTATAATCAAGCTCTTTGTTCTTTTACAATGTCTTGAATGTGTGGTTTTATATGCATTACCGTTAGCAATATAATTTTAATTCAAACATAAAAATATAAATATTTTTATTTAAAATGTCAGTACAGATTTTTAGAAAAAGCCCAAACAAATACACTTGTCACATCCAAACTCAATAAAAAGTAATTGAAGACGAATCATATAAACATGTTACATGTTTGTAATACCTGAGAGTAGAAAAAATAAGTCAGTATTCATAAACAATGTATGTAAAAGGTCATTTTTTTCAAAAGAATACCTTAAGTTTCCTTAAGAAAATCCGTAAAATATTGATTATTTATAAAATTATATCTCTTTCGGTAAACCCAAAAAGACTATTGTTTAAAATATGCCTGTATTGATTAATGTTCGAATGGAAATGTAAATCTCTGTATACATCACTGGATATTTTAAGTCGCTGTTTTTAAGCCTTTAATGGGTAATATTCAATACCTTTGTGATTTCAATCAACTTCAAACATATAAATAGTATTCATAATCTCCACAATTCTATGAATTCACGCTTCTTTTCAATAGTATACGTAAATTCAAAACTCTGAATATCTAAACTTCAACGAGCGATTAATTAATTGTGTTTTTGATTTAAAATGAAAGTCATTTCGATGTCCATATTAATTTGCACGTAGGAGTGAATGGTTACGCAGTGTGTTAATCTAATACACCATCTTCCAACCAAAATAATTAAAATAACACAGCCAAAGCCTAAAACGTATATACATGAGCTACGCAAAGAGGTATTATTTTCCAGTTTTATTTCAAATGTGCATTTTGATGTTTAAATTTTGTAAAGAATATTAGATATCTCATATTGACCAACCAGATGCATATATCTGATCAAATTAAGAACAGTGATTTTTGTTTAAAATTTCAATCAAACACAAACATATCAGTACACGTTTAAGCCACAATACAAAAGTAAAACAAAAATCACAAATTAAATCCTAGTTTATAAATTAAAGTTTGCCAGGTGTTCTGGAATAGTAATCACCAAAAAAACCAAACATAACAGTCGACGTCCAATCACAATCCAAAAGCAAAATAAAAACGTTTAAACTGACAAGTTAAACAAGTGAACTTTCATCAAGTACACGAGGCCATGTGCTCCGGAAGGGTAAGCACCTCCAGCTGTTTAGCTAGTTACATCCACCACATGTGAAATCAAAACAGAGAATGAAAGGAACATGGAACTGTAGGTAGTCTAATATATCCAATGTGATTAATTATTTGGAGACCTAAAAAAAATGATAGCCTTCTATCTTATAAGTAATAATCTTTAACTGAAAATGTATAAGTAAGCATTATATAGACATTCCATCATCATTAATGGAATACTGTTAAATTTTAAACAAAATTAAGTTCATATTTTGTTTGTAGTTTGCACTTCATTCGTATTGTGTAAATACATATCTCTATAACCCCCAGTCTCATTGTGTGGATACAGTGTGTAGACACAGATTTAACATTAAAAAAGGTTGATTAATTTACCTTCAAGATATGACATTATTTTATTTACTTAACTGTATCTAGTTGATAGAGTGTTTAATTCAATTCATCATGATCCTAGTTTGGTGTTTATTCAGGGCAAGAGAACAATTTACACAATGAATATCAACTAGAGGAAAGATCACTTTAGAAAAGAAAATATATCAATTCTTTTGATTTATGAAAAGCTTTTATTTTGGGATAAATTAATTTGAACTATAATGTAAAATATATTTGATAAATATGCTTGTAGACAATCGACTGTATTTTAATCAATTCAGTGTCTTTTTATGTTTCTTTTTTAGTTTGGTTTTGAATGTTAGAAAAATACTGAACATACAGCAAAACAGCGATATATATGTATAGTTAACGTTTGTCAACGTACGGCAAAATATATATATATATATATATATATATATATATATATATATATATATATATATATATATAGTTAACGTTTTTGAAAATATTGATTCTTAGTCATATCTTTTATTTCAAGATGGATTCACTTTGGCCCTTTTATTTATTTTTATTTTATTTCAAGATCTTGAAAAAGTTTTGGATTGGATTTTCACAATTACAATTTTGGTCCGAGGACTACTGATGAAGAACTTTATTTCGGAAAGGCCGTACGCGCGTCTACTGGTGCAAAATTTAAATTTGTACAGTAAAATATCGATTCTACTCTTGTGAGATAGCTTTTATAAAATGTTCAAGTTGGAACATTCGTCATAATTCGGTCATTCTCAGAGCTACTTCGTTTACATGTGCATTGGGGTTGTTGTCATAAAACATTCGATTTAGTAATTCGCAAAGTTGATTTATTCGTATTTTAGTATAATTTTAGTAGAAATAAATACAAACATACCGATCAATGTCCAAATCATAATACCAAAGTCAAGTAAAATCTTTGAAACTGACAATTCAGGTTAGACACATGAATTTCCACCAGGGAAGTGAGGCCGGATGTTCCGGAAGGGTAAGCAACTTCTGTTTAGCTTGCTACAGTAGTCATTTGTAAAATCAAAATTGAGAATAAAAGCATACATCATACTTTTCGAAGGCTTTGATCAACCTAGGTTTGCAATACACTGCGTCAGCATTTTAGTTGTAAGCAGCTTGCTCCGTTGGTAAGCAGTTCCCGTAGTTGGTAAAGGAGCACATATATTCATATACGTTTAAACTGCACACATTAAATGCGTATACTGTTCAGTGAAGTGTACCATCATGGTCAGATTGTTTTGTTGCGTGTGTGTGTGTGTGTGTGTGTGTGTGTGTGTGTGTGTGTGTGTTTATTTTATCATTGTAACTACTGTTTTAGCCATTTCCATGTATTAGTCATCCGCATTCAGTTTTTTAATGTTTTGGTATAAACACTCATTGTAGTTAAAGATAAGAACTAGTTAATCATAGTTCCATGTTACCTTTATTCTCAATAAAGATTACACACGTGTTGAATGCAGCTACCTAAAACAGCCAGCCTCACTTCACTGACGGAGGTCCCGTGTTAAACTTTAGCCAGATTTTTACAGTTTGTTTTTATTTTTACTTATTTTTAACATGACTCAGCATGTTTGTTTATGATAAGTAGTTTTTAATGCTTTTTCCTAGATGGAAAATACCTAGAAACAAAATCAAATTTTGTTTAAATAAGGAATCAATATTTTCGAATACAGTGAAAACGTATATATCTGTGCGATGGTTTATCACCGAAGAAACAGAAATTGTTATAAATATGTGTTACTATATAACGTCAGACATAAGGCTTATTTAAACAAAAACTCTTTGAATTAATTGCGATATATAGACTGGTGTTTTTGATAATAAAAACGTTCTAGAGTATATTTCATCGTTTTTCTTATTAAAACATATAAATGGTATTATTTTATTACATATTACACCAGATTTTATTTACAGTACTAGGCGTCTTTTTTTGGAATGCAATTCCTCATCGGTAGACTAGTGCTTGGACTAAAATTCTATGTTGAAAAGACACCTAAACAATCGAAATATTGCCGTCATCTCAGTATTGTTGATATGTCTCTTTGTCACCCTTCAAAGAAATATCTCGCATAGCGATTGGTTAACTTGCCGGGGTACATGGAACTATGTTCGGAAATCTGCCGGGGTACATGAACGCACGTGACGTTTAGCGGTAAAAGGGGAGTAACTCGTACATCGCTGACGTCTAGTTACAGTAAACAAACATGGCGAGAACGTACGCAAGTCACACAAAATACGAAATGGAAATTAAAAAGATCCAACTGGTTACGCTTTGAAGGGTGACAAAAACGTTATACAGGGCTTTGGCAGTGCGGCTCAGGGTACATAAATCTTTGACGGGGTACATGGGGCCGTGTAACCTGCCAAAGCCCTGTATAACTTATAATGTCCAGGATTGCTCTGGATATATTTGACGTTCCATATTTCCATGTCCCTTTCACACAATTTTGATTACACGCGTGTCGGGAATAGCTACATAAACAGGAGGTATTTTCCCTTCTGGAGCACCCGGCCTCACTTCCCTTGTGGAAGTTCACGTGTCTAATTTGACTTGTCAGTTCCAAAGTTTTTACTTTGGTTCTGGATTCTGATCCGGACATGGATAAGTATGTTTGTTTTTGATTACCAAATTTAGCTAAGGTAATATTTTGCATTAGGGAGTATACTTTAGTTTTCAAGAAATTTAACTAAAAGTCTAAATCATAAAAAAAATGAGGCGTAGATTTTACTTCTCTAAAAGTCTTTGATGTTTAATATTTTGTTATCTGGAATAAACAACACATACAGGATAATGATGAATCTACGTATACAAATGACACACATGCTTCAATAAAATAAATGTATTGCTTCTTTATTGATCAAACATATCACTCCAACTTCAAATCACAATGCACAAAAAGAAAGTAAAAACTCTGATTTCCAACCAATGCTCAAATCACTTTGCAAAAAAGAAAAGAAAGTAAAACCTTTGAAAGAGAAATGAGGCCAGGTGCTCCGGAAGGGCAAGTCACTCATATTTGCTAGCTACATCTGCCATGTGTATAATCGTAATTGACAATGAAAGGAACGCAAAAGAGAACAATGAAACCAATGCTGAATCTTTGTCTACATCTTAAATACAAAAAAGATATTGATTTATATTTCTAATGTTTTTAATCGAAAACAAACTTGCAAATCGATGTCCGAATCACAATCCAGAAGCAAATTCAAAACTTTGGAACTGACAATTTGGGTAAGACACGTGAACTTTCACCAGGGAAGTGAGGCCGGGTGCTTCAGAAGGGTTAGCACCTCCTGTTTAGCTAGCTACAACCGCCACGTGTTAATCAAAATTGTGTGAAAGGAACATGGAACTATGGGACGTCAAATATATCCAGGGTAATACTGGACACAGGATTTAGGTATTACATGTATGTGCATATGTATCACAAAGTGCTGAATTGAGGATAGACAACACGCGACAGAAAATGCTGTAGGACCATTAAATGAATAGATAAAGGAAAGCATAAAATTTGCAGAACACTTAATTGGCTATCTACTGCGTCCCTTTTCTGCGTATCAACTGCCTTTTGTACAAATAATTCATCAAACTGGGCAGTAAGTACATCTGTAAGGGGGTGTTTGATTTGTAAGACAATACATGGTGATTTTGACCGGAAAATTCGCAAGAGGTAGTAAAAGTTTTCATACAGCAATTTTCAAGTTCTCAATAGAATTTTAATAGAAAAACTTAATGTAGAAATTATTATCTGTACAACCTTCAATGTTAGCTGCTTGTTTCTATGGCCTGAAAAAGCTGAAGGATAAGAATAGTATCGAACGTCTGAAATTGTGGAAGAAAATATTGACTAACTGTTGAATTGGAGAACTAAGCAAGTTAGACTTGCAGAACTGCACTACGGATCTGCATTACGAAGCATTAACCAGATACTCGGGCTCAAGGATAAAATTGGTTTAAATTCGGTATCCGGTTTAAAAGTACTATTTGTGTGTGGGGTGGGGGTGGGGTGGTGGGTCTGATTAGTTTAAAGGGACTGTTTCAAAGAATTAAGACCATAGCTTAACAACTAGTTGTGTTACTGCCCCTGTATGTATATAAACGTACAAGGTCACAACCAACTTTTAAGAACATCTCATCCAAGTAATCTAATTTTCATACAATTTTAAGTTAACCAATTCACATGTGCAATTACGCGAAAAAAAACTATAATTACATTTTACATATCAAGGGTATTAAAATTAAATATAAATGGTAGACTTAACACCCATGAAATAATATCTACAATTGCTTTATAAGTTTGACTCGTATTTTTAATATAAAACACTTTCCCAAAGATCTGCGCTTCTCTTGACATTTAATCGAAGTGTGTAGGTTTTTTAATTAGAATTTTATCTATTAGTGGTTGGATATTTCAAATAATTCAATTTTATAGGGATTAAAATAAATTAGCATATCTCTATTTTACATTCTATATTTAAAATCGATAATGCGTAGAAAGATATAACTTTTTGCAAAACAATTAAATTATAAATTCTGATTCTGGATTTTAGGATTTTTTCCAGTGACAATAACTATACAAGGTTAAATCATCTTCTATAAAATGAAGAATAAAAACATCGCAGTCTTTTACCTAAAGTTGGTAGAAGATGAATTTTCACTCAATTAATCGTATTTTATTTTAAGTACAGTCAAACCTGTCAATAAAGGCCACCCAAGGGAACCAGTAAAAGTGGCCCTTATGGACAGGTGGCCTTTATAAACAGGTTAAAGTAATATGAATAAAGAACAATTGAAATAAATTTTGTTGGCCCTTATATAGAAGTGGACTTTAAGTCAGGTTCGATTGCATTTTAATACAGCGTTATATGGCATTCATTAAAATATATATCTATAACAGTGCTATGTCTGTAATCAAGAGGTATCCATGATATAATTTACATCCAACACTTCCATGTTACTTATCATTCACAATTTTGATTTCAGTCGAGGCAGATGTTCATTTAGTTAACTAGCTATATATAGACAGGAGGTTCGTGTCCTCCTGGAGTATCCAGTGTCATTCTCCTGGTGTTCAAATGTCGATTTACGTTTCATAGTCTTAACTTTCCTTTTTGGAATTGTGATTTGAATATGAACCAGAACGTTTGTGATTGATTGTTGTGATAGAGGAACAACTGTAGAATTATGGGCTATATTGTACCGTATATAATACCAAAATGCCCCGATGTTAATGCAAACGCCTCGTAAAAATTAAATAGTCCAGTCAATTTACAGTTAGACAGACCTCAAACTAATTGTAACAGAAAATAAATCCAATTCCCACTGAATTTAAATCTAGTTTTTTTATTGTGAATAATAACATCTTTTCTGAAAACAATCGCATGAAAATATTTTCTGTTGCAATTACTTTATATTCTGACCATTTTTTTCAAAGATTGACTGGACTAGCACGACGTATTGAAAATTCGAACTATTACAAATTATTACCTTCTTACTTTATTAATAAGGACATGAATTTGTATGTTTGTTTTGATTATTTGAAGATTATGTGCATTGCAGTACACCTGTGTATTTGGTTTTGTTTAAATATTATTTGTGTATTTAATATATTCAAGATAAATTACACTGAAGTAAATTTTCCATAAACGGTTAACTTTAAAGATTAAACATGTCAACATGATTATTAAGTCTAGATCAAGTAATATTTAAAGAGGAATAACTGTTGGTGTACTTTACAAAAGAGTTGGATGGAGTAATTATATTCAACAAATCAGTCATTTTTCACTTATTTTGAGATGGTCGGTTTTCGGATAGTGAAACTAAAGGGAGTAGTTTGTGAAAAACAACTACCTTCGTTAAGTGAACAGTAGCTTTTTCCAACAAGGATCTGCCCTAGTGTTTGAGGGAATCGAATATTAGCAGAGAGGCGATCTGACCGAAAGTGCGAGCTTTAGACACATTCAGGCCCCTTACCTTTTGTAAAAAAAAATACAAATGTTATAGATAAATCACATGAACTTGGCAATGTAATTGACTTGATCACACTGCAAAGGTAAACATTTCTGATACTTCACCAATAGCTGGTGATGTCTCGATTTGGCGAAATATTCTTGACTGGTACGTAAAACTCGATCCAAACAACCATTTTAAATTAAGTAAATTTAACGTTCTTAAATCAATGCCAATACGACGTACTGACAGTTTATGTAAGCACAATAAAAATGACACTAATCTCTTCACTGTCTACGTCAACGGGCAACTTTTAATGGTAAAATGATTTGTTGTTTGGCTGAAAACATCAATTCTTTAGGGAAATAAATGGAAAACTAAACAGCGGAAAATGATAAAACGAAAAATAAGTTCTTCCGAATCCGTTGATCATCTGACAAATTGCACAAAACCTAGACGATTCTATCCAAACTTATTTTCATCGCCATTCATCATTTGGAATATCTATATAGGCATCAACAAGAATTGACGTTTAATTCTAAAATATTAATTTTTCTAAATACCATCATATATACAACACAGACATCTCTGATATTTAGTACTGCGCTAACGAAAAGAAGCGAAACCGCGGCTGTCGAGTTGCAGAGATATGGATGGCAGGTGGCTGAAAAAAACTTTTGCAAGCTGCTGAAAAACTGTCGAGGTATAGGTACCCACGGACCAAGAATAGCTGTTCATTCGGCTTAAAATCGTTACCTTAGTGTTAAACTTTCCAAAGGCCTGTACAACGTACTGTAGCAACGGGTTAATAATCTGTTTCATAATACTCGGGACATTAATGGCATAACGGTTCCTGGGGTATGTTAGAGGTGACGATTGATTGCGTTTAAAAAATCAAAATAAATAAGTGAAATTTCGTTTTAACTCTCCTATGTCAAATCAGTTTAGAAATGCAACTAATAAACATTTTAAAGGACAATCAGATTTAATTCTAGTAATGTAGTAATCAGAGACTCGAAATTTGGTGAAATGTATGCATAGAATATCTTCTTACACACGAGTATAAAAGTTCATTTTACATAACAGAAACAAGTTATAACTGAAATTGGATCCCCCAAACAAAACCCAACTTGCAAATCCATATTTTCTAAACCAAGTGCTGATCAGAATACAAATAGCCAATAGCAAATATGCTCCACCGAAAAGTTTATTGTTCCTATGATGAATTCATAAAGATCTATTGAATAATTTTCGAGAAAAAGTGGCAGAAAAAATGTTAGTTGAAGAAATGGATTTAACACTATGTGTACCTACTACTTGTTTAGGGGACAAAATCGTGAACTGAAATTTAATTTGTCAGGTTAACGGCATGTTCTTTAATGAATAATGATTAATAAAGCATCAGGGTTTTCTTTCTATAAGCAAACCATTGACCCCTCTGTGACGAGACACTGATACCCAATTATGACCATACTCTTTTATCACAACTGTTTTAAGACGCTAAGATTTACAATTTTGATATATCCGATATTTGGTTCTAATATCTCATCAGTCAAACTTTTCCAAGAGTAGGAATGATCAATCATTTTATTGAAATAGTTAAAAAATATATATATTATATAGAAATATGTAAAAAAAAAAAAAAAAAAAAAAAAAAAAAAAAAACTATTTTAATGAATATGTCAAGGAATCCTACATCTCACTTTATCACAATTGTCATGTGCTACTTTTGAGTTCTATTTTAATCGCCTTGCGTGGCACAATTTTATTATTTGATACAATCGATTTACCACATTTATATTGATTTGAAGGAAAAATTACAAGGTTTGTCCAAACCGGGTTACGGCAGTTTCTGTTCTGGACCATCAAGGATGGGTCTGCACTGGGGTTGCCAGTTTCAAACCTTATCACGGACTCGTACAGCCAATACACTAACAATTAATAGAACAATCCCGTTACAATCAAACTCAAATCACGCTACATGTTCAAATGAAAATCCCAAAAAGGAAACGTAAAATTTTGAAGTCTGGCAAGTTAGGTTAAACGTGCGAACTCCCAACATGGAAGCGAGACCAGGAACTCCGGAAGAATGAGCACCTTCTGTCAAACAAACCAAAACTAGGCAAAATAAATCGAATTGAAATGTAATACAATGTTTGGTGAAGATCGTCAGATCTATATACCAAAGTTTCATAGCTAAATAATAGGACTGACCATACAAGTTAGTAGTTACTAAATAAAGAGTAGTGCTACCTGATACCAGTTGATAAAATTTACTTTGTTAAAGTAAGAGTGTTTTAACGTCATACTAATGTATTTTTATAATTTATAATTATATATAAAGCTTATCTTCATACATTCTAGTTTTTAGTCATTATCGGTATAATTGTAGTTGAATTAAACACGCTTAATGTATCAATGGATCAATCGGAATCCAACCAGCTACATGTATTTGTTTATGCTACGGTAAACTACAGGTCTGTTGAACGTTTAACACTAATCAAATAACGAGTTAGTGTCGAATCGACAGCTTAGCTTGGCTAATGATAGCTATATCACGACAGTTTCTTTCTATCTCGGCAGCTTTCCAGTCATTGTTTTTCCATAACTCGGTCACTTGGCAATCGAGCTTCGACTTCGTTTTGTTAGCTCGTTGATAAATTTTCCGACAATTCTGTACTGTAGTGTAGCTAGACTTTTAGTTATGTAAGAAGTAGTTTTATGTTTAATGTAAGCGTAACTCCTGCTGATTTAGGATTGGATTCTAATAATAAAATATCTTGGGTAATATTACAATTACATACCTGTAAATTCAAAGGTGTGTTAACCTCCTTTGTTCTTTGTGATATGCATAGATGCCTATCATTCCTTTTAACAATCAAATAATTGCACAGCTATTTTTTTGGTATCTACAGTACAGGCCTGTTAAAAAATTAACTCTAAGCTAATGAAATGCTCGGCTGCCAAGAGGTAAAGATATGGATAAAAAAGATACCAAAAATCTGCCATGACAAAGATAGCAGCTGCCACAAAACTGCCGAAATATACAAGTAGGTAACGAGTGGGTCGAGACAGCAATAACTTGTTTGCTTAGTGTTAAACTTCCGACGGGCCTGTACAGGACATGTATGTAGACAATCGTATATTAGCAACTACATGTAGACTGGTTTGTCAAGTATTTTAAAACAAATCTCTCAATCAAGGAAGTCTATTTCAACCATGGCGTCCGTTCCATTAAGAGAGAGATTTTCGTCTATCGAAAAAATTATGGAAATTGCAGATTTCAATACAGCATATAAAATAATGAAGCAATATGGAATTGAAACTTCAGGAGCCAAGTCAAAAGAACAATGTTTACCCAGAATCGCAGAACGATGGTTAGCTGAGGCAGAGGGGCCAACACAACAACATCAGATCCCTAAACCACCGGTATTTGTATATCGTGTGCTTGTTTTGTTTGTTTATTTTTGACTAGGAGTGTATTTGCTAACTCTTTTTGTACTGAACAAATGTATTTATTTCCCATTTAAATATTAACATAATTATTACGGATATATCACACTCATTGAGTGAGCTTATTCACCATTTCTCATTATTATACAATTCAAGTTTTAAAGCATATCAAAATCAAATGTTTTATTTCATTTAAAAAAGACCATGACAAAATTATTGACTTGGTTTTAGTTGAAACATTACCAAAAAAAGGTAATTTGGCTGGGGCAGACGATTTTTGCATATTGGCTGGGCAGACGATATTTTGGTTATTTTTAACCCGGAAGAAAAAATAATATACAATATGCATTAAAGGATTGTAGTATAGATTTCAGATACAATTGTTTGTCAATGTTATCTGTTTTTGTTTAAGAAATAACTGACCTGTTACAGTTTAAATATTACAAAGAATACATGCTATCATTTACATGACTTACACGGTGTTTATAATGGGGCACATATACATATATATTTAAGATACACCGACTTTAACTTAATGATTTTAAAATACGATTGTCTAGTGGTATTACTTATACAAAATGTAGAGATACAAAAAATAATAAAACGCTTGTAACCATTTAGTCATAAATACATTATACCGGATGTCCGGTATTGGTATATATTAATGATCTCAATATGTTTTTATTTATTGTCATTTTTTTAAAAACGGTTTCCTTTTTGTAGAATATGTATTCTTGCTTCCTTTTACTATTTCAAGTAATTTTTTCAAGCTACAAATCTCTAGATTTCAGTACCACAAGCTATCACGGTAGCTGAGATGGTAGAGCGCTCGGTTCGTAGGCCGGACGTCGTGAGTTCGAACCCTGGCCTGTTCTGACTTGAAAAATAGGCAGTGACTGTTCTTTCGCTAAGAATTCGGCGTTTAGAAATAAAGGTCACAGCAGGCGTGGCACGTTGAAGAACCCTCTCTAGATCAGTACATTGCCTTGAGCGCACTGAAAAACTCAAACCCGATGCCTCTTCACATATACTCGTAGCTGGTGACATTTCGATATTCTTGACTGGTGACAGTTCTGGATGAGAAATTTCCAACGTATACTCTCCATCAAAACAAACCAATTATAGTTTTTTGCCATATTATGTCACTAAAACACAATAATGATTGTATCATATAAATCATTAGTTCATATATATATATATATATATATATATATATATATATATATATATATATATATTGAAATAAGATCTGGTCTTTTCTAGTGTCCATATTTGCCGTAAGTATTTGTGATAAATATGACGTTTTTGTTTTTACAACCAAGCTGGCAACAATTGACGTTGGCCAAGGGACACAACTCTCATACTGACTACATATGGAACAGCCATGACTTGATATATGCACTATTAGGTCTGTATTAGGTCTCCACGTGACAATTCTTGTCGAATAAAATTCACAGAAACTAGTTAGAGGTATGTATAAATGAAATATGCTTGCCTAGGACGTAAACCCCATTCAATCAATCAATCATTATTCCAGTTATGCCATTACATATTATACCAGTATTAATTTAACATAACTAGAAGGTCGTTTTGGAATACAGTTCCTCATCAGTAGTGTTTTGACCAGAATATTCTATATATTGACATATAATATTCCATTTCAACCCTTTAGCCGCCAGATGATGGACTAAAGAAAGCTCTAGAAACACATAGAAAAAACAGGAAATCTTTAGCACAGAAATATGACGATCTTCTGAGATACTACAAAGCTTTACCATCTAACTACAGGAGAGACATCGATCACGTGTTTGAGGATGTCCCAAACAAAATCAAAGTAAAGAAGCGGGAGTTAGAAGTTGGAGAATGTTCAATCCTGATAGCAGGTAGATACTTATTATTATACTCGCTTGCAGGGGTATAAAGGAATCACTCTGTCTGTCTGTCCGTCTGGTTATCCGTCCAAGTATTGTGTCCGCTCGATATCTTCCATGTCTACGAATGGATTTTTATCAAACTTGGCACAAATGTAAACCAACACGAGACGATGTGTCGCATACCAAATTGTGCATAAATCAGAGGTCAAGGTCACGAATATTTAAATATCTTTCAAGAGACAGTTTTAGTTTTTTGGGGAAAACAGAACTAAAAAGCACCAATATCATAACACCATATATTACTTTCCCTTTCTTGATACTCTAATTTGTTTTTCAATTGCTAACTAATTCAAATAAATATATATAAAGATTATTTTCCAACGTCAAAATGGTTACGACCCAACAAAAAGTACATTGGCCCGTCATCCCAGCCCCTAACATATATAACACATATGTATGTACATATTAGCCATAAAGTACGGTGCTGCTGGAAATAATCAATATTCACAATCGGTGGTCTTAATTTTCTCTCGGTAGTTATCTATTTAACTCGACAGCCAAACTTCAATTATTTTTGTTAGTTCGCTGTTAAATGTTAACTTTTGATAGTTCTGTACTGTAATTGGTCAGTTTCAAAATTTTTACTTTGCTTGGGGATTATTATTTGGACATGGATCTGTATGTTTGTTTTGTGTATTTAATTATTTAGATCAATGATAGCCTGAAATAATCTTTAAAACGTAAATGTTTTAAAGAACTAGGAAATCAATCAGCGTTAATAAAATGCTTTTTTATAATTAGGAGAGACAGCGTCGGGTAAGAGCAGCTTTATCAATCTTCTACTCGGAGAAAAGCTACTGCCCACCAGCCAGATTAAGTGCACTTCGACCGTTTGTGAAGTAAGATCAAGCAGAGATGGGAGGCGATACTACAGGTTGCACTATAAGCAAGAAGGGGGTCCACGCCGGGGCCAATCGAAAAGAAATAAAATCTACCGGTGATGTAGAAAAGCTTAATGACAGCATAGTGGAAGTTGATGACGAAGAGGAGAGTCCATATGAAAAGATAGAAATTTACTGGCCATTTCCAGTTTTAGATGTTTGTATTGTCTTTTTCGAAATCATTACGACACAAAATATTATCATTATTATTATTATTATTATTATTTTTATTATTATTATTATTAAGATAGATGACGAATTTTTAATGCAGTGATCGGTGTGGAAAGTTATAACCGTGCTGTAAAAACTGCCCTGGTATGCAAATATAAAATACTGGGTTTCATTTATTTTTCCATTGTTTCAGATTTATTAGAAATAAGCCAAACTAATCAAGTTGTCACATTTGAAAATTTCGATAAGCATCTTCAAATCATCGGAGTTTTTAATTTTTATATAAAACTATGCTACAAAAGTCGAATCGTGTCGGTTTTAAAGATATAGAAAATATAATGAATTCCAAGTCATTACATAAAATTTTCATGTATTAACGAAAAAACCTTTCTTTGTTATTACGAGAGAACCGGCATATTATTACGAAAAAGCTATGCACTTATTTCTTTAAACATTTTAATATTTGGATTTTCTGTTTCGGTACTAATACATACAAGAATATGTTTTTCTTTCAGGATGGCATGGTCATCATAGACACGCCTGGAATAGGTGGCAGTAGCTCGATTACGCTAGAATCTATGCAGAAATATTTAGAATCGTCATTTGGCGTTGTGTATGTCCTAAATAGTTCATCAGCTGGCGGTGTACAGAAGGGGAGGGTAAGTTATGGTGTCCAGAAGGGGTGGGTAAGTTATGGTGTACAGAAGGGGAGGTAGGTTATGGTGTCTAGAAGGGGAGGGTAAGTTATGGTGTACAGAAGGGGAGGGTAGGTTATGGTGTCTAGAAGGGGAGGGTAAGTTATGGTGTACAGAAGGGGAGGGTAGGTTATGGTGTCTAGAAGGGGAGGGTAGGTTATGGTGTCTAGAAGGGGTGGGTGGGTAAGTTATGGTGTCTAGAAAGAGAGGGTATGTCCAGAAGGGGAGGATCAGTTATGGTGCTCAGAAGGGGATGGTTATTATGGTGCTCAGAAAGGAAGGGTTAGTTATGGTGTTCAGAAGAGTATGGTAAGTTATGGTGCTCAGAAGGGGAGGGTGGTTAGTTATGGTGTACAGAAGAGTATGGTAAGTTATGGTGTCCAGAAGAGGAGGATAAGTTATGGCGTCCATAAGGGGAGGGTTAGTTATTTCAAAATATTAAAAAGATTGCCAGGAAAATCTTAGCTAAGAAATGATTGTGAAACTAGCCCTTGTTGATTGTAGCTTCCTTAACTTAGCCATTTGTGAGCGCAATTGTTTGCCCCGGACATTGTTAAACGTTAATGTAAATAATACTATTATCAGTCGAAAACAATTTTTATATTCTGTATCTGTGAAAAAGTACATTTAAATGCATTAAATCCTTGCGGTTTAATCGTCTCAGTATTTCGACCAACCATTCTATATTATTGTGAGGCAGGGTTTACTTTTTGAGTATTATCACACTATCGCATTGTGGTGTAAATAACAGTCCGATAACATGTACACTAAGATACCCCTATGTGCCAAAGACTAGTGCTGAGATATGTGTATACGAATTGTACGTACAAGCATGCACGCGGGCGACTTTTTATTGCTATCTCCCCGAGACAACATTTGAAACGTCTGTTGACATACCGACCCATCATTATAACCATAGTCAGCAGCATTTTGATATCAATATGGAGTTTCTTATAAGTCACGGCGTGTTTATATGAATTAATTCGAATCCTTGACCCTTGGGTCTGGAGTCGTCTGACGCCCCACTGATTGTGTCACCTGTCTTGTTTCTTATTTCCTTCATTATGTAATAGAATTGTCCCTGCTTCTTTGTCCGTTGGCAATTATATGTTATTCACCTGCCAATTTCTGGGTTCTATTTCAGTTACAAGACCTGCTCCGACAAATAGTGACATCAACAGAGGAAGATTTTAACCCTGAATGTACAATGTTTATCTGTAACAAATGGGATTCTGTTCCGGAGGGGAACAGGGAGGAGGTTCGCATCAACACGTGTACGAAACTACGACGTTACTTCCCGTCTTTGAACGAAGAGCAGTTATATTGTATGTCTATAGAGAAGGTATGTAGACTGGCAGATGAAACTAAAACTGAAAAATAAACTTTACGTTGCAACATTTAATAAATAAATGTAGAGTTTGTTCCAGCTACGGGACCTTTATTCAAGGAAACAGGCTGCTTACAAATAAATTGGGTACTCGGGATTATTGCTAGTCTAGGCTTTTGAAGGCCCTCAAAACTTTCGTGGTAATCATTACAATATTACCATGATGTTCTGTATACAAAATTACCCCGGGTATAATTGACGTCCCATAGATCCATGTTCCTTTCATTATTAATTTCACACCTGACGGATGTAGCAGTCTAGCAAGAGATGCTCATCCTCCGGAGCAGCCGGCCTCAATCCATCATTTCTCTAATGAAAATTCGAGTGTTCAACCTAATATTTAAGACAACTAAGATTGATTTAACTTCTTGACTAAGAATTGCTCTTAAAACACCAGGCGATTAAGATTGTAAGTATATATACAACATCGTAAGTGACATGCGACTCTGAAATAGGAAACCCAGTTGAATTGACAGTAAGTTCCGATGTTACCAATGCTAAAACAATTAATTATTTAGTAAATGGTATTTAAGTTTTCTAGTTAATTTTATGGATGTCACGGCATGTTGTAACAAGCTAGATTTCAAATGTCGCAAATAACAAGGATTGGCAATCGCAGATCAGTGTATACTTTAGGTATCAAAGTCTATATACCTGATTACATTTATTCATGTAATTATTTGTTTTGATGGAATCTCAAAAGGGATGGAGCTGTAATATTTTTTATTTAATCCTCACAGCAAAAAAAAAAATTTCACCGGTTACGTGTCTTATCCATCTCCATAACACACTCAACCGCTGAATAGAGTGAAAATCTTAATTAAACAATCAATTCTTTTCCACTTATCTCTGACAATAACGCATCATATAAGGTAATACTCGCTGTCTTGCAACTTTAAATATAATATCTCCAATCAAAGCAATTGTAATAAATCTATTAATTGCAATTTAAGTTGGTGTTTTCTACAGGCTATCCCGTATTTGCGAAATCTACACTGTATAAAATTAGCCACTTATTGTATTGTAGTCGTTTCAAGGTATCTGTATGGGAACAATCATAGCGGAGCACCAAAGGGTTTTGGAAGGATTTCAGACACTACTTCCGGCTAGCTTACAGAACCAGCTTAATGCGCATTACAGGTTAGATATTGTCTCCATTCCACATCATCTCCCATTTCTGGTGGAAGCTCACGTGTTTAACTTTTTTTTGCAGTTTCGGGGTTATAGTTTTGTTTTTGGTTTGTGATTCGGACATGGATTTGTGATTTTATTTCAAATATAAACATACCAGTCCATGTCTAATATCACAAGTAGATTGTAAATACTTAAATCGAAATTATGTGATTACGCCATTCAATTCACCTTATTTTCACATGACCGATGTCTACATAATGCTTTTGTTTAGCATGATGGATGATTCAAAACCAAAACTTATTTTATGTTTTGTTTAAGTGTTCAACCCACAATCTAAGGTTGTACATGTCATTACTGTATTTCCATGAATTTATATGTTAAACCCTCAAAAATATAAAGTACTCCAAACTAACAACATATATTAAAACGTAACACATAATTTACATAATTTGCTTATCTAATAAGGACACATTGCTTTTCTTTCAAAAATTTTGTACATTTAACATTTTTATTTTTTTTAATCAACTAAAACAACTATCTTTAAATTATACTTATCACATTTTTATATGACTAGTGAAAAGTCTGTGTTGCCTGCATGTGTTATACATCACAACTAGGAAAAGTATCAAGACATTAAAACCATAATTTATTTTTGCTTACAATACATAATAACCATAGGATTGTGGTACAATTTCAAAATCAAAAACAAACATACGAAAGTCTAAACAGAAATGGATTACACTCAGTTATTTGTCTCTAAATTTTTTTTAATGAAAATATTTTATTTTTCCTTAAAAAATATATTTACAATCAACCGGCCTAATTTGCACTTAAGGTTTCCATAATGTATATTTTACTATTATCCAGCTTTACTGAGAAAAATTTCACAATTTCTGCAATGATGGAAAATTAACAAAGTCTATTTACTCCGCCTTTTCCCATGTAAGGCATACTGATAGTTCATGACCTTTTTTCATCATATAACCAGTTTATTATGCAATGAAGACTAATCAACCATATGGTCTGTCCTGTATTAAGGTCAGACCAAATCAAGTTCTGTTTAATGTCATTTTACCATAATGCATTCTAAAGGAATTTCAGTTATGATTCAATGGGAAAATGCTTAAATATTGGTGAGGGAAGTTAGGTATGCATCTGGAATTCGTTTTTTAAATATCAGAAATATACAGAGATGTATTATATATGTACATCTTCAACCTAACATTGGTACTACCTTTTTACCTGTAGCTTAATTAAGCAATGGATTAAAACCAATTGGTGATACGCTTATGCTCTTGTAAACAATTAAAACATACACATGCATAAATTGCATTCACTTCAAATACAAGTCATTTTGCAATTTACTTGACAATTGTTGGATCTATGTTACTTTCTCCATAACCTTATACACATGTGTTTATTTTCCTTTGGCCTCATTTTGGTGTCATCATGCTGTTGTCCAGTCTATAAGTCAATCACCTGTGACACCTTTTAAACTTTTAATGGAACTCATAGTAAAAAGGGTTGGGTTTGTCATGAGAGGTGGAGTCAAAAACTTATATTTTTTCAGCTTGAACATTTTTGACAAAAATTTACACTATACAGAGGCAAAGTCTCAAGCAATGAAAAACTCAAACCATTATGATAAATTAGGCGGAGTCTTGTTATATACACAGCCAAATTTCTGTTTCTCATCTTCACCCGGTTTTTGAGAAAAATCCATAAAACTGAGTGTAATCCATTTCTGATTATACTTTAATCCATGTTCAAATCAAAATCCAGAAGCAACATAAAAAATTCGAAATTGACAAAATAGGTTAAACACGTAAACCTCTACCAGGGAAGTGAGACCGGGTGTTCCAGAAGGGTAAGAACCTCTTTTTTAGCCAGCTACTTCCGCCTCGTGTGTAAAAAATCTGAGATTGCTAAAACATATGACATGTGGAGATTTGAAGGAAAATTAGTTATGAAAATATTCAGTTCTACACCTTTCAAGTATGATATTTTCCGTGTGCAAATTGAAAAAATATTTAAAAACTGCCTGTAGCATATTATTAGTATGGATGACAAAACACTGGTTTGAGGTGACTCGAGATAGCCTTATTTCTCTTAGTATCTTTCCTTTGCTTATCTTTCTTTAAATCGATGCTAATTACAAAATATACCAGTTTTAATTTTACAGCAATAGACGGTCGTTTCGGAATACAATCCCCCATCGGTAGTGCTTGGACCAACATTGAGAAACCAAAACTTTTTCAAGATGTTGAAAAAATACCAAAAAAGACCAAAATATATTTTACAAAATGTAGCTAAGGAGTTACTTTGCTTGAAGGAGTAGACCTTAGTTTTTAAGGAATTTAAGATTTTAACATGTAGCAAATTTAGATGTTAATATTTCTCAGGTGGATATCCCAGGTGTTGAAAAGGTCGATTTATTCGCTGAAAGTGGCTAAGTTGATGGATGCACGAGAAATGAAGGAAAAGGAAGAAATGAAAATCAACATACAGAGACAAATGGAAATGCTAGAACGAAATGCCAAGTACTCGATAGAGAACCTCAAAAAGGGAGTTCAAATTGAAGTGATAAACTTACATCATGATATCAGCAAAGTTCTGCAATCTGAGGAAGTAAAAGCGCGACTTTGTAGATGGGAACGGTCGGAATATCCGAAACCAGATAACTGGAAGAAGGTCGTAAAAGAGGCATCGGAGATCATTGCATATAGAATAGCTATTGAGGTTAACCAATGGGACAAAAATAACCAAGTTGTGAAAGGATTGAAGGAGAAAATAGTTAAGAAGTTTAGAAAGGATTTTGAATTGATGGAGGATCAAATGAAAGACATTGAAGGTATGAATTAGTACTACTAAATTGATTTATTTATTGAATGGGGTTTTACGCCCAAGAAAAAATATTTTACAAATAACGAGTCATCACAAGCTGTATGTTAAGTGCACATTTGACCTCTGCAGTTTGATCAGGCGATGTGCAAGGAGGGTTTTATATCATGCCAAGCCTATGGTAACACCGGTCATTGGTTTGGTTTTTAGGTCTCTTCCGAAGTATTTCATGATTTTTATTTCTAAATGCCCAATACTTGGCGAAAGAAGAGTAACTACCAATTTTCAAATTCGCCCTGGGTTCTTATTCACGGCCACAACCATGGTACTTTAATATTAAAAATGCGTCAGATAACACTTCTGTATATAAAAAACTATAAATGAATATTCATGAATATTCATTCATTTATATGTAACAAGAAGAACCGAACACAACGGTGAAACATGTTTTACAAATAATAAGTTCAGTTATGTTTTAGCAAATATTTAAACTTATTTTTAAGTTTTTAATATATTTGTGTGAAATATATATATATATATATATATATATATATATATATATATATATATAATATATATAACGAATTGCTTTTTGTATGATTTATTAAACTTATGTTATCTGTGATCGTGATTGTAACGTATGACATGTATTTTGAAATCAATTTGTTTTTCAGGCATTGCATTTGACTTTTTTATATTTCTGTTTAAGGTATCTTGTTAAAAGGGGAAACCAGGATTGTCAGAGACTTGCACAAGTCGATGAAGCGACAAGCACCCGTAACGGATATATTTAAAAATAAGAAAAAAGAGCAAAGGGGTAAAGAAGGAAACACAACCACCAGTCTAGGAGGAGCTGTCGCCAGTGCCGGTGATCTTGATGTTAAAAATAGAGCCAACAAGAAAATGTTCAAAGATTACAAGAAAAAGCTGAAAACGTTATGGAAAAAGCCACTGAAGAATTTCTGAAAAATATCCGTACTGGAGTGAAACTGGAAGCAAAAATCAACACCTTTTTAGGGAAATATGTGAAAGGTTTAGACGATGTGGCGAAAATGATTCCTCAGTTTATTGACGCCGATAGGAAGCTGATGAATTCACTTAGTTCACAGCTCTCGGAATCACAAGGCAATTTAAGAGAACTTTATCCAGGGCTAATACGAGATTGTTCAATTATGCAAGGAGAGTTAGATATGTTTTACGTTTCTCAAATAATGAAACCTGACTACAGATTAAGAGATCTTAAATGGAACAAACAAGACAGACTCGGAAGTGGATCCTTTGCTGATGTATACAAAGCCAGACTTAGAAAAGAACACATGGCCGATTTACCAGTAGCCATAAAAGTCTGCAGAGAACCGATTTCAAACAGAAACATTTCAGAAATACTTCTTGAAGACAGAACAATGAGGTGAGTGACTTCTTAATAATCAAACACACACAAACTGGTTCATGTCCGAATCAAAATCTCAACAGCAAAGTTAAAACCATGAAACCCATTTTAAATGTCAAATTTGGTTATTCACGTGACTTTCCACCTGGAAAGTAGAACTGTAGATCCAGTTTTATCCTGTTTACTCGAGGTTCGAGTTCTGTAGATTGTATTGCATAAAAATGTCAAATGTATACATAAATTTATATGGCATATCTATGCCTTCTGCAAACGAAGTTAAGGGGTATATAGGAATCACCCTGTCCGTGTTTTCCTCCATTGGCCTGTCTGTTCAATGGTCTAGACGTCCGTCAAAATATCGCGTTCGCTCCGTATCTTCCATGTCTATAGATACATTTTGACCAAGCTTGTCACAAATGCAAACTAACATCAGGCAATGTGCTTCATACAACATTTAGATGCATAGGTCATGGGTCAAGGTCACGTCAAAACATCGAAATCACAACTGGGCAATGTTGGGGATGGGGGTATTTGTCTCTAAAGGAACTGGTCTTGTCACAAGTAGTAGTTATTATATAAGATTACAGAGGCATTAACAAAATTAGCATTAAGCTTAATGATGATTGTCGAATTGGCAGCTCATCTCCGCTCCTCGCTAGCAATATCGTGACTATTTCGGCCACCTTTTGGCAGCTACTGTCTATCCCTCGGCAACTTGTCTCCCACTACCTATCCATATACCTTTGTAAGCTCAGTGTTAATTTTTTGACCGGACGGTACTGTATGCAAATGATCATTGACAATCGAAAAGAATTGTCAACTAGTATTAAATAATTTTCATAAAAATGTAACATTTTGTAGATAAAACAGCATGCTTACCTAAAACAGTAACCTAAGTCACCGTTTTGCTGGTCAAATAGAGTCAAAAGAATGCGAATATATCACTGAGTTAAAGTATTTACAACTAGCTTGATGGATTCGTAAATATTAGTTGTAGTTACAACTTAGCTCTTCCTTATTAATAAATAAAATTCGAATTTCAGGCAAACAACATTGACCTGCCCTCTTGACCTTTAATTTAAATATTTAGGATGGACTAGTATATTTACGTATCTAAAGACACGGGTTTCTATTTCGTCCACATCATGGGAAACCTGCATTATTTATGTACGAACTGCGAATTCTAACACTAGCTGCCCATGTACTGGATGATCTCCCATGTCAGTGCTGTTTGTCAATACCCTTCAGTATGTATTGATAATAATTTTCATCTTCGGGCAAACTGAATAACTCCATTTCTCAGAGAATAAATGATATACAGACTCGCCTGTCTGTCTCTAAAAGAAATCTTTGCCAAAGTAGGGCAAGCGGTTTTATTTTTAAATATATATTATATATAATATATATATATATATATATATATTTCAGAGAATTGGATCACGAAAATATTGTAAAATATTATGGACAACACTTTCACAACAGAATAGTCCAACGTCGTCTGCAGTCAAAGTTACCTGGATTATGATACTAGAATTCTGTGATTTCACACTGAAGGATAAATTCATGAATTCTGAATTCAGCAACCCAGCCAAAGCAAAAACAAACCTGAAGCAAATACAGTCAATGAAAACAATGGCTTACTTCGCACACCAGATAAGTAGTGGACTTGATTATCTGCACTCAAAAGGACTGGTTCACCGTGACCTGAAATTAGAAAATATATTGGTACGTATTTCACACTAAGATTAGATACACTGCAAAATTAAAAAGAAGTTATCGTTTGCCGAATAGATATTAGTAAACATATAATGTTACGAATGCGAGTCAATAAGTAACTAACTTATTTCCGCCTGACATTCACCTCTTCTTTTTCGGTGTAACTTAGTTGCCCTCTAGTGTGCTGCACTTAGGCTTAGACTAACGGCGTCAGTCAAGTTTCATCAGTGCATTACTTAAAAAGCCAGGACCCTTTTCCATTGACCCACTCCTTCACTTATTGACTTCTTCGTCAGACCGGAAATGGCGTTCATGGATATCATTTTTTCAATTTTGGAAATAGAAATAAGTCGCTAGTAGCTAGGTCAGGCGATTGGGCAGTAAACAAAGTAAAAACAAAACTTAAAGTATAAAATATTTTATGCACTTTTCATTTTCAAAACAAAAAATAATCTTAGATTTTAAATTTTAAAAAGGTATAAATGTTATTTATGCAAATGGCTGTCTCTAAACATTAAAGACAAACAATAGTATATTTTTCAATTTCACAACGGAGAAATCAAGGACTTAAAAAACATATTTTTTAAGATGGAGTTGGCAGCGTACCACGTGACCAATACTCCGTAACTTATGTGCAGAACGTTTAGAAAAAGGTTTACTTCGAAATTCCCCGGAGTAACGTTATTTTTATGGGAAAACGTGAACTGAATTGATTCTATCTCCAATGGGTAGTTCCGCAGAAAAGTTATGGGGTATAATCATATGGTTAATAGTTTATAGTTAATCATCATCGGATATTTTTGCTTACAAGTTTAGCTGCTTATCTTGCAACAATATAGGGAATCACATGTATGTCTGTTTCATATTTCTGATTGCGTATGTTATTGTGAAGCACATGTGTTTTAAGTTACAGGTTCGATAACTCTATGCTTTTTGCTTAACATGAACGAAGAATTACAGTTTTGGTATATTTTGATATTTTCTTTTTGTGACATTTTTATAACCTTTCAGATTATGACGCAAATAGTTCTTCTATTTTTCCTATTTCAACATCTTAAAAATATTTAGATTTCCACAATTTTGGTACCAGCACTACTGATGAAGAATTTAATTCTGAAACGACCGTCTATTGCTGCAACATGCGGTTCGGTTCTCTAGCACGTACAACCCCGTTACCTTTGTGTGGAACACTTATTTCTTAATGGATATGGAATCACATAAGATGACGTTTCCCGACGTCATTCTGGGAATTTGCGATGTTAATAAAGTCAATGAAGTCAATAAAAAACCAATATTACATTCTTGTTTTAAGATTGATCTATAAATAAATCTTTATATATTTTTGTATAATTAGGTCACCAGTGATGACAAAGTGAAACTAGCAGACGTAGGTCTAACGAAGCACGTAAAGGAAATATCCGGTACCATGGCTGGATCCCCGGTATATATGGCACCGGAAGTTCTTAAAGCAGAGGACATCTACGATAGTAAAGTGGATATATATAGCCTTGGAATCATTTTGTGGGAGATGTGGTACGGAATGGATGCGGCAGAACATATTGGCCCACAGATTTACGGAACAATACTGCAGTCAGTTGAAGGTGGTTTACGTCCGTCTTTTTCTTTACAAGAACGCCCGCCGGATGATTGGTGCAGTGTAGTAAAGGCATGCTGGGAAAACAACAAGAACAACAGACCTGATGCTAACACTGTTTCCCAATTTTTCTTATCTGCACAACGCAATTAACAAAACTGTAGTCGAGTGTGATTTTGAAATGACAATATTTATAACCATATGTAAACGCCTATAGAACTCCAAAGAATTTCAAATTAAGCTTTTTCAGTCTTCTTCGAAGATTTTGTAAAGATAATCTTAATTTTTATTGACAATACCCAGGAGGTTTCTAGTCTAGAGGTCCATATAATATTAGGAAATCTTAATTTTATCTTTTGTACTCACGATAGCAATGGTAAAACGTATGTACATATATATCGGAACACAGTTATATTGCTGAAAATCAGCATTCCATGAGAGCATGTCTATGTTAAACAATCGTGCTGACCTTGGATAACCCCATAGACTAACAGTTGCCAAATATTATAAGTGCCGAAGAACAACATTTAAGAAATAACATTCTATTTGAGTGTGTTCATTCGGCATTATGAGTAAAAGTCAGCAATAGCATATTGAATGAACTGAGAAAGTTTATGTAAAGAAGCTAAATTCCAATTGTAAATATTGGTAGATAATTATGAAAAGTGGTATATGCTAATATGTTTCATTTCTATTAAAGAATTAAAACCGTGGCACATGACAACTGTTTAACACAAATATCCCGTCATCTACACAACAAAATTCTAAGTTCAAATTCTCCCATTTTGGCTCAGTGTTTGGTTTAAGTTTGCTCAGCTTTGGTAGTTACATTATCATTTATAATACTGATATTATTGTGTATACATTGATAAAATGCATTATACTTCAAAATAATAACAGGTTAAGTAACGTTTAAAGTGCCTTAATTTTTGTACCTAACGCCTTCACACGGTCAATCATCTAGGTGTCTTTAATTTGGTCTAAAGAAGGGAAATATGAAAAAAAGAGGAGATAATACAATTAAACCCTTGCAATTTTTCTATATCTTCAATATTTCTGGTAAATTCGACTTTCCGAATATTGCCGATCGGTAATAAACTTTTTTATGAACAATCCGTTTGGCTATTTGAACTTTCCCTTTGATGGAAGTCTGTCATTTATCAATCGTTCATTTATAGCCAGGTGCACAGTACAGGCCTGTCGAAATTTTTACACCACTAACCTAATTTACAAAGCAGGCTGCTTGCAAAAAATTGTTGACTCGGGGATATTGCAAGCCTAGGCTTATCAGGCCCTCAAAAAGTTTCACGGCCGTCATCACAGTATTGTTGATAAATTTGATGTCTCTGTGTCCAGGATTGTCCTGGATATATTTGACGCTCCATAGTTCCATGTTCC
Source organism: Anadara kagoshimensis (assembly GCA_021292105.1). Lineage (NCBI taxonomy): Eukaryota > Metazoa > Mollusca > Bivalvia > Arcoida > Arcidae > Anadara > Anadara kagoshimensis. Next base: position 60,138,707 of record CM037861.1, read on the forward strand.
TTTCACACAATTTTGATTGCACACGTGGCGGGTGTAGCTAGCTAAACAGAATGTGCTTATCCTTCCGGAGCACCCGGTGTCACTTCCCTGGTGGAAAGTCACGTGTCTAACCTAACTTTTCAGTTCCAAAGTGTTAACTTTGATCTGGATTGTGATTTGGACATGGATTAGTATGTTTGTTATACGCCCGTCATATGACGGGACGTATTATGTTACGGTGCTGTCCGTCCGGGCGGGCGGGCGTCCGGGCGGGCGGGCGTTCGGGCGGGCGGGCGGGCGTCTGTTAAAATTTGTATTCCGTTCAATAGAGACCACAAACATTTATGGATTCAAATGAAATTTGGTATACAGCTTTACCATGGTAATACCTTGTGCAAGTTCGAATTACAACTTTTTCGGATTATTTTTGGAGGAGTTATGCCCCTTTTTTAACTTAGAAATTTGTGTATGTATGACCATGTGGTTTCCGATCATTAGAGCCTACAACTATTTATGGATTCTAATGAAATTTGGTATACACATTTACGATGTTAATATCTGGTGCAAGTTCGAATTACAACTTTTTCGGATTATTTTTAGAGGAGTTATGCCCCTTTTTTAACTTAGAATGTATGACCATGTGGTTTCCGATCATTAGAGCCTACCACTATTTATGGATTCAAATAAAATTTGGTATACACATTTACGATGTTAATACCTGGTGCAAGTTCAAATTACAACTTTTTCGGATTATTTTTGGAGGAGTTATGCCCCGTTTTTAACTTAGAAATTTTTGTATGTATGACCATGTGGTTTCCGATCATTAGAGCCTACAACTATTTATGGGTTCAAATGAAATTTGGTATACACATTTACGATGTTAATACCTGGTGCAAGTTCAAATTACAACTTTTTCGGATTATTTTTGGAGGAGTTATGCCCCGTTTTTAACTTAGAAATTTTTGTATGTATGACCATGTGGTTTCCGATCATTAGAGCCTACAACTATTTATGGGTTCAAATGAAATTTGGTATACACATTTACGATGTTAATATCTGGTGCAAGTTCGAATTACAACTTTTTCGGATTATTTTTGGAGGAGTTATGCCCCTTTTTTAACTTAGAAATTTTTGTATGTATGACCATGTGGTTTGTATTCCATTCAGTAGACAATACAAACATGGATTTAAATGGAATTTGTTATACAGTTACACCTTAATCATGGCAATATCTCGTGCAAATTTGAATTACAACTTTTTTGGGTTACGAGTTATGGCCCGAACACAGAGTTGGTAATATATTTTTAGTAAAAAAATTTTTTACATACATATATCCTAGTTGTACTTATACTTCTCAGTAAATAGTACTACTCGATCAATATAACACGGGCGTATAATGCTCCGCTTGGCGGTGCTCTTGTTTGATTAGTACTAAATCAGCAGCTAAGATTGGACCGTCGTTCCCAATACCAAGTATCGCAGTACTTGTTGTTATCTATTTCCTGAGTCAGCTTTTTGGTTGGTCACAAGTCATCCATATCTTGGCCACCACTCGGCAGCCTAGTTTTGACTCCTTTTCATTTGCTCAGTGTTTAACTTTCGACTGGTCTGTATTGTAAGTCCAATAAGTCTTCGGTTGTGCACTGGTTTTGAAATTGTTTCTGTCGTATCAGCAATTTATTTTACGATCATGTTTACTAGTCTTGGTGTGACGACAATTGACGTATCGCCGGCCACGCCTTTTAGGTTCCCATACTGGCCGCCATCACGGTACCAAAGCAGCGTCTCGGCAACTAATGACGTGCTAGTGTCAGTGAAGTCATTAAAGAGCAAAATTCACACCGAGTTTTCATTCTTTCTGTGTGTAATTTAAGCATGTCGGGCCTTTGTCGGAACATGGTGGGCGTGGTCTGCGATCCGCCAATTGTCTAAGCGAAATGAAGTTTATTTGCACGTACATGACAGTAATCTGAGACATAACGTTAGTATGAGCAAGACGAAATTCACCTGCATAAGACAGAGTTGAATGTTACGCATGTGTACAAAAAAGTAGTTAGAGTGGGTACATGATATTCATCTGCACATGACATTAGACTACTTATTCATCTGCATAGGGCAGGAGTCTGAGCGAACAGTGGTCTGTGTGTGATGGAATTTATCCGCAGAAGACATACAATTTAATAGAATGCAATTTATAATATAATATATTCAAAATGCAATACTTTATATTATTATATATAGCAATATATGCTTCGCATAGAAAGTATACGATAAATCCCGAGGTGTTAGAGTGCAATAAACATTGTTATTATATGACTGAAAAATCCATACAATCTGATTGGCTTAGAAGCAATTTGATTCGCCGGGTAAAATATGATATCCACCTCCCAGACAGTACCCATAAATAGATTAGGGAATTTCCAAATTCAATCGACACTTCACTGAGTTTTGGTTTGTCTGATTGGACAAGACTCGAGTAAATATCCAATCATATGCCTTCTTTCATGTAACTTCATGGGACTTCCCGTAAATTATGACGTCATAATTAAAAGACGTCAAAAGATAGCATGTGCTGACGTCATTGACACGGTTTTGGCAATTCACAATGACATGTCGGATGACGAGCAGTGTAAACGTTTCCGTCTGTGGAAATCTCAAAATATTGGAGGCAATTTTGACATCAAAAGATGCCATGGACACAAAAAAAGTTAACAGATAGTGCTATTAAACTAACAAGAAATTATTTAATAGAGCTTTTAAAACCGGCTTTACCGACTCAATGAACGTCTCCAGTAATGTCGATCATTTTGCTAAGTACACTAAAATCTGATTTTTCAATGTCATTTTTCATTCATATAATAAAACAATTACTGTCTTTTGATATCGGTGGGTATGGGATTATACGGACCTGAACAAAATAATATTCACCGAGGCCGTTCAGGTCCATATAATCCCATATCCACCTCATCAAAAGACAATAATTGTATAATATTTGCACGCTAACTTTGTTCCAGTCCGAGGTTTCCCGAATCAATTTTTCATACTGCACGCTTTGTCACAAGACGCTGTCGTTTATGATGTCATACATTTGTTGCCGACGTCATCCTGTGTTGTTGTCATATTGAACTAGTTCTTGTATCCATGTAATATTTATGTTTTGTACGATAAAATAGTATTTTAGATGAAATACTTGACGGGAGTAAACGAAATTTATTTTGCTATATAATAAAAGAGTTATTGAACTGATATGATATTGTGAAATATCAGTTCAATAACCCTATAGCACAATCCAACACATTACAACACAATACAACACAAAACCGTGCAGTATAAAACACAATAAACACAATTGTATAAAATTCAATATGATATAATACAATACAATATGGTATACAATACAATACATTACATTGTAATGCAATACATTACGGTGTATACAATACAATATACCGTGAATTTGATACAATACAATTGAATACAAACAATAGACAATGCAATATCATAACCCCATACGGAAAATAGTTAATAGGTTTACAATCATAAAATAACAACAAATGCTGGGTAATCTAATATTGAGATTATTAATTCAGTATGCTGATCATGTAATGGCCAAATTGATATCTGTTAGAATCTTGGAGGTTTGCATGGACTCAGATTTTATGGCCAAAAAATATATAAAAATATATTCTCCTACTCGAAAAGTAACACCAGGGGGGCACAATTTCAAACTCCATAAAGAATTCAGTAGACTAATATGAGGAAAGCAACCGTTTTTAGTCAACGTGTGACAAATACATGGAATTCCCTACCAGCGGAACTAGTCAACAAGCCATCTCTAAATAGCTTTAAAGTTGTCATTAACAAGCATTGGACAAACGTAAATTTAAAATTCCACCCGACCATTTACGAACCGGAACCGGATAGAACAGAAATTAGTTTAAAGAACTTCATTAAAATGGACCAGAGAGGCGACTTGAAAGCCTATAGTGGATTCTACAGACATGTAACAGGTAAAAGGACATAAGGTAGCATAACTCGCAATCAATGGAACTCTTCTGTGTACTCGCACGTAACACGCACAAGAATTGCCTCCCTCTGATTGTCCCCCGATCGGGCGATCTCTGTTACATAGCGCCGCATTTACCAAAGCTGGTTTTATTTGTTGGGTTATATTACGAATAGGTAGCGTTACGAAGAATTAAGCCAATCAAAAGTAAGCTTACAAGATGGTTTGGTCGTAGTGTCAAAATGTCGGACAAGTGAAACGGTAGTGTATCGAAATAGTTATTTCAATCAAAATTACTTTGTCCCACATTAATTTTGAATTGTTAGAGCATACTATGTCTTCATTTCGAAGAGATATTTTTACTATACAACTTAGATTAAGTCTACATTAGACTGGTCACTTTTCATAACCCACTTGTTGTTGCTGTTTTCATAAATCTCTTTCTTCACGAGAAAATGGACTCTATAGAATTTGGAATAACTCTATGGAGTTTAAAGATCCACTATGGAAAAATTAACACTTCATACTTTGTAACCCACTGACGCTTAGTCCAAATTTTATTGTACTGTTTTGGACACTTCTGACATTCAAGTCACTTTATTTTTTGTAGCCGATGTAGAATGGTGCAATCGTGAGACAGGCTTAATCCACCCCATGAGTGCTGGGTACATTCAGGGGTAGCCAAGACTAGCAGTGTAAATTAATTTCACTTACAAAACTCGCCTTAAGAGAAAATTATTTGATTTGACTTGGGCACCACAATATGTGATATATTTAAAAAGTCATGCCTGTACTGCATTTCAAATAGAAAAGTATAAACAAAACTCACTTCAATAACTACATAATGTTAGTAACACTTTTTCATAGGTGTCATATTGCCATTATGGAGGTGTAAAGGGAATTCAATCACTTAGTGGATTTCGAATAATTATTTAGATACCCAAATAACAGTGATTCAAATATACACCAGTGTATATAGTACTAATTAATATTGATGCCTGTATACTAATAAAATCTTAATCAAAGCATTGAAACAGCATGTATTAAATCACTATCGGTCCCATTTCTATGTAAAAAAAAAGGTGGAAGGTGAATTCAATCACATATGATAATGTAGTGACATATTACACAAGGTAGTAAAAGTGTTTTAGGTTCAAAATGGGCAAATGTTAACACGAATAACAAACATTATATCTTGCTTCATGTAAATCCTAAGGTTGTTAATATTTCAACACTCATACATCCATTTGTAAGTAATGTGAATAATATTCAACACAAGTCAACTGCAATTCCAAAAAGGAAATAGTAACATCAACATGTGTAGTTTAAAATGTATATTTTTTATGAAAATGTGTTCATTTATGGCCACAGAAACTGGTTGCTTCATATAGATTGCAATAACCACAGAGTGCCCCTTTGGAGTTCAAGCCTTCTTGAACCAGACTATAACTGGTGACGTCATGCGAATTGACATTTGTCAAAATGCTCATAAAGTAAACAAATGATGCCAGGTTGTATATAAATGGTTTGATAAAAAGAAATAGAACATCTTAGGGTACATAAAAACGGAATAACTAACATGGCGGTTTTTATCGATGTGGAAAAAATTCAAGTTATCATACCTTTTTAAAAAGCATATTTTGGTGATTTTTTACACTCAAAAAAACCCCATCCTGCTGTTGTTAAAAATAGATTGCATCGTCCCAAAAATTTGACCGTGCACATGGCGATAATGGGCTATTTTGGATTTGCATATGTGGTCAAAAACACCATTGGACCTATACTGGTAATCACTTTTTCTTTAAATATTGTAGAAGTTTTAGATCTGACACAAATGTGCCTTCAAATGAGTGACGTTAAGATGCTTTATACTATTATGAATATTCTTTCACTAGTATTAGTAACAGGAAAGAGAAAACTGCAACGGCCAAACCAGGGTTTGAACCTATTGAGCCCTGTCTGCCATTCTTTGCTTCCTTTTTTTCAACTCAAATACCTTGAATGGAAACTGCCAGATTCCACCCTGGGTTCATACTGCTGGATAGCAACTTCCCAAGGTTGGACACACCCCAGAAAAGGAAAAACTGCAGTGGCTAAACCAGGACTCAAACTTGGTACCTTCCCAATACTAGTGGGACTCTACCAACTGATCTACCCAGCCACTTAATGAGTCTTGTCCACCACAACTTATATTAAGAATGTCAATTCCGGAATGGTGGAGAAAACTTGAGAAAAACCACCAACATCATACATTAATAAAATCATTTTTCAATTATTTTTCAGATTTGTTGTAGAACAACCATTAACTATTCTACCTAATGGCAGGTCCATATTTCTTCTTTTGTGGGAAAAAATTATCCTATAAAGTGTTCTCAGTGTTAGTGATCTTGATTCTCGTCTCATTCAATGAATTTACAGTGTATTTAATTCAGAGCTTCAGATGGCCAGATTTTCCATTAAAAGATAGGTAAGATATTGGAATATTCAAATCTTTATCCAGACAGCCCCATGGATGGGAATTGAATTTTTCTCCATGGAATCATTTAGCATCGCAGTAACTTTCTGAAATTCCACTGTCGTCTATACCAAATTTTACTGGAATTCAAAAGAGGTTTGTAATTTTTTTCTGGAATTCAAGTGTTATCCATACCAGATTTCCCTGGAATTTTGAAGAGATTTATAAGACATGTCAAGAGTTACAATTTTTTGTGCACATAATTTAACTGGCATTCCAAAGAGATTTGTTTTTTTTTTTCTTCTGGAATTCCAAGGTCATCATTACAAAACTTAATTGGAATTTCAGAGGATTTTGGTAGTAAAATTTGCTGGAATTCTATTGTCATCCATGGGGTGGAGGTCTGGAGTAAATCTGGAATAGCCCATAGATGGTAATACTGTACGTTTCTTTGATTTAAAAAAAAAATAAGTAGCTTAATCTCCAAAGTATTTGAAAATAAAGTTCCTTTTAAAGTATTTTTTTACACAAATTTTAAAAAATAGTTTACTTTTGAAATAATTTCTTTGTAAAAAGTAGATAGTGACAATGTTGTCCACCAGAAATGGAAACATAGATACTTAATTTTACATTATAAAGTTTTCATCATGTATGTCTGGCTACTCTGGCAATATTCACATTCCCTTCATGGTCCCAACAACCATAAAATCAACATAAGCTTTATATGAAAATTAATATTTGGTCATAATTTTTTATGTTTAAATCAGTGTAATCACACCGGTTACAGAGTAAAAGTTGAGAAAGGTGGGGTGGATGGGTAGGATTCTAAGCAAAGCAATTTAGTAACACAGATTTGTTGCAAAAATGTTGCAGGAGACAATATCATGAACTTAGCATACCAGACCTCTGTAACATCTGGAACATTTTTAGGCCGATATTCTGCCACAGTGACATTCACAATTCATAATCTTATGGTTTCTTCACAATCACGTGGCAATTTCCACAATTTTGAAAAAAAATAAATCAGCTCTCAAACTAGTATATATGTAGTTTGCTTTTTCACAATTTTGGTCATTATAATGATAACATGTATTCTACAATTAAAGGGGACTTGACCCCTTTCTGTAAAGGCCAGTAAAATATGTTATCCCAATTTCTCTTTATTCATGTTATTTGGACCTCTCTTATGAGGGCCACATTCCCATAAATGCCACTTTTACTGGTTCCCTTAGGTGGCCTTTATAGACAGGTTAGACTGTATCTTATTAACGTCATTAACAAAGATCAGTAGGACTATTAGTTGCTATAAAAAGTGTTACTATTTTTCAGAGATCCTAGTAAAACACAGGTTATTTTATTAGTAGCTGACCCACAGATACAGGGATATCAAGATGAAAAATCATTTCCAATTGGATCCCTTGCCAGATGGGATGTTGACAGGTAAATATATCAAGTAAAAGTCTGTTCAGAATCTTAAAAGCATAATAGTTTTGTTAGAATTCCTGTTTGAGAGTCATCGGTTGGATGAGACTCCAGGTGATTTTTATCCTAATTTCAGTGACAGGTCTTTAATAATCCATGTCATTGACAGATTGCTAAACTTTGTATTGGGTATCAACCCATTGCCATGGTAGCCCCAAACTTTTCTGTGAAAACCTAGTCATTTCTCAGTTAGATCAGATAAAAAAAATTAAAATTAAATGTACATGTAGTTTTACTTTATAAATTCCCTTTTATTACACTAAAATATATGTGTGAAACTTTAAGCAAACCCATACTTGCAATAGGTCATTTTGTCTATTTGGGATATTAAGAGATAAGAGAAGAGTAATGGTGTTTTATGCCAAAGTAAAGATTCTTTCACTCATAACAGGACATTCTGTTAGGAACAGTGGAGAAAATCAGAGTGCCCAGAAAAAGCAACCTACCTTCACAAGTATACACACAAACTTTTTCAACTGAGATTCCTAGGTGGTGGTGATAGGCACTGAGATCCATATTTTGGGATAATTTCTTCAACAAGGTGATTGGTGAAATCCACAATAAATATTAAACACAAAATTTTGAGATTAAAAATGCACTGTGCAGTAGCACCATTTTAATAGCATTCACTGTCTATGCTAAGTCAAGTCTCCCGAGAAAAAAATTGTTGATGTTTATTATTTGATGTCTAATGACTGTTTGTATACCTACCTTAAAGGCTACCTCTTTATAAGGGCCACCTGCTTTTAAAGGCCATTAAAGTTTTATCTTGGTTCTTTATTAATGTTAATTGAACCTGTATATAAGGGCCACCTGCCCATAAAGGACATCTTTACTGGTTCCCTTAGATGGTCTTTATAGATAGGTACTGATGTACATGGTTAAGTATGCATGTGGCTGCTTTAAAAATTCAATCACTTATTTTGACTACAGAATTCTTCATTTTCTTTTTTTTAGATATCTAAGTCAGACATTTGGACTTGCCTTTTCCTATTGTAAACCTGATGTTGTGATATTTTTGGGAGATTTAATGGACGAGGGAAGCAAAGCTACACCTTTAGAGTACAAGTATTATTATTACAGAATACAGTCTATATTTTCTGCTGCTAAATATACAAAAGTAAGTACCGGTATTTGTAAAGAAAAAGTAGTATTTGTAAAAACAAAAGGTAGTATTTTAAACAAAAACTAGTGTTTGTAATGAGAAAATGTAGAGTATTTAAACAAAATGTAGAGTTTTAGAAATTAGTGATGTGCCTTTGATCAATTATAATTGATACCGGTAATCAATTGATTGTGATCAGATTAGGGAAAACTAGCAATAGTTTATTGTTTTAGAAAAATTCACTTGAATGTTTCTTTGCATTATGCTCAATAGATAAGATTATATTTGTGTATTTCAAATTTTATTAGTAATTCCCTTCCTGAGATTTTAAATGAAGATAAAAAGTATGATAGTTCCACCTCAAAGACATCCCCACCAGATTATACAACAAAATTTAAAACTTTATTTTTTCAGAAGATATATGTACCAGGAGACAATGACGTAGGCGGTGAATATAGAGATATGAGAACAGAAAAGAAAGTTGACAGATTTGTTAAACATTTTGAAGAACTTTTAGGCATTGTTAAATTTGGATTTGTTGATTATTTAAAGGTATGAAATAAATGAACCATTATATTTACATGTACATCTCTTGTTAACATTGAAATATGTATGTATTATTGTTGCACCTGTACATAAACAGAGGTCATGACTGTAGTCAAGTAGTTTAGGCATTAGATCCTAGTGTGAGAAAGTTTGTCAGTTCACTTGATGAAGGTTGGTTGTTTATTTTGGGGTACTCCATTCCATAACTGACTGGCTTGATATAAGTGAAAGAATTTTTACTTGAGCATAAAACATTATAATGCCATTCTACTCCGTAAGTTTGAAATAATACATTAAAGATGTTCAAATTTCAGATTTACTATAACCAAAACCCATGCAAGTAAAAATTCTTTCATATTAAACCGTCATTTATTAAATAATAGTTTTAATTGTTTTAGCTTGACTTGCGAACACATGATTCCTATTCAGAAGATAGACAGCAGTTTGCAGAGAGACACCAGTTCCAGGTTACATCACCTGTTAAAATTTTAGTCGGACATGAGACAGTCTCTCCTAAATTAAAGATGCATGTATATCCAGTAAGTTACAAAGCCCTTCATTTTGAATTTGGCACACGCAACACTATCTTGCATTACCCCTTGAAATACCATGAGCAGAAATGTCATTTCTTATCTTTACAATTCTTTTTTTTAATAAATATTTTGATTTATTTTAACCCTTGGTGCTATTTCTTCCAAACCTGCTCATGTGAGATAGGGTTTTAAGCCGTGCGACATCATCGTATCTCACATAACCCCGTGACCCCCTGTGTGGGACATGAGGTAATATTGTGGGAAAATTGATAAACATCAAGGGTCATGACCCCAATTGTATTTCAACTGGAATTACAATACAATTGCTTCTACATTTTTTGAGTATTAATGCCAACAAAAATGGCTGCAACTTCTGTTGGAGTAGTGAATGACTAAAATTGTGTAGATTAAACTTATTGATTTTTTATAATGAAGAACAAATTACAAAACATACCAGTATATCCATTTACTGTAGATTACTTTAATATCGGGAGTATCAAATTTTGCATACTTACATCTGAACTTCATTTCACGGATATGTGTATTCGCATCTACAATCCAGGTGTATATTTAATTTCGCGTTCACTCCATGGCGGCTATATAATTATCTACCTCTCTATAGGTTTCTTGTTTTCTTGATTATTTCTTAATGTTCCATAGTGATTGTAAACGGTTAAAATGAATTTTTAATTCAGCCTCGTCAGTCAGTATTTAAAGGGAAAATTCAATAGAAACTTGTAAGTTACGGTGAAGTTTCGTCAAGACTTTTATGTAAACGATTGAAAGGAAATGTTAATTAAGCCAGTTAAACCAGGAATTTCAATGAAACCTTGCAAGTTACGGCTAATTTTTCGATTTACTTCTAATATGGCATACATTTATGATGGTCATAGTCGATTGCTGTCATGTTTTAAATTTGACCTAATAATTTTTGCGATTCTGGGAATATTCGTGTGATATTTGAATTTGCGACTGAGAGTTCTCATTACGCATTAATAAATCTCTGGCGAAAGTAATCTACAGTACTGAATTTAACAATTGAGGACATTTTCATGATTATACCTAGTGTTTTGATAGTTCTAGTAGCACTTCTTAAAAATCATATGGTGAAGAAAAATAGGTTACTGTAACCTAGTTTGATGGTTAAGTTATTTTGATCTTATAATCTAACAAATTTAAATATCTTACATGAGTGAATAAATAAATGAAATTTTGTTAATGATGCACAAACTTCTGCTGTTCTCCTGGCAGCTCTTGTCTTTTATTCTTTTTAAGGATATGATAATTAGTTTAATATTATTATTTTTTGTAGATCTTAAAACTGTTAAAACCCCAGTTAATTTTTTCTGCACATTGGCATAAGGTAAGTAAATGTAATATTGAAGCTTAATTTTAAAAACAGTATACATGTACTTGCGTATATATTTTATATGTAAATATTTTGCTATATGATATTACTGTGATTCTATTACTAAGTGTTCATTATCTGGTAGCTCAGTTGGTAGAGTACCAGGCATGTGGGAGTTAGGATTTCAAACCTCAACTGGGTTTAGACAAATTTTAGGTTCAGGTTTAGGTTTACTCAAGATTCATATTAGACGGATTTTTAATTTACTCAGGGTTAAGTTTAGACAGGTTTTAAGTTTACTCAAGGTTCAGTTTAGACAAATGTTTAGTTTACTCAGGGTTCAGGTTAGACAGGTTTTAGGTTTACTCAGGATTCACTTTTGATAGATTTTGGGTTTACCCAGGGTTTACTTTTGACAGATTTAGGGTTTACTCAGGATTCACTTTTGACAGATTTTGGGTTTACCCAGGGTTCACTTTTGACAGATTTTGGGTTTACCCAGGGTTTACTTTTGACAGATTTTGGGCTTACTCAGGATTCACTTTTGACAGATTTTGGGTTTACCCAGGATTCACTTTTGACAGATTTTGGGTTTACTCAGGGTTTAATTTTGACAGATTTTGGGTTTACCCAGTGTTCAGTTTTGACAGATTTTGGGTTTACCCAGGGTTAAGTTTTGACAGAGTTTTGGTTTACTCAGGGTTTACTTTTGACAGATTTTTGGTTTACCCAGGGTTCAATTTTCACAGATTTTTGGTTTACCCAAGGTTCAGTTTTGACAGATTTTGGGTTTACCCAGGGTTAAGTTAAGACAGATTTTTGGTTTACTCAGGGTTTACTTTTGACAGATTTTTGGTTTACTCAGGGTTCAGTTTTGACAGATTTTGGGTTTACTCAGGGTTCAATTTTCAAAGATTTTTGGTTTACCCAAGGTTCAGTTTTGACAGATTTTTGGTTTACTCAGGGTTCACTTTTGACAGATTTTTGGTTTACTCAAGGTTCAATTTTCACAGATTTTTGGTTTACCCAAGGTTCAGTTTTGACAGATTTTGGGTTTACCCAGGGTTCAGTTTAGATAGATTTTTGGTTTACTCAGGGTTTACTTTTGACAGATTTTTGGTTTACTCAGGGTTCAATTTTCACAGATTTTTGGTTTACCCAAGGTTCAGTTTTGACAGATTTTTGGTTTACTCAGGGTTCAATTTTCACAGATTTTTGGTTTACCCAAGGTTCAGTTTTGACAGATTTTTGGTTTACTCAGGGTTCACTTTTGACAGATTTTGGGTTTACTCAGGATTCACTTTTGACAGATTTTGGGTTTATTCAGGGTTCACTTTTGACAGATTTGGGTTTACTTTTGACAGATTTTGGGTTTACCCAAGGTTCAGTTTTGACAGATTTTGGGTTTACCCAAGGTTCACTTTTCACAGATATTTAGTTTACCCAGGATTCAGTTTAGACAGGTTTTACACTGTCATATGAATAATGGTTGAATACCCTTTATTAACAGTGGCCAAGTGGGGTAAAGTGCAGGCTTAGGGATCACAATGTGTCTACCCTCCGGGGTTACTCCACTTTACTCCATTGATTAATATTTTTTAGATATCACAATTTGTACTATATATCTATATATTTATTTTGTAGTCAAATTTATTTGAGTGTTCAGATTGTATGATGAATGATGATGATCACTGGTCAGTCCATCGCCGTGACATTAGTAATGCAGTTGGATACATGAATATCAATCTAACAGGGAAATATTCATTAACAGAAATAATGGTACCAACGTGTAGTTATAGAATGGGAGAAGAAAACATGGGATATGGTGTAGCTATAATAGGTAATAGTTCTGTATATTATACCTCACAGAAAATTCTTAAATTACATGTATTATTGGTCAATTTCTAATCAAATGGTATGAACCAATTTACAATGTTTTAAACAACGGTCAACATTGCCACAAGATATTGCTATGTTCACTGCTAGGTAGTGTAATTAACTCACGGAAATTGATCCGTAATCCTTCTTCTGTCTGTATATCCTTCCATTCTGATTAGGAGCACCCAAGGATCCTGAAAGTCACTAGTTAAACTAGTCACTGTTCCATATTATCAGAATAAAAGGTAAAAGAGAACTCCTTATTTATTCAGATAATAAAGAAAAATAGTGCCTTTGATTGAGGAAAATATGGAGGACTGCCTCCCCTTAGGAGTTTTATCTCCTTTTTCTTTCAGGTTTCGAGATAATGTTTCCTCGAGGAGACAATTTTGAATATTGCCCTCAATCATAGGCACTATTTTATATTATTTACAATCATACTTAATTTTCTTCAATAAACCTTTTGAAAACAACTTCAGATATTTTCTTATAGCCTGGTTTGGGACCTGTAGTCTTTAAACCGTGATGTCACTTGTTTGTTTCCTGTGATGGGTGGGGCTTACTGACAGCAGCAGTATTTATAGTTCAATTTTAAAATATGATGAAGTTTATCTATCTACATGTACTTCATGGTTATCTTGCATTTAATCATAAAATGGTACAAGGATTGAACTTTGTCATTCATTCGATTTGTCTGTGACCAACAAAAATCATCACCCAATAAATTCAGTACAATCAGTGTTTGATCTTTAATTGGAATGATCATGGTGAAGCTTCATTATCAACTACAAGGCAAACGAGTAAATGCCTGCATCAATGTTGGACTTTAGCTCAGTTGGTAGAGTCCTCGCTCCGTAAGTGGAAGGTCGTGGGTTCGATCCCCGGCCGGGTCTGACCCAAGACTTGAAAGTGGGTAGTGACTGTTTTTTCGCCAAGCACTCGGCATTACGAAATGAAAGTCACGGTTCTTTCGGATGGGAACTTAAAATAAACGAGGTCCCGTGTCACGGTGGGCTTGGCACACTAAAGAACCCTGCTGTATAATGCCATCAGCGCAACGCACAGGCAAAATTTCTGCACCTTCACTTATAGTTGGCGATGTCTCGATATAAGTGAAATATTCTTGACATGGACGTTAAACACCATCACTCAACTCAACTCAATGTTGGACCATTGTTGATTTTACTATAACTTCATAATATTAGATCATTCAAGACCACTTGAATATTAAGCCTTGCAGAAATCTTTAATCTCAAAATAAGATCTACTTGTTTGTCATGTTATGTCCATTTTATTGAAACTTTGATAAGATTGTAAGTAATTAGTTTTCTGTATGTTTAACCTTTGATTTTAATTTTATTTTTCACTGGTATAGTCGTAGAGTCAAACAACATTGATCTGTCTTCACAACCTTTTATTAAGTATATTCATATAGGAGGATCTACCAATTATATTCATAGTGTTAGGATTCATAGTTAATATACACAGTACAGGTTTTTACTCTTAAAATAGTAATAGTGTTTCTTACACACAAATGTACTCATACTCGTCCATTGTAAATATTTGAATTATATTAAAGGTCAAGCAGACAGGTCAATATTGTTTGCCTATACTCAGGTCAAGCAGACAGGTCAATATTGTTTGCCTATACTCAGGTCAAGCAGACAGGTCAATATTGTTTGCCTATACTCAGGTCAAGCAGACAGGTCAATATTGTTTGCCTATACTCAGGTCAAGCAGACAGGTCAATATTGTTTGCCTATACTCCTTCTTGCAAACACCCTTTGTGATTTCATACTACTCATATCTTCAATTACTTTGTATTTATATATTTTCAGATTCTGATTTAAAAATGAAGTATACAGTATTGTGGTTACCACAGCGATATCTTCTACTTTATATGTATCTCTTTGTTGGTGGAATAGTACTTTTGTTTAATATTTTAATTATGATATGTTTTGAGGTAGGAAAACGTAAACGAAGATAGCAATGAGCAACGTTAGATTATTTTGTAACTATAACGAGCGATATTGTTATTTTATATGGAAGCATTAATTAATATTTTTGTCCTGATCTCTAACTTTTACATTTGACATTCCATAAGCGAAGAGGGTCCTTAGAACTTAAGACCGTTTTGAATGCAAAAGTATAGTCTGATAACATGGCTTTGTGCTGTGTTTTGTTTTCACAATGTCTCCACAACTAATGGGGAGATTTCACTTTTTTGTATAACCCAATATTGGCTAAAAATATAACAAGTTGGAAATCTCTCTCTCCTCTTTTTTTTTTTTTTACCTAAGAGCTGTTTTTGCATATGGATGGTCAATTTTTTAATTGAATTATTAAAATGAACTGAAAATAATTTATGTCTTGCCTGAAAATTGCCAGACAATACAGTTATTGGTTATCATTGCTGCGGTGTCTATGCTTGTACAATTTCAGCTCTAGCTCGTCTGGCACAAGTTTTATTTTGCATAAAATCTTCAAATTACGGTATACTCCTTCCTGCAAAGTATTTCATTAGCTAAATTTCGTTTAATATATTTGGGTCCTTTGGATATATTTTCAACCCCTTGAAAAAAGTTTGGTTTCACCTCTTTCGTCCAAACCCTACTGATGAGGACTTGTAATCTGAAACAGCAATCTGGTGCTGTAAAATAAACATTGGTATACATGTAAATTGCACATTTTTTTTTTATGTTCCCCGAAGGGAGAGCAAATATTGCCACTTCGTCTATTCATTCTTTCACTTGTCATAATTTTGTCCAGAGCATAACACAAAAACAGTAAGAGATATCAACATGAAACTTCATTGCTAGATAGATCATGATAAAAAGAAGTGCAGTGTACAAGCACCATAACTCTATTTTCCATAATTTATGACTCTTTATTTTTCATACTTAAATTTTGTGCAGAACATAACCAAAATTTGTAAGAGGTACCAATGTGAAACATCATTACTACGGGGGGGGGGGTATATACATCTTGATATTAAAGAGTGCAGTGTACAAGAACCATAACTCTTTTTTCCATAATTTAGAAGTTATTGCCCTTTGTTGTTTTTCATACTTAAAATACACACAAAGTTTAAGAGGTATCAAATTGAATATGAAACTTCATTGCTAGATAGATCTCGATAAGGAATTGCATTGTACAATAACCATAACTCTATTTTGCATAATTTAAGAGTTATTGTCCCCTTGTTATTTTTCATACAATTCATTTGAAAAAAAAACATGCTGAAAGAAAAGCCCTTTGCAATAGGTTTTCATTCAGGGAGTATTATTTTTTCTCTAACAGTCTCAATCGTGACCAGATCTATGTGCAAATTACAAAGAATAACTACATGTAATATTTTGAATTGAAACTAAAATATAACTTGTGATTACACTGCAATTTAAAGACACTATACACGAATAATCTTAAACTTTTCACCAATTTACATAAGTTTACAAAATAATAAAGGACACCAACATCTTCAATTATGTAGACTGTTCAGTCAAGCTTTCTAACCTGAAACGGGGTTTAACAGGCTTGTAGGACAAAAGCTTATAAATTTTAATTGGTTTCAAATTAAGTTTATATACATGTATGTATTTAGAGTGTGGCATTGCTTATATTTGGAAATCCATACCATGTCTTTCTTTTGTTATCTGTATAGTGTAAATGTACTTCATTTCACATGATCTAATTTCTGCAGTTATTTAATTTCCAATTTCACATGATCTAATTTCTGCAGTTATTTAATTTCCAATTTCACATGATCTAATTTTTGCAGTTAAATAATTTCCAACCTTTTGCAAGGTGTAATGTTCATGAATTTATGAAACTAACTACCAGATAGAAGATCATGAAACTGATTATGCAATGTCTGAAAACAGTATTTATGGTGGCTATGTATTTTAGTGTATTATTTTTCCCTGTGGTACAAAAGTGCATGGAAATTTTTCGACAACAAATTAAGTGAATATTAGTTTACCGTGAATAAGACTACACTTACAGACTAGTCACTTACCTTACAGCAGAATAATTGGACAGGTGATTTTGAAAAACTTCTTAAACATAAATTTAGTGTCTTTCTTGGTGACAAGTACTTTATTTGAAAATTTACACAAAATCACCTATTTTAAGACTCTTTGACATAACCTGCTATAAAGTGTGTTATGAAAATAAGGGTTAGTATTTAAAATACACAAGATTACCTGTTTCTCTAAAAAGAAATGACTCTTGTTTGACATGAACAAAATATACAAAAATAAAAAAAACAAACATACCAACCAATGTTCAAACATAAGAACACCTGTTTTACATGACAGGAATATACAGGAATACCTGTTTGACACAACAGAAATATACAGGAACACCTGTTTGACAAAACAGGAATATATAAAGGCACTTTTTGACATAACAGGAATATATAAAGGCACTGTTTGACATAACAGGAATATACAGGAACACCTGTTTGACACAACAGGAATATATAAAGGCACTGTTTGACATAACAGAAATATACAGGAACACCTGTTTGACACAACAGGAATATATAAAGGCACTGTTTGACACAACAGAAATATACAGGAACACCTGTTTGACACAACAGGAATATATAAAGGCACTGTTTGACATAACATGAATATATAAAGGCACTGTTTGACATAACAGGAATATACAGGAATACCTGTTTGACACAACAGGAATATATAAAGGCACTGTTTGACATAACAGGAATATATAAAGGCACTGTTTGACATAACAGGAATATACAGGAACACCTGTTTTACACCAGCTTAAATATACACGACCATCTGTTTGACATAACAAAAATATACAGGAAATTTGTTCAATGGCCAAAATATTTGAAGGTTTTCTTCCATTGTATTAACATGATTATGGGACCAACAAAACCATTGGACACAACTTTTATTTATTAAGCATTATTTATCAAGGAACCAGACAAAGTTATACGGATTATTTGTTTAATTATAACTTATTTGATCATTATCAAGTTAAGGTATTGTACGTCCATGTATATTTTTAAAACTATTTGAAAGCATAATATAAATTATAATAAGTTAATGCTTGTCATGTGTAATCAACTGTTCAATGATAAATGTTGGAGTTTAATGTCTGTGTGGCTGTTCGGCAATGTGTAGACTATTGAAATTTGAAATTATGTGCTTAATTCCATAAAAAAATCATATCTATTCATGTGATGTAGAAGTGAAGTAGGTGCAAATACTTTTAATATATATACACATATACTATATTTTTCCAGAACATTTTTACATGCAAAAAGTGCTATATTGAGCAGATTCTTTGAAAATCTACAGGTTTAATTTTGTCTGAATTATGATAAATGAGCATTATAGGCCCTACTGGTCATCTCGTTTGATTTAATGCTTTTTTAAATTTTTGCTTTGTGTTCACCTTATGTTTATAAATTTTTAATTTTTGTATTTGGTGCATGCCTTTTTCTTGTTTGAACAAAAGAATTTTTGGATTTTTAATTTATCACTTTGTGTTCAGATTATATTTATAACTTTTTAATGTTCCTGTTCAGGTGTTTGCACGCCTCTTGTTTTGATGAACAAGTGAACATTTATGTTTTTTGTACACAAAGTTCTGCTAAGCATATAATTTGTGGTGTGTATACTGGTTGTGTTGCGTTTTGTAAACAAAAATTTGTCATAATATTTGGTAGTTTACATGTATACATGTTTGTATTTCAAATACATAATAATTATGTGTAATTGGTTAATAAATATTTTATCATATTTTTGTATATCAGTGTATGTCTATGTTAGCTTTTTATCCTCTAGTTGTGGTATTTAGATATAAATACAGCCAAGGCAAACCTAAAGATCTAGAAATAACCCCATGAGACTTAAACTTAGGTGGCAAGTGTTGCTGTGATCAGTAACTTGCCCACAGAGGCACCTAGTGTGATAAAAAATTCTAAATTGGCTTTAGACGGTTAATGAATATCTCCGGGTACTCTGGTTTCCTCCACCATCTCTGAGCTTGATCTTAGTGAAAGAATTTGGACTTTACCATCCCTGAACTGACAACCTAAAACTAGTCAACTAGGACATAAAAATCCTTTACTACTCTTCATTTCATTTCAGTGATCATAAGTACAGTCAAAACTGTCTATAAAGCCATCTAAGGGAGCCAGTATCTTGATATTAAAGAAGTGCAGTGTACAAGAACCATAACTCTTTTTTCCATAATTTAGAAGTTATTGCCCTTTGTTGTTTTTCATACTTAAAATAACACACAAAGTTTAAGAGGTATCAAATTGAATATGAAACTTCATTGCTAGATAGATCTCGATAAGGAGAATTGCATTGTACAATAACCATAACTCTATTTTGCATAATTTAAGAGTTATTGTCCCTTGTTATTTTTCATACAAATTCATTTGAAAAAAAAACATGCTGAAAGAAAAGCCCTTTTGCAATAGGTTTTCATTCAGGGAGTATTATTTTTTCTCTAACAGTCTCAATCAGTGACCAGATCTATGTTGCAAATTAACAAAGAATAACCTACATGTAATATTTTGAATTGAAACTAAAATATAACTTGTGATTACACTGCAATTTAAAGACACTATACACGAATAATCTTAAACTTTTCACCAATTTACATAAGTTTACAAAATAATAAAGGACACCAACATCTTCAATTATGTAGACTGTTCAGTCAAGCTTTCTAACCTGAAACGGGGTTTAACAGGCTTGTAGGACAAAAGCTTATAAATTTTAATTGGTTTCAAATTAAGTTTATATACATGTATGTATTTAGAGTGTGGCATTGCTTATATTTGGAAATCCATACCATGTCTTTCTTTTGTTATCTGTATAGTGTAAATGTACTTCATTTCACATGATCTAATTTCTGCAGTTATTTAATTTCCAATTTCACATGATCTAATTTCTGCAGTTATTTAATTTCCAATTTCACATGATCTAATTTTTGCAGTTAAATAATTTCCAACCTTTTGCAAGGTGTAATGTTCATGAATTTATGAAACTAACTACCAGATAGAAGATCATGAAACTGATTATGCAATGTCTGAAAACAGTATTTATGGTGGCTATGTATTTTAGTGTATTATTTTTCCCTGTGGTACAAAAGTGCATGGAAATTTTTCGACAACAAATTAAGTGAATATTAGTTTACCGTGAATAAGACTACACTTACAGACTAGTCACTTACCTTACAGCAGAATAATTGGACAGGTGATTTTGAAAAAACTTCTTAAACATAAATTTAGTGTCTTTCTTGGTGACAAGTACTTTATTTGAAAATTTACACAAAATCACCTATTTTAAGACTCTTTGACATAACCTGCTATAAAGTGTGTTATGAAAATAAGGGTTAGTATTTAAAATACACAAGATTACCTGTTTCTCTAAAAAGAAATGACTCTTGTTTGACATGAACAAAATATACAAAAATAAAAAAAAAAACATACCAACCAATGTTCAAACATAAGAACACCTGTTTTACATGACAGGAATATACAGGAATACCTGTTTGACACAACAGAAATATACAGGAACACCTGTTTGACAAAACAGGAATATATAAAGGCACTTTTTGACATAACAGGAATATATAAAGGCACTGTTTGACATAACAGGAATATACAGGAACACCTGTTTGACACAACAGGAATATATAAAGGCACTGTTTGACATAACAGAAATATACAGGAACACCTGTTTGACACAACAGGAATATATAAAGGCACTGTTTGACACAACAGAAATATACAGGAACACCTGTTTGACACACCAGGAATATATAAAGGCACTGTTTGACATAACATGAATATATAAAGGCACTGTTTGACATAACAGGAATATACAGGAATACCTGTTTGACACAACAGGAATATATAAAGGCACTGTTTGACATAACAGGAATATATAAAGGCACTGTTTGACATAACAGGAATATACAGGAACACCTGTTTTACACCAGCTTAAATATACACGACCATCTGTTTGACATAACAAAAATATACAGGAAATTTGTTCAATGGCCAAAATATTTGAAGGTTTTCTTCCATTGTATTAACATGATTATGGGACCAACAAAACCATTGGACACAACTTTTATTTATTAAGCATTATTTATCAAGGAACCAGACAAAGTTATACGGATTATTTGTTTAATTATAACTTATTTGATCATTATCAAGTTAAGGTATTGTACGTCCATGTATATTTTTAAAACTATTTGAAAGCATAATATAAATTATAATAAGTTAATGCTTGTCATGTGTAATCAACTGTTCAATGATAAATGTTGGAGTTTAATGTCTGTGTGGCTGTTCGGCAATGTGTAGACTATTGAAATTTGAAATTATGTGCTTAATTCCATAAAAAAATCATATCTATTCATGTGATGTAGAAGTGAAGTAGGTGCAAATACTTTTAATATATATACACATATACTATATTTTTCCAGAACATTTTTACATGCAAAAAGTGCTATATTGAGCAGATTCTTTGAAAATCTACAGGTTTAATTTTGTCTGAATTATGATAAATGAGCATTATAGGCCCTACTGGTCATCTCGTTTGATTTAATGCTTTTTTAAATTTTTGCTTTGTGTTCACCTTATGTTTATAAATTTTTAATTTTTGTATTTGGTGCATGCCTTTTTCTTGTTTGAACAAAAGAATTTTTGGATTTTTAATTTATCACTTTGTGTTCAGATTATATTTATAACTTTTTAATGTTCCTGTTCAGGTGTTTGCACGCCTCTTGTTTTGATGAACAAGTGAACATTTATGTTTTTTGTACACAAAGTTCTGCTAAGCATATAATTTGTGGTGTGTATACTGGTTGTGTTGCGTTTTGTAAACAAAAATTTGTCATAATATTTGGTAGTTTACATGTATACATGTTTGTATTTCAAATACATAATAATTATGTGTAATTGGTTAATAAATATTTTATCATATTTTTGTATATCAGTGTATGTCTATGTTAGCTTTTTATCCTCTAGTTGTGGTATTTAGATATAAATACAGCCAAGGCAAACCTAAAGATCTAGAAGTAACCCCATGAGACTTAAACTTAGGTGGCAAGTGTTGCTGTGATCAGTAACTTGCCCACAGAGGCACCTAGTGTGATAAAAAATTCTAAATTGGCTTTAGACGGTTAATGAATATCTCCAGGTACTCTGGTTTCCTCCACCATCTCTGAGCTTGATCTTAGTGAAAGAATTTGGACTTTACCATCCCTGAACTGACAACCTAAAACTAGTCAACTAGGACATAAAAATCCTTTACTACTCTTCATTTCATTTCAGTGATCATAAGTACAGTCAAAACTGTCTATAAAGCCATCTAAGGGAGCCAGTATCTTGATATTAAAGAAGTGCAGTGTACAAGAACCATAACTCTTTTTTCCATAATTTAGAAGTTATTGCCCTTTGTTGTTTTTCATACTTAAAATAACACACAAAGTTTAAGAGGTATCAAATTGAATATGAAACTTCATTGCTAGATAGATCTCGATAAGGAGAATTGCATTGTACAATAACCATAACTCTATTTTGCATAATTTAAGAGTTATTGTCCCTTGTTATTTTTCATACAAATTCATTTGAAAAAAAAACATGCTGAAAGAAAAGCCCTTTTGCAATAGGTTTTCATTCAGGGAGTATTATTTTTTCTCTAACAGTCTCAATCAGTGACCAGATCTATGTTGCAAATTAACAAAGAATAACCTACATGTAATATTTTGAATTGAAACTAAAATATAACTTGTGATTACACTGCAATTTAAAGACACTATACACGAATAATCTTAAACTTTTCACCAATTTACATAAGTTTACAAAATAATAAAGGACACCAACATCTTCAATTATGTAGACTGTTCAGTCAAGCTTTCTAACCTGAAACGGGGTTTAACAGGCTTGTAGGACAAAAGCTTATAAATTTTAATTGGTTTCAAATTAAGTTTATATACATGTATGTATTTAGAGTGTGGCATTGCTTATATTTGGAAATCCATACCATGTCTTTCTTTTGTTATCTGTATAGTGTAAATGTACTTCATTTCACATGATCTAATTTCTGCAGTTATTTAATTTCCAATTTCACATGATCTAATTTCTGCAGTTATTTAATTTCCAATTTCACATGATCTAATTTTGCAGTTAAATAATTTCCAACCTTTTGCAAGGTGTAATGTTCATGAATTTATGAAACTAACTACCAGATAGAAGATCATGAAACTGATTATGCAATGTCTGAAAACAGTATTTATGGTGGCTATGTATTTTAGTGTATTATTTTTCCCTGTGGTACAAAAGTGCATGGAAATTTTTCGACAACAAATTAAGTGAATATTAGTTTACCGTGAATAAGACTACACTTACAGACTAGTCACTTACCTTACAGCAGAATAATTGGACAGGTGATTTTGAAAAAACTTCTTAAACATAAATTTAGTGTCTTTCTTGGTGACAAGTACTTTATTTGAAAATTTACACAAAATCACCTATTTTAAGACTCTTTGACATAACCTGCTATAAAGTGTGTTATGAAAATAAGGGTTAGTATTTAAAATACACAAGATTACCTGTTTTCTAAAAAGAAATGACTCTTGTTTGACATGAACAAAATATACAAAAATAAAAAAAACAAACATACCAACCAATGTTCAAACATAAGAACACCTGTTTTACATGACAGGAATATACAGGAATACCTGTTTGACACAACAGAAATATACAGGAACACCTGTTTGACAAAACAGGAATATATAAAGGCACTGTTTGACATAACAGGAATATATAAAGGCACTGTTTGACATAACAGGAATATACAGGAACACCTGTTTGACACAACAGGAATATATAAAGGCACTGTTTGACATAACAGAAATATACAGGAACACCTGTTTGACACAACAGGAATATATAAAGGCACTGTTTGACACAACAGAAATATACAGGAACACCTGTTTGACACAACAGGAATATATAAAGGCACTGTTTGACATAACATGAATATATAAAGGCACTGTTTGACATAACAGGAATATACAGGAATACCTGTTTGACACAACAGGAATATATAAAGGCACTGTTTGACATAACAGGAATATATAAAGGCACTGTTTGACATAACAGGAATATACAGGAACACCTGTTTTACACCAGCTTAAATATACACGACCATCTGTTTGACATAACAAAAATATACAGGAAATTTGTTCAATGGCCAAAATATTTGAAGGTTTTCTTCCATTGTATTAACATGATTATGGGACCAACAAAACCATTGGACACAACTTTTATTTATTAAGCATTATTTATCAAGGAACCAGACAAAGTTATACGGATTATTTGTTTAATTATAACTTATTTGATCATTATCAAGTTAAGGTATTGTACGTCCATGTATATTTTTAAAACTATTTGAAAGCATAATATAAATTATAATAAGTTAATGCTTGTCATGTGTAATCAACTGTTCAATGATAAATGTTGGAGTTTAATGTCTGTGTGGCTGTTCGGCAATGTGTAGACTATTGAAATTTGAAATTATGTGCTTAATTCCATAAAAAAAATCATATCTATTCATGTGATGTAGAAGTGAAGTAGGTGCAAATACTTTTAATATATATACACATATACTATATTTTTCCAGAACATTTTTACATGCAAAAAGTGCTATATTGAGTAGATTCTTTGAAAATCTACAGGTTTAATTTTGTCTGAATTATGATAAATGAGCATTATAGGCCCTACTGGTCATCTCGTTTGATTTAATGCTTTTTTAAATTTTTGCTTTGTGTTCACCTTATGTTTATAAATTTTTAATTTTTGTATTTGGTGCATGCCTTTTTCTTGTTTGAACAAAAGAATTTTTGGATTTTTAATTTATCACTTTGTGTTCAGATTATATTTATAACTTTTTAATGTTCCTGTTCAGATGTTTGCACGCCTCTTGTTTTGATGAACAAGTGAACATTTATGTTTTTTGTACACAAAGTTCTGCTAAGCATATAATTTGTGGTGTGTATACTGGTTGTGTTGCGTTTTGTAAACAAAAATTTGTCATAATATTTGGTAGTTTACATGTATACATGTTTGTATTTCAAATACATAATAATTATGTGTAATTGGTTAATAAATATTTTATCATATTTTTGTATATCAGTGTATGTCTATGTTAGCTTTTTATCCTCTAGTTGTGGTATTTAGATATAAATACAGCCAAGGCAAACCTAAAGATCTAGAAATAACCCCATGAGACTTAAACTTAGGTGGCAAGTGTTGCTGTGATCAGTAACTTGCCCACAGAGGCACCTAGTGTGATAAAAAATTCTAAATTGGCTTTAGACGGTTAATGAATATCTCCGGGTACTCTGGTTTCCTCCACCATCTCTGAGCTTGATCTTAGTGAAAGAATTTGGACTTTACCATCCCTGAACTGACAACCTAAAACTAGTCAACTAGGACATAAAAATCCTTTACTACTCTTCATTTCATTTCAGTGATCATAAGTACAGTCAAAACTGTCTATAAAGCCATCTAAGGGAGCCAGTAAAAGTGACTTTTATGGACAGGTTGGACTATAGATCATATGTAGACATCTTTAAATATAGGCTTAAATGTACTTCTAATATGATGAATAAAATAGGTTCTCCTGGTAAATGTTTGATGAACCAGAATCACAGCTTATATTAGTCCAGTATCTATGAAGAATAGGGGAAATATCACCCTCAATTCAAAAATGGCTTGCTTGGTTAACTGGAATTTTCAACCCTGAGAGTGATATTTCTCCCTCTTGCATATCTCCAGTTTCACAATCATTCCTTAACTTGAGGTACCGCTATTTAAATTTAGCAATTTAGAAATCCAGTTTAGCAACTACTAAATATTTTTGATAAAACTAAATAATATGACTAATGTAGAATTGATCTTCAAAATGATACTGGAAATTCCATCATATTCTACAAATTACCAAAATTATTAGGATTTTAAATTTTACTGGATTCAAGTTAAGGGAAATCTTTGTTAAGAAATTATTGTGAAACTGGAGCACGAGTACATTCATAGTGGATTGTTTTTCTTCCATTTTAATTCCAATGTTCAGTTTCAAAAAATGATTTTTGCGGTGTGCAAAATTTTACTTTGTTATCCGGTATTCTACATAAAACATGACATTAGAACAGTTACCAACTGAGCTACTGCAGTGGTACCGAGAAGTGGCTGTAAAACAAGACGAAATATATAATTTTATTGACTAAATATCAACCACCATAAATATTTTAGCAAAAAAACTGTAACTATTTTCAACTATTTAAACATCTCTTCTGTTCACTACTCTACATCTATAGCTGTGTGGTACTCTTATCATCGTTGTTTGCATATCACGTGGATCAAACTTTTCTAAATTATCTGCTTCTGGTTCAATTGTAAAGTTTTGCATTAGCGTAGCAATAAACAGAAAGAGTCTGTTAGTAGCAAAGGATCTTCCGATGCATGATCTTTTACCAATACCAAAACTTAAGAGACTGCAAATGAATAAAACGAGTCGAGTTCAGTAATGGTGTTTAACGTCCCAGTCAAGAATATTTCACTTATATCGGGACGTCGCCATCTATATGCGAAGGTGCAGAAAATTTGCCATTGCGTTGCGCTGATGGCATTATACAGCAGGGTTCTTTATCGTGTCAAGCCTATCAAGACACGGGATCTCGTTTACTTTAAGTTCTCATCCGAAAGAACCGTGACTTTCATTTCGTAATGCCAAGTGCTTGGCGAAAGAACAGTCACAACCCACTTTTAAGTCTTGGGTCATGCAGACCCGGTGGGGGTTCGAACCCACGAACCCCTTACTGACGGAGCGATCACTCTACCGACTTAGCTATTGCAGTGGTTAAAGCGAACTGTAGATAAACACGATATACCTTAATATATCCAACCGGGGCTTTGATTGCCGTTTAAAGCACACAGTTACGAACCAATTAGTGTGTCTCTCACAGCCTAGCTAGGTACGAATCCTGCTCTGGCAGATCCTAGTGTGAGAAAGTGTGTCAGTTTGCATGCCGAAGGTCAGTGCTTTTCTCTGCCTTTCTTAAACAGACCACCTTGATATTTTGAAATTGAAAGAATCTTGACTGGGGCGTAAAACATAATTTCTTCACCCAATATATCAAACTGCTTTTTTAACCTTACCCTACGTGAATTTCCCATTAATTGCCTTTCACTATTTACGGAGATTTGCAACGAAACCAAATATAGCAAGTATCCAGTAAAATCGAGTATGGATTACTGCGCGATTAGAATTAGTATCCCTTCATGAAATTGTGTAACTAAACACTATCGGATTTTCCATCACTTAAACTTATTTTAAATAAAACGATGTAGTAATTTTGCGGGCATTTCGGCGCTCTGAAAATAATTTTTAAATATAGAAGAAATTCCTTAAACTTTATGACAAAACGTGATTACTTAATTTTTTCTATTGTCAACTTTCCTTTTCTATGATGTCATATTATTGAGTTAACGATCCTTAAAAACTGGGTTTTAATAGCAGTAACAAATGATCATGACTAGGAACAAACTCTTCAATAATAAACATGATATGTTCATTCATGTTACCTTTGTCTTTCTGTTGTGTTTGGTTGCATTATATTCCCATTTCTGTCCAGGAATCTTTCTGGCTTAAATTCGTAAGGATCCGGGTATAACGATTCATCATGATGTATCTTCCATAAATTGGCTATTACCTGATAATTAAAAAAAATCGAAACAGATGTCAATACAATTTAAAATCAGGGATTCCGAAGTAATTCTCCAAAATTTCACATAAAACTTGAGTAATGGTTGTGTAATGACGTTAAACGTCAAGAATATTTTATGTATATCGAGACATCACCAGCTATAAGCGAATGTGCGTTGCACTGATTGCATTATACAGCAGGGTTCTTCCGCGTGCTACACCTACCGAGACACGTGGTCCCGTTTATTTTAAGTTCCAATCCGGAAGGATCGCGACTTCCATTCCGTAATGCAAAACGCTTAACAATAATAATAATAATAATAATAATAATAATAATAATAAAAAACAATCACTACCCATTCTCAAGTCTTGGGTCAGACCCGATTTGGGTTCGAACCCATGACCCCCAATGATATTGTTAAAAATGAATAATCTATATTTGTGTGAATAAACAATTACCATGTTTTCTTTGGACTTTAACGAATTATCTGCTTTAACGATAATATCTTATTTATTATTTTTAATATTTCTCCGATGATAGCAATATAAATTAGAACTGTCCCTTGAGAGCAAAATACCACCACCCCACCCGATCCCCATCCTCAATATTGACCTTGACATTTCTAATATGACCATGACACACCTATGAACCATGAAGATTATTGATTTGAAGTTTTATAACAATCGTCCAGACACGATTTTACACGAACAGACGGACAGACATGCAGACGTGGTGATAACTGTACTAAGTGTACTTTAGGAGTCGATATGAGATGTCCATTAATAAGCTAAGTATTAAACTTTCGACATCTCAGTACTGTATTTATTGCCCTATATATACATTGTTTATTTATTCACTTACAATGGAATTTTTCATTAAATCATAACATTTGAGTCTAGTGTCACTCTTTAAACTTCGGACAACTATCGGAAGGTTAGAGCCGTAACGCATGACTTCGAATAAAAACGCTTCGGTATATGGCATATGTCTTCTGTCCACGAATGTGGGCAACCGCTCAGATCCTACCGTTTTGTCGACCTCCGATTGTAGTTTTCGTTGTATGTCTTTATGCTCTAGTAAAACTCTTATAGCTGTTAACAGTGTTGCCCTTGATGTTAATATTCCTAAAAATAAAGAAAAAATAAAATGTTGTAAATAATTGTCAGAGTAGGGTAACTAAGGTTTATGCTTCAGACAAAATTATTTCACTCAATTTATCGAGCCAGTCAGTTCATGAAAGGTGGAAAAACATGAAAGGAACATGGAAGCTTTTGGAGCGTCAAATATATCCAGTGTAATTTTGCATAAAGAGACATCGTACTTATAAAAAGTATTGTGAGTGTGGGCATAAAACTTTGCAAACCCTGGGTTGCAATATCCCTGCGTCAACAATTTATTTGCAAGCATCTGGCTTCGTTTATAAAGTTCCCGTATTGGGAACCATCTCTACCATAGCGTATTAATTATGAAACAAATACACCATAAGTAGGAGGAGCTTATACAACAAGAACAATTACCAGCTGCGACTATATTTGTAATTATTGCAAATATGGACTTTTCTGTTAACCAATCAGCGAATAAATTTGTCTTTTGTGTATGCTCCAATTCTTCATACAATACATGTAACATCCCTCTAGACAATCCATGTTACTACAAATGAAATTCAGTAAAATGAATGAGAATAACTAGCACAGTTTCAAGAAAAACATTTATGGCATAACACATAAGGAGACTTGCAAAGGAAAATATAAATTCTGTGAATTCAAACAAACATTGATGTTTGATTTAAGAAATAATTAACATGTATATTCTTATTTATATCCCCAGGCCGAAGTGTGCACTAGCGGATTAAATTACGGACGACAAAAACGGGTAAGTGTTTACCATTTCAATATTAACATAACGAAAAACAATCATATTTATAGGGTCATGTATGGCACGCCTCACCAACAAAAGTTCGATAAAGTGCTTTAACGGTCGTTAAAGCGCTTTAACGAATTTAATGTTGCATTAGCGTCGATAACAAGAACAAAATTTCCACTATTTTTATTTAACGAACGATAAATGGATATTGATTCGATAAAGTGCTTTAACGACCGATAAAGCGATTTACCGTTCGTTAAAGCGCTTTACCGTTCGTTATAACGCTTTACCGTTCGTTAAAACGCTTTACCGTTCGTTAAAGCGCTTTATCGAGATTTTAGAGCTTATTACCGATATTTATATTGCACTACCGAATATTATCGAACTCACAGAAAGTCTATTACCGTTTATCGAAAAATTCAGCCAATCAGAGGGCGTGTAACAAAAGATTTACACGTTTCGTCCCATAGGACTTTTCGTCCCATGCCATTTCGTACCATTTTCGAGTCATTTCGTCCCATAATTATAAGACGTTTCGTACCATAGGACTTTTCGTCCCATGACATTTCATAACATTTTAATGACTTTTTAAAGATATTTTGTTAATTAATTACTTTATTTATTTATTTATTTTGTTTTTTACTGTGTTAAAAATAAAATTTAGGACTTTTCGTCCCATGGCATTTCGTAATATTTTAATGACTTTTTAAAGAGGTTTTATTTATTTATTTATTTATTCATTTTTTACTGTGTTATACTGAATAAAATTTAGTTACATATATATATTTAATTTCCCTTTTGTCTTTTTTAAAAGGGGGTGATTAAGGTATATATGTGAATACATCTTTATTTTTTATATGAATTTAACTAACTACAAGTTTATGCCGGTAAACTATCTTTTCTCTCGCTTTATCATTAAATAAACTTTAAAGCCATAAAGTCTCGGGATTTCATTTTTTTAATACCAATAAAAACAAAACACGTGTTTCCACAAGCTTTTATTGTTCAGTTGATGGAAACGTTCTACAAACATGAGGAAGCGTACGTGGGACTTATATCACTTTTACTTATCGTGATGTCCCGCTTATAGAAATGTAAGACTTAGAGTGACATATTGTTGAAAAATGGCAATGTTCAAAAAGTATGCATAAAATATGAAAAAATATGATGCAGAAAATACTTTAATAAGATGTGCACATGTCCAATGTTATGGTACATCTTAAAAATGTGGAAAGAAAAGTCCCCAAAAAGTTTACGAAATATCATGGGACGAAAAGCCCTATGGTACGAAACGTCTTAGAAGTATGGGACGAAAAGTCCTGAATATGGTACGAAATGGCATGGGACGAAAAGTCCTATGGGACGAAACGTCTTGCTAAAATTGTATCAAGTTAATAAAAGTTAAATTAAATACATGGAATGAACTGATGATCTATACCTACAATTTCTACATCTTATCGAACTTACTGACTTTCTTTTCGTCTAGTAAATATAAATATATAATAATATATAGATAAATTAATACATATAAATCTTACCTTGTCCCTCCATAATTCTCTGTTAGTTGATTCCTGATTAAAAAAAATCCCACGACTTTTGTATTCAGTAATGAAGCCATTTGAGTAGATCTACCTTGGAATGACAGCCGATTGGATTACGAAAATTGACCATACATCGACAACACTGAACACTAATGTACCAATCGATGATTTATTGTCTTATTACAAAGTTTTTAATAACTCTTGTGATTTTAATAGGTCAATTAAATCAGGCGAAACTAAAAAAAATCAACAAGAATATGCGGGAAAGATACAATGGTCGTCCATATTTAAAACAGGTTTTGTAACCATGTTTGCGCCAAAAAACTACAGTATCTGTTGTTATTATTATTATTATTATTTTGTAACCGGCTTGGTCCATGTGGATGCAAATGCCGTTAAAGTTACTATTACCATATTATTAAAAGCGGACGAGAGAGAGAGAGAGAGAGAGAGAGAGAGAGAGAGAGAGAGGTTTATCGTGTTGATGAAGTGGTATCCAGGGACAATCAATGTAAATCATGCGATTAGCCAATCAAAACGCTCGTTACATATCTGTAACCATGACACATATCATATCGTATTAACGAATTATCGAACATATCGCATTAACGAATTATCGGACACATTTTTCATTACCGTTCGATAATTTTTAAAGACCGTTAAATCGCTTTATCGGTCGTTAAAGCGCTTTATCGAATCTATATCCATTTATCGTTCGTTAAATAAAAATAGTGGAAATTTTGTTCTTGTTATCGACGCTAATGCAACATTAAATTCGTTAAAGCGCTTTAACGACCGTTAAAGCACTTTATCGAACTTTTGTTGGTGAGGCGTGCCATAGTCATGTGACGTTTAATGATTAAGCATGACTGTTTTACTCTTTAAGCCTCGGCAAGCCTCGTTCTGGACCAAATATATTAGAACTCGGGTTGAGATTTCCCTATCTGGCACCACAAGTTGTGATAGATTCTTTTATTCCAGTAGAAATGGCGTTATTCCAGGAACTTGCGACGTTAACGTTTTCCACAGCGGCGAACCCCATTGGCACGTCACTCACAGCCCTTATTTACGGATAAGCTGATTAAGATGTTTAAAAATACAAACCGAATTCTATTGCTCAGAGCAAAATATCTTATACTATTAATTACATCATAAAAACTGATGATATATATTTAGCTGGCGGCAGTTTGTAAAAAATGTAAGTCTCTGTATTTCAAATAAAAACTCTTTAACAGCTGTTTACCTTGATTTGATATTACGAAATATAAGTACTTATATCATATTTCACGTCTAGATGCAGATTTAAATCTTCATTTAATATCATTTATTGTAATTATAGTACTGTCGTGTGCTACTTTTGAATTTTTATGAAATAATATAATTCAAAAGTAGCACATGACAAAATTGTCATGTGCTACTTTTGAATTATATTATTTCATAAAAATTCAAAAGTAGCACATGACAGTACTACAGGTTGTGTGAAAGTAATCTTAAATTATGGAATTTAGAAAAGCTTTAGGCACATATAAATCGCGTGCTGTGTGACATTTACTTGTGTCCACTTGCAAAACATTTTTAGCCGCACGTTGTCACTCTATCGTGAAGAGACAATAAGAATCTAAATCAAGATAGTTATCCCAAGCCAATGAATAGTTTTTAATGTTCCAATCTGACACGCGCTCTCTCCCGATTTCTAAAGTTGTTTTAGATTAAGTTCATAAGAAAATGAAAATATATCCAGGGTAATTTTGAATACAGAAACGTCATTTTATTGACAATAATGTGATAGCGGGCATACATTTTTGAGGGCCTTGATAAGCCTAAGCATGGAGTATCCGTGCGTTAACAATTTGTTTGCAAGCAACTAGCTTCGTTAAATAAAAATTAGAAAGTGTTAATGCAAATATCATATCACAGTAAACTTGATACCTGTTCTTTTCGTAACTCTTCTTCAAAATATAATTGGCTTTGTTTTGTTTCAAAATAAAGCTTTGATACCTTAGAAGGTATATATCTCATAAAAGGTAAACAATTCATCAGCAAGGATACATTAGGGTTTAGGATCTCATTCAGCCGTCTGTTGTAAGTCGACATTGCCTGGATAAGGTTGCTATTTGGATCGTTTTGTCTCCGTCCAGTCAACTAAAATGGAACATGGTATAAATATTCACTTAGCATCAGCCAATTCAAAAAAAAAAAAAAAAAAAAAAAAAAAAAAAAAAAAAAAAAATAAAACCAAACTAACAAACGAAATAGTTAACAAAAACATGGTATGAAAAATAAATCAATAAGAACCTGAATAATATTCACTTAGCATCAGCCAATGCAAAAAGGAACAAAAAAAAAAAAAAAAAAAAACAAAACAAAAAAAAACAAAAAACAAAAAAAACTAACAAACGAAATAGTTAACTAAAACATGGTAAGCATAATAACTATTTAATAAGGGAAGGAACCGCTTAATATAAAACTACCGATATGGACGGGCTGAGACGGATTTCTTACGTGTAGTGGTAACAGCGATCTCGAAAAGGCATTTTGAACAAAACCAAAATATAATTTATATGCGAACACATGCAAACCGACTCGGGTTAATGATATGCACATCTCATATCATTATTGATGCTTTGCACCAAGTTTCGTGAAATAGTGCTTCATAGTTTTGGAGAATTACTCCGGACAATAATTTCTGGACGAACGTACGGAAACTCAAATTTAATATCCCTATCTTTCTTCGAATATCGAAATTATTTTGAGAATAAACGAATCAAGTATTCCGAAATATGAAAAACCTTTTTCTTTTTTTTTTTACACATTTCACGTAATGACATTAGTAATTCACTTATGAAACTTGATCAATGAACTGTGTATCAAAAAGTTACTCACCAGTATGAAAATCATTTGATTAATGAAATTAGTAACAACAACATCTGGGTCAAATGAGCAGTTTTTATAACTTCTCAAACTAGAGATTGTCTGATTGAGCTCATTCCTGACAGAATTTTCGCTTTCTACCATCCCAACTCCACTAGACTTCAATATTTTATTTCCAAGTGTCCTCCGTTTTATCTGTGACTCGCTGTTTATTCCAAATGCAATGTCTTTGGCTTCATGAAAAAGTTCAAAAGTTAATGAATTGTGAACTCTGTCAGAAAAAAGGGTTGCGTTGGGTTCTTTAAGAAAAGCTTCTCGCATTAGTTCAGGCGAATTTAGCACTACAACCATGGTCCCAAACACATTCACCTCGTAAATATCTCCATATATTTCTGCCCATTCTGTAAGCGTCAAATGAAGATTTGTCACTTCAACTTGAAATGTGCTTCCAAGAAACGGATAACCAGATTTTCTAGGCGGAGGATTCTTTCTATTTTTCCTAAACATTAAAAGGACTGTAAAACTAAAAACTATGAATAACGAAATCAAATTCACAATATCCATTACTATCGAATAGATCCAGTAAATATATATTTAAAATTATCAGTTTACACGGCATATAAAATCTACTGCACTTTACACCTTGTATATAATTCAGTTATAGATTTCTTTCATACCGTGAACTCGTCTATTTCCGTGGTGTCCCCATTTACGTTGTTTTCGTGTACACACTGAGCCACGAATATACATGTCAACGAAAACTATATTAATAAGAAAATGTATAGTGATGAATTATTAATAAGTATATCGTGTCTGTGTAAACCACGAATTAATGTCAAAAAATATTTCTTAAGAACTATGAAATAAAGAATTCCACAGTTTATTTGTACGGAAGCAGCCCTGGGACTTCTGTACATTTGATATCAGCTTCGTCGACTGATATGAAACATTACACATGTTGGATTCAGTGCTATACACGGGGTTCCAATATTAATTATGTCTGATATATTTAAAAAATTGCATTGTTAAGTGCTTATTTCTTTATTCCATGTTTCTAAACACGATGGCTTTGACCTAAATGATTATTGAAACTTTGGTAGTTACCTGCATTTGTTAAAGAAAAAACTGTGTTTATGGGAGTTATTCGACTTGTTACGACGAAAATTTTTAAGTTTTGCAATTTTCGAAGTTTCTTCCACTTTGTTGTATTAGAAATATTGTAAGATGTGCAATTCTGAAATTACAATCCAAAGTAACACCTTTGAAAACCTGCGAACCTATTGAGGATTCCACATGGGAAGTAAGGCCGGGATTGAAATTACGTACATGTTATTCACAAATATGTCAACTGACCATCTGTGCTGAAATATGAATGGTATATATGGCTTATTTATAATACATATGTGAATTTATAAAATCACACTTAAAACAAAATATCATGGAAGACATATTTATTATATTATAAAGCACTAATTACTTCTATATTAAAAAAATTATTATAACAAACCCTAACAGAGAGTCATTATGAAAAACACAATCACTGTGGCAGGATTTATTGGGATCAAACAGAAGTAATAGATACCGTGTAACTAGTACTAAAACACAACCTAACAAAAAGAGTCATTTATACATATCACAACCAATGTTACATGACATAAGTTATCAAAATTTGATATAGAGGCAATGGAGACAATAGTTATCATACGCACTATAACACAAATTAATTCAAAGTCATGTTAAATAGCCACTACTAATATTGAAAGAACTTAATAGCCATTTGGTAGTGAACAACTTCATTGGTATTTTGAGCCGATCAGTTGTGGGATGGAAAACTCTGGAGTGGGTAGTTATTAAAGCCAGGTGCTAAAATCAGTCCCATGTAAAAATCATTCCAACTCTCCCCAAGTCCTCAAACATTTAGTGAAGTTTTAAAATTTGAGATTAAAAGCATTTTCCACATCCAAATTTAGTTTAAAGAGTTCATGCTTGTAGTTTGCTATTCCTAAAATCGTCACATTTATATACTTTCTTCTGCCTTTGCAAACGCAACATCTACATTTTACATAGACTATTATCTAGAATACTAAAATGATTATACATGTATTAAAAGTTATAATAGCTTATATAATAAATTACTTTTTCAATCTGTCAAATGTATTACAATGTAATATTGACTACATGTGCATGTGTATCTAAACGTATACACGTATGATATAAAGAAATAGTTTTTCTATATCGCAGCTTATTCCTGTCATTATAAAAAAGGTTTCAAGATTCATCAATAGGCACAGTATGTTTTTTCCAAATTGCTAAAGTCATGGTTAACAAAATACAAGATTGTAATTATGACATATGTCTTTCAATATTATTGAGGACCATGATGAATTGATTGCAAGATTATTGAAAAATAATAGTATTTTTCTTTTAAATTTACTAAAGGTCGTGATGAATTGATTGCACAATTCATAAATAATCATATCTGCTCCTGTAAAATTGCTATATGTCATGATAAATAAGTTACAAATTAAAATTATGATTATGCATTAATAACCGGTGTGGTCATGATGAATTTATTACAAGATTCATGAAAATTATGATATCGGTCTTGAATAATTGAATAATACTGGAAATGTATTTGATGGAATCGGAATGAGAGGTAAACCTAGATTCTTGCTCCTAGCTAAGAGACCCATGCACAGCTACTGCGAAATCTAAAGTATGCAGTTGAGCGTAAAAAGATGGTTATAAAAGTGTAAACTGGTAGCATTTAATTTATTTTTTTTTGGTATTTGTATTTTTTATTCATCATCCAAATATTACATTCGTCTACATTTTACACATTGATATAAGCACATAAATTAATACATATGAGACAGATTAATTAAAAAGAAAATTCATCAAATCCCAATTTTTTATAATATTTTCTTTTTTTCTGAGGCTATACATAAATGTAGAGGATAATTCGATATTCCTATAGGTTTTGATCAGCTGTAATGCACCTTCATAGTTTGGCATCGTATCCCTGAATTTACATAGATATATATATCGTTTAATGAGAAGAAAGCAAAGATTTACTATCTCACTTTGTGAAATAGTATATATACCAAAAATGAAATAAACGGCTTTTTTGTCAATTTTGATATTACCTTTGACGTTTAAATCATCCAGAAAGCGATACCAAACTGTTCTTACAATATAACATTCATAAAATAAGTGTATTAGAGATTCTCTAGTTTCAGAACAGAAGGTGCATAACTCTGTATCAATTAACTTACATTTGTAAAGTTTTGAGTTTGTAAATATTATATTATGGTTTATCTTAAACTGTAAGGACTGCAGTTTTGTATCATCAGTTATTTTGAAAGGTGAGGCGTATATTTCTATCCATTCTTTTTCTTTTATTTCCAGATTTAGTTTTTTATTAAAAGACTCCTGAACTTTACTTGGAGTTTCCATCACTGTTTCAATAAGTTTCTTGTAAATAGTTCTTGTAACTTTTTCATTCTTTTTTAGTAACTCGATATTCTCATTTGTCACTTGTCTTTCACGGGGGAGATTTCGCAGTAATAATTTCCATTGTTTTGGAATTGCATGTAATAAGCTTATATATTTCAGAGGGTTAATATGAAAATGATATTTTTCACTGCAATCCTTACAGTTCAAGAAAACACCGTGTTCATCTATTATGTCATTTATGAAAAATATACCATTATCTAACATTTCATTATACATAACTATCTTGTTGTCGACTTTAATAAGTGGATTGTACCAAAGAGGTTGGGATAATATGTCAGTTGGGGATGTGATGAAGTTTGAGTTATTAAGTTTTGCCCAACTTTGAAACACGTCCTTCCAAAAAGTACTAAAAGATAATGAACATTCTTTTATTCCTCCTTCACACAAAAATAAAATATTATTCCCCCCATATTTTTCTAGGTTGTCTAATAACAAAATTTTCCAGCCAGATACAAAAAGCGGATCAATCAGTTTCTTAATCCATGAAAATTTTAGCGCTCGACAGAATGATTCGATGTGGGGAACACGAAGTCCTCCGTATGCATGATCATTATACATTATTGTTCTTTTCACTTTGTCCATTTTTCCATTCCAAATGAAATTAAATATACAACTTTGAATTTCTTGTAAAATACTTTTTGGGGGATCAGGAAGTGTTGAAAAAATTTGGATGAATACAGGTAAAGCTACTGTTTTAATAACAGTGACTTTCCCCATCAAAGAAAGATTTCGATATGACCAATTTGACAGAATATTTTTGAAGGATTTTAGTTTTTCAGTATAATTTTCAATATAACACATATCTAACTGTAAGTTAAATTTTATTCCAAGCAGCTTAAATTTTCCGGTGTGATTCCATTTTAGTTTTTTATTTGTGTTTAATTCTTCACCACATCCCCTCTTGGCCCCAATCCAGATTACCTCCGTTTTATCAAAGTTTGCTCTTAAGCCAGAACAGTCGCCAAAGTCGCCAATTAATTCTATTGCTGAATTCATGATTTCTCGTCATCTGCTAAAGTGAGATTGGTATCGTCCGCGTATTGGCCAATCAAATATTCAGAATCATTAATGTTGATCCCATTGATATTTGGGTTCTGTTTAATAGCCGCACTCAAGAGTTCAACAGATATTATGAATAAATATGGCGATAAAGGGTCTCCTTGTCTGACACCTCTTTGAACTTTGAAAAAATTTGAGCAGAAGCCATTGTACTGAGTACAGCTTGAGATGTCATTATAAAAGGTTTTAAACCATCTGATAATGGAATTACCGTATCCAAAAAACAAGAGAGATTTTTCAATAAATGACCATTCAATAGAATCAAATGCCTTTTCAAAGTCAAGGAGAAGAAGAATTCCAGGAATATTCTCTTCTTCAGTTTTTTCAATAATATCATGTACCAAACGTGTAGTTTCTCCAATAAAACGATTCTTAATAAATCCTGTTTGTGTTTTAGAGATAATGGGGTCTAAAGTTTTTTTAATTCGATTTGCTATAACTGAAGAGGCAATTTTATAATCAACATTTAAAAGCGAGATTGGTCGCCAGTTTTTTAAATAAAATTTTGATTTTCCTTCTTTTGGTATGCATGTTATTACACCTTGTCTTTGAGTGACCGAGAATTTCCCGTGAATATATCCATAATTTAATGCATTCGCGACATACTCTTTGACATCATTCCAAAAAAATTTGTAAAATTCTGTTGTAAATCCATCTAAACCAGGAGATTTTCCATTTTTCATTTTTGATAAGGCTTGTGCGCATTCCGAAATTGTAAGTATACCTTCTATTGAATCAGAAGTGTCAGAGTCCAATAAATTTAAAAAAGCATTTTCCTTATCAAAAAATAGTTTCTCTTTATCTTCATATGAAACATTTCGTGACGTATATAAGTTTTTGTAAAAATCTTTTTGAGCATTAATGATATCAGTTTGATCAGTTATTTCATTACCATCATCTAATATTAATTTTGACATAGTTTTTTCTACAAAGTTTCTTTTTTCCAAATTACAAAAATATTTTGTACTTTTGTCCCCTTCAAACCATTTTGCTTTTGCTCTCATGATTAAACCCCTTATTTTTTCCTCTCTAACATCACTTAGCTCTTTTTCATTTTTTTCTATTTCATCCCTTGACACTTCTGGTTCTTTAGAGTATAAATATTTTAATTTATTTTCTATATGTTTTTCTTTTTCAATACTTTTTTTCTTTTTATGTGAGGAGTATGAAATGGTCTGACCTCTTAAATTTAATTTGATCATTTCCCACAA
The DNA here is from genome assembly GCA_021292105.1 of Anadara kagoshimensis. Classification (NCBI taxonomy): domain Eukaryota; kingdom Metazoa; phylum Mollusca; class Bivalvia; order Arcoida; family Arcidae; genus Anadara; species Anadara kagoshimensis. Next base: position 60,178,866 of record CM037861.1, read on the forward strand.
TAATTGGTCATTTATTGAATATATGAGTTCATCATTGTCAGCCCCCCCATTACAAAGATAGTCATTACATGTACGATGAATGCAGTTCCGTGCGATATTTATGTATTCCTTATCATAGAGTAGACCATTATTAAATTTCCACGTTCCGCGACCCTTTTCATTATTTGTAAATTTCAAAGTGATGTTAACAGGAGAGTGGTCAGATTTGTAAGCGATATCAATTTCGGCATCAATTAAAAATTGTTGCAAATCGGCTGAGACTAAGAAGTAGTCTAATCTACTTAATTTTTGTTTTTTATCTTTTGGACCTCGCCAAGTGTATCTTCTAATACAAGGATAAAGCTCTCTCCAAACATCAAGTAAATCAAATTCAGACATCATTTCAAAGATTTTTTGTTGTGACTTGGGATTGTTTCTGTTGCTGTAGTTCAATGTATCCAGATCATAATTTAAAGGTACATTAAAATCACCACCAATAATAATTGAACTATTGCCAATGACATTAATGTTCGCAATCAATTTATTGAAAAATTCTGGTTTGTCTGTGTTTGGTCCATATATAGCTATCAGAGTTATTTTTTTATTCTGAGTTAAAACATTTAGAATAAGAAAATTTCCATTAGGATCTTTAATTTGGTCAAGAATGTCAAATTTGAAAGAATTACGGAATAATATTGCGACACCGCGACTGTTGCTGGCATAAGAGCAAAACTTTGCTTCATGTCCCCACTCAGTTTTCCAATAATTTTCCATGTCTTCAGTAGAATGTGTATCTATTAAAAATGAGATGTCGTAATTTTTCCTACATCTATCAAATAAATCTTTTCTTTTTAAGTAGTCTGAATATAATCCTCTACAGTTTAATGATCCAATTTTTAGATTACTCATAGCAAATATGTATGTTCAAATGATTTGAAGAAAAGGGATGCATTATTTATAGTAGTATATCTATATACCATAAGTGTAATTGATAATATTGGATGATGATTTATTCCAAGTGTAATTTTCAAAACCCCCCTACCCAAACTTCCATTCGTTTTAGGTACCGTTATTATTTTTGTAGTGGCCTCTTAGCTCAATAAATTAACAAAAAAACTAACATAACATTCTTAATGAAAAGTTTAACAATAGAAAAAAAAACCTCTGTTTTCTTAGACACATTTCAATGTTGGCGTATATATATCTAATTATATATACACACATACATATACACACATACATACACACACACAATATATATATATATATTAACCAGAGAAGCATAACAAATGCAGTAGACCTAGCTAATTTAATTATTGGCAAAAAACGTAGGGAATTTTTCATCTCTAACAGCCATCAACAGTTTTCCAAATTGGTTTTCTCCAGGTGTAAAAATATTCCCCGTGCCCCAAAAATTATGGGGAACATTGTGAACAATGTTGCAATTAATCGCATTGTGAAGAGAATGGCGAAATTCTGGTGAGGATTCAAATTTTAGGTACAAAATTTCTTTCATAATTCCTAATTTTTTGCTGTACCATATATATGAAGTGGGGCATTTCCGTATAAATTTTGATAAACGTTTAGCATCTCTAGCAGTTTCAGCTACGCGGATGTCATCCGCTAAATCTAAATAATGGAAGAAAATAGATTTTTTATATTGATATAAGTGTTCAGCACTTTTAAAAGTTAACCCGTTTTCTTCTAGAATACACGGGTAAAAATTTGACAGAATACAGTGTTTTCCTCGAACAAGTACTTCTTTTTTCTGAGCTGAAAGCAGACAGAGAATATTTTAACTAAAGTTTGGTGTATTTGCTCAAGAATGGGATTATATATATATATATATATATATATAATATATATATACATATAATATATATATAGAGAGAGAGAGAGAGAGAGAGAGAGAGGTGTGTGTTTGTAGGTCAATGAGTAATATGCGATGACCTTCCCTAATTTGCATATAATTCTCTCAACTCTGATTGGGTAATACATGACCCGGCCTTCCTGATTTGCATATCAGCGGAACCGGTATATGTTACAGTACAGCTGTTAGTTGTATTTTGTAATTTAAAAAATATATATATATATAGATAAGAATCAATCGACTTCTGGCGACTCTAGAACACGTATGTATCCGCCTTGACGGATGAAAGTGTATTGGTTATGCCATTATATGCGGGGTAATTATATAGTATGTCACCAATCAGAAAATTAGGTCAACCACGTGTACATGGAAAATATAAACAAACAATAATTATTCATCATATGTGTATGTTTCAAAATACCAAAAATAGAAAGAGAAATAGCATTTGAAACAAAAAAACAGATAGTTTTAAACAAAAAACATTCTGATGATCCGTTTTGTAAAGTAGTCAATAATTATACAGTTAATAAAGCACTGAAAGTCAAGGAGTTTAGAGTCTCTTTTTTCAGATTATTTCCTTTTGATAAGTTTCACAAACGGGTAATCTTTAATGTAAATCAACTTGGCTTTTTTCTTTTCCTCTGGTGGAAGCTGAGCTCTTTCACTTAGTAACTGAGACCTTAATTTGCTAGTCTCCGGTGCGAGGTCTGGAGTGACGCTGAAGCCAGACCCCGGGGGCAACTTCATGGCTTTATATAAAACGTCATCCCTATCTATTAGGCTACAGAATCTGACAATGATGTTTCTCTTGGATTCATCCCCGCTAGGCAAACGATGAACTGCTTGAAAAATCATGCTGTCAATGATTTTATCTTGGATTTTGAGGGTATTTTTCAAAAAGTACCGTATAGCTTTTTCGGTCTCTCTGGAATTTTCCTTTAGTATTCCTGGAACCCCCCTGACCACAAGATTCCATTTCCTACCCCAGTTTTCTAGTTTGAGGCGCTCAATTTTCTCACCTTCAATTTTCTCATCAATGTCCGGTAACGTTTTCTCCTGTATATTCCTCAGAGATTCTTCTGTAAACTCCCTGTAAGTTTCCAGGCCTTTTACTCTTTCCGTAACCTCGGAAATTTCTGCTTGCATTGAGGCCACAGTGCTATCCAGCTTTTTATGCATAATTTGAAACATTCAGTGAAGCTTTTACCGTCATAAACATTCTCATTATCACCCATGCTGGTTACGTTCTATATAATGCTAGTAGACTACTAGTATACTGTTTGGTATATGTAAACACACCAGTATCCCGTGCAGGTTATGGCGACGGGTGAACAGGTAGACAATAGAATATGTTTTATATGATATATCGTCAATATTCAAATTCAAACTAACGTTTTTTTGGGAAATATATAATGTTTCAATCAGTATTCAACCAATGACTTACTAAATAACTGTCTATGTTAGGTCCTTATACAACTTTTTGAATAAAAATTCAGAGCCTTGAGATCCACACCCTACCTGTTCATTTAATTTAATTTAATTTAAAATTTAAGCTTTGTTTCGATATAATAAAATAATAATTGCACTCTAGGTATGTAGACATCCGAAATTGTCACCCAACAGAAGGATTTTCACCTTTCTGTTGGTTGACAATTCTTGATGTCTACATACTTAGAGGGCAATTATTGTATAATGTCATGGGGAATTGATTACAAGTTCCATCTAAAGTTATATGCATGCTATACTCAAATCCATGATGAACACAATGACTGAAAAAAGTTGTATGATATTTAAACAAACATAAAATACAGAGCTAGTGTAATTTGAAGGCAATATGAAGTTTTTCATGAATTTCTTGTGTACAAATGAAAATAAAAACAATATACGTGTTGTTGTTTTTTTAAAATCTATTGGATTTCTGTTTTATAAATATGCATAATATACCTAGCCAAAGCCTGGCTTACAAGATCACAATAAATACATTAATATTTCGTAATTCTATAAGTTACATATATTTGTGTATGTCATGTTGTCTCACATCATTTGCTAATATAATGTATATGTTGTGTTTTGTCATATTAATCTTATTATCAACATTATAGTTGTTATATTTGTAAAATATATACGAATGTATTTCATTGTCTTTATATAATTTAAAATTTACAGTCACCCTCGGTGCAAAATATAAAACTAAAAGGGGCCTTTATATCAGTGACATGCTATTCATCCCGACAAACTCTTTTGAAAGACAAATACCCCGTCAATGACGGCTACACATACCAACATTACGATTTGGCCATCTATCCATATACACTGAAGTTATGAAACAAACATAAGATTGGACAGACGTACTGACGACAGGGTAGTGATCCCTATATACCTCGTTTGCGGAGGTACAATTTTGGAACAAATGCTTAAAATCATATTTCTTCATTCATCATGTAATATCTTTCACATATGAAAAACAAAAAAAAACCCAATGTCCAGTGTGTCAGCGGAACTTAAATATTCCTTATGTTTTGTTTACTGTTAACAGTGATAATTAATATCAGGTAAAGAAACATTGTTTATTGTTGTCATTACTGTTTACAGTGTTTCAACTCTACAATACATTAACTTATGCTTCACTGTTCCAATCAGTAGCTGTTTTTTATACAACGATGCTGATGATGATGCGTGGAGTGTGTGTCCATCATCCGAGTACAACTCTGTTATACCTGTCACATTGGATCCTGATTTGTCCATGTGTAACATTAATACCTGCAATTACAAAAATTTTCATATTTTAATGACGGGGAATTGTAATCCGAAATGGGCGTCTAGTATACACATGGATTATCATATAAAACAAAAGGCCCTTCAGGTTATATTGTTCACTTATCACATTTGTTCACTTAATGATTAATCTTGAAGTGTACCGATGTCCTATACACGACAATTATTGTTTTCTGTTTCACATCACTAAAACTGGGATAGGCATTGGTTGCCCAGATGAGCCTATAGTCACAAGACAAGCATTTACTTTTAACTTTTTGTTAGTTGGGGACAAAATGAGAAAATCAGAAATGTTCATGAACTTTAAGTCTTAAATACATTTTACTTTTTAATACTAGAAATTTTCTTCAAGTCAAATAAATGTATTTTCAGAACTATTAATGCTTATAATCATAAACCTTGCAAAATAAATATAGCCAGCAAACAGTATTTTCTTATCGAATGACTTATTATTATAAAAGTTAAAGAATGCTACATCAAAATTAACAGCGAGGAAGAGAAAACTACAAATGCCGGGTAACTTTCTGACAGTGATACCAAGGACAGGCAGAACTATAAGTTCATAGTTAAATAATTATAAGACGTATGAATTGCAGTGACATATTTTTTCTTAAATGTCGCGGAAACAACATATTTTTTAATGATTGCTTATTCAATCCTGATAGTTTCTTACTTACTATTTTATTTCTATATCTTTAACACAGTAAAATAAAAGTAAAAACACTTTAATTGATCAAAAACAATCATACCAATCCATATTCAATTCACAATTCGAAATTAAAGTTGAAACTTTAAAACTGGAGAATTAATCTAATCATTTGAACTTCCACCAGGGACACGAGAAAAGTGAAGAAGTGTTCTAATTTATAATGTAAAGTCAAAATTATTTTTAATGTTTGATACCTGTGAGCCAGCAGGTTTCGATGGATCATCTAAATGTTCTATGCATTTATGTCCTATTGGATGGCCACCTATCAATACATTCCCAGTGGCTCTGTCTACTACTGGGTTATCAGGCTGTGAATACAACTGTACCTCCTACAAAACAAATTAATTTTATCGAAACATTTGGTAAATCAAAGATTTTCGAGATTGGAATACGTTTATACTGTATGTAAAACACTAACATATCGGTATGTGGAATCAAAAAACCTAACATACCAGTCTTTGTCCTAATAAAATCCGAAAATCAAAGCAAACACTTAAACAACTGAAAAATTAAGTTAAAACAGATGAACTTCAGCAGGAAATTAAGGCCAGGTGCTCTGGAAGAAATGAACTCATCAAATAAATGTATGATAGACTTATAAGGGCCATGGTTTATGCCACACGAAGAGTAGCTATATAAACAACGGATTTCATGTCCAGAGATAGAAGGAGATATATTGACATACTAAGTCTAAATGATCGTTAATTATTTTTACTGCAAAAAAGAAGCATGTTAAATTTTTCAATACAAACAATATGTCAGCCAGTTGTGCTAATCCGTATAGCTCACCTAGGTAGAGTTGTTGCAGAATGAAAATCAACAGATTGTCTAATGTTTAAATAAATGCTTGAAATTTATTACACAATATTTATTTCTATCACAAAATTTCAATATTATTTTCAAAACTAAACCATATTTCAAAATTTTTAGACAATACATACCAAGTATCATCGACTTTTCATGTATAATACCCGAGAAATTTGCCTTATCCAAAAACTGGTCAATGGACCATGAAATTAAGGTCAAGGACAAAAGCCATAAGGCAGTCTGACTGATGTACTATGGTGGCCACCTTGGATTACGTGCGAACATGTCGGACACAATATTTCAGGTAGACCACACAAGGACTATTGTCACAAAGTTTGGTTGCAATTGGCCAAGTGGTTTCACAGGAGTTGATTTTTAAATGCAGATGTTATTTTAAAATACCAAATGTAAAGACCCAATGACTATTGTGGCCGAGTTTGGTTCCAATTGACTCAGTAGTTTCAGAGAAAAACATGTTTGAACGTATTTTTCCATAGGGTCCAATGTTAAAATATGTTCTCCACTGACGGCCATCTTGGATTTTGTGTGGCCCTCAAAAACACCAATGTTGTAGGGGGCCACCCAATTGGCTCAGTAGTTTCAGAAAAAATATCTTTGAACGTATTTTCCCATAAGGTCCAATGTTAAAATATGTTCTCCGCTGGTAGCCATCTTGGATTTGGTGTGGCCCTCAAAAACCACAATGTTGTAGGGGGCCATTCAAAAACTATTGTGGCCAATTTTGGTTCCCATTGGCTAAAGGGTTTAAGAGAAAAAGATCTTTGATATTGTTCCCATAGGGTCCAATGTTAACCTATGTTCCCCGCTGGCCGCCATCTTGGATTAGCGGAGACTTAAAAAAACACTGGTTTCAGAAGGTACCATCTAAGGACTACTGTGACCAAGTTTGGTTCCAATTGGCTCAGTAGTTTCAGAGAAAAATATCTTTAAACATATTTTTCCATAGGGTCAAATGTTAATCTATGGTTCCCGCTGGCGGCCATCTTGGATTAGGTGCGGACATGTCGGACACAATTTTTAAAGTAGACCACCCAAGGACTATTGTGACAAAGTTTGGTTGCAAATGGCCCAGCGGTTTCTGAGGAGTTGATCTTTAACGACGGACGGACGACGACGACGACGACGACGACGACGACGACGACGACGGACGCAAAGTGATGGCAAAAGCTCACATGGCCTTTTAGGCCAGGTGAGCTAAAAAGGCCTAGTGGGCCAGATATTGCTCACTCTTTGAACCCGTTTGAATGTAATTTCATAAAAGGACCAAAACTAAAACATGACATTATAATTATAGCTTATCGCCATAAGACATTGTCATTTTGGTCATTATTAAAGAACTATCTGAATTGAATTCTTCAGCTTACCAGCCGATGCCTATAACATCTTTGAAGAACGAAATAAAATAGAACTATTCAATGTTTTCAATTAACGAAGAAGACTTCATTGCTCGACATCACAATGAAAATTTGAAAAACAACATGTGAGTATACAACACGTGGAAAAAAATTATGAGTCCACCAAACCTTAACAAATAGGTAGTAACCAGTTTTCTTAATTTGCCAAAGTTGTAAGAATCATTGTTAAAAGTTGTTTTACATCATCGCTCAGAGTTAGAAACTTGTAGTGTTGTATTACGTTGTTTATGCCATTTTGTTGTTTGTATGACAGCGCATAAGGGTGTCTACTTTTCACGTTGTTTAACACTGTGGTGACTAATCGGCACATTTGAGAATATAGATTTACATTCTTTGATGATAAAAAACAAAGACAAATAGGTATTATTTTTTCTTCTGCAAAACACATAACATGAATTGTCATGTTTACATATCTCTTTTAGGCTGTCGAACAAAACGTTTTCTTTTTTTCAAACTCGTGTTATTTTACCTGTTTGAGAATAAGCTCTCCATTATCTTTACGTTCAAATATTTTCATATCTTTTTTGGCGGTACACATATAAAGATATCTGAAATTTGATACAAAAACATTATCATAAAATATAACACCAGGGATGTTTTGTTTCCTACAAAAGAAGAAACTAATAAATTCCATTATATGCATTTACAACTATATTGTTTAGGAGTTAAGGCTTTTGAACAGTCTTAAAGTTATATTCCCAATATCCCTGTCCCATCCATACTCTGTAAGCAATTTAAAAGATAAGTATAACATGTTTCAGGGTTAGGGATCTGAATTTGAATTTTATATCCCCACTCCCCAACTCTTCCCCTCCCATAATGCATGGGATTAAGATAATACCAATAGCTTGAATGGCTTTACTTGAGATATTTATATATGGCTTAGAGAAGGCGATTGTGGCCTTTGCAATACCTTGAAACAGGCCAGATTTAACATTGTTAAAATATGTAACAAGAGCTGTTGCTGTAGGTTCAGTTGCTCTATAGCAATTCCCAAAAATGTCCGAGCATAGCATACCCCATGCAATATTTTTGTGCTACACTCTCAACATACAAACGAATTATACCAGGGTAAATTAAGAATAATTAATTAGTCTCCGAGCAGAGAAACAAAAGAATAAGAAGACTGATAACAATAATTAATAAAGACGTTGTAAAACAAGTAGTCGCTAAACTTCTCTAAACAATGCATGAATAATTTAGCATATACAATAATTGATTTATGATGATAAACATGGGTCAATCAAAAATAAATTTACCTATCACATCCAAATATGCATCCCAAATTAAAGAAACCAGCACATTTGTTAAATAAGAGTGCTACGGAAGGACAAGAACCTACCATTTAGCTAGCTATATCCGTCAAGTGCGACATCGAAATTGAGAATGAAAGCAATATGGAATTGTTAGACATCAAATATATCCAGGGTATTTTAAGATACAGATATGTCATACTTAAATGATGATTCTGCAACGACAATCAACACCAGTATTTTATTTTGTATAAATCAAACACTAACAAACCGATCAATGTCCAAGTTACAATCCCAAAGCAAAGTAATAACGTTGATAAGTGGCTTATTAAGTTTCGTTGCTGTTATATTGGCAACATAACAGGCGTCAGTGAATGTGTTTATTAAATGATATCCTTTATAAGAATGTTGTCTTGTATTCAGACATGCCTTATAAAAAAATTGCATGCACAAACACTATACAGGCAATATAAAAATCAAAATGCTTTACATCTATAAAAGTTTGAGGAAACACCATAGAATATTGAATTGGCTATTCGCCAAATTTCTTACTTTTTGTTCAGTGACAAAGCCAATCCATTTGCTAGAAGGAATCCATCAGCAACTCTAGTATATTTATTGCCATCATAGTACACAATATAGCCAGTATGAAATGATAGAAGGCCCTCTAATACACCACCAAATTTGTGTCGAAAATAGGCAAAATTTGTAAAATAAAACTTCTCTTCTTCTAATACAACGACATCATTTACACTAAAAAAGGCAAAGAGTTTATATAAAAATATGAATAAGTATATGAACAGGGTTTTTATTATTTTTATTTTGTTTTATTTCTTCCTGGTTGTTTAACTTTACCATTACCAACAACTTCTCCAAATTTTTATGAATATTAATATTATATTGCAGAAGCAGCTACACATACCACAGGTGTTCATGTGATTAGGGTTTCAATTTTTCGAGAGTTAAACTTGACCACGTTTTATGAAATTTTGCATACAGGTTACTAACAGTAATGAAATATGTATTGTCCGCCAATGGCATGTTTTACAGTTGTAAATGTTTGTGTTTTGATATCATTACTTACAAATGTATAGCTGGGTCTTTGTATGTGTGTAAATGTTGAAGTTCTTTTTTATCGTCTTTATACTCAAACTTCTCTATAGTATCATCCAAACTGCCATGATTCACAACGTATATCAACAGTCTTCCTAAAATATAAGAAAGATTGACATTTAAACTTTAAACTTCAGCTACAGCTATCACGTTATTACTGAAGACAAGCATGTGTTAAGGTAAAACTCAAAATCATTACCCTGATAAATAATAACAAAAATATCCAAAAATTCAACAAATAATATAATCTGATCTTGACAGTGAAATATGGTGAAAATTAAAATTCTTGTAGAAAGTAAAATAAGTCCAAAACTTAAAGTTTAAAAATTATGTCTTAGACATATTGATGCAAGCATAAAGTGCTGTGTTTTTGTATAGCAATGGTATAAATTGGGATGGAAAAAAAACACTGCAAAATAATCATTTGGTTTTATTTCTATCCAACATTTTTGACTGATATTTACTATACACCGATATAGGTAGGATGTAGTTGAGGGCTTTAAATTTACAGTATTTTCCAACCAAAAAGCTGTGGACGTTCGTATAACTGAAAACTGTTCAACACCAGCACAAATATCTTAAATTACAGACATCTTAAATTTTTAACATTGATTTCTCTCATTTCCTTCATTCAGGATATATTTTTGACCTTCAAATTTCCATTATTTATCTCCAAAGCCCAGAAGTTGTGATCAACAACAACAACACAGATATTTGTATCTATTTCTGATCTTATTTACTTTATGGAAACACTCGAGGCAAGACTTACCTGAAGAAGGGTCCTGCCATGAACTGATACCATGAGGAAAGAAATCTGTTTGATTAAATTCACCAGTTATCTTCAACTCGATTGCATTTTTATCAGGATTGTTGAAATCAAACAAAAGTATCTCCCTCTGACATTGTGATCTTTGTAATACTTCTTTGCCACATCAGAAAAACTTGGTAGCATTATTCCCTTAAATTGGTGAAAAACACAACAAAGACAATCATAACTACATTAAACTTTCAACAAAGAAATACAACAAAGAATATCATAGTGCAGTGAAATGCAATTCCCGTGATATCGGTTAATGTACATGTGTCGATTTGAACAAGGATTCAAGTTATCTAAAAATAATGTGAAGCCATGGTGTTTTATGACTTAAAGTCCTCAACTTATTGTAAAAAAGCAAACAGTTCTTATATGAAGAAAGGAAGAAACAAGAGTGTCCAAAGAAACCAATGTACTTCAGCTAGCACGATAAACTTAATAATCTAACATTAAACTAGTTTTTCTATCTGATTTGGCGTTCAATACAAGTTTTATCGAACACGTATGATACAGAACATTGGCGGTAAAGTACATGTGCACTTCTCATTGTGACGTCATTGAGGAATCTCCGATTTGTCAAATGTAAACAATGACGTCATTACTACAGAACATGTCATAACATAGTTCAGTGGTTTTCTGTGGTAAAATGTATTTTTTCACATAAAGTATTTTTTTTTATTATTTTTAATAACCTAATAGGAAATGTTAGATAAAAATATCATATACACAGTGTGTATGTACAACCCTTCGTATCAGGTCTCGTCTTCTTTTCGTAGCTGTATCACTACTCGTCGCGCTTGCGTAGTGATACGACTACGAAAAAGGACTCGACCTGATACTGAGGGTTGTACATACACACTGTGTATATAATATTAATAGAATCTATCACTACTTTGTGGTACCAGATAGGGAAATCTCAACCCGAGTTCTAAGAATTTGGTCCAGAACGAGGCTTGCCGAGTTCTAGACCAAATATATTAAACGAGGGTTGAGATTTCCTTATCTGGCACCACAAGGAGTGATTGATTCTATTTCTTGCATCAGAAGTACAATTTTTCAATTTTAAATCAATTTCAACTTTCGAAACACCTCTGATTTTGTTGATAAAATTTTGCGGGAAAAACAGCGTGTAGGCTATCTTGCACAGGGGGGCACAAGATGGAGATATCTTGCACCTCTCTTTTTATGGATATTTCTATCTGGGGTGCAAGAAGTATTTATACTAGAATCTGGATTTGAACCTAGGCTGTATGAGAAAACCATTTTATCCGAATTATCGGTAAACTCAGCACTATTCTACCAAATCTAATAAGCTTCATAATTGCCACACATATAAAGATCCTTTAGTGCATACATGTATAGGCATATGTTTTGAAAGCCAAGCTATTACATATATATACATGTACATACAGACGTTATGAAGGTCAAGCCATTGGCCAAAGTTTCCATGTCTTCTGAACCATGATCTGAAACGAATCAACATTATTCCAATTATAATTTATTTCACCATTGAAATGTATAGAACGGTCGAGTGTAGTGCTATGCCACCGAATACATACAAATGTCATTTATAGATAATTAAAGCATTTTTAAATACTCATAATTTGCGTTTTTAATCCTAAAACATGCATGTCCAGTTGCTGGAACAGTCAATAAATGACGTCAAACGTATACGCTTCGCAAAATTTGCAAATGACGTGATCAACAATGATTAGACATTTGGTTTAAAGCAGAATAGAACAAAAAAATTGCAAATAAAAACGTTAAATAGCAACATATTATATCAATATAACTTCTCTGAAAATGTGAGAACAACAGCATATATTTAAATATATATTAACAGGACATATTTTATGAATCTTTTTTGCAAGGAGAAATCCATGACAACAACTGAAAAATTAGTTCAGCACACACTTACCTACTCCTGGTACTAGTCTGCATTTCCCTGGTTGGTGATTGTAAACAGCCTTGTGAAATTCCAATACATAACTATAAATTTAAATAAAAGAATTGAATTGATTGAAAACATTCATGTCACGCTTTAAAGATTGGCAATGTGTCAAATTTAGAGTAGACAAGGTTTTTGTCAAATGCTCTCCAAAATGGTTTCAATTATAGTGGTGAATTTATCAAAAAAATATTTAGGTCGGTGTCTCTAGCAAGACACAAAATTGGCAAATAAAGTTAAATACATGTTTTTTTTACCATGAATGTGAGGTCGGGTACTCTGGAAGGATAGGTACCTCCTGACCTTACGGAATAAATTTAGCAGCAAAGGTCCATGGAGGGAAAGGTATGTCATAAGGCAGGTATTACAAAAAAATTGAAAAAAAGCAAAGACAGAGAAACTACTTATTAAATGCAAATATTGAAACTTAAATACAGACGCTGGGGACAAAAGGTATACTGATATAAAACCTGATTGTTATACTTACATTATATTACAGATCCTATGTACGACTAGTGCTAAAAGGGTTAAAACAAAGATTTTCCAAAGCATGGTAAAACTAAGCTTACTTCAAAATCAAATGTTCCTGTTTCTGAAAATAATAAAACATAGCTTTAAACGTACATTTGTTGGGGTAGGGTAGAGCGAAGTAAAGTAATGGTGTTTTGTGCTTAAGTTAAAAGTATTTTACTTGTATCGGTTCTAGTGTTATAGAGGAGAAAACCAGAGTTTAAGTTGTAAACCACCATAAGACTTTGTGTTCCTCTTAGGGTAGACAATCAAGTTAATTCTTCACAGTCTTGTACTTATGGCCATCAAATCAGCTGTTCGCTTGTGTAATGCTAAAAAAATCGGGGATTTAAGATTTTTCTTGTTCGAAGTCTAGAACTGGAAAAATGCAATTAGGGCTTGAAACATTTTCACTCAAACACCCAACGAATGTGAACTATTTCAGGTATTGTCCGAAGGTCAGGACTGAAAAAATGCAATTAGGACCGAGAACAATTTCAGTCAAAAGATCAACGGACTATTTCAAGATTGCATTTTAGATCATATTAATGTTAAATGGTATCTGTTTTTGCAATGTATTTTATAATAATCTGTCACATTTGTTGTGCACCAACTTTAAATATAAATGAGTTGGTCACAAAGTATTGTGGCCGGGTATAACACTGATATTTTAGTAGTGATATAAAGTTGTGAACATCGCATATAATATTGCGGTGAAAAATATGGTATTATTCGCTAGCTAAACAGGAGGTGCTAACCCTTCCGGAGCACCCGACCTCACATCTCTGGTGGAAGCGTGTCTAACCTGACTTGTCCCTTTACATGTCAAAAGTTCTGGACATGGGTCCAACAGTGCATTTTAAAATCATGCAAATCATAAAATACGTACTTGATATATTGAAATAGGTGTATTTCAAGAATAAAGGCTTCCCATTAATTTTTGAAATTGTGAATTATTTCAACAATTTAATTATTGGTTATACATAGGAATTTACCAAATATTACAATTACAGGTAAGTATGGCCACTTGCTTTACTTGCAATTTCATCTTAAAGTTTTTTTCGGATCTTAAATTGACTGTCAAAAAAGAAGATTAAACTGTTTAACTCGATCTCAGTTTTCAAACCGATATGATATTTAAAATTTAAAACAGAATGGGAACCAACATGTTTGATTAAGTATTCAATAGCTGCTTACATCTTTATTCCATCAATGTACATTATCAAAGAAATAAAATTATCAAGTGGGTTGTTTCTGTCTTTTGACGATTCTGTACCATCCGAACATATAAATAAAATAAAGGCAGCCGCCATGTAACGTTTTTTCCTAGGTCAACTATCTGCCTGCCCTAAATTTAGGAAAGAGCTGGGAACATTCTTAAATCAATGATGGTTTTGTGAAACGCACCTAGGATAGGTGATACTTAGCAAAAGAAATGTTTCATAAGTGTGCTTCGTATGTTGGAGGCCATGGGTTCGAACCCCGACTGAATAAGACTTGAAAACGTGTAGTGATTGTTCTTTCGCAAAGCACTTGGCATTTAGAAATGAAAGTCACAGGGTCCTTCGGAACATTACTTAAAAACCAATGACCCGTGTCACAGCAGGCGTAGTATGTTAAAAAACCCTCCCTGAACATTTCCCTAAGTAAAAATTTCTGCCACATCACCTGCTACAGGTGATGTCTCAATATAAGTGAAATATAATTGGATGGAACGAAAACCCTTTTAATTTATCAATCTATGAACAATACACAAATTATAATATTTTTCAACTAGCGGAAATCTTCCTCATGCTTTTGTCTATGTATATCTCGACAAGACACCACGGATCAACTAAACGTATCCCAGTTCCTTGTGGGCGATGTTAAAATTTATTCTTTGCAAGAATAACCTTTTTATAAAACACGCCATGACAGAACAGCAGCCTTATAGTAAAATGGACATCGGCAAGTGAAGAAGATACATTCGTATTACACATCGCTTTTTGAGACTTTAAGCAATGCAGGGTCTTTGCCGATTTCTGGTACCTCATGTTTTATTCTTAATTTAATTAACTTTGATGCTGAATTTTAAGTTATGTACCCAGATATGATATCTCCCGTCACAACATATGAATCTTTTTGACAGTAGTATTTGGGATACATTTTTATTTTCCTTTTAATTTATTTCATATTTTGTGGCAATGGAAACACTGCCTAGTTTTTAAATAAAATAAGATAATGCATCAATGAAGCTGAGGGGGTTACGATGACTGAGTAATAAAATAAGTCTTCGTATCGGCCACATCGTCTCTGACAGTCTAGAATCGAATCCCGCTCGGGACAGATTTTAAATTGGGAAATTGTTTTCTGTTCAATTGACTAAGGTCGGTGGATTCCTCCGAGCACACTCGGCCATCTACGCCATCACTGAACTGACCGCCTCGATATAAGTGAACAAATCTTGACCCGGGCGTAAAACTCCACTCCAATCTCCAAAATACTTAAATGTTTACGACAACTATATAATTTGTATTTCACTAGATGTTTTATCTATTTTTATACATCACTAATTACGCTGAATACGTTTGATATCCAATAGCTCCATAATAATTTCATTCTCCATTTTGGTTTTACACCTGTATAGCTAGGTAGAGCTCTTCCTTGGTGGAAATCCGTGTTTAAATCTACCAGTTTTCAAAGTTTTTACTATGCTTTCTAAAATAAGATTTAGACATTTACCGATATGTTTGTTTGTGGATGATTTAGTATAGTGTAACCCCTTGATAGGTATAGGAATTTTACGACTGTTAAATATACAGTGACTGTTAAAGTACTGAAATATAGCACTATATTTTCAACACTACTGTCTTTCGTTTCACAATCAATTCTTAACAAAGATTTTGCATAACTACTTGCATAACTAGTACTACTGTGTTTCCATAAATTCAGTGCACATGGAAAATGCAAGAATAAAGTCATATTTCTATAAAAAAAATTCACAAAAAAAATTGTCAAAACTGAATACAAAATATACTGACCTAATAGGAAAAAAATATTTTTCA
The DNA here is from genome assembly GCA_021292105.1 of Anadara kagoshimensis. Taxonomy (NCBI): domain Eukaryota; kingdom Metazoa; phylum Mollusca; class Bivalvia; order Arcoida; family Arcidae; genus Anadara; species Anadara kagoshimensis. The sequence goes on from CM037861.1 coordinate 60,195,124, forward strand.
TTCATGAAAAAGTGAACTTAATTCTGTACATAGAGCAATTTTTTTTAACTTTTTGACAAAACAACAAATATGACCATGTCAAAATTATTCCGTCTCTACCTTCTTACTTGGAACAACTATAAACGTTATGTCATATGAATACTCATGATGATCAGTCACACCTGGAAAAAACCCGAGCAACAATGACCTACCTGACATTAAATGCCCAGATGTAACTTTGAATAAGGCCCAATTGGTGTATAAACTTGATCAAATTTCCAAAATTTGCGCAAAATTTCTCTATGTACAGGAGAACTGAACAATAAAGTTTTTGATTAAAAATATAATTTGGTTAAGTCAGTGCATTTTAAATGCATTTTATTCATAGTTTAATGGAAACATTTTCAATTAAACAAAATAAAGAATAAAAACCCTGTGCACTCAATTTATGGAAATACAGTAGACTAGAAATCTTTATAGTTTTGTTAATTGTTCATTCAGATATTTAGTCATTTTGAACAACACTTTAGACGAATAATTTCTGTAACCCAGAAAAATTACACCGATTTTATTCGAATAAGAACTAGTACAACTAAAATTTCCCCTTCCCCCGACGCCGGGTACCAAGCCAGTGTCGACCATTTTTAAAGCGAGCGCTCAACCGTTACCCCGTTCGCGAGTTATTGTACAAAGTAACATATATAAGCAAACAACACTGACCTGTCCGCTTGACCTTTGATTTAAATATTCATTATGGACGAGTAAATTTATGTAATGGGGATCACAAATGTATATTTTGTCTATATGATGTGCACACTAATCATGTGCAATGTGTATATGTATTAACTGCGAATCCTAACGCTACCTATGTATTGGGTGGGCCCTCCTATATGAATATTCCTAACGAAAGGTCAACTCACAGGTCAATGTTGTTTACCTATATTTATATACAATGTAGCTATATTGCTACAGTAGCAGACATGTACATACATACCTGTCTCACTCTGGATGACAATGACAGGTTGAGCAAATTTTTTTTATAATCTGATCAATACTGAAGACTCAGTTACTATCAGAATATGAAAATCAATGAATATATAAAATGTAGTAGACCTTGGTCGAACCTCCCGCCGACAGGTTGGCCTAGCGTGCATGACCTTTTACCTATCTATGCAAATTTTTTACCTTACCCTGTTCCTTCTCATGTAATGGTAAATGTATAATATAGTGCCAGACAAACGCCCGGATTTAAGTCATATCAAATGCCCCTTCTTTCGCAACCGTGTGTTATCAGCTTATCAATTTCCTAATTGATACAATATTGCTGTTGTTGTTTTGTAAATCCCTCCTCTCTAGAAGAACCTTATGAGAGAGTGAAACGCTTCGTTAAAACGACCAATATACTACAGTATCCATTGATCACATTTGTTGTAGAGGCAAACCGCATCGACCTGTCCGCTTGACCTTTATATTAAATACTTACTATAGTACATTGATGATAAGGAAACACAAGTTCAATTGTCAAAGTTGGAATTGGTCAAGTGGACATGTCATTGTCGTTTGACTATATACAATCCGTGATTGATATTTCGGTAGTGTTGATTAACACTGGAGAGTCTAATCTAGAAATGGGGACAGACAACTTTGACCTGTCTTCTTGACCTTTTATTACGAATATTCGTGTAGAAGGATCCATCCAATATATGGGTAGTGTCAAGTTAATACACACACAATGCACAAGCCAATGTACTGTATGAGGTGAGTATATCTCATGTTGTATACAAAGTAAACACCTGTGCTTCATTCACGCACATTACTTGGTACGTAATAAATATTTAAATGAAAGGTCAAGCGGACAGGTCAATGTACTTTGCCTTTCTCAATGCTGTATTATTGTATGTTCATGAATTTATTTGTCAAACCACTCTCATATATAATTTGCGTTCAACCTTTGTCCATTGCATATATACCCCATGTTTATAAACACTCTGTCAAAATAGTTATGAATAAGGAAACAAGAAAAATAAAAAAGCATTGTGTATGTATTAACTTCCATCCTGTGTATTGGGTGAATCACCATATACCAATATTAATTCCTAATGAAATATTGAGATCAATGATGCTTGCTAATACATTTCAAGTACAACAATAACATCTACCAAAAACACATAAAATATCTTGAAAGACCTATTTATTAAATAAAATGAGCCAAAAAAAATAAAACTATTAGAATTAATATAACAGAAGCTAACACGTAGTCATAATAAAACACGATCACTATGACATGTCAGAGAGCTATCAAAAGCAATATATATTATTATTACTATAACAAACCTAACAATTAGCCATAATAATAGCCATGCCAGTCACTATGACTTGGAATGAGGTATCAACATCTCAAAAAAGCCCTAAAATAAAAAATATGAGCTAAAATAAACACTATGCTCAACCCATACTTCGCCATTTTTTAACATCACTTGTAAACATGCCTTTATACTTTCGTCTCCCGTTGTCATATACAACATTTACAATTTATATAGTCTATTATTTAAAATATTCAGAAAAATATTAAAGAACTTTTTGAATATAATAAAATAACCATACTAATCCATGTCCAAATCACAATCAAGAAGTACAGTAAAAACTTTGGAACTAACAATTTAAATTAAACACGTGAACTTCCGCTAGGGACGTAAGACAGTAAGAAGGGTAAGCACCTCCTGTTTAGCTAGCTACACCGCCACGTGTGTAATCAAAATTGAGCGAAAGAAACATGAAACAATGGGACGTCACATATATCCAGGGCAATGCTGGACACAGAATTATCAAACTTATCAACAATGCAGTCTTCGTAATACGGCAATACAGAAACAATATAGAACTATTACAGTGTAATCTATGCGACAACATACATGGGTATCCAAAAGTATATGATATGAAAGTATTTTTTAAAAACCTATTCCTTTATAAAACAAGAGGCCCAAGGGCCTTAATGCTCACCTGAGGAAGAGTACATATCTTATGCAGAGGTTCAATGGTCAATGACATTAATAAAAGAGAATATCAAAATTTTCAGCAGTAAGGGCCAATAATATGCAAGTATTTTTGCAAATTAATTATAATAATTATTATATAAGGATGCTATATATAACATATTTAAAGTCTAGCTACAATATATAATATAAACAGCTAAAACATCTGTATTTTAAAATGTGCATTAGGTTAATACCTACAATATTCCAATATACATGCCTATACAAAGAGTTTATAGTTTTTGAGATAATTAACCATTGAAGTATTCATTTGCATCTATGACCTTGACCTTTGAACCTATGACCTTCATTCATATATCAAAATGATCGATAGGCCAATACCTACAATATTCTAAAATACATGCCTATACAAAAAGTTTATAGTTTCTGAGATAATTAACCATTTAAGTAGTAGTTTGCATCTATGACCTTGACCTTTGAACCTATGAACTTCATTCATATATCAAAATGATCTTGTGCAAATGCCTACATATTCTAATATACATGCCTATACAAAAAGTTTATAGTTTCTGAGATAATTAACCTTTTAAATATTCGTTAGCAGCTATGACCTTGACCTTTGAACCTATGACCTTCATTCATATATCAAAATGATCATTAGGCCAATACCTACAATATTCCAATATACATGCCTATACAAAAAGTTAATAGTTTTTGAAATAATTAACCTTTTAAGTATTCATTTGCATCTATGACCTTGACCTTTGAACCTATGACCTTCATTCATATATTGAAATGATCATTAGGCCAATACCTACAATATTCCAATATACATGCCTATACAAAAAATTTATAGTTTTTGAGATAATTAACCATTTAAGTATTCGTTCGCATCTTTGACCTTGACCTTTGAACCTATGACCTTCATTCATATATCAAAATGATTGTTAGGCCAATACCTACAATATTCCAATATACATGCCTATACAAAAAGTTCATAGTTTTTGAGATAATTAACCATTTCAGTACTTGTTTACATCTGTGACCTTGATCTTTGAACCCGTGACCTTTATTCATATATCAAAATGACCATTGTGCCATTACCTACAATATTCTGATATACATGCCTATACAAAAAATTCATAGTTTTGCAGATAATTAACTATTTTGGTATTCTTGGACAGCTGTGACCTTGACCTTTGAACCCATGACCCTGATCTATGTATCAAAATGATCGTCATGTCAATACCTACAAATAACTGAAAATCCTACGCCATTATCACAAGAAATGTTAAAAAAATAGCATTTTTTTATCAAAGGTCAAAAACTGGGACATGACCTTGACCTTCGACCTTGACATCAATTGAAAGAAAATTGCAAGACAAGATCAACAGTGAAAACTCCATACAATTATCTTCAGCCGTTATAAAGTTATAACAATAAATGTCTCATTTTAAAAATTAGGTAATTTTATGCAAAAAACGCGTAACCCATTTTTCGTCTAATTTTCATGAAAAACACAATTTTAATGTTCCCAGGTATGCTGAATCCAAATATCCAATCAAAATTTGCCTGCACCTTTTGGTTTCAGAGAAGAAGATTTTTTTGTCTATTTGCTATTTTTAGTAATAGCGGCCATCTTGTTGGGCGTGACCAAACCCCGAACACAATTTTGAAAGGCTGTTACCTAGGCATGATAGTCACCGAGTTTCATCAAATATGGCCCAGTAGTTTTGGAGGAGAAGATTAAAATGTAAAGTTTACACACGACGCACGACGGACGACGGACGACGCACGACGAACGACGGACGACGGACGACGGACGGTGATAGATTGCAATAGCTCATCTGAGCCTTTTGGCTCAGGTGAGCTAAAAATTGACATACTAACCCATGTCCAATTCACAATTTCACAACAACGTAAAATGTTTGAAACTGACGAATTATGTAAAGAACGTGAACATCCAGCAGGGAAATGAGGATGGTTGCTCCCAAAGGATAGGGACCTCCTGTTAAGCTAATTACGCCTGCCACATGGAAAATACTTCAAGATCATAAATTCGCTTAAAGATTACAAGATTAATGGACAATCATTATGCTCTTTAAAAATGCTTAATTTTAATTATAATAAATAAATTATAACATTAATGTAGATCCACAGAAAACAGTTTCACAATGACTCGATGTCATGGTGAATAAATTAAAACAATGATTAATAATAATAGTATCGCTTTTTTCGAATTCGAAAAGCTTAAGGTTATGATTCCTAGATTAAAAGATAAATAAATAATCGCAACATGTACCTTCAAAATTCCCATGATGTCAAGATGAATAAATTACAAGATTCGGGAATCATCATGTTATAGCTCTTTAAAAATGACTTCAGATCATGATTTCTAGATTACAAGATACATATATAGTCCTAGTATGCAGCTTCAAAATGTCCATGATGTCGCGGTGAATAAATTACAAGATTCATGAATCATGATTTAGCTCTTTCGAAATTGTTGTGGGTCATGATTACTAGATTACATATACATTAATACTAGTAATCATGGTATGCTCAAATCCATTTTAAGACTACGATGAACATGGTGGCTGTTTAAAAATGTTGATATACATTGTTTAGTTAAATAGTTAATAAAATACAAAGTTTATAAAAAGTACAATTTGAAGTAAATATAAAATGTATTTCTATCAAATATATTGATGTACAGATAAAGAATAATGGGTACTCACACAATTATCATGGATTTCTTATATCAAAGATATTATGCATATACAACATGAATTAATCTAAAACCTGACTATTAAGACTATCAAACATGTGTTAAAATAAATAATGTGAAATACACATATGTAAAATATACATGTCATGTTTTCACTTATCAATTACTAGTATTTGATTACATTATGCGATGATATAACATAAACTTTGCTTTACAGTAAATGCATTATATACAATTATTGTCTTTTGATGAGATGGATATGGGATTGTACGGACCTGATCGAAATAATATTCACCGAGGCCGTGAGGCCGTCAGGTCCTTATAATACCATATCCACTGATATCAAAAGACAGAAATTGTTTTATTTTATGACATTTCAAAATGACATTTCAAAATTTATTATTTTAGTGTTATCAGCAATATGGTAGCAATTTTGGCATTACTTGAGACGCCCATCGAGTTGGTAAAGCCGGTTTTAAAACTCTTTTTTATAATCTCTTGTTGTTTTAACTGTACTATCTGTGAAGGTGCTTGGTTTAATGGCATCCTTTTCAATATCCATATCTTAATTTCAAAATTCATGTATTTTTGAAATAAAATGTGGTCAATTATTTTCTCAGTACATGACATGATACCATTAAGCTACCATACCGTCAAAATGTTTTTCCATCTTTGGTACTTGTGAGTTTTTATCATTTTTCTGTGTAAATTATAAAGACTTCATCTGCATTTCGTGTATCATCTTAACAAGAAATTAATATAGATTGAGTAGATCAAAAATCATTAAATCGATTCAATTGCCAATAAAGTTTTCGTCTCATGGGTCACATATGTCATTCATTTAACACGTAATAGCTGGGCTATGCAGAAAGAAAAAGTCCTAATGCCTAGGTAGTGTATCGCTGGTTCTAAAATGTTAATCATATTTTGTTTACTGTTTACAGTGAATGATGCCACGTAAATAGTGATTATTGCTGTCATTGCTATTTACAGTATCTTAACTGTACAATACATTAACTTGTGGTGCACAGTGCCAATCAATAACTGATTTTTATACAAAGATGCCGATGATGATGCGTAGAGCGTGTGTCCGTCGTCCGAGTATAACTCAGTCATGCCTGTCACATTGGATCCTGATTTGTCCACGTGTAACATCAATACCTACAAATACATACACATATGAATTTATTTTATACAACTGGATAATGAGTATTGTATGAAAACATGTGGCTTAGTGGTTAGAATCACTCTGACCGGGTAAATTGCTTGGAGTTATAGCCTCGGTACCAATTAATTGTAATTACCGTCACAGCAAGACATTTAACTTACATTGACTAAATCCACCGAGCTGAAAAATATGGCTTATTGTGTGATAAACTGGCGTCAGAGAGAGACGAGAGAGAGATTACACTATAATTTTGGCACTATCTTACTATCAATTGACGTATCGCCGGCCATGCCTATTTTGCCGAAACTGGCCGCCATCACGGTACCAAAGCAGCGTCACGTCAACTAATGGTGTACTTGTGTCACTGACGTCAATAAACTACACAATTCAGGCCGATATTTTTAATTCTTTTTGCGTCTAATTCAAGCATGCCGGGGCTTTGTCGGAACATTGTGGGCGTGGCCGGCGATCCGTCAATTGAATTGGGTGGTTTTTATAGAAATAATTGACTGTATTTGTGTGTTCAACAAAGGAATCTCCAAAGCAGACTACACTTATAATAGTTTAAATATACAGGAGTAAAGGGGAAAATGCAGCATAATTTGATATAAGTGTGGAAGAAAAGAGTACCAATCCCTAAAGCGACACAAGCAAACAAATGAATGCATTCTGATTTAGTTATGTCTTTGTGCAGAGTTATATTATTTGAATTGGGAATTCCGTCCTGATATTTTTGAGCATATGTGTATTTTTCTTACATTTCATGAGTAAAACTACATGTGTTTTTCTCTTGAATCCAATCAATTTTTCAAATATGATGTTACTGAGTTTACATGTGTGTTCAACAAAGGATACTTATTACTTAAGATAGAAATAACCCAAGCAGAAAATAAATAGACAAGAGAAAATGAAAAATTAATTTAGCATGAGTTTGTAATTAAGAACAACATGAGTTCTTACCCTGGATTACATGTAAATCTTTTTTACATAAGCAAAAAGAACATAAAATAATGCATTCTGATTTCGGTTATGTTTTGTTCAGAGTAATATTATTAAATGCAAGAATTCCGCCATCACATTTTTTAACATGCATGCATTTTTCTTATTTAATCATGTAATCGTAACCACTTTCTGCCGAACCCTTTTGTTTAAATTACTTCACGCCCTATATATTTTATCACTTCGGTACCTCAGTTGATATAATTTTAGCTTGTATGTAGGAGATTATGGGTTTGAACCCCGACCGGGTCTGACCAATACTTGAAGGTATTGACAGTTCTTTTGCCAAGCAGTTGGTATTTACAAATGAAAGTGTCCTTCGGAAGACCTTAACAACCGAAGTCCCGTGTCACAGCAGACGTGGCACATTAAAAAACCCTCCCTGCACATTGCCCTAGTCGCACTGCAAAAGTCAAAATTATTGTCACTTCGCCTACAGCTGGCGACGCCTCGACATATAAGAGAATTATTCTTCATTGAAGCGTTTAACCCTATCCAATCAATCTTTATATGTAAGTTATTGATACCTGTGATGGTCCTGGTTTTGAGGGATCATCTATATTCTCTGCAGCTTTATATGCTACTGGATGTGATCCTATCAATACATTCCCTGTTATTCTGTCCACTACTGGATTATCAGGCTGTGAATACAACGGTACCTCCTGCAAATAAAAAACAAACATACCAATACATACATTGCAATAAAAATGGCTATGGCAAATAAGTTACTTCTAATACGGAGGCCGGATGCTCCGGAAGGGTAGGCACTTCTTTTTTAGGTAGCTACACACAAAATTCTTTAAATATCACGAAATATAATTTTTTTAAACATATATTGCATAATCAAAATTTTAAATTTGATTTTTTTTATCAAACATCAAACTAAATGTTATTAGGTATTTCTGAATTTGAATAATGAGGGGGTCATACATTATGCTATTTTTGAATAAAGTTGTATAAACATTCAATTTTCAGGAATGACAAAGATACAAACATCCATAGTTATAAACCCTCTTGATGCCAAACGGGCATATGTGTCCTTTTTTGACAGCCTGCCATATGGAGACATATGTCCTTTCAAGGGAACTCTTGGTTGAAAGACTTAATCTTTTTCAATTGATTCATAGCAATAACGACATGAATGTTCGCAGATGTTATCAGGAATATCGGTGAACCCATAGTCCTAATATGAAGTAAAAAGAAAATGATTGATCCTTATAAACCAAAGACTTGGGTGATAAAGGCTAATCAAAACAATCCATAATGATGAGTTATTATAACTTGATTAGACCTTACAAGTATACAATTTACAATTTATTCTTTATTGTCCGGTTTAGGTGTGCCCACTCTGGGTTTAATTTATTTTACCTGTTTGAGAATCAACTGCCCGTTATCTTTACGTTCGAGTATTTTCATATCTTTATGGGCGGTACACACATAAAGAAATCTGAAATTTGAAATAAAGACATTATCATAAATATAACATCAGAAGTGTTTTAATTTCCCTAAATATAGTCAATGCATTTTATTATAAACGTAAAACTACACTGCTGTTCCTTTATTGTATTTCACTCGCCTGTGATGATTCAGCTATTTAACTCAGCAGTAAGCAGTTCACATTTTCGTATTCATTGTTTTAAATCTACCATGCGATTGTCTTGTGCAAAGGTTAGAAAAATAAAACATCAGTAGGATGACTTCAAACACTACCAAATATCTACTACTAATATACAGTCCAAAGAAAAGATCAATAATTTTCATCTTTAATAAATGAGGAAAATCATTTACCATTTAACATCTTATGTTGTTTGTGATATTACATTTGCAAACTTTTTTGTCATAAATCATCCCGAATTTCTGGGGAAAATTCGGAAATAAATGACTTACTTTTTGTTCAATGACAAAGATATTCCATTTGCTAGAAATAATCCATCAGCAACTTTGGTATACTTATTACCATCATAATACATAATATAGGCATTATGAAGTTCAAAAAGCCCCTCTATCATTGCACCAAATCGATGTCGAAAATAGGCAAAATTTGAAAAATAAAACTTCTCTTCTTCCAATACAGCGACATCATTTACACTGAAACAAAATAAGGCAAACAATATGCGTTTTTATTTTTCAAATAGACATTTTTCATCACACAGGGTATTTTGATAGCAAATTCTCTAGCCAGGTTTCCTACTCTACCTTCAAACACCTGCTAGTCCTACTATTAAAGTGTGTAATATCAATTTTTGCTTCAAGCACTCTTGTAAGATCCATCATTCATGAAAGAAAGCACGAGTAATCCACTTAAATCCCCTTTTCCTGATATTGACGTGCTATATTACGGAGATTCAGCGCAAAGGTATTACGATTTGAACCTTTAAGTAAAGCAGTATAGGAAATAATATTTTAGTTATATTGTGGTGACAATAGTGACAATGATGCAATTTAATCTTACAACGATGTTTTTGCTGGTGGAAATTTATGTTGAGAAATTTCGATACAGCATTTGTATTTTACGTTCTAGATACTGAACTGTGTGTTAGGTTCAAGCAAGTGTGTGTGTGTGTGTGTGTGTGTGTGTGTGTGTGATATTGTTCTAAATAATGCCTGCAAGTCTTATTTAAAACCACTAAAACCAGGAAATTGGTATGTCTTTTGACGCAATTTCATATCATAGCATTATATTGTTCTTGTATCATGAATTCACACACAAAGTCCTACCTAGTCTTATCAGGGGCCTCAAAAAGTTTTTTGGTATTGTTAATAAGTTTGATGTATCTGTGTCCAGGATTGCTCTGAATATATTTGACGTCACAAAGGTCCGTTTTCCCTTCACTCAATTTTGATTACACACGTGGCGAATGTAGGTAGCTAGGCAGAAGACGCTTACCCTTCCGGAGCATCCGGCCTCACTTCCCTGGTGGATGTAAACGTTCTTTAACTAACTTGACAGTTTTTACTTTGATTCTGTATTGTGGTTCAGGCATTGATTAGTATGTTTGTTTTTGATTTGGTTACTCGTAGAATCGATCGCAATTTACATTCAAATTATATAACTAGACAATTAATCAAGTCTGTAAGTTGTAAATGTCTTTGTTGTAAAGTCAACGCCGCCTATATAGGACATACAAGGAAAGCCAATAAAAGTGGCCCCTGTGGAAAGGTACCCTTACATAGTTACAGAAGTGATATTTAGACAGGAACGACTGTATGATTCTTACTTACAAATATATAGCTGGGTCTTTGTATGTGTGTAAATGTTTAAGTTCTTTTTTATCATCTTTATACTCAAACTTCTCTATAGTATCACCCAAACTGCCATGATTCACAACGTATATCAACACTCTTCCTGAAATACAAATTTGGCAGAACATCGTTTAAATGTTCTCTAGATATATAAAATCATCTTAAAAAGTTAAAAGGCCGGCAATCATATATAAGTCACTCATTCCATATACATCAACAGACTCAGAAAGGAGTCTTAATTATTTTACATTTGTATTGGCTTGCATATTCTTTAATATAAACAATTGATTCGCTAATTATTTTAGATATGTTCTACATGTTGACAAGTTTAAATTTGAATACAACTATAACATAAGCGGCGATTTTGTTTCATAAAAATATTCATGCTGATTTCTGCGTAATTTTGTTTCACAAAACTGATTTTAAAGTAAACTTTACCTGATGTCCCTGGTGGAAACTTGCGTGTTTATCCTACTTTACCAGCTTCAAAGTTTTTACTTTGTAATTTAGACACGGATTGGAATTTTATTTATTTCAACTTGTTTTTTGCATAATCCTGCATAATGTCTCATTTTGCAAAAAATTAGAACATATAAATGACAAAAAATTCTAGACTAATCTCACCTCCTTCGTTATGTCACTCAAGACATGACTTACCTGAAGATTGATTAATTGATTGAATAGGGATTTACATCCCAGTCAAGAACACATGAATTATATCGAGATGTGACCAGCTATAGGTAAAGTGGCAGTTTTACTTTTGCAGTTCGCTTTACCGTATCATGCTTGCGGTGAAACTTAGTATCGTTTAAGGTCTCTTCAGACAAACACAGTGACTTTCATTTCTAAATTCCTAGTGCTTGGCGAAAATACAGTCGCTACCTACTAGTATTTTCAAGTCAACCCATACGAAGGAAGCACTCTCTCTACCAACTCAGCTACCATAGTGATCACCTACCTGAAGATGGATCTTGCCATGAACTGATACCATTAGGAATGAAATCTGTTTGATTAAATTCACCAGTTATCTTCAACTCAATTGCATTTTTATCAGGGTTGTTGAAATCGAACAAGAATATCCTCCCTCTGACATTGTGATCTTTGTAATACTTCTTTGCCACATCAGAAAAACTTGGCAGAATTACTCCCTTGAGTTTGTGAAAAAATACAACGAAAACAATCATTACTACATTTAATAAATATATAATTATGTATAACAAAAAACACAACAAAGCAAATATTATGTGTATTATGTGTAATGCATTTCCAGGTGGCTTTTTATGTGTTTAACTTAATTAGAAGGTTTCAAGTTTTTACATTATGATTTGGTCATGGATTAGTATGTTTAATATGTTTTATTAAAATATAACAATATACAAAATAAATTCATATATTTGTATTTGTCAATTCTTAAAACAAAACAAACTCAAGAGTGGTAAAGTGGAGTGGAGCAAAGGTGTTTAAATCAATTTATTGTGGAAATCTGAATGGCACATCCATGCACAAAAACTATTTACTGCAGCGGGAAAATTGAATAGTTATACACTATAATCAGTGCATTCGTTATCCACGATTTGATGTTCTTGTCACAATACTAGCATAATAGACTTTTTTTCTGCCCACTTTATCATATACATCATTTACAACTTCTTTTTTTTTTTTTTTTTTTTTTTTTTTTTGTCATGTTGTCATGGGTACAAAGCAGGAAAATCAAGAACTAACACGGGTAAAGATCAAGTATATACATAAATATGCTTTGAAAGTCCAGCTATAACAGATCTACAGTACAAAAATACGCATAGAGATGTTTTGAAGGTCATGTCCTTCTATATCGTTAGTTTATACTTATATACAGGTCAAGCTATAATTTCCCAGGTAAAAGTTCACACTTGTTTTGCTAAATTTGCTAGTTTTTAAAGCTTTCACTTGGCTTATCAAGGCCCTCAAACAGTTTTATAGTCGTAAGCACATTATTGTTTTATGATGACCCTGTATCCAAAATTATCCTGGATAAATTTGACGCCCCACAGATCCACGTTCTTTTCACTCTCAATGCCATTTACACACGTGGTGGGTGAAGCTAGCTAAACAGGAGGTGCTTATTCTTCCGGACCACCCGGTGTCGCTTACATTTGGCAGTGTTTTTTAATTATATTTGAAAATTAACTGGTATGTTTGTTATACATACGGATGTTATGAAGGTCAAACCATTGGCCAAAGTTTCCATGTCTTCTGAACCATGATCTGAAACGAATCAACATAAGTTCAATCATTATAAACTGTCATCTAGTACCGCAAAATGAATTTAGTAACAATACCAGCAATTGACAATTCCAATTACATATAATACCAGTCTTAATTTTACAGCACTAGACGACCGTTTCGGAATACAATTTCTCACCAGTAGTACTTGGACCAAAATTATGAAACGAAAACTTTTTTTCAAAGATGTTGAAAAGAAACCCAAAAGGGCCAAAACACAAACTGCCATCAAAAATGTCAAAACCAGTATCGAGTACAAAGTGGAAAACATGGAAATGACTGAAACGATGAGTGAAGTACAATATATTTGTATATGAAATATACACTAACCTACTCCTGGTACTAGTCTGCATTTACCTGGTTGGTGATTGTACGCCGTCTTGTATGGTTCCATTAAATAACTACAAATTTAAATAAAAGTAATTTCATTGATTAACCTATTATAATAATATTGTTGATAGAGTCACCATTTAAGAAGTGCAGGTAACAAGAGTTTTGTATTTAAATTATCTCTAGTCATGTAATGGCTTCATCGCCAAGTTTTAACCAGATGGTATCAAATGATTGGTGTTTATTATAGGTAGCTAAACAGGAGGTGCTTACCCTTCCAGAGCACCGGGTCTTGTTTCCCTGGTGGTAATTCACGTGTTAAACTTAAAATTGCAAGTTTCAAAATGTTTACTATTTTGTTATAGGACTGCTTTGGACATGGATTGGTATGTTTGTTTTTGATTATTTCATGATTAAATTATAATAACAGCTGCTTCAAACGACTGTATCGTTTTTTGTGATCTTAGACATTTAGTAAGATCTTGTGTTAATTGTCAGAAACAACATATTAAAGGGTAGATTTATTCTAGGTATTTTCAATATCATCCTTTTCAGTTTATTTATGGTGACTAACATTGGTCACATGATCAATAGCAAAGATGACGAAGTCGGCGCTTGTTAATGGTTGCGAGCACATTACGTCAGTTGACGCCATTTGTATGAATGCGCCGTATGACGGTAGCTATTTGACTGTAAAGTTTTAAAAAAATTTAATTGAATATTTTTGCAAAATTATTATTGAATTAAATTATAAGAAATAAACGTATGGAAGTATCAGTATTAGATATTGAAAACAAGGCTGCTAGACATGTTTAGTATGCTAAACTTTAGTATCCGTTTTATTTTGCTGTAGAATTTTATTGCAGTCAGATAATTTTGTTTTAAACTTCTTTCATCGACATCGGCATTTTTTTTTTAACTTTTTTCAATAGCCCCAGGTTATCGGTATCTTTTCTACTGACCCTGAATCAGTCCGTACCAGACACTTGCAAACCATGTAAATTGTAATATAAATGCAGGGATTGAGATCGAAAGGTATTCTGTAACAAAACCTGATTGGTATACATGTACTCACATTATTTTACAAATCCTCTGTACAAATACTGCCAAAAGGATTACACAAATTATTTTCCCAGTCATGGTCAGTACTTATTCTAATGGTCCTGAAAATAATAAAACATAGCTTTAAACAAGTACGTGTTGGGGTACAGTAGAGTAGATTAAAACTATTTTTATTTCCGCAAGTTTGGTTTGAGCACTACTGGTGAAGAATTGTATTCCGAAACGGCCGTCTAATACTGCAAAATTACAACTAGTTTAGTGATAATTTATAAAGCAAATCACACACTATGAGTTACTGAGATTTTACATTTTGTGACAAATCTTTTACGATATTGTTTTCTGTAACAGGAAGGAGAATAAATGCAGGAACGGAATTGGGATCGAACCCTTGACCTCCCGCACTCTAGGCGGGTGCCTTACCAACTGAGCTTGACAAACCGCTACATTCTTCTCCTGTTATTAAATGTATATAGTTTCCCACGGGCCAACATGGGAAATCTGACTAAATTCCCTAGTGTGGATTTTATATTTGCCATTTGCCAATCTACCACTTCAAAATGCCACACTAGACAACATACTGTAACAGGAAGGAGAACAATGCAGGGTCGGACCGGGGATCGAATCCAAGATTTTACAAATTTAGACCCACACTTTTGAATACTCCAATATCCAAAGGATGACAATTTTAGAGTATATTACACGTACTGTAAATAAATGTACTTAATTCCACGGGGACAAATTTGTAATTTTCATTCCCTAACGTTTTTCTGGGGTGTAATATTCGCTGATCCGGGTTTTTGAAACTGTCTATGAGATACGGACTTTGCATATATATGCAGTGTATTGGTGGTGCATGGTTCAGCCGGACAATAGCGATGTTTGCTATGTACTTTGAACAATGTACTAGCAGTTAATGTACGAGGGTAATAAGCGAAATAAGAGAAAATTTGTACAAAGCAATATAGGAGATAGAGCAATGCATTAGTGTTATTTATCATTAATTATTTATGAGATCTATTTAATTTCTTTACTTTTAATAATTTTTTAGGAGGGGCATGTAGTACACATATATATCCAGACAACACGATAGAGCTATTTATTATTAATTTATAGTTCTCTACTTTTGATTACTCCAATATCCTCATTCTATTGAGGATTAGCGGCTAGTATATTTGAGTATAGTACACATATATCCAGAGTATAAGATAGAGCAATGCAATGACATTATTTATCAATAATTATTTTGATTATATTTTCTACTTTCATTATTCATAGTTTTGGTCCAAGCACTACTTATGAGGAATTGTGTTCCGAAACGGCCGTCTAGTGCTGTAAATATAAAACTGGTATAATACGTAATTAAATTACGCCAATATTCCCATTCTGTTGAGGATATATTACTCTAGTATTTTTAATATAGAACACACAAGGATAGAGCAATGCATTGACTTATATATCAATAATTATTCTTTATTAAACATTTTTCTACTTTTGATTACGCCAGTATGGCTACCCGCCATTCTTTTGAGGATAAGTCTAGTATTTTGAAGTAAATTACGTGTATATCCAGACAACCAAATGCAGTAATGTAATGATATCTGACACAGTACTGAAGCTTCTGTATCAATCGGAATCTGAAAATCAATAGGCCCTGACCGAATACATCCGCTGGTACATCTTCATCGCTTTTAAAATATACTTACTGGTACCCGTTCCGTAGCAAATATCTTGATTTTACCTTCCTCTGTTCCTTCTGATTAGATGCTTAATGCATTATATAGTGTTATACAGAACGTCCTAAATTATGCCATGTCAAATGTTTTATTGTAGCTTAAATAACCAATCATGTTTCATCACCTACAGTACAACGTCCTAATTTATGTCTTGTCTTGTTGTTGTCTTGTAAATTCCTTCATTGTAGGATAACCTTCTTATAGAGTAAGTAGGCGGTGCCCGACTATTTTTTTTTTATACGACAGGCAAGGCTATGCAATTATCGCGAACAAAGAGCGTCATATTTACCGTTCTGATATTCCGTTCTATTATTGTTTAAACCATGGTATCGACTAATTGATTGAACAGGGTTTACGTCCAAGTCAAGAATATTTAACTTATATCGAGAGGTCACAACTTATAGGTTTTCACCTTTGCAGTGCGCTCAGGGCAATGAGGTCTTAAACGTACCACGCTGCCTTGACACGGAGCTTCAGTTTTTAAGGTCCCTTCCGAATGACCCCATGGCTTTTAATTCTAAATATCAAGTGCTTGGCGAAAGAAAGAACATTCATTACCTATTTTCAAGTCAGGCTTTGAACCCACGGTCTTTCACATACACAGCTATTACTCTACAAACTGAACTACCGGAATGATAAATAAAAATGTGGGTTACGAATTTGTAATAAACAACTAAAATTAGTCCAGATCAAATGTATGGGACTGAATCAACTGCCTTGGTTCAAAGGTTAATCAAAGCATTTCTTTCAATGCTTCCTTAACCACTACGGTAGCTCAGTTGATAAAGTGCTCGCTCCGTATGAGTTCGTAGGTTTGAACCCCAACTGGGTCTGACCAAGGCTTGAAACATGTAGTTACTGTTCGTTCGTAAGCAATCATCATTTAGATATGAAAGCCACGGGGTCCTTCGTAGAAAGGCCTTAAAACCAGTGTCGTCTTGATTTATTTATATTTTCTTCTTTTAATTTTCGCTGGGCAAGTTATTATGATTCGAATTATTCAAAGATGTATTTCTTTTTTTTTTCAAACGCATAATGATGACAAGTCCTTTAAAATCAACTTGATGTTCAACAGCATAACATTTAAAATTATTTTCTTAACTTTCATTTGGTATGAGTAGTTAACAAACGTGCCAAATTTCACGCGTTGTGGGAAGTTTTAGGCACCTAATATGCATTTCGTTAAAAAGGAAACAATATAACAATACAAAATAAAGAAAATACATCTATATATCTAAGTTTGTATATTTTATAATTATTTCATTAGATTTGTTAGTTTTAAAATCTGGTTCATTACTCAATGGCCCAGTTAAAAGGACAGCCAATATCTTAAATGTCCATGGTTGTAAAATACATAGAGTGGTTATAGCTGGGGGTCCTTCAATAGTAATATATCTACAACTCATTTTTGTCATTGTATCCCGAGTGCCTTCCAAATCAGTTGTCCTTATATCTTTATGGTGTCCTGTTTGCTTGTTTCTTACGATTGGCCGTTTCGTTTACCTGGTTGCATAGACTATTACCAAACACAATACATGTTTTTCAAGCTAAGCTTCCATTGAAAAGAGGTATAAAATACAACTGGAAAATTCTAATGAAAAAATTAAAACAACAATGGCATTTTAGGTGCATGCATTTTATTATATATATATATATATATATATATATTATATATATATATATATATATATATATATGAGAGAGAGAGAGAGAGATAAAACTTAAAATTATTTGGATCCATAAAACATAGACATATACGCTTAGTGAAGCACTATCGCAGCATCTAGCAATGGTACTGTAGATAACTTTGAATTCGAGAATATCGCATTTTGCGTGTCGACCCCTTTCAAGCGCCAATTCGCGAATATGTTAATTTGCTTTGTCGTGTTATACATGTATGTAACTTTAATGGTCGCATGCCAGCATGTTTTGGAATTTTGATTTTTAAGTTTCGCGATCTTGGGAATATACTCGTGCTATATGAATTTGCGACCGATAATCCTCGCCAAATTACGCTTTAATAAATTTCTCGCGATTACAGAGTAATATACAGTATTCCAATATTGCTAGCACTGGACATTGCTAGCCCAATCACAATATTTGCCAACGGAATTCCAACGCTGATTTTTAGCACAACTATGGTTATGAACTTTGCCATGTGCGCATATAATGAATTTCTGACAGTCATCGGGGTCAGGATAGTAACCATCAACTTTATCGGAACAAGTAAAACCTGCAATAAAATAGGAAACAAAATAAACAAATAAATGGAAGTGTACCGAATTATTGTTTATAAAACTATCGGATTCTTAAATTTTGAAACTTCGCCTTAGGTCGATTTGGTAAA
This sequence comes from Anadara kagoshimensis, assembly GCA_021292105.1. Classification (NCBI taxonomy): domain Eukaryota; kingdom Metazoa; phylum Mollusca; class Bivalvia; order Arcoida; family Arcidae; genus Anadara; species Anadara kagoshimensis. Next base: position 60,213,968 of record CM037861.1, read on the forward strand.
ATACATTTTTGCCCTTCTGTTTTTCTCAATTCAACGTCTTAAAGATATTTGGATATCCACAATTTTAGTTCGAGCAGTACTGATGTGGAATTTGATTCCGAAACGACCGTCTAGTGCTGTAAAATTTGTAAAATTTAATCAGGTGTAGTAATAATGCTATCCTTCAACAGGGTTTACAAATCATGATCTATCGGGGAACAGTGACGTTGTGATATAACCAAATGGCATCTGAGTTAATTTCATTTGTATCTTTAAGCTCCAACTCGCGTTCGGGGAGATAAGTTGTAAGTTCTCTGGGGGTACTCATACCCCCTTCTACCTAAAAATTGGTCGCCTCAACATGAATCAAAGAATTCGGATACCCCGCCAGTAGGTACTGATTTGCACTTATGTTCAAAGTGTCATTACTCCCAGGAAATGAGTAACTCAACTCAGGTTCATAATATGACCAAATCCTACCAATATTGCTGCACTGCTCGAAGTTTCGAAAGCAATTTTACACTGTTTTAGAGAATTACTCCGGATGGAGGGACGGAAGTTCGAATTTAATATTCCCATCTTTTTTACAAAGGAATGACAACAAATTCTAAGGAATGCTAAGAAACGCAAAGAAATGGTAAACGTATTAGTTTCCCTAACACTAAGCTGTAACCTACTGATGTGCTGTTGTCTGTAGTAGACTTTACCTGAAGGATTTACTGTCGCCTGTGCTCCACACTGTACATTTGACTTCCAATCACAATATCCAGCTAAAGGATTCCAATATTGTGTACTGGCGCACTGATGTGGGTGTGCTTTGCCATGAGCACATATAAAAAATTTGGAACAGTCTTCAGGGTCTGCATAGTATCCATCAGATTTTCCAACACACGAGAATCCTGTAATAGATGGAGAAACAAAAATAAACATACCAATGCATGAACAAATCACAATCACAGGAAAGAAACTGTAAAATTAAGTTACTTTCACCGGGGAAGTAGGACTGGGTGTTCCGGAAGGGTAAGCACATCACGTTTAGCTAGCTACATCCGCCACATGTGACACTGAAATTTAGACTGAAAGGAACATGGACCTATTTGATGCTACATACTCTGTATATCCAGGGTAATTGGGTACAGAGACGCGTAATTAGTTAATATGAAATACAAATAAAATATGCAGTTGAAACTGGCCGCTAGGTGAGCATACTAAAACAAACAAGAGATGGTTGAATAAACAATTGTCAGAATCATATTAGCCATGTTGTTTCCGAAAATATTAAGATGTAAATGCAAGATGAAATTTGTATTGTAAATACTGGAAAATATTTTCATTAGCCTTGCTTATAGTTCAAAACTTGTGGCATTCATGTCTAGAAATGGCGTTAATAGTGCAGTTATTTTCATTGTCATGCAAAGCAAACTAAATAATGCGTGTTACGAATAGTTTTTTAATAATAAAAATAGAGTTGGTCTAATTGGGTTTTACGTCTCAGTCAAGAATGTTTCGCTTATATCGAAACATCGCCAGCTACAGGTGAAGTGGCAGAAAATTTTACTCTTGCAGTGCAACTAGAGCAGGAAGAGTTCTTAAACGCAGCACGCCAGCCACTTTAATTTCTAAATGCCGAGTGCTTATCGAAAGAACAGTCACTTCTTTTCTTCAAGTCTTGGTTAGACCCGACCGCGGTTTGAGCCCACGACCTTCCACATACAAAGCGAGCATTCTAACAACTGAGCTACCGTAGTGGTAGTAAAATAAAGTGTTGTTCTACCTGATGGAGTAATGGTTGTCATTGTCCCACACTGTACGTTAGCCTTCCAGTCACAATATCCAGCTGTTGGATTCCACAAAAGACCACTACCACATGTATATGTAATACCTTTTCCAATGTGACATAGTATGTACTTAGCACAGTCATCCGGATCAGCGTAATAACCATTCGCTCTACCAGAACAGGAAAATCCTATAATAATAATATTAATATTTATTAAAAATAGGTACATATTGTATATATTTTCGGCAACATCTGATGTGATTGGCAAGCGCTTTGGATCAACCACAATTATAATTGATATGTGCTACTTTTGATTTTTTATGATTGTCATGTGCACTTTTGAATTATATTTTTTCATACAAAACTCAATTATTTCAATAGAAATGTAAAAACAAAAGTTTTGAATTTTTATGAAATACTATAATTCAAAAGTAGCACATGGCATAATTATTAATACTAGTAACAATATCAGGTGTCTCTTAAAATTTTGATTTTTTAATAGTAAGTGCTATCAACTCGAAACATTTAAATACAATTGAATATACTAATATGCAATAGAATTCTGTACAGCTATTAAGATTGTATACACAACTACAGCCAAACAAACATAAACACGACATGATTAGGAGATAAGTAACATGATAGTATTGAGATCACTGCTTACAGTGTACAATATAGAATGTATTGGAAAGGGCTATTTTCAATTTTCCTCTAAAACACCATAACATTAACACTCCATTTGTAACACGGGGCATTCGTTTTCAAGGTCTCTTCCGAAGGACTCCCTTACCTGTAGAAGTATCTTTTGTTGTCGGAATCTGAGTTGTCGTTAGCTTTGTAGGTAGACTTGTTGTCTCTGCTGTTGTTTTTGGTTGTGTTGTTGGTTTGATTGTTGTCAGGAGTACTGTTGTTTTTTGTGTTGGTATCTTTGTTGCAGGCTGACTTGTTACGACATTTGTTGTCGTTGCTTGTGGTGTCATTGTTACTGTTGTTGGTTGTGTTGGCATAGTTGTTGTTGTTGCTGTTGTTCTTGTTTTTGTTGTTGTTGTTGTTTGTGGTGCCATTGTTGTTGTTGTTGGCTTTGGTGGTATTGTTGTTCCAGTGGATGGTTTTGTTCCTCCAGTTTCTGCATTCTTCAAATCATCAGCAATTCGTCGAATTAAAGGAAATTTTCTTGTAGAGTTAGGGCAAAGAAAATTGAAGTCATCAAGTGGCAAAGCCCACACCATTGCACCTCCGAATTTATTGTCTACTAGCCATTTAACCTTAGCGAGCAAAACAAATTAAGAAAAACATAAGCTTATCTTAAAGAAATAGAAATAGCAACAAATTCTTTGTCTATACATTATCATTGAACAGCTATATATCGAAGAAAAAGCCAAGTGGAATATTGGCATTTTACGCCCTGTTTAAGATTCTTTCAAAGTAAGGTCAACATAGGTTAAAATGCTATTAATGTTTTCGCCTTAATGAAAACATATGCAAAAAATAGCTAGAACGTCTCTTGAGAGCCAAATACTCCCCACTTAACTTCTACAAGGGTATAATGTTTTCCCGTGACCTTGACCTTTCCAATATGAGCTTTGTTCATAAAGATTATTTTATGACAGTCGCCCAAACCAATTATGAAATATACCCCGGATATAATTTTTCACGGACAGACAGACGTGGGTATTTATATTTAACCCCCCAAACTAGTTTGCACGGGGGTGGGGGGTGTTATAACACTTGTGATTATTGACACGATAATTGCACCCAAATGCACTTTATTTCTAAGACTCAGCAATGACCCCCAAACTGTAACAGAACGAAGAATAAATGCTGAGTCAGAGCGGATATTGCGAATTTGGATCGCCCACGCCATAGGCGAGTGTTGTACCAACTGACCTTCCCCGACTAATTAATATGCAAAGGGCAAGTTGATCGGTAATTCTCAATATTTATTAATGAGGTAGCCCTACCCTAAATAATTTACATATGGACTTGCGTAGTACACAACAACTATCAGTTTATAATCAGACCAGTCGAGAGTTTAAAACCGGGCTAACGAAAAGAAGCTGAATCTCGACTGTCGAAATATGGCTAGTTATTGACTGAAAACTGCCGAAATATAAATGACAGCTGACAAGATATGTATTGTAGGGACCAAGATTAGCTGTCGATTCCTTAACCCAGTGTTAACTTTCGACGTGTCTGTTCGCTACTGTTAGAGCTGGTCTGTTTGTGGCAGTGAAGTTACGTTTTTTTCCAGAGAAAATCAAAGAAATCAGAATAAAAACTGATAGTATTTCTGTATAAAGAAAACTTGTTGGCAACAGGGGGTTTTTACATGGTGAAAATTACGATATTAATACCGGAAGTGATGTCCTTCGGGCGTCCTTTATGACGTAAAACGTCACATGCGCAACAGGGTCCGCCATTTGCCTGATTTTTCAACCTGTTAAATCCCAATAAAGCCAACGTTTTGCTCTGTGCAGAAATATTCTACGCTATTCACGGATGCGCATACAGATTTCCTGTTACGACTATGTACAAGTAAGTGAATATTATCAGTTTTTATTCTGATTTATTTGATTTTCTATGGAAAAAAGCGTTACTTCACCGTCACAGATCGGGTCTGACAATAGGTCACATTACCACATATAACATACATGGAATATTTAAGCCTATACTTACTTTTTCAGAAATGCTCTTCTCGTCGTCAAACCCCACCCACTGATCTTTATATACATAATATGGTACCTTCTGAAATCCGTCACGAAAGGTGTGTCCATTCCCTGACACCTGTCGCCAACATACCTTAAATTAGACAAGATTGAGTTAAATGATCTGAAAATATGTACCTGGAAAAGCAAATGCAATGAAGAACAAGACACGATAAAAACGAACATATTTGTGACTGTTGTTTATAGACTGGTGCCAATTTAGGTTGCCGAGTTTGATAACAAGATAACGAAAGCTTATAGGGGACTTTTTTTTCTTTCTGCCATAGATTACTAATCAGCCATGAAAAATAATTACCATTTTGTGTCTATTAGTTTAATTACTATTTCAATGATTCCGTATTTTATAAGTAGTAGTCATGATATGAAAATAAACCACATTACCTCGTAATATGACAAAAATCCAACTGCCCGTGTCATGTTTCCAGACAGTCCTCCTCCAATTACTGGTGCTCCAATATCATATCGGGTTTCGTCCAATAGGGTAAAGGATCGACCGTATGTTGCAAGACCAATATTGAGCTTTGATCTTGGTGTTCCTTTCTTCACCCAATATTCAGCAGAATAACTCTGAGGAAACACAAGAGAACCCTATGTAACAAGTCTCTTTAAAAAGTGACTGATTTCAATTGAGAGAGAGAGATGCATCAATTGATAAAATAATTTAATGAATGTGGTTAAATGTCTGAGTCCAGATAATTACACTTATATTGAGACGTCACCAGCTATAGTCGACGTGATGTGACAGTTTAACCTTTTGCAGTGTGCTCAGGGCAATATACAGGTAGGGTTCTTTTATTTGTCACGCCTACCGTGACACGGGGCATCGGTTTGGTCTCTTCCGAAGGACCCCATGACATTCATTTCTGAATTCCAGTACTTGGTGACAGAACAGTCACTGCTTGTTTAAAGTCTGGGTCAGGGTGGGGGTTTTAACCCAAGACCTCCCACATACGGAGCGAGCACTTTACCAACTGAGCTACCATAGAAGTCAAGAAATAATAATAATAATAACAGAAAAAAAACATAAAAATAAATCAAAGAATTCAATTAAAATACTCCCTTACAATTGTAAATTTTTCAAAGACATCATCAAACAAAGGACTGTTGTGTCCAGTAACGCTATCCCAATCACCATGGAGATCATAGCTCATCAGGTTAATAAAATCCAGATATCTGAAAAATAGATTGTTCATGTTATAAATACTTTGTCAAATCATTTATTTTCGTGATTCTGAGAAAAAATACTTGTTTGTGGGGTGGTAAATTTGTGGGGTTTTTTTTTTTTTGTTTTTTTTTTTTTGGTTTTTTTTTGTTTATCGTTGTAAAAATAAACTATTTTGTTAACATGGCAACTTGTGGGTGAGGGTGTCCAAGAAAACAACGAAAATTAAAACACACAAAATTAATGATTTCTTTTTTGATACAAGATAAATTTTTCATCGTTATTATACAATTCTATATATTGGATGGATACTGATTTAATCGATTTAGCTACACTACAGACCAGTCAAGAGTTTAACACTGAGCTAACAAAAAGGGGTCAAAGCTCGGCTGATGAGCGGCCGTGATATGGAGAGCTAGTGGCTGAAAAATTGCCAAGATATTTTAGTGTTAAAAATTCAACAGGTCTGTATTGTATCTCTATATTTATTCAAACCATATGGCTGTGAGACTGGCACGGATTTAATCTTTAAACTTTCCGATAACTGATAACCAATAAGTTAGCTCAGTTGGCAGAGTGCTCGCTTCCTATGTAAGAGGTCGTGTGTTCGACCTAGAGTGACTGTTCTTTCGCCATGCTCTTGAAATGAAAGTCACGGGGCCCTTCGGTAGGGGACCTTAAAATTCGATGCCCCGTGTAACGGCAGACAAAACACGTTCTTAAAGAACCCTCCCTGCACATTGCCCAGAGCGTATTGCAAAGGTAAAAAATTCTGCCACTTCACCTTTATCTAGTGTCTCAATATATGTGAAATATTCTCGAATGGAATCTATCCAATCAATAAATCCGATACTGTTAAAGTTAAACTATAATAAACCATCATGTCCAACTTCTGCTTTTTAACAGATATAGTATATGTACCCATGGACATACAGTACAGACCTGTCGAATGTTTTACACTGAACTAACGAAAAGGAGCATATCCCATGGCAGAGATATGGATAGCTAGTGGTCGAAATAATGCCGAAAGATAGCTGGAAGCTGTTGAAAAGCTGCCAAGATATAGATAACGAGGAGTCGATATTTAGATTATGATTCGACACCAATATTAAATATTCGACAGATCTATATTGTAAGGAAACTTACTGCCCCATAACTGGGATATCATATGCCTTGTCCACGGTGTCTTGACCTGCGGCTACAGCTGCCGTTACCAGCAGACGTGGTTGACCGGTCAAAAGTGCTTCTATCTCATAAGCTTCTCGCAGTTCCTGGAAAATACATAAAGCATGTATAGAACATTGCAACAATACTTAAACAGCCGTATGTGGGAGGTCGCGGTTCGAACACTGGTCGGGTCTAACTTTAAAATATGTTGTGAATGTTCTTTCTGAGCACTCGACATTTAGAAATAAAGTCAACGAGACCTTAAAAACCACTGCCCAGTGTCACAGTAGGCATAATGCACCAAAGAACCCCCTGTACTTTGCCCTAGGGCACAACAGGTGGCAATATTAATCGCACCTTTCCATATAGATGGAGACATCCCGATATAAATGAGATATACTTGATTGGGACGTAAAAGTCAATTCAAACAATAACTCACTCGCTCGCTCAATCAATCAATCAATGAACTGCTTGAACAACCAAGGCCTTGAAATGCCTGTTAAATATGTATATTGCATTTGTCAACATCTTTGATCACAATAAATACTGATTGCCATAAAGTGTCATCGGATCACTTAAAACATCTTACCACTATATAACACATCACAACAAATAGCTTGTTAGCTACCACCGAAACAAAACACCACAGCAAACGCGGAATTAAGTGCCATACCATTATAATGCGCGACTATAGTCCCGTGCCTTCCCTTTTTAATTTCCGTGTATACCTAGCTACACGAGGTGCTAACCTAACTTCCCTGGTGGGAGTTTTTAGTTTTATTTGCCAATTTTCAAAGTTTTTACTTTCTTTTGAGATTGCTATTTGGATATGGACCAGTATGTTTGTGTTAAAACTTTAAAAGTGACTTTAGACGTACAGTTATCGCCACATTTTGACACACTAGTTAACGCCGACAAAACTGCAGAAGTAAAATCGAAGTTTCGATCTCTGGTGGCTTTGTCATCGTCGATCTCTGATGGCTTTGTCATCATCAGACAAAAAACGATTTCTACAATATTTTAATTCAAGGAACTTTGAGATGTTGTTTAAGTAATTTACATTTGTATTACCTTACACAAGAGTCCAAAATTAGTTTTGTCCGAGGGAATACCACCTCTAGTCGCCGGGTATTCCCAGTCCAAATCGAGTCCATCAAAACCGTATGTTCTTAGAAATACAATAGAGTTTTCTATAAACGATTCCCTGTTGTCTTTCGAGGATACCATGTTTGTATACTGGCTATTGTCAGCATTCCATCCACCAATTGCAAGCAGTGTTTTCAGTTCAGGATTTGACCGTTTTAACCCATTGAAACGTCTGTAGCTAAATTAAAAACATTCAAATATAACCATAACACCATAACACAGAGAAGTAATACATTCTGAGGTAACTCTGATTGCACTAACAGTATTGTCTTAGGCTCAAGCTACATAATCTTTTCTTAAATAAGAATTTCCTTAACTAAAAACTGTTTTTGAAATGAATCCAACGGCATTTTTTTAATTTTCAAGATATCCATGGAATTAAAGTGCCATATTGAATATCAATCTAACCTTATATTACATATATGTTTTTGTTGATTTACTTTTTAATTTTAAGTACTATAAAACATTGACAAAATTTGCCAGATTTAAGTTAAGGGAATTAATTTTGAAAAGGGACATTGTCGTATACGACAGGTACTTTTCCGTTGAAAAAAAGCTTTTCTCCTAACCTTATTTTTTTATCAGTCAGATAACAGAATGCAATTTTTCATTTGTATTTCGACTGCTCACCAGATTTGCCGCTTCTAAAAACAGAGCGTTGTTCACAAAAGACGCATTGAGAACACTATACAAGTCGAATAACAAATGTAAAGTTGCTTTACGTGATCGAATTGGTCAACAATTAAGGTGGGGATATAGGAATTAATGGAATAGATACCAGTCAAATACGGCCATTGATTCTCTGGTCCTGGAGAAGAAAATGTTGAGTAAGAAGTCATGGTCTACGGGCATCGGAAGATGGCCAGAAAGTATTAGAAGATCTCACCTTGATTCGGACACGAAGATGTAGACCAAATAGCTTTTCAACCCCGGTTTGATTAGAGATGTTAGTCTAGTTGGCCACTAAGAAATCTTACATATGCCTATGTGAATTCTCTAGCAAATGACTAGATGATGCTCCAACGCGGTAATGATGCAGGGTTAGCTCTGCCATTCGCCAATTTAGCCAATTGCTAAATCTTATAATTTCTGGCTCCAAAAAATAGCTTTTGGCTAATAACTCTGCTTCAACATTTTTATCAATTTCATTATGAGACAGACAAAAATATTGTTACATCAAGAACAATCCACCTGGTATACAGCAGATTGGAAGACAAACAATTTAAAACTTTTTGTCGCTTTCAGTTTCTTAGCTTTTCTGAAACTTTCACAATAAATTGCCTACTGTAAGAGCCAGTGTGATTGTGACAGTGAAATTACGCTTTTTTCCATAGTAAATCAAATAAATCTGAATAAAAATTGATATTATTCCCTTACTTGTGCCTAGTCGTGACTGAAAATCTGTATGAGCATCCGCAATTGTCGTAACGTATTTCTGTAGAAAGGAAAATATTGGTACTACGGCGATTTTGCATGGTGAAAATGACGGTGTTTACACCGAAAGTGATGTCCTTGGTGACGTTTTACGTCATATGCGCAACAGGGTCCGCCATTTGCCTGATTTTTCAACATGTTAAATCCCCATAGCGCCAATGTTTTGCTCTGTGCAGAAATATTCTACGCTTATCGCGGATGCGCATACAGGTTTCCTGTTACGACTAGGTACAAATAAGTGAGAAATATCAATCTTTATTCAAATTTATTTGATTTTCTATGGCAATAAAGAGTATATTACTGTCACAAACAGAGTGGTTCCTACAGAGATAAATTTTTAAACTGGCTAATGTTTTGGCTACAACTTTAAGAGAGCCAGAGCTAACCCTGCTCCATAGGAGTACGATATTTTCAAATAAATACAATAACTCTAGACCTTTTGGTATAATTATAAACAACAGGCACGCTAGACGCTCTCAAGAGTGGGGGAGTGGCATATCGGTGCTTAACGCGCAATCAAGATGGTTTCACTTATTTCGAGACCTCAAGCTCTGTGATAACAGAGGGCATCGGAGTATCCAGAGAAAACCTACGACCTACAACCAGAGATCTGACAAGCTTGCTCACAATATAGGATTTGTCCAGAGTGGGATTCGAACCTAGGGGGTGAAATGCAATGTCATCCGTAACACGGACTTGGTCGCTAAAACAACACTGATTAAGAGTATCGGGCCAATTGAAATGTACAATTCGATAGGGCCAATGAAGTGTGAATGTGTGTGGTATTCATTCTTTAAATAAATTTCGGGATCGTTTTCTGAACAAGTTTAAATACTTATAGTGCGTACGACATCAACAGATTACAAAAAGATTAAAAAAATGTTTGCTTTTAATCAGTTTATACCTCAATACATTTACTCAGAAGATACGGACAACAAATAAAATTGTTTTTCTTCGTCTTAAAATGTATCAATATCAACTAGTATTTGGAGAACATTATTTAAAGGAGTGTCAGATTTAGTGACGTAGGAAATGTTATTTTTGTAGACACAGGCAACAATACAGACCATCCTTAACCTAAACATATGCAATTAATTGAGATCTAAATACCCGTCTTAAACACGGAACATCCTAAACCTGTACAAGCACTTTTCATAATAAAATAATAATAATAATCACACAAATGTAGCGGTTTCATGAGTTTTAAATAGATAAGAAAATCTCGTCCCGAGTTCTTGACCAAATATATTAGAACAAGGATTGAGATTTCTCAATCTGGAACCAAAGGTCAAGTAGTGATTGATTCCATTTCTAGCACCAAAAATGCATCAATTAATACAAAAATCAACAATAATATTTTATAAACTGAACTCAAGTTCTTTAACAAATATAATACTGGGAATTAGATTTCCCTATCTTGCACCACAAGAAGTGATTGATTCCATTTCTTTAATCAATTTAAATGCCAATGAATTTGATCATGTTATCAACCTTCGAAACACCCCCGTCTTTGCGGGAAAACAGCGTGTTTGCTAGACATTCTATACATAGCGCAAAAAAAATAAAAAATAAAAATCCATATAGAAAGAATAACCCTGGAGGGATTTCCCTGTCTGATTCTATGATAACTGAGGCCGCTAATTCAATGCACGATTGAACATATATATGGGTTTTATCGTAAATCATCGTTTTAAGTGGTGTCAATATTTTGGTTGTTTTCGTCAATATTAGTACCTTGATCCACGAAATCACATGCCATCGAATAGTATATACCTGTATTGCAATCTTACCTGAAACGGTACTGAGACAACCCTACAACCCCCAAACCCCTCGCATTGATACAACCCCCAAACCCCTCGCATTGATATTTTTCTTGGAACCACGAAAATGTGATACAACGAAAGTAAATGATTTAATACTACATTAGAGGTATGTATGCCAAATCAGGAGTTTTAAAATGACAAGTAAACGCACTTATCTAGCAGAGAAAATGATATAGCACTGTTATCTGAGATATGACTAACTATAATTAAGTTAAATTAACTTACAGTTCCTCATCATTCCATTCGATGGCCAATATATCGTTGTCGTGCAATACTCCAAATGCGTAGATCAAATGCGTACATAAATCGGGTTCTATATGTTCCGGGAAAAATTTCCCAACTCCGGGCCGGTACTGTGACCAATTTGTATAGTAACATACTCTGTTATATCCTGCATATCCTGAATTTGGGAAATAATTGTGACATCATTAAAAATGAGAGTGAGAGGACAAATTCAATTATAAGCTCCAACACCGTATTAGTTAGAACACCATCAACGATATCGATGTGAGGACAAGACTCGCATCCCTAGATCTTCAGTAGGATGTTTAAAATTCTCTTAAAAACCCGCTTCTATTTTCAATACAGTTTGGTTAGGTTATGCGAGGGACATTTTACATTCATGTCTTTAGAGTTTTTAAAAAATAAAATGCTTAAAACATTCTTTCTATTTTGTATAAATGAACTGTAGAAGAATAATATTTCTGTCCGACGATAAGACCAAAACCATCGTTATTATAAATTAACTGCTGTATTTCGGGAAATTATCGTGTTCTCTTATTTTTGCGTATGCGCGACAGTATCAAAGCGCGAAAATATAACATCTGCGAATATTTTATTCTGACCATCATCCAAAGACGCGAAAATGAAAGTACACGAATACAATGGAATTGCAACTCTCGCGAAAATTGACTGTCGCGAAAATTTGCTAATTTAGAGTTTAGAAAAATATTACACACCATAGGATGCTGACACCAAATTAACTACATGTATAGAAAAATATTACTCTTTCCAGTTAAGTATGAAAAATACTAATTGTAAATATGTTTAAGCAATAACGTTGTTACTTATAAAAATATATATAATATATATATTTTTTTTTTTATTATTATTTATTTATTTATTTATTTATTTATTTATTATTATTATTATTATTATTATTATTATTATTATATTATTATTATATTATTATTATACTCACCATATGGTGCTAACACCAAAACCAGAGCTAGAAGTTGAAGAACCATGGTCAATCTATAAGAGAAAAACTGATTTGATTAGGTTCATATAAATACTTGACCAAATGTGAAAGGTCAGTAGTGATGTTTATATGTATACATTGACCCGTCAGCCTAACCTTTTTATCCTTTGTATTAAGGATATGGAGGATCCATGCATTCATGGGTAGTGTTGGGATTCGCAGTTAATACGCACACAATGCATATATACATGTGCGCATCCCATGATCAAGGTAGACGATATAAGCCTATATGTCACCTATACATGTATATAAATGCTCCATGCATAATGAATATTTAAATTAAAGGTTAAGCGGACAGGTCAATGTTGTTTATGCCAGTTATGACCCAGAGTGAAACATCATCATTTTGTATTCCTAAGAAAGTGATTTAAAGCATTAAATATTATTATAGATGGTTTTTTGAAATCTTTATATATGGTCATGGGTGAATAAATGGTCATTGAAAATATTTATGTTTGTATATGTTAAAAATAGAGAATTATGTCACATTTCAAATTAAAGAATAATAAAATAGTATTATAAAGGAATAATGACATGATGTGATAAAAGACTGAAGCAAAATAGACTAATAAAAACATGACAATACTCACAATTCCATTAACTCAGTGCACTCCTTACTACTTCGTTTGACGTCGTAAAAATTAACATTCTTAATCCAATGGGAGTTTTCCAAGGGCATTAGTTTTCCCCATATACTCCGGTTTCCCCAGATATACATAACTTGTAGCCTCGAAATCTTGTTTGAAAGTTTGTCAGTTCACTTGCCGAAGCATTCCGGTTACCCCACCATTATATAATTGACAATTTCGAAATAAATCATCATTACTCCAATTACAGGAACTTTATACACAAACAAGCAAGCTCCTGACACTATTAACCACTGTGTGGACCATTGCGGTAGCTCAGTTGGTAGAGTGCTCGCTCCGTAAGTGGGAGGTCGTGGATTCGATCCCCGGCCGGGTCTGACCAAGACTTGAAAGTGGGTAGTGATTGTTCTTTCGCCAAGCACTCGGCATTACGAAATGAAAGTCACGGTTCTTTCGGATGGTAACTTAAAATAAACGAGGTCCCGTGTCACGGTGGACTTGGCACGCTAAAAAACCCTGCTGTATAATGCCATCAGTGCAACGCACAGGCAAAATTTCTGCACCTTTGCCTGTAGCTGGCGACTTCTCGATATAAAAAATATTCTCGACTGGGACGTTAAACACCATTACCCAACTCAACTCCTGACACTATTGACAGCGTTAACTACTTCACTGCGTTTTTACATAAGCCAGACTTAATTGTTCAACTTTTTTTCCGTTATTGTTTAACTTTATCACAACACTATGTGTCCTTGTATTAAATCTTTACTTGTTACTATTCTATGATTTATAGATACATTGCATGCTGTTTTAAAGGGAGGTAACTCAAATTTAAGTTCGGGCAACAATTTCAAGCAGTCATGGGTTCCCCTTGCAATAACGTTTTAACACGAAATAGCGAATCGGATTGTTATTTGCTTCTAAATTTTCAACAGCTTTAAGGAAAGCAGATTCTTTTTCTGAATCCCCTGGGCATCCAACTTTTATTTTTTTTGCACTGGTGCCGTACTCATTTTCTGTACAGCTGAGGAACTGTGGTATCTGATTGCCCTTTCTAAAGTTCGAGTCACAAGCCTTGTGATAGACACCCTCAGCTGCAAAAAGGTCTTCTCCAGCAACAACTAATCTTGCTTTCACTGTCTCAGACCATGAGTCATTGCGTTTATCACAACATTCCATGATACTTTTGGAATATATTTTTGTTCGCACTGAAATGAGTTTATAGTCTGTCTTCCTCCCATTGTATCTATCGCCTACACCACAGAATACGCAATGGTCCTTGATAGAATGGGTTGGAGTTGCTGAACGGAGACTAAAACGATTGTCATTCGATTGATTGTCCTCTTCGTCAAGCTTACGTTTGTCTCTTTGTATGCAATTTGGATTGATGAAATTATTGCGACACAATGTATGTATTTGTTGTCCAGGTGCCACAGCAACAGTTTCATTCCGTTCAACACAGGCCCTTGCAATTCCATCACATCCCTTTTGCGTCAGCTTTGTCAGCGCCTCACCATTGTGAATTGGCTTGCCACAGAACACACAGTCAAGCATCCTGCAAAATAGAGAAACTGATCAGAAGTGTGTTAAAATAAGTAAAGAATGAGCTCAAACTTTCACATGTAGTAGTTATGAGGACTCACCACAAAATGATGATTAAAAACCAGGACAGATGTTATAAGTCCAAACTGGAGAGTGGTACTAGGTGTTCCGGACGAGAGTAAATGTAACCCTGCCTCATGCACGACACCCGCCTCTAAACCGTTTAACCATCATGTTTATTCAGAAGGTCGGGTTAAAAAACAAAGCAAAGTTTGGTATATTAGAATGAAAGCTTGGTTTTTTAACCCGACCTTCTGAATAAACATGATGGTTAAACAGTTTAGGCATTTCTTCTATATGACAGAGGCGGGTGTCGTGCATTAGGCAGGGTTACATTTACTCTCATCCGGAACACCTAGTACCACTCTCCAGTTTGGACTTATAACATCTGTCCTGGTTTTTAATCATCATTTTGTGGAGAGTCCTCATAACTACTACATGTGAAAGCTCAATAATCATTCACATAGACACCAAGTTTGCTGTCTTTGGTGGGATTCTGTAAAAGTTACTGCGATTTTCAGTTTTTTCGTGCTTACCACGGCAACCATATTGAATTCATTATGATGTAATCATCACAAATCCCTAAGATTGGTCTCATATGATTCCTTGACCATGAAAACATGGGTATGGATATCATTTTCATAAGTCTAGCTCTATTACTTTTGTCAGTATAGGCAAAAACAGAAATTTTAGTAATGGCTACCTTAATTTGCATATTTTACCATGTTCCACCAAATATATTTTTCTACATTTTTGATATATCATGTGGCAGGTCTAACTTAAACATATGAAAGTGGTTTCGTTTTTCTGGCAATTTGTCCTGGGTCACCCCCTATTTTGGGCTAGATTTACTGGACTATGTATAGGTTCGTCTATAATTAATTTGTTGTTTTAAAAGCAGGTAGACCGAATAATTTCTGTTGTCAATGGTCCTTTATATTGATGATATTGACAATGGGGCGACATAACTACCTTCCTTCCAAAATGCGGAAATTCGCCGTCTCCAAGTGGAGGGAGTCGATTCTTCTGTCTCAACAAATAAATACCTGCATGGTGATCAACTAAGCTGCCGTTCTTATAATTAAAATATGTCTTCTTCAAGAGTATTCAACATTATATTGGGCTGTTGAACATATTCTAAAACATTGGATTTTAACGTACCAGCTTCATCCGATATCAGATTGTTAATTTTTATCCTGGTGATTTTCTCCTTGTGTGTGACCATGTTCATGCGAATGATTGACCGAGTTTTTACAGATCGCAATAATATATGCTTATGTATTGATCACTTTAGAATACGAGATATCACGCCTGGGTACGCATTTTTAGAAAAATAAATCCGCACCTCGGCAATAAATTATCGAATTATCATAAAACGTCATATTTGTTTTCAAAAACTAATGTTTGTCTCATATACTAGACTGATATTTTTCTGTTGAATTATATTTTTTAAGTATTTGTTAAAATTTCAAAGCAAAATTGTTTTTAGCAAAGGACCCAAAAAGATAACTTCAGTTTTGTTTTCAAAAAATGATTACAAAGTTACGTTTTCCTATCAGTAGACAACATTAATGGCTATATGTTTCATAATCATCCCTTATTAAAATGTCCTTCTACTTAAATCTGGCAAATGTAAAATCTTAATAATTTTGGGATTTATCAAGAATATAGGAATTAAGGTTTTATTTTGAAGACCACTTCAAGCTTCATTTAGTTTCGTCAAAAATGCATATCCACAGTTCCAAAAGAGTATCAAAATCTGCTAAATTAAAGAAAATCTTAATAAAGGGATAATTGTGATACTGGAATCTGACCTTCTAAAGCCGGTTTAATGCAGGGCTAACAAAAACAAGATTAATAGCTATAATGACGTTGGAAAAGGTGGCGGTTAGGAAAGATGAAAGTTGTCAATATAATAAGGGGTCGAGATTAGGTACCGCTACGACACTTATTCGTTAGTGTTAAACTTTCGATAGACGTTTCTGTGTATGCTAAGTATGTCATATGACATTTCTTAATTTTTTTCTAAGTATGTCATATGACATTTCTTAATTTTTTTCGTCCAATACACAGGACCGGTTCCATAATACTAGTATACAATTTTTAGAAATAAAACAGAGTATTATTTTATATACTTCTGGGTATTTTTAAATTTGTATTATGAAACTGGTCCCTGTGATTCAAAACATTAAAAAAACTATATGCCAACTATATTAAAATACAACAACAGAATTTAACCAATGAAAACTGATTAAAATCGGGAGATTTTGCAGGTTTTTATTTGTCATCCTCCAGACAAATCTGGTCTATTTTATGCATTAAGATACTAAGCATCTTATCAGATTTAATCATTTCGTGTAAACTTATTAAAATAGGGTTTTATACGAATATAATCATGGATATTGTGCTGAAATGCATGGAACCTTGACTGGGTCTTAAATTTTGATCTAATGTGTGTATCCGGCGGGCTATATATTAATGTTAAAAAACACATCGGATTTTATTTAATCTAAACCGTTTTAATCTCATATATACAAACATAACTTTAAAATAAGAGCAGATTTTTTTTTTCATTCTTCTATCACAAACCTTATAAGGCTGATTAAAAAAAGGCACCGCAACAAAACCGAGACCACCTGTGTACTGATATAGCTTGGCATCTGTGATTTAAACAGGAGGTGCTTAATCTTCCGGAGCACCCGGTCTCACTTTCCTTGTGTTTAACATAATCTGCCAGTTTCAAAGTTTTACTTTGCTTTGGGGTTGTAATTTAGACATGGATTAGTATATGTTTGTTACACAAGTGGCTAGTGTAGCTAGCTAGACAAGTGCTTCCGGAGCATCCAGCCTCATTTCCCTTGTGGAGGTTAATGTGTTCAACTTAATCTGCCAGTTTTCAAAATGTTTGTTTTGTTTTTGGATTATGATTTGAACATAGATTGGTATGTTTGTTTTGATACATGTACAAACTAAATATGCAATGATTGATCCTGGCCAGCTTTGTACTAAAATTAACAAGTTCGTGAACACCAAAATCTATAATTATCTTTTACAGCATAACTAACACATACATGTACATAGAAATTACACGTTTAGATTCAATGTTTTGCCACACAAGACCATTTAAGTCACATAATCTTTGACTTTTATAATTTATAGGGTGTATTATTCTGAAAAAAGATAATTATGGATTCTAGTGTGCACGAACTTGTTGTCGGGACTATAGTGAAAAGTTGGGGTGACTTTTAGTAGACTGTAGAACTTCATTTGTAAAATAGAAAACACAAATAGTAAACCTGGGTTATAATTTTTTTATCAAAATCAAAATCAACAAATTTCAATAAATAATTCATTAAAAATCTATATAAAAATATTTTATAAAACATTATAATTATAAAGTCAACAAATATCACAGGTGGTTTAAATTAATCATAAATAACTAATCCATAGATAATCCAATAATCCATTGTCATGTTGTAAAATACAGTCAAGCCTGTCTAGAAATGCTTTCTTTTCAAATAACATAAAAAGGGAAGTGTCAATGTATTACAATTTTCTTATATAGCCTTCATTAGCTGGCCCAAGTCTTAACCAATATTTTCTTTAACTTAAATATGGCAAATTTGAAATATCAATAATTCAGTTCAGTTTCGAAGAAAGAAGGGGGGTTTTTAAATTTGAGTTTCCGTCTATCTGTCTAAACCTTTCGAAGATAGAATGGGGTATTAAATTTGAGTTTCCGTCTATCTGTCTAAACCTTTCGAAGATAGAATGGGGTATTAAATTTGAGTTTCCGTCTATCTGTCTAAACCTTTCGAAGATAGAATGGGGTATTAAATTTGAGTTTCCGTCCGTTCGTCTTTCCTTCCGTCCTTCAAAATAATTTAACAAATTCTTCAAAACTATGAAGCATATTTTCATGAATCGTGTTGCAAAGCATCAACATTGACAGGAGACATGCATAACATTAACCCCAGTTGGTTTGCTCATTTTCATGGGAGTTATTGCCCTTTGAACATAAGACACAAAAAAGAACCTGCTGGCGCGGGTTCCTAATTTACTGATTTTACTTGTTACATCTATATTATTTTTATTGAATCCTTTGATTTGTAGTATGTACTATCTAATTTTATCTGGAATGCGTGCGTGTGTGTGTGTGTGTGTGTGTGTGTGTGTGTGTGTGTGTGTGTGCAGTACTTCTTTTATGATGATTAAGTATCTTTTACCTTGTAAAACCCTCATTTCAAATTTTGAAATACAATGAATGGTACTTGTGCTGATGTTAAGTGTTTGCAAGACATTACTGAGAAGTTGTATATTTGATATATTGTATCTCTAACAATAGATCTTAGATATTATTTCTTATATATTCATGTTTAAAAAATGAGGGTTTGGATACACAGAATATGTGAAGCCCAAGCCTGTTTAGCCAATGCTAAATTGATTGTCAGTGAGAGTAGAATAATAATGGCAAGACACAAGCAAAATTAAGTTCAAAATTTTAAATAACAATGCATTGATTTATCTGTTAGACTCCCTGAGAAATAAATCAAAAATTAAATACTGATTGGAAATATACTGGTATATATGTTTATAGATGATATAACACTGTATATGGTTATATTGTAAACATATTTCATTTCGCATGTATTTATTTTGGAGGTATATAAAATTTAGACATATACGCATAGTTCAATTTTCGTGTTTTTTAAATATGCACTATATAACACAATAAGCATAAAATATTTTTTGCTCTGAATTAACTTATGTGCAAAACAAACCAGCAGGAAATAATCGAAAGTTAATACATCGCAAAAATAAATATGTTTACAGTATATAAAGCTACATGTACATTGTCACAAACAATAAATCCCAAAAGAATAACACTTGTGACAGTCCTAAGTAGAAATCCCATCTTTGGAACAAATTAAATATTTTTAGATTTTAATGGATAATAAAGGCACTATATCCCAAATCTAATTTTCCCTCGGATCTTTCTTTGCTTGAATCTGGCATTCAGATGTCTTCAGTGAACAGGTGCTGTGCACAACTTGACGTGACATCATCATGATGTAATTTTACTGCCTAGATTTCTTGGATTGTCAGTTTGTTCCGTAAATGGGATTTCTACTTGGGAGTTTCACATTTTTGGTTTCTAGAGGTGTAATCAATACTGTTACATTTATTGTCCTTTCAGTTTTATTTTAGTTATCTTAAAGCAAACATTCAACCAAACCGCCAATGACAAGACGAAGAACACCTGCAAAGCATACACAAATCCCGGGCGATATCCAGGGTCACCATAGAAACCAGTCTGACACATGACAACATCACTTAGTAATGTGATGATCAACCTCACAACTTCATAGTAAGGTGAATTTGAACTGAAAAAGAAAATGTTAAACATTTTAAAATAGCAAATACTTATCCAATAATCCATAATTCACTTGCTTTTAAAATTCTTTCACTAAACAACATGCATATCATTTGTCCATAGCTTTAACTAAAACCTTTAGCATTTAGTTTCAAATCTGGTCTGGAACTTTGGTCCTTTGAAAGAGACCTAAAAAAAACTGGTGCCCTGTGTCACAGCAAGCGTATTAGCAAATTATAGAATCCTCCCTGCACATTGCTCTGAGCACATTGCAAAGGTAAAACATTCTGTCACTTCATCTGCAGTTGGTGGCATCTTGATATAAGTTAAATATTCTTGACTGGGACTGGGACATAAAATCACATCAATCAATCCTGGGAACTTTGTATCAAAGGTATAAAAATGATATATTGGATCCTTATCTCGTCTTATCTTATCCTGTTTCAATTGCTTTCAGTTGTAAGCATCCTCTGTCTGTAGCAGCTACAGAAGGCCTACTCTTTTTCAAACCCTACAGAGGTGTCTTTAGTTTGCACTGAGGCACAGGACCTTGGTTTTGAGTCTCATCCTAAAGGCTATTCTGATAAAGAGGTTTTTGCAGCTGTAGTATTTGCAGGAGATGATCATTTCAGAATATTTACAAGTCACAAATGAGGATAGAAACCACAACCCTTAACTTTGACCATACCACCTAGCCATGTTTGTCCATACTAGTGTAACCCTAGTCCACATGCTGGGGATATGACACAAAGTCATTTGTGTGTCTATATTACAGCTAAAAGAGACCATAGGTCTAAAATTCACTTACCTTTGATCAAATATTCTACCAAAGCATGTGAGTGCAAAACCAATGTAGACAAGAAAACATAAGACTGAGGTCTGTGTCATTCCCTGTACAACAAATAAAGATGTATTAATATTTGTGATTTCCACAGTCAAGTCTCATACATGAAATAAGTACACTGCTACATGTTTAAAAATACAAAGTTAAATGGGCTTATCTTACCTCGAAAAAGTGTGGTACACATGAACACATTTTACATGTATTTGTTAGACCACTAATATTTCTCTTTATACAGTAATAAGTGTCTAACATATCAATACATGTTCAAATCACAGTGTAATAAATCCAAGTAAAAACTTTAAAAACTAACAAATTAAATTAAGCATGTAAACTCTTTATTCATGTTATTTGAAACTCTATATGAGGGCCACCTGAACATAAAGGCTTTTCTATATGTGGTCTCAATAGACAGGTTTGACTGTACTTACTGCTTTTCTGGCTGCAACTTCCTGAAACACTATCAGTACCATTAAGAAGTGTATTGCAACATATACATTCACCCACTTAGGACACTGGACATGGTACTGCTCATGTGGTGCTTTAACCTGAAACCATGCGATTAAGGAACATTGAATTATCTATATTAGTTTTACATGCAAATATTCCAATGTCCCATATATATATATATATTTTAAGACAACATTGCTTTCCATTGTAATAAAGTTTGCCGCTGTACCACATGATCAATACCTATTAAAGTTTGTGCGGAAAGTTTTGGAAATCGTCAATATCACAAAATCGAAGAATGACATAGTTTTTATGGGAAAATGTCATCTTATGTGATTCCATATCCATTGGAAAAAAGTGTTACCAGCAAACGTTAGAGGGTATCGTGTGGTACAGCGGTGAACCCCATTGTAGTAAAATCATTAGAACATGTAGAGTAAAACCTTGTTATAATGCCCCTCTATAAATTTGCCCTCTCGTTCATAGCCACAATATTTTAAAGTCCCAAAATCTTATTCCTCTGGTAGTTTATATATATATATATGTCTCCCTTATTTATTGCCAAACCCCTTTATGATGCCAAATTTTGACTGAACAAATAATGGCAATGATTTGAAGTTTTACTGT
The DNA here is from genome assembly GCA_021292105.1 of Anadara kagoshimensis. Lineage (NCBI taxonomy): Eukaryota > Metazoa > Mollusca > Bivalvia > Arcoida > Arcidae > Anadara > Anadara kagoshimensis. The sequence goes on from CM037861.1 coordinate 60,235,924, forward strand.
ATTTTGTTAAAGGTTCTAATGTAATCTTTTTTTTCACCCACATTTTTCTCAATTTTAAGTACTGGTAAGGATTAAGGACATGTATGTCACAAAATATATGGTTAACCTTATCATGAATTACACCTTTAGTTGGCTGATTGATTGAATTGGGTTTTATGTCCTAGTCAAGAATATTTCACTTTAATCAAGATGTCGCCAGCTACAAGTGAAGACGCAGAATTTTTTACCTTTGCAGTGCACTCAGGGCAGCATGCTGGGGTTCTTTAGCATGTCGTGCATACTGTGATACAGAGCATCAGTTTTTAAGGTCTTCTCCAAAAGGAGCCTGTAGCTTTTATTTCTAAATACATTTGTGAAAGTCACTACCTATTTTCAAGTTTTGGTCAGACCTTAACCATGGTTTGAAACCTAACCCTCCACATATAGAGCACCACTGCAGAAGCTCAGTTGGTAGAGTGCTTGCTCCGTAAGTGGGAGGTCGTGTGTTCGAAACCCTGGCCGGGTCTGACCCAAGACTTAAAAGTGGGTAGTGACTGATCTTTCGCCAAGCACTCTGCATTTACAAAATGAAAGTCATCGTTCTTTCGGATGGGAACTTAAAATAAACGAGGCCCTGTGTCTTTGTAGGCTTGGCCAATAAAGAACCCTGCTGTATAATGCCATCAGCCCAACACACAGGCAAAATTTCTGCACCTTCCCCTATAGGTGGCGATATCTCGATATAAGTGAAATATTCATGACTGGGATGATAAACACCATTACTCAACTCAACTCCTCCACATATAGAGGAGCATTCTACCAACTGAGGTACCGTAGTGGTATGTTATTATACCTTTGGAATATCTTCTATATCTCCAGTCCTTGGTTTCCCTGGAGACCATCCTGGACCAAAAAATATCACAGCAAGTTTGTGCTTCCACCCTTGTATCTCTTTAAAAACTCCAGACATGTATTTCAGAAACCCAAACTGAAATTGATCAAACATGAAAATAATTATTCATTTAAACTTTTAATGCTTCTGCAACAAATATGAGACTCAACAACTGAGAAATCAACACAAACATTAATCAGTTCTGTCCATTTGTATGGGGCGCCGTTTTACTATTTATTCACTATTTAGTGATATCCATAAATCATTTATGGATATCAATAATTCAATTTTTTGATATCCATTAATATTTAATGATATCAATAAATATTTATTGATATCTTTAATTCGATTTATTGATATCCAAAAATCGAATTATAGATATCTATATCTATAATTCGATTTATTGATATCCAAAAATAAGGACGAATTAGTGATATCAATAAATCGATTTATGGATATCAATAAATCGGAAAACTTAAATAATTTCTCCCTCTCCGCTGCTCCATAATGGGGAGAATTCGTTATTTTCAAGAATATTGCAAATATTTTTTGATATCCATAAATCGATTTATTGATATCACTAATTCGTCCTTATTTTTAGATATCCATAAATCGAATTTGTGATATCAATAATTCGATTTATGGATATCAATAAATGAATTATTGATATCAAAAAATAAGGATGAATTAGTGATATCAATAAATCGATTTATGGATATCAAAAAATCGAATTATGGATTTCAAAAAATCGAATTATTGATATCACTAAATAGTGAATAAATAGTAAAACGGCTGAGAAATCAACACAAACATTAATCAGTTCTGTCCATTTGTATGGGGCGCCGTTTTACTATTTATTCACTATTTAGTGATATCCATAAATCATTTATGGATATCAATAATTCAATTTTTTGATATCCATTAATATTTAATGATATCAATAAATATTTATTGATATCTTTAATTCGATTTATTGATATCCAAAAATCGAATTATAGATATCTATATCTATAATTCGATTTTTGGATATCAATAAATCAAATTAGTGATATCTATAATTCGATTTATGGATATCAATAATTCATTTGCATTTATGGATATCACCAATTCAATTTATTGATATCAATAAATCGAATTATGGATATCACTAATTCGATTTATTGATATCCAAAAATAAGGACGAATTAGTGATATCAATAAATCGATTTATGGATATCAATAAATCGGAAAACTTAAATAATTTCTCCCTCTCCACTGCTCCATAATGGGGGAATTCGTTATTTTCAAGAATATTGCAAATATTTTTTGATATCCATAAATCGATTTATTGATATCACTAATTCGTCCTTATTTTTAGATATCCATAAATCGAATTTGTGATATCAATAATTCGATTTATGGATATCAATAAATGAATTATTGATATCAAAAAATAAGGATGAATTAGTGATATCAATAAATCGATTTATGGATATCAAAAAATCGAATTATGGATTTCAAAAAATCGAATTATTGATATCACTAAATAGTGAATAAATAGTAAAACGGCGCCACATACATTTGCAGATTTTATACATACAAAATTCAAAACAAATCTGACTTCGAGTTCATAAACTAAAATTGTTTATGAGCTTTTGGCCCACTTTCAGAACATGGATTAGGACTATGGGGGCCTAATTGGTGCCAGTATGATCTAAAGCAGGCACTTACGGATCACAATGCCTCTCACACCTTGTTTAGAGCCTAACTTCAGACTATGGGGGGTCTAATTGGTACCAAAGTGGTCTTGAACATCCCTCGTACCTAGGTTTGTTCCTAGCGTGAGAAAATTGGTTAATTAGTTTGCCAAAGGTCAGTAGTTTTCCCTGGGTACTCTGGTTTCCTCCACCATATGACAGCTGAGAGAGAGGGAGAGAGAGACATAGAGAGAGAGATGTTGTTTCTAATCTCTTACCTGAATTTCAAATGGCTCAAATGTGTTTATCGGATGTGTAAGTCCATATACTACTTCTTCACCTTCTGCTTGAAATGTACCTGTCAATCAAGATGTATGTGAATTCAAAATTACTTGTTTACCATTATTAAAACAAAGATTAAACAGCCTTTCAGATTATCACCATTATCATTTTAGATTCAAGATTTACAAATAATTTATTCTACTCAAAGTAGTTTCAAAAACAGGATTGTATTAATGGTCTATTTTTTTATTATTTTTTTTTTTTGGTGGTAATAAATAGTAAAATGTATTTCTAAAAAAAAGAGGTGAGGTGGTTTCAGGGTAGATGTTTTGTATACTTTATTTCACTTACTTTGTTTAGTTTTTATAAGAAGGATGAACATGGGGATTGCACATGTAATATTGTAAGCATGATGGGTTTTAGGGAATGTATTCTCTGATTGACTTATCTAGCCAACCGGAAAAATTTTTTGTTTGGTCGCCAAAGACCATTGCCTATTGTAGTTTTGAAAGACAAAGTATTGCATAATTTTATGTAAAAAGCATGCTTATTGTATTAGAAGTTGTTTTTTTTTTTTTAAATAACAAACACTTTTTTAATCTACTGCATCCCTGTATAATGTAGTGAACAGACTTACCACATAACCTGTCCCATATTATCAGTGTACCAGCAAACTGACTTACCAAATAACCTGTCCCATATTATCAGTGTACCAGCATAGTTTTTGTCTATACAGTAAGGATTTCTCCCATGGTGTACTCTATGGTGACTTGGGGTGTTCAAGATATACTCCAATGGACCCAATGTCTTAACATACTACAAATAAACAATCAAGATATCCTTGAAAGTTGATGCCTCATTTGACTGTTGCAGTCACCATATTTGTTTAATTTACAGTATACATATCTGCCAACTCTTCTGCTATGAGCAGGACCCTCTCCTTATCATTACAAAAATATTGGAACCTCCCACTTTCCCTTTCACTCCGACGTGAGAGCAAATGTTGTTCTATGTTAATGAAGAAATGACAGTATAATTTATGATACTGTAAGTGTATTTTTATTCACAAGTGTATTAATTTTCGCTTATTTTGTGATTAACACGTAAAATAATATATATCCTCAACCAATTTCAGAAATCCATGAATATATATAACCCCACGAAAAGGTGGGAAAGTACAAACTGTGACAAATTGTACCAGTGAGGTGAAATACATGTACAGTATGTTAACTTAAGGGTGCCTTACATCCTAAATGTGTACATGTAAAAACCTGTACTTGTAGTTGAGGTTTAAAAAGTGTATATTCTCAAATATTGCTTATCTTTCAGCTCTTCAGACAGATCAATTCCTTTCAGGTTTTTTTAAATTTCATTTTATTTATTTATATTTTTTTTTTTTTTGTATTTGTTTCTAAATTTTAATTATCATTTACCCAGTCACTTAATTAATATAACTTATGAGACTTTCCAAGAAGTTTGGGTGCTTTGGTGGAAAAAATTGGTGAAGTGTATCTTATGGACCACAGCTTTTTACAAAACCTAGATTCGAATTCAATTCAGTTACAGATTCTATAGTGAAAAGTTAAGTTGGTTTGTTACTGAAAGTCATGGTTTTCTATGGGCATTCCAGTACCCTCCAACATCCTTGAACAAACCTCCTTGGTATATGTGAAATATTCTTGACTGGGGTGTAAAATTTCATTACTTCACTACAATCCTTAGGAAATTTGTCCTACAATATGCTATAGGCATTTATACTAATTTATACTAAACTACATCAATTTAGTTAAACAAGTAAGTAACTACTGTATAATGAGAAATGTTATATGAGGGATAAAAACTTTAGTGGTTTATCATTCAGAAACATGTCCATGTGTACTTAGTTTCACAGTTGACGAGATGGTAGTTAAGACCTTTTATATATTCTAACATATAGAAAACTAAGCAGTGTACTTATAACCGTGGTTACCGGTAAGACTTGACCATAAAAATTGTGAGTATTAATATATTGCAGATACTTCTTGTTACACAGTATTTCAAGCATCAAGTAATTATACTTAACAAGATTTTACTGAAATAAAATGAGAATAAACTTTCTTCAAAGCTAACCTGTGTATGTATCCAAAACTGATATAAAATATTGAGTTCTGCATGGACCAAATACACTGATGGTGGGATGAACAAAGCCATTGGTAAATAGAAAATCTGAAAAATATACATTTATCAGTAAGATTAACATTGTATGATAATCAAGGATAACTTGGGAAAGGGGGATCATTCACAATGATTTCACTCTAACAGATTACAAAATATAATAAATAAAACAATTAGAAAAAAAACTTTGTACATTTATATAATCATTTATTACCCATAGAAACAAGGAGATTAATTATCTCTTATAGATAGAGTAAAATTTGTATATATATATATATATATATATATATATATATATATATATATATATATACATGTACATGTATATATATATATATATATATATATATATGTATGTATAGACCATGCACTTGAACCAAAATGCAAATGGTCTAACAATACATGTACAATGTTCAGTTTGGTTGAATAATGTAAAGCAAGAGGACATGTATAGACAAATGGTCAATTAGATCATAGAGCAAGTTTTACTGCCAAGAAACTGCTTTTGTTTTAATCACTGTATAAACTGAATTATTTCTGTCATCAACAGACCTTTTATAGAACATAAGCAGCAGTTGGACATCTCAGGGCCAGCCATCATCCATAAAAATGGCTGTTGATGACACAAAGATTTTGTTATAATCACTGTACTGCAACCATGTACTTCTTACACAACTTACCCATGATGTGTATATCTGTAACACAGATTGTCTTAGAGCTGTGGTAAAGTTATAGTATTCTGAACTGTGGTGTACTTGGTGTGCTGCCCACATAAAGTTCACTTCTAAACAAATAGAAATAGACAAAAGCAATAAATGTTACCCATCCCACTTTAACATTATTTCTGATATCAGTAGGTGTCTTGGAGGCTGATTGGTTTAAAGTGTGCACTTACCAATCACAGCCCTATCTAGATTTGAATCCGGTTCAAGATAGATCCTTCTATGAAAAGGTGCACTTAGAATCACAGCACCACCAAAATTTGAACTCCATTTAGGACAGAATTCCTACTATGAGAAAAAAATTTTTGTTGAAGGTCATTGGTGTTCACAAGGTACTCCAGTTTCCTCCACCAAACTGACCATTCTCAAATAATTGAAAGAATCTTGAGTGACTTGACCAAGGCGTGAAATTCCATTCCTCAACTCTACTCCATTTTGATATCAATAAATGGTATTGGTCCCAATAAATCATGTTAATGCATTTTTATATCAGTATATACCACCAGTCTCGCCTGTACGCATACTGATACCATTGAATAAATACCACCAGTCCCGCCTTAGTGCATTGGTCTGTATACTAGTATAAGTTTTAGATGTTGTAATTGGCCAGGTTGCTTGTCAGCTGAATGTATGTGATTTCCTCTGGCACTTTGGCTTCCTCCAACATCTAAGAATTGGCTACCTTGAAATTTATGAGTGAAGGAATCTTGACAGATATAAAACACCATTATTCCACTCCACTCAATAACATCTTCTAATTAAACAAGTGAAACAAAACTAAACTCATAAATTTCTAATTTCAAATCAAGTGGATTTAAAAATAGTTACATCTACGGTATGTTAACAAACCATGTGCAAATCTGTGAAACCAATAATATCCCATGTCAACTCCTAAAAAGCACAGCCACCATGTCCATGCTGAGTCCCAAGGTAACTCAAAAATACAGAATCTCTCATAAATCCAGACATAGGATGCCAAGGCAATAGATGGAATAACTACCCTGTCACAAAGAAAATATATAGAAAATGAATTTGTGATTTGTCTACAAAAAAGTAAAAAATAAAGTGCAGGAATTTTTCTGGCCACTCGCGGGGTCTGGAAAAAGACCCATTACCAATGCCCAAAAATAACACTTTCCCAACTGAATTTAGATAAAAAACTTATGAGCAAAACTGGAGCGGTACTGACTCTGTGAGCTAGCACCTTAAAGTTGCCCAGAGTGTGCCCTAGTACAAGGCAGACGATAAACCCACTTGCACATCCCTCACATACACAAACCTGTTCTTAGATTAATACTCTGGGATCATATCATTATTAAACTTGCTCTTTTCATGCATAACAGAAAAATTGCTGAGTGATGTGAGGTTAAACAACATTACAATCAACAACCAACCAAAAATGTTACTTATTATACTACCGGTATAATATATATATACTGTTACTTTACTGTACTATGTTAAACACCTTTAGTAAGTCTTTGGTTTGTATGGACACATTTTAATCTAAACTGCACTACAGTGCAATGTCAACCAGATTACACTAAGCTACCCCAATGTAACCATGACTGACTGTGTTATGCATGTCTGCCTTGTACTAACGTGCACTCAAGGCAACTTTTATGTGTTAGCTTACCGGGTAGCAGTTGCAGAGGTTGTTGCCCCACCAGTACATTATTTTGACAACAGGTAAGTCAGCAGCAACTCAGCGTTAAATGAAGTAACTTGTATAAGGTCACTACATGCCCCCATCAGAATTCGAACTCACAAACCCTATATCTTGAGTCTGACACTCTTACAACTGCCATATAAGAGTACTACATGTCCCCATCAAAATTCGAACTCACAAACCTTATATCTTGAGTCTGACACTCTTACAACTGAGCTATCTGTTTCACTTACATTGGTAATCTTGAGAACATGCCAGCACTGATAGATGTAGCTCCATCATTTAATCTAACTTTCTTGTCATCTCTGTACAAGGACACACCAATCTCCAGAAATATACACATAAAAAAGAAAGGTGCTGCCTACAATAAAGTGTAAATAGATTACTATGAAATAATTTATCTGCGAAACAAAATATTACGATAAATGTACTGTTAGATTCAGGGGTGAAGTCAAAAGAGAGATATCTTTTAAATATTTATAATGAATCTGGTCCCTTTTACAAATTATCATTTTCTTTTGTTTATATAATATTCATCAGGGCCAGCCCGACACAAATGACAAATTACTTATTCAGATATGACTATAAATAAAATTGTACAAATTACCTCATTTATGTATTCTGGAACTTCGCCAGCATTTCTGAAATGTGTTTCATTTGGCGTGACGGCATAAAATAGCCGTCTGACACCTGTGAGGAACGGCACTTTCATTAAATTCGACATAACTCCCACTCACTAACAGACTAAATCAGCTGAGCGCTGAGTTACCTTTGTAACTTCTTATGTAAACACGGAAGAACCGTATGCATAGTAAATGTTAAAATGGAAACGAATTTTCTTTTCCGGGATGCTATCGCCGATGTGCAGTATTGACAACTTGACAGGTTTTGATTTCAGGGACGTAGCTTACTACGAGACAGCTCGGTAAAAATCAGATCCTATTTTTACTTTTTTTTACAGAAACACGAAGAAAATAGAGAAAGGATGAAACATAAATTATAGTGAACAAAAATAAAATTAAAAAAATTACTCCCCAGTCCCCACACTTACTTTTTGGGACCGTCGGACAACCAAACAGACAGACAGACGGCAGACAGACAGGGTGATTCGTTTGGGGGGGGGGGTTATAAAATATCCCCTACCCCTACGCATGTTTAAAATTTATAATAATTATTATCAACAGGGTAGTAATTTCATTCTTGTCGATTTCCAAGCGAAATGCGTTTTCATAGTCTACGTATTCCGGTTTTCAGAAACAACTTTTAGACAATTTGGCACTAAAAGGTAAACAAATGGTCCTAGGACCAAGTCTCTTCCTCTTCTATATTAACCGTCGGACCTCAGAGCTAGTCTTCACTCAACAGTCCGGTTATTTGCAGACGACACTAAAGCCTACATTACCATAACTTTCAAAGACTGTCAGACTACTACAAGAAGACTTGGACAAACTGGCAATTTGGGAAGACAACTGGTGCATGAAATTCCATCCGGACAAATGCAATAAACTCCGAATAACCAACAAAAAGAAGCCTATAGAAACCAGCTACCATCTTCACGGCCATACACTCGAGACAGTCACATCTGCAAAGTACCTTGGTAACAGTACAAGCCAACCTTAAGTGGGACATTCACATGCAACAAGTAATGACAAAGCCAACCGGACACTGGGATTTATACGGAGAAACCTCGGGATCTCGTCTACTAAGATCAAGACATTAGTGTACCTAGGCCTAGTTAGACCCCTCCTGGAATATGCCTGTACGGTATGGGATTCTCACGCCCAAGATCAGATAGATAAACTAGAGCGTGTCCAAAGAAGAGCTGCAAGATACATTCGATTCGATAGAAACCGATTCAGAAACACCTTCAGCGTCTCCAGCATGATACAACACCTTGGCTGAATGTCTCTTCAACATCGACGTAAGAACGCCACCAGACTAACCATGATGTACAAGATAGATAGAGGACTTGTTGCCATTAGCAAAGTGAACAGACTGTTGCCATTTAGAAGACTCGGACGCACTACCCATGCCAAGTCACTACAGCTATACTGACCTGTCGAACTGATACCAGGAAGATGTCCTTCTTCCCAAAGACAGTGCGGGACTGGAATGCCTTGCCTCCAGACATCATAAATGCAGATACACTAGAGGACTTCCGTTCTCTAGTGACCAACTTTTAATTCCTATCTATTTTAAAGTTATAACCTTGTACAGTTTCCTGCACTTGTATCAGTATCTTCGATTAGTTGAAGGAGGATATAACTGGAAGAAGAAAATTCAAATTCAAATACAAATTCAAAATGTTATTCAAATTTAAAATATTTGATATAAAAATACAGCTGGTCCTTTAACTGTTCTAAAATTATTATAACAATTGTGTGCATTTTCAAACTTTTGACTTTAAATTAAAATTCGGAAACAATGTCTTAAACACAAGTGCATACTAACAATCTTTTTAAGCTACCAAATCTTTGAACACATGGCCGGGTCCAGAAGTGTATTATTTTTTACAAACGTTTCTATAATAGAAAAATCATGTTAAAATATACACAACATAGATGAACTACCCTTTAATCAAGGAAATTTGTTTCCTCAGTGGTAGAGTGTCTGCTTCGAAAGCGAGAGGTCGTAAGTTTGAACCCCGACCGGGCCATGCACGGGATTTTAAAATTTGACATACTGCTTCCTTGTTTGGAGCTCTGTGTTAAATGGACAAAGTACCGACTAGCTGGTTCACCTGGTGCAAGGATAACGTGACTAAAGCCAAGTGGTATACTTGTCAGTGGCGAACTGATTCTGTGAGCTACCACTTTAAAGTTGTCTAAAGTGCGCGCTAGTACAAGACATATCATAGGAAGCATGCAGCTTAGATAGTAGAGCGTCGGACTACCTATCCAAGGATCGTGAGTTCGAATCCCGACGGGTCCAAGGATCGTGAGTTAGAATCCCGACGGGGGCATGTCGTAACCTAAAACCAGTTACTACATTTTTAACATAGTTGCTGAGTTATCCTGGTGTCAGGGTAATGGACCGGCGGGAAGGGGACTGCTGTCTCGCTTAGCTAGAAACTAAAAGACGTCTTGAGTGTGTACTTGTACACAGCAGACATACACATAATACAAGCCTACGGCTTACTAAAGGTGTCTAATACAGTGGAATAAAACATACTACAGTCGAACCTGCCTTAAAGGTCACCTTATATAAAGGGTCGCCTGCTTATAAAGGCCAGTAGAATTGTACTTCAAATGGTTCTTTTATCATATTATTTTAACCTGTATATAAAGGTCAATTAAACTAGTTCTCTTTGGTGGTCTTTATAGACATGTTTGACTGTACTCGCAATGTAAAGAACATTGTCCGTTTATAGAGAAGGGAAATATAACATATATTGGCCCCATGAAGTTTTGTTGTAAAATAATGTTATAATTTTTATGAACTTGATAATTTTCAAACATACTTGAGCTAGCCATTTGTTTCCATGTACATAACCTTCTGAAATCCAACAACTTAGACGTTACACATGCGCAAGTGCACTAAATGTTAAAAATGGATTCAACTCTCATTCAAATGTTACTGAAACACTAGCACGTTTTCAACAAAACTACATTTAATTGTATAGTGATAATGAAGAGTTATTGATAGAATCTATAAAATTGGAAAGAACTGTATTAATCTTAATTAAGCCACCTAAGAATACCTAAACGATAGTTGATTGGGCGTTGACTATAGAATTAAATAATAAGTATATGTAGTATCAATATATATAAATCAACAAAATTAATTACTTAAACCATTCAGATACAGTACGGACCTGTCGAAAGTTTAACACTGAGCAAAGGAAAATAGGTCGAAGGTAGAAACTCAGCTGCCTAGTGGACGAGATATAGATAGCTATCAGTGACCAAAAAACCAGCTGCCAGTAGATAGCTATCAGTGACCAAAAAACCAGCTGCCAGTAGATAGCTATCAGTGACCAAAAAACCAGCTGCCAGTAGATAACTATCAGTGACCAAAAAACCAGATGCCAGTAGATAGATATCAGTGACCAAAAAACCAGCTGCCAGTAGATAGCTATCAGTGACCAAAAAACCAGCTGCCAGTAGATAGCTATCAGTGACCAAAAAACCAGCTGCCAGTAGATAGCTATCAGTGACCAAAAAACCAGCTACCAGTAGCTGTCGAGATATAGCTTACTAGGGTCGGAATGAGCTGCCAATTCGACACTAATTCGTTAGCTTAGTGTTAAACTGTTCGACAGGCCTGTACTGTACGTTACTGATTAAAACACAAACATATCAGTACTAAATGTATGGGGGTAACAAACTTTAAGTAAACAATACAGAACATTTATATAAAGTTTGGCACAAGTTTGACAAGAATAAAGATAATTTATAGATGAAAGGCCACAAGATCAAATTTTGATCGTACTTTCTGAATTTTACATGTACTTTCAAAAATTATGAAAAGCTTGTTTGGTGTTGGTGTCTGTGCATAACTGTAATCATGGCTGATCATGGATTTTCAAACTTTTTCAGGCTTTTCATCATTGTATCATTAGGAACAGCAAAAGGTACTGTTTTATATTTTGGTATTTTATTATTACTTCTAATTCTATTATAAAGTGTATGATATAGTAGTCTAAAATAGTTAGTATTAATTATAATGCAATATACTTGCTGTTTCTTACAAACAGTTATGGTGTTCATCGCTAACATCCTCAGCCGGGACCATCCTTCATCGTGTGTTCCACCGTCTGACCTCTAGTATAGAAACGGACATTTTGTTTTATGGGTATCGTGTTATGCTTTTGAGATACTCGCTGTCATATTATATTTGATATAATCCCGTTTATGTGGGTTTTTTTTAAATATTGATTGATTGATTGATTGATTGATTGATTGATTGATTGATTGATTGAAGTTTTACGCTCAGTCAAAAATATTTCACTTATATCAAAACGTCACCAGCTAAAGGTGAAGTGACAGACATTTTGTCATTTGCAGTGCGCTCATGGAAATACAGAAGAGAAGGTTCTTTTGTCTACCATCACACGGCCGGACATCGGTATTTAAAGTCTCTTTTAGGGGACACCTTTTTGAGAACAAACAACCACATAGTTCGTTCACCAATAAGGTATAACAGCACTACTTTTTTCATTTAAATCAAATGAAATTATTTGTTGTTAAAAAAATGCCCTTTCGGATAAAATAATTTACATATTATACCAGTTTTAATTTTATAACACTAGACTGCCGTTTCGGAATACAATTCCTCATCAGTGCTTGGACCAAAATTATGAAACCAAAATTTTTTTCCAAGATGTTGAAAATATTTCATTTTTGTCTGAAAACATACATACATGCGTTTTATTTTACAGTCAGTGGTTACTGTGTTTCATCATTTACGAACATATCCAGAGACGTAACTGTTTCAGAGACGGACCCGCCAGGTAAAGTGTTCGACATTAGCTTATTCATCAGGTGTTTTGGGGTTAATTAGCTTGTGTAAACCTATAATATTACCGTTTTGAGATTGATTGAGTGGTCAAGTTGTAATATACGCGCACCATTCTTTTTTAAATTTAAATTTTATCATTCAAGGCATTTAAACATGACATGTGCTAGTTTTATAAAAAAAATCAAAAGTACAACGTGACAATATTATGCAAATGAGTGAAAGCTTACAGAGTAAAAAAACCCGTAAGTTGGCCAGTATGCTATTCAATCACCTCTTTATTAACACTTTGAAAAAATACATTAGTTCAATGAGAACTTGACCGACCAGTATCGTGTTATTTAAATCGGCTCCTAAATAACATTTTGAAAATGGTACAATCCTATCTTACTGGTTTACACTTTTGTATAGTATATTGATAAACTCATTTACGACATTTAAATTAAAGTTGCACTATACCGTATCTAAAGTCTATATATCAAACAGAAATATACCGGTTAATGTCCAAACCACAATCCCAATGGATAAGTGGCCTAACGGATAAGGCGTTAGTCTTCAAATCCAGGGTCTCTCACCGCTGTGGGAAAAGTGAATTTTCAGTGACTTTGGGAGTGGTACGCCTGTCTGTGGCGTACTGACTCGGTGATCTAGCACCTTAAAGTCGTCCTGAGTGTGCGCTGGTACAAGGCAGAATACAACACACGAACATGTTCATACATTAATCCATAGAGATTAATAAATAGTTCTCGTCACGAATTGCTGAAAAATTGCTGTTGCGACCTTAAGCAACAAAAGTCAAACACAAACATACCGGTCAATGTCTAAATCACAATCCCAAAAGACAAACACAAACATACCGGTCTATGTCCAAATCACAATCCTAAAAGACAAACACAAACATACCAGTTAATGTCCAAATCACAATCCCAAAAGTCAAACACAAACATACCAGTTAATGTCCAAATCACAATCCCAAAAGTCAAACAAAAAACACCAGCCCATGTTCAAATTACAATCCTAAACATGAAACACAAATATACCGGTTATTGTCTAAATCACAATCCCAAACGCCAAACACAAAAATACCGCTTAATGACGTTTTTCGCAAAGTCAGGTTTCTTTCACTAAATACGATCGTATGTAAGTTCTGAGACGGTGGAAGAAACCTATAAGAACGTTTTACAAGGGAACAAGATGCTTACAAATAAATTGTTAACTCCAGGATATTGCTTTACTAGGCTTATGAAGGCCCCTTAAAATTATTATGATCGACATCACAAGATTGTTGAGCAGTATGATGTTTCTGTATATCCTGGATCCCGTATATTTGCACATGGACTGGTATTTTGTGTTTGTCTTTTGAGATTGTAATTTGTACATGGACCGGTATGATTGTGTTTGACTGTTGAAATTGTAATTTGCACATGGACCGGTATGTTTGTGTTTAACTTTTGAGTTTGTAATTTGTACATAAACCGGTATGTTTGTGTTTGACTTTTGAGTTTGTAATTTGTACATAAACCGGTATATTTGTGTTTGACTTTTGAGATTGTAATTTGTACATAAACCGGTATGATTGTGTTTGACTTTGGGATTGTAATTTGTACATGGACCGGTATGTTTGTGTTTGACTTTTGAGTTTGTAATTTGTACATGGACCGGTATGTTTGTATTCGACTTTTGAAATTGTGGTTTGTTCATGGACCAGTGTGTTATTTTATTACTTGAACGTCTTACAGGAACTCTTGTGACCAGTCTGAGGTCAAAAGATGGCGAAGAGTACGTGTTTCAAGTTGAGATATCAAATACAACAAACCCGTTGACAACCCAAAGATTTCAGAGTCAGTATTTAGGGTTTGATATCGTCAATGATACGTATAACTTCGTTTTGAGAAGAGAACTCGATCTAGAATTACTGAAGCTGATATTAATGGCAAGTATAATATCAAATAGTCAGGTTTACACAAATTTAAAATCGTTAGTAGCAAAATTCGATAGAATATAGTACCTTTTTAGGTAATTTTCACAAATTTGTTTAAATATGTTACCTCTTTTTAAAAAATTCTTAGAAATGAGTAGCCAATAGAGATTTTTCTACCAGGAATGGAAACATAGATATAGGCAACATTGACCTGTCCACACGACCTTTAATTTAGTATTTATCATGGGAGGTCATGGGTTCGAATCCCTACCGGATCTGACCTATGACTTGAAAGTAGGCGTTGGTTGTTCTTTCGCCAGGCACTCGGCATTACGAAATAAAAATCACGGTTCTTTGGGATGGCAACTTAAAATAAACGAGGTACCGTGTCACGGTATAGGCGTGGCACGATAAAGAACCCTGCTGTATAATGCCATCAGCGCAACGCACAGGCAAAATTTCTGTACCTTCGCCTATAGCTGGCGACGTCACGATATAAGTGAAATATTCTTGACTGGAACGCAAAACCTTATTACTGAACTCAACTCGCATATTTTAACAGTAGTAAAATTATTCTCACCAAATCAAGAAGCTTACAGTTGGCTTCCAGAAAGCAACAACTCTACATGTTTCTTTCAGTTAACAAGGTCAATTAGGAAGAAAACGACATATATCTGGTTGTATCAAGGATTTCTAAATAGTGTTTTTTAAAGATTTGTAATAAAGTGACGAAACTATAACCTTTGCCGCAGTTATTTCTGGAAACACACATGTTTACGAATTGTAATTAATAATATGGAGCACAGTTTGTTCCCGAAAGGATATCGATTGTACATGTTTGTAGAAGTTCTTGACATATACATGTCGGTCATTATAACATTTTTGAATTAGTAACCTACACATTATTTATTTATTTATTTACTTATTTATTTCAGTTATTTATTTTTGTTATTTGTATTTATTTATTTATTTCAGGGTGTTGTGACGGAATTTAAAGTACACATTTCCTGTTCTCCTTTATCCAATACAGACCGAGCTACAGTAAGTGACATTACCGTTTTTTTTCAAAAGTAGCACATGACACAAAAGGTATTTGACAAATTCTATATGAATGAACGTATACTAAAATCCCTAGTATATTATCCTTCAAACTATTTTCTTGTGGAAAATACCCTCCATCAAAATTTTAATTTCGATCAGAAGAGCCTAAAATGACGAAAGCAAGCTATTTAAACATCTTTGTGAAGAAGAATTTTTCAACAAACGTACATAGAATGTATTATGCCATTGTACCACTTTTTGTGCGGAACTATATGATATCCATTTGATGGGAATCGCATCACTTGACGTTTTCCACTTTCATGAGAAACGCCGTAATTGTTACGTAAACATTTTCCAAAACGGCTCCACAAACGTTAAGGGGTATACTGGCGAAACCATTTCAATGCCAGTGTGTGTGTGTGGATGCGAAAAAAGGGGTCTGACCACCCGTCTTATTTTATTTACAGAAGACCACTATAACGGTGAACATCCAGCCAGTTAACGAATTTGCTCCAGTGTTTTATTATTCACCATACACCGTCAAAGTACCAGAGGTAATTATCATCACTTACAGACACTTAGGGTATTGTATTTGAGACTGAACAAGATGAGTAATGGAGTCTTACGTCCCAGTCAAGATTAGTTTGGCGATGAGTTCAAGGATTTTGGAGGAAACCGGAGGGCCCAGAGAAATCCACTTCCTTGTGCAAGAAAAATGACAAACTTTCTCACTCTAAAATTTGTCCCGAACGGGATTCGAGCCTAGGTGGCTAGAGGCACTTTGATCTGTAAGCGCGTGCTTTAGACCACTTATTCAATAGCTATAACTTATTTTTGTTTTGGTGAACAAACTACATTTTTGTGGTTATCTGCACTTTGCCATTTTGATGTGATTGGAAAAACTGATTTCATTATTAATTGCAAATAGCTCCATCGCTGTCTTGGTGGAGACAAATTTCGTGTCCCCAGAATCACGGCAGGTTGAATGACATCTTCTAAAACGTTGTTTTATATTGCAGTGTGGGACAAAACTCAAAACAGAGAGAGAGAGAGAGAGTGTGTGTGTGTGTGTGTGTGTGTGTGTGTGTGTGTGTGTGTGTGTCCTATAATTGCAAGAAACCCTCTCGTTGGTACACTGTTCACGAACTTTTACACATACCTGTATACATTTCATCATAACATTTATTTTTCAGGACACCGAGATTGGGGCCGTTGTGTTTGATCTTTCGAAGAAGGTTCATGATAATGATGTCTCTTCGGTCTCGACTTTGACATATAAATTACTACAGCACAACATCCGTGAAGTAAGTTCTTTTGGAAAGTGCCATCGTGTGTAGTTACAATCCTGTCAATAAACGTTTCTGTTTCGAGAATTTTTCTTTTGTATCAATTAAGGTTTTCAAATAAAGCCTTTTTCAACCTGTGGTATATATGGAGTAGAGTGATGAAATGTTACGCCCATGAGTAAAATTATTTGATTTATATCGAGGCGGTCAGTTATGTGAACTGACAACTTTCTCAATCGAAGCTTTGCGTCGAGTGGGACTTGAACCTAGGAATTAAGAGGCTCTGTGGTTTTGGCCACTTGACCCTCCCAGGGTTATATAATTATGGCTACGCCTATAATTAAATTTTGATGCAGTTTCAGTAAACGCAGAACTTTTTTTTCTCTGAAGATAATTGATGATGTTTTTGTTCGGATTTGTCCCTTATTCAGATGTTTCTTTTCATTATTATTATTTTATTTTGATTTGACATACAATATACGAGGTCTATCAATTTATAAGTCATCCATCCTTGATTTAAATGTACATAAGGTACTTTATGTACAGTGCAGACCTGTCGAAAGTTAACACTGAGCTAACGAAAGGGAGTCAAAGCTTGGACGTCGAGTGGCCAAAATTTGGAAAGCTTATTGCTAGAAAAACTGTCACTGCAACTGTGAAAAAGCTGTAGATCTCTAGCTAACAAGGGGTCGAGATGGACTGCTATGTCGGCACCATTTCGTTAGCATAGAGTTAAACTGTTGACATGTCTGCACTGCCTGTACATTTTTGTCAGTGCGTTTAACAAAACATTTTTCCTACACTAGTTTGATGGATCTAAGGTATTTGGCATTGGGAACCCAGAGAGAGGAGACATCATACTGAAAAAACAAGTTGATTTTGAAGAATTAAAAGTCACGCGAATGGTATTTTATATGTTGAACGTATCTGTGATGGTGAGTATTTGTAATATACCGTAATGCAATTTTGATGAACTCTACCAACTGAGCTAAAGATAAAAAACACTACAGTAGCTCAGTTGGTAGAGTGCATGCTCCGTATTTGGGAGGTTTTGGGTTCGAACCACTGCCTGGTCTGACCAAGACTTGAAAATAGGTGCCAAGCACTCAGCATTTAGAAAATTAATAAAAGTCCCGGAATCCTTTGGAAGAGACCTTAAAAATCGGTGCCCTCTGTCACCGCAGGCGTTGCCCGTAACAAAACTCCCTGCCCATTATCTTGAGCACACTGGGAAGGTAAAAAATCTTGCCACCTCATCTATACCTGGTGACGTCTCGATAAAAATGAAATACCAAAATCCCATTCAATTAATTCATCTATCAATTAGTGATAAAGGATAAACTAGCGAAATTAAATAACAGTACAGGCCTGATCAAATTTTAACACTGGGTTTATGAAAAGGAGTAGAATCTCGCCCGAGATATGGATAGCTGGTGACCAGAAAACTGTCAAGAGATAGATAATGCCGGTAGTATGTCGTAATATAGCTGACTACGGGCCGAGATGACCTGTCGATTCGGCATATAATCGTTAGTGATATCGAATTTTACGCTTTGGGATACCCTCTGGTGCCTATTTTATGATACGAGTAAATTGAACATCTTATTATCCCCCCCCCCCCCCCCCCGCGAAAAAGTCTTGTTAAATACCAATCAAATCAAAACATTTGCTTTGATATTTCAATTCTATGTATGAAATTTAACATGAAAATCATAATATTAACCTATGACAAATATTAAATTTAATATATTTTATATAATTTTGACAGTGTATAATTACTATTACATATAATTATTGTTTAATTTTGCTATGTTAAGGATTCTGGAGGTTTACAAGCCACGGCCAGTGTCAACATGACAATAACAGACTCTGATGACCAAGGTCCAGTGTTCGTTTATCCTGATTGTGCCGATCCTTGCGAAGAATTGGCTTTGGAAATATCAACTCATGAGAATTATACGGTGAAATTATATCATAGTAATAATAATAATAATAGTAATAATATAATTGTATAGTTTTGTCAGTTAAGATTTGTATCAAAATATTACTACATTGGTTCAGTTGATAGAGTGCTAGCTTCATATGTAGGAGGTCGTGTGTACGAACCTCGTGCAAAAATGTGGTGCTAAGCACTCAGCATTTAGAAATGGTTTGAAACCCGGCCGGCTCTGTCATGTGCTGTTTTTGAATTTCTATTAAAATAATGCATTCAAAAACAGCACATGTCATATGCTGTTTTTGAATGCATTATTTTAATAGAAATTCAAAAGCAGCACATGACAGCTCTGACCAAGTCTTGAAATTAGGTAGTGCCAAGCACTCGGCATTTAGAAATGAAAGTCACGGGGTCCTTCGGAAAAGACCTTAAAAACCAATGCCCGTGACGCGACAGACGTGGCACGTAAAAATGAACCCTTCTTGCACATTGCCCTGATATTTATAAATGAAATATTTTTGACTGGGCCGTAAAATTTCATTTATTAATTGTAACTAAAAAAATAAATAAATAAAATGACGATCACCAAATTGTCAGTCAACCATTAAATAAGTGTTTGGTAGTATAACGCAGTAGGTAATTGTGTCATAATATGCTAAGCATGCTTCAAATAAAACCGCAAATGGATGCTAGTTTCAAGGAGGTGCTAACCATTCCGGAGCACCCGGTCTCATTAACCTTTATAGAAGTCACTGTTTAACTTGGTCATGATTTGCTAGTTTTAAACGTTTTTATTTTGCTTTCGACTTGTGATTTGGATATGGATTGGTATGTTTGTTTTACCTTGCTTTCGACTTGTGATTTGGATATGGATTGGTATGTTTGTTTTACCTTGCTTTCGACTTGTGATTTGGATATGGATTGGTATGTTTGTTTTACTTTGCTTTCGACTTGTGATTTGGATATGGATTGGTATGTTTGTTTTACTTTGCTTTCGACTTGTGATTTGGATATGGATTGGTATGTTTGTTTTACTTTGCTTTCGACTTGTGATTTGGATATGGATTGGTATGTTTGTTTTACTTTGCTTTCGACTTGTGATTTGGATATGGATTGGTATGTTTGTTTTACCTTGCTTTCGACTTGTGATTTGGATATGGATTGGTATGTTTGTTTTACTTTGCTTTCGACTTGTGATTTGGATATGGATTGGTATGTTTGTTTTACTTTGCTTTCGACTTGTGATTTGGATATGGATTGGTATGTTTGTTTTACCTTGCTTTCGACTTGTGATTTGGATATGGATTGGTATGTTTGTTTTACTTTGCTTTCGACTTGTGATTTGGATATGGATTGGTATGTTTGTTTTACTTTCCTTTCGACTTGTGATTTGGATATGGATTGGTATGTTTGTTTTACTTTGCTTTCGACTTGTGATTTGGATATGGATTGGTATGTTTGTTTTACTTTGCTTTCGACTTGTGATTTGGATATGGATTGGTATGTTTGTTTTACTTTGCTTTCGACTTGTGATTTGGATATGGATTGGTATGTTTGTTTTACCTTGCTTTCGACTTGTGATTTGGATATGGATTGGTATGTTTGTTTTACTTTGCTTTCGACTTGTGATTTGGATATGGATTGGTATGTTTGTTTTACTTTGCTTTCGACTTGTGATTTGGATATGGATTGGTATGTTTGTTTTACCTTGCTTTCGAATTGTGATTTTGATATGGATTGGTATGTTTGTTTTACCTTGCTTTCGAAATGTAATTTGGATATGGATTGGTATGTTTGTTTTACTTTGTTTTCGAATTGTGATTTTGATATGGATTGGTATGTTTGTTTTACCTTGCTTTCGAAATGTAATTTGGATATGGATCGGTATGTTTGTTTTACTTTGCCATTGAGTTGTGATTTTGATATGGATTGGTATGTTTGTTTTACCTTGCTTTCGAAATGTAATTTGGATATGGATTGGTATGTTTGTTTTACTTTGTTTTCGAATTGTGATTTTGATATGGATTGGTATGTTTGTTTTACCTTGCTTTCGAAATGTAATTTGGATATGGATTGGTATGTTTGTTTTACTTTGTTTTCGAGTTGTGATTTGGATATGGATTGGTATGTTTGTTTTACCTTGCTTTCGAAATGTGATTTGGATATGGATCGGTATGTTTGTTTTACCTTGCTTTCGGATTGTGATTTGGATATGGATCGGTATGTTTGTTTTACCTTGCTTTCGAAATGTGATTTTGATATGGATTGGTATGTTTGTTTTACTTTGCTTTCGAGTTGTGATTTGAATATAGATCGGTATGTTTGTTTTACCTTGCTTTCGGATTGTGATTTGGATATGGATCGGTATGTTTGTTTTACTTTGCATTCGGATTGTGATTTGGATATGGATTGGTATGTTTGTTTTACTTTGCATTCGAATTGTGATTTGGATATGGATCGGTATGTTTGTTTTACTTTGCTTTCGAGTTGTGATTTGGATATGGATCGGTATGTTTGTTTTACTTTGCTTTCGAGTTGTGATTTGGATATGGATTGGTATGTTTGTTTTACTTTGCTTTCGAATTGTGATTTGGATATGGATCGGTATGTTTGTTTTTTTACTGATTTATATTAATCTTGTTTGTATTTCAAACGTGTTTTCCCCTTTCATTTATTTGTATGCTGTGGTACAAATTGTCCTGATTGCTTTGACAATCTAACTTTTCAGTCGCCAAACCTAAAAGAATGAAAATATCAGCAAACCATAATGATCTCGGATTTAAACATTAATTTTTAACAGGGACCACTCACACTGGGGCCAGTGTCATTACTTGCACAGGACAGGGATACTATTAATAGCACAGTTTTATTCAGTTTTATAGCAGGTAGGTTAGTATACAAGTGATTAACAGTGTCAAAATCCGGTATTTCAAACAAATGGAAAACTTCTATATCCGGTACGTATGACCTATAAGAGACTACATTAAAACAATTAAAATACTAGTATATATTGTCATGTTGTAACAATACTAGTAACATGTACTTGAACCAACATCGCTAGTGTTTACGCTCCAATTAAGATTGATCTCACTTATATCGAAGCGGTCAGTTCAGGAATGGTGAGAAAACCGGAGTGGCCGGAGAAACCAACGACCTTCGGAAGATCTGACAAACTATCTAACACTGGGAAATGTTTGGGTTTTGATTTTAACCTAAGTGATTATAGTCCTTTGATCCGCAAGCGACCACTCATCCACCGAGTCACCCAATATCGTTGACATTTGATACCAATGGTCACATATTGTACTACATGAAAAATAATGAAAGCTGCAAACTTGACCAAGCCTTGTCAATTTCATAGTATCATATGCAAAATTTTGATTATTAATTATTACCCGCACTCCTCACCGACAAAAATCAAAATAATCATTTATATATAATAACAATTCTACATATGACAATTTAACAGAAATGGCATACACTAATTTTAAATGTATTTTATGGTTAAATTAAAAAACGTAAATGACAGAAAAAAATCAAAATTTTGCACATACATGTACAATTAAACAGAACTGTTCAAGATTCTGTATGTGACAGTAGTCTTATTTTCTCACTTTATAGACGCTGATAATTTAACAGAATACTTCAGTATAGACGAAATCACTGGTGATTTATATCAAATAAAACCACTGATAGATACCAACGTATCAGTCATAGAACTACAAATTGAGGTAGGTGCTAAATCATATTCATAATTACTGGAACCTCATTTTTCAAGGTACCACTGTGGTAGCTCAGTTGGAATAGTGCTTGCTCCGTAAGTGGGAGGTTGTATGTTCGAGCTTGATACTAGTAGTGGGTAGTGACTGTTCTTTCGAAAAGCACTCGGCATTACGCGGTTCTTTCGGATGGGAACAGTGTCCTGGAACCTCATTTTCAAGGATTGTAGCCACATTAACATAAATTAACATTCTTCTTTTTTTATAGTTTTATTAGAATTGGTTGATTTATTAAATGGGGTTTTACGCCCATTTGAAAAAAATCGCTTGTACTAAGAAATCAACAGCTATAGGAGAAGTGGCAGAAATATTTACCTTTGCAATGCGCTTCGTGCAATGTAGAGGGAGGGTTCTTTAACGTGCCACGCCCGCCGTGGCCCAGGGCGTCGGTTTTTTTAGGTCTCTCTTCTAAATGACCCCGTGACTTCCTTTTCTAAATGCTGAGTGATTGACAGACAATACCTTTTCCCAAGGTATGGACATACCCCGGTAGGGGTTCAAGCCTCGACCTCTACCATACAAAGCAAACACTCTACTTATTCAACTACCGCAGTGGTTGGTTTTGTTAGGAGATGACGTATATAATGTACAATGTCAGTCTCTTCTCAAACACGGTCTTTTCTGAAAGATTTGAGACTTTCTAAACAATTGCTTTGCGACATAACAGTCACTACATATTTTCAAGTTTTAGTCGGGACTGGTCATGATTCAAACCCCGACCTCCTAAATGCAGTCAGAGCAAGCACTATACTAGCTGTGCTACTGTGGTCGTTTAACTAAGAAATGATCTTAAGTGCATAAGAGATTTCATACTGACCAATTAAATGAGCATCTACAATCAAACTGGGGATACGACAAAGATCTAATGGACCATGAACAATATAACTTATTATTAAATAATAACTTTTTTTGCATGATGCGTGGGCTTATTAAGTGAAATTGAAAACATACATTGTAGTAGTTTTTTTTTAATTCTGTTTCAAGACAGCAGAAAAAATTCTCAAAGAGTTGTTTTTAATTCTATTTCAAGGCAGCAGAAAATACTACAAAACGATATTCTATCGTTGCTAATTTGACAATTATAATAGAAGAAAGGGGTAAGAATAAAATCATACAATTCTTGAATATAACAGTAAATCACCAGAAAATACAGTACAGACCTGTCTAAAGTTTAACACCGAGTTAACATAAAGGAGTCGAAGCTAGACTGCCGAGGTATTGATACCTAGTGGTCAAACAGCTGTCAAGAGATAGCTGTCAGCTGTCTAAAAGCTGGTGAGATACAGGTTTAACGAGGGGTCGAGATAAGCTGCCGATTCAGCACTAATTCCTTAACGTTGTGTTAAACTTTTGACACGACTGTACCGTATGTGCACTGTCTATACATAGGTTTTACCCGACGAGTCATAAAAAAACATAATTTTAGTTTTACAATGATTTCTTTGTAGTCATATAAATGTGATGATTTTAAAATTTTAAAATTAGCACACAGCAGCAATACATCGTCTTTTCTTTTCTCTTTTTTTTAAATTTGCTCAAGTATAATACGCATGTCATGAGCTGAAAGTAATACTTAATAATGCACCAGATGTACTACATATGTGGCGTTGAAATTGAAACCTAAAATTAATGAATGTCTATAACCAAAAAACATACCTATGTATGCGCTGAGAAATTCTGTTTATGCATGATAGCAAACCCAAAGCAAGGTGGTCTGTGTAATACAATTCAACGAGAAGTTCCAGTGAGTTTATCTTGTTTTGTAAAATTTGATTCCATTTAGTTCCACGTGGACTGTAAGGGAGTCTCTCATTACATGTGTCATATACCATTTTTTGAATGAATTTTATGATTAAATTCAGAAAGTGGTATATGACACATGTATATATATATGTAGGCTCATTTTTATCAGTTTTCAGTGGATGCGTTTTAGCTCTTTTCAGTTACCTGATTACCTGAATTTTCAGAAATAAGAAATAATTTAAAAGATTCCATGTGTGTTTTTACAAATTCACATTCTTTCTGTTCACTGTGTTAACATTGTCTCGTGGCTTTTAGAAACAAAATAGCTTGCATATTTATAAATCTTTTAGTAAAGCTCAGTTTGGTAGATTAAGTCTCATGATCAGAACGTTAAGCTTTACATGTCGCTGAATAAAATAATAAGAATTTCTATAATTACATGACTTCATTAATTGTATTATTATCTCTCTCTCTCATTGTGAATAGCTCATGTTGGAAAGAGGATTTTTATGGATCTATCCTTAAGATTCTTGTGCAGATATTTCATGTTTTTATAACCATGCGTTTAACTCCTTTAAGTGATATAGAGCTGTAATTGTTCTGTTTATATTTATATACCACGTTTCGAGATAGCTCATTTATTAAATTCGCAGTTTTTGTTTCGCGTACGTCACGTTAAACCCTAGCACGCGGCACTACGCACATTGTCAACATTTTATGTGGTAAGTATAAAATAACGTAACGTAAGTATATAGATATACTGCACATGTACATAATTTTCTCTCTCTCTCTCTCTCATTTAGACAATAGTAATCTTTTATATTCCAATATCTAAAATTATTAATGTTATTATGAACTTAAATAATAATTACAACTACAAGCGATAGAAACAGGCTGAGCAAAGTAAGTTAGTAAGTAAGTAAGTAAAAGTAAGTAGGTAATAATAATAATAATTTGTTTTATTTCAATGACGTGTTACATACATAAAACACATATATTGAATAAAGATTTTATGACGTCCAAGACTTACGAGACACTGTTCTTATGAAATGAAACAGGGATCATTAAATAAAGATCGTTGTCTGGATAAAGAAATAAAAACAGGTTACAGGACATAATCCATTAGCATATCCATTTTAAAAGTTTAACCTGTTATATATACCCACTGACCGCTGGTCTAGTTCACTCCAGGTAGTCTTTATTTATTCAATCATTAGACCATGTCAGAATTTTAAACAAAAGAAAATCTGTAAACAGGAACAAGAGCGTATGACTTGGACGGTCAAGTGTGCGTTATATCTGGATTATGTAATACATGTATATACATGTAGTATGGTTTTGGTGTAATTAGCTTTAAAAATGACTATAAAATGCAACTAGTTACAGTGGTACAAAATGACTACAAATGGAGTGACTCGGGATAAGAAAGTGGCTTATTTGTTTATACTAGTTTGTGTGTGTTTTAGTGTTTCAGCATTGTTAACAGCTTATAATCAGTTTGTTGAAGGTATGACAATCTCTCTCTCTCTCTCTCTCTCTCTCTCTCTCTCTCTCTCTCTGTGGATATTTTAACAGTGTGGAGTTGGGCAAGTGAGATAAATATTGGGGACAATGTGAGATTCATAAAAAATATGTTAGTTCTTTTACTTGCGTTGTAAGGAAATTTTCGGTATTTAAATGGGGTTGTATGGTCAATCAAATGTTAATAGCGTTTTAAAAGAGCATTTCATCTTACCTACCGTAGATCTGGGGACAATAGATTTGTCTTCACGTTGGTGGTGGTGTCCTCCACTGTGCTTGTGGTGGAGCCCAGAACAACGACTGTAGCTCTCTCTCTCTCTCTCTCTCTCTCTCTCTCTCTCATTGTGAATAGCTCATGTTGGAAAGAGGATTTTTATGGATCTATCCTTAAGATTACTTCCGGATGGCGTAATATAGGAGAGAGAGCGAGAGAGTTTTAAATCAATTCGTCCAGCACTTAACCCATTATGTAAAACATGGGAAATAAAGATATATTAGTGTCATTTTCGTTTATTATTTCAGTAATCTATGACGAAGACCACGTGGTGGATTACGAAAATTTCCATGGCAAAAATGAACCCATACAAATGAATAAGGGCAGTGATTATGACAGTAAGTATAAACAAGGGCTATCAAACACAATATAAACTAATATAGGAAAACTAATCTGACCTATCCACTATACCCTTTAATGGTCAGTTTATTGCCCCTGTAGGGGATAATTAATTCGAACTTCTATCCGTCCGCCTATCCAAATTTCTTTATATACAGGGATCACGGGTGTATCAAGGAAAACATGCATCGTATATGTATGAACTGTGGATGCTAAATACTACCCATGTATTGCTCGGGACATTGTACATATGGTTGGTTGGTTAAATTTTGCTTAACATCACACCAGCAATTTTTCAGCTATTCGCGACGAGAACTATTTTATTAATCTCTATGGATTAATCCATGAACAAGTTCATGTATGCATGTGAAGTGCGAGTGTGTTGTATGGTCTGCCTTGTACCAGTACGCACTCGGGGCGACTTTAGGTGGTAGCACACCGAGTCAGTGCCGCTGACAAGTGTACCACTCCCCCATTTTTAAAAAATATTTTTTGGATATGTGCCTTATTATGAGACCTTTGTTTTATGTATTGTTTATAAATTGCATGTGCTACCATTTGACACAATTATAAATTAACAACTTATTATTATTATTATAGCCAAATGCAAGTGCACTATTAATCAAGTTTACTTCTTGGTATTTCCATTTTTCAAGAAACTATTATTAAAATTGGGTATCTAATTTAGCTGCTTTTAGTATGATCATGACGTCGTGGCAAGGTATTGTTCGAATTAGATCCCCTACAGGAAACAAAACAGAAATTGAAATGAAATTTATAATTCATTTTGTTGGTTTTTTTTTCAGAATTTAATGACACAATCGCAAGTAAATTTTACATTAAAGTGAGAGTATTATGCTGGATTATGACAGGACCAAAAAATCTGGAAACCAAGGCAACGGCTGTTAAACTAACTTGGGCAAAACGTTGCAATAAATTCATTTTCTTTAGTAGTGTGTCCAATAAGACATTTCCTACTGTAGGGTTAAATGTTTCGGAAGGAAGACAACATCTAACCGCCAAAACAGTTCAAGCATTTCTGTATTGTTACGTTCATTACGGGAAGCAGTTTGATTGGTTCGTGAAAGCAGACGACGACACTTATATCATTGCTGAAAATCTACGATACTTCCTGTCCTTTCAAAATCCTAATGAACAGATTTATTTTGGCTTCAAATTTAGAACTCATGTAAAACAAGGTTATTTCAGCGGTGGTGCTGGGTATGTGCTTAGTAACAAGGCTTTACAGAAGTTTGCCAGTGTCGGATTACGAAACCCCTTCATCTGCAGACAAGATGGCGGAGCTGAGGACGCTGAAGTTGGAAAATGTATGGCAAAATTACAAATAAAAGCTGGAGATTCGTTAGACGTCAATGGAAGAGAAACATTCCATCCATTTAAACCAATTTCACACCTAGAAGGGTCTCATCCTCAATGGTTTAAAGATTATTCATTTCACCCAATACAAAAGGTAAATTTTCATATGGTAATATGAATACCCCCCTACCCTAGACTAGTTGAACAATAACAATCTGCAATCAAGTACATTCGCCAAGAACACGACACAATACAAGTTCAAAATTGTCCAAACAAGAAAGAATCGTCAATGTTTCGCGGTAGTATATGGGGACAATGAATCTGATTACAGGTCTATGTCCAGTGGTAAGGTTAGAGTACCATTGCACGGTCACATGACTGACAAATAAATTTGGCTGACAAACTTCCTGACCTATATCTGCCCCATGTGGTATTCGAATCTAGGTAATGACTGGGGCTTTGCTCAAGAAAACAGAGAGAAGGTTTCACGGTAACACATATTGGAACTAATGATTATTAAACTAGGCGTGTACTTGATATCCCCAATGGTAGGATTATGGTACCACTGCAGATTCCCGAAGGTGGAAGAGTACTAATGGAGTTTTAACGCCGGAAAATTAGATCACTTACATCATCGAGGCAGTCAGTCCATAAATTGTGGAGGAAACTGGAGTAACCAGAGAAAACTACCAATATTTGTCAAGCGAACTGACAAACTGTTTCACATTCGGGATCTCTCTGTAGTGGAATTCTGACTTTAGAGTGTGAAGGTCCTCTGTGGTCCATAATTGCAGGGTTTAGACCACTCGGTCTAAGATGTTTGTGTAGAAATGTGCTGAATGTCATGTACTTGTGAAAACGCCAGTACAACCAAGAAATTGTAACAACATACCAAACAAAATAAGTTCAATACATGTCAAAATCACTAGCGATTAAACTCTGCTTTTGATGGACATCGAATATAAATACAACGGGAAAATTTAGTGAATTATGATCCCCCGCAAGTAGGTACTTTTTTGATTTGCCCTAATGGTCAGAGTCCAAAAAAATGAGCAAACCAACTCGGTTGAATAATATTTGATGTGCATAGTCTGTCACTGTTGATGTGGTCCACCAAGTTTTGGAATATAGCGCTTCATAGTTTTGGAGAATTACTCTGAAGTTTCTGGACATATGGACAGAAGTTCAAAATTAACATCCCCGTCTTTCGAAATTCTAGGAGAACAAGAAAATGTGTCTAGTGACTTTTTAGGGGCTAATAGTCTGAATGAACACAATACCCCTACTGTTGGCCTTACCTCATCGTCTACAGATGAAACGGGACTGTGTCCTTTGTAAGAATGGGGTTCGCCGCTGCGTCACTTGAGCAATGCCGCGGCAGTTTTGGAAAACGTTTATGTCATGAATTCCCGGAATTATGTCATTTTACGGGAAAGCGTGAACTGATATGATTCCATATCCAATGAAAATAATTGTTCCGTACAAATGTTATATTAAGGAGGTACCATGTAGTACAACGTAAAATCTCATTAACATATGACGTAAGTATTATGCAACAAGGGCAGGACATAGGTCTAGACTTTAGGTACATTTCACCATGGCGACTTGGTTTAAACTGATGTATTTTATATATTTCAGGGTCTGGGATGCTGTAGTCAGTATACTATATCATTTCACTACATATCTCCGTCTGATATGTATCTACTCGACTTTCTGTTATATCACATTAGACCACATGGATTACATTCATCAGAGAAAATCCACGCAGCATTTAAACGTCACAGAAACGCATCAGCAACCGAGAAAGTCAGATAGCAATGCACAAGTTCACGATCGACACTTGGCAGATAGCAGTACTTCAAGTCACTGTCGGCAGCAGTCAGATAGCGGTAGCACTAGGTCACCGTCGGCGTCAGGCAGATAGTGGTACCACTAGTCACTTTCTCGTCGGTGAGAGCGGTACCACTAGGTCCTTAACGACGTCAGTCAATTAACGGTACCTCTAGGTCACTGTTGGCATCAGTCAAATGGCGATACCGCTAGTCACTTTCTCATCGATCAGATAGCGGTACCGCTAGTCACTGTCGGCGTCAGGCAGATATCGGTACCACTAGGTCACAGATATCGGTACCACTAGGTCACTGTCGGCGTCAGGCAGATCTATAGCGGTACCACTAGGTCACTGTCGGCGTCAGGCAGATCTATAGCGGTACCACTAGGTCACTGTCGACTGTTTGATAGTAGAACCACTGTGTTAATGCCAGCGTCTAACGTTCAAAGTTTTTGTTAGAGTGTTCAATGGACAGATGTTAAAAGTTTGTGTGGACGAGTAACAGTGTTCCTGTTACAGCTCTTTTGTTTTGTATTGTACATGCACTGAATCGGGATTCCATAACAGTGTGCTTAAATTTTGTCAAATTCTATCAATTTTTTAACTTTAATTTTTCAACATGTTTGAAATTCAAATTTTGACTAATCGTTTGAATTTTGACTAATCGACCGACTAAACTAATCAAGCTTTGAACAACTGGCCTCAGATATAATTTTTCCATAATATTTTTTCGAGAAACACTTTCAAATAAGTAGCCTATAGCTTTTTGGGGAATATTGTGAAAATTACTTTAAAAGGGGCTAATATATTCCACAAATAGAAAATTGCTACAAATATTTACATCTTTATACAGTGTAGTTATATGTATTTGTCCAATGCCATACGTTTTATCATGTATTGTATAGTTCGATTTTAGTATTTTACATGCAAATTATAAAAATGTTATTGGTATTAAATAAATTTTAAAATATTTAAAACTGCATTGTCTATCCCCGTTGTTCAATGCAAATTGACGTGTTCATTAAAGAGGTCACAGCCAGCTATCCATTATATGTTGATTGATTGAATGTGATTTTACATTCCAGTCATGAATATTTCACTTATATCGACATTTCACAAGTTTTAGGTAGAAATGTTTACCTTTGTTTACCTTTGTGTTCGGGACATCTATTTTTATTCATTCCGAAGGACCCGTGACTTTCATTTCCAAATGAATAACAGTCGCTACCCATTTTCAAGTCTTGATCTGACCCGACCAGGTTCGAACCCATGACTTCCCTCATACGAATCGACCACTCTACCAACTGAGTCACCGTAGTGGTCGCTATCAGATTCAAAACGACTTTATTAGCACAAAAATGTGTGTGAAACATGTTTGTTCATGATTATACTGTCACTTGTAATCAAGTCGTGCCAATCGCAGCCAATGTCAAGGATTTTAAAATTGTAATTAGCTGCCGTTGATGGGAAAAAAAGTTTTAATGTAAATCAAGATTATTCCAAAGATTCAAAACACCACTTACTGACTGTGTAGTGCAGACCTTGCGCATGGAAATATTTATATGGTACCGTGGACAAGATTGTCATTATACCCAGCTTCGAAGTAGAGGAAATATATTGGGTTACCTTTGTCTTTCCGTCCGTGTCAGTCCGTCCGCTCGAAACAAATATTGTTGTAACCGTATTCTCGGCAACTACTAAACACAGCCACTTGAAATTTTGTATGCGAGTTCAGTATGAGGTTCAATGCCAAAAGAACCAATTTCAAGTCTGCCAGACATCTACTTCCTGTTTACAGACTTAGTTTATTTTTTCGACATTTACGGTCAATGGTTGAAGTTTAAAGCGGGAGTATATTTAGTGATACTGCACATATTTCTTGTTATATCCCAAAGTTCTCTTCCGAAGGATTTATCAATTCTCATACCTCGGTCAGTTTTATATACGGTCCTACTTCTTAGCCATGAGTATCATGTTATCAAATATTCGTGTATTATAATAGCAGCTACGATAAATATGCAATTTACAAAATGTTGGACACTGGATAGCCGGAATATATGGATGGTCGGAGACTACGGATGAGCGGAGACTATGAATGACCGGAGACTATGTATGGTTGGACACTCTTTATGACCAGAGACTACGGATTGGCCGAACACTATAGACGGCCCAGTTGACACTATTGTTGGCCGGACACTATAGATGGCTTGACACTATGAGCCGGGCACTGCCGGATGGTCGGACACTATTGGTGACCGGAGACTATGGATGTTTGGACACTAAGGAGGACCGGGCACTGTGGATAACTAGAGTATATGGATGGCCGCACACTATGGAAGACCGGGTACTATTTATTGGTCGGACACTGAATGGCGGGACACTATTGTTGGCCGGACACTTTGGAAGGCCAGACGCTATTATTGGTCGGACACTATGGAAAGCAGAACACTGTGAATGGCGGGACACTATTAATGACAGGGCACTGGATGATCATCATCCTGAGGACACTATGAATGGCCAGACATGGAAAGCCGGGCACCAGATACTTTGGAAGACCGACCACTATTGATGAACGGACACTATGGATGGCCGGACTCAATTGATAACCGGAGATCATGGAAGGCTGGACACCGGAAACTTTGGATGGCCGGACACTATGAATGATCGGAGGCTATGTATGACCAACTGCTAGTTATAATTACATCATTAGAAAAATTAATAATAATAGTATTAATTGGCAAAAACGAGCTTATAGCCCAACATATATACATAATAAATACGATAGCGGCAGACTTACAGTTTTAACATTGAAGGTGGTCTTAGCATTAAACAAAACAATACAATACAAAAACATAATTACAAAAAAACATTTTTCAATTTGTCAATAACTCTGTTCTATGGTTCCAAGCAGCATGAATATATTTTGATAATCAAAAAGTTTGATAATAAACATTTAAAATTAGAACTAAGTAAAGTATTAAATTTAACAAACGATGGCCAGCTATTAAAATATTTTGGTAACAATCGTAAACGTAAATGACGATATGCTGGACACACTAGTAAAAAGTGGAACTCATTCTCAACCATTTTCATATTGCATACTGTACAAAACCTACAATGTCTTGGTACACTTCAATTGAATTAAACCATTGTTGACAGTTCTATGAACTGGTCATATAACCTCTGCTGTAATAGAGCAATGTTAATACAAGATACATTATGACAATACCAATAATGTGGAAAGCCTTAATTAATTAAAATATCCCTAATATTTGATGCCCAGTTGACTTTACCACTGTTAGCATCAGACACCAACAATAAATAAACATTGTACGTAATACTATGAGGATTTTCGAGTAATTTTACCCAATATTTAAGTATTCTTTCTTTGCGTCTGATGCAAAGTGGAAAACGACCTAATTCACCATACAAAACATCATTTGGTGAAGATTAATTTACATTTAATATATACATGAAAAATTTATTTTGTACATATTCAACTTCTTCAACATATTCTTCCTTGTGAAACCCCCATATTTCTGAACCATAGAGTAAAACAGGAACAACCATAGAATCGAACAGATCACATTTCTGTTCTGCCGGTAGGTAATTGTTTCGGATAACACTTAATATATTATATAAGGCCTTAGAACCTTGGTCTGCAAGCTTTTTCTGAGTATGGTTAAATTTACCATTTCTATGTAGTAAAACACCAAGAAAAACGTAAGAGTCAACCTGTTCAATAACAACATTACCATATTTACAGTCACAGTTACATCGTCGCCAACCATTCTGAAACAAAGATCTCAGTTGTATCAGTATTTACTTCAATGTTCCATTTCACAAACAGTAAGAGTGAAGCTTATCCAATAAAGTCTGTAACATATCTTGAGATTTAGCAATCAAAACAGTATCGTCTGCAAACAGAAGTAAGTATAGTAGATAGCCGTCTACATCAATTATATCGGCACCAGTAGTATGTAAGTCCGAAACTAAGTCATTTATAAAAAATGTAAATAACAAGGGTGACAAAGGTTCACCTTGTTTAACGCCTACGTAGTTATTGAAAAATTCAGAATAGTTCCCATTAGATTTAATACACATGCTCACCCGACTATACACAGACTATACACAGATTGGACCATGTCGATCATTTTTGAGCTACAACCACATCTGAATAATTTATACCATAACTTGGTATCCTCCTGTCAACTGTGTCGAATGCACGCTTAGTCAACAAATTCACAGAAAAGTTTTTCTTTCTTCTGTAAGGTGTGAGTAATAAGTCCATGGAGTATGACGATTGCATCCACAGTTGACTTTCCATGTCGGAATCCGAACTGGTTATCACACAATTTCTCATTATATTCTGCCCATGACATGATACGTTCATTTAGAAGTGATGTAAAAATTTTGGAGAATAGTCATGAAAAGCAACATAGTTTTAAAAGAATACCAAAATCTTACCGTCACCGGTTTTTTTTGAAGATGTCCATCTAGTTGGTCACTTTTAAATCTTACCATATCCTCCGGTTTTACTGGAGATATATATCCAGTCGATCACCTCGGAATTTCCTTTGCGCCTAAACGAATTCAATAACGCCCCTATAATTTAGCAGAATTGCAAACTACTTTAACACCAGGAATAAGTATGCTATGCGACCAATTGGACCGAATTACCCCCCCCCCCCCCCCATTGCCCATTGACGATGGAAAGTTTTTCTACCATTCGATGTACGTTTTTTATGTAAATTTGACATGTTTTATATCAAACATTTATCATCGTTGTCTAAATTTAGTTATGTGCTACCGTTACTAATGATCTTGATGACGCCCAGTGAAGCCTGTAAAATCAATACTGCATCGCTGTAGGGAATGTACAATAAGATCTTTTTGTCTCTACATAGGTTATTTTATTTTCATTTTTTGCTTCGTTTTGTGTAAGAAGCCAATTTCCCGAAGTGTAATGATAAATAATTACACATTACATAAATAAATAAATAAATAAATAAATAAATAAATAAATAAATAAATAAATAAATAAATAAATAAATAAATCTGTCACTGTCGATGTGGATGTTGGGGATTAACTAGCCGGATTTCACGGATAACAGAGATTAGACACAGACAATTATTGCCGTAACAGCTTATTTTGATCCCCTAGAACCAACACGGGTACCCTAATTACGGGTGATTATCTCCTGTTTCCAGGTGTCATCTTGTGTACAGATGATATGTCGCATATGTTTATAGATGGTCAATATAAGGAAGATACAAGGACGTGTTGCAAGGACAACGGGCAAGGTATTTTCTTCTTCTACTTCTTCTTCTTCTTATTATTATTATTATCATTATTATTATTATTATTATTAGTTAAATACGTATAATAGGCACCTTTTGGAACCATAAAAACTGCCTTTTTGGGTAGGTGGTCCTAATTTACAGGATCGAATAAATAACTTAAGACTCTTTTTATTGAAAAAAGAGGTAACTCACCAATATGATAGTTTTTAATTATAATGTCTACTGGTGATGTTCAAACACTTTTAGTCAAAACTTTATTGACGAAAGCGTTTTATTAACTTGTAACAGATATTTTTACTATATAATTTTTGCTTTATAATGTTATGTGTAAATAACTTTGAACTGGTGTCTCATAAGTCTTTTAAGGCTGGATGCTATTATTTTATGTAATATTTTAATATGTATATATATTATGTTTTATAAATAAACCATATGAACTGAACTATATAGAGGCGTGGTTTCAGCTGTGTTATTTATTTATTTATTTAATATCATTTTCGACTAAAACATAGTTAACCTCAATCGTACATAGGTTAATTAAAAAAACTTAAATAACCGTATGCTTTTTTTAAATCTTTTAAAAAATTTATTTCAAGTTTATTTAAAAATTAAAAAAAATCAAACTTACGCGTTTTGAAGTGTCGGTTTGCTTCTTAAATTATAAAGGAAATTTTCGATCTTTTTGCAAACGTTGCTTTCTATCACACCCATCGCCGTTTTGCACGTATATGTGTGTGTTTCCGTGCGTACGTGTGGCGAGAGGAGAGAGAGAGAGAGAGAGAGAGAGAGAGAGATGGGATGGCTTCGTTACATAAATTATCATTATACAGCTAGATATACGAGTTAACCTCCAGTCTATTTACCCGGTGATGTATGTTTAACCATCAGAACACCCTCGGGTAAGACTAATTACAATGTCCAGATTTTCTTTTATCTCTTTGTCTGTTACTTATCTGTGTGCAAAGAAATCCAATGAGGCGTGAATAAATCCAGATATACATCGCCTTATCATTTATGCATCATTGATATCAAAGACTTGGTCAAAGAAAAAATAATATTTTCAAACATAATCTGATCCACCCCAAGATTTATGTGATAAGGTTTCGTTGAGATTTTGAATTATTTGAAATTTATAAATACATTAAAAAAGATATTGTTTAAAATCGTTACAATATGCAATGCATCAAGCCCTGGAACAGCAAGGAAGCGCATCAGGGTTGTTAGTGGTGCACCAGTTTCAGAATAATTTCTTAACCAAGATTTTCCTTAAATTAAATTTCGCAAATTTTGGCAATCTTTGTTGAAACTATGGATGTGCATGTTTGACGAAACTAAATGCATATGTTATTAGCTGGAATGGCATCCGTTTAAATTCCTAAATATCTTCACTATTCGCAAAATTATTAAGATTTCAAATTTGTCAGATATAAGTTAAAGAAAATTTCAGTAAAGTAATGGTTGTGAAATTGAAACCAGGCAAGATACAGCACAACAGATGTTGCATAAAAACAATACCAATAAAACTCTAAGAAAAGCTTGAAGATCAACATGATATGTTGAAAAGTACAATTTTACAAAATTTGGCTTAAGCTTTTGGGATATTGCAATTCAGAATTATTTTGCACAAATAAAAAGCAATTATAAAAATATGTGTCTTTAATTTAAATTTAAAAAAAAAAAAAAAAAAAAAAAAAACCTCACCAAAACCATGAATCAAATTGAACAAATTATTGTCCAATTTTTGGAAATGAAACGCCTCAACTGTCATAAATTTAAAAAACGCGGAAAATCAAACAATATGAACAAAAGAACAATGGATTGATTTTACACAACAGGTGTAATTCATAGTTCAAGTTGAGTTAATTTTGGGTCAGTTATTCAGAGGTCATGACCTGATCATAAAAAGGTCAATAAAAATAATTATATGTATACCCCGTTGAGAACACCCTACTAATCGAAATAGTCTATTGTATTTAATTGTCGTAATATTGATTCAAATTGTATTACTAAGGTCGGGAGGTTAACATTTTATTTTCCAGATTCAAACAAAAATGATGTAATGTTTCAAGATGACCCTGGTCAACGAAATATATGTTATATTACTAATTTTACCATTTCTTAAAAATGATTTGGCTTAATTTAATTTAATTTAATTATTTAATTTAATTTAATTTAATTTAAACGAAGTTTTTCACTTTTTTCGAATATTTCAAACTATGAAATTCGGGATATGCCCCAAGTTTCTCTTTACCAATGTTCTCTCTCTCTCTCTCTCTCTCTCTCTCTCTCTCTCTCTCTCTGTTTTTTTCCTTGTGGGATTTAAAACAGTAGACGATCCAACAATATATCAAAATTCCTTGGTTTTACCTTACCGAAAAGATTAATTTTTGTTTTTGAATATGTAACGGGCAGTATTTGGTGGTGTCAGTGAGTTATGAAATATAAATATATTCTGTTTTCTTATATCTTATAAACAAAATCTAAAACCATACATCAAGGTGTCATTTTAATCATTCCGTGTAATGTATCATATGTTTAAAGATAAATAGATAAAAATTTCGTCAAACAACTAGAGGGTAGATATTGTGCAACGTCATATAACGGTCACCCTTTACCTGTCTAGATCTGGTACCTGTCAAAGTCTACATCCTCTAGTACATTAATAAACAATTAACTGACCAATAACTGACCAATAAATATATATAGATCTTTGTATAGATAAACCATTAACTTTAAATTTATAGGTATAGTAAATTTGCAAAACTCTTGCGTGGCCGGGATACTGCTGGTCAATAGGTCAACGAGGTTTATAATAATCGTAGGTTAACACTCGTTAGGAAACAAAGCGAGTATTCATCGAATGGACCTTTAAGATACCAGGTGTAGAAAATTTTCCGTGATTTTTCAGGATTTTATTTAAAAAGGTAAGATTTCTGAAATATAATTTTGATTGAATTATCAATATTTTATTTTTATTTTTGATAATATTAATAATATTAAATTTTCTTTGTTGATTTCAGCGACATTTGATACTGTATGAAATGTCGCTGGTTTTTTTTTTTTTTTTTAAAGAATTCACTATTTTTAACAGAGAATTTTTAATTTTAATACATTATATATCCAATCATACCGTCAAAAAATAAATAAATAAATAAATAAATAAATAAAAAATAATAAATATTATTCTAACAAAAAACCATTAAAGCTTAATAACACAAATATTATGAAACAGGGAAGTCAAAATTCACAAGAGTATCTGACCTGGGAAACAAAGTACCGGTATTAATAATTAATAATTCAAAACTAAAATGTCTGTGTGTCAAAAACGTAATTAATTATAGTATAAGTATAGGAACAAAGAACTTGGACGTTGAGAATTTGCAAGGCGTGATGACCATCACAGTCTCCTGTTTTATTGGAGATTTCCATTTTTTTTGTACTAATCACCCTGGTCGTGATGTCATATACCATTTTTTAAAATTTAATCATAAAATACATTAAAAAAAGGTATATGACAATGTATGGCAATATATACTATATTTTAATGTATTTTATAATTAAATTTAAAAAAATGGTATATGACAGTGAAAATCGACTCATTATCACACTGGCAATAAAACTTAAGGGTTGACAACAACAATTGTGAAATAAATTAGTACACAATTCTTTACGTCGACGTCAACCTTGCGTTACCTGCTAACAATGGACTCTCCCTTCATCCGCTAGATTTTTGATGTGCAATTCCACCACGTATCGACACGCTTTCTAACGTAACGCCCTAACGTAAGAAAACAACAACAAAAACAAAAAGATAGAACTGTAAGTTAAGTTAGTAAATATTTTATTGAAGTGTCACATTTAATAGTTCTTTTTTCGTTATCGATGCAAGTATGAATAACAATTGCCAGTCCAAAGCCAAGCCGTTCATGTGTAATTTGGACTGGCAATTGTTATTCGTACTTGCATCGATAACGAAAAAAGAACGCCGTTTCTTATATTTACAATCTTCAATTTCAAAACAAAGACTAAACACGTAATATATTGCATTTAATTTTTACTCTGCCTTGACACCCACCTTGAAAAATGGAAGCGCCCACAACCATTTCCGAATCACAATCCAGAAGCACAAACGATAACAAAAAATAGTTCTTCCAATTGCCATAAGTTTTATTTATACTACTTCGACAAAATTAAAATTTCATGTTAAAATCACATTGGTTACCTGTTGCACATGATAAGATTCCTTATTAGATTTAACCGTAAAAAGTTAACGTCAGAAGGTGACTTTGTGATTGTAGTGTATTCAAACGCGGTGATTTGACGTAACAAGTTAATGACGTATTTACATGATGGCGTCAATTATTATCTATACCACTATGGCATACAATTGCTCAAAATGTTTCATGGAAGGAGAAACAATGACAATTGTAAATATTACTAAATACTTAAACGTTTGCAGACTAACAGTTTGCGCTAAAAATATTGTATATGTGTAAAAGGCAATTAAAAGTGAAGGATCTGATGAGTTGTGTCCATATTTGCGTATCTCAATTTTTCTTTTTCATCGAACAGATTCCTTTTCGCAACAATCTTACGTAATCATTCTTAACTTAATTGCTTTAAAATCCAAGATGTCGGCATTGCTGTGGGATTCGAAGCTAGTCCAATGCTAGCGACTAATCACGTGTATATTATACGCTTTCTACCATAACGTCGTAACATAAACATAACAAAAACAAAACGACAGAACTGTAACATTGTAAACACGAAATACTAGAAACATTGTTTATCTAGATACCACTACGGCCATGCAGGGTATTTTGTGTTGGAGGAAACCAAAAGTGAAAGATCCACTGAACCGTGACAAAATTTGTGCTTTTTCAACGCTAAAGTTTCTATGTACGCAATACCCCTTGCACAAAAGCATACCTTACATAAAAGTTGACATCTACATTGTGCTCAGGGAGGGTTCTTTAGCATACGGCGCCTATCGTTAATTGGGACATACATCGGAAAGACCCCTTGACTTTCAATTGTAACCGAATGTTTGGCAAAAATTAAAAAACAACCAATTTTCAAGTCTTGGTCATGACTGGCCAAAATTTGAACCCTGATCTTTCATATACGACACGAGCACCTTAACCAACTGAGATGCCGTAGTGGTCTTTCAATAAGATACATCGGAACCTTAATTTCCCAGATTTTGATATCTTATATATTACAGTGGGACCCAGACCATTTAGCACATTACCATTGGATATCTAAATGGTCTATTAATTAGTAAAACTTTTATGTTATATACCATTTTTGATTAAATTGCCATATACATGTACCATTTTTTGAATATTTTTTTGTGATTAAAATTTAAAAAATTGTATATGTCACTTATATAAATCGTATACTAAGTATTACTATTCTAAAAATCCTCTAAAAACTAGTGTGAGGGGGTTTATATATATATATATCACCATGTCTGTCTGTAAATCTCTCCATGTAAAATCATGTCCGGGTAATATCTTATACATAGCTGCTTTGGACGACTGTCATAAAACTTCACATGAATAGTAAAAAATGGCTTAAAGGCGTGACCTTGACCTTGAACCAAGGTAATATCTGTAAGGTCAAGGTCACGGGAAAAGCATGTTTGAAAATCATGTCCAGGTAATATCTCATAGTTGCTTTTGACGACTGTCATAAAACTTTACATGAATAAACATCATGGCCCAAAGGTTTGTCATAACCTTGAACCAAGGTCATATCGGAAAGGTCAATGTCGCAGGAAAACATTAAATGTTGGGAGCGGGGGTATTTGGCACTCAAGAGACAATTCTAGTATTATTATCTTTCAATACATACAAAAAAGATTTTAGTACATGAGAGTTATTGAAAATAATCGTATATGATAAAACTGATATTGCTTTTATGATACACTACATGCTTATGTGTGATTCTATATTTTTTGCAGGATATGAAACGAAAAGGTACAAAGAAAAGCAAAGAGCTAGAGACGTGGAAGGACAACCATCAATTGTACGTTACTCTCCCCGATAAAGAAAAATACAAAATATACCCAAAGTTATCAGAAATGTTTGATGGTCTACACCAAGTTGATCATACCTACCAAAACGACTCCAAGTCACAAAAATCACAAACCTCATCGTCATCAACATCGTCAGATGATAAGAAAAGTGAAGCGTGTAGCCAATTTGATTTTGACAATGAATCACTCAGAGGACTGTCACTGCAAGATTTGGAGTATGGTGACACGGTTTCTATGAATAGCTATAATGCAAGAAGTACGTTAACACTTAATGACACGAAACAATATTGTAATCTATTGAAATGCGAAG
The DNA here is from genome assembly GCA_021292105.1 of Anadara kagoshimensis. NCBI lineage: Eukaryota > Metazoa > Mollusca > Bivalvia > Arcoida > Arcidae > Anadara > Anadara kagoshimensis. The sequence continues at coordinate 60,277,394 of CM037861.1, forward strand.
AACATTGTGATTTTCAAGAATGGATTTCTTGGAGAACTCAAGCCAATGGACAATTAGTTTACTTGATCCAAAAGAATCGCGGATATGACGTAAGCATTGCAGCATGGGAAGCTTCACGAGAAGCTCTGAGCTCAAACACGATAAACAGTGTAATAGAACATGCTAGAGCTTCGGCTTTACCAGGGACAACCTCGTTGGTAGGGAAACCATACATTATGTATGGAATACCAAGGGCTCATATATGTTCTAAAGCGCCTTAATAATAATGAAAGGGTATCCATTTCTAGTTTTGTGAACTCTTCAATGGGGTTATTTTTTGTAATGCCATTAATAGCTCGTATAAATTTCGTAAAATGCTGTTAAACGGTTTGAAATGTATTAAATAGTGCACAGTACATACCTGTCGAAAGTTTAACACTGGACTGAAAAAGGTGTCAAAACTCGGCCGCGAGTGACTGAGATATGAATATGAAAGACCTGTGACCGAACAGCTACTGAAAAGGATTGATAACAGCTTCCGAGATATCGGGAACTATGAGGGCCAACCTGGGCTGCCTATTTGATACTAATTTATAAGCAAAATGTTAAACTTTCGACGGGCCAGTACTGTATATATTGCTTAAATAAAAGATTGATAACATTGCTTTATGTCCATTTCTAGATTTGAAGCTGTATGGGAAACGTGGTGACTTTAGTTTTTCTATTGTCAGCTTTCATTTTCTATGCAGCAACATCCTTGCTTTACCTGCTTATGGTGTATTTGTTTTACAATACGCTTTAGTACAGTGTGTTCACATTACGGGAACTTTATACATTAGTACAACGAATCAAGCTGCTTACAAATAAATCGTTGGGATATTGCATATTTATGCCTATCAACTCCTTCAAAAACATTTATGGTCGTTATTACAATGTTGTAAATAAAAATGTCTCTGTATCCCAAATTATCCTGAACATATTTGACGTCCAGTAGTTTCATGTTATTATTATTATTTTTGTTTGTTTGTTGTTGTTCTCCATTTTGATTACACATTTGGTGGGAGTAGCGTGCTAAACAGGAAGTGTTCTTCCCTTCTGCGCTCCCGATCTGCCCTCACTTCCCTGGTTGAATTTTACGAGTTTAACTTAATTTGCCATTTTTCAAAATTTTTACTTTTTGGACAGTTATTTTGACATTGGCTGGTGATTTTGTTTTTAATTCTATCTTCCTGGATATCAAAATGAGCAAACAATCGATAATGTTATTAAATTAATGAAATATATTGTACATACTGTCATGTGCTGTTTTTGAATTTCTATTAAAATAATGCATTCAAAAACAGCACAGTTGTCATGTGCTGTTTTTGAATGCATTATTTTAATAGAAATTCAAAAAGAGCACATGAAAATACTGTTAATGTTGAATGTCACTGTTGATTTGGACAACAATCCGGATATATAATGACTTTGTGAAGAAAGTGACGAGTAGTAACACTTATTTTATAATTTGAATACTAGAAAACCAACTACTTCGAGACATCGAGAAACCCGCTGTCATATGTCATGTGCTACTTTTAAATGCATTATTTTATTAAAATTCAAAAGTAGCACATGGTACCGCCATTGATGATTTGGATATTAACATGGTGATGACGATTATGTTATCATTTGCAAAAAACCTAACCACTAACATGCGCTATCTGTACATCACACTAAACATATTGCAAAGGTAAAAACCAATATCATTTTACCTGTAGCTGCTGGCGTCTCAATATAAGTTGACTATTCTTCACCGGGACGTAAAATCCAACTCTTTTCAACAAAGTAGCTGGCAAAATAAAAATTGAAAAAAATACGTTTCAAGGGCAATAACTCCTAATAGGATTTTCCGAATTTTAGAATAAATTTCCCCGGGTGATGAACTAGAGAGAGTCCAGCGATAAAAAAAATATAACGTTTCTATTGTTTTTGTCATCCCAATGATTTATCTTAATTATTTGGATGTGTTTAAGAAAATTTGACTATATTTTTGTTTTGTTGGTCACTTTACCTTCCTTGATAAAAACATTAACAAGAGGAGAAACACTAGTACAGTTATTTTAATTTCCCCAATTTTAATAATTATGTATTACTTCATTTTAAATGAACAATCACCCAGATAGCAAACAAAATATACTTTACATTACGTGTGAGTTTGTTTAGTTTGTAACTTGGATTGATTATTAAATACGGTTTTACGTCCCAGTCAAGAATATTTCACTTATACCTAGACGTCACCAGCTATAGGTGAAGTGGCAGAATTTTTTACTTTTGCAATGCGCTCTGGGCAAAGTACAGGGAAAGTTCAATTATGTGCCATGCCTACCGTGACGAGGGACATCAGTGTTTAAAAGGTTTCAGTGCGAGTTCCATTTCTAAATACCGAGTGCTTGGCGAAAGAACAGTCACTACCTATAAAGACCCGGTCGGGGTTAGAACCCGCGACCTCCAACATACAAAGTACTCTCTACCACGTGCACTGAGCTACCGTTGTGGTTTAAGTAACTTGGACACCATGTCCTGTCAAACGAGGAGATTCAGTACAGACCAGATGAGCTATAAAACTAAGCTTACGACAGGACCCGAAGTTCGGCTGTCAAATGACCGAAGTATGAATGACTAGTGACCCGAAAGCTTCCGAGGGATAGACAGTAGCTGCCGAGATCAAGCTAACGAGGGGCTGAGATAAGCTGTCGATTTGTAAGCTTAGTACTTTCGACAGACCTGTAGTGCAGTTTGTTTACTAAGATGAGCAATATTTTAGTTAAAGATAACTGTTAATGTTTCTGGTACTACAGTACAGGTCTGTCCAAAGTTTAACACTAATATAAGTTATCGAATTAGTACCGAGATGACAGCTTGTAAAACCCCGTCAGCTATACCTCAACAGCTGCTACGGTATCTATCTCTCAGAAGTTTTTCGACCATCAGCGACCCATTTCCACCAGACAGCCGAACATCGATCTATTTCCGTTAGCTTTCCCGTGTCCGTCTAAAGTCGGGAGTTTTATGGCCAGCGCCCCTAATATAATTATATGATTGTCTTGCTGTTGTCGTGTTGTTGTAATATGATTAACTTGTATCGTTTTAATTTCTTGGATGCGTTTAAATTTGTTTGTTGTCGAGTACATTTTTTTCTGTTTTAAGTAAGATAATGTTTTATTATCGTCTCTCTTTAAGACCTAAATTTTTCGTCGACCATGTTTCATTATGATGGAAAGGAACGTGTTGGGAATGTTTTTTTTTATTTTTACTAGTATATTTATTTTTTATTTTATTTTTTTTTTGGGGGGGGGGGGAGGGAGAGAGAGAGAGAGAGGAAGCATGTCCCTAGATCCTTTACTTATTCAAAGTCTCGATACAGCTCAATTGGTAGAGTGTTCGCCAGTCCGTATGTGGGAGGCCGTAGGTTCGAACCCTGGTCGCAGTTTGACCAAGACTTGAAAAAGGTAGCGACTAATCTGCCGCCAAACAATCGGCATTTTTAAATGAAAGTGTCTTTCGGAAGAGACCGTAAAACCGATGTCCCGTGTCACGGCAGTCGTGACACGTTTAAAACTCCTCCCTGTACATTGGCCTAAGCGCACAGCAAAGGTTATAATTTCTGCCACTTCGCCTATAGCTGGTGACATCTCGATATGAGTGAAATATTCTTGCCTGGGCGTAAAACTTCTTTGAAACCTTTAAATGCATTGCTATATTATAAATGCTGTGATTAAAATATTTAAAAAATATAAATATATAATACGTGTAGATATTAAAACTTATAATTTGTTTGAATATTTTATTCAGAACATTAAAACATTTATAATATGATAGCATTATTTCATTAATAAATCAAAACGCAGTACGTATAGCTGTCTAAAGTTTAACACTTCGCTAAAGAAAAAATGACGATGATCGGTTTCTGACTAGGTCGGAGATATGGAAAGCAAGTGAATGAAAAACTTCTAAGTGATAGATAATATATAAAAAGAAAAATTTTACGAGGAAGACATGTCTGCGATTTTCACCTTGACATATGTGACATGAATATATCTTCTCGGCGAAAAATTATTTATTTCCCTTGGTTCACGTTCCCTTTAGTTGGAACTGAAAATTTCTTACCGTAAGATAGTTTAGAAGACCAAAAACTGCGAAAGTTTCCAATCGCTAATAGTGGCAGAGCTATCGGGATATAGCCACTGGAAGGCCGAAATAAACGGCACTAATTCGCAAGCGGAATGTTAAATTTTCAACAGGTCTGTACTGTAATCACTAGTGATTTCCTTTATATGCCCGTGGTATATCGTCGAATAATACACGAGCCGTCGTTAACATGCGGCGAATATATCACTCGATGGCAAAGCCACCTCGTGATATTATTCTTTTGCATGTGAACTCTGGTCCATATATTATTCGACAATATACCACGGTTAAATGTTGATTATGGTTTACAAATACAGGAAAACCAGTTCTAAAAACAAATTATTTATTATTACATAGTCACATAATAGAAAAATAATTATATTTACCTAAAACATCGTACACAAGTATATATGACTGCATTTGATACATGTTTATAACATACGTTCTTGGAATAAACTATATACATGTATATATAAAGGCTAAACAATCACCAAACGGATACTTATCTAAATATCAATCAGAAACATTGTATGTATGTATGTATGTATGTAAATACGTAAATAAAAAAAACTAATATATATATATATCAAATAAATAAGCAAACAACTTTGACCTGTCAGCTTGAACTTTCATTTTGACGAGTGCGTTTACGTACAGGAATCGGACGTCTACATAATGCGAACACTAATCACATGACTTGTGTTATAATTGTCATGTGCTGATTTTGAATGCATTACTATGATTTTAATAAAAACAAAAATCAGCACATGGCATAATTAACTGCGAATCCTAACACTACCATGTATTAAGTGGATCAAGTACATATTCCCAATGAAAGGTCAAGCAGACAGGTCAATGTTGTTTGCCTATATGGCATATTTAAAACATACCATCAACGTTAACAATAAACCCTGAAATTATACTACACGCTTGACACAGCCACGCTTTAATGATATATTTTAATAAAAACCGTACAGGTAATAATGTACATTGAAATGCGATATTTCGAATACAGCACGTTTATATTAAATCAGATCAGATAAAGAAAAAAATTGCCATTTGAAAGAGAATCGTGAAATGCAAAAACAAATTTGTGTCTCTTTTTTATTTAATTTAAACCGGATCCCGGAGAACGTACGTAGCCACCGCCCCCTTTGTAAACAACATACACGTAGTACTTATATAGGACATTCACCTGTACGCTTGACCTTTAATAGAGATATGATTCAGGTTTATACATACACAGTGCACTACTCTATGAACAGAGTATCACTCGTGATTTGGTAAACTAAATGAACACCTGAGTTCCCTACATATAAATGAACTTATCCATGATAAATATTTAAGTTAAAGGCCAAACGGACAGGTTAATCTTGTTTACCTATACATGCAAGTGTACTGTGCAAAAGAGATTTCGTTAGAAAAAACCTACTAGTTTTACCAGGTCCATGTTTCACAATCATTTCTTAAATAAGATTTTCCTTAATTAATTCTAGTAAATTTGAAACTGTAAGAAGTTTATTACAGCTTTACTTTAATCAGCGACATTTAATACAATACAGTATTAAATGTCCCTGTTTTAATTTTGTCGAAATTTTTTTTATTTGTAAGTACCATTAAAATTTGGCAAAATTTGACCAGATTTAAGTTAGGGAAAATCTTAGTCAAGGAAAGATTTAAGTTAAGGAAAATCTTAGTCAAGGAAAGATTCTGAAACTTGGACCAGTGCTTTCAAATAGTGTTTGTGCAATTATGAATGGGAGGTTTAAATTTTGTACAGCGTTAATGTTGAAACACATTACATTACCACCACAGCATATAAAACTATGGCACTTACTCTCACTGCATATAGAAATTATACCAGCTAACCTGTTTCACAAACATCCATTAACTAAGATTACACACGTGGCGGACGTAGCTAGCTAAACTGGAGGATCTTACTCTTCCGGAGCACCCGGGCTCACCATCTTGCTGGAAGATCACGTGTCTAGCCTGACTATTCAGTTACAAAGTTTGTACTTCTGAATTGTGATTCGGACATGGATTGGTATGTTTGTTTTTGATTTTCCTTAATTATTAATTAATTCTTGCAAATTTGAAGTTTGTTAGTTTTCAAGATATTCGTGAATTTCGGGTATCATTTTGAAAACCATTTAATCTTATTACATCTGTATTGTATTGTTATTAAACTTTGAATTTATAGTACAATGAAAGATCGCCAAAAAGTTCAAGATTTAAATCTTACGGTTAAGAAATGATTGTGAAACTTTTTAAAATTAGGACAATTTTGAACTACATGTAATTGTAAGATTTTTATGAACTACTCCCTATTACATAACTAAATATTTAGAAAAAGAAAGCGTACGTTGTATATATGTGTGTATCAGTGCAAGTAACCGTGTCTAGGACGATTAGTGGAATCACGTAAGAGGAAATGAAAACACACACATACACACACACACACACCTTGACACACACAGTGACACACACACACACACACACACACACACACACACACACTTGAATGTTTGTAGATTTAACTGCTGTTTTGTATTAATCCTGTATTATACTCATACTAGGCATTCATGAAGCAGTGTTCATCTAGAATAGGCTATGACACCACTGATCCCTTATGTTGCAAAATGGCCCATTGTTAAGATCTTTGTGGGTCGCATTTAATATTACTTGCACCTGAATGCAAAATATTTATGACTAAAGTCTCTGAAAATGGCTTTTTGAAAAATCCTAGAATGAGTACTGCAAGTAGATATATTTAGAATATTTCAATCAAAATAAACAAATACACCTCCCGCCAGCCAGACACACATCAGAAGAAACAAAGTAAAAGAATGTTAATTGAAGACAAACAATACACATGGTTAGATACACAACTGTAATCTTTGATGCGTGACGAATGAAAACCAATTGTACAGATGATAAAAACCACATACACTTGGCTGAACTAAAATAATATTACATATAAAAGTACTTTGTTTACAAAAATAACTTAAGTTAATCTTCATTATTATAATGACTAGTATAACTTTGTGTATGACGGTATGTAAATAAAGGGAGATAATTCGAATGATCGTATAGTGTATTCTCGCATCGGTTCCTCGAAATACCGGATCTGACCGGCGTATAATTACCAAATGGACTCTAAAATCGGGAGGGGAAAAGAGAAAGAATTGAATCTCAACATACGTTTTTAATATATAAATTGTGTATTTTATTTGCATCATATACAGTACAAATATCATTAACAAAATTTAAAACAAGGACCGACCCGTCGTCGATTCGATAATTACACGCCAGTCCGATGTCGCTTGGACCGGTGCGAGCGTACACTTTCTTGAACACGCCTTAGATGGACATTTAAAAGAAAAAGAAAAATTCGTGCCCTATTTTGTTTTTTACATAATTAACACACCTACTAGTAGGTCACTTTTTAAGGTGAAATCTTGTTTTAAGTACATGTGTACCACAAAATATAAATCCTGAATCAATAGTATCCTGAAAAAAGAACCATCGCAAAATATGTATTATGTATGGTAGTCTGTCCAAAAGCTGCTCCAACGAAGATTTAACTCATTGCGAATAAAGGGAGATAACTTTACCTTTAATATTTTTGGTGGTATGGTCGGTACATATTGTCATTTCTGTACGAAGGCTGAGTGTTGGGTTGATATGGAGGATACTCTTTTCTTGGGTAACCATGACTACCATCATAAGGTCCTCCTCTTTCATTCATATATCTAGGGTTGTCATATGATCGTTTGTCGTTCATACTCGACATGGGTAAATGTCGTTCGTCGTCGTCGTCATCGTATTCGTTTCTCCAGCTACATATAGCCACTGCTAAAACTATCGCCCCTATAAATGTCAGCACGCCTCCCAGGCCCGATGATGCTACTGACCAGGGGAAAGTCCTTACGTCAAAATAATATGTAGACAAAGATATCAACAACGTGGTGTACACCCATGCGAAAAATCCAACTATAGCCAGTATGCTTATTGCTACAAATAAACAGACATATAACTTTGTAGTTAGAATTTAAAAAAAAAATTGGGTCGCAATACAAAATGGATACTATTTGTAAAACACGTGAACAAGCTATTGGTCACACAAAAGTCCAACTCCACAATTGGAAAACTTTAATTATAGTATGCACCATTACTGATGGTAAAATTACCAATTTTGGACGGAAATATATTACGTTTTTTCTTTCCATTTTCCCTTTTTTAAATTTGTCCATTTGTCGAAAACCAGGATGTTGGTTTTTTTAGGGAGGGGGTGTTTTAGGTGGATTTTTTTCAATTTCTAGATTTTTTATTTGTTAATTTTTCATTCAACGTATATGCATAATAACTTGAAACCATCACTGACGCCAAGACCATTCCTAAGTTGTTTTAATAGAGATGTTGGGCCAACCACATGTATGATCGATGTTATATAACCTTAATCGATGCAATGCGATTTGGATGAATCTCCACCATACAGAACACACTTTTAGTATTGTCTTTATTTTGTGTGTTAAGTGAAAACGCCGTTGCTGTTGTCATTCATCTTGTTTAAAGCTCAGTATCTGGAAGATGGGATCGAAGCAGAGAGAGAGAGAGAGAGAGAGAGAGAGAGAGAGAGAGAGATTACCTGAAAAGATCATTAAAACGCATGCTAGCACGTATGGACATTTTGATCTACTTCCAGCACATCCAGCAAACATTAACGACATAAAACTAATCAGGATGAACCCCAAACCGACTGTAGCAACAATCTGAATTATGGTGAAAAATATACTGCCAGCTGAAGATAATCAAAATGGAAAGTGTCATAATCATTGAAATTTAGCAAATTTAACATCTCACTTTAATGCCTGTAGCTTTCAAATCAGTCTATTCTAGCAACGGTTGTCGAGTCGTATGTGGGAGGTCGTAGGTTCAAACCTCGACCGTAGTCTGACCAAGAGTGACTGTTCTGTCGCCAAGCACTCGGCATCTGGAAATGAAATTGGCGGAGTCCTCCGGAAGAGACCTCCAAAAAAAACTATGTCCTATGTCACTAGACGTCATCATCTATAGGCTTCTCCTTTGCAAGTTGGCTCAGGGCAATAGAAAGGGATGGTATTTTAACGTGTCACGCCTGTCCTAACGCGGTATATCAGTTTTTAAGGTGTCCCGTGCCTTCTATTTCTAAATACTAGGCGCTTGGTGAATTTGAAAGAACAGTCACTAATTATTTTTAAGTCGTGATCAGACCCTTGTCGGGATTTGAACCCTCGACCTCCGATACGAACAGTACATTTACTGGACTACCGTTCTGGTACTTGTAAGCGGAGTAAGTTACCGTCTTTACGTAATCAAACTAGCATCAACGTTAAACCTTGGGGATCTTAGTTATACCGTGTGTTACAGGCAAACATCAATGACCTGCCCCCTCAACCTTTCATTAGGAGTATTAATATGTAATGATGCACCCTATACACGGAAAGTGTTAAGCCCCATTTATACGGCGAGAATTGCATACCTAAGTATTTTTTACTCATATGTAAATTTACTCACATATGCAAATTGTGTCGTATGAACAACTTTGCATATACGCAAATTTTACTCATGTAAGTAAATTTGCACCTAGTAGGGACCAAGTGCAAATTTGCTATAGTATGTGAGTATTTTATACTAAGGTATGCAAATTTTGCTACAGTGTCGTATGAACGCACAGTAATATTTACTCACATAATTTTAAACACATGGGCTTATGCCAGGTTATTTATCTCTATGGGTTAATGTTTATTCAGGTCCATGTGGTGCAGGAGTGAATATGAGTGTTTGTAATCTGCCTTGTACCAACAAAAATGTTTAATAGTGTTGTCCACTGATATACAATGTCACAGATTAACATCACATACATCCCATTGTATTGACATCGAGCTAACCAACAGGTGCCAATTGTAAGGGAAACCCACTCACCACATATGGTGTTACAATTAGGGATCTAACTCATAGCGCTTAAAAAAGCCAACCACTATTAACCACCACTGCCCTCATTGATTTGTAATTTTTATTCAATAAAGATCAAAAGTTGTAATTGAAATAGATTTATTTGACAAAAGCACAAAAACTAGTGACAAACGGTCACCAAAATTTGAGTTTTACTAGTTTTCAAAGAGAAAGTGCTTGAGCAACAAAAGCCAACCACAGAATGTAAAGAAAATTAACTTTTACAAATTTGACAATGAATTGTCCATGAAAGGAGATGCCATGTCGTCAGGAAGTGTTTTGGGAGAACAAATATTACAAGCATCATCATCTTCAACATCACTAAAATAATTTTCACCATCAAGTTCAATAAAAACATTCGACCGATCCCTAAAGAATTAATTTGCAGCTTCATATACAGGGATAAAGCTAATTTGAGTAAGGGGTCCAGCTCACTTAAAAAGAAGTTTTAATGTAATAAATAGCTAAAATGTGTAAACATTTTGGGGCCCAGATTGGATTTTAGGAGACATGGGCCAATCTAAATATCTGATATATGTTATAAGGAACAACACAAGCTCCTTTTACAGCACAAGCAAACACGACATGGACATCAATGCTTTATTGCAAACATCACAATGGGCATTTCAAGCAACCCAAAGAGATCGAAGATTCAGTGTCGTTCTACCCTATCTAGACAACATATAAATGTGCTCTGCACTGGTGTAAGATTTTGTTTGTTTGTATAAGGCTTGAGAAAACAAGTCTTTAAAGGATATGTCACATAATATTTTTTAATGTATTTTATGATTAAATTCAAAAACTGGTATATGACAGATATGCTGGATCACCAAGTAGAACTGCTCCTTTGTCATTATAGTAACTCAGTATCAAATCAGTGCTTAAATTGTAAGGAAACGTTCTTATCTGATAATCAAGTCTAAACTGTTCAATGTTCAGAATGAAAGTTATCCAAAATTTGTTGAAAACTTCAAATTTACTTATGGGACATAAAATTATGTATGAACGCAAAGCAAAATATACGTAAAGGATATAAGCCGAAAAACTGTCCAGTATGTAAAATATTGGACTTGTCGAGGCGCGAAGCGCCGAGGCCAGTCCAATATTTTACATACTGGACAGTTTGAGGCTTATATCTTACTTAAAATATTGCAAAAACAAACATAAAAAGGAAAAAGAACAAATCAAGTAAATCAGGGAAAAATTTATGAATAAATCAATCAGTATCACAAATTAAGAAATAAGAAAATAAAAATATAAAACTTGTATTCGTGTATGTAACCCCTAAATTAATTCGTGAACAGAGTTGAGGATAGTAGGTCACCCGCCGTTTACGTGACTATTAACACGGTTTTTGTGAAATATAATCAGTCCCCGTTAGTGATATTGTCATCACGCAAATGCACGAAGCGCGCCAAAAATATTTACTGTCAATGTGTTTGGATTTAATCGTGAAATCATTCTTTGGATTTGGAAACTTAATTCGCTAAAACAGGTATGTTCAATACTACATTTTTATATAATATATGCAACGATTTTATTTCATCTGCATTCAATTTACCCATGATTTATCTTACAAAAATATGTTGGTATTATGACCGAATTTAGTTATAATGTGTAAGACACGCAACTTTAACCCGATAAAAATGTTTTAAAGCTTGTAGATGTGTGTAGATCGTCCGGTCTCTATAATTGTTTATCAATGAAAAGTTGGTCAAACTGTGTAATCTGCGTATATAAGATTGAATGGTGTGAGAGAGAGAGTGTGTGTGTGTGTGTGCGCGCGTGTGTGTTCCGTGTTGAAAAATATCTAATGTTTATATTTTGCAGGTCAAAGCAATTCAATAAAAGGGCAACGAACGGATCCGTGTTGTTGTAATGAACCCTGCATCATTTGAGATATTTGCTTTCGCGTATCGGATTTTATGATTTGTCTGATTTTGATTGTAAATCATATTTAGTTTTGGTGTTAGTAAAATCAATATACTGATGTTTTGTTGTTTTTTTTTTTTCTTTCTTTCCGATTCCAGTGTACTTAAACTGGACTGGTGCCAACGATCCAATATATTGTGAAAACAGTCCAATAAGTTTGAAAATATTGGACTGTTGTCACAACATATTGGATTGTTGGCACTGGTCCAGTTCAAGTATGTTGGATATTAGACTCAAAAGAACAAAGGATGACGTCATAGCAATATTTTAACTTTGCTTATTATTAAAGGGATTATATAGACCACTAAATAACATACCACGAAACCATGATAAGATTAATATTTTCTTCAGAATAACATTTTCATTTGTAAATGTTCTTTTGAATACTTTCCCAACCAATAACCTACAACACTGTATAATACTACATCGGCCCATTATCCAAGTCAATGGTAAAGGTACCTGTACATATCCAATAGATGTTACATTCTTCTCCAAGTAGTCCCCATATTAGCAATTATGACGTCGTTGTGACAGTAACATACGGTAAACAGGTGTAACATTATGATATATAACGATCATATAAAAGTTAATTCATCAACTCACCTATTGTGTTGCCACTGTTAGCGTTCACATTATTGAGCGCGTCCAGACCACTGTAAGCCACTACACTACAATTTGATGGATTGGCTATTCCTGAGGTACAGGCGACAATAAACCATATACCTATATATATACCATCCCCTATAACAAACCACCATGGTAGAGTAAATCCAGCGAGCTGAAAAAATCCGGCGAAAAATGTGATAGCAAACGCCGCTTTTAAACTTCCTGACCACGACATGTCTAGTTGTGGACTATTGAAATACCAAAGTTTGTGATAATTCTTTTTACCTGTCTGACAACAGTTCACCTGCTCCTAAATAAACTTTTGAGATAATATTGTTATCATCAAAGTGTGATGAGAGATAGTTCTAATTTTACACTACGATATTCAGGTTATGACGCACATATTTACTTTTAACAGTCATTATTGAGCGTAAACGCCCTTTTAAAAACTTGTTTCTGTGTCAGGTATAATTACTTTAGTCCACCACGAAATTCCTTTCACAACTTGCTGTATCGCATCCGCAGAAAAAGGGCTTGGTTGAATTCCTGTTCCTAGTGGGTATCAACTTTATATAAATACGGTATAATGTCTGCCTTTATTGTTAGTAATTCCTCATATCCACACAATATATGTATATGATAAATATTTGAAAGGTGGGACTTAAATTCTTTTGGCTTAACTACACGCTCTAGTTAACATACTTATTTACCTGTGGATTCAAGATTAATTGTTTGATTTAGTCTGAAGTTAACTTTATTACACACCACGTGATTACCACGTGGTTAAAGTTTTTAAATTGTTTTAAGTGTTTTAAGTATTTTAATGAGGAAAATAGGTAAAGATGATAAGTATTATCATTATTTTACTATTTACACCGCATATAGATAGATATACGACGTACAGCGATGCAACAATCAATAAGTTGTTTGTACATTAGCCCTAACAGATGTGACCACATTTACATAGATATTGCCACAGACTGCATGGAACTTGATATCAAAGAAAATAATTAATATAATATTTTTAAATCTTGTTATATATCTCGATAAATAGCATTGCTTCTTTTTGTTCGATTCATTGACAATTGACACGAATGGAGACTGAGCACATGTGGCGAAAGCATTGCTGGTATTCCGTTTACCGGGCCTATCTAGTACTGGTCCTGTTAATGATTTGTATAATTCGATAACGTCGTTAAATGAGAACCTAAAGCTAATTAGGTTATAATTCCTAACAGTGAATTATTTTGTTATTTTACAACGCAATAAGTTAACTAACATGTCAGACTGACTTCATTATAACGTCATTAAGCTTCATTGAGAAATATTTACAATTACTGATTTCCTTTATACATAAACCTATTGACAAGAATGATGCTTACATTTCATTTTCAGTAAACTAGCATCACCTGTCAACTGCTCGTCAAATCGCGTACAACACTTCTTTGTTTTGTTCTTGTTTGGGGACTGTATATGTCTCACGTGTAGAAGGCAGATCTAACTTGGTGGACCTTTGCAGGAATGTGCGACGTCGAGAAGGCGAAGGTAAACGCTCTGAAGGAATAAATGACGCTTTTCTGTTCACTGGTAGAACCAGGGAAAGACTTCGACATTCCATATACATGTATCCTCCACTAAAATTTTAATTTTGACTGAAAAAGTCTAAAAATAATAGATTCAAGCTATTCGGAAAATTTCTGTGAAAAATAATTTTTCAAAAATTTTACATAGAATATAATGGGGTGGGGGTGGGGGGGGGGGGTTACAAAAGGAAATCTTACCAGATCAAGTGGATGGGCAACGAAAACTAGTATTGTGATACTAACATAATTTTCCTTTTCACAAATTCTTAGTAGAAATACCAAAGATTTATATTGTAAATATAAGACATGGCATTCAATTTGTTGTGGTTTACTAGGTATAAACAAGACTTTGCAAGTGGCAATTCCATCATAAATTGCGAATGGGAGTAGCCAATGCCAAATCTTGTTCATACCCGGTAAGCTGTCGAGTTTAAGCTAACGAGGAGCCAATATAAGCTGTAGAGTTAAAGCTAACGAGGAGACGAGATAAGCTGTCGACTTGAAGCTAACGAGGAGACGAGATAAGCTATCGAGTTAAAGCTAACGAGGTAAGCTGTCGAGTTAAAGCTAACGAGGAGACGAGATAAGCTGTAGAGTTAAAGCTAACGAGGTAAGCTGTCGAGTTAAAGCTAACGAGGAGACGAGATAAGCTGTAGAGTTAAAGCTAACGAGGAGACGAGATAAGCTGTAGAGTTAAAGCTAACGAGGAGACGAGATAAGCTGTCGAGTTAAAGCTAACGAGGAGACGAGATAAGCTGTAGAGTTAAAGCTAACGAGGAGACGAGATAAGCTGTCGAGTTAAAGCTAACGAGGAGCCAATATAAGCTGTAGAGTTAAAGCTAACGAGGAGACGAGATAAGCTGTAGAGTTAAAGCTAACGAGGTAAGCTGTCGAGTTAAAGCTAACGAGGAGACGAGATAAGCTGTAGAGTTAAAGCTAACGAGGTAAGCTGTCGAGTTAAAGCTAACGAGGAGACGAGATAAGCTGTAGAGTTAAAGCTAACGAGGAGACGAGATAAGCTGTAGAGTTAAAGCTAACGAGGAGACGAGATAAGCTGTCGAGTTAAAGCTAACGAGGAGACGAGATAAGCTGTCGAGTTTAAGCTAACGAGGAGACGAGATAAGCTGTAGAGTTAAAGCTAACGAGGTAAGCTGTAGAGTTAAAGCTAACGAGGAGACGAGATAAGCTGTCGAGTTAAAGCTAACGAGGTAAGCTGTCGAGTTAAAGCTAACGAGGAGACGAGATAAGCTGTAGAGTTAAAGCTAACGAGGAGACGAGATAAGCTGTAGAGTTAAAGCTAACGAGGAGACGAGATAAGCTGTCGAGTTAAAGCTAACGAGGAGACGAGATAAGCTGTCGAGTTTAAGCTAACGAGGAGACGAGATAAGCTGTAGAGTTAAAGCTAACGAGGTAAGCTGTCGAGTTAAAGCTAACGAGGAGACGAGATGAGCTGTAGAGTTAAAGCTAACGAGGAGACGAGATAAGCTGTCGAGTTAAAGCTAACGAGGAGACGAGATAAGCTGTAGAGTTAAAGCTAACGAGGAGACGAGATGAGCTGTCGAGTTTAAGCTAACGAGGAGACGAGATAAGCTGTCGAGTTTAAGCTAACGAGGAGACGAGATGAGCTGTCGAGTTTAAGCTAACGAGGAGACGAGATAAGCTGTAGAGTTAAAGCTAACGAGGAGACGAGATAAGCTGTAGAGTTAAAGCTAACGAGGAGACGAGATAAGCTGTAGAGTTAAAGCTAACGAGGAGACGAGATAAGCTGTAGAGTTAAAGCTAACGAGGAGACGAGATAAGCTGTCGAGTTAAAGCTAACGAGGAGACGAGATAAGCTGTCGAGTTTAAGCTAACGAGGAGACGAGATAAGCTGTAGAGTTAAAGCTAACGAGGTAAGCTGTCGAGTTAAAGCTAACGAGGAGACGAGATGAGCTGTAGAGTTAAAGCTAACGAGGAGACGAGATAAGCTGTCGAGTTAAAGCTAACGAGGAGACGAGATAAGCTGTAGAGTTAAAGCTAACGAGGAGACGAGATGAGCTGTCGAGTTTAAGCTAACGAGGAGACGAGATAAGCTGTCGAGTTTAAGCTAACGAGGAGACGAGATGAGCTGTAGAGTTAAAGCTAACGAGGAGACGAGATAAGCTGTAGAGTTAAAGCTAACGAGGAGACGAGATAAGCTGTCGAGTTAAAGCTAACGAGGAGACGAGATAAGCTGTAGAGTTAAAGCTAACGAGGAGACGAGATAAGCTGTAGAGTTAAAGCTAACGAGGAGACGAGATAAGCTGTCGAGTTAAAGCTAACGAGGAGACGAGATAAGCTGTCGAGTTTAAGCTAACGAGGAGACGAGATAAGCTGTAGAGTTAAAGCTAACGAGGTAAGCTGTCGAGTTAAAGCTAACGAGGAGACGAGATAAGCTGTAGAGTTAAAGCTAACGAGGAGACGAGATAAGCTGTAGAGTTAAAGCTAACGAGGAGACGAGATGAGCTGTCGAGTTTAAGCTAACAAATGCGGAATAATTTTAGTGTGATCAACCAGGGTTGACAGGGAAATCTAACATCGGTAAAATAGTTAGATTGCCTGGTCAAGGTTTGAAAAAACATTGTCAACCGGAGTGCCACAGTGGCTAAATTATATAGTAAAACAGTTATGGACTTTTTAGTGGTTGTATATGGTGTGATATTCACCAGAAAAATAAATATTGACCTCGGCTGTCGCCTCGATCAATATTTATTTTTCCGGTGAATATCACACCATATACAACCACTAAAAAGTCCATAATTGTATATTATATATATATATATATATATATATATAACTTAAACTTACCCACTTATTGGGTCTTGCATATATTACACTGCTATTGGGTCCAAGTAGAAGTGCTATAGTTAGACGATTGTAAATCTTATGGAATTATAGATAAGTGGCACAAGTAGCTATGTATACGTATATATACACGAAAAAATGTGGAAATTTCATAGTTATCAATGATGATTCTGAAACCTACTTGTTGGGTCAGACCCAATTATTTATTGGGTCTGACCCAATAATGCTATATATATAATATATTATTGGGTCATGGACCCAATAATGTTATCTATATAAATATAGTTGGGTCCTAACAGGTTTTGGTTTTGTCTTTTGTATACTATAAATCTTCTTGCGGCTGTTTCTTAGTAGCATCTGTCTACTGTTGGATTTTCTGATACTTGCAAATTTTCCATTTCTTATACACATATGCAGTTGGGTCAGACCCAATAATGCTATATATCTTATAAATTATTGGGCCATGGACCCAATTATGCAATCTATAAAATATAAATTGGGATCCCAACTGCCTCGGTAGCTCAGTATACTTTTTTATTCAGATAATTCTACCCCATCCCAACGTTGTCATACACGGCATCATTTAATATGTAACCCCAGGCCGGTTGCCAAACGCTGAACTGCGTGTATCTTATGGTCCATGTATTATGCTGTGCATTCCCCTCTCGGGACGTGTCGCTGGTGTTTTCCTTCTGATCCCGGGAATACACAGCAGGGCGGAGCGGGATTGCGGGTGTTACATCAAAGCGGATAACATACACGATCCTGGTACTATCATGTTTGATACAGATTACAGCTCATAATATTAATTTCTTTTGTCAATATTTTAAGTTAGTCCATATTATGGTCGCAAATTAGGAATCACATTGAATTCATAGTTAAGTTCATAATTCCAAAACACAAGTCCTTCTCGTTTTATGGCTTTATATTCCAAACTCAGATCAAGAAGTCAGTCGTTTCCATAGCAGCATTTCAGTTTTAAAGTCTTTTTATCCAGTCTGTCAGCTGATACTGTCACCCTCTGTCATCAGTCATGGCCTTTTCTCCATTAACATAGTTTTTCTTCAACCATCTCTTATCGTCAGTTTTCTCGTTGCCTTCCTTCGACAGCCGATGTTCTCACAAACCAGTCATGTAAATAAAAAAAACCACATTATAATTTACAATATTTACAATACACGTTGGGCAAACAATTGGGGGCAAATGCCTCACATCAGCAACTCAATCCTTTATGTACCTGAAACTAAATAATGTATATACAACAATTGGATGCGAATGCATCACTACTTTGACCGCTATGATTACTTTCCCCTAAAGATAAATGTTAACAACCTGAAATTAAATTAAATTGATTACAAACAATATCACAAGTAACAACTTTTATGTTAAAAAAATCCCTTGCTTTCTAGCTATTTGAATACCCTTCGTCAAAACATATAGTGATATTTTTATTTTTTGATTAATTTTCAACCATTCATTCTAATGTTGATTTTCCCATTCTTATTACCACTATGTGAAGCAAATCTTTGATGAACATCATCAAATGTTGGCAATTTAACTTATATTCTAAAGTATGACAACCAACTTTCTTGAAGAATTTTGACAAATTTAGATATGAGAGAATTAGGTTCACTAAATCACTTGTAATAATTTTTACAATTAGACCTTTTCTTGCCCATAAGTTTATCAGCTTCAAAATCATTAACATTTTCATCAATTTCAGAATCTACCACATCATTATTATCAACATTTTGACTGTTCTCCTTATTATTCTGATCATTATTAGCAGGTTGTACATCGTCACTGTCATCGTTTACAGTAACATCATTGTCAGTCGGGGATTCTCTGTGGTCTCTTGGGCCAATGTAAAGTTTTAATCTATTATTGTGAATACGAGATTTCACCATTTTGTGATCTGAACACCGTCTTAGTTTACAATAAAACACGAATATAACGAACACGCTTAAAACGAATACATGGATAGAACGAAGTCAATAATTTGGCTTCTCTATATAAGTCTATATATAACAATATAACAAAGTTGCTATATAACAAAGTTAAAAGTAGAGTCCCTAGGGCTTCATTATAAACTTGTTTTACTGTAAACTAAGACGGTGTTCATGTATGATTATCTCTAACGTCTACAATGTAAAAGGGACCATCCCATTTACATGTAACTTGGGAGATAATCCTTTAGGTACTTTCATTGCTTTTAACATTACCATATCACCAGCTTCAAATTCAGGCGCCTTGGCCTTTGCGTCTTCACTTGTGATTGGTCTTTTGATTCTTTTACAATCGACTTAACAATTTTCAGTCTATCAATCAACTCCTCCAAATGTTCCTTAGCAGTTTTACCCATTTGTGGTTTTGGCTGAACATTTATGTCAAAGGGTAAATTCATTTCTTTACCAAATAACAATTAAAACGGAGAAAACCCTGTTGACTCAGTATTTGGAGACATACGCATTGCCATCATTACACTTGGTAAAAGCTTTGGCCAATTTAACTGGTCACTGCCACAATATGTCCGTAACGTCTGAGCTATCGTGCGATTCATCCTTTCACAAGTAGAATTGGACTGTGGGTGATAAGAACTAGTGTGGTGTCGACTTACATAAAACAGTTCACACAGTGCTTGTACTAACTTTGACATAAATGTCTGGCCACGATCACTTACCAATTGGCGCACCATAGCGACTAAATATCTCGTTATATAGAACTTCTGCTACTTCAGTCGCTTCTTGCGTTTTAAGGGAAAACTTTCAGGCCATCTAGAAAAACTATCTACAACTAGCAAGATGTGCTGGTACCCTTCTTTTGATTTAGGCAAACATTTGAGTATGTCCATGTGCCAACATGAGAAAGTGCCCTCTGTGGGTAAGGGCATTAATGAATCTGGCCGATGATGAGTCGGTTGTTTAGCTCTCTGGCACTTATCACAACTTGTTACATAATCATATACTTGCTGAGTCATACCGTTCCAATAATACTTTAGATTTAGAGCACTGAAAGTTTTCTTAACACCTGTGTGTCCACCACCTGCTTTACAGTACTAGTCGTGGTAAGCACGTAATGCGTCTTGTCTAATGTCTTGGAGAGAACCAACTGTTCTATCATACTTTCTGCCTTATGTACACCCTTAGTACGTGATCGATATAAGTGTATAAGCTCGACCATAGCACCTAACCTATAGTGGTCTCTTTCATAGCATAAATTTCGACCTCTTTTCGGGTCGTCCGGAAGTTCATTTATCTTAAGATAATTTATCAAGTTTTTTAGCTCTGGACATTGTCCCTGAAGCTAACAAATACTGGGCACATCATTTAATTCTACGGTGTCATTGTCAATAACCGCGACTAACGGTTTGCCTTGTATATATTCAAACAAACAACTGTTACAGTCACGTCTGACCTACTGTCAATACTATTTACATGTGTCACTCATTTTTGTTCGTTATTGTCTACATTATCATAAGGTATTCTAGATATAGCATCAGCATTTTGATTCTTTTTACCTTCTTTGTAAATAACATCAAAACTATAATTTTGCAATTCTAAAGCCCACCTTTCTAACCTTGAATTTGTATCTTTAGATTTATATAACCAAACTAACGCTTGATGGTCAGTGTAAACCTGAAACTTAGCATGTGAGAGATAAACTTTGTTTTTCATAATACCTTCAATACAGCCAAACATTCTTTTTCAGTTATTGTCCAATTTTTCTCTTTATTTCTAAGTGTACGCCCACCATATAAAATATATTGTTCCTTATTTTCAACATCTAACTGGCCTAAAATGTACCCTATAGCTGAACCTAAGTCGTCAGTTGTAAGAATAAATGGTTTGTTCAAATCTGGATAAGACAAAATAGGTGTGGACGTAAGTGCAGTGCAGTTTTCAAAGCTTCAAAAGATTTCTGACATTTATCATCCCAAACAAAAGGTTTATCTTTTTGAAGAGCATTTAAAGGAATGATTATCTTTGCATAATCTTTAGAGAACCTCCTATAATAATTACATAATCCTAATATTTGTCTTACCTCATGCTGATTTCGTGGTACTGGATAATTTCTGACAAGTTCAATTTTTGAATTATCTACCTTGACTCCATCTTTTGATATTATGTGACCTAAATATTTCACTTCTGTGACACCAAAATGACACTTTTCTGGTTTTAGCGTTAGATTTGCTTTCCTTAACCTAGTAAAATCTTCTTCTAAATGCTCAAGATGTTCATTAAAATCCTTGCTCAAGATCAGTAAATCATCTATGTAACATAACACATTTTCCAGTTCAAACCTCTCATCACTTGTGAAAAAGAAATACTGCTATTTATAATCCATAGGGCATACGGTTCTATTCGTAAATTCCTGAATGCGTTATGAACGCTGCTTTGGCCTTACTATTTTCATGGAGAGAGATTTGCCAAAAAGATTGAGATCAACCAATTGTGGAAAAAAATTGAGGTTTCCTCCCTCCAATTGTGTCAAAAACATCATTTAAATTTGGCAATGGGAATGACATTGGTTTTATGTTCTGGTTTAAAAGACGAAAGTCACAAAGGAACCGGAAACTACCATCTGATTTTTTTACCATTACAACTGGACTATGCAAAATAGAGTTAGAAGGACTGATAATATTGTTTTTGAGCATTTCTTCTATCTGTTTTTCTATTTCCTGTCTTGCCTTTGGTGCTGCCCTGTGCGGTGGCAAACTAACTGGAGAGTTCTCAACTGTATTAATTTCATGCTTATATACATCTGTCAGACCTATTTCAAATAAATATGTAGAGAAAACCTGTCTGTTTTCCTTGGGAACTTCAATAATTTGTCCTTTTCATTCTTTGAAAGACATGACTTTGGCAAGTCAAAATTTAAGCTATTTTGCCTCTTACCTGATTTACTTTCAATATTGTTGACCAGTTTTTTATAGAACCCGGCTCGATCTCTGATATAGATGCCACAGATCTATTTCTTGGCAATATATCTTCTCATTATATAGATTCACTATCTGCACCATTGCAGTCTTACCTTTAGTGTTCACTAAACAGTTCTAAAGCTTTCAAATAATCATTTGGTTTCAAAATAACATTCTTACCTCTGAATTTCTCTGGTATCTTAACAGGAACTAAAGTCATCTTATTTCCCTATATAGCTGTCTTATAGTTTGTTCTTACCTTATTTTGAATTGAATTAATTAGTGCTACTTGTTCTGATCCGTCATTGAGATATAACGTTCTAGTTGGGTAATCTATATTAGCAAGATTTTCACTTAGAAAATCATGACCCAAAATCACTGGATATTCAATATTATTCACTACTAAAAATGTCTGTGAAATTGTCAGTTTTTCAAAAACCTTCACCACATATCTGTAAACCTACTCCATCTACCCCATAAATCCTAGTTGCTGATAGAGTGATCTTAGAACGTTCATCGTTTAGCTTATTGTACAAGGACATTGACAAACAACTAACTGCCGCTCCTGTATAATTTACTTGTAATCTCGATTCCTCGTTGTACGTTTCGAATTGTTCCTGCTATCAGTTTGATTTGCTACACGACTAGTATTCTCAGTCCTATTCCGAGTATTATTGCCTATATGTGCATTGTATTTTTGTGCCTAATCTGACTTTTAACTTCAAAACATGCCCTAGCTACATGGCCAACTTTTCTACATTTATAACATTCTTTCAGTCTAGCTCTACAATGAGCTTGTCTAGTACAACTAGATCTACCACAAAATCTACAAATTTATTTCGTTTTCTACTTACTTGAGAATGTATTTCATTGGCTAATTGTCTAGAGTCATTTTTAATACTTTAAAACTTACTTACTAGTTTTGACATCTCTCTCTGTGTACATGTTCTATATCCTTACCATCTATTGAATTTACATTTAGCTCTGACAACTTAACACATTTCTCTGCTATGACAGCAGCGTGTTCAAGTTCTTCTAAAGGTTTAGGGTTCTGTTTTATAATTGTAATTTCCAACTCTGGCTTTAAACCCTTCTTTGCCAATTTAAATTCCAAATGTTCCGGTATCTCAAAATCTAATATGCTTTTAATTTTAACCTATCAAAGTTCTCCAAAACTTTTCATTAAAAAAATTAATTTCGATATCTTCAAGATCTAAATCAATTCCAAATCTTTTACAAAGTGCTTCTACAAGAAGTTTATAGTTATTTTAAGCACCATTCTTTCACTCATCAAACCAGACTTTAGCGGATCCTTTTAAATAAAATGGGACATACAAATGCGCTTTGTCCTCAGTAATTTTATTTATTTCAATCCAATTCCTAAAATATTTCACCCAGTTTAAAGGATTGCCTGAACCATTAAATATAGGAGGCGTAACAATAGAAGTAAAAACTTGTACGTTACCTTCCGATTCAGACATCTTGGATGTGACTTTACATCGATGGACCTGGTATCTTCATTTCTTTAGCTCTGTAGTTTTCGTCCTGGTACCGTTACTTCCACTCTTCATCCACCAAACATATTATGCTGTGCATTCCTTTCTCGGGACGTGTCGCCGGTTTTTCCTTCTTATCTCGATAATACACAGCACGGTGGAGCAGGATTGCGGGTGTTACATCCTCGCTCTGACTCGGGTTCGAATCTCATCTATCAGGGAATTTAGCTCATGTTTCTCGAGCACTCGCTTGGCATGTCTAAGATCTTAAAACAAACAAATCCAGATCCATTTTATTATATTTATTCCATCTCGCATAGTAATGTGAGGATGGACAATCTGGCCAAACTATTTAACGGACCTGGACTGCCCTGTAGTCAAATTTTAGTGCGTACTCTATTTATTTTAAATTTGCCGCCCAACGTTTCAACTAGGACAATTTTATTTATCAAGACAAAAGATGCTAACGATTTATTCTTTAACTTTTCCAAATTTCAACATTAAAGATTATTTATTATTTATTAATTATTATTAAGACGATAGATTTCTATCTTTTTACCTCTGGGTTTATCGAATTATAAGGATAATTTACACGTCAGAACGACTGTTAAATCGAACACAACTTTTACAACCAAGGGGTCAATTTGACAAGTGATATATTCTAATTGCTAAAAATAATATTACACCCTATACCTTATTTCCGAGTTCAAAGAAATTAATTAACACTATAGATTTTTATCAATTATATAACTTAAAGACAACTTTCTTAATATCTTAATTTTTCATAAAACTATGGCTAATTAGAATCTAAATTTAAACATTCAAATTAAGGTTTTTCTTTTAATATCTAATATTTAACCAATATTTAACTTTAACAAATTACACCTAATTTTACACCATTACACATGGTCCAGCCTGTTGTTGGGGAATTGTTATTTCAATTTCATTCTTTCTGCATTTTGTTCAATATAAGCCCGGTAAATAAAGTCAGAATTGGTTCAACATATACCCATTCAAAATTTTTGTAGAAAGGTTTGGAAAACTGTAGAA
This sequence comes from Anadara kagoshimensis, assembly GCA_021292105.1. NCBI lineage: Eukaryota > Metazoa > Mollusca > Bivalvia > Arcoida > Arcidae > Anadara > Anadara kagoshimensis. The sequence goes on from CM037861.1 coordinate 60,301,945, forward strand.
ATCACTAGAACAATTCACAAGCCAGGCCTATGCATGCCAAAACGCTTATCATCTCCGGTTTTTTTTTTTTTGAGATGTTCATATGTTCATCTACTCAGTCACTGTGAAATCTTAAATGTACACATATAGTTTCACACTGCAAGTAACTAGATTCCCTTAGCGATACAGCAAATTCTGACTTCGCTGGGAAAAAGCAATACAATTCATATACAGCACATGGACGCATTAGACCACTTTTCCACCATTATACTTTTTGTGATTATGTTTCGTTATCGTACTCAAAAATGCATTGCATGTCGTTTTCCATTATAATTCAAATAAAATATTGTCTTCAAACCATCTCAAAAACATGTCGATGGAATACCATATTTTTGTCGCCTCATTTCATTTGGCATTATTGTAATATTAACATGAATTTATTTAACCGGTAACGTGAAATATAATTTTTGTTTTTGTGTAACGTGCTATCAACAATTCATTCATCTAACTGTAGTACAGCCACTGAAACAAACTGCCATACAACAATCCATACACATTGTACCACAACCACCCAAACACACTGTAGTAAACCACAAACACACTGTAGTACAACCACTCAAACACACTGTCATACAACCACTCAAAGACACTGTCATACAACAACTAAACACGCTGTCGTGTCATACAGCCACTCAAACACGCTGTCAAACAACCACTCAAACACACTGTCATACAACAACTAAACACGCTGTCGTGTCATACAACCACTCAACACACTGTCATACAACAACTAAACACGCTGTCGTGTCATACAGCCACTCAAACACGCTGTCAAACAACCACTCAAACACACTGTCATACAACAACTAAACACGCTGTCGTGTCATACAACCACTCAAACACACTGTCATACAACTAAACACGCTGTCGTGTCATACAGCCACTCAAACACGCTGTCAAACAACCACTCAAACACACTGTCATACAACAACTAAACACGCTGTCGTGTCATACAGCCACTCAAACACACTGTCAAACAACTCAAAACACTGTCATACAACTAAACACGCTGTCGTGTCATACAGCCACTCAAACACGCTGTCAAACAACCACTCAAACACACTGTCATACAACAACTAAACACGCTGTCGTGTCATACAACCACTCAAACACACTGTCATACAACAACTAAACACGCTGTCGTGTCATACAACCACTCGAACACACTGTCATACAACTAAACACGCTGTCGTGTCGTACGACCACTCAAACACACTGTCATACAACAACTAAACACGCTGTCGTGTCGTACAACCACTCAAACACATTGTCAAACAACCACTCAAACACACTGTCATACAACCACTCAAACACATTGTCATACAACCACTCAAACACGCTGCCATACAACCACTCAAAGACACTGTCATACAACCACTCGAACACACTGTCATACAACTAAACACGCTGTCGTGTCGTACGACCACTCAAACACACTGTCATACAACAACTAAACACGCTGTCGTGTCATACAGCCACTCAAACACACTGTCAAACAACCACTCAAACACACTGTCATACAACCACTCAAGCATGCTGTCATACAACCACTCAAAGACACTGTCATACATCACCAAACACATGTCATACAACTACTCAAACACTGTTACAACACTAAACACGCTGTCATACAACCACTCAAGCATGCTGTCATACAACCACTCAAAGACACTGTCATACAACCACTCAAACACACTGTCAAACAACCACTCAAACACTGTCATACACACTCACACCTGTCATACAACCACTCAAACATGCTGTCATACAACCACTCAAAGACACTGTCATACAACCACCCAAACACACTGTAGTCCAACCATCCAAACACTATTTCAACCACCCAAACTAGTTCAATCACTCAAACACACTGTATTACAACCACTCAAACACACTAGATACCACCCAAACACACTGTTGTTTAACCACCCAAACACTGTAGTACAATGTACTAGTGTAGTGAAGCATATGTATTGAGTAAACTCAAAAATGCTATATATATATTATTGGGTCATGGCCCCAATAGTGCTATCTATAAAATACACACACACACACTGTCATACAACCACTAAAACACGTTGCCAACCACCCACACACGCTGTCATACAACCACCCAAACCACTGTAGTACAACCACGCAAACACACTGTAGTACAACCACCCAAACACACTAGTTCAGCCACTCAAATACATTGCAGTATAACCACCCAAACACACTAGTTCAACCATTCAAACACACTAGATACCACCTAAACACACTGTTGTTCAACCACCCAAACACTGTAGTACAATGTACTAGTGTAGTGAAGCATATGTATCGAGTAAACTCAAAAATGCTATATATATTATTGGGTCATTGCCCCAATAGTGCTATCTATAAAATATACTGTTGGATTCCCCACCAATAATTCTGTTTATTGCGACTATTTGAAGGGAATGTGTCCCTTTGACTATGGTTTGTGTTTTTAATGTTCATTTTCATTATACTCAATGTAAAACCGCAGTGGTAGAGTCATCCTCGAGTACAAAAGGTTATGGATTGAGCCCAGTCTGGATCATACACAAGAAAGACTTTTAAGATTCGAGATAAGGCTCCCTTGTCTGGTTCTTGGCATTAGCAGGACAAGAGTAACAACTGGTTCACCCTGTGTCAGAATGACAAGGGGTGTGGTATGATTTTCTGTTGTGTACCAACCCAAGTGAGTAGCACCTTAAAGTGACCCGCGGATGCACAGCTACACATCATTGACCACGTGTGTTAAGTTTCGTTGCATTAAGTCTTATAGTATTGGAGGTGTTAGCAGGACTAGATGAATGGACGGAAAGGACGATTCCTATATTGCTAAAACTTGAGGAATTCACTTTCATAATGTTTAATCTGTGCATGAAGCCAACTCAGTTGTGGACTTTTGATGATCACTGCCTGTTAATTTTGATGCGTGGGTTCAAATGAAAGTTAACACGATCCACATATTTTTCTGTTTAAAAAAAACCTGCCAATTACTTGCCACTTTATTGGGAATAGGGACATCACTTAAATTTCACATTAAAGACAAGAGTTTACAGAACAAAACACCTAGAATATTCAATCATAATAAAGTTGCGACTCCTCAATGTGTCTTGGTAGCGTAACCATTGCAGTAGCTCAGTTGGTAGAGTGCTCACTCCGTAAGTGGGAGGTCGTGGGTTCGAACCCGGCCGGGTCTGACCCACGACTTGAGAGTGGGTAGTGACTGCTCTTTCGCCAAGCACTCAGCATTACGAAACGAAAGTCAGTTCTTTCAGATGGGAACTTAAAATAAACGAGGTTCCGTGTCACGGTAGGCGTGGCATGATAAAGAACCCTGCTGTATAATGCCATTAGGGCAACGCACAGGCAAAATTTCTGCACCTTCGCCTATAGCTGGCAATGTCTCAATGTAAGTGAAATATTCTTGACTGGGACGTTAAACACCATTACTCCATTCACTCTTGGTAGCGTAATGGTTGGAGTGTCCAATTCAAGAACGGGAGGTTTTGAGTTCGATTACTAGCCACGTCATTTTTAAGATGTTAAAATCGAAAGTTATTGCTTACTGAAGGGTCATCCGCCTTTAATTTAGAGGTAATAACAACTGGCCCCAGTTTCACAATCATTCCTAAGCTAAGATTTTCCTTAACTTAAATTAAGCAAATTTTTGTAATCTCTTTTGGAACTACCAGTGAATATTTTTGTCAAAACTAAATTGCAAATCTTTTAATCTAGAAGTGATCTTAAAAATGACACCTTAATTTCCTCAATATCTTGAAATTTAACAAAATTATAAAGATTTGAAATTTTGAATGATTTAAGTTAAGGGAAATCTTAGCTAAGGAATGATTGTGAAACCGGGGTCTGATCTTTTAGATCAGACCTTAAAAACTAAGGTTCTGTGTCACTAAAGGTGCGGCAGATGAAGATCCCTCTTTGCATAAGCTATAAATGCGAAGCACTAGTACAAATTTTTGTCACTTCACCTATAACTGGTGACATCTCGATATAATTGCAATGATCTTGTTTGGGACAAAAAGGACTCCTCCAGTGTTGCAATTCAAGAGCAATACATGGAGATTGAGAAAGTGATGTTCTGCTATATTTATCAGTTTCAAAATAGAAACATTTGTACATAATATATATATATATATTATTATTACAGCATTGAATACATGTAAATAAAAATTGTAAGCTACACACAAGAATTCTGCAGAATGATTTGTTTCACCTTGAGGCACATGTAAAAGAGGTGTGGTGGGGAGTTAGAAACAAAAAAGAAACTGGGGTGGGGAGGAAACCACCTAAGGTACTTTTTGTCAGGTTTGGTCCATGCAGCTCCTATACCTTTGGAAAATCAAGAGTTAAATGCAAAACTTTACTTTTTCATTTAAATTTAAAATCCTCGAAACAGTAACTCTAATGTCTTCTTTTTCTTAAAAGGCAAGACAATACTTGTTGTTATGGACTGATTGTTAGGAACTGAAAATATGAAAACAATTCATTTAGATTTTGCCATTGCCACCAACAAAAAAACATAATAATTGTATGTTTAAGGTCCTTTATTTCATCAACAAGAAAATAATATTGCCATGCATAATTTGTGTTCAAACCAAACAGTAGATCCTTTTTATAGAGGACAATTTTCTCAAGTTGAGTAAATCAAATGTAAAATAATACACATATAAAAACTGATGTTAACAGACTTTGAATCCTCAATGACCTTTGACCTCATGACCTTGAAACTTAACTCAAGTATTCTTTATGATTTCCTGCACATTCACCTGCAAATCTAGATCAATAAACTTCATTTTATAAAGTTTACCCCAACAACTTAACATTGGGAACTAATGCAGACACGGAGGGGTAGAACAGAAGAAGCCCTTCTGCACTTCCTACATGTGGGCTAAATTAAACTTATCACCCTTTGAACTCCCATGCATTGTAATGTGGTCTAAGTATTCTTCATTAAGTTTCTACAACTTTCACATGCATATATCTTATGTCTATCCATTTTAAGAATGTGTCACATTTGAGAAAATTAACATTTTAAGTCTTTGAGTTTGGCCCTAGTATTTTTTACATATTATTTCCATGTATACATGTCATTATCTGTTTAAATAATCAAGTTACAAAAATTTTAAGCCAGTTCAAGAATTTTTCAAAATTTAACGCAAAAATGTGTAACCTATTTCTCAAACAAATTTTATGAAATGAACAATTTATAGTCTTAAGACCCCAGAGAACCCAAATATCACATCAGATTTTTTCTCTCATCATGGCTTTTGGAGAAAAAGATTTTTAAAGATTTTTGCACCCCTAGGTCACTGTGACCTAGTTTTTGTTACAATAGCAACACCACAAACAAATCTGAAATGCACCGGCCCAAATATACCAAGTTTCATTGAAATCTGTTCAGTAGTTTTAGCGTAGAAGTGGAAAATGTAAAAGTTCACAACAACAACAAGACAAATTTTGATCAGAAAAGATCATGTGAGCCTTCCGCTCAGGTGAGCTAAAATCTATGTTGATTTCCCAAGCTTTATGTTGTTCAGCTTTGCTCGTATCTGTGCCAGAGTTCGCAATTGAAGAGAAGGACAGGTCTTTTGCACTTCTATAAGATCAGCACGGTGGATGCTTATATTTTTTGTATTGTCCAAATACATCTTGAATTTTTTACGCAATACATTGGTTTCTTCTGGTGTCCATCGTTTTCTTTTTGGCTGTCCTAAAAGTATATTAGAAATTAGAGTTAGAATTACAGTGATGTTTCCTTTTTTACAAGATATGGTAAGTGTATGTACATAATTATATTAGATTATAGAATCTACCACAAACTGTGGTCAAGATAGGGAAAAAATTTTGACTGATTCTATTTCTTGCACCACAAAGTACAATTTTAAACTCAAAATCAATTTGGACCAAACATATACATCTGATTTTATCGAGAAAAAAAACCTCTCCAATGAAAATTGCAATTATGACAAAGGGGATGTAAAGTTTATATATATGTCTTAGCAAAGACCCAAGATTGTTATACTGTATAAAATTGACCTAATATCACATCTGTAAACGGGAATTCTACACAGTTCTACAGCTTGGAAGGTGCAGATATGAACAATGACCTTTGTGTAGCCAACCTGCCTCCAGCTTTCAACTGCCTGCTAAATAGCATGCTAACTAAAGGAACTACTGGTTACCTTCTCCCTGAAGGAAGACATGGGAAAATACATTGTCAGCTTAGTATGGACCAAAAAGGCCAGGGGGACCAGGATTAATCCGAACAATCCAGCTGGAAACTGCTGTTAAAACGAAAAAATAAGTCACCATCAACTCTCTGGCAGAATAAATCCTGCTGGAGAAAAAGGAAAGAACAGCAGGAACTAGCACAGACCACCCAGCCAGCTCCAGTGGTGATTGAAAAAGTCAAAGATCAAGGCAAAGACACAGACAGTAAGAAAGAAGAAAAAGGTTCCAGCACCTGTTTGGAAATTAAACCTACCAGCACCATTACCATCTCCAACCATGCAACCAAAGCATACCATTGCAAACCAGTGGTCGCAATACCTACATCAGGTGATAAGCGATGCACAAAAAGAAACAGCTCAACATCAAATAACGTAAGTAGAAGCGCGAAGACAGCCGCACATCACTGCTCCAGCAACAGACTGATGAAATCAACAAAAGCAAAGATGTACAAGCAGCAGCACCACCTCAACTACCAACCATAGCACCCAGCTCCAGCTCCATCATCCAGAAGGAAACACAAAAAAGCAAAGGTCTGCACAATGACTAGATAGTCCATGTAAATAATATACTACATAGACAATAAACTACACCAAGGGCCATTTAAAGGAAAAATCACCCTAAAAACATCATGTGAATGATGTCATTAAACATCCACAGAATATGCTATCAGCATTTAGTTTAACATAATCTTTTGTCACCATATACCAGTATAACTACCTTCATTTGTGTCACCTGAGCATCCCTGTTGTTCTATCATTTCCTCTACATCCTCTTTGTCAACCTCTACATCCATCTCTTCATCAACTTCTACATCTCCCTCTTCGTAAACTACTGGTAATTCTTTCAAAATAATAGAAAAGTGAACATCAGTATTCAGAACATGTCTACCTAAACCATTATAGACCTATTGCAAGAAAATGAAACATTGATCATCACAAATATGCAATGTCTCTTATTTGGGAAATAATAAAGACTACCAGATATGTTAGTGACATAAAAAATTAAGTAATGATCCAACATTAAAGTTGATTACTACAAGATGGCACTAGGAGAGATCAAGAAGCTACATAGCAAATCAAATATCAGTCTTGTATTAATAATAAGCACACCATGGCTGAATAAAGGGCTGTTGTGGTCGAGGGGTTAAGACGTTAGTCTTCAAACCCAAGGTCTCTCACCACTGTGAGTTGGAATTTTTACTGACTGGCTTGTTGTCAGTTTAATGTGACCGTTGTTGTCAGTATAATGTGACCGAGTGGGGTGTTGTGTATATCTTGGCAATGCTTTTGTGAACTAACACCAAAATAGTTGTCATCAGTGCACACTAATACAAAGCACAAACTCATTACCACAAGAAAATATGAAGACTAATCCTGAGATAAGTAAAAACTTGATTTCGTCACAAAAGGCTGAAAGATTACTGATGACATAAAACAACAGGCAACCAACCAACCGACCATGGCAGAATAACACAATACAATACATTGGGCACATTAATAGACATGCCAGTTTTATTAGATAAAAGTCTGAGTGCAACCACTGTGGCAAAGCATAACTTGCAAATTGGTTTCCAATACAAACAGGAAAAATAAAATCAAATTTTTATCCATACTTAGCAAAATTCAAACTCACATTTAGACAGTGATAAGAATTAGACCATGTGTCCAAAGTAACCAACATGCTGATTTAATGTCACTACATGGTTTTTAATGTACTTATGTAAATGAATATATCTCTATCAAAAGAAAGAAAACAAACTAATTTATTCTTTAAATACTTGTGTGAAATATATATGTGAATATGAATGTCAAAATGTTGTTTTAAATTAGACAACATTGAAAATTTGATCTATCAGAAGCATCTGGTGGGGTTATATTGACAAGAAAAATCCATATCAGTGAGTCTTGGTGTTTTTATATTCATGTTTTGGTATTTTAAATGGATTTTTTATTGGTGTTTTACATCTCTTCAAGATTATTTCACTCATGAATATAGGGGCAGTATATTTTTTGGAGGGGGGTGTAGAGAAAACCAGTGTCCAGAGTAAACCAACAACCTAGGATAAATTAAATCTTCCCACATGAAATAATTTGTCTTCGCTGTGGCTCGAACTTGTACTTCAGGTGTGAGGCTTTGTGATCCATACTAACTATACAGACTTGCTACCTTCCAGAAGTACATGTAACTGGTAAATTTCCTACACAAGTCTGAAAAATAACCACCTATAAGATTCTATAGATAAATGCCATACAACCCAGAATTTACTTTTTATCTCCACACTTAACTTACACTGAATAACTATTTCATAACTGAAAAACAACTTTTTAAGATTTTTCAGCCTATGTGACCTTGACCTTTGACACACTGACCCCAAAAGTAATCCTAACCAAAATCTGTTACTATGTATTCACATACAAAGTTATTTTGAAAAAAATTTGTTAGTTATCATCCAGAAACCAATTTGATGTTGCCCTCCCACCCGCCTGCACACCTGCCAACATTCGTTAATCTAAGAACCAGGTTTCTACGAAAACCTGGCTAAAAATTTACCTAGTTACTAGGCTTGAAGTAATTGTTCTTTAAAAGGCAAATGTGGAAGAAAAATTCTTAACTCTGATTGGAAGAATTATGAACAGACCAACACAGTTACCTCCTGCCACAATGAGAAAATATACAATGTATGTAAAGTATTATAGAGTAAATACCATCTAAGGTGATGTCCTCTAATTTTTTCCCTTTCCATTTATTAACTTGCCCACTTTCAACAGCAAGAAGTAAATGAGAGACCTGTAATTCAGATGTAAATTGAATTAATGAATTGAATGATGCCAACTCACCATAGAACAAATAATAACAAAAGGAAAGCAATAACACAAGATTTGACTGACATATTTATCATACGATTCTTTGGAAATTTTCGTTAGATGCTAGGAAATAACATAAATATTTCCGCATGTATGCAAAAATACTTTTTGCATCTACTTCAGATTAAGTGCAAATTTGATAAATTTTATTGTTCCCATGCAGAGATTTACATATACAGGTGTGGAAATATACTTGTAAAAATCCAGATGCAAATCACTTATCATTGATCGTTAACTTCAAAAGACCATCAGTTGATCTTTGACCAAAGAGCCTCATTGGCAAATGTCAGCATCCTTACATCACAACAGACAATCGGAATAAATTCAGCCAGTTTCAATGGTTAAAAGAAAATAAGTAAGCATTAGCAAAGAAGTGGTATAGTATTATATTGCATACCCACACAAGCAAAGCTTTCGAGAAAACTACCGATGACACAACTTTGGTCTCAACCAAGCCCAAATATACATTTTTAAAACTTTTCAATGATAAAACTATTGGAATATGGATAATGTTCTTAATAGAAATTAACTGTGGTCAATATACATTTACCTTTGTAAGTTCTACTGTTGAATGGCTCAACCTATAATTTTCCTTGTGGGTTTTCACATCATGACCAAGATGGTTGGCCAGCATCTCAAATTCATTTGTTGTCATATCCAAAATCTAAAAACAAGCAATACTTGTTATTTTTGTGCTGCCAAAATTATTCAAATTTTTAAACGCTTTACATGTTTGTACTACACTTTGGACACTGGCATGCCAACTTGATGTGAGAAATCAATCCTTGCAATCTTTTCCTATAACCACAGCGTAATTTAGTCTGCAACACTCTAAAACTCTTCCAAAATACCTGTATCTTAGTTGTTCAATTATGATGCCTTTTCTACAAAGGCAAATGCTGACAAAATTCTGGATATGTCAGCAAAAGGGAAGGGGTATATAAAGTGTTTTTCCAAAATACCATATTGGCATTTGTTCATGTTTGTTGTAAAATGCCAAATAACTATACAAAGTTTTGTTTTAGGCATAACTTTCATAAAATAGTAAATTATAGAATATAATCCAAAATGCAAGATAATTAACTTGATACGAAAAATTTTCAAATCAATATTACATAACATGAATTTAAGATCCTCTATAAATAATGGTCATTGCTAATGTAAACAAACTTATATTGTTCAATTATGATACATATGATGAGGAATTGAAGGTATTATATGAGACATTCCAATTATAGTTGTTTTTTAATCAATGAAATCCAAGTCCAAACAAAACATTGAATTACTCTGAAAATAGTCACACAGTACCTCAGAAAATAAATGATTTCACAGTAAACAAAACATACCTGGGAAACAGTTGCAATATATTTCCTCAGAGAAGTAGAGGTGATTCTCTCCGGATGCTGCAAACCAGGGCACTTAGAAACAATTTCTGCCATTTCAGTGTTGCCACTAAATGGGGTATCTGCATTTAATCTTGCAAAAATATATGGGTTGGTTTCAGGTATTCCAACTTCTTTTCTGAATTTTATTAGCAAATCAATCGCAGATTTTGCATCTGGTGGCAGTATAACATATGCATTAACATTTTTGCGTGATTTTCCCGCAGATATCACCATATCCATCCTACAAAAAAAGATTTTAATGACATATGAAGGTTTATACTATCAACTGAGTTGCAACATGCCCCAGTGCACACAATGTAAACTCACTATTATACGTCCATAAATATATCACACCCTGTTTTTCCTTTTTCATTTAATTTGATAACATTGAGTAAAATGAACTAAATAATTTCATTTTGTATTTCAAAACACAACAGAATTTAATTCTGGTTCAATCTGTATGTTCCCTAGTTTGTCTGTGTTCAGAGAAAACATTTTTTCAATTTTGTAAGTTCATTTTGATCTTATTGTCTCCCCAGTTGAAAACAACTATTGATATATTGATCAGATAGGATTGGCACCATATCGATATGAAAACAAAAGTGATTAGAAACATCAGTGGAAAACAGTGTACTATGGGTTGATGAAAATTTGTTTAATCTGTTAGCACCAGTAAAGCAAGACTTTTCTTATTAGCTATTGATTTTACCTTTTATTGATTTTTATTGAAATCAATCAGTTCTATATTGCAAAAAAAAGTATAATGCATCAAAAATGTTCTGTTATAACTTTTCTGGCGTATTTTGTCAAAGAATATGGCAAATGTACAGATAGATAAATGATGTCATGATCGTGTGACCATGGCATCCATTCACCTTACAGTTACCTTTAAATTGTATTTGATATAATTACCTGTCTGCAAGTAATCTGTCCACTTCTGATAAAGCAAGTCCAAATTCTCCATTGTCCTCATCTTTCCAATTTGGCCTCTGTAGATATTCACAAACTTTCAAATCTTTGACCTCAGCTCTTCGTCTTTTGTTGAAGAGGATTAAACGACACATTGTCAGTTGTGCAAGGTCTGTCCAATGGCAAGACAGTCTAGTTTTAGTCAGAGCAATAGAACTGGTTTCCATACTTGTCTGAATGTGTGCAACTAGTTTTTTTAAATCATCTGTTAGGGGAATTGTTTGAACTTTTGTTCGCTTCACAGCATTAATACGCTTAAGACATACTGAATTTACACGGTAGTTCCATTCAGCTTTCATCAATTTTTGAAAATTAGTACCATCTTGATTCCTTCTATCATCATTTTCACGCAATGCATGGCCAACCTTAATTTGGACAACATGATTTAACAGGTTCCCTATGAACTTACCAAGGGTCAATGCTGGATTGTCATTTCTTAATGACAATGCCTTTGTACATTCAACAACTAAATCAAAATTTTCAGGTCTCACAAGATAATCAAGGCTGATAATAGTTTCTGGCCGCATCTTCTTGGCTTCTAGAATCAATCTTGCTAAAGTTCTACAACATTGGGAAACCCTATACATATCATTGATTTTTTGATCTCCTTCTTCCCCTAAGGAATCCACTCTCAAGGCAGCATAACGTTTGAGTAAGGAGTCATCTTCTACAATTGCCTTAACAGTGTCATTCTTCATTCTGGATAGCATTTTCACAACAAAGCTATCAGTCTCCTCTTGTAATGCACTACGAAGCAAATGTTGTCCATGCCGCACTGCATTATTTGAAGTTTCATTTTCATCAAGACTTGCATTTTCCCCTGTTCCCCGAAAACAACAATTTCTGTTATGCCACCAAAGTGATGTCCTCAAAATAAATTTTTTGCAATATTCACATGGTAAATAGTCAACTGGCCTCTTTTCCTCATAACCATCTCTCCGAGCAACCACTAGACAACCTTCTTTCTTTTGCAAAACATTAATATTATGTTTGAAGTTGCCTTCATTGGCTAAGAGCTCCAAATTGTGTAGTCTTTCTTTTGATTTCTTTGGAAGCAACAACAATTCTGATACTCTGGTTCTGTCCCTGTGAACGGTAAGGAGATGTCTTGATATTTTACTAGATATTTCCTTTTCACAAAAGGTACAATAATTCTTTTTGTCATATATTTGCTTACATCCTTCTTTCTTCTCTCCTCTTTGTAGTATATATACATTTGGATATAAATTACTTGACAAACCATTCTTGATAGAGATAGAATCTGACATCTCACCATCTGAATTTGTAATTTCAGCATCATCTATGAAAGAGTCATTTATTGTCAAAGATTGATAAAGAGGTTTGGTATTGTATGGCATATTTGTGTCGGAGTTTGACAGGAAACTATCTTCAACAAAATTAGCTTTGTCCATGAAAGTATTTTCAAGGACAGGATTCAGGGGAACAGCAGGTTTTTTCACACGTTTTCTCTTGGTAAATCGCTTTTTTCTTTTTTGTCCAAGCTTAAATGAAGATGATAGTCCTTCATTGGAAAAGCTATCATATTCATCTGAAGTGCTGTCTGTAACAACATAGTCAGGATCTTTGACTTTGTCACTGTCTGTTTCAAAAGTCTGTTCAAAGTCACTTAAGTTTTCATCATGTGAATGTTGTACAATATCATCTTGTGTAGGTTGTACAATATCATCTTGTGTAGGTTGTACCATATCATCTTGTGTAGGTTGTACCATATCATCTTGTGTAGGTTGTACAATATCATCTTGTCTATGTTGTACCATTTCATCTTGTGTAGGATGTACCATTCATCTTGTGTAGGATGTACCAATTCATCTTGTGTAGGTTGTACAATATCATCTTGTCTATGTTGTACCATTTCATCTTGTGTAGGATGTACCATTTCATCTTGTGTAGGATGTACCAATTCATCTTGTGTAGGTTGTACAATATCATCTTGTCTATGTTGTACCATTTCATCTTGTGTAGGATGTACCATTTCATCTTGTGTAGGATGTACCAATTCATCTTGTGTAGGTTGTACAATATCATCTTGTCTATGTTGTACCATTTCATCTTGTGTAGGTTGTACAATATCATCTTGTGTAGGTTGTACAATATCATCTTGTGTAGGTTGTACCATATCATCTTGTATAGGATGTACCATTTCATCTTGTGTAGGTTGTACAATACCATCTGGTGTAGGATGTACCATTTCATCTTGTGTAGGATGTACCATTTCATCTTGTGTAGGTTGTACCATTTCATCTTGTGTAGGTTGTAGCAATTCATCTTGTGTAGGTTGTACAATATCATCTTGTGTAGGTTGTACAATACCATCTTGTGTAGGATGTACAATACCATCTTGTGTAGGTTGTACCATATCATCTTGTATAGGATGTACCATTTCATCTTGTGTAGGAAGTACCATTTCATCTTGTGTAGGTTGTAATATCATCTTGTGTAGGTTGTACCATTTCATCTTGTGTAGGATGTACCATTTCATCTTGTGTAGGTTGTACCAATTCATCTTGTGTAGGTTGTACTATATCATCTTGTGTAGGTTGTACCATTTCATCTTGTGTAGATTGTACAATACCATCTGTGTAGGTTGTACAATATCATCTTGTGTAGTTGTACCAATTCATCTTGTGTAGGTTGTACCAATTCATCTTGTGTAGGTTGTACTAATTATGTCGTGCAGGATGTACCATATTATCTTGTGTAGGTTGTGTAGGTTGTACAATATCATCTGTGTAAGTTGTACCATTTCATTTTGTGTAGGTTGTACAATATCATCTTGTGTAGGTTGTACTATATTATGTCGTGTAGGTTGTACAATATCATCTTGTGTAGGTTGTACAATATCATCTTGCGTAGGTTGTACCATTTCATCTTGTGTAGATTGTACAATATCGTCTTTTGTAGGTTGTACCATTTTATCTTGTCTATGTTGTACAATATCATCTTGCGTAGGTTGTACCATTTCATCTTGTGTAGATTGTACAATATCGTCTTTTGTAGGTTGTACAATATCATCTTGTCTATGTTGTACAATATCATCTTGCGTAGGTTGTACCATTTCATCTTGTGTAGATTGTACAATATCGTCTTTTGTAGGTTGTACCATTTTATCTTGTCTATGTTGTACAATATCATCTTGCGTAGGTTGCACAATATCATCTTGCGTAGGTTGTGCAATATCATCTTGCAAAGGTTGTACTGTAATATCATGAAAAGGTTGTACCATATTATGTTTTGCAGGATGTACCATACCATCTGGTGTAGGTTGTACAATATAATCTGGCAAGGGTTGTACTGTATTATCTGGCAAAGGTTGTACTATATTATGTTTTGTAGGATGTACAATATCATCGGGTGTAGGTTGTACAATATCATCTTGTGTAGGTTGTAAAATATAATCTGGCAAAGGTTGTACTGTAATATCTGGCAAAGGTTGTACTATATTATGTCGTGTAGGATGTACCATATTATCTTGTGTAGTTTGTACCATTTCATTTTGTGTAGGTTGTACAATATCATCTTGTGTAAGTTGTACCATTTCATTTTGTGTAGGTTGTACAATATCATTTTGTGTAGGTTGTACAATATCATCTTGCGTAGGTTGCACAATATCATCTTGCGTAGGTTGTGCAATATCATCTTGCAAAGGTTGTACTGTAATATCATGAAAAGGTTGTACCATATTATGTTTTGTAGGATGTACCATACCATCTGGTGTAGGTTGTACAATATAATCTGGCAAAGGTTGTACTATATTATGTTGTGTAGGATGTACAATATCATCTTGTGTAGGCTGTAGCATATCATCTTGTGTAGGTTGTAAAATATCATCTTGTGTAGGTTGTACCATATCATATGGCAAAGGTTGTTGCATATTTTGTGAAGGTTGCACATTTTCATCTGGCAAGGGCTGTACCACATCATCTGGTACAAGTACCATATTATTTGGCAAATGTGGTACCATATTGTTTTTTGAAGGTTGTATCATACCATCTAGAGAAGGTTGTACCATATCATCTTGTGTAGATATATCATCTTGTGTAGATTGTACTATATCCAGGGACAAGGGTCTTACCATACCATCTTCTGTAGGTTGAACCATATCATCATGCATAGGTTGTGTAGAATATTCAACCTCCTGTTGAGGATGTTGCACTGCTGTACCCTCTGGAAGTATAATTAGAGAATTATAAAATTTCAACTGATTGTTTGCAAAGTTTGACCTTGACATTGATACTGAAAGCATCCCCAACTTGAAATGATAAACTTATCGAAACTTAACAGTGAAATAAAGAGTTTATTATTTTTTTCCATGAATTTCCTGGAAAAAATATTTTGTGGAATTTTTTTTTCACTAATTGATATTTAAAATTTCAATTAATGTTTTAAGAAATTTCACAAGCACAACATATGCAGTGTCTGTTTCTGCTTTCGTTTCCAAATTAAAAGATGAGAATAAGACTTCACAGACAATGCTTACACCTTTTCAGCAGGATTAATTGTAAAGAATTTATCAAAAGTCATTTAAACATTTTTACACATTTAGGTTTTAAAGTTTATTTTCAGCCAAATTTCAAAAAGTCAAATGACAGGAATGGCAATATTATTTATTGTGGAATAGTACCATTTTTGATAATAAAATATTCATTACCTCTGGCCCAGGACAAATCATGTCTGAAGCAGTTCAGAAATACTGGCATTTTTTTCAAACATTCTGCAAAAAGAAATAAAAAAAACTACATTCTTGAAGGATTGTAATAAATACTCCTTAATTGATATGAATATGAGATGCTATGCATTATTTTCAATTTTTTATTTTACTCTTCACATAATTAGTTTAACAAGATACTCACTTAATGACAGTTATTGTATAAAATCGTCATTTATTATAAATAAACAAAAGCTGTCGGTGTAACGGACACATGCCCCAAAAACATAACTGACAAGGCAAAAAAATAAAAATTCTTTTGTGTGATTTGTCAAAATGTAGTTATTAAAAACTATTAGAAAATAATTCATTTTTTATATTTGTTTTGCCTAAAACTATCAAAATAAAACATTTTCTGTTACTTTTCCTGTTACTCATATTGATGAACTAATTAACAGGGTAAATTAGTTTCACCAAAAGGCATGGGATAGAATAATTGTGCTAGCTATCAGGTGTTTATATTTCTGATTTTATTTCAGAGGTTTTAAATTAATTATAATATAGCTGAAACCACTTTATTGCATATCTGTTAATAAAGTTACCATGTTAATTGCACAATATAATGAAATCCAATACCATTTTCCATTATACTCAATAGAAATATTATCTCATTAAATTTGCATTGTAAATTTGGCACATATCTATTAATTACATAGCAAAATTAAAAAAAATTTTGAGAAAAAAAATATAGACATTTATATATTTTAACTGAAGATGAAGTAAACCCACACCCTGGTTGTGCTGATCTGTGATAGAATATGTTGGATTTAGTAGTCTTTCTAAATAAATAATAAATTACAAATAGCAGGAAAGAACTCAATGATCAACCAACTGCAAGTTGAGGCTTGTTAAATCGACTAGTTCCATGGTAAAAGATAATTCTGAAGCCTAAGTTTTGAGCAAGACCCAATAGTGCTATATATATGTATATATATATAATATATTATTGGGCCATTGCCCCAATAGTATCTACAAAATATACTGTTGGATTCCCAACCAATAATGCTACCAGTATGTTTATTTTGACTATTTATGGTAATGTGCCCTTTGATCATTGTTTGTGTTTTCAGGTTTATTTTCATTGAAACTCATTAAACTGCACTTTCAGCTTGTTGAGTTCTTACCGTCTATTTATGATTTATATACTTTAGAATGTCAACTGAAATTAATACAAAACCAAATTGCATATATCTGAAGTGTAGTTCTATGATACACTGTAAAATATTCACATATTTCCTTTTTCATAAACAAGAGGCTCATGGGGCTGTAGCCAAAGAAGTAGTTGTTTATGTCAATGAAACAGTAGATAACCTTTAACCTTATTCTCCACTATGCAAGTACACACCACTGTAGAGCTGCAAACAAATATTAGAAATAGGGATGTTCTGTTACTCCAATTTTCTGACAGTATTCAAATAATATCCATTCTGAACACTTGATAACACTAGATCAACATCAAACTTGCTGAATCACCACAAATAGTACTTAACAAGACAGAAAATGGAATATATTGAAAATATTTGCTTGATCATTTTCAGTTTAAATTGTTGATAAAATATACTGCACTGTTAGTTTTGATTTTTACAAAAAGAATAATAGTTGCATTTTTTCGCTGTTTTTCTATCATTCTGTAAATTTTCTTAGAACATTGAACAATAGATCATTTTCAGGTTCCCCGTTTCGTGCAAATTCGGAGATTTATAATCTACTTAAGTCAAGTGATGTGCAGGCATGATACTTTTGGTTTCCTATGGCATCTATAGAAACTGTCATTTCACGATATTGTATATAATGGAGACCTGTATTTTTCTCACCAAATTATGGTTTTTTTTTGTTTTTTTTTTAAATTATTATTATTATTATTATTATTTTTGATTGATATGAACTAAAATGATTTTTTTTGTTACACAGTAAGGACACAGCACCAAAGGCCAACTACTGGAATGGCCAAGCAACAAATTAGAACGTATATGACCAACAAGACCCTTAAAGAAAATGTCTCAACCAAGCAGAAAGCTAATCCCCATTCAAAATCTCAGTCACACATATTTACCACTTGGGTTAATCTTTTGCATTGTGTATTTAATCCTTTGTTAAAATGGCAATTATCACAAAAGATTAAAAAACATTTGCCAAAAACATTCAAGGCACATTTTCAAAAAAAAAACAACATGTATAAATGACTGCATTGATTTTACACTTGAAAAACCGAAATCATCCACAACACAATCACAAACATACAGCTCATACAAACACAAAAGCACATGTAAAGCACTCATAAACATCACACCTGCAGGATCATTCAACTTTATTTCACATATTTGGGGAGGTAATACATCAGACAGATACATACCGGTAACAAAAGAAAGTTGAAGTTATGGTAGACAGAGGGGTATTTAATTAGAGATTTATAATTAGAAAGAAGAGCTACAATAAATATGTAAACGGGGTAGAGGCAAATAACTGAATGTTGCGAATGTTTAAAAAGAAGTATAGCTTGTCCAAGATTAAAAATATTTAGTATCTTAGCTGGTGCCATTCCACTGACTATGAAATCGGAAGTGAATCAAATTTTGAAAGTGTGTTTTTGTGTGTGTAATTTGCACAAACCATTACTAACTTAGTATGTAGTCTTGTTATAGGTGTTAATTTTAAAAAAATACTGTCGTGGTACTAGTGGACCAACAAGGGTTTTTCATTTCAATGTTGATTTAGTATTGTAATATCTTTTTCTTTGTATTAATACTTTACTGGTAGGTATGTATTAAGAGATTACAGATACTGTATGTGTCATATCATTTGTATTAATACAGTGTTAATAAAATACAGTCATTGGTCATTACTGCAGGTGGTTTTTAAAAAATAGGTTTTACTGTATATTTCTTACCAATAATTACCAAAATTATCTTTATATATGGGAACACTTGTATGATTGCATGAAAAACTTGTACTTGAATAAAAGCAGAATTTATACTTGAATAAAAGCGGAATTTTAGGACAATTTTATGCACTATTTTTAAAAAAAATATTTCATTTTGCTTTAGCCAGAATTGATTATATCGCATAAACTGTTGGCATGTCACGAGTGGGAGGTTGTATTTTCACTGACTCAATACTGGGATATAAGTAATGCCTGTAGTTGGATTAAAAGTGAAAAATAATGATTGAATAATGAGACATTGAAAACAAAAAAATTCTTATTTGTTATGTTATTAAGGGGTGGAGTAATATTGTTTTAATCCCCAGTCAAGATTATTTCACATATATCAAAGATGTCAACTCTAGAAATGTTGAGGAAATGAGAGTGCCTAGAGAAAATCAATAACCATGGCAAGAGAACTGTCAAACTTTGTCAACCTAATGACTAGGTCAATATTATCTTTTATATTAGGATTTGGAGCTAGGCAGTGAGAGGATCTATGATTTGTAAGTTCATTTTTTCAACTCACCATTGGATCAATAAGGCCCCTTTTAACCAAGATGTACCAGGTCTAAATTAAAAGACTTTCATTTGTACCCTCTACTTAAAATTTAAATATAAGTATCAGAGGAACCTCAGAATGACAAAATAATTGTTTATTTAAATATTTTGCATGGAATTTAATGAAAGTGCAGGGTACATAAGAAAGTTTAGCCATAATAGAAATGACACTTGGTCATTTGAAAAAAAAGACTTGCACAACCATCTTGCTTGAGCATCCACCGGACAATATAGAACCAGATGTGGTCACAAGGATCCACACAATATAAGGGTCTGCATTCTGTCTTGTTTCAGGCAAACAAGTAGCTTTTGTATACTTGCAAATGTCACTATTAGGAATATTAGCAGTCCAAATCATCTATAATGATTAAACATCATCATCTTTTGCCGAGAACAATTACAAAAATTTACCATGGTACAGAACAAACAAAGCATATTAATAGCACACAATTTATTGTATGCATATACTGATACAGTAGAGAAGAGTAAGTACCTGTGGATGTGTGGCAACCCTGGAACAATAGATGGCCAAGCAGCTTTGTCAGTAGCTTTCTGCTAGTATTAGGAAGGCCCCGGGTTCGAGTCGGCTGCATTTTTCTTTTTACTGTTACATTTTGGGGCTTGCTCAACCCTGGGAAGTGACTGGCCAATATTTTGTTCCTAGAGTGAAATCTAAAGGTTCTGATTCAATGTAGTTGATCAACTACAATCAATTCATGAATTGGAGAGAGAGAGAGAGAGAGAGAGAGAGAAAAAAGAGAAAACCACAAAAATGAAGGGAGGAAGTGACAGACCAGGCTTGATAGGTGACATAGCTCAGTTGTTACAGCATTCTACAAATATTGAAGGTATGTCTATTTGAATCCTGGTTTGGCTGCTACATTTTTCTTCTCTCCTGTTACAGATATTTCTGATCATTCCCTTTTGCATCACTTAGAGTGCTACTGTAACAACTAGTATTGGATTTTTCTGTAGTTATTTTATTTTTTAATTTTGAAAAAGTGAAGTCCAATTAAATTATTTTTCATACAGAGAATGGCAACGAAAATAAGCATATTAACATCTTGTTCATCTTCAGTCAACATGCCTATATGTCCAGCAGTGTACAACCTATGGTTAATGTCTTTTCGGTTTTATTTCAATGTCTTCTTTTTATTTGCAAGTGTGAAGCAAGTACATAAAAACATTGTATTGCTTAATGTCTGGTAAAAACCTTGAGTTGTATCCCCAACCATGTATCTACCCAAGCTCACATAAAACGTTACCATTTACAGTTTCACTAAAAAAGAATTTTGGTAATCACTCTCTGAATCAATATTTTTCAGCTGCAACTCTTTTGCCAACTGATGAACCCCAATTAAATCATTTTTCAGATACAAATGCGACAAAATTCCTCTAGATTTCAAATAGCTCTTCAAATCATTTACCTGCTCAGTAGCAAAGTCTTTCATCACAAGATAGACATTAAAACCTTATATGCCTGCACTTTTCTTACTACAATATGCCTGTTTTACCTCTAACTGCTGATAACCCAAAAATATTCTATTGAATAATATTCGAAGACTGGTATAGATATTCGAAAAGTACTATTGGTATTTGTTGCAGCTCTACACCACTGTAAGTCCCATTTTGAATGAATTTAGTATCCAGGAAAAGAAATGTGGTAGGTATTCCTAGATTCCAAGATGGACTAATGCAAAACAAGATTTGTTTGTGAAACAATATAAAAACAATATAGCCCAATCTTTAAATCAAAATAAAAATAACATGAAACAAGAGGTGTTTCCACTACAGTGTTCTGCAAAAATTGAGATGTGACAAACATTTGGCAATTAAAATCATAAAGACCCAGAGAAACTTTATTGGGTCTTAAAATGATTGACCAACCTTTTAAGTTGTATTTTGCAGGTACTTAAAATGAAAGTTTTACATACTTTCTTATTGATGATTTTTCCACAAGGTAAAAACCAAAGTTAAAACAATTTAACAATACATTTGAAACTTGAATACCTCTGAAATTTTGTTTTCATTGGCCAAACATTTTCCATAAAACCCCCCAAAACATGGACACTTTATAAGGAATTGTGAAAACATTGACACTCTATAAGGAATTGTGAAAACTGGGAAGCGGAAACACCTTTTAAAAATATCGAAATATATTTAAGACAACTGCAACGAACAAAACAATACTCAAACCAACCAATTCCTATATCTTCCCACTCTTTATGAGAAATGCATTCAATATCATCCAAAGATACTCTGAAACTGTATACAAGCAAAACAACCATTTTATTTTATTGTTTAAGGAATTTCATGACTGAAAATCATTCAACCGGAAATATGGGTCTGTTAGGGGTTACCCTATCTACCCTATTTTTGTCCCAACTCTTAGTTGCATATTAACAAGAGGCCCATGTGGGCCTTAACTCTCACCTTAATGAGCTATCTTGTAGTATTTAACTGAGTTTTTATAAATTAAAGTCTCTTTTTGGAGCCCCATAGTCCAGCATTATAGATTTAATAATTATTTGTACTACAAATGCTTAATCTGAAATAAGTAAGGTCTAGCTATTGTACATTAGTCATTTGTGAGTTTTAAATAATTTATAGGAGTCCTTCTACAGATACCCTATTTGAAGTCCTGTTACCTGCATTTGTTTAGATTAAATAACACTTGTATTTATAATATCTAATGTCTAGCTAATGCACATGAGTGATTTATGATTTTTCAATAATCTATAGGGCCTTGGCTTAGATGAGCTAAAAGTTTACAGAGAAAGAAAATATTTTTCATAACAAATGATGAATTAATAATAATAATATCCCCAACAGTTTGTCATTAAGATGACTAAAATTCCCTGCTTATCTGTTAATCTGACATAGGTTATGAAGATCATATGTATAGTTTAAACACATAGAGATTGATAGGACCTAAAACATTTATTTTGTGAATATGGGGAGGGAGATAGGGTTAGTGGGGGAGGGTGGGGGACACAATTTGATTTGTCTGGCCTTAAAGCACATGTGAAATGGGTTAGGGGAGTATGGGAAAATGGGAGGGGAGAGTCCAGTTTTTGCATAAACATCTTAACATGGGATAATATGGTTAAAATTTTCACCGAGACATGATAGATTAGGCAATCTGGCTCACCTCTGAAGACAAATTGATAAAACAGCTTTGTCAAATTTAAAATCGCCATATTGGATTTATAACTTGTGGCACTAAATGTATTCTTGCAATAATTCGTTTTTGCAAACTGTTATGAACCAGATAGAATCACAAAACCTAGGATGAGAAAGGCTACAGCAATTACTGGCTGATAATGACCTATGTCACTTAGGAATCGAGGCCCTGCTAACCATAGCAGAGTATCTATCTTTCACAAAAAGTATATCATTAACAATCATAAATTACCAATGTTTACCACCTGATTTTGATCAGATTTGACTTCCTGTTGGCATTTAATAGTTATGATAGGTGTGCAATAACCTTGACATGTGTAAAAATTTAAGTAAATCCCACAAATCGAGGATAATTTTTGTAAAACAATCGCATCAAATAACACTATCAGGTGAAGTATAAAACAATCCTAGCAAAGACTGATGTTAGGTGTTTAAATGCATTTCAATTGCACTATAAATATCCCTTATCATATATGACAGATGGTGTAATGAACTCACTTTCTGTCATCAGCCAAACAATATACATTAGCCTGCTTCTGGTCTTCATACACTGATTTAACTTGAACTGGCCATTTCATTTTCTTGGGTATACCTGGAAGCTTTGCCCACATATATTTCTCCAACATGGCATCTCTTTCATTGTTGTTATCCTGTAAATAAAGTTAACAAGTAGGTATTACAAAACTGAAAAGCGATAAACATGAGGAATAATCAAAGATTACAATTACCCCCTCCTCCTCCCCCATCCCCGCTCATCAAGCACATCTCTGAAACTCCAAAGTCTCTTAACATGTTTTATTGTAACCAGCCATATATGTAGTACATTAACCAAATGAAGATGCCAACAAGTTGAGCTGAGCAATGACAGACACATTCTGGCCTGTCTAATTATGGAAGAAACATGAATATAATACTTGGATGTTTTTGTGATGTTTCAAAAACATCCAAAGCAAGCCTATCAGACTTGCAATAACCATGGGATAACTGTTAATCAATATTCTTATGTATGACCTATTGGATTTCTCTTGAATACATTTAAAGGCTTCTTTTTAAATGTTGTTTTATACCCTTTCAAGATTATTTCACACATATCTGGGAAGTCAATTTTAAATGTTGGAGGAAGTCGGAGTACCCAAATAAAACCATCGACCCACTGTGAAATCTTTCTCAGATAAGACACGAGTCAGATTCAAACACGCAGCCTCAGTGCTGAAAGACCTCATGATCCATACATTAGCAACATTAGTAGTGGCAGGCACAAAAACTGACACAGTATCAACAAAGAAAAAAGATTAAAAACTCTTCCATTTAAAGCACAACACCCTCCCATATGTTTTGGCATTAATATCAACAAGAAACACAGAGCCATAATCGTGTCTCTGCATCTTCCTCAATTTGAGATAAAGATTATTTACCTTCCTCCACCAAAGATTTGTTGCATCACCATAATCATATAGCAGTTCTGCCCCTATGTCAATGTCTGCTTTGGCAAAAATGGCAAGGTGGCATCTTCCATCCACCACAACTTTTTTAACTGCACAGTTGGCATCTTTGTCAGAGTCATTTACCAGTGAACCTGCCCTTCCACACATGTTGGTAGCATCAATGCTGCAAGCACAAAATAAACATTTCAATTTTTTTCTCTCCAAAATAAAATCAGTTAACATGCTTGAATACTTATAATCTCTCAAAAAGTAACAACCAAGTTAAACATTTCTGTGATGTAATTTGAAAATGGCCTGGCGTAAACTTAGAATTCGAATAGAAAATAAGATAAGGCTGGTCAGAACAGTGGAAACAACACAAGTCAATGTTCAGCAATAACTTGTGTATATATTTGTGTTTTTTCAAATAACTTACAAGTGCAAGTTATCAAAATCAATAACTTTAATAAGTTACACCACTTAGTTACTACTTATAAGCATGTTTTTGTGTATGTGAAAATTAAAAATATAAATGCTGAGTTCAAGCCTCTGCGAGGACAAATTATTTCATGCGGAAAAAGTTTGTCAATAGTCTGGGCATTTCGGTTTCCTCCACCAAAAAGTGACTACCCATGAGCAAAATAATCTTGAATGGGCATAAAATATCATAAAAGCTAGAAATGGTAGTAATACAACCATGAAATTTGTCTGCACAGACTAATGTATCAGTGTACCAATTTTCACCAAAGTTGGACAATAAGTCTAATAGATCTATACAAAGATTGTCTTGAAGTACCAAGAAATCACATATGTAAGGCAGGAGCTGTCTATACTCATTACTGAGGTGGACTTTCATATATTTCATAAATATTCAACATGATCAAAGAACATACAGCTAGCTAAACAATAAATGTCACTCTGGTGAACTCCAACACTTCCTCCCATATCTTAACAAATGCTGACAATGACCCAAGAATGACAACACGACTTTCCAAATTCTTCAAGACCAAGCCAAACTTGCATATACAGATATACATGTATACATAACATATAATTACCACATATCTTTATCATTGTGTCTAAAATAATACATGAAGCATCTTGGATACAAGGAATTTCTTTGACGCCTCAAGTACTTTTCTTCTTGCAAATCTGCCTCTTCCTTACAAAGTAAATCACCTGCATATTCCAGCAGGAAATCTCCTTTCTGAAATGACTTGCTTGTAAAAACACCATATCCTAAAATAATTAAGAAAGGACTTTTTACTGTTTCATGATTGATGTGTAAGTTACATACATGATGAATCATGAAAATAGATTATACATGCAAACATTACATATTATATGTATATGCATGTATATATCAATAATAGAGTATTGTGCATATACAGTAAAACCTAGTTGTATTGCCCCTCAATAACTTTGCTACATCACTTATTGCCACACCATTTAGAATTTCCAAAATTGATTTCTTCTATGTTTTTCTTTATAAGTGTCCCTCAATATATAACACCAAACTTCCTTATAATGCCAAAATCTCACTGAACAAATGATAGCAATGAATCAAGGTTTCACAGTATTTGATGATCAAGAGTAGCACTTGGAAGACTGGATTTATGTTATCACCTTTCCTTCTTCCATATTGTGTTGGATATCATCCTGAGAAATCAATATCAAATCGAGATCCGGGATTTAATTTCAGACAATAGAAAACACTTAAAAACTTTAAAATCAGCCAAATGGACACTTACTTGTCTTGAATGTGCCTTGAATTAAATTTCTGCTCAAATAAGGGTTGGAAAAATTTTATTACATGTTTATGCCATTTTGCCACAATAAAGTGAAATACAGTGGTGACCACAAACTAATATGTGGTACCCGTCAGATGATTTATCTGACTTCAAGTGACTTAAGATCATGTTTACACATTACCATAACAAGAGATCATGATTTTATCTGATCATCTGATGCTCACTATGGTAAAGTTGTAGTAAGCAATTTTACTCAGCAATATTAAGCAATATCTTTTAAGTTGTTTGAGCTATTACCAGTGCTTACGTATTACATATATATAGATGGGTACATACCTTTAATCTTGCTAATATATTTTATATCAAAACCCTCTTGGTCTTTTCCTTCTTTTATTATGCGAACAGCCTTGGCTGTAGGGTTTTCTCTTTTAGTTCTTTTCATTTTCAGCATATTGAAACTGTTTTAATTAAAAAAAATATTGTAATTTATGTCACCTAAACATGCTAAATCATAATTGTCATTTTCTAAGAATAAATGTGTTTTTACCACCCCGTCCTAAAAATTTGGATGGTAAGATCAAATTTAGGATAAACAACTCTAACTTTAATACAGTTGAATCCTGTTATCTTAAACTTCATGGGAATTAAAACAGTTTGACTTATCCAAATGCCAAGATAAAAGGAGTGTGAAGTTGTGAATGACACTCAAAATGGGAGGAGTGAAGTGGAGTAATGGAGTTTTACGCCCTAATCAAGATTCTTTCACTTATATTGTGGTGATCAGTTTAGAGGTGGTGGAGGAAGCCGGAGTGCTGTGATCTGTAAGCGCACACTTTAGACCACCGAGGCTTCTCAAAATGGGAGGGCATGTGCAGGGTTTTACACAACTTTTCAAAAATGTGGTTTTTTGGGACTCCAATAAAAAAATAAATGGGGTCCAAACTTTCAAATGTAGGTCCCATAACTGAATTAAATTAAAAGTATTAATTATATAATTATGATTATATAGTCCTGGTGTCGCGATAATGTTGAATTTTGAAAATTGTTACAACCGACTGTGAATGCATTGTTTTTCGATGCATGTATCACAAGCCATCACCTTTTTTGCATAGTATTTCACACATGGATACCGCATTAACCATGCTGTTGAAAAAACCCTTATTCTCTTTTAAATGTCAAGTCAGATGAGCCAGACTGCACAGGTTCTGAATCGGATGTATTTGATTCTTTTTCTTTTGGTGTACACTTAGAAAATCGCCAATATTACTTTGCCGTTTAGCCATTATGACAGTTCTTGCAAGCTACTGATGTCAAGGACATCAGCATCACGTGAGCGAATTTCACTACGGGCCAATCAAAATTTTGGCGGAAATTTGCGAGTGCTATCTTTACACACCAATGTATTTTTAGTATGCGGGGAATTTCAACATCCAGAGGGTTTTCGAAAAATCCTTGTCCATATTAACAGAAATTTAAAACACGTTTTCCAATTCAATTCAAATTGGTTTACAGATTTTTTGCGTCCTTCTGGACGCATATGATAATTATTTTGCGTCCAACATAATTTATTTTGCGTAAAAAACGCAGAATTGTGTGTCCCGTAAAACCTTGCATGTGTATGCGTGTAATTATATTATCAATCTTTGTAGGGTCTTTATTGAAGGCTAACAAAGTTGATGTATGGCATTATCAATTTACAATGTAGTGTGTAATTGATTGTGTCTGATCCAGAATGCAATTTATTTTTTCATAGAATCTGACTTAAAAAGTCAGATTGATCTAACTAATGCAGGATAATTTTAGTGTGATCAACCAGGGTGGGCAGGGAAATCTAACAAGATTGCCCGGTCACAGGTTTGAGAAAACATTGTCAACCCAAGTGCCACAGTGGCTAAATTAGGCCTATATTATAAAACAGTTATGGACTTTTTAGTGGTTGTATATGGCGTGATATTCACCTGAAAAATAAATATTGACCTCGGCTGTCGCCTCGATTGCACAGGCACTTGTTTCTATGAATAAAGGGGGTAGGTCAAGACCCATATTACTATATAGACCCATATTACTATATAGTAATATGGGTCTTGACCTACCCCTCTTTATTCATAGAAACAAGTGCCTGTGCTCGATTGACAGATATATCTGAAAATCACGTGTTGCTGTTTTTTGTTATATTGGGTCATTGACGCTGATGGGTTAAACATTGCAGTTCTTATATGCAACTGAATAAACGTTTCTTTTGGTATTTGATGACTTCGAACAGTGATTAAATAAACTGAAAGTTAGAAAGAAATCTTCAAAGAATACATACACAGCATCATCATGTCATCCGAGGCGACTGTGTCATGGCAGCCATGTTCACTGGTTCCGGCATATCTCTTCTGTGTGCTGATTGGACGACTGGTTGCCGAGAATTTCCGAAGATTACCGAGAAGTTATACATATATATGACATTTTACAGTAGGTCGGCGGTGGGGGTGATTTTTGATTTTTTTTGACCCAATAATACGGTATAAAATGGTAGAGATACATTTAATTATTTTTGAATTTTGTGTCGTTCTATCAATAATTGACTATTGGGTCGCTAGATTATTGGGTCTTTTGACCCAATAGTCAATTTATGACCCAATAGTC
Organism: Anadara kagoshimensis; assembly: GCA_021292105.1. Lineage (NCBI taxonomy): Eukaryota > Metazoa > Mollusca > Bivalvia > Arcoida > Arcidae > Anadara > Anadara kagoshimensis. Next base: position 60,330,659 of record CM037861.1, read on the forward strand.
AATGCAAGACCCAATAGCATGGGTCTTAGAATAACACCCGACCCAATAATTCGGTGTTGATACACACTATATATAATATATATATATATATATATATATATATATATAGTGTTATCAACACCGAATTATTGGGTCGGGTGTTATTCTAAGACCCATGCTATTGGGTCTTGCATTGACTATTGGGTCATAAATTGACTATTGGGTCAAAAGACCCAATAATCTAGCGACCCAATAGTCAATTATTGATAGAACGACACAAAATTCAAAATAATTAAATGTATCTCTACCATTTTATACCGTATTATTGGGTCAAAAAAATCAAAAATCACCCCCACCGCCGACCTACTGTAAAATGTTATATATATGTATAACTTCTCGGTAATCTTCGGAAATTCTCGGCAACCAGTCGTCCAATCAGCACACAGAAGAGATATGCCGGAACCAGTGAACATGGCTGCCATGACACAGTCGCCTCGGATGACATGATGATGCTGTGTATGTATTCTTTGAAGATTTCTTTCTAACTTTCAGTTTATTTAATCACTGTTCGAAGTCATCAAATACCAAAAGAAACGTTTATTCAGTTGCATATAAGAACTGCAATGTTTAACCCATCAGCGTCAATGACCCAATATAACAAAAAACAGCAACACGTGATTTTCAGATATATCTGTCAATCGAGCACAGGCACTTGTTTCTATGAATAAAGAGGGGTAGGTCAAGACCCATATTACTATATAGTAATATGGGTCTTGACCTACCCCCTTTATTCATAGAAACAAGTGCCTGTGCAATCGAGGCGACAGCCGAGGTCAATATTTATTTTTCAGGTGAATATCACGCCATATACAACCACTAAAAAATCCATAACTGTTTTATAATATAGGCCTAATTTAGCCACTGTGGCACTTGGGTTGACAATGTTTTCTCAAACCTGTGACCGGGCAATCTTGTTAGATTTCCCTGCCCACCCTGGTTGATCACACTAAAATTATCCTGCATTAGTTAGATCAATCTGACTTTTTAAGTCAGATTCTATGAAAAATAAATTGCATTCTGGATCAGACACAATCAATTACACACTACATTGTAAATTGATAATGCCATACATCAACTTTGTTAGCCTTCAATAAAGACCCTACAAAGATTGATAATATAATTACACGCATACACATGCAAGGTTTTACGGGACACACAATTCTGCGTTTTTTACGCAAAATAAATTATGTTGGACGCAAAATAATTATCATATGCGTCCAGAAGGACGCAAAAAATCTGTAAACCAATTTGAATTGAATTGGAAAACGTGTTTTAAATTTCTGTTAATATGGACAAGGATTTTTCAAAAACCCTCTGGATGTTGAAATTCCCCGCATACTAAAAATACATTGGTGTGTAAAGATAGCACTCGCAAATTTCCGCCAAAATTTTGATTGGCCCGTAGTGAAATTCGCTCACGTGATGCTGATGTCCTTGACATCAGTAGCTTGCAAGAACTGTCATAATGGCTAAACGGCAAAGTAATATTGGCGATTTTCTAAGTGTACACCAAAAGAAAAAGAATCAAATACATCCGATTCAGAACCTGTGCAGTCTGGCTCATCTGACTTGACATTTAAAAGAGAATAAGGGTTTTTTCAACAGCATGGTTAATGCGGTATCCATGTGTGAAATACTATGCAAAAAAGGTGATGACTTGTGATACATGCATCGAAAAACAATGCATTCACAGTCGGTTGTAACAATTTTCAAAATTCAACATTATCGCGACACCAGGACTATATAATCATAATTATATAATTAATACTTTTAATTTAATTCAGTTATGGGACCTACATTTGAAAGTTTGGACCCCATTTATTTTTTTATTGGAGTCCCAAAAAACCACATTTTTGAAAAGTTGTGTAAAACCCTGCACATGCCCTCCCATTTTGAGAAGCCTCGGTGGTCTAAAGTGTGCGCTTACAGATCACAGCACTCCGGCTTCCTCCACCACCTCTAAACTGATCACCACAATATAAGTGAAAGAATCTTGATTAGGGCGTAAAACTCCATTACTCCACTTCACTCCTCCCATTTTGAGTGTCATTCACAACTTCACACTCCTTTTATCTTGGCATTTGGATAAGTCAAACTGTTTTGATTCCCATGAAGTTTAAGATAACAGGATTCAACTGTATTAAAGTTAGAGTTGTTTATCCTAAATTTGATCTTACCATCCAAATTTTTAGGACGGGGTGGTAAAAACACATTTATTCTTAGAAAATGACAATTATGATTTAGCATGTTTAGGTGACATAAATTACAATATTTTTTTAAATTAAAACAGTTTCAATATGCTGAAAATGAAAAGAACTAAAAGAGAAAACCCTACAGCCAAGGCTGTTCGCATAATAAAAGAAGGAAAAGACCAAGAGGGTTTTGATATAAAATATATTAGCAAGATTAAAGGTATGTACCCATCTATATATATGTAATACGTAAGCACTGGTAATAGCTCAAACAACTTAAAAGATATTGCTTAATATTGCTGAGTAAAATTGCTTACTACAACTTTACCATAGTGAGCATCAGATGATCAGATAAAATCATGATCTCTTGTTATGGTAATGTGTAAACATGATCTTAAGTCACTTGAAGTCAGATAAATCATCTGACGGGTACCACATATTAGTTGTGTCACCACTGTATTTCACTTTTTTGTGGCAAAATGGCATAAACATGTAATAAAAAATTTTCCAACCCTTATTTGAGCAGAAATTTAATTCAAGGCACATTCAAGACAAGTAAGTGTCCATTTGGCTGATTTTAAAGTTTTTAAGTGTTTTCTATTGTCTGAAATTAAATCCCGGATCTCGATTTGATATTGATTTCTCAGGATGATATCCAACACAATATGGAAGAAGGAAAGATGATAACATAAATCCAGTCTTCCAAGTGCTACTCTTGATCATCAAATACTGTGAAACCTTGATTCATTGCTATCATTTGTTCAGTGAGATTTTGGCATTATAAGGAAGTTTGGTGTTATATATTGAGGGACACTTATAAAGAAAAACATAGAAGAAATCAATTTTGGAAATTCTAAATGGTGTGGCAATAAGTGATGTAGCAAAGTTATTGAGGGGCAATACAACTAGGTTTTACTGTATATGCACAATACTCTATTATTGATATATACATGCATATACATATAATATGTAATGTTTGCATGTATAATCTATTTTCATGATTCATACATGTATGTAACTTACACATCAATCATGAAACAGTAAAAAGTCCTTTCTTAATTATTTTAGGATATGGTGTTTTTACAAGCAAGTCATTTCAGAAAGGAGATTTCCTGCTGGAATATGCAGGTGATTTACTTTGTAAGGAAGAGGCAGATTTGCAAGAAGAAAAGTACTTGAGGCGTCAAAGAAATTCCTTGTATCCAAGATGCTTCATGTATTATTTTAGACACAATGATAAAGATATGTGGTAATTATATGTTATGTATACATGTATATCTGTATATGCAAGTTTGGCTTGGTCTTGAAGAATTTGGAAAGTCGTGTTGTCATTCTTGGGTCATTGTCAGCATTTGTTAAGATATGGGAGGAAGTGTTGGAGTTCACCAGAGTGACATTTATTGTTTAGCTAGCTGTATGTTCTTTGATCATGTTGAATATTTATGAAATATATGAAAGTCCACCTCAGTAATGAGTATAGACAGCTCCTGCCTTACATATGTGATTTCTTGGTACTTCAAGACAATCTTTGTATAGATCTATTAGACTTATTGTCCAACTTTGGTGAAAATTGGTACACTGATACATTAGTCTGTGCAGACAAATTTCATGGTTGTATTACTACCATTTCTAGCTTTTATGATATTTTATGCCCATTCAAGATTATTTTGCTCATGGGTAGTCACTTTTTGGTGGAGGAAACCGAAATGCCCAGACTATTGACAAACTTTTTCCGCATGAAATAATTTGTCCTCGCAGAGGCTTGAACTCAGCATTTATATTTTTAATTTTCACATACACAAAAACATGCTTATAAGTAGTAACTAAGTGGTGTAACTTATTAAAGTTATTGATTTTGATAACTTGCACTTGTAAGTTATTTGAAAAAACACAAATATATACACAAGTTATTGCTGAACATTGACTTGTGTTGTTTCCACTGTTCTGACCAGCCTTATCTTATTTTCTATTCGAATTCTAAGTTTACGCCAGGCCATTTTCAAATTACATCACAGAAATGTTTAACTTGGTTGTTACTTTTTGAGAGATTATAAGTATTCAAGCATGTTAACTGATTTTATTTTGGAGAGAAAAAAATTGAAATGTTTATTTTGTGCTTGCAGCATTGATGCTACCAACATGTGTGGAAGGGCAGGTTCACTGGTAAATGACTCTGACAAAGATGCCAACTGTGCAGTTAAAAAAGTTGTGGTGGATGGAAGATGCCACCTTGCCATTTTTGCCAAAGCAGACATTGACATAGGGGCAGAACTGCTATATGATTATGGTGATGCAACAAATCTTTGGTGGAGGAAGGTAAATAATCTTTATCTCAAATTGAGGAAGATGCAGAGACACGATTATGGCTCTGTGTTTCTTGTTGATATTAATGCCAAAACATATGGGAGGGTGTTGTGCTTTAAATGGAAGAGTTTTTAATCTTTTTTCTTTGTTGATACTGTGTCAGTTTTTGTGCCTGCCACTACTAATGTTGCTAATGTATGGATCATGAGGTCTTTCAGCACTGAGGCTGCGTGTTTGAATCTGACTCGTGTCTTATCTGAGAAAGATTTCACAGTGGGTCGATGGTTTTATTTGGGTACTCCGACTTCCTCCAACATTTAAAATTGACTTCCCAGATATGTGTGAAATAATCTTGAAAGGGTATAAAACAACATTTAAAAAGAAGCCTTTAAATGTATTCAAGAGAAATCCAATAGGTCATACATAAGAATATTGATTAACAGTTATCCCATGGTTATTGCAAGTCTGATAGGCTTGCTTTGGATGTTTTTGAAACATCACAAAAACATCCAAGTATTATATTCATGTTTCTTCCATAATTAGACAAGCCAGAATGTGTCTGTCATTGCTCAGCTCAACTTGTTGGCATCTTCATTTGGTTAATGTACTACATATATGGCTGGTTACAATAAAACATGTTAAGAGACTTTGGAGTTTCAGAGATGTGCTTGATGAGCGGGGATGGGGGAGGAGGAGGGGGTAATTGTAATCTTTGATTATTCCTCATGTTTATCGCTTTTCAGTTTTGTAATACCTACTTGTTAACTTTATTTACAGGATAACAACAATGAAAGAGATGCCATGTTGGAGAAATATATGTGGGCAAAGCTTCCAGGTATACCCAAGAAAATGAAATGGCCAGTTCAAGTTAAATCAGTGTATGAAGACCAGAAGCAGGCTAATGTATATTGTTTGGCTGATGACAGAAAGTGAGTTCATTACACCATCTGTCATATATGATAAGGGATATTTATAGTGCAATTGAAATGCATTTAAACACCTAACATCAGTCTTTGCTAGGATTGTTTTATACTTCACCTGATAGTGTTATTTGATGCGATTGTTTTACAAAAATTATCCTCGATTTGTGGGATTTACTTAAATTTTTACATACGTCAAGGTTATTGCACACCTATCATAACTATTAAATGCCAACAGGAAGTCAAATCTGATCAAAATCAGGTGGTAAACATTGGTAATTTATGATTGTTAATGATATACTTTTTGTGAAAGATAGATACTCTGCTATGGTTAGCAGGGCCTCGATTCCTAAGTGACATAGGTCATTATCAGCCAGTAATTGCTGTAGCCTTTCTCATCCTAGGTTTTGTGATTCTATCTGGTTCATAACAGTTTGCAAAAACGAATTATTGCAAGAATACATTTAGTGCCACAAGTTATAAATCCAATATGGCGATTTTAAATTTGACAAAGCTGTTTTATCAATTTGTCTTCAGAGGTGAGCCAGATTGCCTAATCTATCATGTCTCGGTGAAAATTTTAACCATATTATCCCATGTTAAGATGTTTATGCAAAAACTGGACTCTCCCCTCCCATTTTCCCATACTCCCCTAACCCATTTCACATGTGCTTTAAGGCCAGACAAATCAAATTGTGTCCCCCACCCTCCCCCACTAACCCTATCTCCCTCCCCATATTCACAAAATAAATGTTTTAGGTCCTATCAATCTCTATGTGTTTAAACTATACATATGATCTTCATAACCTATGTCAGATTAACAGATAAGCAGGGAATTTTAGTCATCTTAATGACAAACTGTTGGGGATATTATTATTATTAATTCATCATTTGTTATGAAAAATATTTTCTTTCTCTGTAAACTTTTAGCTCATCTAAGCCAAGGCCCTATAGATTATTGAAAAATCATAAATCACTCATGTGCATTAGCTAGACATTAGATATTATAAATACAAGTGTTATTTAATCTAAACAAATGCAGGTAACAGGACTTCAAATGGGGTATCTGTAGAAGGACTCCTATAAATTATTTAAAACTCACAAATGACTAATGTACAATAGCTAGACCTTACTTATTTCAGATTAAGCATTTGTAGTACAAATAATTATTAAATCTATAATGCTGGACTATGGGGCTCCAAAAAGAGACTTTAATTTATAAAAACTCAGTTAAATACTACAAGATAGCTCATTAAGGTGAGAGTTAAGGCCCACATGGGCCTCTTGTTAATATGCAACTAAGAGTTGGGACAAAAATAGGGTAGATAGGGTAACCCCTAACAGACCCATATTTCCGGTTGAATGATTTTCAGTCATGAAATTCCTTAAACAATAAAATAAAATGGTTGTTTTGCTTGTATACAGTTTCAGAGTATCTTTGGATGATATTGAATGCATTTCTCATAAAGAGTGGGAAGATATAGGAATTGGTTGGTTTGAGTATTGTTTTGTTCGTTGCAGTTGTCTTAAATATATTTCGATATTTTTAAAAGGTGTTTCCGCTTCCCAGTTTTCACAATTCCTTATAGAGTGTCAATGTTTTCACAATTCCTTATAAAGTGTCCATGTTTTGGGGGGTTTTATGGAAAATGTTTGGCCAATGAAAACAAAATTTCAGAGGTATTCAAGTTTCAAATGTATTGTTAAATTGTTTTAATTTTGGTTTTTACCTTGTGGAAAAATCATCAATAAGAAAGTATGTAAAACTTTCATTTTAAGTACCTGCAAAATACAACTTAAAAGGTTGGTCAATCATTTTAAGACCCAAAAAGTTTCTCTGGGTCTTTATGATTTTAATTGCCAAATGTTTGTCACATCTCAATTTTTGCAGAACACTGTAGTGGAAACACCTCTTGTTTCATGTTATTTTTATTTTGATTTAAAGATTGGGCTATATTGTTTTTATATTGTTTCACAAACAAATCTTGTTTTGCATTAGTCCATCTTGGAATCTAGGAATACCTACCACATTTCTTTTCCTGGATACTAAATTCATTCAAAATGGGACTTACAGTGGTGTAGAGCTGCAACAAATACCAATAGTACTTTTCGAATATCTATACCAGTCTTCGAATATTATTCAATAGAATATTTTTGGGTTATCAGCAGTTAGAGGTAAAACAGGCATATTGTAGTAAGAAAAGTGCAGGCATATAAGGTTTTAATGTCTATCTTGTGATGAAAGACTTTGCTACTGAGCAGGTAAATGATTTGAAGAGCTATTTGAAATCTAGAGGAATTTTGTCGCATTTGTATCTGAAAAATGATTTAATTGGGGTTCATCAGTTGGCAAAAGAGTTGCAGCTGAAAAATATTGATTCAGAGAGTGATTACCAAAATTCTTTTTTAGTGAAACTGTAAAAATATATAATAATGCTCAAGCAAGATGGTTGTGCAAGTCTTTTTTTTCAAATGACCAAGTGTCATTTCTATTATGGCTAAACTTTCTTATGTACCCTGCACTTTCATTAAATTCCATGCAAAATATTTAAATAAACAATTATTTTGTCATTCTGAGGTTCCTCTGATACTTATATTTAAATTTTAAGTAGAGGGTACAAATGAAAGTCTTTTAATTTAGACCTGGTACATCTTGGTTAAAAGGGGCCTTATTGATCCAATGGTGAGTTGAAAAAATGAACTTACAAATCATAGATCCTCTCACTGCCTAGCTCCAAATCCTAATATAAAAGATAATATTGACCTAGTCATTAGGTTGACAAAGTTTGACAGTTCTCTTGCCATGGTTATTGATTTTCTCTAGGCACTCTCATTTCCTCAACATTTCTAGAGTTGACATCTTTGATATATGTGAAATAATCTTGACTGGGGATTAAAACAATATTACTCCACCCCTTAATAACATAACAAATAAGAATTTTTTTGTTTTCAATGTCTCATTATTCAATCATTATTTTTCACTTTTAATCCAACTACAGGCATTACTTATATCCCAGTATTGAGTCAGTGAAAATACAACCTCCCACTCGTGACATGCCAACAGTTTATGCGATATAATCAATTCTGGCTAAAGCAAAATGAAATATTTTTTTTAAAAAATAGTGCATAAAATTGTCCTAAAATTCCGCTTTTATTCAAGTATAAATTCTGCTTTTATTCAAGTACAAGTTTTTCATGCAATCATACAAGTGTTCCCATATATAAAGATAATTTTGGTAATTATTGGTAAGAAATATACAGTAAAACCTATTTTTTAAAAACCACCTGCAGTAATGACCAATGACTGTATTTTATTAACACTGTATTAATACAAATGATATGACACATACAGTATCTGTAATCTCTTAATACATACCTACACCAGTAAAGTATTAATACAAAGAAAAAGATATTACAATACTAAATCAACATTGAAATGAAAAACCCTTGTTGGTCCACTAGTACCACGACAGTATTTTTTTAGCTCACCTGAGCTGAAAGCTCAGATGAGCTATTGCTATCCATCTTCGTCCGTCGTGCGTCGTCCGTCGTCCGTCGTGCGTAAACTTTTTACATTTTAATCTTCTCCTCCAAAACCACTGGGCCAAATTTAATGAAACTTGGTAACCATCATGCCTGGGTGAAGCCCTCTCAGATTTGCACAAATGAAGGAGTTATGTCCCCTTGGGGCCCCATAAGGGGGGAAATAGTGAAAAACTTTAAAAATCTTCTCCTCTGAATCTACAAGACATATACCTTATTTATTTCATATATAACATCCTTAGGTCATCTAGTTTCAGATTTGCACAAATGGTAGCCATGGGGCTCAAAATGGGGAAATGGTAAGGTGCTGAGTGGGGAAATTGCTAAAAATTATGTATTTGTCAATATATCTTGAAAACTATTAACTTTTTGTATAGGCATGTATATTAGAATATTTTAGGTATTATCCTAACGATCATTTTGATATATGAATGAAGGTCATAGGTTCAAAGGTCAAGGTCACAGATGTGAATGAATACCTGAATGGTTATTTATCTTGAAAACTGTTAACTTTTTGGATATGCATGTATATTAGAATATTTAGGTATTATCCTAACGATCATTTTGATATATGAATGAAGGTCATAGGTTCAAAGGTCAAGGTCACAGATGTGAATGAATACCTGAATGGTTATTTATCTTGAAAACTGTTAACTTTTTGGATATGCATGTATATTAGAATATTTTAGGTATTATCCTAACGATCATTTTGATATATGAATGAAGGTCATAGGTTCAAAGGTCAAGGTCACAGATGTGAATGAATACCTGAATGGTTATTTATCTTGAAAACTGTTAACTTTTTGGATATGCATGTATATTAGAATATTGTAGGTATTAGCCTAACAACCATTTTGATATATGAATGAAGGTTATGGGTTCAAAGGTCAAGGTCACAGATGTGAACAAGATCTGAAATGATTATTTATCTCAAAAACTATGAACTTTTTGTATAGGCATGTATATTAGACTATTTAGGTATTATCCTAATGATCATTTTGATATATGAATGAAGCTCATGGGTTTAAAGGTCAAGGTCACAGATGCGAATGAATACCTAAATGGTTAATTATCTTAAAAACTATTAACTTTTTGTATAGGCATGTATATTAGAATATTGTTAGTACGGGCACAGTGGTCATTTTGATAGATGAATGAAGAGCATGGGTTCAAATGTCAAGATCACAGATACAAACAAGTACTGAGATGATTATTTATCTCAAAAACTATAAACTTTTTGTATAGGGATGTATATTAGAATATTGGCCGAATTATCATTTTGATATTTGAATGAAGCTCATGGGTTCAAAGGTCACAGGTGAGCGTTAAGGCCCATGGGCCTCTTGTTAAAATTAACACCTATAACAAGACTACATACTAAGTTAGTAATGGTTTGTGCAAATTACACACACAAAAACACACTTTCAAAATTTGATTCACTTCCGATTTCATAGTCAGTGGAATGGCACCAGCTAAGATACTAAATATTTTTAATCTTGGACAAGCTATACTTCTTTTTAAACATTCGCAACATTCAGTTATTTGCCTCTACCCCGTTTACATATTCATTGTAGCTCTTCTTTCTAATTATAAATCTCTAATTAAATACCCCTCTGTCTACCATAACTTCAACTTTCTTTTGTTACCGGTATGTATCTGTCTGATGTATTACCTCCCCAAATATGTGAAATAAAGTTGAATGATCCTGCAGGTGTGATGTTTATGAGTGCTTTACATGTGCTTTTGTGTTTGTATGAGCTGTATGTTTGTGATTGTGTTGTGGATGATTTCGGTTTTTCAAGTGTAAAATCAATGCAGTCATTTATACATGTTGTTTTTTTTTTGAAAATGTGCCTTGAATGTTTTTGGCAAATGTTTTTTAATCTTTTGTGATAATTGCCATTTTAACAAAGGATTAAATACACAATGCAAAAGATTAACCCAAGTGGTAAATATGTGTGACTGAGATTTTTGAATGGGGATTAGCTTTCTGCTTGGTTGAGACATTTTCTTTAAGGGTTCTTGTTGGTCATATACGTTCTAATTTGTTGCTTGGCCATTCCAGTAGTTGGCCTTTGGTGCTGTGTCCTTACTGTGTAACAAAAAAAAATCATTTTAGTTCATATCAATCAAAAATAATAATAATAATATAATAATAAATTCAAAAAAAAAAAAAAAAAACATAATTTGGTGAGAAAAATACAGGTCTCCATTATATACAATATCGTGAAATGACAGTTTCTATAGATGCCATAGGAAACCAAAAGTATACATGCCTGCACATCACTTGACTTAAGTAGATTATAAATCTCCGAATTAGCACGAAACGGGGAACCTGAAAATGATCTATTGTTCAATGTTCTAAGAAAATTTACAGAATGATAGAAAAACAGCGGAAAAAATGCAACTATTATTCTTTTTGTAAAAAAAAAACTAACAGTGCAGTATATTTTATCAACAATTTAAACTGAAAATGATCAAGCAAATATTTTCAATATATTCCATTTTCTGTCTTGTTAAGTACTATTTGTGGTGATTCAGCAAGTTTGATGTTGATCTAGTGTTATCAAGTTTTCAGAATGGATATTATTTGAATACTGTCAGAAAATTGGAGTAACAGAACATCCCTATTTCTAATATTTGTTTGCAGCTCTACAGTGGTGTGTACTTGCATAGTGGAGAATAAGGTTAAAGGTTATCTACTGTTTCATTGACATAAACAACATACTTCTTTGGCTACAGCCCCATGAGCCTCTTGTTTATGAAAAAAGGAAATATGTGAATAGTTTACAGTGTATCATAGAACTACACTTCAGATATATGCAATTTGGTTTTGTATTAATTTCAGTTGACATTCTAAAGTATATAAATCATAAATAGACGGTAAGAACTCAACAAGCTGAAAGTGCAGTTTAATGAGTTTCAATGAAAATAAACCTGAAAACACAAACAATGATCAAAGGGACACATTACCATAAAATAGTCAAAATAAACATACTGGTAGCATTATTGGTTGGGAATCCAACAGTATATTTTGTAGATACTATTGGGGCAATGGCCCAATAATATCTTATATATATATACATATATATAGCACTATTGGGTCTTGCTCAAAACTTAGGCTTCAGAATTATCTTTTACCATGGAACTAGTCGATTTAACAAGCCTCAACTTGCAGTTGGTTGATCATTGAGTTCTTTCCTGCTATTTGTAATTTATTATTTATTTAGAAAGACTACTAAATCCAACATATTCTATCACAGATCAGCACAACCAGGGTGTGGGTTTACTTCATCTTCAGTTAAAATATATAAATCTCTATATTTTTTTTCTCAAAATTTTTTTTTAATTTTGCTATGTAATTAATAGATATGTGCCAAATTTACAATGCAAATTTAATGAGATAATATTTCTATTGAGTATAATGGAAAATGGTATTGGATTTCATTATATTGTGCAATTAACATGGTAACTTTATTAACAGATATGCAATAAAGTGGTTTCAGCTATATTATAATTAATTTAAAACCTCTGAAATAAAATCAGAAATATAAACACCTGATAGCTAGCACAATTATTCTATCCCATGCCTTTTGGTGAAACTAATTTACCCTGTTAATTAGTTCATCAATATGAGTAACAGGAAAAGTAACAGAAAATGTTTTATTTTGATAGTTTTAGGCAAAACAAATATAAAAAATGAATTATTTTCTAATAGTTTTTAATAATTACATTTTGACAAATCACACAAAAGAATTTTTATTTTTTTGCCTTGTCAGTTATGTTTTTGGGGCATGTGTCTGTTACACCGACAGCTTTTGTTTATTTATAATAAATGACGATTTTATACAATAACTGTCATTAAGTGAGTATCTTGTTAAACTAATTATGTGAAGAGTAAAATAAAAAATTGAAAATAATGCATAGCATCTCATATTCATATCAATTAAGGAGTATTTATTACAATCCTTCAAGAATGTAGTTTTTTTTATTTCTTTTTGCAGAATGTTTGAAAAAAATGCCAGTATTTCTGAACTGCTTCAGACATGATTTGTCCTGGGCCAGAGGTAATGAATATTTTATTATCAAAAATGGTACTATTCCACAATAAATAATATTGCCATTCCAGTCATTTGACTTTTTGAAATTTGGCTGAAAATAAACTTTAAAACCTAAATGTGTAAAAATGTTTAAATGACTTTTGATAAATTCTTTACAATTAATCCTGCTGAAAAGGTGTAAGCATTGTCTGTGAAGTCTTATTCTCATCTTTTAATTTGGAAACGAAAGCAGAAACAGACACTGCATATGTTGTGCTTGTGAAATTTCTTAAAACATTAATTGAAATTTTAAATATCAATTAGTGAAAAAAAATTCCACAAAATATTTTTTCCAGGAAATTCAATGGAAAAAAATAATAAACTCTTTATTTCACTGTTAAGTTTCGATAAGTTTATCATTTCAAGTTGGGGATGCTTTCAGTATCAATGTCAAGGTCAAACTTTGTAATCAATCAGTTGAAATTTTATAATTCTCTAATTATACTTCCAGAGGGTACAGCAGTGCAACATCCTCAACAGGAGGTTGAATATTCTACACAACCTATGCATGATGATATGGTTCAACCTACAGAAGATGGTATGGTAAGACCCTTGTCCCTGGATATAGTACAATCTACACAAGATGATATATCTACACAAGATGATATGGTACAACCTTCTCTAGATGGTATGATACAACCTTCAAAAACAATATGGTACCACATTTGCCAAATAATATGGTACTTGTGCCAGATGATGTGGTACAGCCCTTGCCAGATGAAAATGTGCAACCTTCACAAGATATGCAACAACCTTTGCCATATGATATGGTACAACCTACACAAGATGATATTTTACAACCTACACAAGATGATATGCTACAGCCTACACAAGATGATATTGTACATCCTACACAACATAATATAGTACAACCTTTGCCAGATTATATTGTACAACCTACACCAGATGGTATGGTACATCCTACAAAACATAATATGGTACAACCTTTTCATGATATTACAGAACAACCTTTGCAAGATGATATTGCACAACCTACGCAAGATGATATTGTACAACCTACACAACCTACACAAGATGATATTGTACAACCTACACAACCTACACAAGATGATATTGTACAACCTACACAAAATGATATTGTACAACCTACACAAGATGATATTGTACAACCTACAAAATGAAATGGTACAACTTACACAAGATGATATTGTACAACCTACACAAAATGAAATGGTACAAACTACACAAGATAATATGGTACATCCTACACGACATAATATAGTACAACCTTTGCCAGATATTACAGTACAACCTTTGCCAGATTATATTTTACAACCTACACCCGATGGTATGGTACATCCTACAAAACATAATATGGTACAACCTTTTCATGATATTACAGTACAACCTTTGCAAGATGATATGGTACAACCTACACAAGATGATATTGTACAACCTACACCCGATGATATTGTACATCCTACAAAACATAATATAGTACAACCTTTGCCAGATAATACAGTACAACCCTTGCCAGATTATATTGTACAACCTACACCAGATGGTATGGTACATCCTACAAAACATAATATGGTACAACCTTTTCATGATATTACAGTACAACCTTTGCAAGATGATATTGCACAACCTACGCAAGATGATATTGTGCAACCTACGCAAGATGATATTGTACAACATACACAAGATAAAATGGTACAACCTACAAAAGACGATATTGTACAATCTACACAAGATGATGTGGTACAACCTACACAAGATGATATTGTACAACCTACACAACCTACACAACCTACACAAGATGATATTGTACAACCTACACGACATAATATAGTACAACCTACACAAGATGATATTGTACAACCTACACAAAATGAAATGGTACAACTTACACAAGATGATATTGTACAACCTACACAACCTACACAAGATAATATGGTACATCCTGCACGACATAATATAGTACAACCTACACAAGATGAATTGGTACAACCTACACAAGATGAATTGGTACAACTTACACAAGATGATATTGTACAACCTACACAAGATGATATAGTACAACCTACACAAGATGAATTGGTACAACCTACACAAGATGAAATGGTACATCCTACACAAGATGAAATGGTACAACCTACACAAGATGATATTGTACAACCTACACAAGATGAAATGGTACTTCCTACACAAGATGAAATGGTACATCCTATACAAGATGATATGGTACAACCTACACAAGATGGTATTGTACATCCTACACAAGATGGTATTGTACAACCTACACAAGATGAATTGGTACAACCTACACAAGATGAATTGGTACATCCTACACAAGATGAAATGGTACAACATAGACAAGATGATATTGTACAACCTACACAAGATGATATTGTACAACCTACACAAGATGATATGGTACAACCTACACAAGATGATATTGTACAACCTACACAAGATGATATTGTACAACCTACACAAGATGAATTGCTACAACCTACACAAGATGAAATGGTACAACCTACACAAGATGAAATGGTACATCCTACACAAGATGAAATGGTACATCCTACACCAGATGGTATTGTACAACCTACACAAGATGAAATGGTACATCCTATACAAGATGATATGGTACAACCTACACAAGATGATATTGTACAACCTACACAAGATGATATTGTACAACCTACACAAGATGAAATGGTACAACATAGACAAGATGATATTGTACAACCTACACAAGATGAATTGGTACATCCTACACAAGATGAAATGGTACATCCTACACAAGATGAAATGGTACAACATAGACAAGATGATATTGTACAACCTACACAAGATGAATTGGTAATCCTACACAAGATGAAATGGTACATCCTACACAAGATGAAATGGTACAACATAGACAAGATGATATTGTACAACCTACACAAGATGAATTGGTACAACCTACACAAGATGAATTGGTACATCCTACACAAGATGAAATGGTACAACATAGACAAGATGATATTGTACAACCTACACAAGATGATATTGTACAACCTACACAAGATGATATGGTACAACCTACACAAGATGATATTGTACAACCTACACAAGATGATATTGTACAACCTACACAAGATGATATGGTACAACCTACACAAGATGATATTGTACAACATTCACATGATGAAAACTTAAGTGACTTTGAACAGACTTTTGAAACAGACAGTGACAAAGTCAAAGATCCTGACTATGTTGTTACAGACAGCACTTCAGATGAATATGATAGCTTTTCCAATGAAGGACTATCATCTTCATTTAAGCTTGGACAAAAAAGAAAAAAGCGATTTACCAAGAGAAAACGTGTGAAAAAACCTGCTGTTCCCCTGAATCCTGTCCTTGAAAATACTTTCATGGACAAAGCTAATTTTGTTGAAGATAGTTTCCTGTCAAACTCCGACACAAATATGCCATACAATACCAAACCTCTTTATCAATCTTTGACAATAAATGACTCTTTCATAGATGATGCTGAAATTACAAATTCAGATGGTGAGATGTCAGATTCTATCTCTATCAAGAATGGTTTGTCAAGTAATTTATATCCAAATGTATATATACTACAAAGAGGAGAGAAGAAAGAAGGATGTAAGCAAATATATGACAAAAAGAATTATTGTACCTTTTGTGAAAAGGAAATATCTAGTAAAATATCAAGACATCTCCTTACCGTTCACAGGGACAGAACCAGAGTATCAGAATTGTTGTTGCTTCCAAAGAAATCAAAAGAAAGACTACACAATTTGGAGCTCTTAGCCAATGAAGGCAACTTCAAACATAATATTAATGTTTTGCAAAAGAAAGAAGGTTGTCTAGTGGTTGCTCGGAGAGATGGTTATGAGGAAAAGAGGCCAGTTGACTATTTACCATGTGAATATTGCAAAAAATTTATTTTGAGGACATCACTTTGGTGGCATAACAGAAATTGTTGTTTTCGGGGAACAGGGGAAAATGCAAGTCTTGATGAAAATGAAACTTCAAATAATGCAGTGCGGCATGGACAACATTTGCTTCGTAGTGCATTACAAGAGGAGACTGATAGCTTTGTTGTGAAAATGCTATCCAGAATGAAGAATGACACTGTTAAGGCAATTGTAGAAGATGACTCCTTACTCAAACGTTATGCTGCCTTGAGAGTGGATTCCTTAGGGGAAGAAGGAGATCAAAAAATCAATGATATGTATAGGGTTTCCCAATGTTGTAGAACTTTAGCAAGATTGATTCTAGAAGCCAAGAAGATGCGGCCAGAAACTATTATCAGCCTTGATTATCTTGTGAGACCTGAAAATTTTGATTTAGTTGTTGAATGTACAAAGGCATTGTCATTAAGAAATGACAATCCAGCATTGACCCTTGGTAAGTTCATAGGGAACCTGTTAAATCATGTTGTCCAAATTAAGGTTGGCCATGCATTGCGTGAAAATGATGATAGAAGGAATCAAGATGGTACTAATTTTCAAAAATTGATGAAAGCTGAATGGAACTACCGTGTAAATTCAGTATGTCTTAAGCGTATTAATGCTGTGAAGCGAACAAAAGTTCAAACAATTCCCCTAACAGATGATTTAAAAAAACTAGTTGCACACATTCAGACAAGTATGGAAACCAGTTCTATTGCTCTGACTAAAACTAGACTGTCTTGCCATTGGACAGACCTTGCACAACTGACAATGTGTCGTTTAATCCTCTTCAACAAAAGACGAAGAGCTGAGGTCAAAGATTTGAAAGTTTGTGAATATCTACAGAGGCCAAATTGGAAAGATGAGGACAATGGAGAATTTGGACTTGCTTTATCAGAAGTGGACAGATTACTTGCAGACAGGTAATTATATCAAATACAATTTAAAGGTAACTGTAAGGTGAATGGATGCCATGGTCACACGATCATGACATCATTTATCTATCTGTACATTTGCCATATTCTTTGACAAAATATGCCAGAAAAGTTATAACAGAACATTTTTGATGCATTATACTTTTTTTTGTAATATAGAACTGATTGATTTCAATAAAAATCAATAAAAGGTAAAATCAATAGCTAATAAGAAAAGTCTTGCTTTACTGGTGCTAACAGATTAAACAAATTTTCATCAACCCATAGTACACTGTTTTCCACTGATGTTTCTAATCACTTTTGTTTTCATATCGATATGGTGCCAATCCTATCTGATCAATATATCAATAGTTGTTTTCAACTGGGGAGACAATAAGATCAAAATGAACTTACAAAATTGAAAAAATGTTTTCTCTGAACACAGACAAACTAGGGAACATACAGATTGAACCAGAATTAAATTCTGTTGTGTTTTGAAATACAAAATGAAATTATTTAGTTCATTTTACTCAATGTTATCAAATTAAATGAAAAGGAAAAACAGGGTGTGATATATTTATGGACGTATAATAGTGAGTTTACATTGTGTGCACTGGGGCATGTTGCAACTCAGTTGATAGTATAAACCTTCATATGTCATTAAAATCTTTTTTTGTAGGATGGATATGGTGATATCTGCGGGAAAATCACGCAAAAATGTTAATGCATATGTTATACTGCCACCAGATGCAAAATCTGCGATTGATTTGCTAATAAAATTCAGAAAAGAAGTTGGAATACCTGAAACCAACCCATATATTTTTGCAAGATTAAATGCAGATACCCCATTTAGTGGCAACACTGAAATGGCAGAAATTGTTTCTAAGTGCCCTGGTTTGCAGCATCCGGAGAGAATCACCTCTACTTCTCTGAGGAAATATATTGCAACTGTTTCCCAGGTATGTTTTGTTTACTGTGAAATCATTTATTTTCTGAGGTACTGTGTGACTATTTTCAGAGTAATTCAATGTTTTGTTTGGACTTGGATTTCATTGATTAAAAAAAACTATAATTGGAATGTCTCATATAATACCTTCAATTCCTCATCATATGTATCATAATTGAACAATATAAGTTTGTTTACATTAGCAATGACCATTATGTATAGAGGATCTTAAATTCATGTTATGTAATATTGATTTGAAAATTTTTCGTATCAAGTTAATTATCTTGCATTTTGGATTATATTCTATAATTTACTATTTTATGAAAGTTATGCTAAAACAAACTTTGTATAGTTATTTGGCATTTTACAACAAACATGAACAAATGCCAATATGGTATTTTGGAAAAACACTTTATATACCCCTTCCCTTTTGCTGACATATCCAGAATTTTGTCAGCATTTGCCTTTGTAGAAAAGGCATCATTATTGAACAACTAAGATACAGGTATTTTGGAAGAGTTTTAGAGTGTTGCAGACTAAATTACGCTGTGGTTATAGGAAAAGATTGCAAGGATTGATTTCTCACATCAAGTTGGCATGCCAGTGTCCAAAGTGTAGTACAAACATGTAAAGCGTTTAAAAATTTGAATAATTTTGGCAGCACAAAAATAACAAGTATTGCTTGTTTTTAGATTTTGGATATGACAACAAATGAATTTGAGATGCTGGCCAACCATCTTGGTCATGATGTGAAAACCCACAAGGAAAATTATAGGTTGAGCCATTCAACAGTAGAACTTACAAAGGTAAATGTATATTGACCACAGTTAATTTCTATTAAGAACATTATCCATATTCCAATAGTTTTATCATTGAAAAGTTTTAAAAATGTATATTTGGGCTTGGTTGAGACCAAAGTTGTGTCATCGGTAGTTTTCTCGAAAGCTTTGCTTGTGTGGGTATGCAATATAATACTATACCACTTCTTTGCTAATGCTTACTTATTTTCTTTTAACCATTGAAACTGGCTGAATTTATTCCGATTGTCTGTTGTGATGTAAGGATGCTGACATTTGCCAATGAGGCTCTTTGGTCAAAGATCAACTGATGGTCTTTTGAAGTTAACGATCAATGATAAGTGATTTGCATCTGGATTTTTACAAGTATATTTCCACACCTGTATATGTAAATCTCTGCATGGGAACAATAAAATTTATCAAATTTACACTTAATCTGAAGTAGATGCAAAAAGTATTTTTGCATACATGCGGAAATATTTATGTTATTTCCTAGCATCTAACGAAAATTTCCAAAGAATCGTATGATAAATATGTCAGTCAAATCTTGTGTTATTGCTTTCCTTTTGTTATTATTTGTTCTATGGTGAGTTGGCATCATTCAATTCATTAATTCAATTTACATCTGAATTACAGGTCTCTCATTTACTTCTTGCTGTTGAAAGTGGGCAAGTTAATAAATGGAAAGGGAAAAAATTAGAGGACATCACCTTAGATGGTATTTACTCTATAATACTTTACATACATTGTATATTTTCTCATTGTGGCAGGAGGTAACTGGTGTTGGTCTGTTCATAATTCTTACCAATCAGAGTTAAGAATTTTATTTTCTTCCACATTTGCCTTTTAAAGAACAATTACTTCAAGCCTAGTAACTAGGTAAATTTTTAGCCAGGTTTTCGTAGAAACCTGGTTCTTAGATTAACGAATGTTGGCGGGTGGGAGGGCAACATCAAATTGGTTTCTGGATGATAACTAACAAATTTTTTTCAAAATAACTTTGTATGTGAATACATAGTAACAGATTTAGGTTAGGATTACTTTTGGGGTCAGTGTGTCAAAGGTCAAGGTCACATAGGCTGAAAAATCTTAAAAAGTTGTTTTTCAGTTATGAAATAGTTATTCAGTGTAAGTTAAGTGTGGAGATAAAAAGTAAATTCTGGTTGTATGGCATTTATCTATAGAATCTTATAGGTGGTTATTTTTCAGACTTGTGTAGGAAATTTACCAGTTACATGTACTTCTGGAAGGTAGCAAGTCTGTATAGTTAGTATGGATCACAAAGCCTCACACCTGAAGTACAAGTTCGAGCCACAGCGAAGACAAATTATTTCATGTGGGAAGATTTAATTTATCCTAGGTTGTTGGTTTACTCTGGACACTGGTTTTCTCTACACCCCCTCTCAAAAAAATATACTGCCCCTATATTCATGAGTGAAATAATCTTGAAGAGATGTAAAACACCAATAAAAAATCCATTTAAAATACCAAAACATGAATATAAAAACACCAAGACTCACTGATATGGATTTTTCTTGTCAATATAACCCCACCAGATGCTTCTGATAGATCAAATTTTCAATGTTGTCTAATTTAAAACAACATTTTGACATTCATATTCACATATATATTTCACACAAGTATTTAAAGAATAAATTAGTTTGTTTTCTTTCTTTTGATAGAGATATATTCATTTACATAAGTACATTAAAAACCATGTAGTGACATTAAATCAGCATGTTGGTTACTTTGGACACATGGTCTAATTCTTATCACTGTCTAAATGTGAGTTTGAATTTTGCTAAGTATGGATAAAAATTTGATTTTATTTTTCCTGTTTGTATTGGAAACCAATTTGCAAGTTATGCTTTGCCACAGTGGTTGCACTCAGACTTTTATCTAATAAAACTGGCATGTCTATTAATGTGCCCAATGTATTGTATTGTGTTATTCTGCCATGGTCGGTTGGTTGGTTGCCTGTTGTTTTATGTCATCAGTAATCTTTCAGCCTTTTGTGACGAAATCAAGTTTTTACTTATCTCAGGATTAGTCTTCATATTTTCTTGTGGTAATGAGTTTGTGCTTTGTATTAGTGTGCACTGATGACAACTATTTTGGTGTTAGTTCACAAAAGCATTGCCAAGATATACACAACACCCACTCGGTCACATTATACTGACAACAACGGTCACATTAAACTGACAACAAGCCAGTCAGTAAAGAAAAAGTAAGGGAAATTCCAACTCACAGTGGTGAGAGACCTTGGGTTTGAAGACTAACGTCTTAACCCCTCGACCACAACAGCCCTTTATTCAGCCATGGTGTGCTTATTATTAATACAAGACTGATATTGATTTGCTATGTAGCTTCTTGATCTCTCCTAGTGCCATCTTGTAGTAATCAACTTTAATGTTGGATCATTACTTAATTTTTTATGTCACTAACATATCTGGTAGTCTTTATTATTTCCCAAATAAGAGACATTGCATATTTGTGATGATCAATGTTTCATTTTCTTGCAATAGGTCTATAATGGTTTAGGTAGACATGTTCTGAATACTGATGTTCACTTTTCTATTATTTTGAAAGAATTACCAGTAGTTTACGAAGAGGGAGATGTAGAAGTTGATGAAGAGATGGATGTAGAGGTTGACAAAGAGTATGTAGAGGAAATGATAGAACAACAGGGATGCTCAGGTGACACAAATGAAGGTAGTTATACTGGTATATGGTGACAAAAGATTATGTTAAACTAAATGCTGATAGCATATTTTGTGGATGTTTAATGACATCATTCACATGATGTTTTTAGGGTGATTTTTCCTTTAAATGGCCCTTGGTGTAGTTTATTGTCTATGTAGTATATTATTTACATGGACTATCTAGTCATTGTGCAGACCTTTGCTTTTTGTGTTTCCTTCTGGATGATGGAGCTGGAGCTGGGTGCTATGGTTGGTAGTTGAGGTGGTGCTGCTGCTTGTACATCTTTGCTTTTGTTGATTTCATCAGTCTGTTGCTGGAGCAGTGATGTGCGGCTGTCTTCGCGCTTCTACTTACGTTATTTGATGTTGAGCTGTTTCTTTTTGTGCATCGCTTATCACCTGATGTAGGTATTGCGACCACTGGTTTGCAATGGTATGCTTTGGTTGCATGGTTGGAGATGGTAATGGTGCTGGTAGGTTTAATTTCCAAACAGGTGCTGGAACCTTTTTTTCTTTCTTACTGTCTGTGTCTTTGCCTTGATCTTTGACTTTTTCAATCACCACTGGAGCTGGCTGGGTGGTCTGTGCTAGTTCCTGCTGTTCTTTCCTTTTTCTCCAGCAGGATTTATTCTGCCAGAGAGTTGATGGTGACTTATTTTTTCGTTTTAACAGCAGTTTCCAGCTGGATTGTTCGGATTAATCCTGGTCCCCCTGGCCTTTTTGGTCCATACTAAGCTGACAATGTATTTTCCCATGTCTTCCTTCAGGGAGAAGGTAACCAGTAGTTCCTTTAGTTAGCATGCTATTTAGCAGGCAGTTGAAAGCTGGAGGCAGGTTGGCTACACAAAGGTCATTGTTCATATCTGCACCTTCCAAGCTGTAGAACTGTGTAGAATTCCCGTTTACAGATGTGATATTAGGTCAATTTTATACAGTATAACAATCTTGGGTCTTTGCTAAGACATATATATAAACTTTACATCCCCTTTGTCATAATTGCAATTTTCATTGGAGAGGTTTTTTTTCTCGATAAAATCAGATGTATATGTTTGGTCCAAATTGATTTTGAGTTTAAAATTGTACTTTGTGGTGCAAGAAAGAATCAGTCAAAATTTTTTCCCTATCTTGACCACAGTTTGTGGTAGATTCTATAATCTAATATAATTATGTACATACACTTACCATATCTTGTAAAAAAGGAAACATCACTGTAATTCTAACTCTAATTTCTAATATACTTTTAGGACAGCCAAAAAGAAAACGATGGACACCAGAAGAAACCAATGTATTGCGTAAAAATTCAAGATGTATTTGGACAATACAAAAAATATAAGCATCCACCGTGCTGATCTTATAGAAGTGCAAAAGACCTGTCCTTCTCTTCAATTGCGAACTCTGGCACAGATACGAGCAAAGCTGAACAACATAAAGCTTGGGAAATCAACATAGATTTTAGCTCACCTGAGCGGAAGGCTCACATGATCTTTTCTGATCAAAATTTGTCTTGTTGTTGTTGTGAACTTTTACATTTTCCACTTCTACGCTAAAACTACTGAACAGATTTCAATGAAACTTGGTATATTTGGGCCGGTGCATTTCAGATTTGTTTGTGTGTGTTGCTATTGTAACAAAACTAGTCACAGTGACCTAGGGGTGCAAAAATCTTTAAAAATCTTTTTCTCCAAAAGCATGATGAGAGAAAAATCTGATGTGATATTTGGGTTCTCTGGGGTCTTAAGACTATAAATTGTTCATTTCATAAAATTTGTTTGAGAAATAGGTTACACATTTTTGCGTTAAATTTTGAAAATTCTTGAACTGGCTTAAAATTTTTGTAACTTGATTATTTAAACAGATAATGACATGTATACATGGAAATAATATATGTAAAAAATACTAGGGCCAAACTCAAAGACTTAAAATGTTAATTTTCTCAATGTGACACATTCTTAAAATGGATAGACATAAGATAATGCATGTGAAGTTGTAGAAACTTAATGAAGAATACTTAGACCCATTACAATGCATGGGAGTTCAAGGGTGATAAGTTTAATTTAGCCCACATGTAGGAAGTGCAGAAGGCTTCTTCTGTTCTACCCCTCGTCTGCATTAGTTCCCATGTTAAGTTGTTGGGGTAAACTTTATAAATGAAGTTTATTGATCTAGATTT
Organism: Anadara kagoshimensis; assembly: GCA_021292105.1. Classification (NCBI taxonomy): domain Eukaryota; kingdom Metazoa; phylum Mollusca; class Bivalvia; order Arcoida; family Arcidae; genus Anadara; species Anadara kagoshimensis. The sequence goes on from CM037861.1 coordinate 60,355,215, forward strand.
GCAGGTGAATGTGCAGAAATCATAAAGAATACTTGAGTTAAGTTTCAAGGTCATGAGGTCAAGTCATTGAGGATTCAAAGTCTGTTAACATCAGTTTTTATATGTGTATTATTTTACATTTGATTTACTCAACTTGAGAAAATTGTCCTCTATAAAAAGGATCTACTGTTTGGTTTGAACACAAATTATGCATGGCAATATTATTTTCTTGTTGATGAAATAAAGGACCTTAAACATACAATTATTATGTTTTTTTGTTGGTGGCAATGGCAAAATCTAAATGAATTGTTTTCATATTTTCAGTTCCTAACAATCAGTCCATAACAACAAGTATTGTCTTGCCTTTTAAGAAAAAAGAAGACATTAGAGTTACTGTTTCGAGGATTTTAAATTTAAATGAAAAAGTAAAGTTTTGCATTTAACTCTTGATTTTCCAAAGGTATAGGAGCTGCATGGACCAAACCTGACAAAAAGTACCTTAGGTGGTTTCCTCCCCACCCCAGTTTCTTTTTGTTTCTAACTCCCCACCACACCTCTTTTACATGTGCCTCAAGGTGAAACAAATCATTCTGCAGAATTCTTGTGTGTAGCTTACAATTTTTATTTACATGTATTCAATGCTGTAATAATAATATATATATATATATATTATGTACAAATGTTTCTATTTTGAAACTGATAAATATAGCAGAACATCACTTTCTCAATCTCCATGTATTGCTCTTGAATTGCAACACTGGAGGAGTCCTTTTTGTCCCAAACAAGATCATTGCAATTATATCGAGATGTCACCAGTTATAGGTGAAGTGACAAAAATTTGTACTAGTGCTTCGCATTTATAGCTTATGCAAAGAGGGATCTTCATCTGCCGCACCTTTAGTGACACAGAACCTTAGTTTTTAAGGTCTGATCTAAAAGATCAGACCCCGGTTTCACAATCATTCCTTAGCTAAGATTTCCCTTAACTTAAATCATTCAAAATTTCAAATCTTTATAATTTTGTTAAATTTCAAGATATTGAGGAAATTAAGGTGTCATTTTTAAGATCACTTCTAGATTAAAAGATTTGCAATTTAGTTTTGACAAAAATATTCACTGGTAGTTCCAAAAGAGATTACAAAAATTTGCTTAATTTAAGTTAAGGAAAATCTTAGCTTAGGAATGATTGTGAAACTGGGGCCAGTTGTTATTACCTCTAAATTAAAGGCGGATGACCCTTCAGTAAGCAATAACTTTCGATTTTAACATCTTAAAAATGACGTGGCTAGTAATCGAACTCAAAACCTCCCGTTCTTGAATTGGACACTCCAACCATTACGCTACCAAGAGTGAATGGAGTAATGGTGTTTAACGTCCCAGTCAAGAATATTTCACTTACATTGAGACATTGCCAGCTATAGGCGAAGGTGCAGAAATTTTGCCTGTGCGTTGCCCTAATGGCATTATACAGCAGGGTTCTTTATCATGCCACGCCTACCGTGACACGGAACCTCGTTTATTTTAAGTTCCCATCTGAAAGAACTGACTTTCGTTTCGTAATGCTGAGTGCTTGGCGAAAGAGCAGTCACTACCCACTCTCAAGTCGTGGGTCAGACCCGGCCGGGTTCGAACCCACGACCTCCCACTTACGGAGTGAGCACTCTACCAACTGAGCTACTGCAATGGTTACGCTACCAAGACACATTGAGGAGTCGCAACTTTATTATGATTGAATATTCTAGGTGTTTTGTTCTGTAAACTCTTGTCTTTAATGTGAAATTTAAGTGATGTCCCTATTCCCAATAAAGTGGCAAGTAATTGGCAGGTTTTTTTTAAACAGAAAAATATGTGGATCGTGTTAACTTTCATTTGAACCCACGCATCAAAATTAACAGGCAGTGATCATCAAAAGTCCACAACTGAGTTGGCTTCATGCACAGATTAAACATTATGAAAGTGAATTCCTCAAGTTTTAGCAATATAGGAATCGTCCTTTCCGTCCATTCATCTAGTCCTGCTAACACCTCCAATACTATAAGACTTAATGCAACGAAACTTAACACACGTGGTCAATGATGTGTAGCTGTGCATCCGCGGGTCACTTTAAGGTGCTACTCACTTGGGTTGGTACACAACAGAAAATCATACCACACCCCTTGTCATTCTGACACAGGGTGAACCAGTTGTTACTCTTGTCCTGCTAATGCCAAGAACCAGACAAGGGAGCCTTATCTCGAATCTTAAAAGTCTTTCTTGTGTATGATCCAGACTGGGCTCAATCCATAACCTTTTGTACTCGAGGATGACTCTACCACTGCGGTTTTACATTGAGTATAATGAAAATGAACATTAAAAACACAAACCATAGTCAAAGGGACACATTCCCTTCAAATAGTCGCAATAAACAGAATTATTGGTGGGGAATCCAACAGTATATTTTATAGATAGCACTATTGGGGCAATGACCCAATAATATATATAGCATTTTTGAGTTTACTCGATACATATGCTTCACTACACTAGTACATTGTACTACAGTGTTTGGGTGGTTGAACAACAGTGTGTTTAGGTGGTATCTAGTGTGTTTGAATGGTTGAACTAGTGTGTTTGGGTGGTTATACTGCAATGTATTTGAGTGGCTGAACTAGTGTGTTTGGGTGGTTGTACTACAGTGTGTTTGCGTGGTTGTACTACAGTGGTTTGGGTGGTTGTATGACAGCGTGTGTGGGTGGTTGGCAACGTGTTTTAGTGGTTGTATGACAGTGTGTGTGTGTGTATTTTATAGATAGCACTATTGGGGCCATGACCCAATAATATATATATAGCATTTTTGAGTTTACTCAATACATATGCTTCACTACACTAGTACATTGTACTACAGTGTTTGGGTGGTTAAACAACAGTGTGTTTGGGTGGTATCTAGTGTGTTTGAGTGGTTGTAATACAGTGTGTTTGAGTGATTGAACTAGTTTGGGTGGTTGAAATAGTGTGTTTGGATGGTTGGACTACAGTGTGTTTGGGTGGTTGTATGACAGTGTCTTTGAGTGGTTGTATGACAGCATGTTTGAGTGGTTGTATGACAGTGTGTTTGAGTGGTTGTATGACAGTGTCTTTGAGTGGTTGTTTGACAGTGTGTTTGAGTGGTTGTATGACAGTGTCTTTGAGTGGTTGTATGACAGCATGCTTGAGTGGTTGTATGACAGCGTGTTTAGTTGTTGTATAACAGCGTGTTTGAGTAGTTGTATGACAATGTGTTTTGGTGATCGTATGACAGTGTCTTTGAGTGGTTGTATGACAGCATGCTTGAGTGGTTGTATGACAGTGTGTTTGAGTGGTTGTATGACAGTGTCTTTGAGTGGTTGTATGGCAGCGTGTTTGAGTGGTTGTATGACAATGTGTTTGAGTGGTTGTATGACAGTGTGTTTGAGTGGTTGTTTGACAATGTGTTTGAGTGGTTGTACGACACGACAGCGTGTTTAGTTGTTGTATGACAGTGTGTTTGAGTGGTCGTACGACACGACAGCGTGTTTAGTTGTATGACAGTGTGTTCGAGTGGTTGTATGACACGACAGCGTGTTTAGTTGTTGTATGACAGTGTGTTTGAGTGGTTGTATGACACGACAGCGTGTTTAGTTGTTGTATGACAGTGTGTTTGAGTGGTTGTTTGACAGCGTGTTTGAGTGGCTGTATGACACGACAGCGTGTTTAGTTGTATGACAGTGTGTTTGAGTGGTTGTTTGACAGTGTGTTTGAGTGGCTGTATGACACGACAGCGTGTTTAGTTGTTGTATGACAGTGTGTTTGAGTGGTTGTTTGACAGCGTGTTTGAGTGGCTGTATGACACGACAGCGTGTTTAGTTGTATGACAGTGTGTTTGAGTGGTTGTATGACACGACAGCGTGTTTAGTTGTTGTATGACAGTGTGTTTGAGTGGTTGTTTGACAGCGTGTTTGAGTGGCTGTATGACACGACAGCGTGTTTAGTTGTATGACAGTGTGTTTGAGTGGTTGTTGACACGACAGCGTGTTTAGTTGTTGTATGACAGTGTGTTTGAGTGGTTGTTTGACAGCGTGTTTGAGTGGCTGTATGACACGACAGCGTGTTTAGTTGTATGACAGTGTTTGAGTGGTTGTATGACACGACAGCGTGTTTAGTTGTTGTATGACAGTGTGTTTGAGTGGTTGTTTGACAGCGTGTTTGAGTGGCTGTATGACACGACAGCGTGTTTAGTTGTATGACAGTGTGTTTGAGTGGTTGTTTGACACGACAGCGTGTTTAGTTGTTGTATGACAGTGTGTTTGAGTGGTTGTTTGACAGCGTGTTTGAGTGGCTGTATGACACGACAGCGTGTTTAGTTGTATGACAGTGTTTGAGTGGTTGTATGACACGACAGCGTGTTTAGTTGTTGTATGACAGTGTGTTTGAGTGGTTGTTTGACAGCGTGTTTGAGTGGCTGTATGACACGACAGCGTGTTTAGTTGTTGTATGACAGTGTCTTTGAGTGGTTGTATGACAGTGTGTTTGAGTGGTTGTACTACAGTGTGTTTGGGTGGTTGTACTACAGTGTGTTTGGGTGGTTGTGGTACAATGTGTATGGATTGTTGTATGGCAGTTTGTTTCAGTGGCTGTACTACAGTTAGATGAATGAATTGTTGATAGCACGTTACACAAAAACAAAAATTATATTTCACGTTACCGGTTAAATAAATTCATGTTAATATTACAATAATGCCAAATGAAATGAGGCGACAAAAATATGGTATTCCATCGACATGTTTTTGAGATGGTTTGAAGACAATATTTTATTTGAATTATAATGGAAAACGACATGCAATGCATTTTTGAGTACGATAACGAAACATAATCACAAAAAGTATAATGGTGGAAAAGTGGTCTAATGCGTCCATGTGCTGTATATGAATTGTATTGCTTTTTCCCAGCGAAGTCAGAATTTGCTGTATCGCTAAGGGAATCTAGTTACTTGCAGTGTGAAACTATGTGTACATTTAAGATTTCACAGTGACTGAGTAGATGAACATATGAACATCTCAAAAAAAAAAAAACCGGAGATGATAAGCGTTTTGGCATGCATAGGCCTGGCTTGTGAATTGTTCTAGTGATTTCTACAGTTTTCCAAACCTTTCTACAAAAATTTTGAATGGGTATATGTTGAACCAATTCTGACTTTATTTACCGGGCTTATATTGAACAAAATGCAGAAAGAATGAAATTGAAATAACAATTCCCCAACAACAGGCTGGACCATGTGTAATGGTGTAAAATTAGGTGTAATTTGTTAAAGTTAAATATTGGTTAAATATTAGATATTAAAAGAAAAACCTTAATTTGAATGTTTAAATTTAGATTCTAATTAGCCATAGTTTTATGAAAAATTAATATTAAGAAAGTTGTCTTTAAGTTATATAATTGATAAAAATCTATAGTGTTAATTAATTTCTTTGAACTCGGAAATAAGGTATAGGGTTAATATTATTTTTAGCAATTAGAATATATCACTTGTCAATTGACCCCTTGGTTGTAAAAGTTGTGTTCGATTTAACAGTCGTTCTGACGTGTAAATTATCCTTATAATTCGATAAACCCAGAGGTAAAAAGATAGAAATCTATCGTCTTAATAATAATTAATAAATAATAAATAATCTTTAATGTTGAAATTTGGAAAAGTTAAAGAATAAATCGTTAGCATCTTTTGTCTTGATAAATAAAATTGTCCTAGTTGAAACGTTGGGCGGCAAATTTAAAATAAATAGAGTACGCACTAAATTTGACTACAGGGCAGTCCAGGTCCGTTAAATAGTTTGGCCAGATTGTCCATCCTCACATTACTATGCGAGATGGAATAAATATAATAAAATGGATCTGGATTTGTTTGTTTTAAGATCTTAGACATGCCAAGCGAGTGCTCGAGAAACATGAGCTAAATTCCCCTGATAGATGAGATTCGAACCCGAGTCAGAGCGAGGATGTAACACCCGCAATCCTGCTCCACCGTGCTGTGTATTATCGAGATAAGAAGGAAAAACCGGCGACACGTCCCGAGAAAGGAATGCACAGCATAATATGTTTGGTGGATGAAGAGTGGAAGTAACGGTACCAGGACGAAAACTACAGAGCTAAAGAAATGAAGATACCAGGTCCATCGATGTAAAGTCACATCCAAGATGTCTGAATCGGAAGGTAACGTACAAGTTTTTACTTCTATTGTTACGCCTCCTATATTTAATGGTTTAGGCAATCCTTTAAACTGGGTTAAATATTTTAGGAATTGGATTGAAATAAATAAAATTACTGAGGACAAAGCGCATTTGTATGTCCCATTTTATTTAAAAGGATCCGCTAAAGTCTGGTTTGATGAGTGAAAGAATGGTGCTTAAAATAACTATAAACTTCTTGTAGAAGCACTTTGTAAAAGATTTGGAATTGATTTAGATCTTGAAGATATCGAAATTAATTTTTTTAATGAAAAGTTTTGGAGAACTTTGATAGGTTAAAATTAAAAGCATATTAGATTTTGAGATACCGGAACATTTGGAATTTAAATTGGCAAAGAAGGGTTTAAAGCCAGAGTTGGAAATTACAATTATAAAACAGAACCCTAAACCTTTAGAAGAACTTGAACACGCTGCTGTCATAGCAGAGAAATGTGTTAAGTTGTCAGAGCTAAATGTAAATTCAATAGATGGTAAGGATATAGAACATGTACACAGAGAGAGATGTCAAAACTAGTAAGTAAGTTTTAAAGTATTAAAAATGACTCTAGACAATTAGCCAATGAAATACATTCTCAAGTAAGTAGAAAACGAAATAAATTTGTAGATTTTGTGGTAGATCTAGTTATACTAGACAAGCTCATTGTAGAGCTAGACTGAAAGAATGTTATAAATGTAGAAAAGTTGGCCATGTAGCTAGGGCATGTTTTGAAGTTAAAAGTCAGATTAGGCACAAAAATACAATGCACATATAGGCAATAATACTCGGAATAGGACTGAGAATACTAGTCGTGTAGCAAATCAAACTGATAGCAGGAACAATTCGACACGTACAACAGAGGAATCGAGATTACAAGTAAATTATACAGGAGCGGCAGTTAGTTGTTTGTCAATGTCCTTGTACAATAAGCTAAATGATGAACGTTCTAAGATCACTCTATCAGCAACTAGGATTTATGGGGTAGATGGAGTAGGTTTACAGATATGTGGTGAAGGTTTTTGAAAAACTGACAATTTCACAGACATTTTTAGTAGTGAATAATATTGAATATCCAGTGATTTTTGGGTCATGATTTTCTAAGCGAAAATCTTGCTAATATAGATTACCCAACTAGAACGTTATATCTCAATGACGGATCAGAACAAGTAGCACTAATTAATTCAATTCAAAATAAGGTAAGAACAAACTATAAGACAGCTATATAGGGAAATAAGATGACTTTAGTTCCTGTTAAGATACCAGAGAAATTCAGAGGTAAGAATGTTATTTTGAAACCAAATGATTATTTGAAAGCTTTAGAACTGTTTAGTGAACACTAAAGGTAAGACTGCAATGGTGCAGATAGTGAATCTATATAATGAGAAGATATATTGCCAAGAAATAGATCTGTGGCATCTATATCAGAGATCGAGCCGGGTTCTATAAAAAACTGGTCAACAATATTGAAAGTAAATCAGGTAAGAGGCAAAATAGCTTAAATTTTGACTTGCCAAAGTCATGTCTTTCAAAGAATGAAAAGGACAAATTATTGAAGTTCCCCAAGGAAAACAGACAGGTTTTCTCTACATATTTATTTGAAATAGGTCTGACAGATGTATATAAGCATGAAATTAATACAGTTGAGAACTCTCCAGTTAGTTTGCCACCGCACAGGGCAGCACCAAAGGCAAGACAGGAAATAGAAAAACAGATAGAAGAAATGCTCAAAAACAATATTATCAGTCCTTCTAACTCTATTTTGCATAGTCCAGTTGTAATGGTAAAAAATCAGATGGTAGTTTCCGGTTCCTTTGTGACTTTCGTCTTTTAAACCAGAACATAAAACCAATGTCATTCCCATTGCCAAATTTAAATGATGTTTTTGACACAATTGGAGGGAGGAAAACTCAATTTTTTTCCACAATTGGTTGATCTCAATCTTTTTGGCAAATCTCTCTCCATGAAAATAGTAAGGCCAAAGCAGCGTTCATAACGCATTCAGGAATTTACGAATAGAACCGTATGCCCTATGGATTATAAATAGCAGTATTTCTTTTTCACAAGTGATGAGAGGTTTGAACTGGAAAATGTGTTATGTTACATAGATGATTTACTGATCTTGAGCAAGGATTTTAATGAACATCTTGAGCATTTAGAAGAAGATTTTACTAGGTTAAGGAAAGCAAATCTAACGCTAAAACCAGAAAAGTGTCATTTTGGTGTCACAGAAGTGAAATATTTAGGTCACATAATATCAAAAGATGGAGTCAAGGTAGATAATTCAAAAATTGAACTTGTCAGAAATTATCCAGTACCACGAAATCAGCATGAGGTAAGACAAATATTAGGACTATGTAATTATTATAGGAGGTTCTCTAAAGATTATGCAAAGATAATCATTCCTTTAAATGCTCTTCAAAAAGATAAACCTTTTGTTTGGGATGATAAATGTCAGAAATCTTTTGAAGCTTTGAAAACTGCACTGCACTTACGTCCACACCTATTTTGTCTTATCCAGATTTGAACAAACCATTTATTCTTACAACTGACGACTTAGGTTCAGCTATAGGGTACATTTTAGGCCAGTTAGATGTTGAAAATAAGGAACAATATATTTTATATGGTGGGCGTACACTTAGAAATAAAGAGAAAAATTGGACAATAACTGAAAAAGAATGTTTGGCTGTATTAGAAGGTATTATGAAAAACAAAGTTTATCTCTCACATGCTAAGTTTCAGGTTTACACTGACCATCAAGCGTTAGTTTGGTTATATAAATCTAAAGATACAAATTCAAGGTTAGAAAGATGGGCTTTAGAATTGCAAAATTATAGTTTTGATGTTATTTACAAAGAAGGTAAAAAGAATCAAAATGCTGATGCTATATCTAGAATACCTTATGATAATGTAGACAATAACGAACAAAAATGAGTGACACATGTAAATAGTATTGACAGTAGGTCAGACGTGACTGTAACAGTTGTTATGTTTGAATATATACAAGGCAAACCGTTAGTCGCGGTTATTGACAATGACACCGTAGAATTAAATGATGTGCCCAGTATTTGTTAGCTTCAGGGACAATGTCCAGAGCTAAAAAACTTGATAAATTATCTTAAGATAAATGAACTTCCGGACGACCCGAAAAGAGGTCGAAATTTATGCTATGAAAGAGACCACTATAGGTTAGGTGCTATGGTCGAGCTTATACACTTATATCGATCACGTACTAAGGGTGTACATAAGGCAGAAAGTATGATAGAACAGTTGGTTCTCTCCAAGACATTAGACAAGACGCATTACGTGCTTACCACGACTAGTACTGTAAAGCAGGTGGTGGACACACAGGTGTTAAGAAAACTTTCAGTGCTCTAAATCTAAAGTATTATTGGAACGGTATGACTCAGCAAGTATATGATTATGTAACAAGTTGTGATAAGTGCCAGAGAGCTAAACAACCGACTCATCATCGGCCAGATTCATTAATGCCCTTACCCACAGAGGGCACTTTCTCATGTTGGCACATGGACATACTCAAATGTTTGCCTAAATCAAAAGAAGGGTACCAGCACATCTTGCTAGTTGTAGATAGTTTTTCTAGATGGCCTGAAAGTTTTCCCTTAAAACGCAAGAAGCGACTGAAGTAGCAGAAGTTCTATATAACGAGATATTTAGTCGCTATGGTGCGCCAATTGGTAAGTGATCGTGGCCAGACATTTATGTCAAAGTTAGTACAAGCACTGTGTGAACTGTTTTATGTAAGTCGACACCACACTAGTTCTTATCACCCACAGTCCAATTCTACTTGTGAAAGGATGAATCGCACGATAGCTCAGACGTTACGGACATATTGTGGCAGTGACCAGTTAAATTGGCCAAAGCTTTTACCAAGTGTAATGATGGCAATGCGTATGTCTCCAAATACTGAGTCAACAGGGTTTTCTCCGTTTTAATTGTTATTTGGTAAAGAAATGAATTTACCCTTTGACATAAATGTTCAGCCAAAACCACAAATGGGTAAAACTGCTAAGGAACATTTGGAGGAGTTGATTGATAGACTGAAAATTGTTAAGTCGATTGTAAAAGAATCAAAAGACCAATCACAAGTGAAGGCCAAGGCGCCTGAATTTGAAGCTGGTGATATGGTAATGTTAAAAGCAATGAAAGTACCTAAAGGATTATCTCCCAAGTTACATGTAAAGTGGGATGGTCCCTTTTACATTGTAGACGTTAGAGATAATCATACATGAACACCGTCTTAGTTTACAGTAAAACAAGTTTATAATGAAGCCCTAGGGACTCTACTTTTAACTTTGTTATATAGCAACTTTGTTATATTGTTATATATAGACTTATATAGAGAAGCCAAATTATTGACTTCGTTCTATCCATGTATTCGTTTTAAGCGTGTTCGTTATATTCGTGTTTTATTGTAAACTAAGACGGTGTTCAGATCACAAAATGGTGAAATCTCGTATTCACAATAATAGATTAAAACTTTACATTGGCCCAAGAGACCACAGAGAATCCCCGACTGACAATGATGTTACTGTAAACGATGACAGTGACGATGTACAACCTGCTAATAATGATCAGAATAATAAGGAGAACAGTCAAAATGTTGATAATAATGATGTGGTAGATTCTGAAATTGATGAAAATGTTAATGATTTTGAAGCTGATAAACTTATGGGCAAGAAAAGGTCTAATTGTAAAAATTATTACAAAGTGATTTAGTGAACCTAATTCTCTCATATCTAAATTTGTCAAAATTCTTCAAGAAAGTTGGTTGTCATACTTTAGAATATAAGTTAAATTGCCAACATTTGATGATGTTCATCAAAGATATTGCTCCACATAGTGGTAATAAGAATGGGAAAATCAACATTAGAATGAATGGTTGAAAATTAATCAAAAAATAAAAATATCACTATATGTTTTGACGAAGGGTATTCAAATAGCTAGATAAGCAAGGGATTTTTTGTAACATAAAAGTTGTTACTTGTGATATTGTTTGTAATCAATTTAATTTAATTTCAGGTTGTTAACATTTATCTTTAGGGGAAAGTAATCATAGCGGTCAAAGTAGTGATGCATTCGCATCCAATTGTTGTATATACATTATTTAGTTTCAGGTACATAAAGGATTGAGTTGCTGATGTGAGGCATTTGCCCCCAATTGTTTGCCCAACGTGTATTGTAAATATTGTAAATTATAATGTGTTTTTTTTTATTTACATGACTGGTTTGTGAGAACATCGGCTGTCGAAGGAAGGCAACGAGAAAACTGACGATAAGAGATGGTTGAAGAAAAACTATGTTAATGGAGAAAAGGCCATGACTGATGACAGAGGGCGACAGTATCAGCTAACAGACTGGATAAAAAGACTTTAAACTGAAATGCTGCTATGGAAACGACTGACTTCTTGATCTGAGTTTGGAATATAAAGCCATAAAACGAGAAGGACTTGTGTTTTGGAATTATGAACTTAACTATTAATTCAATGTGATTCCTAATTTGCGACCATAATATGGACTAACTTAAAATATTGACAAAAGAAATTAATATTATGAGCTGTAATCTGTATCAAACATGATAGTACCAGGATCGTGTATGTTATCCGCTTTGATGTAACACCCGCAATCCCGCTCCGCCCTGCTGTGTATTCCCGGGATCAGAAGGAAAACACCAGCGACACGTCCCGAGAGGGGAATGCACAGCATAATACATGGACCATAAGATACACGCAGTTCAGCGTTTGGCAACCGGCCTGGGGTTACATATTAAATGATGCCGTGTATGACAACGTTGGGATGGGGTAGAATTATCTGAATAAAAAAGTATACTGAGCTACCGAGGCAGTTGGGATCCCAATTTATATTTTATAGATTGCATAATTGGGTCCATGGCCCAATAATTTATAAGATATATAGCATTATTGGGTCTGACCCAACTGCATATGTGTATAAGAAATGGAAAATTTGCAAGTATCAGAAAATCCAACAGTAGACAGATGCTACTAAGAAACAGCCGCAAGAAGATTTATAGTATACAAAAGACAAAACCAAAACCTGTTAGGACCCAACTATATTTATATAGATAACATTATTGGGTCCATGACCCAATAATATATTATATATATAGCATTATTGGGTCAGACCCAATAAATAATTGGGTCTGACCCAACAAGTAGGTTTCAGAATCATCATTGATAACTATGAAATTTCCACATTTTTTCGTGTATATATACGTATACATAGCTACTTGTGCCACTTATCTATAATTCCATAAGATTTACAATCGTCTAACTATAGCACTTCTACTTGGACCCAATAGCAGTGTAATATATGCAAGACCCAATAAGTGGGTAAGTTTAAGTATATATATATATATATGTGTGTGTGTGTGTGTGTATAGATTATTATCATAACTGTACTTATTTGTAAATGAATGGTATTACTTTGTTACCACAATTGTTTTATTTTATGCGTATGAATTGAATGTGCTGTTTGTATTAACGTAATATGGTTATTTATATATATTTTTTTCTAACCTTATATTTTCTCAGATACTTACTATTGTTGATGAGCGTTAGAAGCCTACCGCCTTTTTGTTTTTTTTTTTTGTTTTTGTTTTTTCTCTTTTTTCAACTTACACCGGGGGTAAATGACGAGGTTTTCAAGGGGGGTTATTAGGATGACCAATATTACAGCTAAAAAAACATCTTCCTTTCCTTACATTCTTACATTCACAGTAATAGTTTATTTTTACATCCTTTTTACAAAAATACTATTGATTCCTTATCATGATGCGTAATACAGGTCTAAAAATAGGTAGCTTAAATTGTAGAGGACTTTTTTCCGATAAAATAAAGAGACGAGATTTTTTTAATAGATGCAGAACAAAATATGACATAACTTTTCTTATTGATACACATTCAACGAAAGATATAGAAAGTTATTGGAAAAATGAATGGGGAGGGTGTGTCAGGTTTTGCTCTCATACCAGTAACAGTCGCGGAGTTGCAATTTTATTTAATAATTCATTTCAATTCAAAATAATTGATGAAATCAAAGATCCAAATGGAAACTTTCTAATTTTAAATGTAGAATTTCATAATAAGAGATTTACTCTTGCGGCAGTATATGGTCCTAACACAGATCAACCACAATTTTATCAACGAGTTATGGATAATATTAGTATTTTTAATAATACCGCAATAATTTTAGGTGGAGATTTAAATGTGGCACTTGACTACCAGGCAGACACCACTAATTATGTCCATAAGAATAATCCAAAAGCTCAGCAAAAAATACTCGAAATTATGAGCGAATTCGATCTTGTAGACATATGGAGAGAACTAAACCCTAATGTGAAAAGGTATACCTGGAGGGGTCCAAAAGAAAAATATCAAAAAATGGGTAGATTAGATTATTTTTTGATTTCCTTAGATGTTCAAGGTTTTTTGGTAAATGCTGATATAGACACTTGTTATAAGTCCGACCATTCACCTGTTACAATAGAACTTAAATTTTCAGAACATGAAAAGGGGAGGGGTATTTGGAAATTTAATAATGGTTTACTGTATGACCAAGAATATATAAATATTGCAAAAAAACATGTAACCAGTATCTGATTAACCCGGTTAATAATCTAACAGAATATTCAATAAACGACCAACTACTATGGGAAATGATTAAATTAAATTTACGAGGAAAAACAATTTCATATTCATCATATAAAAAGAAAATTAATATTGAAAAGGAATTTAAATTAGAAAATAAGCTTAAAAATCTTTACGAAAATGAAGCCATATCATCTCGAGACGAAATAGAAAATGTAGAACATGAATTAAAAACTTTAAGGGAAGATAAAATAAGAGGATTAATAATGAGATCGAAAGCAAAATGGTTAATAGAGGGGGATAAAAGCAGTAAATATTTTTGCAATTTAGAAAAAAGACAATATCTGGAAAAAACAATACCAAAATTGATTCTTGATAATGGTACAGAATTGGATAGCCAGTCTGATATAATAAATGCCCAAAGAGATTTTTACAGAACCTTATATACATCCCAAAACCTTCAGAGCAATGATAAAAATCACATATTCTTTGATAAAAATAATGCCTTTTTAAATCAACTTGATGAAACACAGTCAGTGGCACTTGAAGGGGAACTATCAGATCTCGAATGTACAAATGCTTTGAATTTTATGAAAAACGGAAAATCGCCAGGAATGGATGGATTTACAATCGAATTTTACAAATTTTTTTGGAATGATATTAGAGAATTTGTTGTCAAAGCATTAAATTATGGGTATAATAATGGTAAATTCTCTATTACACAAAGGCAGGGGGTGATCACATGTATTCCTAAGGAGGGAAAGTCAAAATTTTACTTAAAAAATTGGAGGCCGATTTCCTTACTGAATGTAGATTATAAAATTGCATCAGCAGCAATTGCTAGCCGAATTAAACCAGTTCTTAATACAATAATAAGTGAATCACAAACAGGCTTTATAAAAGGGAGGTTTATTGGGGAGACAAGTAGGTTGGTATATGACATTTTAGAAAAAACAGAAACAGAAAATATTCCAGGTATTTTGCTTCTTCTTGATTTTGAAAAAGCTTTTGATTCCATAGAATGGTCTTTTATTGAAAATTCACTTAAATTCTTGGTTTTGGGAACTCAATCATCAAGTGGTTTCTTGCTTTTTATTCAGATATAACAAGCTGTACTCAATACAACGGTCACTGTTCTAGTTTCTTCCAGATTCAACGGGGTGTCAGACAAGGTGACCCACTTTCCCCTTATCTTTTCATCATATCCGCTGAGTTATTAAGTGCAGCAATTAAACAAGACCCTAAAATAAAAGGCATCACAATAAACGATTCTGAATATCTTATAGGACAGTATGCAGGTGATACCAGCCTTATGCTGGACGATGACTCTGAATCTCTTAACTCTGCTATTAAAATAATTGAAGATTTTGGCGACTGTTCTGGTTTGAGAGCAAACTTTGAAAAAACCGAGGTTGTGTGGATTGGGGCCAGGAGGGGATGCATTGAGGAATTGCAAACTAAAAAGTGTTTAAAATGGAATCACAGTGGATCTTTTAAACTTCTAGGGCTAAAATATAATTTACAAGCAGACTCGATATATATCGAGAATTACACTGAAAAGGTTACCTCTTTTAAAAACGTTCTCAAAAACTGGTCTTATAGAAATTTGTCCTTAATGGGAAAAGTCACAGTGGTGAAAACAATCGCATTACCAATATTGATTCAAACTTTCATGGCACTTCCAGATCCCCCTAAAAGAATAACAGATGAAATACAATCACACATTTTTAACTTCATCTGGAATGGCAAAGTAGATAAACTTAAACGAAATATTATGTATAACGACCTGGAACATGGCGGACTTCGGGTGCCTCATATACAATCTTTTTATCGAGCACTTAAAATGACATGGATTAAAAAACTAATTGACCCTCTGAATAACTCATCTTGGAAATGTCTTTTGTTAGATACGCTTGAAAAAATTGGAGGAGATAAAATACTTTTCCTACAGGAAATTGGCATATCAAAATGTTGTGCAGGATTCAATTCTTTTTGGATAGATGTTTTTCAAAATTGGGCAAAATTAAACCAATCCTTCACTGCATCCCCGAATGACATTATTTCCCAACCTCTATGGTACAATCCCGAGATTAGAATTGATAAAAAAATGGTATTTTTCAAGAACATGGTCGATTGTGACATTTATTTTATTAATGATATTATTGACGAACATGGATTTTTCTTGAACTGCGGAGAGCGGCTGTTCAATAAATCATGTGAGTTACGCGGGTCTAGTAAATGCTATACCAAAACACTGGAAAAATATCTTAAAAAATAATTTGTTTAATAAAGAAATTAAAAATGTTAATATACAATATTTAAAACGGAAAGACAAAGTTTCAAAAATATTTTACAACATGTTCTTAAAATCGGTTAAAAAGGACCCTTTTAAAACACAAGATTTTTTTCATACACAACTTAACACTAGTATCCTCGAAATAAACTGGAAACAGATATATAAATCGCCTTTTATTATTACCAGTGATTCAAAGTTGCAGTCTTTGCAGTTCAAGATCAATCATAATATAATTTTTACAAATGATCGATTATTTAAGTGTAAACTTTCAGAAAGAACTGTGTACTTTTTGTTTTGAAACAAAAGAAACATTGATTCACTTATTTTATGAATGTAGTTACAGTCGATCGGTTTGGTTTGGTCTTTTAGATGACCTTTACAATAGTTGTGGTTTATTATTATTTGACAAAACATACGACATTTTTATTCTTGGTTTGACAAATCATCCAAACAAACATATAATTAATCTCTGTTTTCTGATCATCAAAAATCACATATACTTATGTAAATTGAGAAAGACCAGGCCAAACTATAAAATTGCTTTACAATCAATCAAAGATTACAGAAAATTAGAACTGTTCTCTCTATATATGTTAAGTCCCAAAATAGCAAACAACATAAGACAATCATGGAATATTATTAATTTACTTTTAGATAGAAATGGATGAATTTATAATTTGTATATTTTTCTCTGTTAAAGTGTGTATTTATATATTAATGAAATGATTATGTTTAATGTATGGAAGATGGAATAAAAACTATTAATACCAAAAGAGTTTAAGCTAACGAGGAGACGAGATGAGCTGTCGAGTTTAAGCTAACGAGGAGCCAAGATGAGCTGTAGAGTTAAAACTAACGAGGAGCCAAGATGAGCTGTAGAGTTAAAGCTAACGAGGAGCCAAGATGAGCTGCCGACTTGAAGCTAACGAGGAGCCAAGATGAGCTGTCGAGTTAAAGCTAACGAGGAGCCAAGATGAGCTGTCGAGTTAAAGCTAACGAGGAGCCAAGATGAGCTGTCGAGTTAAAGCTAACGAGGAGCCAAGATGAGCTGTCGACTTGAAGCTAACGAGGAGCCAAGATGAGCTGTAGAGTTAAAACTAACGAGGAGCCAAGATGAGCTGTAGAGTTAAAGCTAACGAGGAGACGAGATGAGCTGTAGAATTAAAGCTAACGAGGAGCCAATATAAGCTGTAGAGTTAAAGCTAACGAGGAGCCAAGATGAGCTGTAGAGTTAAAGCTAACGAGGAGCCAAGATGAGCTGTCGAGTTAAAGCTAACGAGGAGCCAAGATGAGCTGTAGAGTTAAAACTAACGAGGAGCCAAGATGAGCTGTAGAGTTAAAGCTAACGAGGAGCCAAGATGAGCTGCCGACTTGAAGCTAACGAGGAGCCAAGATGAGCTGTCGAGTTAAAGCTAACGAGGAGCCAAGATGAGCTGTCGAGTTAAAGCTAACGAGGAGCCAAGATGAGCTGTCGAGTTAAAGCTAACGAGGAGCCAAGATGAGCTGTCGACTTGAAGCTAACGAGGAGCCAAGATGAGCTGTAGAGTTAAAACTAACGAGGAGCCAAGATGAGCTGTAGAGTTAAAGCTAACGAGGAGCCAAGATGAGCTGCCGACTTGAAGCTAACGAGGAGCCAATATAAACTGTAGAGTTAAAGCTAACGAAGAGCCAAGATGAGCTGTCGAGTTAAAGCTAACGAGGAGCCAATATAAGCTGTCGAGTTAAAGCTAACGAGGAGCCAAGATAAGCTGTAGAGTTAAAGCTAACGAGGAGCCAAGATGAGCTGTAGAGTTAAAGCTAACGAGGAGCCAAGATAAGCTGTCGAGTTAAAGCTAACGAGGAGCCAAGATAAGCTGTCGAGTTAAAGCTAACGAGGAGCCAAGATAAGCTGTCGAGTTAAAGCTAACGAGGAGCCAAGATGAGCTGTCGAGTTAAAGCTAACGAGGAGCCAAGATAAGCTGTCGAGTTAAAGCTAACGAGGAGCCAAGATGAGCTGTCGAGTTAAAGCTAACGAGGAGACGAGATAAGCTGTCGAGTTAAAGCTAACGAGGAGCCAATATAAGCTGTCGAGTTAAAGCTAACGAGGAGCCAAGATAAGCTGTCGAGTTAAAGCTAACGAGGAGACGAGATAAGCTGTCGAGTTAAAGCTAACGAGGAGCCAAGATGAGCTGTCGAGTTAAAGCTAACGAGGAGCCAAGATGAGCTGTCGAGTTAAAGCTAACGAGGAGACGAGATAAGCTGTCGAGTTAAAGCTAACGAGGAGCCAAGATAAGCTGTCGAGTTAAAGCTAACGAGGAGCCAAGATAAGCTGTCGAGTTAAAGCTAACGAGGAGACGAGATAAGCTGTCGAGTTAAAGCTAACGAGGAGCCAAGATGAGCTGTCGAGTTAAAACTAACGAGGAGCCAAGATGAGCTGTCGACTTGAAGCTAACGAGGAGACGAGATGAGCTGTCGAGTTAAAGCTAACGAGGAGCCAAGATGAGCTGTCGAGTTAAAGCTAACGAGGAGCCAAGATAAGCTGTCGAGTTAAAGCTAACGAGGAGCCAAGATGAGCTGTCGAGTTAAAACTAACGAGGAGCCAAGATAAGCTGTCGAGTTAAAGCTAACGAGGAGCCAAGATGAGCTGTCGAGTTAAAACTAACGAGGAGCCAAGATGAGCTGTAGAGTTAAAGCTAACGAGGAGCCAATATGATCTCATGATCCAACGATCCAATCAAATTACAGATAGTATCGAATTTTTCTAATGAGGTATAATAATATTATTTATCTAACATTAGACTAGTTTTTCTATCTGATTTGACGAAATACAAATTTTATCGAACACGCATTGTTACGCCACGTAGCGGTGTTGTCGCATAAACGTGTTCCAACACGTCTATGCGGGGAATTTCAACGCATAAAGATAACGCTTTTATGCGGCAAAAAGGCTACCTTCAGCCGCATAAAGAAAACATTTAAAGCACGATACCATAATAGCTTTCACTATCATCACCTACACCTCCATCGTCATTACCAGCTTCACTAAAAACACCACCATCATCATTATCATCGTGACGATGATATGATGGTGATCGTCATTATCATTATATTATTATCTTTCCGGTGTGTGTGTGTGTGTGTGTGTGTGTGTGTGTGTGTGTGTGTGTGTGATTTAGTTTGCGTGCATTTGAAAGAAAACCGCACATCCGATTGAGCTGAAACTTAGTTCATTAATTACGATGGGGATGGGATTGCCACCACCACCACGTCATCATCAATATCACCACCACCGTTTTTGTCAAGATATAAAAAACTTTTTAAGAGTCATTCTCTGTAAGGACCAGACGATTTGGCTATATTTTTGAAATCACATGTCTCAGATTTTGATGATATTGCATATAATTGTTAAATACACATAAAAAATCAAAATGAAAAGCCCCATGTAGTGTAATCTAAATAATAATAATAATGAAACAAACTATAGTTAGATATTGATGACGTATGCTTTTACGTCATATATTATAACATGTGCGGGAGCCATCTTTAATAAAACGCTCAACATGTCAAAGATGTCTTATTGTCTGTTTTAAAGAGTAGATATAAAACCCGCCCTGGCCACACAACACCCCATGCAAAATTTTAAATTATCATCTCCATGGTAACCAACCACTCAGAGGCTAATCTCTGGAATTTCAGTCAATTTTAGGTGCATATCAAATATGCCACCAGAATATGCTATTTATGATAGTGATCTTCAATATTTTGTTTTTATTCGGAACTTTGATGGTCATCCTTATCTTTTTCAAGTCAAAACTGTATGATTTTACAAGTTTTCATTTATTTTGAGTCAATTTTATCTTTAAAAAATGCTCTAAAATTCACCTAAACTAGCTGAACTTTGAGATTGATTATTTTGAAAACGCGGGCACTGGAATAGTATCACAAACATTTAAGTTATAGGGGAAAGTGAGTTCAACAAAATATCAAAAAATTAGAGTGGTACTTTTTGATTAAAGAAAATAAATCAGTTTCAAAGTTACAGAAATAGCCCTATAGCAGGGTCCCCTTTTTAAGAAAGAATGATCTCCCCTTAGTAAACAATATGACATTTATTTTCTCTTTTTGATATGTTTCATCTCCTAAGTGCCAAACATTTAATCAATTAGTTATTTGTAAAACATATGTATATTAACTTATACATATTTTGATTAACATCTTGGCAAGAAAGCACAAAAATTAGATTTGTAATGAACTATTTTATTAAACACTTGAAAAAGTATTTTGATTTTACATGTTTTTAGTAATAGGTCCCCTTTATCAACAGAATTAGCTCCCTTTGTTTAACAAGAAATGGAATTTCTTTTCTCTTTGTCGCGTTTTTTTTTAATTCCATGAAAAATATCTATTTTTTTGTACTCACAAATATCATGGTTTCTTAATTGTATGTTTGAATCTTTATATATGTTTACAGTTTTAATAAAAAATGTTTTTATTATGTGATTCATTACAAAGCACTGAAACATCGTAATATTCTTATACTTTTTAGGTGTTGGTGAATTTTGTTAAACCTTGTTAACTATATACACTGTCTTCTCATTACAATTTGGTTAATAATAGTTTTATGTTCTATTTTTATTATATCATAGAGTTGAGTTCACCACTGGGACAGTGGTTGGCGAAAGAATAAGTAGTACCAAACTTCAGGTATAGGGATAGACTTGGTCGGGGTTCAAACCCACGACCTACCTCTTACAGAGAGAGCATTTTACCAACTGAGCTACAGCAGTGGTATATTATTATGAAAGAAAAAAACTGTAATGTTTATTAATTGAAGGCTCTAATAGATTTCAATACATGTTCTGATTTTTACAAATGGCGTCTTTGGGTCAAAGGTCAAAAGGGAAAAAACGCGGAAATGAAACCAAGGTAAACAACATGACGGCAATCGACGGCACATTTTTTGGTTTATTGTATTTGCTCTTGCATTGCTGTATTTTATGCGATGGAAAGTACGATGCACTCGGGGAATTACCTATCAATTTGGAAACACGAGATATGACAATAAAGGTGAACTTACCGCGATGTTTTGCAGTCAACACAAGAGATATGACGTACGCTCGTCAAATCAGTCTATGTCATAGACTACGGATTTTTTTGTTGATAGCGCAATATTCCCTATGCTTCAAGTTTGATAGTTAGCTGACTGGATTAGAAAATGTGGTCTCAGATAGTGGTCATTCATCTTAATTGCGGATATAATCATTTTATGGCCAGTACATGATAGGGACGCAAGAACACTAGTTTGTATAAATTTGATTTTACAATTTACTTCAGTATTTTAAATACACTTTAGAAATGTGTGAAATTCCAAAATAAAATCATCAACATATTACATCATCAGTTTTTTTCTTCTTATTTTTTATTTATTCATTTTTATTTATTTATTTATTTATTTAAATAAAAATTTATTTATTTATTTATTTATTTATTATATTTGCCTATATGACTACAGAATCAGATGGATTTACAAAATAAAAAATACTTTTATTGCTATAATTAAAGTAATTTTTTTGAATATTGGGAATAATAAGTATATTTTAATTTTTAGCTTGCTTGCATACCTTGGATTTTATATTTTCGAATATATTTGTAACATACATTTTGTTATTAAAAACATGGATTTGGATAACTAATGCATTGTATATTTGATTTCCATTAACATTTAAAGAAAAATTGAAAACTGACTGTATTTTACATTTTCATAATTCAATAGCTATACAAGTGATATTTCAGTTATAGATGCAGAGAAAATTATCATCACTTAATATCTCTTAAGTCCTTATATCAACTGTTTGAGTTTTATAATTGGTGGTCTAAAATGTTAAAATATTATGTAGACTAATATTGGCCTGTCATATCCTCTGTCCCCATCAAACCAGCCTATTCTGGCCTGGTAGTTTCTATGTAGCCTTATACTAGCTGCTAATAACTGTTTATCATACTTCCACTGCCCCCCATCCCTCAAGATCTGTTAAAACTACCACCAGCCTGACAGTATCTATACAATATTAAACTAACATGCAAAGAGCTTAACCATACTTACAGTTCTCTGTCAAGATCTAGTGTAGTTTACACTGGCCTGTCAACATCAATGAACAATTGCACTGGCCCATTACAGCTATGCTGTATACAAACTGGCCTGTCAAAGCTATACTGTATACATACTGGCCAATTAAAGCTATACTGTATACATACTGGCCCATCAAAGCTATATATACTGTAGACATACAGGGCTGTCAAAGCTATACTGTATACATACTGACCCATCAGTATTTATTTATTTATATATGATATATTTATTTTTTTCCAATGACTCTGATTTTGGTATTTTGGCATTGACCTGTAAATTTAAATATGGTAAACTTTGATTATATTTTATGGTACTAGTGAGTAGTGTCATGTGCTGATCTTGAATGCATTATTTTAATAAAAATTCAAAATTAGCACACGACACTACTAATAAAATATTTAAAGTTAAACCAAATCATAATATAAATGCAATAAGCTTAGAGTTTTCTTCAAATTGACACCTTAAATTTATGAATATCTTGAAAACTAACAAAATCATACAGATTTAAAAGTCCCCACATTTAAGTTAAAAATTCAGATTAAAAAAATATTGGGAAACTGGGTCCATAGGAAGTCTCAATAGTTTCATGATCATTGGTCTCAATGTTTTTAATATGATGTTGCTTTTCTGGTATACTTTAATTATTTTATCATGCTCTCTAAATAAGAGAAAAGTGAACTTAATTGTGAATCATGGCATTGATCTTTGAAGATCAAAGCTTTTGTACTAGCAAGTTTCTCTTGTCTGGCAGGTGACAGCTGCCAAATATTAACAGAAACATATACCATTTTATTAAATATATGTTTCTGATTTTAAACATTACAAACTAATAATTGGAAATTTATGATGCAAACCTCACACTGAATTGGACAGAAAATTCCCTAAATTTATCAGTTGATATGTTCCCTCCATGTTTTAATAAGGGTAACCCAAACATGAGCCAGTTGAGTATGGGAATGATTATTTTCTGATTGGTTGCTTTAAATACATGTTGGTGTTGATCTCAATGAAGCTACAACAACAGTTCCCATGAAAAAGAAAGAAGAGTGATATTAAATGATCATTCCAAATACGCCAATCACTTGACAAGCTTACACATAAATCCAAAGTGTTTCATCTAGAAAATACCATAAAATACTAGTAGTGATGTTGACAATTTTCAGTTTATTTTATTAAAATTTCTTAGATAAACATCACCAAATCCACAGATCAAAGTACTTAACACAGTACCAAGCTCACCACCAACACCTATGCCACCTGACTCTAAACTCCTGTTGATTAAATATCAGTAGCACGCTGCTCTTGTATATCCAGAAAACCAGAATGCAAAGTGACATTGTATCCCAGTATCTCCCATCAAAACTGACACAAAATTATTTGACATGATAAATTAACACTCAGATGACTTTTATAGTTGCTACAGGTGTTTCATCAGCAGAGTGACATAAATCAAATCACCTTTTGTTTCTGATATATTTTTGATTGATCACATAAAACCTTTTTAGATGCTGATCTTGTATAATATAAATTCTAGATTGATATTTTTTAATGTTCGAGAGGATGGCAAACCAATAAAAAAACAACTGCTAAATTTAGATAACAATAAAGCAATCAAAGTACCTGACCATTCAAAAGCAATTGTGATTTATAGGCACTGTAAGATATGTTATTACAGGTATTTGCTGACTTAGTACTTTAGACAAAAGTACATGTAATAATATATGTACTGATGTTTATAAAATGTTTATTATGAAGTCCATAAATGCAAAAAATTATATATTATTGCTATTATTTATGTGGTTTTCAAAATTTAAACACCTAGATAATGGACTTCCTATATTAAAGACAAATGGCAACAAATTTAATAATTTATTTTATATACTTCAGACTATAAAGTCTTCAGTAGTTTAAAGATTCAGTAACACTAAAATGTATTTTTTCAAGTTGGACACTTTTCTATATGTCCGTTTGGACAAACAAATACCACTATAATACAAGCAGGCCAGTTTCACAATTATTCCTTACTGTAGTTAAGATTTTCCTTAACCTAAATTTAGCAAAATTTGGTAATACTTTTTTTTTAATCACTGATAAATATTTTAATCCAAATTAAATGTAAATGTTGTTATCTAGAGGTGATATTTAAAATGAAATTCCTTCATATCTTGAAAAGTAAAAAAAATTCTAAAGATTTTAAATTTTGAAAGATTTAATTTTAGATAAACAATAGCCAAGGAATGATTGTGAAACTGGGGTCTGGATTCCAGTGTTTATAGAGTAGAATGCTGTCTAGTCAAGATTGGGCCTGGATTCCAGTGTTTATAGAGCAGAATGCGGTCTAGTCAAGATTGGGCCTGGATTCAAGTGTTTATAGAGTAGAATGTTGTCTAGTCAAGATTGGGCCTGGATTCAAGTGTTTATAGAGCAGAATGTTGTCTAGTCAAGATTGGGCCTGGATTCAAGTGTTTATAGAGTAGAATGCTGTCTAGTCAAGATTGGGCCTGGATTCCAGTGTTTATAGAGCAGAATGCTGTCTAGTCAAGATTGGGCCTGGATTCAAGTGTTTATAGAGTAGAATGTTGTCTACAGTAGTCAAGATTGGGCCTGGATTCCAGTGTTTATAGAGCAGAATGCTGTCTAGTCAAGATTGGGCCTGGATTCAAGTGTTTATAGAGTAAACTAAATTAAATGTAAATGTTGTTATCTAGAGGTGATATTTAAAATGAAATTCCTTCATATCTTGAAAAGTAAAAAAATTCTAAAGATTTTAAATTTTGAAAGATTTAATTTTAGATAAACAATAGCCAAGGAATGATTGTGAAACTGGGGCCTGGATTCAAGTGTTTATAGAGTAGAATGTTGTCTAATCAAGATTGGGCCTGGATTCAAGTGTTTATAGAGTAAACTAAATTAAATGTAAATGTTGTTATCTAGAGGTGATATTTAAAATGAAATTCCTTCATATCTTGAAAAGTAAAAAAATTCTAAAGATTTTAAATTTTGAAAGATTTAATTTTAGATAAACAATAGCCAAGGAATGATTGTGAAACTGGGGCCTGGATTCAAGTGTTTATAGAGTAGAATGTTGTCTAGTCAAGATTGGGCCTGGATTCAAGTGTTTATAGAGCAGAATGTTGTCTAGTCAAGATTGGGCCTGGATTCAAGTGTTTATAGAGTAGAATGCTGTCTAGTCAAGATTGGGCCTGGATTCCAGTGTTTATAGAGCAGAATGCTGTCTAGTCAAGATTGGGCCTGGATTCAAGTGTTTATAGAGTAGAATGTTGTCTACAGTAGTCAAGATTGGGCCTGGATTCCAGTGTTTATAGAGCAGAATGCTGTCTAGTCAAGATTGGGCCTGGATTCAAGTGTTTATAGAGTAGAATGCTGTCTAATCAAGATTGGGCCTGGATTCAAGTGTTTATAGAGTAGAATGCTGTCTAGTCAAGATTGTTTCCACTATAATTGAATGGAATCAGTTTTTGAAAAAAGTGGATGGAGCCACAGTACCAGAAAAAACATCTACTTAACTTCACATTGAAGAGACCAAAACGATATGTAGTAAAACTTAAGTGCGAATGCACGCACGGCCCGGGTTTGTCATAATTTTGACGGTGATAAATTGCAGTAAACAGGAGATTAAACCTACTTAATATTACTCTTTGTAAAATTTAGATGTAGACCGAGTTCCGTAAACTTGTTAAAGTCTTATAAAAATGATTGCTTATTGTAGTATAAACATAAATTTTACACGTGTTAATCGAATCCTGTCTGTCTCGATGTCTGACATGTGTTGATTTCTGAGGCGATTGACATGGATTAGAGTCACTGATTTATATGGGAGTTAACAAAATGAACATGTCTAAAGCCTAGATTTAACTCTTATTTATAATAGATGCACCAAGATTCGTTGAAACTTGCAGCTAGCGATAGTAAATACAATTTGTGTAACGTAGGTCGGATCAACTTCATTGTTTTTGCTTGTCAAAATGATATAAGCGACATTGTTTTTTTCCCTTATGACCTTTGACCTAGCAGGCGAAACCGCTTATAACATTCACGTGTCAAATCATGTATAGATGCATGTTTACTTGTCATGAGCAAGATCATGTTTATTTTCAAGCTGCAACAACTGTAGGAAAATAGAGTGCTTAGTTTAAAATGAGAAACTGTAATTAACCAAAATTTTAATGACAAGAGAGTGTATATGATTAACAAGATTTAACCAAATTCACCAACCAATTGTTAGAAAATTCCTATAAAGTATAAGAATATTACGATGTTTCAGTGCTTCGTAATCAATCACATAATAAAAGCATATTCCTTAAAATTGTAAACATATATAAAGATTCAAACATACAATTAATAAATCATGATATTTGTGAGTGCAAAAAATTAGATATTTTTCATGGAATTTAAAAAAGTGCGACAAAGAGAAAAGAAATCCCATTTCTTGGTAAATAAAGGGAACTAATTCTGTTGATAAAGGGTACCTATTACTAAAAACATGTAAAATCAAAATACTTTTTCAAGTGTTTAATAAAATAGTTCATTACAAATCTAATTTTGTACTTTCTTGTCAAGATGTTAATCAAAATATGTATAAGTTAATATACATATTTTTTAAAAATAACTAATTGATTAAATGTTTGGCACTTACGAGATGAAACATATCAAAAAAGAGAAAATAAATACCATTTTGTTAACTAAGGGGAGGTAATTCTTTCTTAAAAAGGGACCCTGCTAGGGCTATTTCTGTAACTTTGAAACTGATTTATTTTCTTTAATCAAAAAGTACCACTCTAATTTTTTGATATTTTGTTGAACTTACTTTCCCCTATAACTTAAATGTTTGTGATACTTTTCCAGTGCCCGCGTTTTCAAAATATTCAATCTCAAAGTTCAGCTAGTTTAGGTCAATTTTAGAGCATTTTTTGAGATAAAATTGACTCAAAATAAATGAAAACTTGTAAAATCATACAGTTTTGACTTGAAAAAGATAAGGATGACCATCAAAGTTTTGAATAAAAACAAAATATTGAAGACAACCATCATAAGTGGCATATTCTAGCGGCATATTTAACACGCACCCAAATTTGACCGAAAATCTAGAGATTGGCCTCTTAGTGGTTGGTTACCATGGAAACGATATAAAAAATTCTAAGTTTGATCATTTTTTCTTGGTTTCTTTTATTTAGCCATTGTTTAGGTAAAATATTTTCAAAATCTGTGACATGCAATTTCCAGAGGAGTTTGGTCCTTACAGAGAATGACTCTTAAGATTCGTTTAAATTAGTCCTCTTTATGCGCTAAAAAGGCACCCTTCCGCCGCATATAAGCAACACATCTTTATGCGTTGAACGTCACCGCATAAACGTGACCGACCTCTTTATGCGTTGAAATTCCCCGCATAAACGTGTTGGGCGCGTTTATGCAGCAACACCGCTATGAGGCGTAACAACGCATGCTACAGAATGTTTTATCACATATCCATTTAATCTTACTATAGTAATACACTGTTTTTTCCAGCTATGTGATATGGAAGTCTGTATCACACGCGTGTGTGATACAACATTCCGTATCACCATAGTAGCCGGAACTCCTTTTAGGGGAATTCCCTTTTCCGACAACAATAATATGACGTCATTATGTGATACGTAATGACAAAAATAATATGACGTCAATATGTGTTACATACGTCATGGTAAGTTGGGAGAATTTACTCGAATTGGGAGAATCGCGGACGATAATAAATAATTTTGTAAAATCAATGTTTGTTTTTTAATTTTTCCCAGTGTTTACGATGGTATTAGTAAAATGTTAACCAATGATGCGTAAACGAAGAGTTGTCTGTTGTTTTTAATTACTTCTTTAGCAGTTTTTCCAGACAGGTATCAGATTTTTCGAATCAGATCAAAAATCGATATGAAATACTGAGTTAATTGTGAACTCTTTGACAGATTAAGCCAAAGAAAGCTTTTCATTTAGTTTGGTAGGGTATGTGATAAATACAAAACCACACATAAGTGGTTTTCTGACGTAGCTTGATCGCACTCGTTTATTGTGCGAACGCATACATTACACTCGTGCGCAGAGCGCACTCGTGTAATGTATCCGTCCGCACAATAAACTCGTGCGATTAGCTACGTCAGAAAACCACATATGAGTGGTTTTGCGTATGTATCACCACACTGTGGTGATACAACAATGGCGGTAAAGTGCACGTGCACTTTCTCATTGTGACGTCATTAGGGAGTCTTCGATTTGTCAAGTCATAACATAATTTAGTGGTTTTCTGTGGTAAAATGTAATTTTTGTAAAATGCGCGACTCGTAGTGATACGGCTACAAAAAAAGGGCTCGACCTGATACTGAGTGTTACAAGTACATACACACTGTGTATATAATATGTATTTATTTCGATGTTTTGTATGTGACGGTTTTGGTGTCAATAGTCATTTCAATTAAATTAAATATCACACACACACACCTACCCACCCACCCACACCCCCCACACACAAGCCTGTCAATAAAGGCCACCAAAGGGAACATGTATAAAATGACCTTTATGGGCATGTGACCCATATACACAGGTTCAATCAACCTGAATTAAGAGTGATTGGGTTAAATGTTCCATTCACACAATTTTAAATACACACGTTATCAACGCTAAACAGAAGGTGCTTACCCATCCGGAGCACCCTGTCTCACTTCCCTGGTGTAAGTTTACGTGTCTAACCTGACTTGTCAGTTCCAAAGTATTTACTTTGCTTCTGGGTTGTGATTCGGACATGGATTAGTATGTTTGTTTTTTTTATTAAATAAATATCACGCCTTACAATTTAACTGAAGGTTGTATATTGCCAGATCCAGGTGAAAACGTTAATTCATTATATTTACACTCGCTGCTTTTTTCCTAACAGAAACTTATTGACAAGAACGTTTTCATTTTCAGTAACCTAGCATCGCTTGTCAACCTCTTGGTTGGGGTTCTTTATTGTGACGTCAAAGAAAGCAACGCTTATTTTAAAGCGTTGAAGTGCTAAAATGACGTCAAAGAAGGCGGAACTGAATGCTTTGAAATGAGTGGCGCTGTTCCATTCACTGACAAAACCAGTAGATAAAAAATGAAAACCAGTATTTTGAAATATTAAATGATTGGCCTTTTTGCAAATTCTAAGTAGAAATGCCAACGGTTAATATTGTAAATATAAGAATTCATTTTCTATTTGTTGTGGTTTACGGGGTATAAACAAGATTTTGGAAGTGACAATTTTCATAAAATATTTATTTTTAAAATAAACAGAGCACACACTTGGCGTTGTTGCTAAGTTGCGATGTTAGAAGTTATGATTTTACGACTTGCATTTGCAGATCAACGTGGTTCAGTCTTGGTACCTCCCAATTACAGAGCGCTTTGCACATAATAATGAAAGCAACAACACTGAAAAAACCTCCTATTCCAATGGCAATGAGGGACCACGGTAAATTTGATGCTCCTAGGTTTGCTGTCGGGGTACCTGCAGCAACAACTGCCATAAATCCCGTAACACCCAATGCCAGTATACCTGAAAATAAAAGAAAACATATTTGTCACTAAGTCTCTCTCTCTCTCTCTCTCTCTCTCTCTCTCTCTCTCTCTCTCTCTCTCTCTCTCAAACGCAAGCCTTATAAATAAACCAACTTATATTTGCGTGCCATTGCATTTCGCGTGTTTCGCGAGGAACAATAATTGCGAAAGGTAATCTAATTCTTATAAGTTGCATTATTTATACCAAATATTCGCGAAACTTAATACTCATGAACTGGTTTTGGTGACAGAATGGCAAAACTTCGAACATTCTCTCTAAAATTGGCTGCATTTGATCCCCGTGAATTATTAAAAATTGTAATATTTCGTCTCCGCGATAAATGGATATTTATCTACGCGAATTACCTGTTGACTAGGTAAATGTAAACATGTATATGAAGGTTTACGACACCGATATGAAATTTGTGACAAAACATCCCCGAAAACATGTGCCAGAAAAGAAGGGACTTTCTTTTTACTGTAATAACCACTCTGTTTGTGACAGTGAAATATTCGTCATATCCATAATTTGAATAAAGATTGATATTTTTCACTTACTTGTGCCTAGCCGTAACAGGAAATCTGTATGCGCATCCGCGATTAGCCCACAATATATCAACATAGGGTAAAACGTTGGTGCTATGGGGATTTAACATATTGAAAAAACCAGGCAAATGGCGGATTCTGTTGCGCATATGACGTAAAACGTCACCAAGGTCATCACTTCCGGTGTTAACATCGTCATTTTCGCATCTGTAAAATGCCCATTCCGCCAACATTTTCCTTTCTACAGACATACTTTATGACAATCGCGGATGCGCATACAGATTTCCTATTACGACTAGGTACAAGTAAGTGAAAAATATCAAACTTTATTAAAATTTATTTGATTTTCTATGGATATAAAGAGAATTTCACTGTCACAGTCACAGTGGTTTCTACAGTAATTATCATTCGCAGTGTTAAAATATTTCAATTTAAAAAAATCACGAATTCAAAAGTAGCAATTGTCACGTGCTACTTTTGAATGTGTTATTCTATAAAAATTCAAAAGTAGCACATGAAACTACTAGTACTCGCGGGGATGAAAAATTTTACTCGCGGATATGATATTATGCTAATCCGTTTAAATTAATACACAACACCAACCTGAAACGATCTGAGAGACGCACGCTATCTGGTAGTTCCACTTCCTTGGATCCACTCTGCATCCAGCAGTCAAAAGTGTGATAAATCCACCACCCAGGATCAACCCACAAGATACACCAGCAACAATTTTAAGGATGAGCATTAACATATAGAGTGCTGAAACATTATGTAATGTGTAATGAAAATATTACATATGCATGCAGTGCTGAAACATTACACAATGACAATGTGTAATGAAAATATTACATATGCAGTGTTGAACTATTACATGTTTGTTGGTTTTAATGCAAAAATGTTTAATGAAAATATTACAATACATAATATAATGTTCCAAAAAACAGGACACTTACTGTAGAACAATCCATGCGTGCAGAAAAGCATATTTTGAATCAATCCTCCCCCCCTCTCTCTCTCTCTCTCTCTCTCTCTCTCTCTCTCTCTCTCTCTCTCTCTCTTTACTGACATCCACAATAACTGGGGTGAATACTGGTGAGATGAACACCGGTGATTCTGTAACAGGAAGGAGAAAAACGCAGTGTCAGACCGGGGATCGAACCCGAAGCTACGACTGAGCTATCTACCCTGACGGTTGACCGCCATAAATGTACATCCCTCCCATGTTACTTTTGAGTTCCCCACGGTCCTAAGTAGGAAATCTCGCACAAATTCCCTCGGGTGGACTTTATTTGGCTCGTAATTGCCACTCTACGACTCCCGAGGGTCACACTGACCAACAAACTGTATCAGGGAGGAGAAAAATCCAGTGTCGGACCGGAGATCGAACCCGGGACCTCCCACAATATATGCGAGTATTTTACCACTGAGGTGTCCCCAACACGTGTATCGTTATATCTTACCTTCTAGTGCGCTCCGCTCGTCGCCAGTACCCGACTGAAGTATGGTTTCATATGTCATAATCTTACATTCACTCATGACACTTTCAGTTAGTGCAGTGGGACAAACTAACATGAAAAACAATCCAACATAAAAACTGACCAAATGACTATGCACTATAAACCAAAATGGCATTGCATATGACAAAACTTGAAGGAATGCTGCCAGTGATGTTGCTGCAAATGAATAAGTTATTTTTCGATTCGGAAAAAGGAAACGGAAACCCATTTTTTTTCAAAACAATGACCAACTGGCAGCCATCAAATATACGTCACACGTTCATGTATATGACGTCATAGATGAAAGACGTAAACATCAAGCCTTCTTGTGACGAGACAGATACTGTGTACAAAACAGTTGACAGATTGACGCATGTTAACTAATGCATTGACCAATACATTGTAAAAATAATTTAAAATTAAGTTTTGTTTCACTAATTTTAAACGAGATTTATTTATTTATTTATTTATTCCTTTGTTTTTCAATAATGCAAAAATTTCGAAAAATCCATTTATTCCGATTTTCGCGATTTATTTACTGATTCAGGTGAGATTTTTTTTTAAGTTTTTGATTTAAAAAAATGAACGCAATTTTGTTCTTACTATCGGCTTAGTATGCTGCAGAAAAAGGAACAACGCTAATATTTCAAAGATTTGATCGCACGGTTAAAAATTATTTACTTACATGAGCCGAGTCGTTGCTTATAATCCTAATTTCGATCTAATCCATGCATTTTAACTCCTTTAATACACCAAAACGTATTTTGGATGGGTGTTTACAATGGTAAAAAAATTGACAAAATGGTGGTGTGTTTCGTGTGACGTAATGATGACGAAAGAATCTATTATTGACGTAGGTTCGCCGCGGGGTAGGCCTACTATGAAGGGTAGCTCAAAGGTCGGGTTGAGTTTAACCCTCTTGCTGCCAGAGGTACCATATGTGGTCTCTACCGGCTCGCTGCCAGAGGTACCATATATGGTCTCTAAAACATGTTTCATGTACCTTCCAATATTTTGTTCATATTTCGGGAGTAAAAGGACAGTTTGGAAAAAAAAAGTAATAAAAACGTAATATTTAATAGTTTTGCTCGAAATCAAGCGTTATATTAGTGACGTCATCGAAGTATTGATTACGTCATATCATTTTGCGTACTTGCGTTGGATGAAAAATGGATAAAGAAAGTCTTTCAGTGATTGGGAGGAAATAGTGTCATCTTTACTTCGTCCTCGGATATGCTTCTCTGTCAATGAACCACAAAATTATAGTCCCCGTTAAGTTATTTATTTATTTGTTTATTTATTTATTTTGTCATTAACATCAACAAGAGAAACTACTAGGTATACTGCCCAAAAACTGGAAGAACATTTAGTAGAAAGCACAGTAAAAAGTTGACATGTCGAGATACTTATGTCGACTAGTCATGGTAAATATCTCGACATAAGTATCTCGACATTTTGTGCTATTTACCGAAACTCACAACTTTCCTTCATATGTTATCTCGACTTGTCGTGATATTAAGTCAACATGTCGAGATAATTTTATGTCGACTGAAATTTGTAATATGTAGTATTTTTATTGTTTATTAGGTTAATAATTTTGTTGTATTCTGCCGCTATCAATATATGTACTTATGTTGTTGTGCTATAAGCTGTACTGCTTTTTATGCAATAAAGAGTACGTTATGTTATGTTACGAAATTATCTGGATGTCAGAAATTACCCACCATACACAAGCCTTAGGATTTATTTGACATGTTAGTACAATTGGAAACCTAAAGAGTGTATAAAAAAACTTATTTCGTATATTCGAAATAGTTATATGGTATTTTCAATTCAGTATTTCGTATATTCGCAATAATTATTTGTATTTTCGCAATCATTATATTTTTTATTCGGAATCGTATTTCGTATTTTACGCGTACAGAAGCCCGTTAGTTCAAGATCATGAAATATTTACTACCTGGGATTTTATTTTATCTTACGATCGCAACATAATAGCTAGATAAACATCATAAAGCTAGCTACTTGTAACTGGCCACTAAATAGCTGACTACTTGTAGAAGGTAGTTAATTGGGTAAGTGTTGTTTTACGTCGTATCAGCTATTTATATTGATCTTATTAACCACATATTAGTGTGAACGGTGCGTGAGTCTGTGCAAGTATTCCAGAGCTACTATAGGTATTCCAAAATCTGATGACAGTCAGCTGAACATCCGACGGACTTATGAATTATAAAAATGAAACGAAACTGCCGTGGGCCTATCCCAACACAGAAAACATGTCTTGCTTAAAAACTTCAGAGTAAGAGTAGAGTATCAATAAAAACAAATCAATCGGTCAGAAAGTCAACAAGTATAGTACATGGTGATTTCTATTAACAATATTAAGTATCTAAATGATTGATTGGTAGGCGGCGGTCTCGGGTTCGATTCTCAAGTTTCAACTTGTCAAAATACATAATAATAAAGTGGTTGTCAGGACCATATCTGAAGTGCGTTACTTATTTAACATTCGATAATATGTTCCTTTAATTTGTAAAACATCTAACCAAACGATTATTATCACACTTCACGATGAGTTGTCACTACCAAGTATGGTAACCCCCAGTGCCTCGAAACACATTGGCTTAAATCATCAATGTAAGCACATACCATTATACAGTATATTTCATATAGACGGGAAATACAGTGTCTAAGCAAAGTAAAGCTTGGACTGTGCTGAAAATTTCGAAATATCATTTTGTAACACTATGCTTTAAGCCAATGTGTTCCGAGGCACTTGGGATAACCGCACTTGGTAGTGACATTGCCTACAGAGTATTACAAAATATACTTCGAAAGATTCAGTACAGCGAAAGTTTAACTAGAAAGCTTCACTATGCTCGAATACTTTACTCTCAGAACATATGAAATATCCCGTGTAATGATATATGTGCTTACATTGATGCTTTAAGCCAATTTGTTCCTAGGCTCTGGGGATGACCATACTTGGTAGTGACATTGCATAGAATGTAATCGAGTGGAATACATATAATTTCTTATTCAATGTTGAATAGGTAACGTACTTGAGGTATCATTGCCGGTATAACATTCATCTGTGATACCAAGTGTTCATTGTTAATAAGAATTACCAATTTGAAAAATATATATTGATGTACCTGAAAATGATTATCTAATAGTCTTTTTATAAAACATTTATTTCTTTAAAGAACTGATTACTAGTAGCTAACTTTTTCCCAGAGGTGACTAACTTTTCCACAAGTAACTGCATCTGTTGTAAACTTTGACGCATGCATACGAATCATTGTGCCTCTCAACACCTAGGTTTGGATCGCCCTTGGACAGATCCTAGTATAAGAAAGTGCAGTTCGTTCGCAGATGTCGGTGGTTTTCCTCCAGATTCCGCTTTCCTCAACCATCTCAGTCCACCATCTCAGAAATGACCCTCTTGATATGAGTGATAGAATCTTGACTGCGGCGTAAAACACCATTATTCTAATCCAATCCACTTCAAAAGTTAACCGATTGTAGCGAGCTTTTCATTGCTTGTCTTACA
Source organism: Anadara kagoshimensis (assembly GCA_021292105.1). Lineage (NCBI taxonomy): Eukaryota > Metazoa > Mollusca > Bivalvia > Arcoida > Arcidae > Anadara > Anadara kagoshimensis. Next base: position 60,390,598 of record CM037861.1, read on the forward strand.
GGAAGTAAGTTGATATAATTGAGCTCCGCCGCAAGATAATTACTTGCGATCGGAAGATAAAATATTTTCACAGCCTTGCACAAACAGGCTTCCGTAGAATACGACAAACCATTTCGAAAATACGATATAATTACTGCGAAAATACGAAATAACTATAGGCGAATATACGCAATAGTAATTCTGAAATTCAAAATACGATTTCTTCGAAAATACGAAATTACTATAGCTAAAATACGAAAAACTTTTTTCGAAAATGAGATAAAACTATTGCGAAATTTCGAATATATATAAATGCGAAATAACCTTTTTTACACATGTCACCTTACGGGCTCTGTTGAAAACTCATACCAAGGACGAAGAATTTAGATGATGTATACTACTAAACTTACCTCTTGACTGCTCGATTTTACACTTAATTAAATATTGTAGATTATACAAAAATAAGTCTGATTAGGTGAAACATCACAACAGCGCCTTTAGTTAAAGGCCCCCTAATTTATTTTAATAAAATTAATTTATAGTCTTTTTAAAACTACCTATAAGATTTAAAACACTTAAAAGAAGTTCAAAAGAGATTTTTGGTGGAGAAAGTTTCAATTTATGATTATTTAAAATGATGTCATAGCGTTTTACCATATCAAAACAGTAGTGTTTACAAATAAAGCAATAAAAAGTGCTCTAAATTAAGTCACGTGGTGATTAAATTCACACTACACATATTCCGTAACATTATATATCGGTATCAGTGAGGGAGTGTGGCGGCGTACTGACTCGGTGATCTAGCTACTTATAATTAAAGTCGCCCCGAGTGCGCTAGTACAAGGCAGACCATACAACACACTCGCACTTCACAAGCATACACGAAATTGTTCATAGATTAATCCATAGAAATTATTAAAATGCTTCTCGTCGCGAATAGCTGAAAAATTGCTGATGCGAGAAAGAGCGTATTAAAACTTCAACTCTATGTTCAACACTTTTAATTCTGGAATTATACAATTCCCTAAAATTTACTTTATGAGAAAGATCTACAAATAAATCTGTCTATAATACTGAAAATTTCATCAAAATCGGCCAAATAACAACTTCAGAATGAATGTTTTAATACTGTGTATAAAATAAATAAAGACAGGTGCTGTTTTTTTCTGTGGTCATTTTTTGATGACGCAGTAATGATGACGTTACAATCTCGGCGCAGCGTTGACGTAATTTGAACTGTTCTGTGGCAGCAAGAGGGTTAAAAGTTTGAATTTACGTCATTTTTTTTTTTTTCAAAAAATTGAAAATGGAGAAAGGTAGCTCACTTTATTAAATCAATTTTGGTCATTCCAGTTCTTGAGCTGCACTATCTACGTAAATAGTCGACTCTTTCGTTATGAGAACCCCGCCATTTTGTAAAAATGATTACCATTGTAAACACCCATCCAAGTGATATTTTGTCGCATAAAATGATATAAATTAAGCGATATAGCCAAAACAGGATTTTTTAGTAACGACTCGGCCCATGTAAGTAAAAGAATCATTGATTTGTACCCGTCATATTAAAATTTATAAAATATTTTGCGATTTTGCTTTCTCCGAAATAGGCTAAATAAACAGTAGTTTCCATTAGTTATGTAACCCATGTATCCGATCTGAGGAGATGGAGATACAAGGTTCAGATTTTTTCTCTAAACTGATTAGAGTTGTGTCTCTTCTTCCTGGCTTAGAAATGATTTTTATCACGATCATAAGTTGATCTAGAATTACAAGACAGTTATCTCTTAATTTCTCATATTGTGGCATTTTTCTTGTCATAAATATCTCTCTTACCTTGAAAACTAAATGTATATACTTTGTAGTGGCGGACACAGGGGTGGGGGTTCTGGGGGTCGGGATCCCCCTTTATTTCCGTCCATGATATTACAATTACTTAGATTGCAGTAAATGTGCAGGATTTTATTCAACACCACCCCACCCAACCCAGATGATGATCTGATGATGATGATGGTGGTGGTGGTGGTGGTGATGTTGGTGGTGGCTGTGGTGAAGATGATGATGATGGTAATGATGGTGATGATGATTGGTTAATTGTTGTTGTGTTGTTGTTGTTGATGATGATGGTGGTGGTGGTGGTGGTGGTGGTGGTGGTGGTGATGACTACGACGACGTTATTTGATATAGCTGCCAGAATATTCATTTTTATAACTTTTAAGATGATAGAAATCGAATTCCCCCGTTAATTTTTATTCGACGGGACCTCTATTTGAGGCCACTTATCGCATCAATAATTACAACATAATCAAGTCTACTATATTTACTTAATTTGCTTACCAGCATTAGGGTTTTTATACAAGAAAAAAAAACACTGTCGAATGACAAAAGTCTGGTCCCATCTTTTTGTAAATTGACAGCCAGCTACAAAAACCAAGCCAAAATGTCAATTTCTAGATCGTTTGGGAATTTATAAGCGTTTAAAATACTGGCATAATCGTATATAAACATAATGAATATACGTATAGTTCTGATTCGGTTTGTATGCAATGAAAATCAACGTTTTTATTGTTCAAATGTATTTTGCTGTTTATTTACTGATGTATACATATATCAATCGTGACAAACGACAACCATGGGAATATAATCGTCAAATATGAACCAGAACGCATTTCTAATCTTTATATAGCAAATAAAATAGCCTAATGCAACTCGGTCTTAGAATTGCCTTATTTGCATTATAATCAGTTCCAAAAGATGAAATTGATATTTTGTATTGTCCCATAGGAACGAAAACCGCCAATTGTCCATTTCTCGGCCATTACTTAACTTCTAGAGTTTATCAGTAGACATATTTAAAAATGGTAATTCGTGTCTAGAATGTCACGGCAAATAATCGAGAGTGTATGTCACAGGGATAACCTTTGCTGAGTTTTGTATTACAAGTGAGTCATATTCTGTATAGGCAAACAACATTAACCTGTCGACTTGGCCTTTAATTTAAGTTATTTATTATGGACCATGGCAGTAGAGTTACCTGGGTTTATTTCGTTTATATCATGGGGAAACGTGTATTTATTATGTATTATCTGCGAATCTTAACACTGCTTATGTATTGAGTTGACTATTGTATATATGAATAGTTGTAATGAAAGATCAAGCGGACAGGTCAATGTTGTTTGCCTATATCAGGATTTCACTGTTTAAAACGTTTAACCCGACTGTTTAAGCCTTTAATCACAGTTTTATATTGATTTGAAAACATAAACATTTTAGGTATCATTATCGAGCATTCAATATTTCAATTCGATAGTATGTGGGAGGTCGTGGGTTCGAAAACCGAACGGGGTATGACCAAGACTTAAAATAGGTAGTGAATGTTCTTTCGCCAAGCGCTCGGCATTTAGAAATAAAAATCACGGGTTCCGTCGGCAGAGACCTTGAACACCGATACCCCGTGTACATAACGACAGGTGTGACACGTTAAAAATAACAAATTGTTGACGTATCGACAAGTCCTCGATACCCATACAGCAGCTGTTTTATATCTCTCGACAGTTTTACATCAGCTGCTATCTATCTATCTATCTATCTATCTATCTATCTATCTATCTATCTATTTATATCTATCTATCTATATATCTATCTATCTATCTATCTATCTATCTATCTATTTATATCTATCTATATCTATCTATCTATCTATCTATCTATCTATCTATCTATCTATCTATCATCTCGGTAGTTTTCTGTCCACTAGCTGTCCATATCTCGGCTCACGGCATCCAGCGGTTTCACTCGTTTTTAGTTAGCTCACTGTAAAACTTTCGACAGGTCTGTACGGTATGGGCAGCTAGTGACCGAAAGCTGTTGGTAGTTAGATAGCAGCCAGCTGACAAGCTAACGAGGAGTCGAAACGTCCTGCCGATTTGCTAGCTTAGTGTTAAACAAGTCTGTTCTGTACCATTCCCAAGTGCTTAAATGTCAAGAGGTCTTTTTATTTAAAGTCTATCTTTTCTTTTGAGTTTTTTGTGAAATTGAGCCTAGGCTTATCAAGGCCCTCAAAAAATTTATGGCCGTCATCACAGTATTGTTGATAAGTATGATGTCTTTGTGTCCTGGATTGCCCTGGATATATTTGACGTCACATAGTTTCATGTTCCTTTCACTCTCAATTTTGATTACACACGTGATGTGTGTAGCTAGCTTAACAGAAAGTGTTTACGGAGCACCCGGTGATTTTGACATGGATAGTATGTTTGTTTTTTATATGAAACTATCCTCATATGCACAGGCAAGTTAGCACCTGCATTGAGAATTCGCGAAATTATTTCCTTTTCTTATCTTGCTCAGTCTGTTTCAATCGCTTCTAGTTGTTACAGGCGGCACACTCTTTATCTAACTCTACAGAGTGGTCTGTAGCGTGCTTCATCCGAAGGGCTGCTCTAGTATCGAGCTTTTTACAGCTGTAGTATGGGCAGGAGATGAAAACCATCTCAGAAAATTTCGAAGTCCCAAGTGAGGGACGAAACTACAACCTTGACTTCTAAAGCCCGCTAATCTCTCCAATACCAATCGATTTATTAATTTTACTTATATCGGGGTAAAATTATTGAATTCGCATCGTCCTCTTTTTTACGTTCCAAGGTTATTAAAACAATATGCAACAAGAGCACCACTGAGCGGGACAATATAGCCCGTCAATGTAAGGACAATATAGCCCGTCAATGTAAGGACAATATAGCCTGTCAATGTAAGGACAATATAGCCCGTCAATGTAAGGACAATATAGCCTGTCAATGTAAGGACAATATAGCCTGTCAATGTAAGGACAATATAGCCTGTCAATGTAAGGACAATATAGCCCGTCAATGTAAGGACAATATAGCCCGTCAATGTAAGGACAATATAGCCTGTCAATGTAAGGACAATATAGCCCGTCAATGTAAGGACAATATAGCCTGTCAATGTAAGGACAATATAGCCTGTCAATGTAAGGACAATATAGCCCGTCAATGTAAGGACAATATAGCCTGTCAATGTAAGGACAATATAGCCTGTCAATGTAAGGACAATATAGCCTGTCAATGTAAGGACAATATAGCCCGTCAATGTAAGGACAATATAGCCTGTCAATGTAAGGACAATATAGCCTGTCAATGTAAGGACAATATAGCCCGTCAATGTAAGGACAATATAGCCTGTCAATGTAAGGACAATATAGCCCGTCAATGTAAGGACAATATAGCCCGTCAATGTAAGGACAATATAGCCTGTCAATGTAAGGACAATATAGCCTGTCAATGTAAGGACAATATAGCCCGTCAATGTAAGGACAATATAGCCTGTCAATGTAAGGACAATATAGCCTGTCAATGTAAGGACAATATAGCCTGTCAATGTAAGGACAATATAGCCCGTCAATGTAAGGACAATATAGCCCGTCAATGTAAGGACAATATAGCCCGTCAATGTAAGGACAATATAGCCCGTCAATGTCTATAATGTAAGCAGGAATAATAAAAGCCAGAACGAAACTTTTGTCGAAAGTTGAAACGTTTTAAATGTTAAACATTATTGCTTCTTGTGAAACCATACCACACTTGAAAGGAATTAAAATTAAAATTATAAAATGCACGTATACGTTAGAGTGACAACTATATTCCAAGGATGCAATAGACCTTTTATTTTTGCTCGGATTGGCACTGTTTTGTTCAATTGAGTGTATTGTTGATTTTAAAACGTATCTGATGGTTTCTAACCGACTTCGCATTATCTTCTATTTAATTGTAATGGTTTTAATTGGTTTTATCATCAAATCACCTAACTCAATTGTATTGCTGTCTGGAAAAAGGAAATGTAATCGTCTGCTCAAAGGGAACAGAACATAAACAGCGGGAAACGTATCATGCTTGATTGACGATGATAGATGTTCATTACCCGCTCTTTGTTTGAACAAATTGAATTAAAAGTTTTCAAACATTTTTATGCGTGCTATTCACGCTGACTGTAAACATTTACTTAGTTTTTCTTTATCGAAAAAGGATAATTCTCATTATTGCGAGAGACCAGGTTACATGGGTAGAGGGATTCGGTTCCTCAGTAACGAAAGGTAAAAAAGTTGTTCCCTCGTCAGCTAGTATTAGTGATCCGATGATGATGATCATCATCATCATCCAGGGACGTAGGGACGTAGCTTACTAAAAGGCAGCCGCCTCGGTAAAACTCAGACCGTATGATTTCATTTTTTACAGAGACACGGGGCTTAAAACAATATGTCCTTAGTAGTGCAGACTTGATTATTCAAACGGTCTTTTGACATCCGTTTTCATTCTAACAATACTAAATATTATTCATTATTATATTCTTCCTGTTTTGCGACCTTCCATCAAAAGGGTACCAAAGACTTACTTACTTGTGAAAGGTGTTTTTGGTGTCACATTAAAGAATTAGTTGTGACTGACTAAATAAACATTTTCCAAACCATTTCCTATTTTCCATTTTATTAGCTCAGAATTGTGTCCAGTAAAACTTGAGTTATAAAGTTGTTTTATTTGTTCGTTTTGGGTAAAATTTTGCTTTCCCTTTTTGACCGTGATATTTATGAATATAAAATGGTTTGTTTATATTTAAATTCATAAGTTTTCTTCTATATTTACTAGTTTCATTTAACAGCAAATGCATATTAGTTTTTCAGGTCTCGACACGGGGGTTCGAACCTAAGACCTCCGACATACGAAGCGAGCACTCTACCAACTGAGCTACCGTAGTAGTATAGTTCTATTTAGGATTAATGATGGCATCTGGTTATTTTACCCATTATTTCTGAAACTCATATTAACAGATTTGATTTAAATTAAAATACTTAAACTGTCTAATTGATCGTACTAATTACTAAGGGTTACTAAAGGATTGCTGCCAATTTCTCGTGCTACTCCACAAGACTTAAATAATATGTTTGGATCTGTTTAACGTCTTTTAATAATTCAATATTTGTATGTTTAAAACATAAGTTATAGGAACTCGGTCGGATTAAAACAAAATGTTGGATTTTGCAGCTAAATAACACACACACACACACCCACCCACACACACACACACACACTGAAAAGGTGAATATTAATAACAAATATGTTTCATTTCAAACTAGGTTTTATTTTATTCATGATGGTCTCTCAGTGGCGAATGCAGCGGGGGGGGGGCACAGGGGGGCCCGTGCGCCCCCCCCCCCGGTTGCCCCGACTTTCCCCCTCTCTTTCACAGCTAACTGTCAATCAACAAGCGTTGTGACCAGTTAATTAGTGGTACTGAATAATTACTTCGTGTACATAGGCAGGAAATTGCAATCAGGTGTTGATGTAATTTACCAGTTCCCTGAAGCATGAAAGAATCCAGGTAGTACTGACCAGTCTTAGGTGATAATGTTATTTAGCTGATCGCTGAGGCGTGAAAGAAACCAGGCAGTATCAGTAGATAACGTTAATTAGTAATACTACATGTATAATTAAGAGACTTTCATGAAGAGTGATTCCATTAATCATACGTGAATTCATCTAATGTACCTTTTTAAACCAACGGACACGGCCACGAGAGAGAGAGAGAGAGAGAGAGAGAGAGGAAGAGAGCTAATTTTTAGGACACAAGATTATCTTTTTTGTATATTTTTATAGCACGATGTTCTATTTCCATATAAGTCTCCAAATTTTTCTACAATTTTTGTACATTTTTATTTTTAATTGGTTTTAATGGGAAAAAAATCTGTCTCATTTGGCTTTTTATTCTATTCGTCCGTTTATCTTCTTTACGGAACAAATTCGTCTACAAAATAATCAGTGTTTTTTTCTAGTGACAAGATTCTTGTGTTCGGTTGCACCTTTAATGCGCATTAAACAATAATGGAACTGACTAACTAGTCATTTTAAAACTAATAATATAATAAAATTGGCTTGAAAGTTCAGATGGATGTCATACAGTTCATTTTAAACAAGTGTGGTAAAAGGGTTGTGGTAGTAGAGGTATATGTAGCAGGCAGGTCAGTTGATAGAGTGCTTGCTCCGTAAGTCAAGGAGGTCGAGGGTTTGGTCTCTGGTCAGGTCTGACCCAAGAATTGAAAAAGTGTAGTGACTGTTTGCTCGGTGACGTCTCGATATAAGTGAAATATTATTGGCTTAGAAGTTAAACCCCATTAATCAATGATCAATCAAACTTAGGACCGGGATTCAAACAGAAAGACTTTCCACTGATGAGCTTGATTTATCAATCCAACTGGATCACCCAGACCACGTTCATCCATTTATCGACCAAATTAAATCAAAACACTGGTATCCCTCCGATTGATCGACGTATCGATCTACAACTTCAAAAGGTCGAACGAACTCCTTTAATATATTGCAAAAAAGAGTCGGCCTGGATCTGCGGTGCACAACTACACCTCGACAGATAAAAAAACCGACAATACAAGTTACCGACGGCGACAAATTTCGACAGTACAGTTTGATAGACATAATATATTATATCGATAAAGATATTATGAGCTCGCCGACACTCATAGCCACCTGCGTCAATATTACAATTTTTAAAAAAAGCTAGACTGATTAGTTCTTTGACTGGTTTAGATCCACTTTAAATGCGAGGTAAAAAGGACGCTCGACAGTGTTCAAGATGCAGGAAATTGCACCATTTGTACTGAAAAAAACCGAAATTTTTCTGGAGGAACATGCCCCCAGACCCCCCTAACAGGTCGCGCCTTTGGCACATACTTGTGCCCCCCCCCTTCACCAAGACTCTTGATCCGCCCCTGGTTCTTTTTTGTGGCAAAACTACATCTTCTTATAAGCGATATTTATCTCGAAAAGCTTTCAGACTATGAGTAACTTTGCTTAAAGTCAGTCATTGAATAGGGTATACTACTCGTAGGACTACAGTATCCTACATGTATTTAATTATGTATTCTTCTGGTATTCAAGTCTTTTCAAAATATGTTACACAGGTGCAAAATTTAAAGAATTTAACAATTATTATGATTACATTTAACTGTGTGAAAAATGTCTATGAATGGTAGTGTTTTAGTGTTGTAACTTTCACGTAATATAACTGAATAACGACAATGAAGTCAACCAAAGTATTGAAAAATTGGTAGGTCTACAATAATTGCCTTAATTTTACTAAACTAATACGCACCCATATTTATTTTAGCTTTTCAGATTTCTTTGATATGTTTTCATCTGTCCAAAATATGATACTTTTAGAAAGGAGTATATTGACAAGAAATTTCTTGCAGATCCCTCACCAAACCAAGAGAAAATATCCAGATTATTAAATCCCAAGAATTATTCTGAATTGTATAAGATCTCGTCATTCCACTAGAAATACAAATATTAAGTAATCCGTTTATTATTATCATTATTTTATATCTATATACATGCTAGTACATATATTTGCTAATTATATAATATGTTAATATTACATGTTATAATTGTTATATGTTACATGTTATAATGGAGATCACTGTTTACGTTATATATACTCGATGATAATTTATATATGTATTTGCAGTATTCCAATAAAAATATTGTATTTTTAATATAACTATTTACAGTCAATTATTCAGCAAATAGTTTTAATTCTCTTTGATCGAAATACATCGAAAAAGCACAAGTTTAAATAAAATTCTTCATCATTGTATTGAACAAGAAAATCATGTTCTTCTATTAACATTAACATATAGTCATTTTTCTCTATTTATTCAAACTCGTGAGATCTATCTCAAAGGAAAGTATAAAAAAGTTGAATTAAAGAACCTTTTTGGGGTTTTTGTCCCGAAAATATGAGGACAATTGGGATATATTTTTCGTCACGCATGGTTTGATTGATGTAAGAAGTTTCGAATTCACCAAGTTTTGAAACCATCAATTTAGGAATTACCCTACTATATTGACAAGTGACAAAATAAATCATATTTTATATGTTTATTCTTTTGGCGACATAATTACAGTAAGTGGTCATATCTTAACGTATAACTCCAATAAAACTGGAGATTAGAAACATTTTGAGCTACACAAAGTGAGCTCTATGGTCCATCAAACCATGTGTCAGAGCCTCTGTACTCCAATCTGAATGCGTGTTCCTTTTACAATTTCTCCGTTAGCTTAAAGGGGATATGAACCATAATGGTACATCGGTAGGCACAGTTAGAACAAGACAATATTCCGGTAACTTTCGGCTTCTTTTCACCAAAAATAATGAAATTCAAATGCAAAAAACTATATAAAAAAAAACCCTTGAAGTAATGTTTGAAATGAATTCCCACACCTGAAATGTGATAGTTTTTAATGTTTTTTTTTTATAGTATCCCCAGGTAAAATACACGTGTTGTTATCCAGTGATACTTACGCAAAAAAAATGAGTGGGATATGCATATACATGAGTTATATACATACGAACTTAACCTGGGGATAATATTCATCACAATTTATACATCATTATTAAATTTCAGATTTAGCAAGTGGCTGGGAGGATTCATTTCAAATATCTTTTGCTGGTTTTGTTAATTTTTCATATTGATAATACCCTATTTCATGACAAAGTAACATTAAATTGTCAAAGCATTGTCTCAATAGGCCCGTGGAATCCAGTAGTCAATATAAGGGCAAAATTCCCAATACTAATGTCATGACTCTTAACTTAATAGTTAGTGAAAATTAGTAACTATTAAATAAATACCAGAACGGCGGTTCGTAGTTATATTTATATGATTCCAATTACGTTATATGTGTAACAGTATCACACTGTGCAAAAGACTATGTCATGATGATATTTATTTATTTATTCAGTATTTACACCGAAAAAACAAGGTCGAGCTGATTACAGAGAAAACTCATAACAATACAAAACATAAGACAATCAACTGATTACATAGAATAATCATGAAAATACAAGACATATATGACAATCAAATACAAGTTAGTTTGATACTCGATGATACAAACAGACAACTGTTGACAAAAATCATTCGACTCAACGCGTGTATTTGCATTATACTGCGTGTTCGTTTCGTATGTGGGAGTTCTTGGGTTCGAGCACAGGACGGGTTTGACCAAGGCTTGAAAATAGGTAGCGACTGTTCTTTCATAAAACACTCTGCATTTAAAAATGAAATTAACGGGGTCCTTGAGAAAAGACCTTAAAAACCGAGGACCCATGTCACGACAGACGTGGCTCATTAAAGAACCTTCCCTGCACATTGCCCTGAGCCCAATGCAAAGGTCAAAATTTATACCACTTCATCTATAGTTGGTGACCTCTCTGTATAAGTTAAATATTTTTTACTAGAACGTTAAACCACATTAAATTAATCAATCAATTATACTGGAATCTTGTAAAATGGGAATTTGAATTTGAATTTCCAATCCCTGTTAAAACATAAAACAGACTTGATAAAGATGCTTTTTGTAATCGTTTGACATAATATAATTGCTTTATCAATAATAAATATGCACATTGTAATACAATTGTTTGTTATAGGTAAACAACATTGACCTGTCCGCTTGACCTTTTAGGAAGGTATATACACGATGATCCAGCTAATACATGGATAGTGTAAGGATACTCACCTTATACATAAACAATGAACGCCTTCAATGATGAAGACGAAAACAATCTGTGAACGCTTTACGTAAATACTCTGACCCATAATTATTATTTATGAAGAGGTCAAGCGGTATAATGGAAAACATCAAAATCTAAAATACGTGAAATTAAACCCCAGCCCCAATTTTAGATTTGGCAGAAATCGATCGAGCACCATTAGTTTTCACCCAAAAAATCGTGTAGTTTACTGGTAAACTTTTAACATTTGATCATTGAGTCTAGACTTTGCAATCGTAAGGCATTTCTTTGGATCTATTTAATAGTTTCTGTTATAATTCCAAATAAATTAATTTCAGGGTCGTACAGTTAAAAGTCTACTCAAACTTCTGTATTATTCTTATTTAGCCAATATGTTGTCGATTTTTAACAATTCTGAATAATTTAAACAAAATCGAGATTTCTTGATAATTTGAGAACGAAGTAAAAATGGAAATTTTATCCAAGGACTCAGCTATCAACAGACAAAAAGGGATGAAAATTCTGAGTTGAGTTGAGTAATGTAGTTCTACGTCCCAGTCAAAAATATTTCACTTATACCGAGACGTCGAAAGCTATAGGCGAAGGTACAGAATTTTTGACTGTTCGTTGCGCTTATGACATTATACAACAGGATTGTTTACCATGCCAATCCTACCGTGACAAGGGACCTCGTTTATTTTAAGTTCCCATCAGAAAGGACGGTGACTTTCATTTTGTAGAGAACAGTCACTACCAACTTTCAAGTCTTGGGTCAAACCCAGATCATGGTTCGAACTGACGACCTCCCACTTACGGAGCGAGCACTGTACCAACTGAGCTACCGCAGTGCTTATTTCTGAATAATTCAAACAAATGAGTTCCCTTGATAATTTGAGAACATTTTTCTGCGCGATTTGCCCTACCAAATTGACAAATCGTCTGAAGTGTCATGTGCCAAGTTTTGTCATGTGATATTTTGAATGTATTATTTCATAAAAATTCAAAAGCAGAACATGGCAAAAGTATCACCTAGCTAAACGATGTATACTCAGTCATTAAAACAGAAGGGGCGTAAATAAACATAGTTATAGGCAAACAACGTTGACTTGTCCGCTCGACCTTAACTTAAATATTTATTATGAGTGAGTCCATATAAACACCATAGTTTATTTTGTTTATATTGTGTATGTACAAACTGCGAATCTTAACCGTATCCATATATTGAGTTGATCCTCCTATATGAATATTCTGAACGAAAAGTTCAGCGGGCAGGTCAGCGTTGTTTGACTATATACATTTGACAATAAATGTCTGCTTATAGGCTTTACTGAGCGGTTGCAGTTTTTAAATCTAATGAACGCAAATCAAAGTAATTTTGAAAACATGGGTACTTTCTTAAAAATATCAAGATTGATTAAATTGGGGTTTTATGTCCCAGTCAAAAGTATTTCACTTATATGTCACCAGCTATAGGTGAAATGGCAGAAATTTTTACCTTTGCATTGCGACAAGGGCAATGCACACGGAGGGTTTTCAACGTGACACACCTTCCGTATCACGAGGCGTCGGTTTTTATGGTTTCTTCCGAGAGATCCAGTGACTTGCATTTCCAAATGCCGAGTGCTTGGCAAAAGAACATTCCCTACCTATTTTCAAGTCTTAATCAGACCCTGCCAGGGTTCGAAACCACGACCTCCCACATAGGGACTCTACCAACTAAGAAAAAATTACTAAGACCAATGCTGAAACAACAACACAATCTCTATATCAAACAATGGACATTCTTTTAAGAACATTAAACCCAGTAGAGGGAAACACATTAAGTAGAGATACAAAACTCAGTGAAGGTAAGCAAAATGATTAAGTTTGAACAGATATTTTACTGTATGAAATTGAGACAAAATAATTATACCAAGTCTTATATCACATAGAACGAATTTAAGCTTGATGCAAATTGTTAGCAAAACATTATAATAATAAATGATTAATTAAAAAGAAGGTCATCATCTGAGAGTATGTCACATATCCGACTTTTCAGCTCAGGTTAGCTAAACATTAATGAAACCATGTAAGATCCTTTTTCAAATTTTGAAAATTACCGAAGATGATATTACTCTACTATAACATTTCAATAACGGTAAAACTTTCAAAATGGCGATTGTAGTTTATTTCCGGCAAAGCCTAACAATTGTGTCATGTATCAAGATTTCAAAAAGCTATAACTGATAGATATGAATTCATTTCAAATCAGCTGGTCAAATATTCGTGAAACTAGACTCTAATTTCTTTTTTTTTTCACCAATATCTTTACAAACACTCTTTTTCTTTTTCAATTTGCTTTTCCTCATTAACAGGTTTGTATGTTTGATTGAGTTCATAGCCTCCATTGCTCAGTCGCTGTGATCTGGAACCATCTGAATGGAAACCTTTTCTAGACATTCGTTTAAAAATCTTGAATAAAATTTTCCTAAATTTCCTTCCGGCGGCAGTGTAAATGAGAAAATTCACGGCTGAGTTCATAACAAACAAGGTGTTACTAACTGCTATCCATTTTAGCATAACTCCTTTATCAAAGAGAAAGTTAAACTGAGCAAACAATCCTGGTGTTTGACAAAGTATAAAAACAACAACTATCAACACTAGAACGAGGCTCAAATTAGCTTCACTTTCCTCTTGAATATTTGTTCCGGTGCGCCTTTTACGCATGCGCATTAGCTCTACGATAAGCAGAGTATTTAACACTGACAATAGCGTTAGGGGTATTATATAAATTATAAATGCAAACATCCAAACCATATAAACATTAATATAGAAATAACTTTTTCCAAAATATGTCGTCACCAATTCAAAACATTCTACTTCCGGTTTCTCTTTGCATGGCGTCTGTGGTTGAGTTGCAAACAGTCGTGGGATATTGTAAATAACTGAAATGATTGATATTGTAATTAACGAAACCCAGGTTTTACGTTTTGTACAAATCCTTGTGGCAATAAATGGATGACATATCGCTATATACCGTTCCACGGACACAAAAACTGTTATCCAAACATTACACAATTGAATTGTCATGACTATATAATTTATTGCTGTATAGATATTTGGGTATATAACATCTTTGAAGTAATGTAATTCCGGATGAAAAAGTGACATAGTGTGTAGACTGGTTGGAGTACTAGCAAATATTAATATTCCAGTATCCGTGACAACTAAAGCGCGAAGAAACAAAATCGTCGTGGACTGCATTTCCCGTCGCCATAGGACCACCATTGTAAGTATATTCCCAATAACTCCAAATAAGGATAATAGGCAGCGTAATCCCCATGAAAATATACTGCAGTCGAAAAGCTTCGTTGGATTCTGTGTCGTTAGCATAGTCTTGCAATACTTCGCCATTATATTCCAAACTAACAGCTAAGTTAATCTCGCGTATTGTCATGGTTAAATATGTATTTATGGTACATGTACGAAATTTTACCTTTCCGTTTGTTGTAAATTTATGTCCAAATTTTAGTCAAATCAACTATGTGACCGTTTTGAATACTCATTCTTTGTTGTTTAACCTGGAAAATAAAAAAAATTCCATTTACATCAAGTAATCTATCCGTGAGAAAGATATGTCACAACATTGACATGTTGGCTTAACCTTTCATCAGAAATTTTTATATAGGGTGATCCAACTATTTCATGGGTGATGTTAGATTCACAGTTAATGCATTAATGCATGATTCCCGTAATGAGCCTCTTCCTTATACATTATTGTCCTGGTCCATGTAATATTTAATTTCAAGGTCAAGCTAGCAGGCTAATGTTGTTAACTAATACCTGTTATGTACACTGGGATCCAGTTGTTCAAGCTAAGTCAGCTTAGTCAAATGCATGGTTAGTGAAAATTCAAAATTTTATCAAAAGTACACTATTTAAAATTATCGTCATACAATTTTGGCTTCAATAATATCAAATTTCATGCATTAAAGTTTGAACAGAAAGTTATTTTTTTTTAAATATATTCTACCTTCTACGCAAAATAAAACAGATCACTAATCAAGTAGTAGAATAAGGACTCAGTTTTGAACAACCGTACCCAGTAAAATGGTTGGAATGTAAGAGAAGAATATGTGCTTAATGCAAGTAAATGCAACCAAGAACACAAATCAACAAACGAACGAGATAGGAAAATATAAAACACACGTACGAATAGAATCATACAGAACACAATATATCTCATAAACAAAATTGTACTCTTGCAGCATACTTGCCATGCTTCGAATTTGACTAATTTACTAACTTCTCCAATAGAATCTTTTGGTTACTATGGAAATAGTATTTAAAACATTCGATTTGTCTTTGTACAAGCTATTTTTATGTTACAAAAATCCATTATAAGTTATTTCATCGCTAAAGAGAATACTCTTTATATTTTAATACATTTGATAAAATCATCGAAATATCATATATTAAAAGATACTTAGGGTTATTGTTATTATTATTGATAGTAAGAATTATCCCCTTTGCTTGTAAAATATATTTATTAAGTGTCAAAATGTTAATTAGAATAAAATTGAATTAAAAAAGTTAATAATGTATGTAATCATTAGAAAAACCTACTTTTATAACACTCAAGTTATGTGTTTTATGAATTTATACCAATTCAGCCAGATATTATTTAGAAAGTGAGCGTTATAGGCCAATTAGTTCTAATATTTTCAATTTTATTCCTTACAAACACTTTATAAACACCACAGTTATGCGTTTTAAGGATTGATAGCATTTCAGCCAGACCAGACATTATTTGTCAGGTGAGCGTTGAAAGGCCCATTTTGTCTCTTGTTGCCTACAAACACTGTTATAAAACCGTAGCTGTATGTGTAATGGATTTACAACATTTCCACCAGACAAGACATTATTTACTAGTTGAGCGTTATAGGCCCAATGGGTTTCTTGTTTTTATTTAATGCCAATGATTTTTAATACCAAATCGTAGTGATTTGTTATAAACGTCAGATTACAAACATGCTTATAACAAACATTACAAAGCGTATATGTCAGTGGTTTGTTAAAAAGTTTTGTTATGTCAGTGGTAATAACATTATGTTTTGTTATAAGTGTTAAGGTAAATAAGAAAATATTATGATCATAAAATGTAAAATAATGACGAACATTATCAATCTGAATAATTACCTTTCACCAGTACACCTGTACGTATCTGTTGATCCGAGGTATATATGGGTTTTTGTTTTATAAAACTAATTCCTTTGGTGCTGTAAAATGAGCTTTCATTCTTTATTTAATACAATAATGATTGTTGTTAGTAATATTATAACAAGAAAAGATTAGCTTAAAATAAAAAAGGACAGACAAATATGAAGCTAAATAGAAATATAGGTAATAAAAAACAACACTACAAAAAACATGATAAAAGAAACAAAACAAAAGAGGCTAGGCGTAACACTATGCTACTAAATAGAAGACAAAAGACAACAGCAACACTATTATGATGAAAGAAAGAATATAGATATAGAAATAAGCAGTTAAATAGAAATACAGTAGACAAAAGACAAAAATAACAGAAACAAGAAATAAAGCTAGACATAGAAATATGCTATGCTACCTAATAGAAATACAGTTGACAAAAGACGACAACAACAGAACAACATGACAAAATAAACAATCAAAACAAAAAAAAAAAGATATGAAATATGCATTTTTTCACTTATTCTTACGAGTTATCCTAAAAATTCAGTAATTTGGAAAAAAGCTGGATTTAGCAGAAAGAAAAATTCTATTGAATGTTTAGATAACGAAAATATGTAACTTTGTAATCATTTAAAAATATTGAATTTTAATTGACATTTTATCTCCTTCGGTGCGAATGGTTTTTGTTGTGAAACCTGAACAAAAATCTAAACAAACTTTCCTGATCAACAATTTTTTTTCATTTTCACCAAATTTTATTTTTGTTGAACAAATATATACTAGAATGAACATTTACCCATTAATTACATATTGATAAACTTTTAATTTAATTTTTGTTAAGTCTCATAACAAAAAAAAAAGTTTTGCCGCAGAAGGACATATACCAAATGAAATTAATAAGTTAATGGAATTTTCAAAAATGATTTAAATATTTTGTATTTGTACCATTATGTATTCAGCAGCAATAAAATAACAAAATTCAAATCCATGTCAAAATGGAAAAATATACTAATCTCTTTATTAATGTATTTCTATCGGTATGTATCTAGTGGCAATCCAAAACAAACATACCAATCCATGTCCAACAAACATACCACTCCATATCCAAATGAACCAATATATATGCTGCTTGGAAATAAATTGTTGACTCAGGGATACGGGATATTGCAAGCCTAGGCTTATCAAGACCCTCAAAAAGATTTATGGTCGTCATCACAGAATTGTTGATACGTTGGATGTCTCTATGTCCAGGATTTCCCTGGATATTTTTGACGTCCCATAGTTCCATGTTTCTTTCACACAATTTTGACACACGTGGCGGGTGTAGTTCGCTATACAGGATGTGCTTACCCTTCCGGAGCACCCGGTCTCACTTACCTGGTGGAAGTTTACGTGTCTATCCAGACTGTTCGTTCAGTTTCAAAGTTTTTATTTTGCCTCTGGGTTGTGGTTCGGACATGGGTAAGTATGTTTGTTTTTGATATTGATATACGAATATACAATTGTCGTTAGTCTTATTAAATATTATGATAATTTTGAAATATATCGGGATCAATTACCTACAAAGATTGTATCCTGCTTTCTCAGTTTACTGCGTGTTTATGATAGGTAATTATTGTTTTCAGTTACTTCGTGTTTAAGTCTTTAATAAACATGGTATTGTGTTACAGGTGATACACTGTAAATGCTTTGACAGAGCTTTGTCATATTTAGTTTTGAAACAATGAAATCGGGCCCCATTTTCACAATCATTTTTAAAATAAGTTTTTTCTTTACTTTTACCTGGATAATAAATTAAAGATTTTTTAGAAATAAAATAAAATAAAGAACGTATTTCTATCACTTAGTACTAAGAGACAATATGTTTACACATCAAAATATTACTCGTCTGTTGTCATATTCTAAATATTTTGAATATTCTATTAAGAAAATTTATACAACGTCTCTTTCTGCCAAACCCTGCTGTCATTCCCCTTACAGTAAAACCGGACTAGATTAACTATAAAGATTATTTCCAACTTTCTTGGTTTATTGTAAGTGATTATTGTTCTGTTTTTATGTTTAAGTCATTATTAACCATAAAAGTTCATTGTTGGCAATACACCGTGAAAGATGTTTACAAACGTTCTGACAGAGAACTTTGTCATATTCAGTTTTGAAGAAAAAAATAACCAGACCCTATTTTCACAATCATTTCTTAAATAAGATTTCGCTAAAATAAAATCTGGATAACTGATTAAAGAAATTAAAAAAAGAGTACAAAGAAGCAAATGTCTATCGTTAAGTATTCAGTGCCAATCTTTTTATACATTTGTATATAAAAATGACATCTATCTTCTGTCATATTATAAATATTTTGATTTCAATTAGGAAATTCAAATCTTTATAAAATGACTCGTCTCTTTCTGCTGAGCCCTTTTTTATCCCCTTAAAGTAACTACTGGGGTGGATTACCTACAAAGATTATATTCTTCTTTCTCGGTTACCTGTTAATTAAGATTAATATTATAATTCGTTAGTAAACATTAAATTGTTGTGTTACAGGCGATACATTGTGGAAGATGTAAACGCTTTGGCACATAACTATGTCATATTAAGTATCACAGTTATTTCTTAAATAAGAGTTTCTTCAATTTTAACATGAAAAATTAATTAAAGAAATTTTTAAAAAATACAAATAAGCCAATTTCTATCATTAAGTATTCAGTGGCAAGTAATAATAAATAATAATTAAAATGGATAAGATACCATCAACAAAATGTTGGAGTTTTTGATAGATAACATATTTGTTGTGTTTGCTAATTAAATACTTTTTCAGCAAACAATCGGTATACCAATGGGTACAAACTGTGCACCATTGCTTGCTGATCTGTTTCTTTATTCTTATGAAGCAGAATTTATGCAGAACCTTGTTAAATCTGGAGAGAAGACTGTCGCCAAATCATTCAACTCAACATACAGATTTATAGATGACGTTCTGTCTCTTAACAATCCCAAATATGTAAATGTCATCTATCCTAGTGAGCTTGAAATAAAAGGCACGACTGATTCCTCAAGTTCTGCTTCTAATTTAGACTTATACCTGAATTACCTTTTTTATGCAGCAATATACCTACTTCCCCTGCTTATGGTGTATTTGTTTCCCAATTAAGACGCTATGGTAGAGCTTGTTCCCACAACGCGGACTTTGTACAACGAAGTAGGCTGCTTGCAAATAAATTGTTGACTCGGGGATATTGCAAGCCTATGCTTATCAAGGCCCTCAAAAAGTTTTATGGCCGCCATCACAGTATTGTTAATAAGTTTTACGTCTCTGTGTCCAGGATTGCCCTGGATATATTTGACGTCTCATAGTTCCATTTTCCTTTCACACAATTTTGATTACACACGTGGCGGGTGTAGCTAGCTAAACAGGAGGTGCTTACCCTTCCGGAGCACCCGGTCTCACTTCCCTGCTGGAAGTTTACGTGTATAACCTAACTTGTCAGTTCCAAAGTTTTTACTTTGCTTCTGGATTCTGATTCGGACATGGATAAGTATGTTTGTTTTTGATAAATAATTGATGAATTTTTTTTTTAAATTATAAAAAAGCGCATTTTAATCTTCTGTCAAAGAATAAGTATTTTTAATATTTAAAAAATAAAATAAATGTTTGAATATGACACTTCTCTTTTTGCTGAACCCTACTTTTATTTTCTATAACGTACAAACCGGGTGGATTATCTGCAAAGATTATATCCTACGTTCTCGGTTTACTGCGTATTTATCATAAGTAATTACTGTATCAGTTACCTCATGTTTCAGTCAACATTAGACGGCCGTTTCAGAATATAATTCCTGATCAGTAGTGCTTGGACCAAAATTATGAAACCAAATTGTTTACAAAATGTTGAAAAGATTATCAAAGGGCCGACATATATTTTATTAAATTTAGTTAAGGAAATACTTTGCATGAGAGTATACCTTAGTTTTTGAGGAATTTCACATTTTATCTACCAGCAATTTTAGACAATAGTATATTTCTGACAATAATACATAATGCACCGTGAAATGTGTAAACGCTTTGGCACCGAATTTTGCCACATTTAGTTTTAAAACAAAATAACCAGGCTTCATTTTCACAATCGGTTTTTAACCTGGATAATTAATTTTAAAAAAGTAAAAAATCAAAGAAGCGTATTTCTATCATTAAGTAATCGGTGGCAATATATTTACATATCAAAATACCCTATTCAAAAACATAATTAAGATTTAATAATTTGACACTTACTAAACCCTAGTCTTATCCTCCTTAATGAAACCATCGGGGTGGATTACCTACAAAGATTGTATCCGACTTTCTCGATTTACTCCGTATATATTATATATCAGTATGTAGCTAGTTGTTTTTCAAACAAACATGGCAATCTATATTTATGCCCAACATACATACTAATCCATGTAAGATCCAAATGAACAAATATATTTATATATAAAAATACAATAGACATTCGTCTTCTGTAATATTATCAATTATTTGAAATATATCGCGGTGGATTACCTACAAAGATTGTATTACATATTATACCGGTACTAGTTTTAATTTTACAGCCAGCACTAGACGGCCGTTTCGGAATACAATTCCTTATCAGTTAGTGCTTGGACCAAAATTATGAAACCAAAATTATTTTGAAGATGTTGAAAAGCTACCCAAAGGATCAAAATATATTTTACCAAATTTAGCTAAGGAAATACTTTGCATAAGGAGTATACCTTAGTTTTTGAGAAATTTTAAATTTTAACTTGCAGGAAATTTAGACAGTTATAGTATATTTCTGACAATAATACGAAATTATTACCTATTGAGTTTGTGATATCCTCAGAGCACCAGCCAACAGCAGAGATATTGGCTCAGGGGTTTAAATTACATATTATACCAGTTTTAATTTTACAGCACTAGACGGCCGTTTCGGAATACAATTCCTCATCAGTAGTGCTTGGACCAAAATTATGAAAGCAAAATTATTTTGAAGATGTTGAAAAGCTACCCAAAGGACCAAAATACAGGTCCAACAAGAAAGTTTGGGCACCCCATGAAAGTGATTCATAGCTAGCCACAAATTTGTTCGTTATAATAATTTTTGACATGCTTTATCAATGATTTGTTTAATAGTTTGTTACATGTGACATACCACTAGATCTAATCGATGTAACTTGGACACAATAAAATTGCAAAAGACTCTGTTATCTCCCTTTATATTACAGACACAAAAACGGGTGTCTTTTGGCAAAAATGATTTTAAACAATGAGAACAAAGCATTTGTTCCACAACATAAGTAAAAAAAAAATTTTAAGTCAAATAATACTTTAAAACATCTTTTTGCAGTAGAAAATGGACATTATACGAAAAATGAATGATCATTAAATACACTAACCAAAAATCCAATTTTACCTTATTTCTAAGTATTTTAGTATTTTCAATACAAATTGAATTTAAACAGATAAAATGACACATTTTACTAAAAAAAGTGCTTAATAATCACTTTGAACTAAGCGTTTAAAGTCGTTTCCGGTATTTCTATTTATTAAGTCCATATTTGAAGAAATGGGATTTTTCCCAAATATTTTCATTTTTTTTATCACTCACTGTTCACTAAAAACTAAAATTGAAACTTTTATCAATTATGCCATTTAAATAACATTCTAGGTAGTATATAAAAATAGTCTTTTAACGAATATAAGTTAACAAAACACCAAGTACTAAGACCATTAACATTGCTTTTTTACAAAGGTTATAGAAGGGGGTGTCCAAACTTTCTTGTTGGACCTGTATATTTTACCAAATTTAGCTAAGGAAATACTTTGCATAAGGAGTATACCTTAGTTTTTGAGAAATATCAAATTTTAACTTGCAGGAAATTTAGACAATTATAGTATTCTTCTGACAATAATACGAAATTATTGCCTACTGAGTTTGTGATATTCTCGGGGCACCAGCCACCTACTCTCTCAGTTTACTGCGTATTTATCATAGGTAATTATTGTTTTCAGTTACTTCGTGTTTACATGTTTAAGTCAATAACAACGTTCACATTGGTATTGTGTTACAGTTCGATATTATACCAATGTCAATTTTACAGCACTAGACGGACGTTTTGGAATACAAAGTACTTAAACAATTAATTGTGAAACCAAAATTTTCTAAGAGGTTTAAACATATTAAGATCCAAAATATATTTAAACAAATTTAGCTAAGTAAATACTTTGCATGAGGAAGTATACCTTCGCGACAGGCGATACACTGTGAACATGTTAATGCTTTTACACGTGACCTTGTCATGCAATGCTTTAGGTTTTAAACAAAATAATCAGACCCCAGTTTTACAATTATTATAAATAATATTGTCCCTCAATTGCATCTGGTAAATTTTAAATCTTAACTTGTTCAGTTTTAACATAGTCAGGAGTTTTAGGTGTAATTTTGAGAATTCTAAAACTTTAGAACATTTGTATTCAGTTATGTCAAATATGTTTATTTGTAGTTAAAAAATGCCAAAATTTGGTAAATTTAAGTTATTGAAAATCTCAATTAAGCCTAGGACCTGTCACTCTGAACAACACCCATTAAATGTGCATTTAAAATACCATAGTCAAGGACTAGAAAAACACAACGTCTCCTATGGAACCGAAATATCTTATATATGCCTTACCGGTATCAGACAATTCTCAATAAAATAATATTTTCTAAACTTACCAGAAATAAAGTTCTGTCGGAAGATAACCGTAAAAACAAAATAAAGCCGCTTGTAAATGCTTATGAATTGGTTGGAAATCAAACTTAAACATACCGCTGTATGTCCATTTTATGAAAATTAAAGATTTATATTTTTAATTTAGCTAATATCAAACACAAATCCAACAATCATATTTTAAAATATTGTATCAATCAACCATGAGTCTTGAAATGTCAGAAATATCTAGAAACTACATGTGTTTGAGTAAACTTAAATCAATTTATTAGTTTTCGTAATGTATTTGATTCTTTTAAAAGTACGTGCTTCCCTAATCCTAATGTGAAAAAAGTCACTACTTTGTTTCTTTAAGCGATTAATATCTATAACAACATTTCACGTAAAAAAATTATTACAATTAGAGAAAAGTGTTTTTGTAACTCTTAACTTTGTATCTAGCTAAGCAGGAGATGCTTACTCTTCCGGAGGTCCTGACCTCAATTTTTGGTGGAAGTTTATGTGTTTACCTGAATTGGCCAGTTTGTATTACTTTTCACTTTGCTTTTTTGTGTGACGATTTGAACATGGATTAGAAAACCTATTCAATCAACAACCGTCATTCAAAATAATCCTATATTGTGTGTTAGATAGATTGTCGGTTGGTATTCTCCAGTCACTCAGTTTCTTATATACCCGATCTTAACGCCCCGATAGAAGATAAATGATTCTGAAATGGGTATTAAACCCCATGAAACTATTCATGTTTTCCATGTTGAATATTATATTTTTGATAAAAAAAATGTCAGTAGCTCTCTCTCTCTCTCTCTCTCTCATATCATTTATTTTTAATGATATACATGTAATACAAAATGCATAAATTAAATTTTTCAACTTGTTTACCTAATAGTACTGTCAAGTACTTCAAACAAAGTCTTTGGAACCTTGATCTTTCTCTCGAATCCATTTGACATTATATATGTATCTTTTTGTAGAATTGATTGTATATTTTCTACTTTATTGTGAAAAAATATCGTTTAAATACCATTGCTTCACTCTAATAAATAATAATAAAATATAATTATTTTATGAAACAAATAAGAACAACTAATATCTGAAAATATAAGTACATGGCAACTGTCTGTATAATTGAAGTTGTCAAAAAATAAAATAAATTGAAATAATGACAATTGTATGAACACAAAATGTTAAAACAATTATTACCTTTGTTAGTGACGTTGTAGGAAATAACATCCCGATTCATTGTAATGTTGAAATCCAAAAACAAATACTGAAATATTGACATCCTACATCTTTGGTGACTGAAACATAAAACAAAACATTGATATCAAAAACTCCCGGTCTGTATAGCGGACCATCACTTAATATCAAAATAATATTTCATATGGCACTATACAATGAATCACATAAGGAGTGTGTTTATCAGAATCTGTCATTTCCAATACACTGATTAATCAAAATTACTGAAACTTGATCATTTATATCAAAATCAATTATACAATCCACATCAAAGATACTTTATGTTACTGTTGACGAGTTGGACATATGGTGATATTACTTTGTCCAATGTTTGATTACGCAATGACTTCCTCAACCACTTAAGCCTTGGTCACAACCCGCCGTACGTGCAAGTGCGTGCTGTCTACGTGTAAAAACGTGGGGGAAATTTGGCGATCCGTACGTGGCAAGTACGGCCTCCGTGCGTTTTGGTGAATACGCAGGAGAACGCAGACACGACGTAGCACTTTTAGTGCATGCAGAACTTTCTCTGCGTGCAAGCTGCGTTCGCATTACAGATTCACGGCAGTACGTGTGACGTGCGTGCCCTGCACAGCCAACTACCCCACAACGCACTGACGCCGTGAGTCACGTTCATTGTACTTGCACGCACTTACAACATACGAGTGAGTAAGGAAAGCGTGCGTCAGCTGCATGTGTACGTACGGCCTCCGTACGACAACGTGGCAATCGCACGGAGATTGTACGTGGTAAGCACGATACACGCACGCACAACTCACTTACCACGTGCGCAACGTATGCTGAAAGCCGCCGCCCACGGCGTACGTCCTCCCTGCGCTTGCCACTCCCTACTCACGTTTTCAGAAAAACGTGGTGCCCGTGGCGTCCGCAGAAAACGTACGAACAATAAACACGCACGGCGGGTTGTGACCATAGCTTTAACGACTCTGGTTTTCAAATATCGAAGTTGAAGTAACACATGCTGTTGACAACAAATGCATATATGGCTAAAACAAAATTATACAATATATATACATATATATATATATATATATATATATATATATATATATATATATATACTTTGGCTAGTTTTGTACATTGACTTGTAATTATTTTTCCAATCCGTTTAGTCCTTTCAAAGTATACCAACATTAGATCGGTAGAGGGTTTTTCGTTCCGCAATTAGTTTTTTCTGAAAATTAACGTTGGATGTTATATTTCGATATAGCGTTTTTATATATTTCGTTTGGTTTTATCCATACACGTTGTTGTATGATACTGTTTCTTTCATTTTTTCGCCCAATAGTATACAAAATATTTACCTCTTGGTGTTTGCGTTTTTTCGGTCGAATTGATAAGATATTAACGTTAATCCGTTGGGGAAGTTTGCAGCAAATATTGTTTTATGAAACCAAAATCACTGTCCTATATCCATGAATATTGAGTTATACTGTGTATCGTGTGTCTCTCTACTGATCAGAATAATTCCATTGATATGAAACATATTTATATTTACATATACAATATGTTACATTATGGTCGACCCTTGGGCCATTGATAGGTTATAGAATTAGAATAATTTAATTCTAGATTTATTTAGTTTCTACGGGAACTTTATACAACGAAGCAAGCTGCTTACAAAAATTTGTTGACTCAGGGATATTGCAATCGTAGAGATATCAACTCCCACAAAAACGTTTTATGTCCGTCACCACTAAGTTCTTGATAAGTTTGATGTCTGTATCCAAAATGACCATGGATATATTTGACGTTCTATAATTCCATTTTTCTTTCATTTTCAAGTTTGATTACACATGTGATGTGTGGAGCTAGCTAAAATAGGTGCTTACTCTTCCGGAGCATCCGGTCGCGCATCGTAATAACGTTATATGCCAGTTTTCAAAGATATTCAATATTGATTGTGGTTTGGACATGGATTGGTATATTCGATTAAATATTTGTCACTGTGTGTGTGTATGAGAGAGAGGGGGTGGGGAGAGAGAGAGAGAGAGAGAGAGAGATACTGACCGTTTCGTGTTATTGTATATAGATATTTAGACAGTGACTCGTATACCTTTAAGCTTTGTTTTATATGTTCATAATTTTGCTCCTATGACAGATGTGCAATATTTTTATGTTGATATCGAAAAAAAAACCAATCCACGTCTAAATTACAACCGCAAAGCAAAATCGGTAAAATCTTTGAAACTGGCCAGTGAGATTTCACACGCGAACTTCCACTAGCGAAATGAAGGCAGTGGCTCCGGAGGAGTATGTCCCCTCTGTTTAGTTAGTCACACCCGTCACGTGTATATTCAAAATGAGGAATAAAAGGTTCGTGGAACTATTGTACGTCAAAGTATCCAGGGCAAGTTTTTATGCGACACTTTCATAAATCATTGTTCCTTAACTATTACTGCTAATACAACCATAGTATACGGTAATTAGTAGATTAGAAAATGATTAAAGCTGTGTTTATCATCAAATATTTAAACCATGTTGTTTTATTTGGTTACAGGCGAAGACAATCTTATTAACAATCGACTTTCAGTAGGTATGACTGATGATTTTATACTTTATCTACCGGGTTATAATCAAAATCGAACCATACTAAACAAATAACGAAGATACATGTATGTATAGGCAAATAACATTAACCTGTTCAGTTGACATTTACTTTCATTCTTTGTGGACAGGTGCATTTATAGATAGGGAACATGGGTGTTTATTTAGACTTCAGTATGAAATCACTAACACTCCGTGTATTAGGTGGATTCTCATATGTAATTATTCTCAATGAAACGTCAAGCGGACATTTTAATGTGTCCTTGCGTTCTATATATCTATGTATGCCACTATAAATAAATTGTAATGTTTCACTTAACTTACTCTGAAAAATCGTAAGTTTTAAGGGGGCCGTCTGTGGCCGGCATACTGACCACAGTGCCGCGCAATCTCTTGGTTCGAATCTCCTAGTGTGAGAAAGTTTGGTATCTTCAAAATAATTTTGGTTTCATAATTTTTGTCCAAGCACAACTGACGAGGAATTGTTTTCTGAAACGGCCGTCTAGTGCTGTAAAATTAAAACTGGTATAATATGTAATTTGTTATAGATCCGTAGTTTTCTCGTATAACTTTATCTTCGCATTGATTTCCCCTTACTGAACTGACTGGCTCGATTTGAGTGAAGAAAAAATCTTGACTGGGGCGTGAAACACCATTTAAACAAGTTTGTATTGTAAAGTACGTAGATATCTGTTGTTATGTATTGAAGAACAACAATCGGACAAGACACGCAAACATGCATTTATTGAAACCATTGATGGTTAATACTGCTTTTGACTGTAGACAGACTTTTGTCTGTTTTTTACAAAGGAGCAGGACCTTTACTGTTGGACCTTTTCAATCGACTTATTTGATGATTGATCCCCAAAATATAAACAAATGGCTGAAAATAAACTGGTTTGGCCTTTGTATTAATAGTATTTTTGGGAAATTGGGAAAAACAATTTGGCATGTTGATAATATTCATATCTTTTTATTTTATTTTTAATTTATATATTTAGTATCAGTAGTATTGCTATTATTATAATTAGTAGTAGTAGTAGTAGTAGTATATAAATCCGATATATAATCAGAGACACAGTAATCGAGACCATATACCTCCATAGAACTTAAGGATTGCTCATCAATGGTTTCCTCCATTGCCATGTTGTATGCAACTTAAAGATAAAGACTTCTTAAATCAGAAAACACCATAATATTGCCATAACTAACCTATCATAGAACAGTCGTTCTTATAACGCTATATAATGACACATTACCAACCAACAGTAATCTGTCGTTTCCTTTGAACTCATGTAAATGCAGATTTACAGATTTATGAAATCCGACAATGAAAACTAGTAAAAGCTAATCAAAGCTCAAGTAGAAATATAATTGAAAATTACTGGATAATAAACCTATGTTTTTAAATGCCGAGTTACGTGCTGTGTCGCCATATTCCTCATTGGTAAATCAGCCCTCAACAAAATCAATCATTCTTATATAATAAAGCGTCATAGAAGTTAAAGATTTCTGAAGACGTTCTAGTGATGACGTGGTTATACAGTACAGACCTGTCGAAAATTTAACACTGAGTTAAGAATTCCGTGTATCTTATCTCGATTCATCGTTACTTATAACTCGGCAACTGCTATCTGTCACAAGTTACTAGTATCTCCATCTCGAGAACTTGGTAGTCTTTTCGTTATCCCGGTTTTAAACTTTTGACTGGTTTCAATATACAATGAAACCTGTCTGTAAATGTCACCCAAGGGAACCAGTAAAAGTGGCTTTTATGGACAGGTGACCTTTATATTATACAGGTTCAAATAATATGATTAAAGAACAAATAAGATAATTTTACTGGCCTTTATAAGCAGGTGGCCCTTATATAGAGTTTTCTTTTAAAGCAGATTGAACTGTAGATGTAAACATCTATACTCAGAAGGAGTAATCCTACAGATCACAGGTCATGCTTGAAAAGTGATACAAAGACATGACATAGTCAATGATCACATTGTTATCATATTGAGATGATGTGGATGTCATCTATCTATTCCAGATATTGAAATGAAAGATACGACTAATTCTTCAATTTCATATTTAGACTTATACCTTCGTAGTTATGAATGCTACATTTGAAGCTGTATGACAAACGCGATGACTTCAATTTTCCTACTGTTAACGGTCCTTCTTTATGCAGCAATTTCTATGCTTCGTGCTTCTTCTGCTTATTGTATATTTATTTCACAATTAATATGACATTGTAGAGCTTGTTCCCACTACGGAAACTTTATACAACGAAACAAGTTTCCAACAAATAAATTGTTCACCTAGGGATATTGCAAGCCTGTGCTTATCAATGCCTTCAAAAAGTTTTATGCCCGTCGTCACAGTATTGTTAATAAGTATACTGTTTCTGTATCCAAAATTACTTTGGATATATTTGACGTCCCATAGTTCTTCTAAATTTGATTTTAACACGCGGCGATTTTAGCTAGCTAATTAGGACGAGCTTACCCTATCGGAGCACCCGACCTCACTTCCCTGGCGGAGGTTCACGGATTTAACATAATTTGCCAGCTTCATAGTATTTATTTAACTTATGGATTGTTATTGGACATGGATTGGTATGTTTATCTTTGATTTATAATCAGACATTATTATTATTATAATTATATTATAATATACATGCTTGAGACAATATATGCCATACATTAGTTGAAAACAACTTCATACGAGAGGAAAACGGTTATGCATATTACTAATCTAAAAACACATACCAGTCCATTTTCAAACTACAATCCAAAAATCCAAGTAAAAACTTTAACAACTGGCAAATTTAGTTAAACACATGGACGCCCGCCAAGGACGTGGGGCAGGGTAAACACCTCACATTTGCTAGGCACATCGCCATGTGTGATTACAATCAAAATTCAGAATGAAAAAAACATTAAAAAATAATGTCAAACATATCCATGGTAATTTTGGATGAAGCGACAATCATACTTACCAACATTACTGTGACCCAGAAAACGTTATGATTTTAAACATGGGCTTGCAATATCCCTGCGGCAAAAATTAAATGGTGACGCAAATTGACTTTGTTTTGATAATGAAATGTTTAGGAGTGGTCAATAAACGAAACAAAATGAATCTTTTATTAAAACATTTATATACCTGATACAATTAGAGCGATTAGCGAGTTGATTAAAAAAATACTATTGTCTAAATTTGCTACTAGTTAAAAGTTGAAATTCAACAAAAACTAAGGCATACTCCCTCATGCAAAGTATTTCCTTAGCTAAAATTGATAAAATATATTTTGGCCCTTTAAATATCTTTTCAACATGGTGAAAACAATTTTGGTTTCATAATTTTGGTCCAAGTACTACTGATGAGGAATTATATTCCGAAACGGTCGTCTAGTGCTGTAAAATTAACAATGGTATAATATGTAATTGTGACATCATTATTTTCGCGGTATGTAATTGTAACATCATTATTTTCGTGGCGTCCCAATTTTCGTTGTTTTCGTGAACACACTGATCCATGAATTTACATGTCAACAAAATAGTATATTACAAATGCATCTTTAATGGTAACCGCAGACAGCGAATTTACCATTTCACGTAATGGCATTTTTAATCAGAAGATTAATTGATTAAACGAGGTTTAACGTCCCAGTGACTATTTCACTTATATCGAGACGTCATCAACTGTATATGAAATGGCATAGTTTTAAACTTTGTAGTGCAATCAGGGCGATGTGCAAGAAAAGTATTTAAACGTGTCATGTCTGCCGTGACACGGGACCAGTGCCTTTTGTTTCTAAATACCGAGTGCTTGTCGAGAGATCAGTCATTACCTATTTTTGATTCTTAGTCACACCCGACATATCGCCCCTAGCTCATTTTTATTTTTTGAATTTAAAACATCTGTCGCTTATGTAAATGATGATAAAAGAGATTCACTATAAAATAAAAGTGTTTTAGTTATTTGTTGTAACAATACAAACGGATCATTTTTTTAATGATAATAAATGCAATACATTAAATATTTATCAGTTTACGCATGATTAACAATAAACAACAGTAAAATATATTTATTTTGCTACAAAATCGGTATTTTGTAAACTTTCTAGATAATGTTAGTTTAATTTAATGTTGCCGTTTCTTTTTCTTTATCGTTTAAAATCGGGAATTTATATTTGAATGTTGTTGTTGATGATGGTGTGATGATGATAATGATTATGATGCCGTGGATAATGTTGTTGTTGTTGTATACTATTTTTACTTATTAAATTTGAATAACACATTTTAGATTTTTCTTCATCACAAAGTCGTTTGATTAACATGCAAGAAGCATTTTTTGCAATTCCAATATCGTTATTGCAGTAATGATACAAATACTTTTAACATAACAACAAATAAATGTTAGATAAACTGGTGACAACAGTAATATTTGAATATCATAAATAATGCATTGAAAAACAATCAGGCCTCACATATACACATAAGTAATAATATATTATGTTTCAATACATTTGAATAGCAAATTTAAAAATTGCAACATTTTTTATATTAAACATAATAACAATGTTTTTGTGTTATTTTTTATTCCGACTTTTTGAGGATGCCCGGTGACAAGCTAAATCTGTATTAAGTAGCCAGATGTTAACAAAAACACAGATATTAAAAGTTTTAAGCGTCTCATATGTCATTTGAATGTAACATAAATTGATTTTATTTTTTTTTTAAATTAAGATTTCGGTTTTTATACAGCTTACCCAATTCAACAGAGCAATTCATATTGAATGTATTTAAATTTTAAAATATACAATGATTTGAATAAATAAATAAATAAATAACATCGCTAAATAAACAAAAAAAAACTAGACATTTTCTTTGCATTAAACGTTTAACAATTGCAAAACTGAATCTTAATTCCACCAAGTAATTCTAAATCTTTTTTAGAAATTTTATGTAGGAAATGACAAATTAGAAGTGACTAGAATATCTGAAATTGCCAGTGTTTTATTGGGTTTTTTTTTTTTTTTTTTTTTTGTAGAAAATACTATAATCTAAGTCCGGCAATCAAGTTTAGCATATGTCTTAATTCTTACCTTCTGATTTGCTGAAAATATCCAAACAGTCCAGAAATAATCTATTGGTACTAAAGTGTTTGAAATAGCACTAAAAGTATCGCCATTTTCCTGTTTTACTGTGAGATATTAATTGGTGTTTGGCACGCTAACGTTCACATAGCCTTAACAAAGATTCTGACCAGTTTGATCATCATAACAGCGTGCTAACCAAACAATACAGAGTTTTGCCGTCACGTCAACTTAATTTGTGGAGTATGTTATAAATCTGGAGATATTGACTGGCTTTATTACATAATAATGCCTTATTATTGATTCAATTTCCCACAAAACACACATAATCTTTTTTGTAGTAGCTAATATCATCTAGCATCCATTTATATTATTAATGTTTTAATCCGACAACTGGGAAATAAATATAACCATTGCTATTTTGGTGTTATTTTTCGCGGGAGAGATTAAAGGGATCAGATTTTGTACAGCGAGTCACAGATATCGGTATAATTTATTAGTTGTATTCTAATTACAATCAATGTCAGTGCACGTCCAAAATCGGGAGGTTAAAATCAAATTTAAAACACATTTTTTTCCTTTAAGTTATTAATAATTAGTTATGCTTATTTCCATAATCCAAGATCTCCACCATTTGACTAGGCTTAAACACTTTCGTCTATTTACATTATATGGCATTTATGTAATCTCTCTCTCTCTCTCTCTCTCTCTCTCTCTCTCTCTCTCCTACATGGTATTGAAGATCAATCAAATTAAAGTCTACAAACAAACAAATAATTCTCTTTCTCTCTTACTAATCACAATATCTGCATACACTTGTGATTTGAAGCTCGCTTGCTGTTTTTATTTGAAAACAACATAAGATAAAAACGCCAATTTTTATGGATGATATCATTATTCTTCAAACGTTTAGAATGACATTTACAGACGCATGGAGTACACATATATACGTTATATAAATCAATCACATGTTATACGATCTGATTATGTAATGAATTCAAATCAAATGTAATCCATTTACCAAATAACTATTTATTTTTTATGCGGTTTTCATTCTAAACGAACACCGCTGCAGTAGCTCAGTTGGTACATAGCTCACTCCGTAAGTGGAAGGATGTGGGTTCAATCCCCGATCGGGTCTGACCTAAGACTTGAAAGTGGACAGGCCTACCTACGAAACACATTGATCTGCCTTAGCTGTTTCCACGAAAGAGCGCTCTTCTACAACCCGGCTGCCATCTTAGTCTCGCCAAGGAAACCAAAAGGGCTACCCCATACCGTCAGCCGGTTACCTATTGGTAATGTTACAACAAGAACGTCAATAATAATAATAATAATAATAATATTACATGTTTTGTTAATTCTTTTACAGATGACATCTACATGTACATGAAAGGACCATTACGGTCTCTCAATTGGTGGAGTGCTCGCTTCGCATGTAAGAAGTCGATGGTTCAAATCCCGGCCAAGTCTGGTTCAAATCCCGGCATAGTCTGACCTAGACTTGAAAAAGGTAGTGACTGTTCTTTTGTTGATCATTCGCATGTAGAAATGAAAGTCACGGAAGAGACCTAAAAAACTACTGCCGCCCCCCCCCCCCCCCGACACTGCAGGCATGGCACGTTAAAGAATCCTCCTGAGCGCACTGCATATGTAAAACATTCTGTCACTTTACATCTCGATGTAAATGGAATTAAATCCATCCATCAATACATGCAAGGGTTACTGGTTCATTGTTTGAAAAGATAGGGCTTTTTAAATGTCTTTATAGAAAGTTGATCAGTAATACTCTAAGTGTA
Source organism: Anadara kagoshimensis (assembly GCA_021292105.1). Lineage (NCBI taxonomy): Eukaryota > Metazoa > Mollusca > Bivalvia > Arcoida > Arcidae > Anadara > Anadara kagoshimensis. The sequence continues at coordinate 60,424,801 of CM037861.1, forward strand.
AACGTTGATCTCTATGACAAAGTGGTCAAAATCGCTAACTTATATGAGTTCACTGTGTCTCTCACTCAGGGGCAGATTTTTGTGTGAATTACTAAACAAGTCGGTTAGTTAGTTGGGTGTGCTTCAATAAATATAGCCACTAAAATCGACATTTGTTCCAGTGACCGTCAAAAATTGGAAACTTAACAACCAGTGGTTTCAATGTCTTTGACTTTTCTTGTCTTATCATTTTGGCTGTTTCGGTTACCTTATTGCATTGTTTCGTTATCTTGATTGCGTTAGCTGTTGTCAACTTCGTGCTTTTTTCAGGTCCAAATTTCTTTCTTCAAAATTATAAATTAATACGTAGAAAGGTTCTTCCTTCTTCCACTTTGTTAGGATTTTTTGTTGCTAATTGTCCTAAATCTTGTACCAAGAGATAACACCAGTTTTTCACTCATGTAGATCAAAGTTTAGAAAGTTTGACGTTTTACTCACAGAGGATTAGTGGTTTTATCCAGTTTCTTACCGCATCCATCTACTGTACTAGATACTAACTGGTTACTTTGCATTATACAGGTTTTTTTTACCAAAAACGGGAAAAACAAATAAAATAAATAAAACTTTACATCACCCGTAACTGTAACGTTTTCAGATCGATTGATTGATTGAATGATGGGTTGGTCGACTGATTAGTTGGTTGATTGATTAATTGATTGATTAAATGCGAGTTTTGCTTTACAGTCAAGAAGATTTCACTTATATCGAGATGTCGCTAGCTATAGATGAAGTGGCAGAAATTTTGACCTTTGCAGTGCACTTAGGATAATGTGCAAGAAGGTCCCTTCAACGTGCTACGTCTCTTCCGAAGAAGTCCTTGATTTTCATTTCTAATAGTGTTCGGCGAAGGAATTAAGAACATGTAGACGTAAAATTGCCATGAAATACATAACTGTAATTGTATATATATATATTATGTTGTGTTGTGTTTTATTGTATTATGCTATGCTATGCTATGCTATGCTATGTTATGTTATGTTGTATTATGCTATGCTATGTTATATTATATTATATTATATTATGTTATGCTATGTTATGTTATGTAATGTTATGTTATGTTGTATTATGCTATGCTATGCTATGTTATATTATATTATGTTATGTTATGTTATGTTATGTTATGTTATGTTATGTTATGTTATGTTATGTTATGTTATGTTATTAGTACGTTAGTATGTTCAAAGCAGGGTTAGCGTTGGTTCTAGTTAGACCCAAAACATTAGCGGATTTCAAAATTAAGAAGTCGTCAAATCTAAAACAAAGACAAATATTTCTAAAATGTTTTTTTACTAATCTGCTGCATAGATTGTTTTGCATACTTATGTTAAAAAAGAAAGAATGAAAGAACATACTTTAGCAATTCTCTCTGTCTCTTACTGCTATTGAAAAACTTTAGCCAAAAAATATTTTTGAGACAGGCATCGTAAAAATTAGCAATTGAAAAGATTGGCAAATGGCATACCTAACCCTATTCAAAGTTTAAACTAAAACAATGGAAGGTATGTAAAATTATAAAAAAACACTAACAATTCTGATAAATCAAAAATAAACATACAATTCCAATGCAAAGTACAAACTTTGAAAACTGGCAAATTAAATTATACGCAAGGACTTTCAACAGGGAAGTAAGATCAGGAGCTTCGGCAAGGTAAGCACGCCTTGTTTAGCTAGGTGTAAGCAAATTAAAGAATAAAATATATCCTTACCTGACCTTAATGCTCTCCTCGCAAGAAGGTGCATAAGGCTGCAACACTGTCCTTCCATTTTTGTCTGTCCTTTTCTGTCACTTTGGCTGTGTTCCAACTACTCCATCCAGTGACGTTTCTTTCTTTTTCCGTTATTCCCCTTCATGTGGACTTGGGTCTTTCCCGTTTTCTTTTTCCCTCTGACTGCCACCCCAGTGCTGTCTTGTAGTCATGTGTTCCCTCTTTCCTTAGTATGTGTCGGAGTAAGTTGTTCCACTTTCTTTTCCTGGTCTCGCAGCTATTGTTGTTAAATCTAGCTGTTGCGAATATTTTTTCATTTAGAACTCACTGTTGCCATCTTGTTCTTAATATCTTACGGAGACATTTTGTTTAGAAAGTTTCTAAGAAGTGTTCACCTTTTTTCGTTGTTTTCTACGCTTTACTTCGATAAAGCAATACTGGTCTTACTAAGGTCTCAAATAGAACTATAGCACGTAAAATATATCAAGGGTAGTCCTGGGCACATCATATTTATCAACAATGTTACAATGACGGCCATAAAACTTTTTGTGGGCCCCGGTTTGCATTATCCCTGGGTGTAAATATGTGAAAATATAAAAAGCTAACATTTCAAGTAAATCAGTTTTATAGATGTTTCAAACTGAGCATTACTCCCCTTTGTACAAAAATATACAGTAAATTTATCAACGTCGTCTTTGTGCTAAAGTATTTTAAAGTAAAAGTTTTCGGTGCTCGCTTGTTCAAAGTTCTAGTAGCTTAACCTGTTGGTTTGCAAAATTTGTATTTTGTGTTTTAAGCAAATATTTTCTAAAAAATTGAATTATTTTAAATATGGTATGGTGTTTTACAACAGCTTTAAAGCAATTAAAGCAATAAATAATTACATAATGTACCGGTGTTAATTTTACAGCACTAAACGGCCGTTTCGGAAGAATGCAATTCCTTATCAGTAATGCTTGGGCCAAAATTGTGAAACCAAAACTTTTTCAAGGGGTAAAAATACATCCGAAAGACCAAAATATATTTAACAAAATTAGCTAAGGAGGGAGTATACCTTAGTGTTTTAGAATCTTCAGATTTCAACTTACACCAAAATCAGACAATAGTATATTGCTGACAAAACAAAAGTATTTGTGTACTAAGTTTATGATACTCGCGGGGAACATCCACATTCACCAGTAGAGACACCGGCTAAGTGGTTTTAATTTCATATTATACCAGTGTTAATTTACAACACTAGACGGCCGTTTCGAAATAAGGAATGGGAATTATTTTGACATATTTATATGTTTTTGGTTGTGCTAAGTGTTTTGCGTTTCTTCATTTAAATACCTTCTTATAGACCATCAATAAGTAAATAAACAAATGTTGCAATAGCATGTTCAGCTTACGAGTTACTTCATCGGTATTTACGTACAGTATAGGTCCGTGGAACGAGTTCGTTCTGAATTTGCAGGATACCTTGTCCCATTATTACCTATATCGTGTATACCTCGACGACATTTCATTCAACATATCTAGCGACTCACCAGCTGAGCTTCCACTCATTTCATCAGTTCAATGTTAAACTTTAGACATGGCTGTACTTTATGTAGGTATATATGTTATCTGTCCCGTTCGTCTCGATGCAATGTGATCATCAAGGCTTCAACAGTTGTCGGCTGCAACGATTTGTTTCTCATTCGTCACGATGTGGCGTGTGTCTCGAAGCTCCGACAGTTGTCAGCTGCAGCGATTTGTTCCTCATTTAAATCAATAATTATTTTACTGAAAATGAATTTTCCATTATCGAATTAAAAAAACAAGAATATCCTGCTTTTCCGGTGGCTAACATCTAAAAATCGCACCAAGTGCGCTCAAATACTAAGCAGACACAAGCATTACTTACCACCAGACATCTGCATATCCGGACAGACGGTTTTGTCCAAGACATCAAGAATAAGACAAATATGTTTCATCGATAGCTATATGCAAGTCCGTTCAGTCTTGTCCAAGACATCTAGTGCATCAAAAATTATTCGCCTATCTGAAAACTCTTGTCCTAGATATGTGCAAGATAAATAGTACAGAAGGACCGAAATAGTCAGTCGACTGGATACTAATTCGTTAGCCTAGTGTTAAATTTTCAACATGTCTGTTACTATAGTGGTCTTTTTCAAGTACCTAATTATAATCAAACACAAAAATACCTGTTCATGTCCAAATCACAATCCCAAAAGTGAAGTAAAAACTGGCAAATTCAGGTTAGTACGTGAATGTCCACCAAGGAAGTAAGGCCTGGTACTCCGGAAGGGTAAGAATCCCCAGTTTAGTTAGATACAACTACCATATTTAAACTCAAAATAGAATAAAAGGAACATTGCCACGTCAATATTTTCGGAATTTTTTAAAATCAATAATACGTGTTCATTGATGATGGTCATAAAACTTTTTCATGGCCTAGAGAAGCCAAGTCTTGCAATATCCTGGGGTCAACAGTTTATTTGTTTAATTGATGTTGGTTTCTTTTTATGGCAATTATATATACATGTACAGCAAATGAATCGTTGACAACAGAAAGTGGTTTTGGACACCTGGTCACAGGCTCGAAGTTGTGTTTAATACCATTTTCTTTTAGTATTAGAAATTTGTCAGAATATTTGTTATGCAATTCACATAACCAGCTATCAATTAGAAGTATAAAAAAGGTTGAGTTGATGGACACAGAAATTGTCAGTTTGAAGTGAAATGGTAAAAAATTTACAGAATATGCTAACTTTTTTAAATACAATTTTCAGCAGAGATTGACATTTTACATTAGGTCATTTTCTTACATAATGATACCACTGGAAAAAATTGTATAGTTTTGGAACATGTGGCTACAATCTCTGGAAAAATAATGAATATGATTTAACGAATTGGTGCCGAATCGACCAACTAATCTCGTCCCCTCATTACCTGTACCTCTTCAGTTGCTAAATATCTCTTTGTAGCTTTTTGACCACTAGTTATTACCTCGTACTTTGGCCACTTGGCAGTAGATCTTGACCATTTTTTCCTTAGCTGAGTGTTAAATTTTCCACTCGTCAGTACAGTACAAAACTGTTGAAAGATTAACACTGAACAAACTAAAAATAGTCGACACTCGGTTATGAAATGGTCAATATGTGGGTAGCTAGTTGTCGAAAAATGTCAAAAATGAATTAAGGTGGACGTGGGGCCGTGATAAACCGCCAATTCGGCATTAATTCGTTAGCTCATTGTTAAACGTTTGAAAGGTCTGTATGTAAAATAAAACAAAAAAGCCATCATGTAAAGGCATGTCGAAAGTTTAACATCGAGCTAATGAATGATTAACTAATGACCAAAAAGCTGTCAATATATAGACAACAGCTACAGAAAGGTTATCGAGATACGTAAAGCTAACGAGGAACCAAAATCAGCTGTCAAATAGGCACTAATTCGTTAGCCTAGTGTTAACTTTCGACAGGTATGTAGAGTATGTAAAATAAAACAAAAACCATCATGTAGTTAGTTTGTTTTATATCTTTATTTCAACATAATGATGATTGGATGCATAAACTGTATAAAGAGTTCTTTTATTATTAATTATAAATACAGACTGCAATCTTATGTCACAAAAATATCACAGGTATATTATAACAGAGTCTGCTTTAAATTACGTCCTATGCTATAACAATAATAATGGCGAACCTAGAAAGGGGGTTTCGGGGAGTCGGGGCACTATATATCTGTCCAGTGTGTGTGTGGTGTGTGTGTGTGTGTGTGTTGTGTGTGTGTGTGCTTTAAATTACGCCCTATGGGGTGGGCGTCCGGGGGTTGGAAACCCCTTTATTTCTGTCCATGGTGTGCGTGTGTGTGGTTTTTACTTTCTCATATTGCAGGAATTTGCGGGATTTTATTCTACATTTTAAAAAATACTTATGAGGGGTGGCGGGTGCATGCCACCAGCCCCCTTCCCCAACTTGATGTGTCTTCAGTGTGCGTTCTTCAGTATCAACCAAAATTGAATACATTTTCCAAAATCACTGGTTAAGCCACTGAACAATACACAGATTCATAATCATTCCGTAAGACTTTATTTAAATTTGACAACATGTTTTTTTTTAATGTACATTTTGTATCAAAATTAAAAACATAGAAATTTCATCAGAAACATAACAGTTATTTAATATAAAATATGATTAAAAAATGTCTGCAAAGTAACAAAACTGTTACAGAAACAACCTACTGTTGCCACAGAAACGGATATACTTCCAACGAAATTGTAATATATCATTACTTGTAAATTTAATCATTAAATGCGTCCAAAAATGTATGTTGCCATATACCCTTTTTTAAAATGTTTTAATGATTGTTTTAAATGGCCCTTGTTTGAACTGAAAGTAAATGAAAGTGTTCCAATTTTATTCCAATTTTTTTTTTTTTAAATCAACCAAAATCAGATTTTCAAAAAATGCGAATTGTAAATACAACCATTTCACTATCTAGAGTCGGCGTTTATAGTGCTATAACTTCCATTTCGTACAAAGCAAATTAACCATAACGCTAGCGGACACCATTCAGATTGCTTCAACGACATTGGAAGTTATAGAACTGCCATGTACCCTTTTTTAAATTTTAGCTAAAAATACATTAAAAAAAGGTATATGACAATACCATTTTAATGCAGTTTATGATTAACTAAAAAGATATATGACGGGAACTATAAATGCCGTTTCTAGACAGCCAATGGTGAAGTAGAAGCAGGTTATATAGTATTCATTGATATAAACCAATACCAACCCCTCAGAAGACAATATTATATTAAATTAAAACATTTTGATTTAAATAATATTTTGATTTTGGTAAAACAGGTGTCGTGTTCGGGAAATTGCATAACCAATAACATTTTGTGACATGGCATGTTAATTTAAATTGTAAAAATGAAATGACAACAAACTTGAATCAAGTTAACCAAGCATCTTCTCACTAAATATTTTCCACATCACAGATTTATATTTATGCAAGGGAATAATAGACACCTTTCTTTAAAAAATTAAGACTATGATGCCATTTTATACATGCATGCGCAGATATGTCATATATTAATTTGTTTGTAATTTTCTGAATGAAATGATCCATGATCATTTAGAAAATTAAAAAAAAATTACAACAAGACAGATCGGCTTATACAAATAATTTGAAACGGTTTGTAAATTTTAGTCCTGCATAGATTAACAGAAAGGCACGTCTACAAGCACCGGAAACTACTTCTGCGCATGCCTAGAACGTCTTTACGTTTTGGAAGACATTAAATAAATCATTAAATCATTGCATGTCTCGTGAAAAGTTAAACTTGTGTAAACCAGGAGTGCATTTCACATGCTTAGGAAAACGTTCTATCCTAAGTGTGTTGAAGAAATAAAAAATTTCCTTGATTTGTTTCACAAAATTTTAAATTCTAATTTTAGAAATGTTGCAAGTTCAAATAAAAACAACGTACCAATCCATGTCTATTCCAAAATTCCAAAGCAAAATAAAAACTCTGAAGCTGGCAAATTAGGTTAAACACGCGAATTTCCCACACGAAAGCGAGACCGGGTGCTCCGGAAGGGAAAGCTTAGGAAATGAACATAGGAAAAACATAAACATAGGTTACGTACGTGAAAAGCGCCCAGATCTCTATGTCATTGTTTAAAATACTTGTATGTGTACGAATGCATATAGTACACCCACCTCAAGTATCTATGTTCCCTTTCCCGACAATGGCTGCTTATTTCTAAAAAAAATCTTTCAAATAGTAACCTATTTTAGCCATTTAATAATACTTTCACTGATAGTATTATATATTTACAAATATTGAAAATTTGGTCAGTAGTAATATTTAATAAATTATACCCAGACTTAATTGAAGATGTACCCTGATCAGTCAGATATCATTGGCGTCACATGAATTCAGCATGTTCTTAATTGTTTTTTTTTTAAATTACATTTTAGAAAATGACGGTAATGAGAGCAATTATGGTCCCGAGTCATGACAAGAATGGTTTTTAAAATTTGACTAGATATTCATGATACAATTACTGTTATTTGATTTTACAGTCATTTTTCGCTTATAATACAAGTATATTTTACACTATTTTTATCCTATAAAAACTAGCAAAAATAAAAAAGAAATCCACTTTTATTTATATATCTGAGTTGGACAAAAAATTAATGCAACCCGTTCAAAAATGCATTTTTTAAATATAAAAACCGTTGAAAAGGTTCTTTTTTCAAAAGTTTTGTTTTAAATCTGCAATGAAATGGATAACGTTATTATTCCAGCAAATGAAATGAAGTAACATAAAATTTGAACCCGATTTTGAATTTCAAAATTTCAAATTGAAAAAGTACAAAAAAGGACAAGTTTTTGTGCGTAAAAACATATCAAAAAATTTACAATTGTCAGTATTTGTATTTAATCTTTAAGCGAACCTTTTCCAAATTTTCGATCTGCGTGTCTTCATTTACTGGCTTGTACAACTGGCTCATTTCATATCCTCCGATGCTCATGCGCGATGACCTAGATACATCGGACAGAATTGATTTTCCGATAATCGTCTGAAAACTTTAACAATGTTTTAAACTTTCTTCAACGGCAGTATAAATGAGGAAATTCACTGATGAGTTTGTCACAAATAAAGTATTGCTGACTGCCAGCCATTCAACATGACAATTCCGTTGATAAAAAACAAATTGAGCAAATAAACCCGGCGTTTGACAAAGTATAAAAACAACAACTATTAACACCAGAACGAGGCTCAAATTGGCTTCACTATCTTCTTGAATATTAGTTCCTGCGCGTCGTTCACGCATGCGCATTAATTCTTTGATAATTAAAATATTTAGCACTGATAATAAAGTTAAGGGTATTATATAAATAATGATTGCGTACATCCAAACCATGTACACTGTCACATACATATAACTCTCACCAAATGCTGTATTCACCAATACAAAACACGAACCTTCTACTGAGTTATGTGGGCAAGGCGTCTTAGCGCGAGTTGCCAGTGCTCGCGGAATGTTATAAATAACGGCAATTATTGAAATAGAAATTAATGAAACCCAGGTTTTACGTTTTGTGCAAATCCTTGTGGCTATAAATGGATGACATATCGCTATATACCGCTCCACGGACACAAAAACCGTTATCCAAACATTACACAATTGAATTGTCATGACTATATAATTCACTGCTGTGTAGATATTTGGGTATATAACATCTTTGAAGACATACATTTCAGGGTGGAACAAAGCAATAGTAAATGGACTTATAGCGACACACGCCACAATGATAATTCCAGTATCTGTTATAACCAAAGCACGGAGAAACAAAATCGTCGTGGACTGCATTTCCCGTCGCCATAGGACCACCATTGTTAGTATATTCCCAATAACTCCAAATAAGGATATTATAGGCAACAGGATTCCCATGAAAACATATTGCAGTTGAAAAGCTTCCCATAATGCCGTGTCATTTCCGTTATCCTGTAGATACTCGCCTCCATATGTCATATTAATCGCAAAGTTTACCTCGTGAACTCCCATGTTTTATTTATTTTTAAATTTACTTAACTTTCTTCAACACACAATTCGTACTTGTAAAAACATCCTGGTATCATCGAATATTCAAAATTGTGAATCACATTGTTATATATATCCGTTGTTTTCCATTTTGAATGTTTGTATTAAAATTGTTTGTTCATTACTCGTATTTAAGGTTTCCTTACTTCCCAGAAATCTCCAAAGGCAATTCTATAACTTTAATGGTTTTTGTTAAATCTGCAAAAAGAATTAAAAACATAAAAGTTACAAAGTTATAAAGAATTTGAGACGAACTCAATCGTATAAAATAACTACCAAAGATTCTGCGTAAATGTAATACGTCCCTATAATGTTACCTCTTCTTTGTTGTGGACACCTTCAGCCATAGTTATGTGTAAAACTCCAACAACTTTTGTTTAAAGTACAACTTTATGTGCAAAATTCCTACAGCTTTTGTTTGAAATAAAACTAAGTTTATTTTCTTTTTTTTATCATTTTATATAAAGACGAAGAGCGTCGAAGTGTTTATATATAAAGTTTTTACACTGCAGGTCGTTAAGTATCTCTGAACACATGGCTTAGAAACCAGCACCATATCATTACTATGATTGAATCATGCTAAGCTTTCAGTTGTATTGTTAACACTTTTATTGCTAAAGTGGCCAGGTGCTCTTAATCAAATTTGCTATGTCCAACAGGTATTCAAAAAACCCTGTACCTTTGAGAAATAACTCTGCAATAAAACCCAATTCCTATAGTAGAAATGCAATTAAATTCCAAAAGAAAAGTTTAACCAGTGCCAATTTAATGGCGTTACATTTTAACGTAGTCCATACATATAAAAAGAAAGAATATTGACAAATCACAGAAAGGTCAAAGGCAGTGGCATTTGACACATGCATATAAAAATTTAAGTTATGTAATTCGGAAAAAAATTTCGCGATCATTTCATTTTCGAATAACTTCGCCAATGTAACAAGGCGCGAAAAGAAAACCTGAACTTTGAAAACTTAATTGATATGATTCAAGTGCATTTGTATTAAAAGTACGCAAATATCTTGATATGACGACTCTTGTGAATAAAATCAGATTTACAGTATAATTGCAATAACTTAAGGATGTAAGGAAGCTAAGTTTGGCGAAAGAATAAAAGAAATAAAGAAAACCACAGAGACGAACTTTAAATTTACATATTCTCTCTAGATCTGTGAGCAAAGACCACGCTTTCGCTGGGTGGATAAAAGTTTTTGGAAATTTTACTTTACTTGACTTTCCACTTAGTTTAGGGTGCAGTACAGACCTGTCGAAAGTTAGAATTAGTACCGAATCGGCAGCTCATCTTGAAAAAATGGCTCCTCTTTAGCTATAACCGTCGACAGCTTTTAGGTAGCTGCGCATGCTATATCTACCTCTCAACAGCTTTTAGGCTAATGACCATCTATATACATCGGTAACCCGGTAGACGAGCTTCGACTCCTTGTCTTCGGGTGGGCGCCAAACTTTCGACATGCCTGTATTGTATTGCAACTATTTATGACTGGATTATTTGGCATGCTTACCTTATTTATATGAAATTTCACAATCTATTATTAAAATATAATTGATTTATTAGAATAATGGCCTTGGGAAAAATTTCAATTATTTCTCAATAACTTTATTTTAATTAAACCTAACGCAATAATTAAGGCCCAAGCAGGTGATTAGAAGGGATGGGCACCTTTGAATGACGTAATTCTCAGCAGAGGTGAAATTTATTTTTACTTTTTTGTTTTACAAATTTGGCAGGGTAGGGGACCAACCTCATCAAAAATGCATTAGTCAGAGGCAATATCAATATTAACGAGCAAAAATGGAGAACTGCCTCTTATTGGGTGATAATCAATCTTGGCTTAATCAAGTCAACTTTGTAATGTGCCAAATGCAAACAGTGCATAAACTGCTTAAAGTGTAGAATAATTTTCATAGAACACTTAGAAAATATTGGTCTTGATTGATAATGTGTTAACATGTTTCTTCTTTATAAAAGATACGGTGGTACATTGGTGATTAGATACGGAATATATTTTTTTTTTATTAATTACATACGTTGTAAATGATACGTGATATAAAACATATTACATGTCACGCAACCATAACTAGAGATATTCGGTATTCGTGATTGCATTTTGCCTTGTCAAATTTCCGAATGTAATGTTTGTAAAAATTATGACAAGTGTTTGGTTTTTTCAATTATTAACGGGAAAATGTGGCACAAAAGCTACTTTTATATTACCAACACAACCGCTTCAGTGACTGTTCCATTGTCCTAAATTGCACCACATCGGGTACAAGTCAGAGTAGAATGACACAATACATTACATGTTATACCCTTGTTAATTTCACAGCACACGAAATAGAATCCCTCATCAGTAGTGCTTGGACCAAAATTATCAATCCAATTTTTTTTCTTACAGGCAACATGCAAAATCCACAACTTGGTACTTGACGGAGTCCTATTTTAAGACTCTTTTGATCTGTTGTCCAACACTCTTTTCTGATTGATCATGAGTCAAGTCCAAATGGATAATTTTCGTTATTAAGAATAATTTTTAAAAGGCAGACAATCATTCGTATATGGTATGTAAAATGCAACATTAAATTTTTTTTTTTTTTGCATTTTGAACCTAATATGTCTCTGTCAAGTGTACAAGTACTATAGATGGTCACATAAAGTTAGTTTCTAAAATAACACAAATGAGACAAGTGCAGCTGAATAAATATACAGAACACATCCGTCGAACGTTTACCATTGAGGTAACGAAAACGAGTCGAAGATTGATTGTCGAGTGGTTCGATATAGGTAGCTAGTGGTCGAAAAACTGTCGAGATATACATATACAGTACAGACCTATCGAAAGGTTAACACTACACCGACACAAAAAGTCGAAGCTTTGCTGAGATATAGATAGATGGTAGCCAAAAAGTTGTTGAATGGTACATTAGATAACTGTCGAAAAACTAACGAGGGCCCGTGGTGTGTTGCAAATTCGACACCAATTCGTTAGCTTTGTGTTAAACTTTCGACATACCTACATTGTAGGTAACGGTCGACAGAAATGGCAGGCGCGGATCCAGACGGGTGCACACCCAGCCTGTGTCCTTCTCCTAAAATCTTCAAATCTTCGGGTATTCATAATAAAAATATTTTACCAGTCCATAAATACATAACATGGGGTAACGACTGCTCTATATAGCTTTTGTCCCCAAACACAAATTAAAAATCTGTCAGTGTGCCCCCCCCCCTTACATAGAATTCTGGATCCGCCACTGAATGGTCACTTGGCATTGACACTTATTCGTTATTTGAGTGTTAAACTTTTGACAGGCCTGTAATATAAATTTAAACTGTATTCTAAGAACTGACAACGCTCAAGTTATCACGTTTTTACGAAATCCTATTACACTGCTTCTCTTTTGAAGAATGTAGGAAAAGTAGGGTGTGCGTAATAGTTGATGAAGTATTAACTTTTTCTGTGACATTTATTTCAAGATTTAGATTTTGTGAGAAAAATGTTTAGTTTCAACTTCTCATAAAAACTGTCTACGTCAACAGTTTTAATAAAATCCTCTTGTAAGAGTTATTGTTTTTTATCAAAACATATAAATATAAAGGGGTGTTTCCTATGTAACAAAAGCCCTTTAAGTTTTAATATCCCAGATGCTTATGGTTTGTTTTTATATCTATGTATAATAGCGTATTATACGAAATGTTTGACTATGTTTTCTTGGAAAAAAATCTACACATGAAAATATCATACAACTTTTTACTTTTGATGAGGCAGACATAAAGAATTATCAACCTCAAAACACATTATGTTTGTTGCGAGCGGCGTATTTAATAAACCTCTTAACATTATAGATAAACTTAATTGCATTTGAAGAATGGAGTAATAGAGTTTTACGCCCTAGTCGAAATTTTTTTGCTAACACCAAGGCGGTCAGTTCTGGGATGGTGGAGAAAACCCGGAGTACCAAAAGAAATCCACCGACCTTAGGTAACCGGACTGATACATTATCTCACACCAGGATCTGTCCCGAGTGGTATTCGAAGCTAAAAGCGGTTACACACGTCAAGGCTTGCTTAAGACCAATCGGTCACTGAGGCCTTCAGCTTATGAGTCATTGCTCTTGTCAGCACTTTGTTGAAGCAAAACCTGTAGTGAGACTAATGGGCATACATGTAGTTCGTATGATAATATTAATGCAAATACAGCTACCAAACTGGCAATATGGTGACATGAGTTGTCGTAGTTTAAATTCTTGTGTAGAGTTCAAACCATAATACTTCAAAATAAGTGAAATAATACTTTAAAAAAGTATAAAAGAGAGTGTTGATGGACTGAAAAAGGATCTGGCAAAATAAAAAACTATAGGCAAATGGGATTGAATTCGAAAACAATATTTGCATTACAATTATGCAATACAGGTCTGTCGAAAATTTAACACTGATTTGTTCTTAACTAACACATAAGTACAAAATTGTAACCTCACCGCCAACGGCCCCTCATTCGATTTATCAGCTTTTCGGCAGCTGTTTAATCTATCGAGACAGATTTAAGGTCACTAACTATTGAAATCTCAGATATTTGTCAGGTGAGTTTTTGTTAGTTTAATGTTAAAGTTTGGGCAGGTCTGTACTCTAACTCAGCAACACTGTTGAGTGTTTATATTGCGTAATGAAGTTTAATGTAACATTTCTGTATTAGGTGATTTTTTTTCTTTTTTTCAGTTACACTGGAATTTCTATTTTGTTGATTGAATTTTGACATTTGATTTGAAATGGAAAGTTTCAATTTTCTGAAAATCTATTTAGTTCATTAAAAATATACCCGAACTTGACGCGTGATCGATCGAGTGATAAAATCGCGTTTAAAATTATTTCAAATCAATCTATTGAAAGGATTAGAATTTCAGTTTTAGCAACATATTGAAATTATTTTTGACAAATACTTTTTAAAAACATGGAATGTTGGCAATAATTAATGAACAGACGTTATTTTAAAACAGCCATGTGCTAAAATTAATAACGGAAATTTTCTTTATCATTATTATTAATGCATGTTCCACTTTCTTTTCCTGTTATACTGGGGGGTTCATCCGACCCCGGAAAGTGGTTGACCAACAGATTGGTCAAAGGATAGAACTTGGGGCTTCGATTGAACTTCGGGAAGTTGATTCGAAAAGAAGAGCGTGTGGCGAATCGGATCGATAGGTGGTCGGATAACTTGGCTAAGTCAGAGGAGCGTGTTCTAGTATTGGAAAGTACCCGGGTTCGAGTCCAAGTTTGGCCGCTGCATTTTTCACTTTTTTGTTTCATTTAAAAGCGTTGTGCAAGAAATGATATGCACTTATTATACAGATCAGTTGACCTTCATAAGAACATTAAAAACCATCATGTATTACCACTTATCCTAAATGTATTTTTGATGATTATGATCTCTCATTAACTTATCATATCTAATTAGTTCGTTTATTACAAATAAATCAAACTTAATTACTGCTTGCTGATACACCCGCCATATGTAGGTGTGAAATCACAAACGCAAAGTGCAAAATGAAATTCAATTTATTAAATTTGACACCAGTTCAGCAAGAACACATATACATTATCTATATTGTTTCAATAGCATGAAGATTCCGCTTACGGTTTTCAGCCTAAACCCTTTACCACTGGGTGCTTATGGTTCACAGCGCTTATACCAGCCTTGGTTCAAGATCCAAGTGCAAGAAATTTTATTAAGTTCGCATGTTAAAGTTCGATGATTTTCTTCTGGAATCACAGTGTACTATACAATCAAAGAACCGGTCGTCTCGATATAATTGAATGAATCTTAACTGGAGAGTTAAGCAGATCATAGTAATTAACGCCAACGAGTAGATTTAACGCCGAGGAAATACCTAGGAATATTTCTTTCACTCATCTAACCATAAATCTTGAGTTTATTTTTATATAAGAAAAAGGCCCTCGTGTGTTGTTTTAATTTGTCAGGTACATCCAGGTCTCTTGTATGCCGACATGTTGCTTTGATTTGTGCCAGGTACATCCGGGCCCTTTGTATGCCGGCAAGTTGCTTGGATTTGTGCCAGGTATATCCGGGCCCAATGTATGCGGGCAAGTTGCTTTGATTTGTGTCAGGTACACGCGTCAACAGATTTCCTAGATTGGAAGTCAGACTACTTTTTCATTAAAAATAATTTCCTTTGATTTCTGCTTTCATTTCTGTAATACTGTTGAAATTTGTAATTAAATGTCACGAACTAACAGCAAATACAAAAGTAGGCATCATTACTTATCATACACTGACGACTATCCCGAGAATTTTCTATCATGAATTGATATTGTTTTTAATTACAAAGTTCCTGTCGGTATGAAGCCTCTGTCTGCTTAGAATCTTTTATTTAATTATCAATTTCAGATTGAGTAATTTACATCAAAGAAAGTGATTTCTGCTAAATGTCGATTTCGTTATGTCAGAGAGCTGAATTCCAATCTGTTTAATGACAATTGATGACACGACTTCCTTGATCTGACCGGTATTGTATAGATTGGTTTATTACATGTTATAACGAATCATATATGACAAATATTTACATTGCTATAACAATTTTAGGTGTAATTGGATAAGTCATCAAAAGTTTATATACATTGTATACAAATTAGTTCTGTTATAAAGTAACCAAACATAATGGTCATTTATATCCAACTCGTATACTTAGCACAAATACAGAACCCATTTTACCACAACTACGGAAGCTGAGTCGGTAAACCTGACACTGTATGTAAGTGGGAGGTCGTGGTTCGAACACTTACACTTCACATATAGCTGGTGACGTTCCAACATAAGTGAATATTATTTACTGGTGCGTTAAACCTTTAAAACATTACCAAAAATGTGAATGCAAATCTACTTACTTATTTACATGTACCTGTACATACAATGTAACATAGCACTATCTTACAAAAATTATTTTTATGTTATTAGCAGTCTCGATCCGTATATTAATTATTGTAAAATGATTAAAACAAGAAACACATTGAAATCTACTTAAGTTAAAAAAAAATGTAAAAATGCAGAAGAAATCAGAAACAAAATAAAAAAATATATATAAAATTGAATAAAACGAGAAAAAGAATAATCAAAGAAACATAAAAATCATGAGGTCTGGTCATCGTGGAGGATATCTGAAGTATTGTCATATTATAAATGTTGTATTTTCTGAATGAAATATTCAAAAACATATAAGATAGAGAGAGAAGGCTTGATAATAAGGAACACGTGAGGGTGAGATGGAGGGAGGGATGCTCCATTCGTTGATCTGGGGACAATTATTAGCTCCATCACAAGCAGAGTAGGTACATCACCAACAATGTGGGGACAAAACTTGTGTCCCAAGATCTACGGTAGGTTAGTTGAATTGCTCTAAAACGCTATTTACAAAAAGAAAGGGTTGGGTTATATGGGTACATTTGATTATTCCTACAAAAATGTCCCCACATTCAAATACTGAAATTGTCCTCACTCCGCTATTTATCTCACTTGTCCCTACTTTACACAGTTAAAGTAAAACATGCATGGATGAAAGAGAGGAGGAGGAGACAAACTTATAATTTAGAAAAAAGTAAAACCATGCATATGAGAGAGAGAGAGAGAGAGAGAGAGAGAGAGAGAGAGAGAGAAAGAGAGAGAGAGTATACGTTTATAAACTTAATAGTACCTATATCATGATGTATTTCTTCAGGGCAGTGAAAATCAATGTGAAAAGTGGCAAGGTTATGAACTCATTAAAACAAACCTAACCTTCTTTTATAAAGTTTAATGTTGTTAGTTAGCCTTGGGAGGCCTGACTACTAATTGGTTTCACCCTGTCTATGTTACAGCTAATGTCATCTGTATTTAAATTAACATTTGATTTCGGGAGGTCTTATATCACAAAAAACTTCAAAAGAAACAATCTATCATCTCATCAAGATAAATTTCTATTTCTCTTATCAAATAACATGAGTGAAAGTGTCTTCTTTATCACTACGAAAGCTCAGTTGTTACAGTGCTCGCTGTGCATGTGGGAGGTCATGGGTTCTATCTCCGGCCGCTATCTGAACAAGACTTGAATATAGGCAGCGACTGACTGTTCTTTCGCCAAGCACTCGGCGTTTAGAAATGAAAGTCACGTATTCCTTCTGCACAATGTCCTAAGCACACTGCAACTTGAGGTAAACAATTCTGCCACTTAACATATAGATGGTGACGTTTCGATATAAGTAAAATATTCTTGGCAGGCATGTACAACGCCATTCAATCAATCAATCAATCAATCAAAAAGTTCTTCTTAGAAATGGGTTTAACAAATAAAAATGTGCCCTGAAAGCGTTCAGATTTCACGTTACCATAAATACACTGGGGCAGGTCCACATTAAAAATTCGAATTTTACGAACGAACGTTACTTGTTTTATTGAAGGTGTTCATCTTATATGTAAACTATATTGACCCAATTTGCGTATAGCCGGCCACGCCCACAATGTTCTGACACTGGCCGCCATCACAGTACCAAAGCAGCGTCACGGCAACTAATGACGTTCTAGTGTCAGTGACGTCATTAAACCGCACAATTCAGGCAGAGTTTTTATTTTTTGTGTGTAATTAAGGATTGAATGTCACTTTGAATGCTGTCATCGAGGTATGACTGCATCAGCTCACGTTCAAAGTAAATGAATCGCGAAGCGAATCATGTTAACTTTGAACGTGAGCTGATGCAGTCATACCTCGATGACAGCATTCAAAGTGACATTCAATCCTTATGTTTACATTATTTTTACCCATAAAAGGTATTATTAATTTTCCGAAAGTCGGTGTATTAATGTGCTTGGAACACTTAAAGCGAGATAACTCTTATTGTAGAACCATATAAAGAGAACAGCCATGTTGATTTGTCTCGTTGCTTGGCGATCGTAAAATATAGTTCCGTAAAACACTTTTGAAAATTAAATTCTATTTCTCCTTTTTTCACTAAACAATAATCTGTTTGGTAAGATATTACTATGAGTATAATTATTTTGTCGAATAACAAACAGTTGTTCATAATTTAAATGTGGTGTCCTCGGACTCACTAATTTTTTCACTTCGTATCTTTATAGGCCATGGGAAATGGTCATTAATCATTAAAAATTATTTTGATATAAAAAGACAACAAATGTTGGTTTTTATTATTCTTTTTTATTTTCAAATCATTTTTAAAATTGGTGCAGTATGACAAATTTCTACGTTTGTTACCGCTCGTAAAGAGCGTCCCTGCAGTCGCCGGATAGATTTATGAATGAACCCGCAGGAAATTATGAATGAATAAGTAGTTCCTTGGCGGTATGTATTCCTCCGCTGTACATCGAAAGCGGATTGGCTGAAGATATTAACTGACGTATCGCTTTACACAGAGCACGTGAGACACTGCTGTCATCGAAAAATTAACGCAATGGTTCCAAAGAGATTCAAATGAGGCAATGCATTTGTAATGTAAACATTTCAAGCATGTCGACCCTTTGTCGGAACATAGTGGGCGTGGCCGGCGTTCCGTCAATTGTACACGCGCTCAATTCATTTGAAGTACTTCTAAATTTTACGCCTGTCTTTTAATGATTCAATACCCAATCGGGCGGATTCTAGTGTGAAAAGGTTTATCAGGTCGCTTGTCAAAGTAAGGCAGTTTCTGTACGGGGACTCCGGTTCCCCTTCACCGTATTGAGAACTAATATAAATTCTTCGATAACAGTAAAATAATCACAACTCCTATAATACATCGCCTCCAGTCCCATACATTCAACTTCTCATCACCAGCCCCACATATTCCACCTAATCAACACCTCAATTCACCAGCCTCCCTCCACCAGCCGACTTTATTCCACCTTCCACAACCATCCCCATCTATTCCACATCCCACCACTGAATCATAACACCGTCCACATTTTACATTTTGATATTATTTTTAATTTTTGGTATCAGTGTTTTCCAAAAAGAAAATGGCAGCAAATCTCGTCTAAATATACATGTATTAGAAATTCGGAAAGCTATTATCAATGAGGATGAAATGATACTCGGAAGGCTATTAATGATGATTATGATATTCAGAGCTATGTGTAAACAGAAGTTAATTAAATCAACTTAAACCTGATCTGGACAACCGTGTGTATGTGTACATACATATATTATATCTGTATATGAACTTTTCACCTGCAATTTATGCATAATTTGAACATTCACTTATGACCGGGATTACTACACATAATACTCGGTCGAGAAACAATTGAAGTGGAATTTTTTTATTTAATACATATAATTCTGCCTTATTTTGTGTAAGTCAATGATTATGACAACAACATTATTATAATTTCTGGAAGAAATTAATTAATTGTTAATAAGTATAATGCATCTGTATCCAATTTTACCCTGGATACACTAGTATTAGATGCCCCATGATAAGTATAATGTGACATTGTCTCTGTTTCCAAAATTACCCTGGATTTGACGTCCCATGGTTCCGTGTTCATTCTCACCTTTGTATACACATGTGGCGGATTTAACTAGCTTAACAGGAGGTAGCACCCGGACTCACTTCCCTGGTGTAAGTACACGTGTTTGACCAAAGTAAAATCAAGTAATAATTGGTAAAGCTTCCTTACCTGCATTTTATCAGCCCATAAATAAATTACGTCCAAATAAGTTCTTAGTACTTTTAAGGAATGGATTATCTCCTCCACAGGAGGATATTTAATAAAAACACGGAAGTTTTATTCTCTTACTAGCCACAGGTATGTTTTAAAATACTTTACTTCCAAGTGGACATCTACCTAAATGTCATATTCGCATAGGCTTAACCCAGTTTTAAACAAACCAATGGACGCATGGCAACTCATAACCTACTGTACTTACAATTTCCAAGTGGTCGACTGCCTAATTTTCACATCCACAGAGACTTTTAAAAAAATTAACAATTGAATGGAAGCATACGTCAAAGTTTCAAGCGGCTATATTTCTAAACAGTATATACACAGAGGCTTAACTAGATTTAAAAACATTTGAGTAGACACAACTACTTTAAATCCAAGTTCCAAGAGGTTATCTATGAAATGTCACATTCACAGAGTCTGAACTAAGTTTTCAAACAATAGAGTCCAAGTGGTCATCCAACTAAATGTTCCAATAACAGACGCCTGAACACGTTTTAAAACATGTGAGTGGACACATGGGAATCAACTAAACTTTCAATTTCCAAGTGGTCATCAACCTATATGTCACATTCACAGAGGCTGACTAAATATTAAAAAACATTTCAATGGACGCATTACAATCTTCGAAGTCTATAAAATGTCACATTCACAGTCTGAACTAAGTTTTAAACTTTAGAGACACAGTTCCAAGTGGTCATCCACCTAAATGTTACATTAACAGAGGCTTGACCAAGTTTTAAAACATTGAACTGGACACATGGTAATTTATACCTAAATCATATAGCTTTGTTGTCACGTTATAGTAATTTGTTACCGGTATATTGTATATTGACTAGCTTGAGTTGATTACATCAAAATTATCGATCAACTTTGTCGTAAAATTATGTCCAATATTTTCTGTTAAGAGTGCTTTCTGTAATACTACAAGTGTTGCAAATGTATATCCAATATTTTCTGTTAAGAGTGTGTTCTGTTGTAAAGGTATTTCCAATATTTTATGTTTCTGCATTCTTTCATACTACAAGTGTTGTAAAGTTATGTCCAATATTTCTGTGTTACAAGATGATACAAAGAGTCATGCACAGTATACATTATGTCACATGTATACTGTGTATGACCCTCTGTATCACCTTGTAACACAAGGCACATTTGATAAACTGATGCATTCAAAAAACGATACATGTATACCATTTTTAATGTATTTTATGATTAAATTTAAAAAAAATGGTATATGACACATGCATTAGAAAACAAAATCTCGTCTCAGTTAAATAAAGTTTGTTGTACCAGATACATACCTGCTAGGAACAGTTTCAGACAAGTCTTTCATTGCATGTTCAACCATTCATGGGTTCTCAGAAAAGTACTTCTGAATAGCTACTTCAATTTTACTCTGATTAAATACAGTTAAATGATTTAGTTGTGTCCAGAAATTTTAATTTTAATACTAGTTAGATTAAGTTAATTTTGTCAAAATAGTATCATTTAAAATAGAATTCCAGCACTTTTTCTGTATGCAGGATGGGTTGAATAATTTGGTCTTATCTAAATTAGTTTTGTTTTTATTCAGTTGTTCCAAAACCTATCGCGGCGTGTATTTCGTTATATATGAATATTACTGCCCATGGTCATTTAGAATTTTAACAGTCTGCTTATAATCTATTTGATAGTATTTTAATGTAACGATAATTGAACAATGATTTTAATTAATTTATGATACAAACGCCAAATCGCTGCTAGATACAGTACGGCATTTCAGTAAACCTTAATATATAAAATCCCATCCCAGTTAGATTCTAGTAAAAGTTTTCTAAGGTAAAATTTTTTTATGGCACAGATATATATATATATATATATATATATATATATATATATATACAAATACGTAAACTGTACGTGATATACAAGTCTGAACTAATAAACAACATGTTGACGTTTTCAATACAGTTTGAATAATTGTTTTGATAAGGAGTGCTTATCTCTAAGGCAATTTAACCGTCCACTCTGAATACAAACTTCTATCGGATTAAGGAAGTGAGTATGCGAGCTACTGTAGATATGACAAAACTATCAAATAAATACAATAAAAATCAGAACTTCTGGCTGCCACAAATTTTGAAAAAAAATACATAAACACTTATCATTCACAAGCTGTAAGACAATTTGAAAATTTTTCTAGACCTACCGTTCACCACCTTTGCAAATAAATTGAGAGGTGAGTATGTGAGCTGCTTAAGATGTTACAAAACTCAACCTCAAAAAGCAGTATTTCTGGATAACAAAAATCCTTAAAAAAATTTGCACTTACCACCCTCCGATGTGTATAAAACAAATTTAAAAATCGAATGGCCTTTCTATTCAGGTAGGTAAAATGTTTTCTGTACCTGGCTACCGCAAAATATTCACCCAGAAAAAAAACCATTGGGTATGATATTTCATTGGGTATTTTGTATTTCTTTTGTTATATACATGTTCCAATAAGTTATATAACTTACGGAAATAAAGATTGAATTGAATTGATATTTAAGTGAATGGTACAAATATGTGGATAGATTAATTTTAAGTACTTGTTGGCGGCTTCGATGTTAACGATAAATAATTTCAACGACGATATTACGTGGCCATACAGACCTGTCGAAAGTTTAGCATTAAGCTTACGGATTAGTGACATATCGGCAGCTTTTTTCCGTCCCTCGTTAGTTATATCTCGGTAGCTGCTATCTATCTCTCGGTAGGTTTTCTGCCACTACCTATCCATATCTCAACCACTCGGTACCAGACTCTTAATTAGGTCCAACGCCTAATGAAGTCCTGACTTCATCAAGTGTTAACGATTTCGACGCACAATGGAGTCAAAAGACTAAATTGCTCCAGACAAGAAGTCTTTTTGGTATTTCAAAATAAAATTATTCTCAAACTTGAACAACTTTTCGCCTCTATCTTTGGACTTCATTAGGCGTTGGACTTTATTAGAAGTTGCTACAGATCTTCCGACATTTTTTTAAAAAGTTCGGAGTAAAAACAGTGGACAGGTCTGTACTGTATGTAAGTTTATACTCTATATTGATTATAATCTATTTTTGAGATCATAAGGATATGCGTTTTATCATCTCCGATATTGATAACCTATTTATAAACATGATGTAGAACGGCAAACATGTTTTCCTATCCACATTGCTTTTAAGACCATCTTCTGGCAATCCTTGTAACACGAACGTACTTTGAACATCATCAAACGGGCTAGAAATATATGAATTAGAAGATCAGCCTCCTGATGAACTTTAGGCTATTAAAAAATAGAAAAAGTCGCAACAATGACTGTAGGTCCGAGTTAGTCATACAATGTACCTTCGGGAGTGTCGTGTCTCTGATTCTACTAGAATTCTGAGCAAATTACGAGATTGCCGAGTAATATGGTAATTTAACGCCCTACTTTAGTGACCAGGGGGAGATATCACATTTATTACCTCTCACACAATCTTTAGATTGAACAAATTCTTAATAAATGATTAATCAGGCAGTTATGACGTCAATTTTAGTTTGTAGGGTATCTAAAATGCTTGACAGGTGGGTGCTGAATTTTAAATATCAACATCATACATAGGCAAACTTATGGAGTGTAGTTGAGTAATGATGTTTATCGTCACAATTACGATTTTTCCCTTCAATCGAGGTGGTCAGTTCTGGAATGATTGAGAAAACCGAGAGTACCCGGAGAAAAATCACCTACCACCGGAACTTCCTCCCATAAAGATCTGTCCCGAGCGAAATTTAAACCTAGACGACGAGAGACGCCGTGATCTGTAAGCACGCGCTTTTGGCCACTTGGTTACTTGTGTTTGTATATCTTCTTATATAATAGTTGTCATGTGCTATTTTTGATTTCTTTACCATATAAATAAAAATCCAAAATGTCACATGGCATTGAAATAATTTACCATCACATAAATCAAGAGACTTTCCTAAAATACAAAAACAACCTCTTCAAAATACTCATCCATAAAAAATAATTATGTTCATAAATCAAAAATTCAAGGGAACGTCAGGCGGTGGATGACGTCAGACGCTGATGATGTATATTTCATCTGCGCGATATCGTTACCGGTTTTGATGACGATAAAATAATATGAAATTACAATTTTATTGCAAATTGAAACATATTACCGGTATCAAATGTCTTGTGATTTATTAATACGACTCAAAATATCTTTGATAAATGTCAACTTGTAGTTTGAAAATCAATCTTAGAATATAAAAATACATATCAGGAAAGCATAGTACGGTAAATCAGTTAATTTTTCCGAGAAACGTCATTTCAAAAAATTCGCGTACTGTTATTTTCGCGGCCTCGCATTATGGTCAGTGAGGTGCTAACCCTTCAGCAGCACTCAGTCTCACTTACCTGATAGAAGTTCACGTGTCTAACATAACTTGTCAGTTCCAAAGTTTTTACTTTGCTTCTGGATTGTTATTCGGTAATGGCACAGAAGCAAAGTAGTTTTTACTTTGCTTCTGGATTGTTATTCAGTAATGGCACAGAAGCAAAGTAGTTTTTACTTTGCTTCTGGATTGTTATTCAGTAATGGCACAGAAGCAAAGTAGTTTTTACTTTGCCTCTGGATTGTTATTCAGTAATGGCACAGAAGCAAAGTAGTTTTTACTTTGCTTCTGGATTGTTATTCAGTAATGGCACAGAAGCAAAGTAAAAACTTTGGAAGATAGGAAGGGCTTAGAATCTCCTGTTTAACTAGCTACATCGATATCCGCCACGCGTTAAACGAATATCAAGAATAAAAGTAACATGGAACCATAGGACGTCAATATTCAGGGTAATTGTAGATACAGAGACTTACATGTACTTCATACTTATCAACAGCACTTTGATGACGGCAAAAAAAACATTACAATCAAAGTTAAAAGAACAAGGATCACTGTTCCAGAAATTCAAGTAAGTGTCTCTGACTTAGTAGAACAATTGATTTGGATGTATGTGTACTTTAATTAAACAGATTTATTTCTACTTTAAATATGGATGTGTAGACACGTCCCCTTCAATTCATTTTGTGGCGGATAAATATCCAAAGACACATACATAAACAAAAAAGGTTTTGTAGACTTATTGAATAGTTCTGACCGCAGATTATGTTTGTTTTTGATGATTTAAAACGAAAGATCAGTCTGGTAAATATCGCATCAAGTATAAAATTATTTACTATAGCAGACAAATTCTGACAATCAGTATGATCAAACACCATAAAATATAGAAAGAAAAATGCGCGTAGCAGACAATAATCTAGAATGCAATACTGAATCTTGTCGTATGTAGTAAAGTAGCTTCGAAGACATATGTACTAAAAACAATATTTTGTAATTCAGTACTGGGATCTGTCGTCTGCAGTAAACTGATTCTGACAAATACTAGTAGATCGATTTGGAAAGGCATATGTACTAAGACAAAATTCAGGATTTCAGTACTGTAATTTAAACTTATAGTGATGTCATATACCATTTTTTGAATGTATTTTATGATTAAATTCAAAAAATGGTATATGACAGTGACAACTAGATCAATATTAAGGCATATGTACAAAGACAATATTCTGGAATTCAGTACTGGAAACAGTTGTCTGCAGTAAAGAAATTTTGACAGATTTTGACAAACACATCGATTTGGAAGGCATATGTAACAAAGACAATATTCTGGAATTCGGTACTGAAATCTGTCGTCTGCAGGAAACAGATTCCGGCCAATACTAGTAGATCGATTTGAATGACATGTGTACTAAAGACAATATTCTGGAAATCAGTACTGGAATCTGTCTGAATTTAACTGATTCTGACAAATACTATTAGATCGATTTTGGAAGGTATTTGCAATAAAGACAATATTCTGAAATTCAGTACTGGAATCTGTCTGAATTTAACTGATTCTGACAAATACTATTAGATCGATTTTGGAAGGTATTTGCAATAAAGACAATATTCTGAAATTCAGTACTGGAATCTGTCTGAATTTAACTGATTCTGACAAATACTATTAGATCGATTTTGGAAGGTATTTGCAATAAAGACAATATTCTGGAATTCAGTACTGGAATCTGTCTGAATTTAACTGATTCTGACAAATACTATTAGATCCATTTTGGAAGATATTTGCAATAAAGACAATATTCTGGAATTCAGTACTGGAGTCTGCGTCTGAAGTAAACAGATTCTGATGAAAAGATCGATTTGAAAGGTATGGACATGTGTAATAAAGATAATATTCTAGAATATAATGCTAAGCTGGATAACTCGAAGCTATCTTACCAATTATGGATACTTTACGCCTATTTATGTAAAGCTGTTAAGTATGTGTAAGTGCTCAGTGAGATTCAAGTTACCGCGCCATGGAATCCGCCGTCTACAGTGACCTTATTTTGACAAATACAATATAGATCTATTTGGATGACATATGTAATAAAGACAATATTCTGGAATAATGGGTTTTGTCGTCTGTTTTGAAATTAGTCATTAATTCTGATATTTAAAAGACGATAAATTAATGTTCATTTTGTAGGCGTATGAAGGCCATCAAAAAGTTTTATGGCCGACATCACAATATTGTTGATGCATATGATGCACCTGTATCTAAAATTATCCCAGATAGATTTGACTTCCCATAATTCCATGTTCGTTTTATTCTCAGTTTTGAGTACACTTGTGGCGTGTAAAGCTAGTTAAACAGGGTATGCTAATCCTACCGAAACACCCGGCCTCACTTCCCTGATGGAAGTTCATGTATGTAACTTAAATTGTCAGTTTCAAAGTAAATATTTTACTTTGGGATTGTGATTTGAACATGGAATGTGTTATGTTTATTTTTTATTTGTAGCATTCTCTAGTATCCCGGTAGCGTAAGTACACACGTTTAGCACCAATTGTTTGGAGAATTAGAATTAGGGAATCGATCAATTAATTTTGCAACATGTCTAATATCATTCTTACGAGTAATATGACCCGAGCAATAAAACGGTATCTAACATCTTGGCGGGAAACAAAGTTCCAAAACAGTGAGACACGTGCAGCTTATGTGATGCATAGCAAAACTCCATTGTAATTGTGATTTATTTATTTATTTATTTATATAAATACAGATAATGTGGTGCATAGCAAAACTACGTTTCTACAAAATTTCAAAGCAGACGATAAAATATTGCACATGCCGTTCTATTTGAGGTTATTGCATCACATTGAAAGGTTTTATGCCTAACGGCTCTGTTTGGAGGAACAAATTGCTTTTCCCGTCAACTAAATGAGCAGATAAAAGTAGCGAGAGTAATATATGTTCATCTTGGGGGATATTTGGTTATACTGTGTATATATTTATACAAGATTAATCAGTTAATTAATTACCTAAAATTATAGGATGATAAAAGTAAGCGATGGCTTTGATATATTGCGCATGCGTAGTGTATTGAACCAAGAGCAATATTTGCAGTCTATAATTAGGTTTAGTTCCCACTAAAAACTTTGAAGTGGGCGAATAATTGATCCAGGAAAAAACTTCAGACTAGAGTTAAGTGAATAGCGTACTTGTTAAGGAATTAACGAATTCGTTTCATATTACTTCATGCTATATTTGGCATTTAAGTAGTTTCATTACTAAATATAGACCTGCTTAGAGCTTTGCTGATGTTAGGTGGTCCAGTATACTATTCAAGACAGCTTACATGTGTTATGATAAAAAACGTACCAATCCATGTTAATGTGACCATCAAAAATAAAAAAAATAAATTTCGACAAATTTCAATCTCAAACAAAGAATTTCTATTTGGATCCTGTAGTCAATGGACAATGATGGTAATCATATGTTTTGTTATCTAAACTACTATTTGTGCGACAGAAAATTATAGGAACAAATAAATGTCATTGTTACATTTATATACTTAGCGGTGTGTATATATAGCTATCTAGACTGGAAGTGTTGCTTAGCAATCCGAAGCACCCGACCTCCTTTCCCTGACGGAAGTAAGTGTTTAATTTACACTGTCAGTTTTCAAAATTTAAGTTTGCTTTTTGGATTGTCACGTGAACATGTACCAGTATCTGTGATTGATATATTCATTTCATCCAACATTGTGTCAGTGTGCATTATCAGCAAGAACGACATACATAAGATAGACACAAGATTAACCTATATTCAGACCAATGATAAAAACTGTTGGCGGCTGCAACAGGAGCAAGTTATGGGTGGATATGGTTGTGATTATATATTGAGAACTGTTTTGTTTGCCACTTTATGCTATGTTTTAATTCTGTACCACAGAAAACACAAACAAATAAATAAATAAATAAATAAATAAATAAATAAATAAATAAATAAATAAATATGTATCTGGCAATGAAAAAATACATGTTAGAAAGTTGTGACAGTTCCATTATTTCGCACGTATTCCATCGATGGAACAACTTCCTATAACTAATTTTCACAATCCACGAAAAATTAAATAATAATAATAATAATGAAATTTAAATAAAATTGTTTTCATAATATTAATTAGACACGTATTTTCGAGAAGATGATGAATTTACTTCAAAACCGACATATAACTCACTAACATTAATACATGTACTATGATTGATAACTTATAAGTCGTTATGTCACCAATTGAAGTATAATCAAACGTAACGGTATTATTTAATTCATTTATAAATATCATCTTTGCATATTAATCTCTCATTGTGTATTCTGGTGTTATTCTCTTTACAGTTAATTATGAAGAGGAGCGGAGATTAATGCATTTATCGTGTCATTCTACATCTTCGTGAGTAGTGCGGTTGATTATTTTTATTTTAAATAACTTTATCAATGTTTTAATAAATATATCTGGAAGAAATGCATATAGTTTGACTTTGCAATTTAAATGACGGTAACTAGTTAAAAAAGAGTTTATCACGAAATCTAAATGTATATTTCTATTTCGGATGTTTAATATCTCTTTGCATTACACGTTCTTAAAAATAATAATATGAAAAAGTGAAACTTAAAAAAAACCTTACATGTCTGACTATTTCCATATAACCTCCTATTTTTTATGTCTGTAACTTTCATTCCTGCTTTAAATCAAACAAAATATTAAAGAAATCATCTACATGCGTGGACATGTGCATTTACGTAATATATTTCCATGGAAAGTTATTTGTTCTACGTGCATAACAGGCCTGTTGGAAGTTTAACACTAAGCTAACGAACTGGTTCAAATTCGACATTCTTATCTCGACCGTCGCTACCTATATCTCGACAGATGTTATATATCTCTTAGTAGCTATGTGGTCACTAGTTATCAACTTCTTTCCCTTATCACAGTATTAAACTTTCGACAGGACTGTACTCTAAATGTGTGACGAATGGTAAAAAGGATCAGTTCGTCTGACTTTAAATAAAATAGCATACAAAATCTCCCAGGAAACGGTAATGAAAATAAAATCGAAATGTACTTGTAAACATGTATTTTTATGTTTTCGATAAAATTTAATTTTTTAATATTTTACTGGATTAGGTTTTACTACAGATAAAGAGGAAACAGTCTGTGAATATTTGTCTGACTTCCTGGCCCCAAAATAAACTTACTGTCAGATATACTGAATGATTATTACGAAATCTATATGCACGTGAGTAAATGCATACTTAGTTAATGACAAATTCAATAAAAACTGAGTGTTAAAAGTGAGCAGGTTTATCATGATTAACTTGCGCATGCCCATTCGTGATTGATTTACTAGACATACAGTACAGACCTGGCGAAAAAAAGAGATATTAAAAAGAAGTCGAAGCTTAACTGTCGAGTGGTGGATGGATTCGTATGGGTAGTTAATGCATATGACTGGAAAGCTATAGAGATATGCAAATAGCAACTGTCAAAAACTATTGAGATACAGCAGGGATTTGCAAAGGCCCAGTAGGCTATGGCTACTAAAAATCAGTTTGGGGCCCTAAATGTTCACACATTTTAGCTATTTATTACTAATACGAGTTCTTTTCTAAAGTGAGCAGGGTTCCTTTCTCAAAATAGTTCAGCTTCATCCCTGTACAGCTAATATAACAAGGTACAGCGATGAGCTGCCGAATTGGCACTTATGTTAAACTTTCGACAGGCCTGCATTGTACATTTGTAGACTTCGACACTGAAGGCTTTGAAGTCAAACTTTACGAAAATGAATACCGAGAGTTTCATTTTAACCCTATCTGCTTACTATATTTATGTCGATGATATCTTAGTTTTTACTGTCTTGAGAAGTCGACGATATCTTCGTTTTTTCTGTCTTTAGTAAAGTGTAATTTAACTTTTATCTTAATTCTAGCTATTCTGTTTATTTTTTTTAAATATAATAAATGTCAATTTCTAGACAACAGATAAAGATATGATGCAATCCTAACTATGGTTTACTGATAAATAAATACATTATCAGAGCAAGTCAGTTCCTCTTGTCAAAACATAAAAACTGTAGGAAAAACTACAAACAGTGAGAGACTGCACTCAATACTGGTGTACCTAATGTTAATGATAGTCTCATCAACGTTGCTGTGAGAAGCTCTAGTATTTTTCGGGGTTGTGTGGGAATTTGAAAATGAGCGATCAAATTGGAAAGTTGCTTTGGCATCGTTTACAAAACAGTTTGGACTGATGTGGTGATAAGTGGACAGATTTTTCATTTCAGTTTCATTTTATCTAAATGGTTTTTTTTCGAGATTTCTACGAAAATATTTTTTGTCTTTTTGGAATGAATAAGTTTTATCAACAATCCCATATATGACTACATGAAGATATTATCGGTCACGAGATACACATCATATGAATTCAAAAAAAAAATTCAGAGCTAAACCATGTAGTAACAGGGACATCGGTGGCCAAGTGGTTTAAGGCGTCACTCACCACCTGGTTTAAATCCCACCTAATGTGAAAAACTTTGTCATTTTGCTTACCAAAGGTCGCTGGCTTTCTCCGGACACTCTAGTTTCCTCCATCATACCAGAACTGATCGCCTCTATATAAGTGAAAATATTTGTAGCGTAAAACACATATGTTGCATGTTAATAAAGGATTTAATCATTATTATTATTATTATTATTATATTATTCAAAAATGTTCAGCCTGCACAATTTGCCCTATGCTTTTATCTAAAAGTGCAAAGAAAATAAGTAGAATGAGTCAAAACGTTCATGCAACTGAAAGGTATCCGTAAATGTCAAGAAAATTTGGTCGAACTAATTTTCGTGCAAATTACCAATATTCGTGCGCACACCTACAACCGGAAACTGTTCTTACGATGACTAATGTCAAAGTCCAATCATTAATTATATATTATCTCCCCTTAATTGATATAATACATCAATCAAAAATTCCACTGATTACTAAAATACGGCTACTGATATGACCATAAAAATCACATCAAATTACAGCAGCAATTTATGATGGTGTAGAGTATAGAACTGTCGAAATTTTAACACGATCTGAAGCTTGTCTGTCGAGTGGCCGAGACATGGATGTTTAATGTTCGAAAACACGATCATGAAATAGTCAGCAGCTGCCCAGAATCTGTCCAGATAAAGCTAACGAGACATCTAGATAAGCTGCCTACTCGGTACTAGTTTTTAGCTTCAGTTTAACTTTCGACAGGTCTGTACAGTATATGCTCTTGCTTTCTATTTAACTACTTCAGTATAAGTAATATATAATGATTTATGATTTTAGTGATTATTTATTGTCGATCTTTAACAACAAACAAAACATAAATATAACTATGAGAAATATTAGCAGATGACTGTTGTGTATGTATAACAATGTTTATGACCATCTTTAAAACGTCTATAATAGTTTACCCATTTACAACTCATAAAATACAGTTAATGGCTACAAGAATACGGTGTTCTGTTACGGAAAAATTTGCATCATAGTTCCTTCGCTCCTTTGCCTGAACGCAAAATAGCTGAATTGAGTTATAGTGTTTAACGTCAAGAATATTTCACTTATATCGAGACGTCGTCATCTATAGGCGAAAATGAAGAAATTTTGCCTCTGCGTTGCGCTGATGACATTACGGCAGAGTTTTTTATCGTGCCACGGCTACCGTGACATGGGACCTTGTTTATTTTAAATTCCAATATGAAAGAACAGTGAGTTTCATTTCGTGATGCTGATTGCTTGGCGAAAAAACAGTCACTACCCACTTTGAAGGCTTGGGTCTACCCGACCGGGAATCGAACCTACACCATACCCCTTACTGAGCAACCACTCTACCAACTGAGCTTCCGCAGTGGTTTGAACGCCAAATATTGAAGAAGCGTTAATTTGATGGCGAATGAGCCAAGTTACGATGGCAAAGAAGCGAAGTTGCGATAACGCCAAGAAGTGAAGGTGCGAAAACACGATAGCGAATAAGCGAAGTTGCGATAACGCGAAGGAGCGACAATAAATCTTTGGTCCCAACAGATACGATGGCAAAGGAGCGAGGTTGCGATAAGGCGAAGGAGCGACAATAAGTCTTTGGTCCCAACAGATACGATGGCAAAGGAGCGAGGTTGCGATGAGGCGAAGGAGCGACAATAAATCTTTGGTCCCAACAGATACGATGGCAAAGGAGCGAGGTTGCGATGAGGCGAAGGAGCGACAATAAGTCTTTGGTCCCAACAGATACGATGGCAAAGGAGCGAGGTTGCGATGAGGCGAAGGAGCGACAATAAGTCTTTGGTCCCAACAGATACGATGGCAAAGGAGCGAGGTTGCGATAAGGCGAAGGAGCGACAATAAGTCTTTGGTCCCAACAGATACGATGGTAAAGGAGCGAGGTTGCGATTAGGCGAAGGAGCGACAATAAATCTTTGGTCCCAACAGATACGATGGCAAAGGAGCGAGGTTGCGATGAGGCGAAGGAGCGACAATAAGTCTTTGGTCCCAACAGATACGATGGCAAAGGAGCTAAGTTGCGATAACGCGAAGAGACGATTGAGGGAAAACACGATGGCGAATGGGCGAAGTTACGATGACGCAAAGGAGCGAAAATACAATGGCGAAGTTGCGAAGACGAAGAAGCGATGATTCAAATTTGACCCTAAACGAACACCATACAGGAATATATGCTATAATTTGTCCTATCTTACGTTGAGACCAAATGTAACTATGTTACCATTGGTAAGGAGGCGTCACTCTATATTTTTATCTTAAATGTATATTCGCGTGATGTCATTTATTGGCTGTTCCAGCGACTGAGCAATCAAGCCATAAAGACAATGTTTTAAATTTATTTTAGGATTTAAAAACCAAAATAAGATTAGGATTTTTTCAAAAGAATGATAGAGCGCGTAATTCAGTTTGCTATGCACGGTAATGGAAGTATAAGCACTATCAACGTAATATCTAGACCGTTCAATTGTAAATTATTTCTCCTAGAATACTGAGTACGAGCAGCAATAAGACACTTGTTGCAAAACTTCTACAAAACCCCCTCCAATTTGTCCATTTATACCTCAATCGGGGGGCTTAGTACAGATATAATTGGACTGTGATCATTTACATGTAGTGTTCTTTATGTTTAATGCGTCATCCATCATATTATCATTGTAAAAAGCCCAATGACATCTAAATATAATGCCACATTTTGTCATTTTATCATTGTAAAAAATGTAATTGTCAATTTCATCCAATGCCACGTGTGTCACATTATCATTGTAAAGTGGTCGGTGGCATCTAATGCAATATTTGTAATATTACCATTTTAACCATTTTAATTGTCTATTTCGTGCAATGCCACATGTGTCTCATTGCCATTGTAAAGTGGCTGGTGGCATCAAATGCCTAGAACTACTAAAATGACCAGTTTTGATTATCTAGTATCTAATGCCACATCTGCACTTACAATAGATGATGTAAGCAATGATTGTAATTAAGTTTTCTAGAATCATTCTTTATAGAATAATTACATAATAGTGACTATCATTTTTACATAACTTTGTTATTTGATTTAATAATACCATTAAATTATATTATGCCTCACAAATCAATATAAATCAAAGCAGTTATTTTGTTTCAAGTTAAATGGATCATCGTAAATTTTGTTTTGCTACTAAAGCTTTTTTTTTTTTTTTTTAAAAACAAAAACCAAAAAAAAACCTTTTTAATCTCAATCAATAAATTTCCATGCATCACTGCACGGATAGAATTTTGATGCAGCACATGTGCATCCTTTGTTAGATTCGGAATTGCACCAGTGATCTATTCAAACCCATTGCGCATAAAACATGCTTGTTAAAAGTTGAACACTAAGCTATGGACTTTGTGTCGAAGCGACAGCACATGTAGCAAGGCTGCTCGTTAGCTTCATCTCGGCATGTGCCGAAACGACAGCACATGTAGCAAGGGTGCTCGTTAGCTCCATCTCGGCATGTGCCGAAACGACAGCACATGTAGCAAGGGTGCTCGTTAGCTCCATCTCGGCATGTGCCGAAACGACAGCACATGTAGCAAGGCTGCTCGTTAGCTCCATCTCGGTATGTGCCGAAACGACAGCACATGTAGCAAGGGTGCTCGTTAGCTCCACCTCGGCATGTGCCGAAACGACAGCACATGTAGCAAGGGTGCTCGTTAGCTCCACCTCGGCAACTTTTATCTATGTCCCGGCAAGGCAGCTTTTCGGTCTCTAGCTATCCATATCTCGCCACTCGGAACTTGCACTACTATTCGTTCGTCAGTGTTAAACTTTTGACAAGTCTGTACTGAACGTAATCCTGATCATGAAGTCATTGTATAAACCACTTTCGCGGTCAATATTTCCAGAAATATCAATAAATGTCGACAGTATTTTTGCATAAGAAAAAAAACCATAATGTCAATATACAGCACAGACTGTCGAGAGTTCAACACCGTGCTAACGAACCGATGTCGAAACTCTGCTACCGACTGGCCGACATTTTGATAGCTAGTCACCGAAAATCTACCGAGAAATAGATAACGGGCGCCTGTTGAACAGCTGCCGAGAGATAGATAACGGGCGCCTGTTGAACAGCTGCCGAGAAATAGATAACGGGCGCCTGTTGAACAGATGCCGAGAGATAGATAACGGGCGCCTGTTGAACAGCTGCCGAGAGATAGATAACGGGCGCCTGTTGAACAGCTGCCGAGAAATAGATAACGGGCGCCTGTTGAACAGATGCCGAGAGATAGATAACGGGCGCCTGTTGAACAGATGCCGAGAGATAGATAACGGGCGCCTGTTGAACAGATGCCGAGAGATAGATAACGGGCGCCTGTTGAACAGCTGCCGAGAGATAGATAACGGGCGCCTGTTGAACAGATGCCGAGAGATAGATAACGGGCGCCTGTTGAACAGCTGCCGAGAGATAGATAACGGGCGCCTGTTGAACAGCTGCCGAGAGATAGATAACGGGCGCCTGTGGAACATATGCCGAGAGATAGATAACGGGCGCATGTTGAACAGATGCCGAGAGATAGATAACGGGCGCCTGTTGAACAGCTGCCGAGAGATAGATAACGGGCGCCTGTTGAACAGCTGCCGAGAGATAGATAACGGGCGCCTGTTGAACATATGCCGAGAGATAGATAACGGGCGCATGTTGAACAGATGCCGAGAGATAGATAACGGGCGCCTGTTGAACATATGCCGAGAGATAGATAACGGGCGCCTGTTGAACAGCTGCCGTTAGATAGATAACAGGCGCCTGTTGAACAAATGCCGAGATATATCTGACGGAAGACGAAATAAGCTGCCTATTCGACACTAATGTGTCAGCTTACTGTTCTCATAACTTTGCGAGGCAATGTCTTGCTCCAGGAAACACCGCATATATGCCAGTTCCCATTTAGTTGGCAGGTTGGGATGAGAAGAGCAATTGGTAATTAAATTTTTTGTTCTAGTACATACAGCATCCATATATACTGAAACTTTCCCGTGACCTAATTAGGAAACGGATACTAATTATGCTACTAAATATACCTATTCATATAGAAATTTAAACAGAAATATGGCGTTTCCGCAAATTTTTCGAAAACCGTATGCCAGTAGCAATTCAGTCAGAAGTTAGGTTGAACAAAGAACTTTATAAAGAGTGCACTTCTAAACGTTAAACCGAACTTCACTTTTCAACATTATAGATCATACAGACAAAATAATCAATCATTATGCCTCCAATGGCCCAGCTTTTCTTGTTTGTCAAATTTCAGAGAAAATGATCCATTTGCACAAGAGAAAAATCAGAAAATTGTCTATTTTCTTGAAACTTTAAGAAACTAATCAATCAATTTTCTAACTTAAGAGAATATAGCGTGTTTATATTAATAAAATGATTTTGTTATTTTGTTTTGAAATGCGAAGATAGACTTCAACTTCACGCGATGAACGTGGTCATATGTCCATCAGCCACTGTTTTGTGCGTGTGTTAAGCGACCCACTGAAATTGACAAATGAGTATTTGTGGTACATTTGTGGGGTTATTGTCCTATATTACTAGTATTTCATACATGTATGAGCCAGTCATGGTATTATTGAGTTGTATATAGTAGATATAATAGAGTGATTTAAGTCCGAATCTTTTAGCCTTGTGGTAGAACGCTCGCGTTTCACCCGGGAGGGTCGGGTTCGGTCCTAAGCCGGGGCACTCGGCGAGGAAGTAGGTTTTTTTCTGGTGATCCCTACTTCTGTTACAAAGAAATATATATGTATATGAGGTGTAATTTAGACTGGTTCATTAATCATTTCTGAGAGTAATAAGTTAAGATTTTCTGAATCATTCTAGTCAGTCATACCAACCGTAATTGATATTGTATCAACCACAACTCGAGTATAAACTCCGCTTTGATTGAAAGTAGTTATGGAAGATTGGTAAAAAGCTAATTTATTGAATAAGAATCATTCGCCAATTTGCGCTTTCAAAGGACCATAACTCCCAAGATGATGAACAAACCATCTCGGGTCAATGAAATGCGTAGCTCAAATCAAATTTGATGATTCGCAAGTTTCGCAAAGTATAGTACTTTTGGGTACATAGTTTTGAAAAATTACTCCAGCCAAGTAGTGTCTGGACGGACGAACGAACAAATTTAATATCCTCCCTCTTTTTTCGAAAGACGTATGAGATTAAAACTTTTGTTAATTTTGTAGAGTAATAAAAGAGATCAGGAAGGATATATTTCTACTACTTTCATCATTATATTCCTTGTTCTACCTCCGCTAACAGGATTGTCAAATAATACTCAGTTTGTTTTTTTATAACACATATCAGGCTCATTTTTATGTTAAAAAATAATGTCCTTGATTAAGATAACCTGTTCAGCATATCGAATTATCAACTCCTACATCGTACAGTATTTCATTGAATAATGACCAGTTTACAATCAAGTTATTATATATGTTAAGCACTTTTGAAACTTTATAACATGCATATACGGTACAGACCTGTCGAAAGTTTAACCTTGAGTTACCGATAGAGTCGAAGCTCGGCTGTCGAATGGCTCGATGGTGACAGAAAAGCAGCCGAGAAATTGATAGTACTCACCTGTCAAACAGCTGTCGATATATACAGTCAAATCTCTCTAGAAAGGTCACCCAAGGAAACCAGTAAAAGTGACTTTAATGGACAGGTGATCCTTATATACAGGTTCAAATAATATGAATAAAGAACAATTGGGATACAATCTACTGGCATTTATAAGCAGGTGGCCCTTATATAGAGAAGGACTTTATGGCAGATAAGACTGTAGTTAACGAGGGTCCGAAATGAGCTGTTGATACGGGACTAATTAGTTAGTTTAGTGTTTAACTTTCGACAGACCTGTACTGTACCTATATATTTTATGACGTCAGAGCTGCTTATATAAGTTGATTGATCTTCGAATTTAAACTGAGAAAAGGGTCGAAAAGAGGAAAACGTGATGTTGTGACGCATCTGAAATGGCCAATCTTAAAACATACCCATGTTTTTTCAAGATCAATAGACTTAAAACATGTGGACAGCAGATATCCTTATTATATTTCGTCAATTGGATATTCAGAAATGACAAATTGTTAGTTATACACTTTGTATCTTCAGACTAATTTGATTATAAATAGCTATTTTATACTTGTAAATGGACAGTAATGACAATAACTAGCCCCTGGTCAAGCAGAAACCAACTATAAGTCGAAAGGTCCTTCAAGATACAGACATTTAGATTCGACTCCCAAGACTATCAAACGTCTTATTTCTAGTCTACTGGCTTCAAAGTCGGATGTACATAATCATAAAAGAAATTAAAATCGTAGTAAATACAGTACAGACCTGTCGAAAGTTTAACACTTAACTAACGAAGAGGAGTCGAAGCTCGGATACTGAGTAATGGAAGGTCTGGTACTTTATTGCCTTTTTTATTGGCAGGTCCCACATTACGTTTTGAAAGTCCAATATATAATCATTGAAAGGTCCATATACCATTATGTTGTCATATAGAAAATTATAACTATCCTGGTAAAATGGCAGATCCGTAAGACTTTTATAGTTTTGTTGTCATGTGCTGATTTTGAATACCTTATATTAATAGAAATTCAAAATCAGCGCCTGACAGTTTAAATATCAATGATCCCAATGCAATTTCAAAAGGTCTTAGACCTTGGACCCCAGGGGATTTTATACCCCTGGAATTTGATAGTAGCTGTCGAAAAGCTGTAAAGATACAACTAACAAGGGGTCTAGTTTAACGGTTGAATCGAAACCCGGCTGGGTCTGACCAGGACTAGGTAGTGACTGTTTTTCGTCAAGCACTTGGCATTTAGAAATACAAAACACGGGGTCCTTCGAAAAGATCTTTAAAATCGATCTTTCGTGTCACAGCAAGCATGGCACATAAAAGAAACCCCCAGTACATGATAGCCCTGAAAACATCGCAAAGTTAAAAATTGCTGCCACTTAAAGTATAACTGGTGACATCTCGATATAAGTGAATTATTCTTGACTGGGACATAAAGGCCCATTTAATCAATCAATCTGACAGCTCGTGTGAATTAGAGATTTTGTGCTTCTGACAGTTCTTGTTAAGAAAATTATTAATGTATGCATACCGTGGCAAGTCGTTTGGAAAAAGTGTTAAATATTCAATGTTTATTGGTATGAACACACATACATTATATAGACACTGAATTTATACAATAAATGTATTTGTAATAGATGAAATAAACGGGCAAAAATAATAGTAATATTATATTCCATAAGACAAAATCTAAATAAATGTTAATGAATGACAAAACCGTGAAAATAATAACTTAAAAAAAAAAACAAATAAAAAAACGAGAAATATATATCCCCGTCCCCAACAAAGATTTGATCTTGTGACCTTGACCTTTGGCTTGCACCTAAATACGGTACGCGGTACATTGTCTCATGTCTGTATGCATGTGTGCTAAGATTGACTAAGGTTCATTCAAAGACGTGCAAGTTATGGAACAAACACAATTGTACACGAACAGGTTGACGGATGAACGAACAGTTGAAAGGCCGACATACAGATAAGCATGGCGATTCGCATGTCCCCTCAAACTGAGTTCGCGAGATATTAAAGGTTTAAACTCTTCTTGAAGCAAACAATTTCTTATCTAAAGTTAAAAAACAAGCAGCCAACCATTCTAGTTAGAATATTAATATTACTATGTATTTATCAAAAGTTAACAGTTGAACAGAACAATGCAGATATCAGTTGACATCTTAATTTATCGTAAGTTCTACTCTCTAAGGTCTAATTTTTACTTTGAACAGTAGAAGTTAAAAGTGACATTTAAGATGGTATCTTAATTGCAGACACTGTTGAAGATTTTTGAAGAAAATATTACTACAGTATAGCCTTGCTGAAAGTTTAACATTAACCTAAGAAAATTGTCCTGCTGAATCGAATTACCAAGTCTATGAGTTAACGGTGGCACAACTGTCAGTAAATAGAAGAAGTTGACGAGAAATAAGTAACAAGGAGCTGCTTAGATTTTTTAGACACCGATTTATTAATTGGGTGTTAAATTCCCGACAGGTCTGTACTGAACCTGTATTTCTTTGTGTTATAGATAAGGTCCTTTGATATTTACACAATTAAAACAATAGCTTTATAATAAAATTCTTTGGTTTATAGCGTGAAATGTGTGCTGTCAATCATTAGAGTAACAAGTGAAATGTTGTCATCAAAGCACCAGCAGTAGAAATAATTAAACTAATTATTGTGTAAGGCCTACAAAACCACCTTTGTGCTGTAATGTTTGAGATGTCAAAATGGATACTACACTTTTAAACGATTGCATATCTATTGTATATTGAAATAATGTACATTTATATATTTCTTAACATTGTTATATGTGAAGCTCCCATACTGTCTTAACTGTATATGTTATTTGTAGCTTACTGTACATTGCCACCAATTACGTCTAATATATTTGTGGCCAAAAAGTATTTGCACGCTTTTCGATATAAGATATGAATTGAAAAAATATAAATAATTTAAAGTAAGCAAAATGCAAATTGAAAGACAACGGATTCTTGAAACAAAAAATAAGAAGAGGCTGAAGAAAGGTCTAATAGTCGAAAATACTGTGTGTCCAAGTCGAAAAAATATCGGGGCGTCATCATATAGGTGAAGTTCAAGAGAGGTTTTAAAACCTCTGTAGTGCGATCAGAGTAAAGATCAGGGAAGGTCTAGCTCGTCACGTCTGTCATGACATGAGACATCGGTTTTTAAGTTCTTTTATTTCTAAATGACGAGTGCTTGGAAAAAAGTCACTGACCAGTTCAAGCAAAAGAAACACCAAGCCAATGTTCGAATCACGATTTCCTTCCTACGAAGATAGCACGCTATCAACAAGAAAAAGAGAATTGCTTGTGTTATTGTAACCTAATAAAGTAATGTTTCATCTTGAGGTTAATACAATATGTTTCCTGTTATATTTTTCTACCTTCAGGTTCAGCTTGGAAGTTAAACATCAATCAATCAGATGACTACCTTGTTGTAACATAACAAGACATAGAGTACAGACCTGTCAAAAGTTTAACAACGAGCAAACAAAAAGGAGACCAATCTCCGTTACCAAGACAAGACAAGTGACCGAAAATCTGCAAAGAC
Source organism: Anadara kagoshimensis (assembly GCA_021292105.1). NCBI lineage: Eukaryota > Metazoa > Mollusca > Bivalvia > Arcoida > Arcidae > Anadara > Anadara kagoshimensis. The sequence continues at coordinate 60,465,997 of CM037861.1, forward strand.
ATAGATAGCAGCTGATGAATGGTTGTCGATATATAGGTAAGGAGGGGACGGAGAAGTGGTACGGATTAAGCACTAATTTGTTAGCTTAGTGTTAAACCTTTGACAGATCTGTACTGTAGGTGTAAATACCAAAACTGGTATACTTTCATCATACAAAAACTAGTAGAAAATTCTATTTAGTGGGTGTTAAATTTTGCTAAAATATTTCATGCATGCGTAATTTACTGTACTAAAAGACCCCACACAAACCTTGTACATATAAAATCATTGTACACTGCACAATGCTAGTGTATGAATCTCACAGCCCTTGTACATATACATTGCCAAATCCTAGTGAATGAATTACACCGATTGCAGTGTATGCAAGATGAACGCCTAGCAGCTATGTTGAATATAGATAAGTAGATTGTGGTTCTAAAATGACGTCATGTTTAATCATCGAACTGAAGAGAAATGGCCTTTACATTGCTTAAATCCCCATTGCCATGCATTGAAAATTGAATAACACGCGTTATCTCTTACATTCACATTTGGTTTAAAGCAAGTAGTGTTTAGAATTGGGAGCTGATAAACAAGTACTTGTCGATTGCTAGCCAACGCTAACAAGACCACAAAACGTCAAATGAACGAACATACAATCAAATACTTGAAGAATACATACTGAGATATACCGAAATGACAGGTGGCCACATACTGAGGTCGCTGATGATAAAACCTTGGATACTGAATTACATATTATACCAGTGTTTATTTTACAGCATTAGACTGCCGTTTCGGAATACAATTTCTCATCAGTAGTGCTTGCACCAAATTGTGAAACTAAAATTTTAAGGGGTTGAATATTTTTTACCAAATTTAATCAAGGAAATACTTTGCATGAGGAAGTATACCTTATTTTTTGAGGAATCTCAATGCCTAAATCGTAATCAGTTGTGTGATTTTCGATCAAACATTCAACTAATTTTAAAATCAGCGCTTGCATTGTCACTAAAAGATCAAATATAAGAACTAAAATTACTGATACAAAAACTTCTGATTCCATACCGAAATAAAATCTATTAAGTAAACCAATGAAATCTTAAGAGATGATTCCGTGACAGTTTATAACTTGGAATGTTAAAACAATCAAAACCGCTCAAGGAAACACATAAATCTACGTGACGACATTAGGTAATCGATCTACAGAAATACAGTCACATTAAGATTTTAAAATAAACATTTATCATTTAAATTGTAATAAAAATGATTTAAAACACCATATGCACATTTTGATATTTTACCGTTATACAATGCCTGCAGGCAGCGCAAGTTTGAGAATCCAACAAGTGTAAGATGGGCAAGTGTTGTTGTGGGGATACAATAATAATATTAACCTTAATTAACATTGGATACTATTTTTATAATTGAACGTTTGTTTACAATTCCCTGGATTTGTTTTGTCTTATTACCACGTGGTCCAATTTTCGGAAGTCCTTGTTATCTTATAATTAAAAGAACCAAAACACGGTACCGATATTGCATCCGGCAACTTAAAAGTATACTTATTCTCACGAAATTTGCGACAAGGGTTTGGCAATGGTGATGGGAGGGAAAACAAAGAAGCTTTTGAATAGAAGAGGACAAGCGTTGGGCATTGGGCAATATCATCTTGTAAAAGAGGTGTTGAGTAAACAAACGAGTGTTAACCATGAACCATATAATAGAAAAAAGAAACTCTTTGTAAATCGAAGGTGGCAAATGTTGGACATTGGGCAGTACCATGTCGTAATAGAGGTGTTGAGAAACAAACCAGTGTCAGCCATGAACTACTTGATAGAAAAAAGAAACTCTTTGTAAATCGAATATGGCAAATGTTGGTCATTGGGCAGTATCATCTTGTATAAAAAGAAAGGAATGAGAAAACACGTTAAAGAACTGATTATAAAACCCCAAACCAGAACATTTGTACCAGAAATGATACTCAATGGTTTTGCTTTAAAGTGCTTTTCGAGGACCTAAATTACCGAACTCAAAAAGATAATAGAAATAAATCTAACAAGTAAAAATACAAAATATAAGTTTCAAATAACGAGACTCTAAAACAACCTTAAGCAAATACATAAATATTGGTGAAAAAAAAATTGCAATCGATCTTCAAAAAAAATTATTTGAAAAAGAACATTAATAATTTAAAGTTAATTATTGCAGCATATGCACATTTTAACACATTTTTATACAAATCATTGCCTTGGGATAACATTGGGTAATCTATCGTTATATGAATCAGATGTAAAATAGTACACAGCGGGTTTATAAACTCTCTTCTCTTCCTTGTTGTAACCACCATAGCAGCTCAGTTGGTAGAGTGCTCGCTTTGTATGTGACATAGCTAGGTCGTGGGTTCGAATCCTGACAGGGTCTGACCAAGGCTTGTCAAAATGTCTGTCACTTCATCTATAGCTGGTGACGTCTCGATAAAAGTGAAATATACTTGACTAGGACGTTAAAACTTCATTCAATCTATCTTCCTGGTTGATAAATACCATGGTCTTAGGACTGAATAATTTAAATTTAAATTAAAGATTTTTTCTAATTGCATTTTGACTGATAACAAAATATTTTTAATAAGTTACTACAAATAGGAAAATATTAGCGTCATTGCAAGATATTCGCGTATTTTTAATTTTACGTCATTGAATTATATATAGTTAATGAAAATGCAAGTGAATTATAAAAAAAAATATTAACGATTTATTTATTTTTTCTTTCTTTCTTTTGCGTCGTATTAGTCTCGCAAATTTACGCGAAAATAAATCAAACGCAAAAATTTCCCGATTAACAGTATATAATATACCTCAAATGTACTGTAGAAAAAAAGTTAAAAATTCTCTGTACACACATACATAAAACTAACCCCTTTGGACATGTGTATGATAATAATTTCATGATTGATTATTTTTGGAAATTATTTCATTGATCTTGCCTTCTGGTTGCTGTCTGTATCATAAAATCGCAAAATAAAACATTCAAACGCAGTCAATGACAGCTGTTATCATGATATATATATATTATAAATTGTTAAAAGGTAAATATATTTTATCTTGTTTTACTATAAAAATGAAATAAAATTGGGGTAAATGGATTCCAAGCCCTAATTGGGTTGATGAATGTATGGTCGGTTGTGCCATTTTATAAAAGTGCATATTCCGTCTAGCCAACCATCTACCTCCACTCATCAGTTCTGACGTTTCTATACCTACTCTACCGTTTCGGCCTTTCTACCGCTACTCAACCGCTCCGACCTTTCTACCGCTACTCAACCGTCCCGACCTTTCTAAATTTACTCAACCGTTCCGACCTTTCTACTTCTAATAAACCGTTTCGGTCTTTGTACATTTACTCAACCGCATTCTGGTTGTATTACCGATCTGTCTTACTCTAGTTGACATATGCGCCACTTGTCAATGCTTCAAGGAAGGATAAGAATGTACGGATATTTTGAGTTTTTCAGCAGTAACACATTCCATTACACATTTTGTTATTTTAGTCACACAATAGTATTGAATCAGTTATTTCCGAAATTCAGATGTCATACAAGAGTTGTAAAACAAAATAGCTTTACCTATACCTATTGTAACTTGTATTGGAAATGAGAGAACTTCTCTAAACACTAGCTACATGTGAAATCTGCCGAAGTGATATACAGCGAAAACTGCGAAATCCTGAGAAAATCGGATTCCTTTGGAAATCGGACAACCTCCTGAAGACCTGATTATTGTGAAACTGGGGCCAGCTATAAAACTGCTTTCGACCACTAGCTATACACATGTATATTTGGCCACACGGCAGCTGAGTTTTTACTCCTTTACGTTAGCCTCCAAATGTTAAACTTTCGACATTCCTGTACTTTATGTATCAATGAAGCTAAAATTAATGTATAAATAATTGTTCAAGTTCTGTGTCAAATCGTAATGAACATTGTTGACTGGTTTATGACCGTAAACAACAGTTTTAACGCGATAAAAGTGAAATAAAACAAAACACTTATTCTTCTCTCAGATCTTAGGTTTAACTTATTTATAAATGGTCTGTGAACGAATCAGATGTGAAGACAATAAAAATAAACCTTTATGAATATTAGCTTTTAAGAAACACTTTGTTTTCATTTAAAATGTATTTAAACGATTTTATTTAAAATAGTCGTTAAATGTTCATTTACAAACTGTCAACTTGAAATGTTCAAAAGTTCAGTTGTATTTTGAAAATAGTACTCCTTTTTCTCCATAAATGCTTGATTTTTGTAAATATTGTTTTAATTCAACCAGTGTAGGTGTTTGACGGCGTGTTAAAAGAAAATTAATACAATTTTATGTAATTAGCCATGAACAAACTAGATTTTTAGGAATGTGTCATATAAACTGCTTGGTTAGTATTTCTTGCACTGTGTGATTCTACATTGTTAAGTGCGTCAGTGTCGCTAGCACTAGTAAGCAATTGTTGTTACAAAATTGCTGCAAATACAAATACACTTATCGTCTAATCTATAGAAACGTAAGATAGAATGAAGTAGAGTTATGGTGTTTTACTCTCAGTCAAGATTCTTTCACTTATATCGTGACTGTCAGTTCTGGAAGGGTGGAGTGCAGTAATGGTGTTTTACTCTCAGTCAAGATTCTTTCACTTGTATCGAGTCGGCAACTTCTAGAAGGGAGAAGTGAAGTAATAGTACTTTACGCACAGGTAAAGATAATTACACTTATATCGAGGTGAAGAGTGATGGAGTTTTACGCTCGTAGACAAGATTTTTTTCACTAATTTTGAAAAGGTCAGTGGGATGCTGGAGTGCAGTATACAACTGAATTGCTGTATGATGTATATACAAAGTTATTAAATACAAATCAAAAACAAACTTATTATATTTACTGATCTAACAATTTCTTTTATTGTTGATTTAGTTGCTTAGTATTCATTACATGTACAAGTTGTGTTTTAAATATTCAAAACAAAATTATCCTTAATGTCACAACTTAATAAATCTCACGAATTATGTCTTTGTATTCTGGTAGCTTGTTATGGAATGTACGTTAGCGTATTAAAAATTACATAATGACCGACTAGATGAATATCTCCAATAAAACCAGGGATGTCCGATGGTTAACAATATTACTTACATGTATAGTAATGTTGCAAGTAGAATTATCATATGCCTTTTTGAATGTGTCGTATACCATATATATATTATTTATTATTCAATACATTCAATAAATGGAATATATATATATATATATATATATATATATATATAATTTCATAATTTAAAATTCAAATATTGAACATGTCAACGTTGCCATTGCATAGTTAACATTTTCTAGAAATATCTCTCTCTCTCTCTCTCTCTCTCTCTCTCTCTCTCTCTCTCTCAGTTGCACAGTTTGATAAGTTTACCTTATACCATAAGAAGAAAATCAAAACACACATTCTCCATCTATATTATAATGCTAGAAAAATGTTGAAGCAGCTGACAACATTTTCAGCACACTCACACATACACGTGATATTTTCAGATTGTCAACATTTTCAACAGACTCACACGTCATATTTTGAACAAACTCACGTGTGATATTTTCAGATTGTCAAAATTTTCAACACAGTCACACGCGTTATTTTGAACACACACACGTAATATTTTCAGAATGTCAACATTTTCAGCACACACACACACACGTCATTTTCCAACATAGTCACATGTGATATTTTTAGATTGTAAACATTTTCAACACACACGTGACATTTTCAGATTGTCGACATTTTCAACACACGTGATATTTTGAACACACTTACACGTGATATTTTGAGCACACTCACGCGACATATTTTCAGATTGTCAAAATTTTCAACACACTCACGTGATATTTTGAACACACTCACGTGTGATATTTTCAGATCGTCAACATTTTCAACACAAATCACACGTGATATTTTGAACACACTCACGTGTGATATTTTCAGATTGTCAACAATTTCAACCCAATCACACGTGATATTTTCAGATGGCAAACAATTTCAACACAATCACACCGTGATGTTTTCAGTTTGTCAACATTTTCAACACAAACATACGTGATATTTTTCAGATGGCAAACATTTTCAACACAAATACACGTGACATTTTCAGATTTTGGTTTTATATCATTAACAAATTCATAACAATAATAAAAAAAAAGTTCCTTAATGATATTACAGGTCGACTTGCTTTAACTGATAGATATTACCTCAGGGCAATTATTCAAATCGTGTTAGGAAAAAAGACAACTGATCTACATATTTTAGTTAAGTATTATAATCTAAGCTTTGTGTTTAGTGTATTCTGAATGACTAGCAATTCCATTTTTATTCGGTTTGTTTTTTATGTCATCTTTAGTTGGTAACATTATTATTTGGTTTGGTTGTTTTTATTTCACTTTTATTTGGTTTGTTTCTAATATTTGACACACCGTTATGTATGTATAACTTGTACTTAGTTATCTATATGTATCGTCTGTGTTATGTCTATGTCATACTTTTTATGTACATGTTCCATATATTCTAGTTTTTGCAATTAAAAAACTGTGTGTGTGTGTGTGTGTGTGTGTGTGTGTGTGTGTGTGTGTGTGTGTGTGTGTGTGTGTGAGAGAGAGAGAGAGAGAGAGAGAGATAAAAACAATGAGAATAGTTGTTCTTAATATGAAACACTATCTATATAGATCATATAACCTTTATCAATATCTTGATGTAATCGTAATTCATAATGGTCCAACCATCGAGTTATTTATAAGTTAAAATCATCTATATATGTTCCAATGATAAACATCTATTAAAAAAGTTTTAGAAAAATCTATAACTAACAATTACGGCATTGTTTTTCTTTGCTTACTGATACACACCGATGTAGCGGTATGTAAGCAACACCACAACGGCATAATTATGTATTTATATACTAAGTAAGAAAATTTAAGTGTAACCACCATAAATAGGTTGAGGTAAGAATAACGAAATTTGACTTGAATAATAGAAAATGAAGTCAAATTTAAACGAGACGTACAAAGAATAAGATTTAATAATTAAAAATATAATAAAATATGAATAAATTTTATATAGATTTAAAATTGAGTAAAACATAATTTCATGCTAGCATTACGTTTCTTAGATGCTGATAATTAAATATATTAGAATTAAACTTGAAATAAAATCATAAAAAATGTCACTTACCTTTGTGTGGATATTTTAAGTTACTTCAACTCTATACAGAATCCATCATTATCTAGGTCCTATAAATATATCCTGGAAAATGAAAAAAACGAAAACGTTTGTAAATACAATGTTTTGTAACCAGTCGCAGTTTTAAAGAGCGCCGATTAACTAAACAGTGTGGTAATGATATTTTCTAGTTAAGGGTTTTTTGTTTTGGTCACGTGAACATTCATTTACTCAATGGTTAAGAGTTATGACGATTTTTTCGGAAAGTGAATTTACACAGCCCGTAATTAATCAGGCGAAGTAGATACAGTTATGGATAAGTAAAATCAGTTAAGTTGACAAGATAGAGATCGATAGATCGATACAATCGGTATTGATTTTTTACAGTCACCAGATTGGCAAGATAAAAAATTTGACACGATTTTTCATATATTTCAATTCAATATTTATTTCCTCTAGTTAGAGATTATATTTATAATACATTCAAGATATTAATATATGAAATATATACAAAGTAATAATAAATAATTAAGTAATGAAACTATAAAGCAAGGAACAACTGTATCTTAATTAATTCATAAAGTAATTAGTTATATACATATGTTCACACATACACACACAATGTTATAGCGTTTTGGATATGTGTATGATCTGACCGAGCGAACTAGGTGGTTTCACTGGGCTTTAGAAGTCGATAATAGCAAGCACAGGTTGCTTGTATAAACCTATAACAAAGTCTTCTAAAAAGATGAGCGTTATCATTTCCGATCAGGGCTGTAGGTGTTGTTCCAAGTAGCATTTCGTATAACTGGTTGTCAGAACAGCTATGAAGCTCAGCGTTAACGCTTACTCCGAAAACATCAGTAAGAGTGTTCCAGAATTTATCTCTTATTTCAGATACAGACGGACATAAACATAAAATATGGATATAAATATCGGTATAAACACCACCACAGATTTCACAATTATAAATGTTGTTATAAGTTGAAGGAATAATCCATAACTTAGCAATATATCTTGATAAGGAAAGTTCATGATAGTTTGTTGGAAATTGCCAGACGGATGCAGATGAATATCCAGAGTGAAGTGACCGAAAACGTGTAAAATCGGGATCCTGTATTGTTCTAAATGCCCATTGATTAAATTCAAACTCGTTTATAGCATCTGTTATAAAGTGTTTCCAAACTAATTTTTCTGGCATAGTGTCTTCAAGTACGTAATTAGTGACAATGTTGGTAAGTGAATACTTGTTCAAAACTTTAAATATATCCGGTATGAATCCTTTTGACTGCAGTGATGGATTTGCAATGAACGAATAAAGGCGTTGTAAGAAGATCTGTTTAGTAAGCATTGATGGGCCCAAAGAACAAAGTTTATGAAGGAAAAGTAGTTTCCTTCTATCAATTTCAGCGGTGATACGGCGAAGACCCAACATACTTTCACACATGTCTGAGCGTGTTTTACGAGGAAAATCCTGAATATGCTTAGCAACAAAATGTTGGAAGGTATTGAGTGTTTTAATGTCGCATTGTTTAAGATTATTCCATAGTTCAGAGCCATATAAGACAGTAGGAATTACTACTTTTCCATATAAGTCACATAACACCACAGGGTTTATTTCACTTTTACCGACTCCAGTTATGGCAAAATAAGCTTTCCTTCCTTTGTCACACATTCGATCTATTCTATGTCCACTACGGAAGAAGACATTTTGTAGAATGCCTAAATGATTATATTCTTTACTAAGTGGTATAAGGGAATCTCCAAGGTACCATGAATTATTAATAGTATTGTAAGTACGCTCGGTCAGACCATACACTAAAACATGAGATTTACTGGCATTAAACCTGTAGCGCCAAGTACATGCATATGAGAATGCTATATTTAACATACATTGGAGCCCGTATGGGGTTAAACTAAGACATGCAAGGTCGTCAGCAAAACTTGGGTTACAACATGATATTCCATTAATATGCACCCCAATATTGGATTGTTGAAGCTGGTCAACGAGATCGTCAATATATACAAGGTATAAGAAAGTGGAAAGAATACCCCCCTGTCTTACACCTTGTCTTATAGGGAACCAATTAGATTGTACCGAGTTTACTATAACAGAACTAGTTGTATCAATATGTAGATCGTCAATAAGATGTAAAAGTTTACCTTTAACCCCTAAATTATTAAGCTTATATATAAGCCCCTTCCTCCACACTGTATCAAATGCTTTCGATGTGTCTAGGAAGGCTGCGTAAACTTTGCTTCCTAGTTCAGTATTATGTAATATAGCTTCTTGAAAGTTGAAAGAAGTAGTAAGACAGCTCAATCCAGGCTGGAATCCCTGCTGTTGGCTTGACGGAAAGTTATCATAAAAGTCACATAATTTATTCGGGACATCAAGATCTTCTCGAAAAGTTTTCAAGACATGGAAGAAGAGCTATCGGACGATAGTTCTCTGGTGAACTTTTAACCTTATCACCGCCTTTAAATATTGGTACTATAAGGCCTTTTTTCCAACTCTGTGGCACATGGCCTTCATTTATCAGCTTATTGAAGAAATCGGTTAATATTTTAGGCAGATAACTCCCTCCATATTTAAGGTGTTCTGACTGAATACCATCAAAGCCTGGCGCTTTTTTGTTTTTCAGTTCACATATGCATTTCACAATTTCTTCAATTTTGATTTCACCTCCAGGAAGAATTTCATTGTCATTAGAGATTGTTGATTTTATGGTATTGTATTTTTCATCAACGAATTTTTCAAATTCATTATCGAAATTTGTATCGACAGTCGGAGTGTATATGTCTTCATAGAAGGCTGCAAATAATTTCGTAACAGAGGAAGGATCCGAGGCAGTTTTACCGGCATATTGTATTTCAGGATAGACTCTGGAGCTTCTTGGCTTTATTCTTTTAATTAGACGCCAGAAAAGTCTTATATCTTATATCTTATATCTTTTATCTTGTGTGGATATTTTAAGTTACTTCAACTCTATACAGAATCCATCATTATCTAGGTCCTATAAATATATCCTGGAAAATGAAAAAAACGAAAACGTTTGTAAATACAATGTTTTGTAACCAGTCGCAGTTTTAAAGAGCGCCGATTAACTAAACAGTGTGGTAATGATATTTTCTAGTTAAGGGTTTTTTGTTTTGGTCACGTGAACATTCATTTACTCAATGGTTAAGAGTTATGACGATTTTTTCGGAAAGTGAATTTACACAGCCCGTAATTAATCAGGCGAAGTAGATACAGTTATGGATAAGTAAAATCAGTTAAGTTGACAAGATAGAGATCGATAGATCGATACAATCGGTATGATTTTTTACAGTCACCAGATTGGCAAGATAAAAAATTTGACACGATTTTTCATATATAAACAATATAAATATTATATCCGTGTATACAGTCAAACCTGCCTTAAATACCACCTCTATATAAGCTTTAGAAGGCTGGCAAAATTTTATCCCAATTGCTATTTACACATGTTATTGAACCTGTATATAATTAATACGAACTAAGTGCCCATAAAAGCCAATTTCATAGGATCCATTAGGTGGTCTTTATAGACAGGTTTGACAATACTTATTTGTTTTATATATTTGTCATTTAACTGTACTTTTATTACTACTATTTGTGTTCAATATACCACCTTCATCAAGTTTTGTATTCTACCGCTATCTTATATTGTTTGGGCTAAAAGCTGTACTTTGCTTAATGCTAATAAATTGTTATTATTATTATTATTATTATTATTATTATTATAGTGACTGTTGTACACAGTACAGACCTGTCGAAAGTTTTAACACTAAGCCAACAAATAAGGACCGAATCAGCAGCTTATCTCGGCCCTCGTTATCAATACCACGATATCACGACAGCTGTTTCTCGGCACTTTTTCTGTCACTCTTAACTTCTCAGTCACTCGGCAGTCGAGATTCTACTACCTTTATGCTATCTCAGTACAGTCCAACCTGCTTTAAAGGTCACCTCTATATAACGACCTCCTGTTTTTAAAGGCCAGTAGAATTGTATCACAATAAATTATTTGAACCTGTATATAAAGGCCACCTGTCCATAAAGATCACTTATACCGATTCCCTTATGTGGCCTTTATAGACAGGTGTGACTCTATTAACCTTTTACAGTGCTGTATTGTATCAATCGATATCGATCTGATTGATTTTTACATTCACCTGTAACAGGTGCTGAGAATGTTAACTGAGACCTGACCGCAGGGATGTCATTTGTAATTAACTCGTTAATTAATTAATTTGTTTTCCGTTTTTTTATCTTTATCATCAATCAATGGCTGATAGTCAGAATCCAGTGTCTACAACTGGCCAAGGGCGATAACATTACACATACTGTATATTTTAAATACTTCGAGTGCTACAAAATGGAGGTTTTGGTCAAACCAGTCGATTTCAGAAACTCAGATTTCTGTTTCGGGAGCACGACAAAGTGGATGTTTCGGTCAAAAAAGCCTATTTCAAAACTTCACAGATTTCTGCTTCAGGAACAATAAAATGGATTTTGGTGTGCCTTGTAGCGCTAAAAAGTCGAGTTTTCGGTCAAACCTGCAGATTTCAGAAAATCGCAGATTCTTGTAGCAAACTTCGTTAGACAGTGTATATAAAATGTAAGCTTCGGATGTGCTACATGTACAAAGTGAAAGGTTCGTTTAAACCAAATGATTTCAGAAACTCATAGACTTCTGCTTCGGAAGCGCTTCAAAATAGAGGTTTCCGGTCAAACCAACTGATTTCAGAAATTCTTAGATTTTTGCATAGTGAGCGCTAAAAAGTGGCCGTTTCGATCGCATTTTAACCAGCAGATTTCAGGAACTCGAAGTTCAAAACTAAGTAAATTGGTGTCGAGTAAATATCAGCTGTTCATCTCGGACCTTCGTTATCTATAACTCGGTCGCTTTTCTACAGTTGCCCAATTCCTCTTGACAGCTTTTTCGTCCAATAGCTATCCAAATCATTCAACAGCCGAGCTCCGACTTGTTAGCTGAGTGTTAAACTTTCGACATGTCTATACTGTAGTCATTACTGCGTTAATTAACATTCTTCTTTTGTAGAATGATTGAGATAAATTTGGATTGGTACTTTTGTGTTGATGTATTCATTAAATTTAAAAATTCAAAGGACATTTCTCTAGAGATTCATTACGTTAAGTAATAAAATATACACACAATTCAGTCAGCTTGCTAATCACCAAATAAACACAGCCAATCCAATTAATTTTTGTACCAATGCAAATAAAAACCGCAATGTCATTATTCATGGTACTTTATCTTGCCGTTTTTATACAAGAACCACAAACATTCATGTATCCAAATTCTCACAAGAGTTTTAATATGTTCTACAAACCTTTTCAAGTTCTACGACTTTTGGCCCTCGATTCACTCCCTAAGCTTGAAAAATCAGCGTTATTGTGCATCATTATGTTCTGGCGGCGATAACACCACATTCCTAAGTCAATGACTAGCGTTATATCAACCCATATCGGTCTGTGGGGACTTTTTATTTGCGATAAACCTTGTTATTAGTTGATTGTATCATTTGATCAGATGGATGATATTGACATGGATTGACACCCAATCAAAAGCTTTCTTTCATATGTACATTACAGACGCGGAATCTATATACATACATTTGTATTGGATAGAAACATCAAAAGTACTAATGTTGCTGATAATTATATTTATATTTACATTACAATTACTAACGAGTTTTCCTCATTCTTGAACTAGTTTATTAGACATAATCAGAAATTTCCACCATGTTCACCACCAAAGGTGCAAGATTCCAAAGAGTGATGATTCTATCAAAATTAATCTCTATTTTGTTGATTGATTGATTGATTGATTGATTGATTAATCGATTTTAATCGATTGATTGTGATTTTACGTCCCAGTCCAGAATATTTCAAGTATAACGAGGCTATGAATAAAGTGACACATTATAGAACCATCCATGAACATTGCCCTGAGCGCACTGCAAAGGTGAAAAATTCTGTCACTTTACCTGTAGCTGGTGACGTCTAGATATAAATGAAAAATTCTTGACTGGGACGTAAAACCCCATTCAATAAACGAATGAATAAGTCAATTTCAGGATTAAGGAGTACATACATGTACATTGTGTCCATGATTACAACACCTGTTGTACACCATTCTGGGATAGTGTGTTATCTCTGTAACGATCACGGTCATACACAAATTGTTCTAGTCTAATTAATACCAGACTTTTCAAATGCTTAAGGCATTAGATATACATGTATATATCATTGTCTACATTGTATATGTTTTATTGTTGATGTATAAGTCTCTAATATGAATATTTCTCAGAGAAAAATGCATCATGGTTGTCGAAATTTCATTAGATTGTAAAAGAAATTTATATATTTATACAATGCAGGGTGTTGGAGCCAATCGAAAACAATGTTCAAATCACAATCCCAAAGAAACAAAGTAAAAACTGGCTGAACATCTCCGTTTACGGTAAATAACGATATTGCCAGGTGTTCGGACAATCTGAGGCAGGGATAGGCATTCTGCATAAAACCATAAAATATAAATACATCATTTGTCAATAATTTCATCGTAAACAGTGTATTCTTTATTCCTCTAACGAACGCGTCCAGTGTCATGTTAAGTAATATTTTTACATAAAGATGTCACGTTTATATTTTGATTATTTTCATAAGTGTTCATTACGTTTCATTTGTGTTCTTGGTTACACTGGCAATTACCAAGTACTTGTTGCATTGGTGATCTTGATTAAATTGGTTACAATGGTTGCCTTGATTACCTTGGTTATATTCGCTACTTCGGTTACCTTGGATACATTGATCACCTAGGTTACAATTAGTAACCTTGGTAACATTGGTTACGTTTATTACTTTTGTTACCTTGGTAATCACCAAGTACGCGTTTTAGCTGCAATTTGTTCAACCTCATTTTACAATATAAATATAGTTTGATGTTTTGCTATTCAAGAATGGATACTCTTCATTCTTAAGACGTGACACGTGATATCAGACACAATTGTCTTGCAAATCTACAGTACAGGCCTTTAAAAAAATTAACACTGAGCTAACGAAAAGGGATTGAAGCTCGTCTGCCAAGTGGTTAAGATATGGTACGACAGAGATAGATAGCAGCTTCCGAAAAGCTGTCAGGATATAGGTAATGCAGGACTGAGATGAGATGCCGTTTTGGCACTAATCCGTTAACTTGGTATGAAACTTTCGACAGGCCTGGGCTGTATTTCAAAGTAAATGCTTTCTATTTTCACTGTCTTGCAGTTCAAATGCCTCCTTCTGCGGCAAAATGTTTTGTTTTAATCTAATCATGTAATAACCACGGATGTTACTAAAAATAGAAGTGATAAGATCGGATAATGCATTTAATGTGTTGTTATCATTGATCAAATACAAGAGCAAACTAACTCAAAAATATTTTTGCAAAAAGGGAATCGTATCTATTTTGGTGTCATTATTATTTTTCCAATAGTACATGCAGTTGATGATATGCTATTACCTAGAATTTTTAATTCTCGATAAAAATTGTATTTGACATAATTTTTCACAATAACATTATACCTGCATTTTTACATACTTACAAACCTTTGAGTAAAAAAACGGCGAACGCTTCCTAAAACTCACACATGTTTGACTCTTATTTTCTAGGAAAATTGTCTATGTAGAAAAGCTATATCCCCCACCCATTTGATATTGTTTTGTCAATGCATTTCATCAAATTTTCAATAAGTACATGGGTTTCACAACGATCTCAACATTTAAATAAAAAACTAAAAACATAGAAGTCTAGATCTGATAAAAATCTTACCAATAAACGTACTAAGCTGTAATTATCAATGAGATAATGCAATCTGTTGTTTTTTTTATTTCCTACCAACCCCCACAAACGAAGTTAAGGGAGAGTAGGAATAACCCTGTTCGTTCGTTCGTCTGTCCGTCCAAACATTGTGTCTCGTTCCATATCTTTTATGTCTAAGTATGGATTTGTATCTAAGTTGACACAAATATGAACCAATGTGAAACAAAAGTTTCGCATACTAAATTTGTGTCTTTCCGTCTGTCTATTTCTCTGATGATGGTTGGGACAGGGGGGGGGGTATTTGTCTCTAAAATTAACATATAACATAAAACAAGTAACGTGGTGTCACTTTATATTCTGTAGTTAAAGCTTTAATTGAATAAACAAAACAAATGATCTATGATGAATCATTCTCGCTCCTTATGTAATATTGCTGTGTGTTGTGAAGTAGTTTACCAACTTTGTACAACATTAAAAATTGACTGATAGTTGCTGGGATATTGTGCATCATATACTAATAGCACCTGATGGTGTGCTGTTCAATTTTTAAATATAAAAAAAAACAGAAAGAGTTCTTTTCAACAACAGCTGTCAGAAAAACAATATCGTTTTACTGCACACCTAAAAAAATTGACGTCGACGTGCTTACGTCATTGTCTGATATAAAATAGAGGCGACCTCTAGGGACAAGGCGTGGAGAAATGGTGATGTAAGCCGCAGTCAAAATTCTTTCACTTATATAGAGGTGGTCAGTTCTTTGATAGTGGAGGAAACCGGAGTGCCAAGAAAAAAGTAATCGATTTTCGACAAACTAACTGATCCACTTTCCCAAACTAGGATCTAATCCGAATGGGATTTAAACCTATGCGGTGAGAGACTGTTGTCCGTACGCCGGACTTTAGACCACTTGGCCACCAAGTCGACCTCTTAAGACAAGGGCAAATCACGTTAATCGGACAATTGATTTTCCACTTCACATAACCGGTGTCATTGTTAATCTTTTAAGCTTACTATTTTAGACACTCAAGTGCAGATTGCAACAACATCTTCTTAATGAATACTCCAACTTAATGATTTATCCTTGTAATAGAAAATCGTACCAGATCTTAATGAATCTATTTCCAATAGCTGACGATTCGTCTATACCCAACAGTTTGTTTGGAATTGTTACAAGTAATGATTAAAATATTCAGAAATTCAAAAGAGACGATAAAACTATTTATGAATCTAAGAAGAACAAGGTCACTAAGTCTACCATGCAGGATATGATTATTAGCTCTCCAAGATACTTAAAATTAAATTTCTGGAAACATACAAGTTTAATTACATCAAGTGCAGTACAGACCTGTCGAAAAGTTAACATTTATTATCGAATAAGTGCCAAACCGGCAGAGGTCGCGGTGGCTTAATGGATAAGACGTCAGTCTTCAAATTCAGGGTCTCTCACCACTATGAGTTCTAGCCCCGCTCAGACCACATTTGGGAAAGTGAATTTTCCTTGTCGTTGGCCTTTACTGGTTCACCCGGTGTCAGTATAATGTGACTGAGGGAATGGTACGCTTGTCTGTGCCGTACTGACTCGGTGTACTAGCACCTTAAGGTCGCCCTGAGCGCGCGCCGATACAAGACATACCATAAAACACAATCGCACTTCACATGCATACACGAACTAGATTAGATTATAATCTCCATAGAGATTAATAAATAGTGCTCGTCGCAAATAGCTGAAAAATTGCTTAAGCAACATTCAACCAGCTAACCAAATCGGCAGGTCACCTCGGCCTCTCGTAAGTTATATCTCGGCAGCTTTCCGACAGCTGCTATCTATCTCTTTGGTCACTGTCTAGCCATATCTCGGCCACTCGGCAGTCGAGCTCTGACTCCTTTTGGTAAGCTCAATGTTAAACTTTCGACAGGTCTGTACAGTAATTACTCGTCTCAGATAAGGGAATATCTATGCAACAGAAAATTAAAAATAAATTGGCAAACTTGACAAGTCATAAAACAATAACTTTTGATTTATCAAACTACTTTTCAAAAATTATTTGGAAACAACGTTTTCGTTCAATAATTTATAAATGATTCTGGAAATACCAGCCCAATCAACATCTCAGTAGTCTATAGGTCATGTGAGTATATAACTCCGGTGTTCCTAAAAACTGATTGCAATAAAAATACTTAGACAGTAACGTCAAAGATCCCGTGTTAACTAGGGCAGCTTCTTGAGAGACTAATTCTGCCAGACGGACGAATAGACAGACGCTGAATTTGGTATATAAAACATCGATTCATGTTGATATACATTTGTGTCAAGTTTGATCAAAATCCCGCCATAAACGTGAAAGATATAAACCGGACACTATATTTTGACAGACGAATAGACGGACAGGGTGGTTCGATGGTAGGGTTTTGAAATCGAAATGTCTTTGGTATTCCATTCGAACCAAGAATCGCGCCAGAATCGTTTAAATGCAACATGTATATACATAGTTTATAATCCATTAAAACAACAAAAGTGCCTTTATGTGTATGTGTATTTTTGTTACATTTCGCATATTATTAGTTCAATATTCCATTGGTAAGTTTGTAATATTTTATTCAGAATTTATTATTTTTTAAATGTATATAATATGACACTGTCTCAAAAAGTCTGGCTCCAGTTTCACAATTATTCCTTAACCAAGATTTTCCTTGGCTTTAATCTGGCGACTATTCGTAATATTCAATGTACTTAAAAAGTTTCCAACGAAAATTAGAATATTTATGTGATAAGCTTAGCTGATTTTCAAAATGACACCTTAAATCCACAAATATCTTGAAAAAAAAACATTTTCAGATTTTGAATTTGCCATATCTAAGTTAAGAAAAATCTTTGCAGGTAAAGATGATTGTGAAACTGGGACATGTGTATATTAAATTTTTTGTGCCAAGTATGTTTATGTATTAATTACTATTTAATACTACTATTCAGTGTACTAACATATGTTACAGTATCGAATGGTTTCTCTGAAATTAATTCTAATGACATGTTTGAGGTGTGTTTTTTTCTAGGAAAACAGTACAATTAGTCGTTACAGGATCATTATTTTACACACAATACTAGTAGCATAATCTGAAAGTACTAGTTTTCACCACGTTTACCAGGACAATTGTTGTAATTAAGTGTACAATAACAAACCCGGAAACATATATTAAGGTCACTTTGGGGGTCGTGTAAACATGTGTTACTTGAAAAGACTTCAGCATTAGTTAAAATTCCAGCCCCATGTAACAACTTGATAATATGGTCACACAAAAACTGAATGACACTCCCATAACACAACTCGGTGACACACCCATACCACAACTCCATGACACGCCCATATAGAGTCAGCTCAATTATTCATAATTTACCGAATTTGAAACTTAAACAGTTTTTAAATTCGGTTAATATCGATGTCTGACAGCTGAGATATTCACATTTGTATGTTGACAATATATACATATTTCATTCCTTAGTTAACTAAGTAACTAGGAAATTATGAACACACATACACACACTGACAATAACATAATATTTATCTAATGATTCATAAACATTTCGCTGGTTTAATTAGCATCCCTGAAAAATATGGACGTTTCACTGACGCAGACATACCACAACGGTAGCTATGTTGGTAGAGTGCTCGCTCTATATGTGGGAGGTCATGGGTTCGAACCCCAACCGAGGTCTAACCAAGACTTTAAAACAGGTACATGTAGTGACTTTTCTTTCGCCAAGCACTTGGTATTTAGAAATGAAAGTCACGGGGTCCTTCGGAAAAGACCTTACAAACAGATGCATCGTGTCACGACATATACAGGCGTGGCATGTTAAAGAACCACCTCTGCACATCGCCCTGAACGCATGTAAAGGTAAACATTTCTGCAACTCCCTATAGCTGGTGACGTCTCGATAAAAGTGAAATATTGTTGTCTGGGACGTAAAACCCCATTAAACCAATCTGGACATTACTCAAACGCGCCTTACAATTCAAAACAGCACACTAGTTTCTTTAATTGCTCAATTAGTTTTACATATTTACCTTGTTAAGAAGTTCTTTCCAATAAAACAAGATACTAAATGTGTGGCACGTAGTAAACGATGAATGTCCAATAACTGTCATTAAAGTTATTAACAATATCTTAATAAAAGGGGCGTTTATTTTTGGTGTTCTTGTGTGATTAGTCCATGTGATGGTTATAAAGAGGTGTGTGTGTGTGTGTGTGTGTGTGTGTGTGTGTGTGTGTGTGAGATGTCTATAAATTGGGAGCATTGGCACTGTCGATGCCCTGTAGACGCTGTACACAACTTTTTTACATCCATGGAAAAATCAAGGCTTGCTTTGTGTAAAATTCTGGTGTATTTGCTAGATTTAAAATAAATAGTTCTCAGTTCAAAACGCTATGTTTTTCTGTTATTATTATTATTATTATTATTATTATTATTATTTATATAACCTTGATTACATAAGGATATTTATGTAAATTAAGGACATTGCCTTCCGATCTTTCCGGTCATGATAATGAAACGGATCCTATTTGTAAACAATGTTGACCCTTCTAATTATATTTGAAGTAACATCCGGTTTTTAACAAGACCGTTTCAGATCACTTTGACCCACAGTAAAGATCAAAATTCAAATACATGTCTATTTGTATATGTAAATACATTGCCTCAAGGCCGATGTTTACATGGTCATGCCCATTGTTAGAAATGAACAACATAGCCTTGTCGATTATTTCTTGGTTTGTTTTAAAAGAATGATTAAACTCTATATTAACACAACTTTTACACTGAATAGGAATTAACAAAAGTAAGCATTATAAGGACATTAGAATTAGACATAGCTGCTAAAAATTAAACAACCAAAACGACACTGAACTATTGACAAAAAACTAGTACAAAAGTACCATATAAACAACTAGACTCGCAGACAATTTTATCAAACACGCGTCACCTTATTTTATTGGGGCCTTGATTGATCTAAGGCGCCGCCTTACAGATCAGTGCTTGTTATTATTAAGATTTGAATCCCATTTGGGTAAATGATAAAGTTTGTTAGTTTTCCTTGCCGAAGGTGAATAGCTTTTTAAATGCATTTTGGGTTTCTCAACCATCTAGAATTAAGTGAAAGACTCTTGAATGGGGTGTTAAACACCATTACTCCACTCCACAATACCAATATTAGTCGCCTTGAGGTAGTAAAAGAATCTTGATTGTGTCGTAAAACACCATTATGAACTCCACTTTGTTAACCCAGTCTTAGTGTAAGTGAATGAAGCGTAAAACAACATAACTCTACTCCATTCAAGTACACTCCATCATCCCAGAAATGACCCCCTTCATTAATTTGAATAATCCTTGACTGGATCGTAAAACACCATAGCTTCATTTCACTCCACCATCCCAGAACTGATCTCTTAGATATAAATGATAAAATGGGGATAAAACACCATTACCCCTACATTTTCCTTCCTTTATTGTTTATAAATTACCACTTACAAAGATATCAGGAAATAAAGTTAATTATGACATATGTACTGTATATGAATCTATATAACCCATTAATAAATAGTAAAAATATTTGAAAACAATCAGTCCCTGTCAACAATAACTACAGTACAGGCCTGACGAAAGTTTATCACAGAGTTAACGAAAAGGAATCGAAGGTAGCTGTCGAGAAGCTGAGATATGAATAGCTAGTGACAGGAAAACTGCCAAAAAGATAGCTAGAAGCTGTCAAGTTATTAGGTAACAAGAGGCCGCTATAACCTGTCGATTCGATATTTATTTGTAAGCTTGGTGTTAAACTTTAGTTAGCTTAAACAATATTTTATTCACAAAATACAATTATACAATAACATACATATACATAATGAAAAGGATTCGAGAACAAGACCAAGGTCTTATGTAAAGTCTTTGCCTCAAATAGATAGACTTATAAAATCAGGAAAGCAAGTTGAAGCATTAAATATTACAGAGAGAGAGAGAGAGAGAGAGAGAGAGAGAGAGAGAGAGAGAGAGAGAGAGAGAGTTAAACTTTAGACAGGTCTGTACTGTAGAAGATGCAATGGCCCAAATCTAATACACTCTTTTGTTTATCTTATAAAACACCTAGATAACATCTACATTTTAGCTATTTAATTTCGTTACTCTGGGCTATATTCACTTTTAAATGACTCGGTACATTTTGTCAATTCGTGATAAAAATCTAACACATGAATTAATGTTTAGCTCGAATTTCGATTTTTTGTTAGAATTCGAATTAATGTTAAAATAATGGTTAAAGGCGTATGTACTCAAAACTAATTGCAGCTACACAAGCACATTCAGAAAAAATTATCTAAAATCTTACATAAATATACTGTACATGTCCATGTCCAACCCACAATAAAAAAAACAAAATAAAAACTTTGAGACTGACAAATTAAGTTAAACCCTGACGTAAACTTTCACCATTAAAGTGAGGCCGGTTGTTCCGGAAGGGTTAACAACTCTTGTCTACGTCCGAAATCAAAGTTGAGCATGAAAGAGTGAACAAATCATTAATGTCTGAAATGATATTTCATAATCTGGCACTAATTACAACATAATTACCAGAATTGATATACAGAGCAACACACCAAACATAATGACACATCGATGATTCAGTGTATTAAAGAGAAAGTATGCTAAGAAAGTATCCCATAATAAAAGCAATGATTTAAAAATCAAAATACTCTAACCTTCTTAAAGAAGAAATACAGTAAAGCCTTGATAAACATCAATTGAGAAGTATCCCCCGTTTCTCAAGTAACTTAGTTCTTGGAGGTAGCGAACTTTAATTACATGAAACCAAAGGCATTGCGATGTTGCAGCATGGCATACTGAAATTGACGATACTAGTTATAGGTTTAGAAACAAAACAACTATATCACGTCTAAAGCACAAGTCAAAGATATGTTAATGTTACCTTAAATTAGATTTCCATTTCTCTCAAAATTATAAACTTCATATTAGAGCCACTTCAAAACTCATGACGAATACAGTTTCTTAGATGTTTCTACAGTGGCACTAAGGTTTTAGAAATGTTTTCTCTGACAACGCTTTGTTTGATTGTGCAAGTACATACTAAACACATATTTCAAACTCAAAATATTTATTGCATAACAGATAAAAATTATTCAAAGTACATTTTTATTTATCAGTCGACACATATCACAACTCCCCTAACTGCAGTTCGACATAAGAGGTTAACATATATCCTTAATATAAGATATACAAAACATATTTATTTTCCTTTATCTTAATAGGTTTGTAACGGGCCAAGATTTATTGAACATGAGCTTTCTGCTGTTTGAAATTGTTATCTAGAATTTCTAAGTGCTATCTTTGCAGTTTAAATAAATGTATTATTTAGTTAGCAGCACATAAACATTCTCGACTTTTTCTCTATCTTGAACTGTCTGGATATTTTACTGGGTAAATATTAGATGGATATGTCATGGACGGAACAGAAACGATAGCATTATGACGTATCCTTTCAGAAGGAGCATTTTGAAATATATGTGAGGTGTAATCTACATGCGTCAATCGACCAAATTGATTATAACTACAGAAGGAAAATAACTAATTTGACGTATTTGAGAATACTAGTACATAATGACATTTGAATAAGTTAAATGGGAACGATTACGAAAATACTATAAATATCTCCTAAAGGAGTCAACTGAAAAATGCGATCTTGTAGTGGTTTGTAAACATGACCGCTTTGTTACGCCACATAGCGGTGTTGCCGCATAAACGCGCCCGACACGTCTATGCGGGGAATTTCAACGCATAAAGAGGTTGGCCACGTTTATGCGGCGGCGTTCAACGCATAAAGATGTGGTGCTTATATGCGGCGCGAGGCTGCCTTTTTGACGCATAAAGAGGACTCATTTTAATACTTTAGTATAATTTTTAAAAAGAGCTAATATCTAGAAAAATACGATGGTGGTGACATTAATTATGACGATGACAATTGACTGTAATGTTGATGAGCGTTAAATTGTGATTTTGGCAGAATTTCGGCTATTGCTTTTAATAATAATAATATATAATAATAATAATAATGATATTAATAATAATAATGATAATGATGATCACGATGATGGTGATGGTGGTGTTTTTTTAATGAAGGTGTTAATGATGATGGTGTAGGTGATGATAGTAAATGTTTTCTTTATGCGGCGGAATGTAGCCTTTTTGCCGCATTAAAGCGTTCTCTATATGCGTTGAAATTCCCCACATAGACGTGTTGGAACACGTTTATGCGGCAACACCGCTATGTGGCGTAACACCGCTTAAACTATTACTAGGTCACATACTTCAAATAAAATTGAAATATTCCTTTTTAACAAAATTTAAGCTAGAAGATATTTAATTGACCAAAATATACATGAATTCAATTGAAATGTAAGAACAGTGAATACAGGTACATGATTACATGCAGTATCTTAAAATACCCACCCTAGTAAAATCAGAACCATCAGAAGGACAGCGAATAAAGGATACGTCATTATTTTAAATGTAAACAGTACATGTATCTTAAAGTACATACCCAGTAAAATCAGAGCCATGTCACTTAGCTTCATTATACATCATACTTGTATTATAACTGAAAATTCTAGTTACATTCAGACTAAATTGTTAGTACCATTGTTACTAAAATTAACTCTTCCCCCCCCCCCCCAGTAAAATCAGAGCCTTGTCACTAACCATCACTAAACATCGAAATCTAAAAAATACACTCGTATTATAATTAAATAGTACTTAAGTTACATTCACAGTACATGGTTTGTATTATACAGTAGTAACTAAAAGTACCCCACCCACCTACCCGTAAACCAGAGCCATGTCACCAAGCATCACTTAACAGCATAAACTAAAGAATAAACTTGTATTATAATAATATGTAAATAGTTATGTTGTTACATTGAAAATAAATAGTTTATACCATAGTCAGTTAAGCATAATGAAGCTTCAGATGAAAGGCATTATACTTTACTAATTTACCGCAAAAACTTAACAGTGGTTGGTTGCGTACCACAGGTATCTATCGTGGTTAGGATCATGTCACTTCAAAACGATAAAGCCACAAATACCTGCCTAGTGTATCTGAGGAATTAAGCAAAAAATACCGGTCCATCTGACAAAATTTCATACATACATACATACATACATACATACATACAAACATTTAATATAAATGCATAATTTTACAGATGCATGCCTATTGTATCTTAGGAACTAAGCAAAAACATACCAGTCCATGTTAAAACTTTTACGATCAAGTCAAGAATATTTCACTTATACATGACATGTGAAATTGCAGGAACATTTACCTTGGCAGTGCGCTCGGGACAATATACTGGGACGGTTATCGATTTTAAGGTCTCTTCCTACGGACAGCTCATTTATTGGTCTTGAATGTTAATCTAAGCTAACTTCCAGAATGGTTTCTTTTAAAATAGTAGGACGTTGGCCAATAATCCAAAATGATATGCATATCACCAAGCTCTCTGGTACATAAAACTTAAGTACAATTTTTCATTGTTCCCAAACGTAATGTGGGTATATAGTGTTTAGTCTATTTTTGTGCCAACATTTTGTCTGTTTCGAAATCCATTTAACAGAGCTTTGTGAAAATTCACAGGAATAAGCTTTAGGTACTGCAGATGTGCTATCGGCTATTCTTATTTTGAGCATTTGAGCATGCACATAGTTGTGGATTTCGAAGTTGGGTTCATTTCGGGACACTCATGAAATGACATCTCATTTTCAGTTATAACTTGTTAATATTGATGTAACTGTACATAATATTTTAAAAAAAAGTCCGACATTGCATGAAATTAAAAAAGGAACGGTAAGATGAATACACTTGTATACTACACTGTAAGACTTACAATGAAGTATGTAAGATAATAAGGGTTAATTTATTCACATTTTAATGGCAGATTAATGGCACAATTTTTCATTTCAACAATATTTTTTACTTATGTGTCAGTTACGACAAGGTTATCATCACGTGGTCATTAATTATTAATGTCATGAGCTTGGGATTTTCTTGAATAAACA
Source organism: Anadara kagoshimensis (assembly GCA_021292105.1). Classification (NCBI taxonomy): domain Eukaryota; kingdom Metazoa; phylum Mollusca; class Bivalvia; order Arcoida; family Arcidae; genus Anadara; species Anadara kagoshimensis. Next base: position 60,491,185 of record CM037861.1, read on the forward strand.
CACTACTACCGGAAGGCTGTTTAGAGAGCCAGGTATTTGTTGATTTCGTGGCCTAAACCTAAACTAGTCACAAAGAACCTGTCACCTCGTATTGACAAGACCTATATATTAATCCCCTCCTACATCAAGGATTTTATGTGATGACCAAATGTCGTGCTTTAGTGACGATGTTACCACGTGTTATTTTATCACCTCACCTAAGCGTTGAATCAATCGCACTGCGGGTGTCCTTAAGTGGGAAAATTTGTCTATTTCTTGCCGAAGGCATGTGTGGTATCCTCTCCCATTGAAGTGAAATAGTCTTGACTGGAAAATGTAACATGTAACGGGAAATGTAGCGGCTAAACCGTGACCCAATTGGGAACCTTCCAAATTCTAGCAGGATACTGTAAGCAAGCAAGCCACCTACCGAACCCGTTAAGCCACACCCCTCCCTTCCTTTTCGATTCAACTACCTTGAATAGAAATCACTACGTTCCACCCTTGGACCAATCTGTTGGTAGGTCAAAACTAGGGTCGGACGACCCTCAACATGTAAAAAGGAAGGAGACAAATTCGGCGACCAAACCGGGAGTCCAATCCAGGACCTTATTTACTCGACGCTTTACCGACTGAGCTAACAGGCCATCTATGGAACCAGGTCCGCTACAGTAAGAGACAAAACTGTTGAACCTTAACTTAGTTTTATGTGGTTTTCATTCAAACTTATGTTAAATTGTTGATATAGCAATAAAGAAATCTCTTTAAAATATACAATTCTTATTACTGTTAGACACACATGTACATGTACAGCCTACTCGAAAGTTTAACACTACGTTTACTAAAAAGAAGTTAAACTTCGAAATCCGAGCGACTTAGATATGTACAGCTACATGTAGTGGACAAAAAACTACTAATGCCAGCTGCCGTTAAACTGCTAAGATATTGGTAACGAGGACTGAGATGCTGTACCAATTCAGTAGTTGAGTGTTAAACTTTTGACAGGTCTGTACTGTGCATATTCACTTTTTGAAACATATAAAACATCTGCATTACATTATAAAAAGACTATAGGGTAATTAAATATAAGGTAAATATGACGAAATACGTTTACGAACAGCAAGAACTCACTTTACATGTATATCAAACACAACTCGGTATTAAATGACGTACAGAGATGAAACTGGAGATTTAAATAAATAAATAAATAAATAATATAAACTATACATACATATGACAAAACTGTGATTGGTACTATTTCATTTTAATATTTATTTAACACTTTTTTAAATCAAAATCCAAACAGCAAAATAAAAACTTTAAAGACTGCCAAATTAAGTTAAAGACGTAAATTTCGACCAAGAAAATGGGCCCGGGTGCTCCGGAAGAGTAAGCATTATTACTACAAATTAACTATTCTCTGTGAAACATTGATAATGATGACTAATACTACACCACTGGATTCCATTTTGACATTACAACTAGTGCTCGTCTAGTCGAAAATTTTATGTCATAATAAGTATTTAATTTAATAGTATACTGTTTTGTTTATGTATGATGTTGTTTATGTTTGCTGTTGTTCGGTTTTTGCCGTGTTCTAGGTCGTGTTTACTTTCTGTCTACTACACATTTCTATTTTCCATTCCTTATGTACATGTGTATATGTTTGTCCCTAAATCTGCAGTCAACAGCAAATACAGATGTCAAACATATAGTATCACACAAAACGGTTTCACTGTGTCTTCATGGACGAGTTTACAAACACAAATTTCGATTTTCCATTTCTTAGGCATATGTTTGTACCTAAATCTACAGCTGCAGTCAACAAAAACAATGATGGACGAGTTTACAAACACTGAGGGCAAATTACTGTGCCAGTAGAGTTACAATTACAAAATTGCGTGTTTGGTCTATCTAATAATTCACTTTCAAAACTATTATGTTACCGATGCATAATTCATATTATTAACTTAAACGCATACTCATAATGTCAAATAAAACGCATTCATTTACGTATGTTGTAATTGGTAAAATCAGAATTGGCGTCTGTTTTGTAACAAATCCATGATTTTGGTTACAGTTGATATTTGGAGTTACAAGGATGATTAGTGTTTACGCTCTTTGTTCAATAATTTTGTTGTCTACAAAGTAAAATAACTAGTCTACGATAGGCAAAGGAACCACTTTTCTTTCACACTATAAGTATTCATTAATTTCGGCCTGCCCGTCATCAGAGTAAACAGTCGACCTTTGAGATCACATACTAGTAACCATTCATTAATTTTTGCCAGTTCAAAAGTGTCTCATAACTTAATAGCTACACCCGCCATGTGTCAAATCAAAACTAAGGATGAAAAGAACATAGAACTATATATGGGATGTCAAATGTATGAAGAATAATTTTGGGTATATCTTATTTAATGAAACAAACAGAAATTTAACAACATCAAATAAACATCTAATTGTTTTGTTTTGGTTTTTAAGTGTTTTTAAACCATTGTTGTAAATCCGATGCAAACATTATACACTGTTGGAAAATTGGCTAAAAATTAAATTACCAACCACCAGACAAGAAGGTAAGTGTCACCACTTCTTGAATTTAATCATAAAATATTCAAATGTCATATATACCACTTTTTTAATGTATTTTATTATTAAATTCAAAAAGTGGTATATGCCATACGTATATAGCAAACACTAGTTACTTAAACATTTCAAATACCCTCTTTTCTCTCAAATCGATTTTGAAGTCCATATTTTAGGTCTAGAATCTTCGATGTTCAGACAAAGAAACGCATTTTATGCCAACACCAGTTACTTAAACATTTAAAAAGCCCGGTTTTTAAATCAATTATATAAGAAAAGCTTTCTACAATGCGGGGGAAAGAGTTTAGTAATGGAATCTTAGGATTTAAATACTGTGATAGACACTACCCTATATCATTACATAAAATAAAAGTGAATTTACGACCAACAAACACACCACATCAGGATTGACAGATGAATGCTGCCAGTATACGGTACAGACCTGTTGAAAGTTTAACACTGACCTGACAGAATCAATGATCGGCAGCCGACTGGCCGATATAGTGACAGCTAGTGATCGAACACCTGTCAAGACCATCTGCAGAGATATTTGCTAACAAAACCAATTCTTTTTTTCCACATCAACACTTCGGGTGTAAAATTTTCGACAGGTCTGTACTGTAACTTTAAAAAGTATCCGTAACTGTGAGTAACAGCAGCAACTACAGTACCTGCTTGTAAAAAGTTAACAATAAGCTTACTAAAACAAGTCGACACTCGGAAACCAAATGGCTGAGATATGAATAGCTAGTGGACATAAAAATGCCGAGAGATAGCTAGCAGCTGCCGTAAAACTGCCCAGATATTGGTAACAAGGAGCTCTCGATTCTGCACTACTTCGGTAGATGAATGTTAAACTTTCGACAGGCCTGTACGGTAGATATACAGCTTGCAAAAGATAACCATACCACAACAAAATCTCTGTTTAACGTATATTAAACCTTTTTTATTGTTTAATGCGAGAGATAACGATGGTGCTCCAGCCAAGAAAGAATATTTATTTTTACAATACGCGTATTTTTTGTAAATGATACTATCTTAAAAAGTTTATATCAATATTTGCTGGATATAATCGCTATCAATTCTAATTTTGGATTTTGGCATCCTGGTGTCTCTTTTCTCGGGGAATCAAAATGCCAGAATGTAAAGTGCAGATGTATCAAATTAGTAACTCAATAGTCAAAACGGTTTGGATATTTGACTTTTTAGGTTTTTGGTCATAAACTTTAAAACGCAAAACGATTTTAGATATATGACTTTTTTTTATTTTTCGTCTGAAATTCTAAAAACAATTTTGGATTTTTGACTTTTTAGATTTTTGGTCAAAAATGTAAAGTTTTAAAAACCTAAAACGATTTTGGATAATACACATTTAGATATTTTCGCTTTTTAATTTAAATTTCAAATATCCATTTTTTAAAAACTTTTTAGAATTTCAAGTTGTTAAGTGTTACAAGAACCCTCAATGTTATTCATTTCTGACATATAAGTTGGATACTTTTTCTCAGATATACTTGATTTTAAAACGGAAACGGGGAAGGGAGGTGGGAACTGAAGATATCAAACACAAGCATGGAGGTTAACGTGCAAAACGAAGCACTAAAGGTATCCCAAAAGCAAAGAAAAAACAGATTGACACGTGATCATCCACCAGAGAAGTAATTCCGGAAGTGCAAGCACTTCCTGTTCAACTAAAGGCACCGCCATGTGTGAAATCAAACTTGAGAATGTCAGGAACATAAAACTATGGAACAGAATAATTTAGTACGCAGAGAGGGGTACTATATTGTGAAAAAGTGAACAAAATAAAGAAATCAAAATAAACATTGAGAAGTGGAGTTCCATGTCAAACCAAATATACACATATCGCATATAAACTTTAAAAAGACTACAGTTTAAAACGTTACTGCAGGCACACACACACACAGACACACACACACACACACTCCGACAACAGGAAACTAAAATACAAATAAAGCCAATGCTATCAACCTAGACGCTTCAAAATAGTAAGTGACCAAGTTAACGTATTGACCAAGTTCCATGTGCTATGTGTTTTTAAAGTATTCAAAAATTAGTATACGACACAGGAATAACATATTATACACTATATATGTATCGTTAATTTTAACAATTAATTTTCGCATGAACTTAACTAATTTCTTTGAAGTTGACGAGTGTAAAATTTCGAAATCTGAAATATATCGATATCAAATATACCTATCCTAAAATGATCATAGATTAATTTTGTACTAAAAAAGGTGTCAAGTGCTAATTTTTTATCTAAATTCATTAAATTATCACATAACTGTACCAGATATAATAAAATATTCCTAAATTGATCTAATGCAATTAAAATGAATATGGAAAAACTGTTGTAATTTAAAATTCATAAAATATTTTATAAATTGACCTAATACACTTTAAAAGATAGAAAATTGACACAGCAGTATACAGCATGACCAGTAAGGCATGTATCAAACGGTGTACAGCCACAATTATAGAGGGACATTTCGACAAGGATCCGGGTACCGTATAGTCCTGTTGAAAGTTTAACACCAAGCTTAAAGAATTAGAAAAGAATTACACTTCTAATTCATTCTGTATGTAACGCTCGTTTTCATTGGCTGACGTCAACAATTTGCGACAGTATAACCACCGATATACTGTCGCAAATTCCGACAGTAAAACCACAATATACTGCTTCAAATTGTTCGGGTACTTGCACGTGCGCATTCGGTACCGAACCATCTTGATGGATTAATGGAAACACAGGGTATGACAGAGATATATCAATCGAGGATGAATATTTTCCTGTCATTGAAAATATTACACTGTTAGTGGTGTAGGATTCTTTTACTCAGACGCCAAAACTCGATTTGTAAACAAATATTTGCATCAGATCATGCCACCATCCGTGTCTTCGGAAAATGACGTCATCAAATTTTGTTGACGTTTTTGCGTAAAATGATTATGACGTCATCAATGTAGTGTCTGTAAGTGATCGTGTCTCACCCGGAAGGCACTTTACTTTTTCATAGAATCAGATTTAAAGTCAGAGTAATCCAAAAATGCGGGAAATGGTTCGTGTGATCTGTCTCAACTAGTTCAAATGGATTTTGAAATTCCCCGAGTTATTTATAGTATCGTTTTCAAAAAATGCTTACTAGATCCTTTAAAGTATGTTTTGAATTAGAATAGGTATAACCGTCTTGTAATTTTCGATTTGCAGACGTATATCGGTGGTTATACTATCGCAAATAACGTTTTATTGGCGACGCGTCAGCGGAGCCAATAAAACTAATTTGCGACAGTATAACCACCGATTTACGTCTGCAAATCAAAAATTACAAGACGGTTATCCCCTAATTGACCGTCAAAAACTATTGCGAAATACTGAATGAAATGGTTGTTTATATATTCCCTAGTGCAGTAATACCACCTTCTGCAATATTGCCAATTGTTATTTCTAAGTTTTGGCCTTGTGACCTTGAGCCTTGACCTATAAATTAGTATGCGACGCATAGTCTCATGTTGGTTTACATTTCTTCCAAGTTTGATCAAAATCCAACAATCCAAAGACATGGATGATATAGAGCGGACACGATATTGGTACGGATGGGTTGATGAACGGATAGACGGACAGAGTGATTCCTATTTACCACACCCCCCCCCCTAACTTCGTTTGAAGGGGTATAATTATCCAATTAAATAAATAATGTGAAGTTGATTGTTGGTAAACATATAACTGTATCAAATACCTTATGATAATGATGAAGTGCAAGTTATATGTTGGTTTACACAGATCTGTCCAAGTTTGATCAAAATCCATCTACAGACATAAAATATATAGAGGTGAGCACGGTTTTAGAACAGACAGACAGACGGGCACAATGATTTCTATTTACCCCCTAAACGCATAATTATTCAATGAAATAAACAATATGAATTTGATTGTGGGGAAATATTATTGTATCAAATACACTATTGATAAAGATGAAATGTGAGTTATCTACAATATTTGCGGGACGTTTATTATATAAGATATGGTTGTTTACTTGTTTATAAGTCTGGATAAGGAGGAAAAGTAAACAATACAACTACTTTATATCAAGTACATACCTAGGGCTCTAGACCTTTAAAACATGTACACGGCTATATATTATCAAGTGTTTGATGAATAAAGTGGGTTTATGCTTATCCGGGTTTCAAATCGATACTGCTGAGAACCTAGGGACAAAGTCATCCAGATCACCCAGTCTCATCAAACATACCAAGGGATTTAGACATTTAGACATGTACACGGCTATATATTAACAAGTGTTTGATGAATAAAGTGTGTTTAATGTATGCTTATCCGGGTTTCAAATCGATACGGCTGAGAACCTAGGGACAAAGTCATCCAGATCACCCAGTCTCATCAAACATACCTAGGGATCTAGACCTTTAAAACATGTACACAGCTATATATTAACTATATCTCAAGTGTTTGCTGAATAAAGTGGGTTTAATGTATGCTTATCCATGCTGCAAATGGATAATGCTGAGAAATTAAAAGCAATGTCAGCCAGATCACCCAGTCTTATCTTTAGTTTTTATAACTAATTAATATTAAGGTCTTAAAAAATGAACTGCTTAACATCTCCGATTTGATTGGAGATGTTTATCTAGTAAGGCGTGTATGTGTTAGCTACACTCGCCATGTTTGAAATTAAAATTGAGATAATGAAAGGAATAGAAACAACGGGACGTCAAATATTGGTTGGATACAGAGACATTATACTTACATACAATATTATGATGGCGGTCATAATTATTATTTATCAATATGGTTTCTAATTACATTAAGGAACAAACAACTTCTTTTTTAATTGAGATTATCCCCTATGTGACTGGATTTTATAATCAAAGATAAGTTTTCTTTATAACAAATACATGAACATATTACTCTTCAATTTTCCTCAGTTTTTGGAAATCTAATATTTAAATCACTAAGGATACAGTGTGTAAGTAAACGTCCTAATTCATCGGTGACACAGAGAATTAAGTGACCTAATAATTTTAAAGTATTTAAAGAAATTGTTGTGTATTCAGTAATTAGAGATAAAACTTTACCTTATTTCTTCCTAGTACATCCTTGTAAAGTTATGAATTAAGCTCCTTTTTCTTTTCCGTATTAATTAATTATTTCCACTATCGTTAAGATCACAGGGTTAAGTAGTGACACACTAAAAGTTATAATACTATCATCACTTATATGTATAGTCATAAATACAGTACAATAACTAACAGATTCAACCTGAGCCTAGGGCCTGTTGGTATCATTAGTGCGTGAAAGGTAAATTACCAAGGTAATACGAATAACAATTAAATCTGAAACACATCGAGTAGTTATTATTACTACAGTAAAACTAAGAACTCACAATGACCACGTTACATATATATACATATATCAGTTATTTGTCAAGCTGTGAAGTTCCGCTTTCTCAACTTCACAGCTCCTACATCACCAGATGTTTGGATTAACACTTGTTTATATCTAAATAACCGTGTTTTTATTTTGATAACGAAATGCTATAAGTAATATTTTGGAAGAAACTACCATGTATCAATTCTAAGGTATCAGTTCATGGTTTTAGTCACATAGGATGCTTTTAGTTGAAATAATATTCTTATGGCTTCATAGCCTTACCGAAGCAAGACAATATCTTAGTTATGATATTTAGATGGAAACTATCAAGTATCAAGCATTAGTTTATGGTTTTAAATGATTTTTTTTTTTTTTTTTTTTTTTGAGATTAGCGAAGTTTAAAAATACTTTTATGGTGCCATGGCTTGCCTACAATTCAGTGCTAATCAAACGCAGACAAGGAAGTCAAAGTACAACAATTATAAGACAAACATTCAGAGGATGCTGAAAATAGTGTCTGTGTTGCAAACACAATTGGCGTCGCGTCCAATCTTTCAAAAAGATCCTTTGAAAACAAGTACAGAATCATCAAAGTTTATTAGAAACTAAGTCATATGCATAGGATGGACAAAAAGACCACTTCATTGTACTCTACTTGAAGACGGAATAAGCTCATCTAGAAACTCGGTTGTCTACAAACAATTTTACCTCGGGTTTGTCATATACAGTGATACATAGCAGAAATGGGGAGACTAGATCAGAAAGTTCGGGCTACTTGTGACATGATTGTGGTTGGTCTTGTCCCTCGAATTTCCAGCTACTATTCTAATCCCAGATTTCATTTATGTTCAATATTCTAAGCATCCAACAATCCTCCTGTTTTGATATTAATTGTCTTTAACTTTATTTCTTATACACTAGACAATTATTAATGCGTGTGTATTACCGTTTCACCTATGTATGAATTACTCTGCACATTTCCGCATAGTTTATAGGTATAATTTTATTACAGATGATAGATATATAATTATCTTTTATTATTCTACATAACAGTAGTTATTTTCTAATAATTTCTATACACCTATAATACAGCCCCGTCGAAAGTTTAACACTAAATATTGAGTGTTAAATCTCCATCTCATCTCGGTCTCTAATTAACTATATACCGTATCTAGCCAGTTTTTCAGCACCAACTATTTATCTCTCGGTAGCCCATCGGCCACTAGCTAACCATATCTAGGCCACCCGGAAGCCGAGGTTCGAATCCTTTTCGTTAACTCAGTGTTAAACTTTCGACATGTCTGTTCCGTAGTAAAAATATAGCGACAAGGAAATCCATGATTCACTATACACGTCAATGTTATATATCAAAATATATCAAAATAGAGTTACACCAATACATACAAATAAAAATATCTATATACTTATTTACAATGATATCTTATATAGGCAAACAACATTAACCTGTCCGCTTGACCATTTGTTAGTAATATTCATACATGAGGGTACTCCAATACATGGGTAGTGTAAGATCAGCAGTTCATAGATCAACAATGAATGTTTCCCGTGATCTAGACGAAGCAACACCTGTGTTACCTGTATGTAAATGTGCCGGTCTATAATAAATACATGTATTTAAATCAGAGGTCAAGCAGTCAGGTCAATGCTGCCTGCCTTTACATATGTACATATCACTTAAACAAATATCGTGTTCAAGATAACCTTTTTAAGGAGAACGGGTTTATGGTACAGGTGATTGCTCTTTTCGGCTTAGATCTAAAAGAATTGCCATAGTTAACCTGACGTGAGCAACGAAACACTAGCACACCACGCGGAGATATTGTTATTACCGAATTGCAACATAACGCATTGACATTTAGAATCAGAATTAAGCAAAAGGTATGCAGTGTTGAAGACAAACTGCAATTAACATCGGTCTGCAACCAAACATATTGTGAATTTACGTAAATTTAAGTAAGGGCATAATCAAAGGGCATCGTATAGTGTACATAAAGTTTTAAATGAGTTACAACAATGACGAAGTCACACAAATGCATGCTTAAGTTTATGGCAGAAAGGTTATTTTTCTATTTTTCCGTTTCTAAAAATATCTCTTTGATTTTATACAACTGAAAAAGTTATAAATGCACTTCCATCCAATTAAAAGAGACATACACGTTGTTGTTCGTAGTCAAACTCAGTGTGTCTATTAACATGCAATGTAGTCATATCAAAAGCATTGTTGTTTTACCGAAATGCAACTAATGTAATTATAAACGCGTTTGAAATTTACGTACGGTAAACGTGCAATAATACATGTGTTGTAATCATTGAATGTTGAAGACAAAACAGAAATTGACATTACACTAGTCATTTTTGTTTTTAAGAGAAACCAATTGTGGTGTTGTTTATCTAATAACAAAAGTAACAGCTGTAGCAATGATTGAGATTCGGGAACTTAATTTAGCTCGTGGTTGTATGTTTTCCGGGTTTCTGTATCAATGCTTTACGCATCATTGCTTGTATAGAACACGAATATAGATAGATATATTTAAAATACAGTATAGCCTTCTTGACATTTGCTTGGTCTCATATCATAACATAAATGAGTTTCTGTAAAAGAATTTCATTTTGGCAATTGTTTGCCAAACAAAAAAGATTTTACACCTCCCGAAATAGAAAATATTAGAAGTTATCAGTTTTCTATCAAATGAACCAAGGATCGAGTACTTGTACGACCGTCTACAATCAATTTAAGAATACTGACATAAGTGTATACATTTTACATATTTTACATATTAAACACATGCATGTATCTTGTCACCTTAATTATCTGTATTACTTACACACCTGTCTGTTTACTATAAATAAACCTACAACAGCTGTTGTACTACAAAATAGAATCCCCTCCAGTTGAATCCAAAAAAATATCCAATCTAAACAGCTAAAATACAGTACAGACATGTCGAAAGTTTAACACTGGGCAAACGAAAAGGAGTGGCAGCTCGTCTGACGAGTGGTCGAGATATAGATAATAAGTGGCCGAAAAGCTGCCGAATAATAGATAACAGGTACCAACGAAATAAAGGTCAGCTGTCGATTCGGCACTAATTCGTTATCTTATTGTTTAACTTTCGACAAGCCTGTACCATGTTTATATATGATATTTTCCTGTGTTTTATGAATAATAGATGACAAAAGAAAAACCTATTTTACTTTTCCCTTGGGTTAAATTGGATTGATATTGGTAAGGTATGTCCTAATATATTACAACTGTAAAAATATCAATCAAACACTAACATATTGGTATATGTTAAAATCACAATACAAAAAAGTTGAAAACTGACAAATTATGTTTAACACATGAAATTCAAACTGGAAAGTGGGACTAGTGTTCCGGAAGGGTACGTAACTCCTGACTCGCTAGCTACAGTTGACACATGTGAAACACGTGTGAAATCAAAATTTAGAATGAAAGGAACATGTATAGCGGGCGTCAAATATATCCAGCATAATTTTGGATATTGATACATCATATTTATCGACAATATTATGGTGGCAGTCATAACCCTTTCGAAGGCTTTGATAAGCCTAGGCTTGCAATAACACCGAGTCATAAACAGCTCCTTTGTATATGTTCCCGTAGCTGTACTATATATAGCATATTTATATCATAAGCAGGAGAATTCTTCATCCTCCAAGATAACCTCTTGGATGCTAGAAAAGTAGAATTTGTTTAAACAGTTAGACAGGGGTGTTTTCCCTTCCGGTGCACCCGGTCTCCATTTCCTAGTTGAACATCACGCGTTTAACTATTGCCTTCTTCAAAATTTTTACTTTACTTTTGGGATTTTGTTTTGGATATGACTGGTATGTTTGGTTTTTTTTTATTTAGTCGTTCAGACGAAAGGAATTTGATACAGAAGGGACTACATAATTTCAATATAGACACACAATCATTTTAACGACATTATGTCAAAATAACCTAGTTATATTTAAAGAGAATACTAAAAACCCATGTAATAAGGAAATCAGTGCATTTTAAGTAGATTCCAAACTGAATGATTTACAAGATTGATTGGTCCTACGTTAAGTGGTTAAATGTATATTGCAATTTGGTTGTTATGTTGAAGGACTCCTGTCCTTAAACCAACCACAATCCATTAGCTTAATTGTATTGAGTTATGACAAAGATTAAAAACTACATCAAAAAACTTAAAGAGATAATAAAACCAGAAAACTTAACTATGGCGCCAAATGACGTAATAACAGTTTAAATTAGAAATTATGTTACCATGGTTAAGTAGAATATTTCCAAACCATATATTTACGTATCAATTTCTTATAAGTAATTTTATATAATAACTATTTACGTTTTTACAAATAATTGGAAAATTGACATTTTTCAAGTTTTCTGTTTCTTAAAAACATGTTTTTGTTTTTATACAACTGGGACAGTTATAAAAAAACTTCCATCCAATGAAACAAGGCGTAACAGTTGCTGTTCGTAGTCTAATTCGGGCGTGTCTATTAACATGCAAGACGTGCTTATTGTGTCAATGGCCCATAAGTATCAACATACTTGGGGTTTCCTATTAACATGTAAAATTGTGTTTATTGTGTCAATGGTTAATAAGTATCAACATACTTGGGGGTGCCTATTAACATGTAAGACGTGCGTATTATGTAAATGGTTAATTAACATCAACATACTGAACACATTCCTTACATTCTGAAATTGATTCATCTCTCTTCTAGATCGTTATTGATGTTATTTACACAATTAGAGAATGTGTTGTCGATTTCCTACAGCTGCTTGCTTTGTTTACTTGTTTGTCTGTAGTAGAATTGTATCACTTACAATAATATAAAAGCTTAATGACTACATGCAGCTAACACAGCAATATGACTTTAAAAAGAGTTCAGTTGATACGCCCCAAAAAATCATGAACTGATATTTTTGCTGCGATTATGACGCCTCTGTATCCGAAATTATCCTGGATATATATGACGTCCCATAGTTCCATGTTCCTTCCATTCTCAATTAAAAGCTCGATACGTGACTGGTGTAGCTAGCTAAACAGGAGGTGCTTAACCTTCCGGGGCACCCGGCCTAACTTCCTTGGATGAAGTTCGCGTGTTTGACACTTGTTTCAAAATTTTTGCTTTGCTTTGGAATTTTGATTTGGACACAGAGTTGATTTTTGAAATGTTTTTTAATTCTGTACACACATCTCTTCAAAAAGTAACACTGGTATGTTGAAATTGGTATTACTAATGGAAAATCGTTTAAATACGACTTCATTTGAATATAAATGTTAATTGTGCCTTACTTAAAAACCGTAATAGGGAGGTCGTGGGTTCGAACCCCGACCAGGACTGACCCAAGACTTGAAAGTGGGTAGTGACTGTTCTTTCGCGCACACGGCATTCGGAATTTTTCTCGGACAGGAAGGAACTTTAATTAAATAAACAATGTCCCTAGTCACGGTAGGCTTGGCACAAAAAACCTGCTGTATTATGCCATCAGCTCAACGCACAGGCAAAACTGCCGCACTTTCGCCTATATAGCTGGCAATTCTCGATAGAAGTGAAATATTCTTGACTGGGTCTTTAAAGAAAATTACTCAACTCAAATAATCATATTTATTTGGTAATAAGATTTTTTTTGCGGCGAAAATGTTTCTATTCCGACTATCTTGTGTTTTGCACCATTTATGTTATAAAAATAATCGTAGCTTGTTGCTGTCATTTTTCCACGTACCTACCACAGCACCGCTAATAGTGTAATTACCGATTCGAAAGTTTTTGCAATTTGTATATTAACATGTGAAGATATTATGACAAAAAAGTAATTATTACGCATTTAAACTTGACAGTTATACCAGTATAACGCGAGCATACCCTGTCTGTATCAGTCTTAGTGGTTTCAATGAGTGCAGTACAGCACTGACGAAAGTTTAACACCATAAGCTAACGAATTGACCTATCGCCGGCATTGCCATAAATGTACCGACACTAGCCGCCATCACGGTACCAAAGCGTCACGGCAACTAATGACGTATTAGTGTCAGTGACGTTATTAAATGGCACAATTCAGGTCGAGTTTTCATTCTTTTTGTGTGTAATTCAAGCATGCTGGGCTTTTGTCGGAACATTATTGGCGTGACCGGCGATCCGTCAATTGGTGTAGAATCGGAAGCTCCTCGTACGTTACCTAGATCTCAGCAGCTTTAGGACGGTCACTAAAGTATCTAACAGTAGTATTGTTACACTAGCTATCCCTATCTTGACCACTCGACATACAAAGTTCGACATCTTTTTACTTCATTGTTAAACTCTAACACTAAGCTAACTAACCGACAGTTCATCTCGGCCTTTATTATGTTTTTCTCGACATTTTTGATAGCTGATATCTATCTGTAGACAGCTTTTCCGATCACTAAAGCTATCCATACTATGACCACTCGACATACAAGGTTCGGGTCCTTTTTACTTCATTGTTAAACTTTAACACTAAGCTAACCAACCGACAGTTCATCTCGGCCCCTTATTATGTTTATCTCGACATTTTTTGGTAGCTGATAGCTTTTCGGGTCACTAAAGCTATCCATACTAAAGCCACTCGACAGCTGAACTACGTACATATATATACGACGCCTTTTTGTTAACCGAGTGTTAAACTTTGGACAGGCCCGTACAGTAAGTATCTTAATTAGATGTATACTTATATTTACATATTATTGTCAGTTGTGACTAAAATGATAATATCGTTATCTTTGTTTAAAAGTTCAAGTTAATATTTTAACGTATGTCCGATTAAGTAAAATACCTTGTATTGTATATATTATAATAGTTAAAGGAAGTTTCTATTATTGTACCGATGTATCAAAATATATTGTAAAATACCTCGTAGTATATATATAGGAACATATAAAGGATGTTTCTATTGTTGTATTAATGGTTGTAGGGAACACTGGTAAAACTAGTATACGTCGTCATTTAGAACTTTCTCCGATTCTATTACCAGTAAAAACACAAAATATGTCATCCCGTGTTCATTTTAAGTTTTCAGAAGGTCTCGTTCTTAAAACAATTTCTTCTAAGACACCATAACATCAATATTTTGTAATGATGAATAACGATCGTTAAGGCCTTAACAATGGAATCATTTAGCAAAATAAGGGAGCAATGGCCCCGTAGCATCTTCTAGAATGAACATTGTGTCATCAAACTAGGCTTAGTTAAAAGACAAACTTTTTTCTTGTATCTACCATGGAACATGTTCCTATCAAAAACATTTTAAACATTGTCAACTCCTCAAGATGTGAAGCAAGTTCCTCACTTAACTAGGCTTATGCAAGATCTCCACTAATGAAATATTAACTATTATTATTATTATTATTATTATTATTATTATTATTATTATTAGCTTACCTTGTGGGGTGACACAAGTAGAAATGTCCATTTTTATCCATGTTTAAGCTAAGGTCAGAACATTTTGACATAAATCCTAGCATGGCGTGACTTATCTCTCTATGTGTGATGGTACAAGTTAATGTCCTTAGGTAGATTATAAAGGTTTAAGGTGTTATGATGCGATTATTCATACAACATGAACTAAAATCCTGATTTAATTAAGCAACGTGAGCCGAAATGTTCAATTGAGTTATAATTATACAGCGTCAGCTTAAATATTTAACTTGGTTCTACACTGCCATCCATAAACTGATACATGTTTAAAACTGGTCATATCATTACAGACTGGCAATATTAACAAATGAAATGGTTTAAAACATCATTTTTCCACAATTGAGCGGGTTTTTTATATTTAACTAAAATAGTATTTCTATATTCAAATATATAGTTCAGATTTTTATATTTTTCCTTATGCCTTGTCATTTATAGCATTCAAAAGTATCACACGTTTTATAAAAATCCAAAAGTAGCACATGTGCCACCCAAATTTAATATATATATATATATATATATATATATATATATATATATATTATATATATATATATATATATATATATATATATATATATATATATATATAAAGAAGATTGTGTTTCAGGAAAGAACTTTATGCATACAACCAAATCAATAAAAAAAACATTACTTTCAAGCACTGCAAAATAGAATATTCTAATTGTATAAATGAAATTTGACATAATGATTATAATATAGTATAATACACTGTAAATTACTTTGAATTCACGAATATCACATTTCGCGTGTCGACTCCAAAGCGTCATTTCGCGAATATGTAAATTTGCGACATCAGTTCATGTAATATATAACTTCCACGTTCATAGTCGATTGCCGGCATGTTTTGCAATTTGGCTTTTTAATTTTCGCAATGATGGGAATATACGTGTGATATATGAATTCGCAACTGAGAGTCATCGAAAAATTACACGTTAATAAATCTCTCGCGATAAAAAAAGGTACAGTAGTTATATATGGACAAAATTGCTGTTTTACAACATCAACAGAAAAAGTATTCAATTTTACAGTAGGTTGACAAGACACATTAAATACAAATTTTTAAACGATAAAAAACAAACTTTTTTTATAAGAAATAAAATAATTGGAGTTTGATAAAACAACACCTTTACAGTGACTTATTGAAACATTGTTATATTGCTCAGCAATGAAGTGTAAACATCCACGCATACTTTTAACTATTAACGATATATCTTCTAGCAATTTTATTATTTCTAAGTAGTTTTGACCTGTTGAAGTGACATATAACAACTTTAATGTACTTCATTTTATGTTTCCTTATTGTTAAGTCTATGTTTTGGTGTAGCTTAAATTTTGACATATAGATTGAGATATATCTGAAGTTGTATTTGCATACCAAACATATATTCTTACAATTTAAGTTTGTTGCATGAAATTGTAGCCATTATATCAGTGAATCTGCATAATATATTTAACTTGTTACTCATATTAATAAAAATCATACCGCTCCACATCAAAATCACAATCATAAAACAAAGAAACCAGTTTGAAAACTGCCAAATGCAAATTAAGTCGAACATTTGAACTTCCGAAGGGGAAGTGGGACCGAGTGCTGAGGAAGAGTAAACGTCCCCTGTTTAGATAGTTACACCCGCCATTTGTATAAACAAAATTCAAAAATGACAGGAATATGGAACTATGGGACGTTAAATATATCCAGGATAATTTGGGATAGAGAGAGACATAGATAATTGTATATGAGTATTTCAGTAATTTGTAATGAATATGACAAATAGGTATGGTTGTCACCAATGTTACCACTCGAACAACGTCTCAGGAAACAAGTGACCATATGTGTATAGCACAGACAGGCGGTGATTACAGTTAGTAGTGACCATATGTGTATAGCACAGACAGGCGGTGATTACAGTTAGTAGTGACCATATGTGTATAGCACAGACAGGCGGTGATTACAGTTAGTAGTGGCCATATGTGTATAGCACAGACAGGCGGTGATTACAGTTAGTAGTGGCCATATGTGTATAGCACAGACAGGCGGTGATTACAGTTAGTAGTGACCATATGTGTATAGCACAGACAGGCGGTGATTACAGTTAGTAGTGACCATATGTGTATAGCACAGGCAGGCGGTGATTACAGTTAGTAGTGGCCATATGTGTATAGCACAGGCAGGCGGTGATTACAGTTAGTAGTGACCATATGTGTATAGCACAGACAGGCGGTGATTACAGTTAGTAGTGGCCATATGTGTATAGCACAGACAGGCGGTGATTACAGTTAGTGTGTAATGCTTTGACACTGTCTTTGCATTGATTAATTGTATGTCAATGTAGGAACAAGGTTTGCCGAGGACAATTCGATTTCATGCAACACCCGCATTATCCATGTTATCTGAACAAATCTAACAAATTGACAAATAGCGTGAATGGGTTCTCTTTTATCTTGCCCTTATATAAGTTGCGGGTAACAAAAGAAAAGAAAGCAAACATTTATTTCCAACTTTGCTGCTATCTATTATCTTTGTCCTATTATAACTTGAGGGAATAAAAACCAAGAAAATGACCCAAAAATAGCAGACATTTGTTCCCAAATTTGTTAGGTTTCATCACTGCGATGCGGGACATTAAAATTGAGTATATCACTGCTAGACATTTTGTCTGTGCAAATGTGATGGCGGATAATAAATTAATCTCCAGTATATTTGTACCATCTTCTTCCATCAGATATTTCTGGTCTTGGTGTTTCAGACATGTGCTACTTTTGAATTTTTATAAAATAATGCATTCAAAAGTAGCACATGGTATATATATCTGATCATTGCCAAGGAAATTGAGTCACATGTTGGCGCTGCCTTGCTAAAATATCAATAAATACCTTGTTCTATCACATGGCGCGAAAATAACAAACGCCAAAAGTCTGATAGATGGATATTGAAGTTTTCTTTTGCAGTTTTAGAATAAAAAGATGTATATTTTGTATCTTTGCACCAAGATTGATTGATAAAACTGTTTGAGGCAGTTCATTATTTCTATCCCGGTTGTCAAGTAACAGGAACGCAAATGATTTAACTAGTGCTCATTTAGACGTTATATATTGAAGAAAAAACGCTTTACGATAGAGCAAAGATTACGTAAGCTTCTGGAGAAGTTCTAAAAAAAATTTAGAAAAATTTGGCAAGTAATAGACAAACCATTGATGTTATACTGTATTTACAAATAATTTTGATGGTGATACGGTATCAAAAACACAACGATCGTGTTGTGATGCACGTTGGCGTGTTTGTGCTCGTTGGTGTGCTTTGATGCATTTTGGCGTATTTAGATATACGTTGGCACTTATCGTGCATGATGGCGGATTTTGATGTACGTTGGCGTTTTTATGCATGATGTCGGATTTGATGTATGTTGGCTTTTTTTCGTGCATGATGGCGTATTTTGATCTCCGTTGTCTTTTTTTTTCGTGCATGATGTCATATTTTGACTACCATGGCGTTTTTCATCCATGACGGCATATTTTGACTACGTTGGCGTTTTTCGTGCATGATGACATATTTTGTTCTACATTGACAATTTCGTGCATGATGGCGTATTTTGCTGTACCTATGGGTGTTTTGATGTACTTTGGTTGTGTTGTTACTACTATTCGGTGGGTTTTTTCTGTCCTTATTTCCAGTGTTTAAAGGTTTTTATCATGTGTTTTCATATTTGGTAATTCCGATGATTCGAGTGGAGTAAAATAATTGAGTTTTACGCACGTCAATTGACGGATCGCCGGCCACGCCTACGTTTCAACAAAGGTCCGGCATGCTTGAATTACACACAAAAAGAATGAAAACTCGGCCTGAAAACTTGGTTGTCAATTGACATATCGCCGGTCATTTTATGTTCCGACACTGGCCGTCATCACAGTACCAAAGCAACGCCACGGCAACTAATGACGTGCTAGTGTCAGGGACGTCATTAAATGGCACAATTCAGGCTAAGTTTTCATTCTTTTTGTATGTAATTCAAGCAATACCAGGCCTTTGTCGGAACAATGTGGGCGTGGCCGGCGATCAATTGATTGACTGAATGAATGAATCATCGGGCGTTTTATGTCCAAGTCTAGAATATTTCCCTCATATCGAGACGTCACTAACAATAGGTGAATTGACAAAAATCTAGACTTTGCAGTGCGTTTAGGGCATTATACAGGAAGGGCCCTTAATCGTGCAGTCTTGTCATGACATGGGGCATCGGTTTTGAAGGACCCAGTGACTTTCATGTCTAAGTGCTGAGTGCCCTGGCGAAAGAACTGTCATTACCTATTATCAAGTCTTGGTCAGACCCGGACGGGGCACTCTACCAACTGATCACGAGCTACCGCAATGGTTTAACCATTTAATATTTTTTCACTGAACACATTGCTCTTTTATCAAACAATGCGAGAATACACAAGGGACGTTTTAACCTCTCTTTGACATTTGTACTTACAAAATATATATATATATTAAAAGTTTTTCATACACTGTAGTCAAGATTGATTGATGAAACTGTTAGTAACAGTACATTAATATTATCCAGGTCGTTTAATATCAACAGTTCAAACTGTTCCACGTGTTATTTATGGCGGGAAAAAACTTGTTACAGTGAGGATGACTCAAATCTTTCGGAAAACTTTGTCAAATGAATAAACTAATCATAAAGAGCTATGAACAGTTGGCAAGGTGATAGTCAAAACATTGATATTGCACTCAGTTTACACAAAAAAATAAAACATAAATTTGAATATGATATCTAACGCACGTGTATGGTACTTATTTTTGTATCTGCATTTGTCTTGCAATATTACTCTTTTGATCTACCATATGGTGCCAAAAAAGAAAAAAAGGCGTTTCAATTTATTTATTTATTTATTTATTTATTTATTTATTTATTTATTTTTTTACGTGTGTGTGTGTGTGTGTGTGTGTGTGTGTGTGTGTGTGTGTGATATGTAAATTATAAAAAATTAATTTTATGAAAATGTATGGAGGATGAATGATGGGAGCGTTTGTAGCGGTTCGTTGAGATTATCAAGCTGTCAAATTCCGCGTATGTAAGGATTAATTTTATGCTTATTTTTTTGTTATTTATTGGGAATTACTTGTAAATGTAGTATGAAGATTATGTAAGACTCCTAAAAACTATGACATTAACAAATTAATGAGATTGGTGAAAAACAGCTGGCAAGGGAATACCAAAACACTGTTTACAAACAATATTCAAAGTATTTGTGAAGGCGTATGCGATAGGCTTGTTTTTAATGTTCCAAATCACGTGTGAAAGATTTTCCTAAACCCTAGGGAAGAAGCTTTCCAACGTCGGGGGGCGACAAAAATTCGTAAGGGATGTCTGGATATATCCTATTTCAAATAGTGGTGGACCTTACTGTTTCCAAGAAAAATAGTTAACATCACCATTTTGTTCAGTAAAGTATCATGTCCCTTGAAAACGTTTAGCTTCACCAGTATCGACTATTTTTTTTCAAATTTGCAATATTTCTCATTTGTTAAATAAAAATAAATTCAGCTTGTATTTGTAACAGCGGGACGTACTTTGTTAAACAAAAAAAGGAAATGGATTCATTGAATATATCTACTATTTTTATTTCATGTCACCAAACTTCGCACCTTCAACACAATATTTGTTTTTAATTGGTCTTGTAGCTTTAGAGAAAAAGATAAAAGTTATACATGTATTCATATATGCTATGCAATGCCATGAGGTCAGTTAGCAAGTGTAGCTAAACTTACAATGTACCAGTATGTCTTTGTATTCAAAATTACCCTGGATATAGTTCAATGTTCCTTTCATTTCCAATTTTGAGCACCCAGCCTCACCTTCCTTGTAAAAGTTCACGTGTTACATCTAATTTGCCAATTTCAAAGTTTTTACTTTGTCTTAGGATTGTGGTTTTGACATAGATTGGTATGTTTGTTTTGATATATTTGTAAAGCGCAAATATACCATGTAATTACCCATTACATTAAATACACATTTCTGTTTTTATGAACAAAATCATCATAGTAAGGTGGAAGTAAATTAAATAAATATTATTATGAAATTATATGATTATTTTATTGCTGGAAAGAAAACATTTGAACCTGTTCTGTTTAGTAAAATCATAACCGTCAATTATGATCTAGATGTTAATGTTTTGTCGGGATAATATTTTGTAAATGGATCTAGAGAAGTAGCCGAGATATGTAAACACTCGTTAAAGTACAACAATAAATAATGTATAGAACATGTACACTGTACAGATGTGTCGAAACGTAAACACTCAACTAAAGAATTATAACCAAATCGACATTACAATTAGCCCCTCGATATTTTCTCAGCACTTTTAAATTTTCACCAAATGTTGCAATTGGATAAATGTCCCCAGGTCAAAAGGCCTTTGCGTAATTCCGTAGTTACACGTAGAATCATGGTTCATGTAGTCTTAATAAAAAGTTTGTGTAATGCCAGCCCTATTTTTTTTTTAAATAATTTAAATGATATTAAAACAATTTTTAAAACCTATTTGAAGAAATTCGATTTGTATGCTGGCGGATTTCTATAAAAATTGCAGGCTGGAATCGCAGCTTCTCAGCTGGTATATACATGTATCTCAGATGCTACAGTACAGACCTATCGAAAGTTTAACACCGAGTTAACGAAAAGAGCCGAAAGCTTCATGCTCAGCTGCCGAGTGACCGAGATATGGACAGCTAGTGGCCGAAAACCTGCCGACAGATGTAAATAGAAGCTGCCGAGTGACCATGATATGGACAACTAGTGACCGAAAACCTGCCGACAGATGTAAATAGAAGCTGCCAAGTGACCGAGATATGGACAGCTGGTGGCCGAAAACCTGCCGACAGATGTAAATAGAAGCTGCCGAGTGACCGAGATATGGATAGCTAGTGGCCGAAAACCTGCCGACAGATGTAAATAGAAGCTGCCGAGTGACCGAGATATGGACAGCTGGTGGCCGAAAACCTGCCGACAGATGTAAATAGAAGCTGCCGAGTGACCGAGATATGGACAGCTAGTGGCCGAAAACCTGCAAACAGATGTAAATAGAAACTGCCGAGTGACCGAGATATGGACAGCTAGTGAACAAAAACCTGTCGACAGATGTAAATATAAGCTGCCGAGTGACCGAGATATGGACAGCTAGTGGCCGAAAACCTGCAAACAGATGTAAATAGAAACTGCCGAGTGACCGAGATATGGATAGCTAGTGGCCGAAAACCTGCCGACAGATGTAAATAGAAGCTGCCGAGTGACCGAGATATGGACAGCTAGTGGCCGAAAACCTGCCGACAGATGTAAATAGAAGCTGCCGAGTGACCGAGATATGGACAGCTGGTGGCCGAAAACCTGCCGACAGATGTAAATAGAAGCTGCCGAGTGACCGAGATATGGACAGCTAGTGGCCGAAAACCTGCAAACAGATGTAAATAGAAACTGCCGAGTGACCGAGATATGGACAGCTAGTGAACAAAAACTGCCGACAGATGTAAATAGAAGCTGCCGAGTGACCGAGATATGGACAGCTAGTGGCCGAAAACCTGCCGACAGATGTAAATAGAAGCTGCCGAGTGACCGAGATATGGATAGCTAGTGGCCGAGAACCTGCCGACAGATGTAAATAGAAGCTGCCGAGTGACCGAGATATGGACAGCTAGTGGCCGAAAATCTGCCGACAGATGTAAATAGAAGCTACCGAGTGACCGAGATATGGATAGCTAGTGGCTGAAAACCTGCCGACAGATATAAATAGAAACTGCCGAGTGACCGAGATATGGACAGCTAGTGGCCGAGAACCTGCAAACAGATCTAAATAGAAGCTGCCGAGTGACCGAGATATGGACAGCTAGTGGCCGAGAACCTGCAAACAGATCTAAATAGAAGCTGCCGAGCGATCGAGATATGGATAGCTAGTGGCCGAAAACCTGCCGACAGATGTAAATAGAAGCTGTCGAGTGACCGAGATATGGACAGCTACTGGCCGAAAACCTGCCGACAGATGTAAATAGAAGCTGCCGAGTGACCGAGATATGGACAGCTAGTGGCCGAAAACCTGCCGATAGATGTAAATAGAAGCTGCCGAGTGACCGAGACATGGATAGCTAGTGGCCGAAAACCTGCCGATAGATGTAAATAGAAGCTGCCGAGTGACCGAGATATGGACAGCTAGTGGCCGAAAACCTGCCGACAGATGTAAATAGAAGCTGCCGAGATATAGATAATGAAGGACCAAATTGAGCTACCGATTGGGCACTAATTAGATAGCTTATTGTTAAACTTTCTACAGGTGTGTACTGTATTTGACCATAAGTTATCCCTATCTCGATTACTTGGAAGCCGAGGTTCGACTCTTTTTTTCATTAGCCCATTGTTAAAACTTTCGACTGCACTGTATATGTAGTTAACTCAAACACAATTAAATTATTCCATTAGCGATATTTAGCATACCATTTCTAAAAGCCAGTGTGTTATTTTGCAATAAGGTGTTATTTACGACAGGTATGAAATAAACATTCTTAACACAATTTTGAGTGAAGTGGGGTAGGTTGTTTTGTGCCCTAGTCAAGACTCTTTTACTTATATCGAGGCGGTCAGTTCTTTGATGGTGGAGTGGAGTAATGGAGTTTCACGAGGACACCCAAATCAAGATTTTTATCGCTTATATCAATCAGGATTCTTCACAAGTAGTCAGTTCTGAAATCAATGGTGGAATGGAGTAACAGAGTTTGAAGATTTTTTCAACGATATCGGGATGGTCAGTTCTGCAATGATGGAGGAAATTAGAAAATTGAAATCGAATCCAAGCGGTGACAATCACCGGACTGTCTGAAGAAACGATCTTCGGCAAGCGAGGTGGCAAATAATAGCGCTGTGTGATTCTTTATTGATATAAGGCACACATGCCACTTTCGTCTGGTTAAGGATCTCGTCAAACACATTGCTATCAACAGATGGCGTTGCGTGGTTGGCCTCCAGTCAGAAATCAAGAGAAAACCCACACATTTAAAACTATTTGATTATTTATTAAAACGTAACTTATATCCATTCATCATAGATGAGCTATGTAACTAATTGAAATAATTCTTACAAAGCAAATAAAAACTAAAGTTTGTTTTATAGATTCTACATTCACAACCAGTACAGCTAAAGTTTGCTTTATAAAAATGAATTCAAAACATCATATGATACTACAAACAGGCGTACAATAGAAATAATAACTGAATTCCCATTAGCGGTAAAACTAGCCAATCAATGATTTGATGGAGGATGGTAAAAATATGATTCATATTGATAAATAAATCATATTTAATATATTATGTTGGTTCAGTTTACACATTAATATCGGGGAATTACCATATTAAAATTTCCTGATAGTGACAAATTCCACATAAAGGCATCAGATTACTACGGCAGAGTAGTGTGACACTTTTGGCCGTTTCCGGTGCTTGTGTTACCATTCGAACTGTTCACACCGAAAGTTGGTGAGCTATGGTTCCTGGGTATAGAAATTGGTATCTATTTTATACAGATAGGTTAGGTCTTGTTTAGTCAATTATTGGTCAGCACAGACCTGTTAAAAATTAAACATATAGCTTCAAATTAGTGTCGAATCGACAGCTATATCCCTACAGCTGCTGCTTATTTCTTGGCAGCTTTAATTTTCTGTCACTAGATATTATCTATATCTTAACCAATCGGTAGCCGGGATTCGACTTCTTTTCGATAGCTCAGTGTTAAAACTTCGACATTTGCCGAGGAAATTATACAGTTTCTCGAAAAAGCCAATGTCAATGAATCTTAGTTGAAGGTCATCTTAGCAGGTTGATTTATTGATATATAACGTGACATCAATTTGAAGTAATTTTAAGAATTGTTGACAATTTTACCCGTCAAACTGCCAGTTCGCATGAACCAAAAGATGGATGCTTCAAGTCCATAAATTGCTATTATATCGAATGTCTTAGTGTTTTAAGATCGGTTTCTAATTTCATAAATTCAAACACGGATTTATATCTGTATAAACAGTATAGACCTGTCGAAAGTTTTATCACCGTGCTTATGAAAAAGAGTGGAAGCAAAGCTACTGAGTGCCTGAAATGTGGCTAGCTAGTGGCTGAAATGCTGCCAAGAGATAGATAGCAGATGCTGACAAGCTGTCAAAGTATACCTAACGAGGGACGGATATGAGGTGCCGAATTGAAACTAAGTCGTGAGCTTAGTGTTTGTACAGAAACAGTTTATGATGTGGATGTTACACCAGGATATATAGGATAACACTGTTATTCAGCGCAACTACATAGGGGAATAAATTTTTAAATGTATTTTAGAATTAACACATAAATACGATTATTTGGACAAAAATATTTATCTAACGCACCACGCGTTACCAAATCCAAATATTTATATTTATGCCAATTAAAATTTTTATTTATAGCAAGTAGTTTATAAGTCAATGCACTTTTTATACAATTTAGTAAAGTTATTGAGTGTAATATTTTTCCTAAAGACCGAATGTGTGGCGGACGGCGATATGTCAGTTTGGCACTGTAAGGCGTGCAAAATATGGGAGGTCCGTTCGAAGAAAGTCACATCACGATATATGGGATTGGCGTCCACAATAGATGTTTAATTTAAAAGTTAAACGGACATGTCAATGCTGTTTTCCTATAAAATTGAATATTTTTAAATGTAAACAAGCTAGAAGAGAACAGCACATATAAGTTTAATTCAATGGTACCTTGTTCTGCATCTGTTAATATGGTTTTTTTCAAAATTGTAGAAACCATTTACGTTATGTGAAAATGACATAGGTAGTCTTGGCATGTTTTGAGTGATGTTTTTTGATTCGGAGAGAACAATCGAGGCCCTGGTAAAGTCATACGAGCCCGTAAGGTGATATAAGTAAAGAAAAAAATCATGGTTATTCAGCCGTAATTCCGATAATAACGAAAATGATAACCTATCGCGAATACACAAAACACTTTTTCAAAATTAGGGTCCTCCAATATCAGTACCAAGAATCAGTGGATCAAATTGTCTTTCCGCTTCCATTGACATGGACATGAGTCGGTATGTTTGTGTTTTAATTGTTTTGTTTCTTGTTCTTGGTTGTTTTATTTGTTTCCAAATCCATATGTTTTCATTTTTCTGATATTATACAATACAATAAAATACATGTATATCATTTTAGGTACCGCTTTTCTAACAAATGTCACGTACACATACGATGACCTCTAAGCCAATAATTATAAGGTTCCCTGAATAATTCATTATCGTCGTGATTTTTTTTATGTGACCGGCAGTAAATCACACCGGCAAAGAAGCAGACGATATTGACACGGACAAAGAAGCAGACGATAATAATAATAATAATAATCTCGCGATGACCTTGGGGAATTCCATACGGACTGATTGGCTTAATGTGAGTAAAATCTGTAATTACTCGGCGGTTAACACATACTTAAAACGCGATATGTTCTACAACGAAGCAAGCTGCTTACAAATAAATTGCAGTTGTAGTTTATTGCAAGCCTAGGCTAATCAAGGCCTTCAAAACGTTTTATGGCTGTCATCATAATATTGTTCATTTTAGTATGATGTCTCTGTATCCAAAATTACCCTGAATATATTTGACGTCCTATAATTACACACGCAGTGAGTGTGGCTAGCTAAACAGGACTCGGGAGCACACGGCTTCTCTTCCCTGGTGGAAGATCACGTGTTTTATCTTCAAAAATTTATGCTAGCTCCAAACTTTTTACTTTGCGATTTGGACATGGATTCATCTGTATGTTCTTTTTTAATAGCTCTGTTTTAAAATCCGCCATTTCATTGCTTAATCCATTATTTCTCTGCATATTTTGAATTCCTTGTAACTCTTTCAATTGCAATAAAGAACAGCAAACATCTTGACTTGATTTAGTTCATATAGGTCCATGAAAAAACATATCACTGACACAATACATTGCCATCTGGTGCCTTTTTAACAGTCTGCTTTATTTCTCCAAATGACAACTTACCCTCGGCAAACAACAACACTCAGTGTCAAATAAAACAAGTAAATAATACAGCAGTGTTTATTATAAAAAAAGGTTTCAAACAAAAACAAATAAACAAAATGTCGCACAAATACAGGCATACATGTCCGCTTCACCTTTAATGTGGACCACTATACACTAATGTATTGAGGACACATGTGCTTACGGGCATTGTCCATGAATAAACTGTGAATCCTAACACAACCCATGTACCATGTATGAATATTCCTCATGAAAGGTCAAGCGGACAGGTCAATGTTGTTTGCCTATGCACAATTCTAACGAAATAGCACAAATAATACATTCCGTGATATCATTAATATTTTGTCTGTTGCAGTGACAAAAACAGAAACCAAAAATCATAAATACAAAAAATCGACGTATTTTATTGGCTCTTCTTACGCCTGATTGCAATATTAAGGCGTTTTATCGACAGTTAACGCGCTATCAGCTGATATCCACGCTCTGCAGCTGTAAGTGTGTAATCCAGTGATTTGTGATGGATTCACGAAGGACAAAATGGTATTTTAATATCTGTAACTAAAAACAATAAGGCTTGATTTACTTGCTCTCTATCAATATATGCTAGTGGAAAATTAAAATCATATACAGTACAGACCTGTCGAAAGTTTAACACTAGTCAAAGGATTCGGTACCGGTGTGTATAGATAATCCGCATCTCCTCTCGGCCCCCGTTACCTATATCACGACAGTTCCTATATACAGTACAGACCTGTCGAAAGTTTAACACTGTCAAAGGATTCGGTACCGGTGTGTATAGATAATCCGCATCTCATCTCGCCCCCCCCCCCCAAATTACCTATATCACGACAGTTCCTATCAGGGGCGTAGCCAGGCGTACGTTTTACGCAAAAACGTCCACATCGTTTTCGCAAAAAAAAAAAAGAAAGAAACGAGAGAGAGAAAGAGAGAAAAGAGAGAATATAATATATTTCTTATACCAAATTTAAACCGTTGGTCTTCATCGGAAATGTTATATACGGATTCGGTTTATACCTGACTTTGATAGCCGTTCCGGTGCGGTTCCGGCGTTGTCTTGACTTTGTCGGCATGGCAAAACAATTGAAACTATCTGATTTGTTCTCGGCTTCAAAAGCCGATAACTCGAGCGCAGTTAGTCCAGCAGCTCAACACCAGAATCCAGATACACAAGATACGAATGCCTGTTAACAATTACATTAAAGAACTTCTACTAGCCATTCGTCACGTTTCATTATGTATTAACGCAATATATTTACAAATGTATTTCCTCTCCTCCGTTTTAACCTCACCACTATATTAATTAACTTGACTTTCTCAATTATGGAGTGTGTTGTTTTCGTAGTGCTTATGCCATACAACATCAGATCCCCTTGTACATCGTCTTCAGGTTTAGGAATGAACCAGTCCTCAAAAGAACGACAAAAACTACCACAGCATAGCATAAAATCATAAGAAAAATTCTGATAAATAGCGCCCTAGATGATCGAAAATTCGCATCAGGGCGGCCCCCAAACCCCCTGCCCTCTTTAGGCGTCCACATCATAAACACCCCAGCTACGCCCCTGCCTATATACAGTACAGACCTGTCGAAAGTTTAACACTAGTCAAAGGATTCGGTACCGGTGTGTATAGATAATCCGCATCTCATCTCGGTCCCCCGTTACCTATATCACGACAGTTCCTATATATCTCTCTGCAGTGTTTGGATACTAGCTATCCAGCCACTCGGCAGCCGAACTGCGTCTCATTTTTGTAAGCTCAGTGTTGAACTTTCGACAGGTCTGTACTGTAGGATTGCAATGGTAAAAATGTTTTGCGGGGAAAATGTAGACAAAATATGAAATATTATAGACATATTAATTATCTTAAAGAGAAATTAAGTCGGGAGTAGGTGGTTTAATTAATGTGTAGAAGTATGAATCATTATAGTTCAGTACACGTAGACATGTCTGTACTACTGAAGGATAAATAAAATAACTTATTATTTACGGACCCGTCTAAATTTTAAGACTAAGAACCCCCTCTCAAAACAGCAAGACTCCATGCTAAACGTCTCCAAAACACCTGAACAATGACCAAAACTTTTACTAAAACAACAACATTCTACGACAAACACCCAGTTGGAACTCTACTTAAAACTGCAAGATTTCATGCCAAATTTTAGGATGGGGGCTGCATAGAACACCTCCACTCAAAACAGCGAAATAACTGTTTCACCATTATTTTGTCACCAATATCCATTTAATGTATAATTTTTTAAAATTAATGTAAAAATACTAATCTATGTCTACATTATTTTTTCAGTTTTCTAGGAAACCATGTACATTTGTTGATAACATTTTGTAGATTGAAATATGAGCGAAAAACACGTACTTGGCAACAACCAACGCAAACAAGACCACGACAAAAAAATAACAAAAAACGGCCAAACAACAGATTGAGAGACAAACACATGTCGATTTTACAAAAAAAGATTTAAAAATATTAATATCAATATTAATTTTTATATCGCCGTTTTATAAAAGTTTCGAGTAAGTTCTTTATTTTATTCATTTCAATTTAAACAGGGATTTCTCCTATAATCGTAATTTATTCATAGAAATTTGAATTCTATTGATACAATGTATTGTTAAATCTGAATACCTCCCAGGGGAGAAGGACTATTTTTAAAGTATGACAATGAACTCACTTCCGCATGACAGAACATTAAAAAGTTATTAATATGCAATGTTTTCATTAACGGATTAAAAAAATTGTTTACACAAATTGTTGGAGAGATCATAATCAAACTCGATGTAATATCTTAATTGACGCATGCGCTTTTAATGATTAGATATACCGGAAGCATCAGTGAAGCTGTGGTAAATCGTGTTTTATTGTTGCGCCAACAATGCACTTACTATAATATTTATGGAGTATTCTTATGTCTTCACGGTTGTTCTATTATCCACGAATTGCTATAGGAAATCGGCTGCAGTTTAAGCAATAGTTAACAGCAGTAAACATTAATTTTAAACATGATTTATGTTTCCCTTCGTATGAACTTTGGGTGAAGTCAGTTGTAGTACAACAAACAATAATCGCATGACTGTTCCGTTCTACCGAGGCCTTTTCTCTTGCTCACTTTGTAATTGTAATGGCTATGACGTAATTTTCATTTATAGAATTGTTTATTTCATTGAAAATAATCTCGACAGCCAAAATTGTATCAATTAACTTTCTTTTGCAAAATAATAGTAAAATGTACTTCCGAAGCAAACGTTCGCAGAGTTTTTTTTCAATGTTACTTAATCAACTACAATCTATACCATAATCATAAGACTACATCTTCTATTCTCTTGAAAGATGTATAAACTTCTGCTTGAAAAAAAACCCGAAATATATTAACTAATTTTTATTATTCAAAACTCGGTTAATTAAATCTTCCTGCCTTCTTCCATAATAAATCAACATTTTTCGCAAATGTTTGGCCAAAACTAAAATTTACGATTATATCAACGTATTTGGCACATCATTGCTGCATTGATTAGAGTTAGAAATAATCCAAAGTGACGGAAAAAACTATTGGCAGAATACTAAAAAAAAAATGAAAAGAAATAAAAGAACATTCAGTAAATTAAACTGATTCAGAGTAAAAATGAAAAAGATTTAAAAAAAAAAAACAAAACAAAAAACAAAAACAAAAATAACGGTTTGTCTATAATGAATACAGTGGAAGTCATAGACTTAATTTAAAATCTGTAGTATTAGAAACAAAAAATGTTAATAAAAATCCATTGTTTCCTTAATCAAATTTGCATGGATGGACAAAAACAAGAAGTTGATAAACCTTTATGGAATAAAATCGCGTGTTTGTATAATCTAAATGAGAATATCTAATCGGACATAGAGGAGTTGGAAGGATCAGACGCCAATTCTAATGATCAACCAATTCTGTCGAGACACACAACCGTCTTTGTTTGTAAAAGTTAACAATAGTACAATAACTGAACAATAGACTGAAGATTTCCCAAGTGATCTGGGTAAGTATTCTATGAAATGCAATAATCAGTCATAACTCAAACATAAGGTTCAAAATTTGCTTTTGAGGACCGGTAATTTTAGAAGCAATTATCTAAAAACAACTGGTCTTACTTGGTCATTACTCCATGACAACTAATGGTAATGTCGACCAGTCTCTAATTAATGGTTAAATTGAATAATTTCTGTCTTCATTTTTGTATTAACTGCCTAATAACATGCATGCGAGCCCGCGATTCATTACACTATAGATGTAGTATTGTAATTTTAGCCAATCAGTCGTCTGAATACAGATGAGTAAATTACAATCTTGTAAAAACAAAAAAGTATCAAAGAATAAAACAAGTGTCGACTTCTGAAGATGAAAAATAGAATACATTATTATTGTTAAAAACAGAAAAACTAAAAACCGAATTAAAGACATAACTACACCTATAGCTAATTAACCTTTGTGTACCTCTTTCATGCGGCTCTACCGTGATGCAATAATATTAAATTCTACAATGCAACAATTATTTGAATCTATATGGCTTTAATTTTTCTACTGTCAGCTATCATTTTCTATGCATCAATAAAACTGCTTATTCCCGTGTTTCACAATTAATATATGATAGAGTGTGTTGTCACTCCAGTGCAGGAACTTTATATAACAAAGCAAGTTGCTTACAAATAAATTGTTGTCACAGGGATATGACACCTATAGGCTTATCGATGCCCTCAATAAATTATTATGGTCTTCATGATATTGTTGATATGTATTTTGTCTCCTTTTTTCAATTATCCTGGAAATATTTGACATCCTATATTTCCAGGTTCCAACCATTCATCGTGGCGGATGTATCTAGCCAAACAGGGAGTGCTAACCCTTCTGGAGCACCCGACCCATTTTCTAGTAGAAATTCACTTGGTTAACCGAATTTGCCAGTTTTCAAAGTTTTTCCTTTGCTTTGAGATTGTAATTTAGACATGGGCCGGTGTGTTTGTTTTGATTAAATAAAATGCAATTTCGACAACCACAGACAGGTCACGTGACGTACGTGTAGTAATGTTATAGATAATATGTACTCATTGCCCAATCAAAGCATACAAAGGAATTAGATGAACTGTCGATTATTCGTCTGCATTTATTGGATGAATACAATTCAATGTTATAAAACAAAAATAAGTTAAATAAATCCAAAAACAAATAAGCCAATAAGTAAAAACCCCAAAAGAGAAAAAGACGAAAGAGTAATAAATAAAAAAAATAATAACATAAAATACATTGTAGCAGTCCTATAATAAAAGAATTATTATTGTTATTTTTGTTTTTACTTCCGTAATTACAGTATAGTCAGTCAGTCATGAAAAACCGAATAAGAGATTAAAGTCTATACTCAACATCATGTATTCTTAATGGGTTACCAAGAATAACAATAAAAAAATATTATAGCTACTTCTACGGTTACATAACTTTCCAAAATAGCAACACGGATCTGGGTTTAATTTAGTTCATTTCCCATAATGGCGAATACAATACAGAGAATATATTAATAATATATACATATTCAAAGTATAACCTAGACATAATGAGACCTAGTATTTTTGGAATTTTAATAGGGAAATACAATTAGTTTCATTATTTCTCTTGGGATTACACAACATCGTGCAATCCACCCTCAAAAAAATTAGAATACTATATGTAGCCATGTCTTCCACCGTGGCAAATTAAGTGAATAAAGATTAACTTGAAGATTTGCCTAATAAAGCAAATCAAAGATACACAAGCAATCCGCCAAGTGCCCCATTACTCCTACAACATTAATAAATCTGAACAGCAGTAATGTATGCACATCTACACATCACAGCAATTGATCCTACCCAATATCAAAGCTATTTGTCAAGTGTATTCGGAGCAGTTGCGTACAAAATGGACGAACAGATGGACGGACACCTATACTCTTACCATGGATAGCCAGTGGCCAAAAAACTGCCAATATATATATAAATCAGCTGCCGATCAAAATATAGCTAACTAGGAACCAAAATGAGCTGCCAAAGCTTAGTGCTAAATGTTCGACAGACCTGTACAGCACGTTTGTAACAACATTCAACATAATCATATAGCATCACTAATAATGTAAATAATTTTACAGCACACTTTATAACAATTAGGTGTATCATTCTACGAATAATTTCACGCCATAATTGTGATATTTTACACCCACATATTAATAAGCATATGAGGTCGTTATTCTTAATACGCAGCAGTTATGTAATGATCAACCGCGAGCATACCGGCCAATAACCAATTCATCTCATTATGTTATAAATAGAAACCTGTGGTACGATTTGACACTGTGTTATGTTTTTTAGTTTAGTACGAGTCGACACTGTTATGTCATTGAGTAAGACTTTTGTACGAAATAACTGTGTTATGACATTGGATTTGGTACGAATTGACACTGTGTTATGCGATTTGGGTTTTTTTATGAAATGACATTGTTGTGTCACTAAGTAAGAATTGCAGCGTGCAAAAATGCAACATGTTCCATTTTCTTTTGGCAAGGTGTTTACAATTGTCCTTTTGAAAAAATTCCAATGCCTGCGTCAATGTTAGCATCTTCAAAAACACGGATTTTGAAAACAGCAAGAGACGTATCAATATAATCACTCGCTCTATACTTTAGTCCAACAAACCCTAAGCAAAAGCTCGTATTAACTATCCACCGTAAACATATTACGATGGGATTTTAGCGAGTACTAATTTTGGCGATGATACAGTAGCGCTTACTCAAAATTCAAATCCAAACGTAGTGCATAAGGGGATTCAAGATTACACAATGTGAATTTACAAGTTATAATTTACACCAACATTCATACACGCTAAATTTCATACATTTGCTGTCGTTAAGGTCCTACCTTTGTCTTCAAGATTATTGTAAACTTCATGTATATAGTTTTAAAATTGCCCTTACTGTCCCATTTCATTTTAGAAATCTAATTCTGAGGATTGATGACCTAACGTGATGTTCTATCTATAGGTAAGAATAGCATAGTTTTTTTTTCAAAAATCGAATCATTTTAAACTAACTACTTCGAAATCATTCATTTTCGCTGATTTCGTTGACCAACGTATTCACATGCCAACGAGACAATACATATTACATCAACAAGAACCCATAAACCACAAATTAACATCCCCACGAATCAGTATACATAACATCAACAAGAACCCATAAACCACGAATTAAAATCCCCACGAATCAGTATATATTACATCAACAAGAACCCATAAACCACGAATTAACATCCCCACGAATCAGTATATATATAACATCAACAAGAACCTATAAACCACGAATTAACATCCACACGAATCAGTATATATATAACATCAACAAGAAACCATAAACCACGAATTAAAATCCCCACGAATCAGTATATATTACATCAACAAGAACCCATAAACCAGAAATTAAAATCCCCACGAATCAGTATATATTACATCAACAAGAACCCATAAACCAGGAATTAACATCCCCACGAATCAGTATATATTACATCAACAAGAACCCATAAACCAGGAATTAAAATCCCCACGAATCAGTATATATTACATCACGAATTAAAATCCCCACGAATCAGTATATATTACATCAACAAGAACCCATAAACCACAAATTAACATCCACACGAATCAGTATATATTACATCAACAAGAACCCATAAACCAGGAATTAAAATCCCCACGAATCAGTATATATACATCAACAAGAACCCATAAACCACAAATTAACATCCACACGAATCAGTATATATATAACATCAACAAGAACCCATAAACCACGAATTAACATCCACACGAATCAGATATATATAACATCAACAAGAACCAATAAACCACGAATTAACATCCCCACGAAACAGTGTATATTACATCAACAAGAACCCATAAACCACAAATTAAAATCCCCACGAATCAGTATATATTACATCAACAAGAACCCATAAACCACGAATTAAAATCCCCACGAATCAGTATATATTACATCAACAAGAACCCATAAACCAAATTAAAATCCCCACGAATCAGTATATATAACATCAATAAGAAGCCATAAACCACAAATTAACATCCCACGAAACAGTGTATATTACATCAACAAGAACCCATAAACCACGAATTAAAATCCCCACGAATCAGTATATATTACATCAACAAGAACCCATAAACCAGGAATTAAAATCCCCACGAATCAGTATATATTACATCAACAAGAACCCATAAACCACAAATTAACATCCACACGAATCAGTATATATTACATCAACAAGAACCCATAAACCAGGAATTAAAATCCCCACGAATCAGTATATATTACATCAACAAGAACCCATAAACCACAAATTAACATCCACACGAATCAGTATATATATAACATCAACAAGAACCCATAAACCACGAATTAACATCCACACGAATCAGTATATATATAACATCAACAAGAACCAATAAACCACGAATTAACATCCCCACGAAACAGTGTATATTACATCAACAAGAACCCATAAACCACAAATTAAAATCCCCACGAATCAGTATATATTACATCAACAAGAACCCATAAACCACGAATTAAAATCCCCACGAATCAGTATATATTACATCAACAAGAACCCATAAACCACAAATTAAAATCCCCACGAATCAGTATATATAACATCAATAAGAAGCCATAAACCACAAATTAACATCCCACGAAACAGTGTATATTACATCAACAAGAACCCATAAACCACGAATTAAAATCCCCACGAATCAGTATATATAACATCAACAAGAACCCATAAACCAGGAATTAACATCCACACGAATCAGTATATATAACATCAACAAGAACCCATAAACCACAAATTAACATCCCCTCGAAACAGCGTATATTACATCAACAAGAACCCATAAACCACAAATTAACATCCACACGAATCAGTATATATAACATCAACAAGAACCCATAAACCACGAATTAAAATCCCCACGAATCAGTATATATAACATCAACAAGAACCCATAAACCAGGAATTAACATCCACACGAATCAGTATATATAACATCAACAAGAACCCATAAACCACAAATTAACATCCCCTCGAAACAGTGTATATTACATCAACAAGAACCCATAAACCACAAATTAACATCCCCTCGAAACAGTGTATATTACATCAACAAGAACCCATAAACCACAAATTAACATCCCCTCGAAACAGTATATATTACATCAACAAGAACCCATAAACCAGGAATTAACATCCACACGAATCAGTATATATAACATCAACAAGAACCCATAAACCACAAATTAACATCCCCTCGAAACAGTGTATATTACATCAACAAGAACCCATAAACCAGGAATTAACATCCACACGAATCAGTGTATATTACATCAACAAGAACCCATAAACCACGAATTAACAACCCCAGGAAATGGTATATATAACATCAACAAGAACCCATAAACCACGAATTAACATCCCCATGAAATAAATAGGAACCCATAAACCACGAATTAACATCCCCACGAAACAGTGTATATTACATCAACAAGAACCCATAAACCACGAATTAACAACCCCAGGAAATGGTATATATAACATCATCAAGAACCCATAAACCACGAATTAACATCCCCACGAAATAAATAGGAACCCATAAACCACGAATTAACATCCCCACGAAACAGTGTATATTACATCAACAAGAACCCATAAACCACGAATTAACAACCCCAGGAAATGGTATATATAACATCAACAAGAACCCATAAACCACGAATTAACATCCCCATGAAATAAATAGGAACCCATAAACCACGAATTAACATCCCCACGAAATAGTATATATTACATCAACAAGAACCCATAAGCCACAAATTAAAATCGCCACGAAATAGTATATTTTACAACAATTGGAACCCATAAACCACGAATTAAAATTATCACGAAATAGTATTTTGCTTAGAACCACGAAAATTAGACACCATGAAAATAAATGATTTCACTGAATTTAATTTGGACTTCGTCGTCAAATTTTAATAGCACAGGTCCAGTTTACTAAACGTATTTATTCTCGCGGAGTACTTATTTCCGCGGTCGTTTGTTTTGCGCGAAAATTAAAACTTGACAAAAATTATATTATGCTTCTTGTGCTATGGTGCATCTTTCAAAAACACAAAAATTTAACTACGCGGATGTGTCTTGTTTCCTTTACCGCGAAAATTATTACACGCGAAATTAAATGAGTTTTTAAACTCTAATAGTATCTAGTATGGTCTTGACAATAAAAAGACTGATCATATGATCGTCAAATTCTTGGAATCCAGACGCTATTTTAAATACTTACTTTAAAGACTACGTATCTAATATTGACTTCAACATCGCTTCTAGTAAACTAGGTCCATTTTAGTTCTTATTAGTTTAAATGCTACTTTAGAATAAGTATCTATATATGTGGCCTTTATCTTCAAATTCTAATAAACCAGGTCCAATTAAGTTCTTACTATTTTAAATGCTATTTTAGAATAAGTATCTAATATGGCCTTTATCGTCAAAATCTAATAAACTATGTCCAATTCAACCCTTACTAGTTTAAATACTAACTTTTTTCGACTAAGTATTTATTTATAGCCTTCATCGACAAATTCTTAGATCCCCGGTCTAATTTAGTCCTTGCAATTAAATAAATAGTAAAACTTACCTTTGTTCTTCAATATCAAGTCATGTTTTAATCGTGTTATGTAGGACCTCAGATTTTATATGTCACATTCCAATCTGTAAATCCTGTTTCAGAAGTTATTGTTATTGACGATGTTGGCGTTTTCAAAATTCTCTGAAATAAATTAACAAACTGCTTATTAGATCCAATAACGTCACGTTAAAAGGGAAATGCAATTGCAATTTAAACAGTTATTGTAATTTTCCTGTGACTTCTAAACAGATAATCAATAACATGTAATTCATGAATAAACAACCTATTTCGTTATTTAATTACATATTTAGATCAATTTATTACCGATATCTGTTGAATCCGGAAGTGATTGAAGAGCGCTACATGCTTTTGGTCAAGTACCTTGTTGTCAAGAAAAGCGAGTCGCTAGCTTTCCGTTTCCTTCGACCAATCAAATGATTGCTACACTGATGCTATTGGCCAAGTATTTTGTCGACCACAAAATCGAGCTTTTAGCCTTCCATATCCTTTATCCAATCAAACGATTGCTAATTTTGTCAATTTCAAGAATTTTTTCCCGTTACCAAAACAAAACGATTGCTAATTCGACCAGTTTGGCGAACATTCTTTTCATTTTATTTAACTTTGTGCTTCAAGTTAATTTTTCATATTTACAATATTGAAAATGGCCACAATCTCTTGAAAAGCAGAGGCTAAAATTCCCCCTGAAACATTCATAAACTTTGTGTTCCAAAAATGTAATCTGTTTGCTAATTTGGTTATTTACCCAATCAAAAGATTGCTTATATGGTCAATTTCACGATTTATTAATTTGTTTCACTTTTATCTAACAATCATTGAAAATGGTTGCAATCTATCGCGGATGCTTACACGTTTCTGAAACCATGAACTAAGTGCTTCCAAATATGTAATCCACTTTGTTTCATTACTTAAACATTTTCATTTTTAAAAATATTAAGAATTAATACATTAATTACATGTAGCCACAATACTTTGTCTGTTCCTCATTTTTTCTCTATTATACGGGTACATAAACTCTTACCGTAATTTTATTTATAACACATATAACAAATTTGTTTACACTCATGTCGCTGCTCTTTCGTTTCTTTACTTGCATATTACATTCATTTCTCAATAGAATCAATAAACCTTGTTTTAATTTTCAATCACTGTTGTTTTCTTCGTGGTTGTTGCACAATACTGATTTTTTCAGGAAACTGGTTAACACTTTAGTTTTACTCTTTTATTCTATGATTATGGTTAGTTAAAATGTTTTTAAATGTAGTTCAATGATTTTTTTCTAATACATATTGCTTAAACTAAAAAAAACTACTGATTTGTCTTCATTTAACCCTCCGAAATTCCGAAAAGCAATCTTTGATATAGTGAAACATTTGTGACGCATACTGCATTTAATTTGTTTAACTTTTACATGTTACACTCATGTCGCTGCTCTTTCGTTTCTTTACTTGCATATTTCTCAATAAAATATAGGCGTTATTTGTTCTCTTTTAAATTCCCGAAAACCAAAAACACACACAGTAAAACATGTTTGTAACGAAGTCCTGGAGACTCTATTCTTAACTTCCTTATAAAGTGACATCTTTATATTTAGACTTATATAGAGGAGCTGTCAGACCCAATATTTGGATTCGTACTATCCGTGTATTCGTTGTAACCGTGTTCTTTATATTCGTGTTTTACTGTATATGACATTGAATTACTATTACTTAACATGTATTATAAGGCTGTTATAAGCATATTTATCTGATCATCACAGCTGGTGGTATGTTGTGTGTGATATCCTCAATTTCAATACACAATGCTTCGTTAATATTATATGATTTCTACACTATAGGGACTCCTAAAATAAACAATTGTGTACATTTGTGACAGTCTAACATTCAGCATTATAACGCAGAACGTACCATAGAACGATCAAGCCATTAACACAAATTTGGTTAATTAGTGTAATACACGTTTGTTCCGACTCTGTTGTTACTGATGTATTTACCATCGATACATGTTGTTATGACTAAACGGGTTAGGTATATATAATATATATGTATGCAACACAACAATGCCGAAACAAGATTCACTTTGTGAGCTTGTTCAAAGGTTGTTTCGACCAAAGCGTAATTTAAAACATGGGGATATATACAAAGTCTTGTAGTTCAAATTTGAGACACAGATGGGTTACTAACGCTAACATATTCGCACAGTATTGAAATAGAAAGCAGTGTTTAATATTATCTATTTTATTGAAAGAAAAAAATAATACAACATGAAAAACCCATGTACAGTACAGACATGTCGAAAGTTTAACAAAGCCCTTACCAATTAGTGCTAACACGGCAGCACATCTCGGCTCCTTTTACGTATATCTCATCAGATGTTCTATGTAGCTCTCTGCCACAATTTAGCCACTAGCTTATCTCGACAGCTAGGCAACTGAGTTCGGCTCCTTTTCTCTGCTCTGTGTTAAACTTTCAACAAGTCAATAACAGCAAATGTAACCAAGAATAAGAATTAACAAAAACGAAAGAAACAAAATTGTTAACAAAACTAGAAAAGGCAAGCGTTTATTTTGGAAATTTGTTGTACAATTCTCGATTTTGGACGACCAGTGGATATGATAAAATAGTGGCCAATATGGATTACATACCAAAAATGCACTTCCTGGCAAAATCGACAAAAAAGCAAACACAAAGTGCAACTCTAGTCAAAATTGGCAAAAAGCATATTCAAAATGGACTTCTGAGCAAAATTGGCGATTAAGAGACTAAGGAAACAGTTATACATATGTTTTGTGAATGTATACATACTAAATATATCTAGTATCGCCTTCTGCAGGATCTCAGAGATAAATGCAACAGTGAAATCAAGAAGAAAACCGAAAATTTCTTATTTGGTATTTATGATAATCCTCGACACTGTAGCATTAATTTATGTTTTCTGATTATAAAATCTTACATCTATCTCTGTAGAGCCGGAAAGACTATACCAAACTACCTAGGTGCTTTACTTTATTTAAAAAATCATATGACAATAGAAATGTTCTCTTTTATGTATCCCGCTAAAAAGGCAAATTTAATTAGATCAAAATGGAAAATAATTGAAAAACTCTTTGTGGAAATGTTATAATGATGTAATATTTTGTATCTGTATGCTATATGTTTTGTTAATAGTATGGAAGAACAATAAAAATATTATTTCCAAAAATTGGCGATTAATGTACTAATATTTGGTGCATATTTTGCATTGCAATGGTTACAATTTATAATTTATTGTGTTTGTCTATATGTGCATATGTTAATGTTTCGTTTAGCCGTTGTTTACCCCCATAAAGAGAAAAACCACAAATTAACATGTCTAGTAAACATGCAAACATGTAAACATGTTTACAATTCCGATTCATAGAAATATGAATTACCTAAATTTTATTACTCACAATATGTAAATGATAAACTCGAATGGTGAACGGATATGTGTCCTTTATCACAGTTTATATACAGTACAGACCTGTCGAAAGTTTAACATTGATCTAACAAAAAGTGGTCAAAACCGAGTGACTGAGATTTGGATACCTGATGACCAAACAGACCAACGGTCGAGGAATAGATATCAGCGACCGAAAATCTGTCGCAATATAGCTAACGAAAGACCGAGAGGTACTAATCTGATATCAGTGTTAAATTTTTGACAGGCCTGCACTGTACGTAGATACGTCACCACAATCAAAGAACCCG
The DNA here is from genome assembly GCA_021292105.1 of Anadara kagoshimensis. Taxonomy (NCBI): domain Eukaryota; kingdom Metazoa; phylum Mollusca; class Bivalvia; order Arcoida; family Arcidae; genus Anadara; species Anadara kagoshimensis. The sequence continues at coordinate 60,533,235 of CM037861.1, forward strand.
GTGACATCTGTGTGTCTGTCGCATATATTAACTAATATATTACGTTATTAACAATTAAACGTATCTATTAACGATTTGTGCAACAGGTGCCCGTCTATGCATATTATTAATATACATATTTATAAGCCAACATTATCACAAATAAAAAAAACAATCTATAATAATGGGATGCTTTTAATTCTATATTATCTATAAAGTATATGCAAGATCAATATTAATGAAACTTTGATGTCCAAATGTGCTAACTTTGTTATAGTTCTTTGCGAGAGTTCACTACTCAGAAAATATAACTGTTCCCAAGTGTGAAGTTTTGCATTTTACAAAATAAAATGCCAAAACAATTAGTTGTTATGCACCTAATTTTTAACACTAATTTCATAAAAATCAAACAAAAGGAACAGTGGAACTTAATAGTCATTTAAGAGAATTTATAATTGGACGTACTAACTCTTCCAATGGACCTTTCCCAATGAAAGGTCGCTGAGGTCTAATGAATAAGACGTCAGTCTACAAATCCAGCGTCTCCGAGTCGCCGCTGCGAGTTCGAGTCCCGCTCACACCACATGTGGAAAAGTGAATTTTCTTTCCCGTTGGTTTTTACTGCTTCACTCGGTGTCAGTATGATGTTACTGGGGGAGTTGTACGATTGTCTGTGCGAAACACACTCGTACTTTACATGCATACAGATTAATAAAATAGTTCTCGTCGCGAATAGCTGAAAAATTGCTGATGCGATGTTAAGGAACATTCAACAACAACATCAACAACTTTTCTAATTATACATTTCTCTCAGGTGTCCGTTGAGGATCATTGGGTCTCTTCTTTTATTTATCTCCGTATACATAGTCTAGTTTGTCTTTTGTTGATGACATTGCCTGTCACCAAAACACTTTCTTCATCTACATATACTACAAGGATACATGTCTACTTTCAAACATACAAAGTTTAATTAATCTTCCAACTACTACAGCAAGTGACTTACCCTAAAACTTTCACCATCCCAAAGATCAGTTTTTATTGTTTCAGTTGAATGTTACACACTTTTTAAAGTATTGTGATTTTAAATCTACAAAATGTACCTACCTACTTTCCAAACTATCTCTGGACTACGGGAAATGACTTACCCTAAAGACTAGTCTTTATACAATATTTTACTTCCTGTTCAGTTTGAAGTCCATATCAACATTACGATCATAAGTGATATCTTGGATAGATCTTACGTCTTACTTTCAAATTTTACCGCATTTTATCTTATTTTCATGACAAGATTGGATAACGTTTTACCCCTATGAAATTTATGATTCCTAAATTTTTTGTAAAGTGACTAGCTTATCGTGTGTTCTTCTATATCTAGTTTATCTGTCTTCTCGTACGTTTGCACTAAAGCTTTTACTTTGGCAAAAATGTGTTTTTCTTAACATTCTTAGCATACAGTCATGCTCAGTAACTTCTGTGCCTTTAGATTGATACCAATCTTTAGAGTTTACAACTTATTTTTGTTGTATTTAATGCTCACGATTTAAACTGATTTTGAACAAAGATTATGACGAGACAGGAACTAATAATGTATTGTAAACCAAATAGATCGCCATCTCCAGTTTGATTGGAGATGTTCATCTAGTCGTTCAATACTTCACAATCCCTGATTTGATTGGAGGCGTTCATCTAGTTAATCACTACGCATTTTTAAAACAAAATAATACAAATGTACTTGAAATACACACCTGTTAAAAATTTAATTAAATTAAGAGTTGAGTTGAGTAATGGTGTTTAACGTCCCAGTCAACAATATTTCACTTATATCAAGACGTCGCCAGCTGTAGGCGAAGGTGTATAATTGTTGCCTGTGCGGTGCACTGATAGCATTATACAGCAGGGTACTTTATCGTGCCAAGGCCACCGTAACATGGGACCTCGTTTATTTTAAGTTCCTATCCGAAAAAAACCGTGACTTTAATTTCGTAATCTGACCGGAGATCGAACCCACAACCTTCCACTTGCGGAGCGAGCACTCTGCCAACTGAGGTACGGCAGTGGTAATTAATTAAGAACAATCTATTAACTTATAACGAAAAGGACGCAAATATTTTTGTGGCAAAATAAAAGGATGCTTTTTTGTTAAAAGTAATACACATTCTCTCTAAAATTATTTAGTGATCACCTTCGAAGAAGTTTATATGATAGATTTTTATATCATTAACTCCTTATTGAACCTTAACTGATACATCAGTATCGACATATCATGGGAAAAACCAAATATCTGGAAAATTAATCTAATTCGATACCTTATACACGGAGTTAAAGCTGGTTTGCTCAGGCATATCAAGGTTCAACAGCAAAAATCTATGAATCGTGTGCCTAATTAGCAATAACAAGGTTATCAATATCATATATATTTTAAGGGAGGGAGGTATATTTCGATAACTTTAAATTACTCAGTGCGTGTTTAAATGGTAAAAGTCTAATAACGATATTTTCTGATTTACAATCTCAATGTTATCGATATACAACGTACGTATATGAATGCGTTAGGGGTGGTCTGCGATTTTGGAAATTGTTTTTTTTTTTTTTTTTTTTTTTTTTTTTTTTTTTTTTTGAATTGAATTTGAATCATTTGCAGCAGTTGACATGCAATAAGCTTTTGGCTGCCCGTAATCTTGCTAAAACATCCTAGTTAGATAGTTTGAATATTAATACATGTATATATATATATATATATATATGAGTATTTTATTATAGTGACTGTCATACGTCATATAAACATCAAATAAATACAATGGGTAGAATCAGTATAAAGCATTAATTTGAAGGACCAGTACGGAAGTCGGCACAGTGCAGACCTGTCGTAAATTTTACACTAAGGTAATTAATTGGTACCGAATCGCCAGCTTATCCGTCCTTCTACAGTCGAGTTTCGACTTCATTTCGTTAGCTTCAACATGTTTGTACTGTTTTGCATCGATTTGCTGACTCTGGACCTTAATTCAAACAAACTTCTCAAGATAATGCTGAGCGAATTTTATTCAATTTTATCAAAATCCAAACATGCTGTATTACAGCAATCAAAAAAAAAAACCCTATTTACTACTTCTATAGACACCATTTTAATGTCAATCACTGCTAGGAGTTGTTTGGAAGAATTCGTGACGTTACAAATATTACCGTGGTAAGCAGCCCAAGGAAAATGTCACGTCTTTTAATTTATCTTGATGAAGTCGTGCTTATTAATAAAAATGGATATTACCACATTTGCTTGATTCATATGACTTACAGTTCAAAACCATAGCCCTTGACTTTATATAAATCTATATAGCAGAAACATGCCGAACGTCTTACATGATCTAACGAAAATAATTCGAAGCTCGACTGCGGAGTGGCCGAGATACGGGATGGCTAGCGACCTAAGAGACGCAAAGAGGTAGATAGCAGCTTAGGAAAAACTGTCGAGATATAGCCAACGATGGTATGAGCTTAGCGTTGCAGTATATTTTAAGTCCTAGATTTTTATATTAATCTTCATCCAAGTTTCTCCATATTTATCTAGCTAACGTTAAAATTATATAAAAAAAGAAAAAAGTTTATAAAAGGAAATCGAACTGATAAATGTTTTCAGGCTTTGCATTATATGCTATCAGGCAGAGCAGAAGAGAACGTGGATTTCCTATTTTGCATTTGTATGTTTTTTATCAAATAACTTAGATACAAATAAAGATATTAGTCTGGTGATTCACCAAGTCTAAATACATGTAAGTAAAAACATTAACAAATATTGTGAGAACATAAGTGTCATAGATCAATACATCAACCTTTCAGATATAACCCGTCAAGATAAGACCTAATAAAGATAACCATATTGTTTACTGTTGGTTTTAAGGATAGAATTTTATATTATTCAAAGAGAAAAATATGTATAAAACAAACATACCAATCCATGTACAAATCAAAATCCCAAAGCAACTTCAAAATTGAAACTGGCAAATTACGTTAAACCCGGGGAAGTGAGGCCGGGTGTCCTCTGAAAGGGTAAGCATCTCCTGATAAGCTTGCTACATCCGCCACGTGTATAATCGAAATGGAGAGAAAAAAGAAACACGGAAGTATGAGACGTTAAATATATCAAGGATGATTTTGGATACAAAGACATCAATTCAAAATAATTTTGATGATGGTCATAAAAATTTTGAGGGTTTTTGGTACGTTTATGCTTGCAATACCTTTACGTCAACAATTTAATTGTAAGCAGTTTGCTTCGTCGTATAAAGTTCCGTAGCGGGAAAAATAAGTTCTATAATAGCGTAATTATTGTAAAACAAATACAACATAAGCAGGAGAAGCGGGTTTATTGCATCGATAGACGGACGGACGGACGGACTGACAGAAAGCAGATGTACTCACCCTTGGGTGAGGGATGTTTCTTCGTTAAACTCATGTTTGATTTAATATTTCGGATTACGACAACGCGGCGTGGTTACCATCGGCCTTCCAGATATGCGGTAATTTGCACTAACATTTCAATAAGACTTTTAACAAGTACTATTTATTTATTATGCCATAGAGACGATTAGTGCATATCATTTTAACTCTTATGCTCTTTTAAATGTAATTAATTCAGTACCTCTTGACTTAGAAATTGCCATACGACCAATTTGAAACTTTATATGAAATGTTCTGCCAATATGCTCATTTATAAACCCGGCGTGTCAATGAAGGCTTCATTCATCTTGCAACGTTTCTGAAGAACTAATGGGTTGTGTCTAATGAGTTGGACTTAATGAATTCCAAAATAACATTAAATTTACTAATTAGAAGTGTTTTATCATGATAAGAATTTATTTTTTAAGATATCGTGATCAAAATCAGCCGCTGGTTACATATTTTTACTTACTTTTACTAAAAAATTATCAACAACGTGATATCTTCGGGACATCAGAAGATATATTTTGAATTTTTCCCCAATGAATATCAGCAATCTATATATATTTTCTTATCACTTGATACTACAGGGAACATAAGTCCGCCAAAGTTAGATTTTTTTCAGTATCTTAAGATTTTTATGATCATGAACGCTGATGGATATTTTACAATGATAAGTCTTTAGATTACTTATCTTAACCAGCTATATATACACGGAGAATGGCCTTGATGAAAGTGTATCATTTCATCATTTCAAGCTGATATTTTTGTATTTGCTGTTTCAGTGATTATAATTTGACAAAGTGATGATTGATTGAGGTTTTTAAGGTTTCTTCCGAAGTATCCCGTGACTTTCATTTCTAAATGCCGACTTTTTGACAAAAGAGCAGTTACTACTTATTTTTAAGTCTTGTTTAGTCTATGTTCGAACCTACGACCTCTCACATATGAAGCGAGCACATGCACTCTACCAACTTAGCTACTGTAGTGGTTACACAGTGATAAAATAAATGTGCTACAACACTGATTACACGATACAGCAACGAGTTCGATATTTAATATACTCTCTCTCTCCTCTCTCTCTCTCTCTCTCTCTCTCTCTCTCTCTCAGTGTATGTGAGGTACATGTATGGGCGATGGCCATTGATGATGAGCGGGTAGTTGTGTTAGATGCCATTGGTAGCAATAATCGTTCAGTCATATTTTTTTATTTATTTATCTGAATTTTTTATAAAAATACTGCTCAAAACTATCTTTTGTAGTATATCAAGTAAAGCAATACATCACAATCATCATCTTAGCTTGAGATGATCAGTTATATATACTGTCCAAATTGATGTTCATTATGGATAATAAGGACTGACATTTATTGGTTATTTTTTTTTATGAATTTTTATATCAAAACTTGAATTTATAAGTCATTTATGAGCACAATATAAAGTTAGGTAAATAGAGAAACATTCATTTCCATACACAACATAATTAAGCTTTGCGTTAAATGAAGCAACCAATGCAAGTCTAGATCTCCTCTTCGGATGAAAAAGGATGCAGTAATGTAGCGGTAATATTGTCATAAGTATATACTCATAGCTGAAAAAATGTTACTTTGGTTAAAGCGAAAGTTGTTGCCGTTAGGTGGCATATAGAGATGTAAATAGGTTTATTTCGTTATAGCGAAATAGCATTTCGTTTTTAACAGTGAAATTTATATACTGGATAATGGACAAACCAATAAAAATGATGTAGACATGAATGATATGAAGCAGACGCAGTAGAATAATCAGTAGGTTTTTGTGAAACATGTCCAGTAAAGGGGAAAGAAACGAATTCTTGCCCTCTCTGGTTTGATTGGAGATATTCATTAGTCAGTTGATGTAAAATCGTCAATGCATATCATTGCCTTCCGGTGCATTCAACCGCCTCGTGATCGGTTGCTCAGTGGTAGAGTCGGAGATCGTGAGTTCTAACCCCGAGAAGGTACACAAGACATTAAAATCTGAGATATTGGTTTCTTGCATGGTGCTCAATATCGACTTGCTTGTCTACGACATACTAACTCATACGCCATACTAACGATATGAGTTAGCACCTTAAAATCTCGAATGTGCGCTAGAACCAGACAGGCAAATGACACTCACACATGACACGTATACACGAACTTATTAGATTAATGCAAAAGGAATAATTTTGCCCTCGTTGCCAATATCTGGAAAAGTTGATGCGACAATATTACAACCAACCACCCAGTACAATCCATAAGAGGCAACTAGACTTACAAATGAGTCAGCAAGCAAAAAGTAATATTTGATTTGTGAACACTCAATAATAAAAATGAAATTTCAAAAGCCGTATAATCGGAAACGGAAAGTCGTTGATGTTTAAGTGAGTTATAATTTCATTTCTATGGTAGTGATTTATGAAGTATCAGCGCAACAAAACATAAAAAATTAAAAGTTTAATGAACCATACCTGACGTGTTTTAAACTTAAAACGCCGTGAATTCATCAAATAAAAGCATTTGGATTAATTCCGAATACTCAAAATACGGACCTGTCGAAAGTTTAATACTGAGCTAACATGTACATATAGTAGTCAAGGCTCGACTGCCAAGTGTCCCAGATATGAATAACTAGTGACCAAACTGCTACCGAGATACAGTTGTCTAGATATGGCTAACGGGTAGTCGAGATGAGCTGTAGATTTAACACTAATTTGCTAGCTTAATGCTTAATTTTCGACAAACTTGTACTGTACATGTATAGTTCAAGTCCTAAAAATTTATATAAATTTTCATCAAAAACCCTCTACGTTTATCCAGCTAACAATTGGAAAAATTTAAAAACTATCTGCTTCTGGATTTATCTAATTCCTCTGAAAACTATGCTATGCTTTATTGTTTACCTAAGCACGTGTATTTACTCAGGTGAATTTGGTTAAATATATTTTGACCCTTCTAATTTTCTCTTTTCAACATCTCAGAAATATTTGGATTTCCAAAATTTTGGTCCCAGATCCACTAGTAAGAAATTGTATTCCGAAACGGCCATGTAATGCTGCAAGATTAAAACACGTTTAATAATAATTATAAAGACGAAATGTTAAATTTTCGACAGGTCTGTACTTTAATTTTGGTTGTTAAGCACAGTGCTTCACGTTTAATGGCACGTCCAATATAACTCTGTCGATACTGAGCTGTGTTACGCCACATAGCGGTGTTGCCGCATAAACGTGTTCCAACACGTCTATGTGGGGAATTTCAACGCATATAGAGAACGCTTTAATGCGGCAAAAAGGCTACATTCCGCCGCATAAAGAAAAGATTTACTATCATCACCTACACCATCATCATTAACACCTTCATTTAAAAAACACCACCATCACTATCATCGTGATCATCATTATCATTATTATTATTAATATCATTATTATTATTATTATATTATTATTAAAGCAATAGCCGAAATTCTGCCAAAATCACAATTTAACGCTCATCAACATTACAGTCAATTGTCATCGTCATAATTAATGTCACCACCATCGTATTTTTCTAGATATTAGCTCTTTTTAAAATTCATACTAAGTTATTAAAATGAGTCCTCTTTATGCGTCAAAAAGGCAGCATCGCGCCGCATATAAGCACCACATCTTTATGCGTTGAACGCCGCCGCATAAACGTGGCCGACCTCTTTATGCGTTGAAATTCCCCGCATAGACGTGTCGGGCGCGTTTATGCGGCAACACCGCTATGTGGCGTAACAGAGCTGTCGATTTAGCAATAATTTGTTAGCTTAATGTTAAATTTTCGACAAGTCTGTGATTTTAAGTTCATTTTGGTTGACAAGCTCGGTGCTTCACGGTCAATGACATCTCCAAAAGGATTTGAACACAAATGACAATACTATTTCAAACTGTCAGAAAGATTTTCTGGTAGATTTAATTCAGAGGCATTGTTTTATACACCTATTTACAGATAACGCACAGTTTTATCCGATTTTACATGGTTTTTAACACTAAGCCGTATGAAAACAAGGTCATTTTCAACCTCAGCAATTCTATTTGGAATTTCAATTTCAATTGTCAATCATCCAGTAAGAAAGATGAGCTTAAGAACATTTAAACATACACGTGTATACGCTCGAGTTCTTGTTAAATATGTAAGAGATCTATGTGATAGGTAAGTTAATTTACATTTTGGAAAATAAATAGATATATACTCGCTAATATCTTTATAAACATGGTATTTGTTTTTAGTATTTACACGATTATAATAAAGATATTTTTTTTTAAAAATACCTACCCATTAAAAAGTTGGAAATCCATTTTAAGCTGTTATTCGATTATTCTAGAAAATGAAAACGTATAACTAGCTTTTTTGATAAATGTTTTAGGCTAAAACAAATAAATTGTACTGAAAATGTAAACAGTCAAATCTGCATTGAAGGCGACATCTATTGAACGACCACCTGCTTTTTAAATTCATTCATGCTTTTTGAACCTGTCTATAACGATCACATAACCGGCCCTTTAAGGTCACTTATCAGGTTTCCTCAAGCGTCTTTTGCATATATAAAAATCTGGTTGTTTCGAATATTCTACCAGCCCAAAAAATAAAATCCTTGGGTTGTGGCCATCCTTTAAAATTTTAATTTTGACCAATGCCTTTTCCAAAATTGGGACTTTAAATGCATCCCGTAAATTATACTATTTGTCTTTGCTATTTGTTTTGTCGAGTTTTTATGTACAATGGGATTTGGTCAATGTACCACGTGATCACTAATATGTAACGTGTGTGTAGAACAAACTTGGAAACGCTTACGCCACGAATTCCCGGAATAACGTCGATTGTATGAGAAAACGCCTTGTGATTCTATATCTAACAGAAAATACCGGTAATGTTTCCGAACGAATGTAATGGGATATCACCTGGAGCCCTATTGAAGCCCAATTTAATTATTCCAGACTTCAACCTTAATGAAATAGCAGTGTATTCATATTCATGACTTAAAACACTTCCAAGTGCTCTTTTTTGCATACATTTAACCGTGTATCTCGCCGATATTTTGAAGTCGTTTCTTAGCAAATGTTTAAATCTGTCCCCAAATGCGTTTTTACACGGGATAAGACTACATAAGACATTATATACATGGAGATGTTCATATTACTTTTAAATACAAGTCCGAGTACCTTTGCACACTTATGTATTTTTATTTTTAATTTTGGATGGACAAGAATCTTATTTGTGGCGCATTGGGAGATTTGTTACCAAGGGAAATTATATCCTATAATTCTATATCCCGAAAACCCATATACAGTACTGGCCTGTCTAAAGTTTAACACCATAAGATAACGATTAAGTACCGAAAGCACTGCCCATCTCTGTCGCTCGTTACAGCTATCTCTACAACTTTTCGGCAGCTGCTATCTATCTGTCGGCAGTTTTTCGGCCAGTAGCTGGCCATATTTTGGCCACATCATAGCCGAGCTGTTCGTTTGCTCAATGTTAAACTTTCGACAGGTCTGTACTGTAATTTACTTGCATGAAGATCTTTCATCTACGTTTATGTCTTCGTTATGACCATTCATAAGATTGTTTAATTAACACTACGGTACAGACCTGTCGAAAGTTTAACACTCGGCTAATGAAAGAAGTCGAAGCCCGGCTAACAAGTACCGAGACATGGATGTGGCCAAAACATCGTGAAGAGATAGATAGCTCCCAGAAACTGCCGAGATATAGTAAACGAGGATCCGAGGTCAGCTGTCACTTTATCGTTAGCTAAGTGTTAAACGTCCGTGAAGAGATAGATCGCTACCGGAAACTGCCGAGATATAGTAAACGAGGATCCGAGGTCAGCTGTCACTTTATCGTTAGCTAATTGTTAAACGTCCGTGAAGAGATAGATCGCTACCGGAAACTGCCGAGATATAGTAAACGAGGATCCGAGGTCAGCTGTCACTTTATCGTTAGCTAAGTGTTAAACGTCCGTGAAGAGATAGATCGCTACCGGAAACTGCCGAGATATAGTAAACGAGGATCCGAGGTCAGCTGTCACTTTATCGTTAGCTAATTGTTAAACGTCCGTGAAGAGATAGATAGCTACCGAAAACTGCCGAGATATAGCCATCTAGGGACTGGGACGAGCTGGCATTAATTCGAACTCCAAGTGTTAGACTTTAGACAGGGGTGTACGTTACATCTATGTCTTCATTATGATCATTATCAAGATTGGTCAATTAACACATAAGCTATTAAGACGACAATATGTCTTTCAAGTATAACATTTTCGACACATTTACACCTATACATCTGGTACGCATTTATTCAGCCTCATACGGTGTACTTAATTGAGGATCAGAAAGTTCAACGCTCTTTGCTATAATATTCATTCTGTATCTTCCGTACAGTACAGACATGTCGAAGGTTCAACACTAAGCTAACGAATTAATGCCGAATTGACTCAACCCACTGGGACCTAGCTATATATCGGCAGCTGTTATCTATCTTTTGGAAGCTTTCTGGTCATTAGCTAGCCATACACGTATCTCTGTCACTCAACCAAGCTTCGATTCATTTTTATTAGCTCAATGTGAAACTTTCGACAGGTCTGTTCTGTAATTACGATTCTGATCATTAAGGTTTTACTTTTGGATATACCTACTTAAGCATTATATACTTTGAAGTGTGATATACCATTTCTTTTTTAATTTAATTATAAAATACATGAAAAAATGGTATAGTATCAGGATGCCTTAGTAGTTCAAATTACTTGCTCGTATTTTTATTTCTTTGGACCATACCAAAAACCTAAAAAAGTTAGTTGAATACTTGGGATTCAAACTTATATTTGTAGGACACCAATTGGCACAATATTAAGCACAAACATTCTTTTACTTATTACAAAGAAGAAATGAAACCGATATTGCAAAAAAAAAAACATTGTCCTTTTTTAAGTATATCAAATTATTTACTAAAAACTAAAAACATTTATATTTAGAAGTTGTTCTAGATAATTATAACCCATTTGTAAGTATAGTGTGTATTATATAATATATAAAACTATTTCTCAACCGTGAGAAAGGTATCAGTCACATTTAGAACGAACACTATTTATGTACAAACATTATCATTTGCACTGTATATCCCCTATTATCCTCGGTATTCATATTGACTATAAGCACCCTTTCAAAAGAATTCAATACGTAGGTAACTTACTTTAATTGAATAAAAGCAGTGCTTTCTTAATAACACTAACTATTGTTTGTTAGTCGACAGTGGCAGAGCCTAAATTTTAAGAAAGGGGGTCCATTTTATTGATGCAGAAGATCGAGCTAGGAAGTCCCCACAATTTTCTAATATAACATAAAACCCTGTAGTTGCCTGCAATATGAGCAAGTGATACACATATACATGTGTTAAATCATCAACAAAAATAAAGGGGGTTCAAGCCCCCGGACACCAACCAACCTCGCACCCGGGTACATATATAACACAAGTTCAATGGAAACTACGTTTACATGCACAACCATGACATACAATATACTTCTGGTTTTAAGTCAAATCTATATCGAATGTCTGACCATAATTGTTTAAAGAAATACAATACCACGTAGAGGACATCCTTAAACCAAATACAAAATTCCTTACATTCATTGAATTCATTAAAAAAAATTAGAGTACCATCGATGCAATGTTGCATTAATTGTAATTTAAGACAGACCAGGACACTTCGAAAGTAATGGAAGCCAAAACGTTTTACTATGCACATAGCCCACAATGAATTCTAATTCCAAATCGCAACACCCCGCAACTATCTGGTAATGAAACACAGTTTTACTAAGTTGTTGTACCATATGCCTTTTGGATTGAGTTTGGTGATGAAGACATCATATGATACAGAATTATCGTTATGTTTTATATCAATTTAAAACGATACTTTCTACTTTTTGCTGTGCATGCAAGCAGCAGTTTTATGGTCTTTTTAAAATGAAAGCCAGGATATTTTAAGCTGTTTTAAATACATTTTTGCCGTAATGATGTTGCAAGCCTACACTTATCAAGTCCTCAAACAGTCTGATGGCTGTTATCACAATATTGTTGGTAAGTATGAAGTCATTGTATCCAAAATTACCCTGGATATATTTGACGTCCCACGTCCCATAGTTCCGTGCTCCTTTCAATCTCGATTTTGATCACACAAGTGGCGGGTGTAGATAGGTAAACATGAGGTGCTTACTATTCCGGAACACCCGGTCTCACTTCCCAGGTGGAAGTTCACGCGTTTTACTTAATTTGCAAGTCCCAACGTTTTTTTTTTTTTTTTTTTTTTTTTTTTTTTTTTTTGGGGGGGGGGGGGGGGATTGCGATTTGGCTTGGTAAGTTTGCTGTTGATTAGGTGGTATTGTGCAACATTTTCGTCTATAAAATATAAATATCCGATATATGCGAGAAATAGATTTAAGGTTATTTTTGTTTGGTTACACTTTTAATGTTGTTTTTTGTTATCAAACACCTTTCTGCTTAATGGGCATGAAATTACAAAGAATGAAGGAAATTTAATGATCTACATACATTTGTCCACATACCTATTTCTATTACTGATGCATCAATACGCGTGTTCTGCTGCACGATTTCTCAAATTATGAAAACCAAAAAATATTACTTTTTATATTATATACATGCATTCTTCACGTACGCAAGGTTTTTTTTAGAAAATTATTGAAAAGATATTTTTCACTTTTAAGGCAGTTCAAAATGTTTTGGTATAATAAATACGTGTTAATGCATTTTATTGTCGTAATCGTAACTGATACATATACATTGATATTGAATGTAAAAAAGCGATTAAAATTGTGATAATGCATTTTATTAAAATATTGTAGAAAAAGCAAACTAATACACCAACATTAAATGTAACAAGTAATTAAAAAGACATCAATGGTGTGTGTCAAGAGATTTGCAATCGACATGTTTACTTGGCTAATTATATTTTTTGCAAACACAAGTATACGCGCATATCAATAATTTATTTTGGTCAAACCATAAGTAATATTTGTACTGCTTTTAAAATATCAAAATTTCGGACTGTTTTTGAAAATTATGAACATAAACTATACTTTTGAAGATTATGAACATAATAATTTATTTATTTTTGGTAAAACCATAAGAAATATTGAGGCTGCTTTTAAAATACCTAAAGAATGTGTTTTTGAAAATTATGATCATAAACTTTAAATTTTTGGAAATTATGAACATAAACTATATTTTTAGAAACACATAGACTGTTTTAAAGGGTGTTTTTAATTTGAAAATTATGAACATAAAAATCATTTTTGAAGATTATGAACCTAAAAATCCTAAGAAATACTTAGATTGCTTTTAAAATGCCTAAAGGGCTTTTTTGAAAATTATGAACATAAACTTTAAGTTTTTGAAAATTATAAACATAAAATGTAAAGTTTTTGCTACTTACCCCAAGTAAGATACCGACTAAGAAATACTTGTCCTAATAATAAAAACCTGGAATATTATATGATAAACCTTTAACAGAACTTAAGAACTGGATTCTCCATAGACAAATTAATAGTCACTCTTCCTGTTGGCCGTGATTTTAAAACTAAACAGAAGAGGCAAAAACTCTTAGTATAAAAATATCATATTATTGCCAATGATACATTGGGGTTTTTTTTTATTTCGGGAAGTGTAAATAAGAGAAGTTGAAATCTGTATTTGAAGGCAAGTAAACAAATAAAAACCGACGAGTAAAAATGATCAGCGACATGTAAACAAAAATATAAAAAAAACAATCAGCCATCCGGAATTATATTTAAAATGTATGTTGTATACAGTACAGGCCCGTCTAAAGTTTAACATTAGACAAACGAAAAAACAGATATAGTTCGGTTGTCGGGTGGCCGAGATGCAGACAGATAGAGACAGAAAAGCTACCAAAAGATAGACAGAAGCTGTCGATATATATAACTTAAACATTAACCTACTCACTCACAACGTCTGTATTTTTCTTAGTTACGGCCATTATGTTCTGTAGAACAACCTTTATTGTCTCACTGTAAATCCAAAGTGCAAATTGCGAGAAAGTGTCTTATTGAATTGGTTTGGGTTGGCAGTTGACAATAAAGGTTGTTTTACATTATGTTGTTCAGTTGTTCTGGAGACGGGTTTAAATAAGCTAGCGCTTGTTCCTGAATCCAGTTTAAAGTTGACTTGTATTGTATTTTTGTATTTGACGATGAATAAATATTGTTTAAACTAAACTAACTAACGGAGGGCCAAGATGAGCTGCCGAGGTGGCACTAGCAGGTTAGCTTAGTGTTAAACTTTCGACAGGTCTGTATTGTATACATATTTTAGGATATTTTACACTAAGCTGAATTAAAAATAGTCCTACAGTAGATGGGAGTACAAGTGTTGTTGGGCTCCATTAAGAATGATACGGTTGTTAATATTTTTGTTAACTGTGATAGGTGTATAAGTTTTATCATTGAACAGCTGCGAAATTCGTTTACTTTCACGTAAAAAGGAATAAACTTAATCTTTATTAGCTGTGTATAAACTTTCATTAAATTGATGCACTTTTATCGTGACACTTAATATTTAGAGTACTACAGACCTGTCGGAAGCTTGACACTAAGCGGACGGATTGCATTGGTGCCGAATCGACAAAAGATCCCTGTCCCTCGTCAACTTTTTTGCAGCTGATATCTATATCTCTGCAGTACTACGAGTACCTCGGCCATTAAATAGCTGAGCTTTGATTCCCTATTGTAAGATCAGTGTTAAACTTTCGACAGGCTTGTGATGTATTTCACATATCTTTTATTGCAATATCTATATTTCCAATTATTTTATTTCTCAAGCAACCCTTGGGAATTTAATTTACCGATTTAAAATAGTTATAAATTCTGTACAGACCAGTCGAAAATTTTTACACTAAGCTAACGAATTAGTGTCGAATCGGGATCTCATCTCGATTCCTTGTTAGTTATATCTCGATACGTTTTTGCATCGACTACATCTATTTCTGCAGGTTGCTGATATCTATTTCTCACACCTGTGACATGGAAATCCCGCGTTTTTACCCATGTGGGATTTCCTTGTCTCACCCTAGGGTTGAGACAGGCTACACGCCGAATTTCCCGCGTAGTTATACCTGCTCTGGATTTATCATTGAGAGGACTTAATAAGTTGGGAAAAGTTCCGAAGTCAACCAACAATTTTTCAACGTCACAATCACTTATATACGCTTAATTGATGACGTCATAATCATTTTACGTCAGAACGTCGACAAAAATCGATTACGTCATTTTTAGCAGGCACCGATGATGACATGAAAACTGAACATTTTATGCAATTTTTTGTTTAAAAATCGTGTTTTATGTTGCAAATGTGTGAGAAAAAGAATCATACACCAGTAACAGGGTAAGACAGAGATATCTCAAACTCGGATGAATATTTTAATGTCCAGAACTCGCTAAAGCTCGTTCTGGACAGGAAAATATTCATCCGAGTTTGAGATAATTCTGTCTTACCCTGTTACCGGTGTAAGATTCTATAAATCTCAGCCACTCGGCAACCGAGCTAAAACTAAATTCCGTTAGCTCAGTGTTTAACTTTCGACAGGTCTGTAACGAACTATATGCTGTACAGGCCTGTCGAAAGTTTAACACTAAGCTTACAAATTAGTTCAACTCAACCCCTCGTCAGATATAAATTGACAGAATTTCAACAGCTACTATATATCTTACGTCAACTAGCTATCCATATCCCCGCCACTAGGAAGCCGAGCTTCACCTAAATTCCGTTAACTTAGTGTTAAACTTTCAACAGGTCTGTACTGTATTAAATGTATTTATATTTATATCTATATTTTACGTCTCAATCAGGAAGTAAAGCAGTTTGTTAGTGTTACATAAGCTATAGTAATCAAAGAAGGCAAATCCTGGTGATATTGAAATGGATACATGTATATAAGTATAACGTATCGTATTATGCAGCATCAAACATATATATATATTATTGTCATACCTCACACTAAGAAATTATATTAATTTTATAGGCATTTCACCATTAGAAAGGAATGTTTACAGTCAGAAAGATAATGCAACAGATAACGCGTGAGAAGGCGTGAATGTACATGTATACATAAGGTCACATCCTTTTGGTCCCTATAGCTAGTTGGATTCTTGCTTAAGGGGTTAGTGGCAAGCGCGTTGTTAATTGATATAAAACAAAGTCGTAAAGTTTTGAGAAGAAACATGTTTGTTATGACAAAAAGTCTGGAGGCTCAATCTCTGGACTTCATTAGGCGTCGAAATTGTCCACGCCTAATGAAGTCCGGACTTACTTAGGAGTTATTACATGGTACTTTGGCCCATAATCTGGTTTTTAAGGCAACTCAGTCACCGATGCCCCATGGAGGGGTGGGGTTTGTATTATCTTCTAAGGCAGTAAAGTGGTTTCACATAGAAAATATTCTACTGCCTTGTGTAATTTTAATGTATTTATTTCATGGGAGTTCCTCATGAAGTAGACAAGTAGACCATAATAATTAAAACCCAACCTGATAATTCCTAAGTTCAGGCGGATCCTAGGTCCCCCTATCCCAGACCTATTGGTTTTATATTTGGACTGACGGGCCTATCGTTTATAACGATAAGTACTCCTTTTTCTACATGATAACATAACTGCACATGGGTCTTTCAATGCTGATATCGGACTTTCAAAACTCTATGTTAGACAGGCCAAAAATAGAGACAAAAGGTCCCGGACCTTCCATTACAAAACATAAGTGTGGCACCCTGCTGATTTGTCTTTATATATATGGGGCAGACAAAACAGAAAAGAAAAACACGAGATATAGAGTATAGGTTTGTTGTTTTTACTCTTGATGAAAGATTGTAAAACAATAACATAATGTATATTACATGTGTCTCTGTCTTATTTACTAAAAACAACTAAAACAACAGGAAAACATCATAAATATAGCTCTACAGTTAATCATAAAATCATCAGAAATACATTAATCACTTATATCTTATAGGTTTGTAGCACAGAAAACCGTACATTTAACATTGTCAGGTCCGTCAACTGTATTGGTACAGTACAAATGAGTGTAAGCTTTGCAATGGTTAGGGTCCATTTCGGGGGATTATACTTTCTTGTATATCAGCCGCGCTTCCTCCTAACATCGCCCAGAAAAACGAAAGTGATTTTGTCAGAACATTTCGGGGTTAGCAATATTTAAATGATTGTTTTGGTTAGATATGTTTTACATATACGCATCTCTTAAAGCTTAAACATGGACCAACCTTAAAAAACCAAGAGTTTGAAGAAATACATTTAGGTGAATGAGTCACTGTTCTCCAGAAAGGAAGTGTCCGATTTTAAGAAGTTGTGGATCGTGTCAGAATTGGTTGCATTTATTCTAACACTATAGATTTTGATTCATTTACAGTTAGACAAGGGTCAATTTTCAAGTCTTTCTCTTGCATTATATATCTTTTTGAAATTCTCCAAAGACCCAAAGTTCCGTCAAAATAATGGACGGGTCGATACGTTGTTGTTTAGTTTGACGAATTGTCTGTCATTACATATTGAATTTAAGAATCATAGTATTGGTTTGTTTTGTCTCTTTATATTCAATAACAGTATGTTAGATGTTAGACTTTATTCAATGTCTTAAAGATGACGGATTGAAACAAACATTTGTCTAGAAAAGTAGCTACTACGCGTTTGTGCCAAAAAATAAGATTCCTGGCGGAAGTTCACCTGTTAAACCTAATTTATGATCAGTCTCAAAGATTTTGCTTTGCTTCGGGATTGGGACATGGTATTTCAGGATACCCAGGAATTTGTTTTAGTATTCTGTGCCCTTAACATCCGACATATTTCAAAACCAATCGTAAAAGTACAAATATATATATATATACGTTCAAAAGCGAACGTGATTCACCGACTGATCAATATCTGATCGTTGTTAATTTATTCTGAAACTGACACTAAAGTCTACTTCCAGATGACCACTGGTCAAATCGTTATCAATATTATATATCGGTCTCAGTGGTCATTGATACATCCCTTATGATATGTAAAATGATCGGACATTTCCAGGGGCTACTTAAACATATTACTGAATAATAAACATCTAATGTTTGCTGTTTAGTATACAGCCTATTTGGGTTCAATAACTTTGTTTACATGATCAAGAAAGTTTTCAGATAAGACTCAAAACAGAGGCTCCATGTCTCACAGAGGCGGACGCTAACAACAAGAAAACAAGAAGCAAAAAAAATCAATCAATCAATTCAATCAATCAATAAATAAATAAGTAAATAAAAACTTTAATACAAATTGTTTCAGGAGTACATTAGTCGAATTATGCATTTTCCCTGGACTCAATGTATATTAAGGTAACACTAAAAAAATTAATGATCAATTCGGAGCAATTAAAATGTATATGCATGCTGACTCGGTAATATTGCAAGCCTTTGCGTATCAAAGCCCTAAAACATTTTGTGGCCATCATCCCAATATTATTGTCAAGAATGATGTCTCTTTATTCAAAATTATCCTGGATATATTTGACGTCCCATAGTTCCATGTTCACTTTTTTATTCTCAATTGCGGCAGCTGCAGCTAGCTGGACATACGGTTCCTTCCCCTTCCTCAGCACCCAGTCTCACTTTTTTGGTCACAGGAAGATCGCATGTTTCAAAGGTTTTATTTCAATTTTGGGATTGCGATTCGGACAGTGACCGTTTGATGTACACGTGTTTTATCTGCACAAAGTTCTGAAATTCGCAAAACTCACATTTAGTATTTTCTAATACTTGGAGTCTTAACACAATCTGACATAAAGAATAACAACGTTTAAAAATGTGATAAAATGATACTGAAATGTTAACTTACGTGTTAATAAAGTGGCTTCTAAAATCCTGCCATATGCGACTCGTTAGTTAAAAATATGCATATATACATATGGTAAGACTTTCAATAAATTCTATGTAAAATTTTTGAAAATTATTGTTCATAGAAATGTTCAAAATGGCATGTTTCCGTCACTTCAGTAGAAACTAAAATTTTAATGGAGGGTACAAATGCAAGTTTTCCCAAAACTATCTATAGGATAAATTATCACACACTAACATACATTAAAAATTTTACCCAGAATACCCAACTCACCAAATACAACGATCAAACCTTAAGCATAATTATTTTATTTCTACTTGTTCGGCGGATATCTCAGTTTGTTTTCATATTAGAAAATCTTTAAATGAGAATTAAAATGTTTGCCAAATAAACCGTTTTCTTTTCTTTAAAACATATGTGATTTCAGACTTAAATCGTTTAGTTATTTGTAAACAAACACTTTAGATAAAGACATGTTGCATGTTTAAATTACATATTATTTACACGTGTCGACACGTGTCTGGTTAGAAATAGTAGAGGTATGAACTATGATTATCATTAATGGATAAACTCTTCAATTAAAATACTAATTAAAGGTAATTAAATAAATAAACACATATGTCACAAAACATGTTATTTTAAAATCATGTAAACCAAGGGGAATAAACAAAGGTTCTTAGGAGCCCAAACATCACTCATTTAATTTTTATCTCCAATCATCGGTTTCAAAGGAGACTATTTTAAAAAGAATTTGCCTCTCAAGGTTACTGTGAAGATCGCGCACCTGTTTTGGTAGCCAATTCAACGACGTGGACAAATCTAAATCAATTATACTGATGTCTCTGACTAAGTGTTGTCGAATTCGGTCAAATAGTTTCAGAGACGAAGTTTAAAATATATTCCATATAATTACCCTTTTCATTATATTGTGACCTTGACCTTTGAGCCCGTGACCTTGGTCATTTTGGGTTAAAATTCAAAACTAGCACACCACAAAACGGCAAAACTGATTAGTTCTGTTTTATTGGTTTTTTGGGGGGGTTTTGGGGTTTGTTTTTTTAAATTAACAAAATCACAGAAATCGTTGAGAAACGATTTGATGTCAATAACTTCAATAGTCGATTTTTGACAGACAACCAAGAAATACAGCTACATATACTACATAGAAGTTAAAATGATATTTTAGCTGTAATTTCAGTGCGAGTCTATTTCCGCACACAGTTACATGTATCTACATTGTCTTAGAATATGAGATAATGTATCATAGATATTGAAGACGTCAGTCGCGGTGTTTCTTCGTGCAAAATACCAGCTGATTAATATGATATATTTCCATTTTTAGGAAAATAATTTGATTGTATTGGCACAGAAAGGCCAAACAGTCTACAATTACTCAAGTTCCTGGTTGTATAAGTGCAAGGTTAGCGACAAAGACCTATAGTACAGACCTGTCGAAAGTTTAACGATTAGTTAACTAAGAAGATCCATCTTGGTAGCTCATCTCGACCCCTCCCCCATTAGCTATATCCCGATAGCTTTTTATAAGATTTTAGGTCACTGGCTATCCATAATTCGGTCACTCGACCGTCTGGTTTCCAATCCGACTTTTCGTTAACTCGGTGTTAAACTTTCGACAGGTCTGTACTGTTCATAAAACAATCAGACTCCATTGTACCGTAGCTAACTCCGTCTGTCTTTTAATTGATATTTCCACATGATTGATTTCTGATTAAGTAACTGTGACAAAATCTCCATGATATAATAGACACACAAACTACTGTAGACTATTAATATCGTGTAGACTACCCGCTTATATCATCTATGTTACAGTACACGCCTTGGTACCGATGCCCCAATTGGCAGCTCATCTCGGGCCCTATTACCTATATCCCGACAGCTGCTATCTACATGTAAGTCTAGGCAGTTTTGGTCACTAGCTATTAGCATCTCGATCACTCGGCAGCCGAGCTTAGACACCTTTTTGTTAGCTCGGTGTTAAATTTTCGACGGGTCTGTACGGTGTATCAATCGGCATCTGTAACACGGAACAAATCTCTTTTATTTTATCAATATCCCGAGTTGCCGAGTTAATTATAAAAATCGAATAAAAAAGCAAAAACATAACTACTTTGGCTTTTAACATCATTTACGGATCGAAGTTATCAATTTGCTTAAACATAATCTACTTACAAGGACTTCATAAAACAATTTGTTAACGTAAAATCCAATGTGTTGCAGATATTTTAATCATTTGTTTGATCGAAATGAACTAACAAGACCACGGTTACCGGATTGGCCCTATAAATAAGGCAAAACAAGATTCGATTACGACAAGTCTATAAAAAACGTTTATTTACGTAAAACCAATGTTTTACAGATATTTAAAGCGTTTGTTTGATCGCTGTATTAAATGAAGTGAACTAACAAGACTCCATTTAATTCAAACATTTATTTGATCATGACATTTTGGCGCGCTATATTTCCCTGTTCATTTGATCAAATGGACTAATGTGTTTTACTTTCCTCCAAATGATTTTAAGTTATATAAAATGTATTTTTGGTGTTTCATAAAAAATCCATTTATGCAAAGTACATGTGAATTTGAAAATTCGTGTAAAACTTCTGTGTTTCCATAAAAGCAAGCCTTTTGACTTAATTAAAGAGAAGGGTGCACTAACCTTTTACGAATCCCAAAAGGTACATTTCACTTTAAATGTTTCGCTGCTTTAGAAATTAGTCAAGAAGTGTATCTTAAACTTTATTTTGATTATCAAAAACATGATTAAGTTACATTTTCTGGCTGCTTGATTGTGTTATTATTGGTATGGGAAGATAAATTTTAAAAAATCTGCCTGTAGTAGAATTAAAAGACGGTTTACTTAGAAATGACATTTCTGCTCATGGTATTTCTAGGTGTAATGCAATATAGTGTGGCGCGTGCCAAATCCGATGAAGGACAAAGCTCAATTCTATCTTGCATTACCTCTTGAAATACCATGAGCAGAAACGTCATTTCTTATATTTACAATTCTTTCTTTCAATAAACAATTTGTACCCGTATTTGTTACAACCCTTGGCACTATTTCTTCCATACCTGCTCATGTATCTGCGAGATCAGCGTATCTCCCATGACCACTTGACCTTTAATTTAGTGACGTCATAATCAAATCACTCAGTATATCGAGGTGATAAGTTCTAGAATGGTAAGGAAACAGGAGTACAAAGTTAGAACGATCTACCCTCAGATTCGAACCTATGCGATGAGAGTCGCTGTATTCCGTAGACACACGTTTTAGACCACCCGGCAGCTCAAGAACTGTCCATCCATTTCCAGTTAAATAATGTCATTCTTACCCTCTTTTACAAAAGATTTGCATTATGGGATGAAATCACGCTTTGCTGATTTAGAAAATCCGCGGAACCGAACCCAAAAGTTCTTTCATCGAACATTATTACTAGTATATAATGTCGATTAAAATTATCTTTGTTCCAAAAACATCCGTCTACATATTTTAGTTTCAGACCTTACACCGCTGTAACAGAAAAAATAATACCACAAACATATATAAGATAAGAATTATATTTGAGCATATATTTTATTTATTTTATTTATATCTTCACCAATAAATCTGGCATATGGCATATCTGGCACTTAAATAACAGTTCTATACTGGCCCGGCTTCACAATCATTCCTCAACCAAGATTTTCGAATTCCTTAAGTCTGGAAAATTTTTAATGCCAATAATGCTGTTAATTTTCAAGATATTCAGGAACCAAATGTGTCATTTTCTATATACTCCAAGCTTATTACATCTGTGTCCCAGTTTTACAATGATTACTTAACCAAGATTTTCCTTAAATTATCTGGAAAATTCTGGAGGAAAATCCAAATTCCAATAATGATATTAGTTCTCAAGATATTCTGGAATTCAATGTGTCATTTTGAAATCACTTCAAGTGTATTGCATCTGATTTCTATTTTCGTCTAAAAGTTATTTCTGGTACTACAAATGATTACCAAAATTTGCTAAATTTAATTTTAGGAATATTTTAGTTAAGAAATTGGATCCTGGCATATCAAGTTAAAAAAAAAAACTTTTAATTTAATTTTTAGAATTTTTTTGAACAGTTTTGTTGACTTTGAATAAATTGTTAATATTCGTTTATCTATTACATGTATTATCATTTTTTCTAAATTAAGTTCTTTTAATCGTTTATTATTCAACATAAGTTTCAATGTCCTTTCAATTGTTGTCGCGTGCTGATTTTGAATTTTATTAAAATAATGCATTCAAAATCAGCACATGAAAACGCCAAACTGATTTTTTCTGATAGGTTTAAAGCGATATTTTATTACTTTTTAAATTGCCGACATCTCAATATTTGTGCGTGACACGTTCGTTACATTAGGAAATTTTCACATTTAATTACAAAATGTATTTGGATACACCCATGAAGCTATTGACATCAAATCAATCTTTTTCTAATTATTTTAATTAGATAAAAATAGAAGTGTTTTTTTTTTTTTTTTTTTTTTTTTTTTTTTTAAGTCATTATATAACTTGCACTATTTAGATTAAGGATAATTTCTGAATTGAAAAATATGGTGCTGCATTTTAATGATATACAATTTAGAATTAGATTTTGAAGAATTTGAATTGTAAAACATAAAAGCACGATTCCGACAGCACGATGTCATTAAATATAAACTTCAAAATAAGAGATGTAAATAAAACCTTGTCATAATTTGATAGTTTTGTTTATCGTTATTTCAGATAAACTGTTTTATTGTTGAAGAACTTTATTGTAAACAGCTTGTTTACATCTTAACAATACCTATGAATTATTCAGTTCAAACAGTATTTATTTTGTTAAAAGTACATGATAACAATATCACAAATATAAACAATAAAAAATTCCGGATCAAGAGTGATTTTTTTACTTTATTTGTAATTGTAGCCTTTATATGTTTTATCTCATGATCGTTGTAAAACAAGACATACGATTACTTTAAGCCAGGATATGTTCCTGATCGATTAATTTTCGCATAAATTCGCGAAATAGAGGCGGAGATTTTTTCCGAATATTCAAATTACTAGTATATTGATGCAATTCAATTTCATTTGCACTAATCATTGTCTGAAGACGCAAAATTAAACTGACGCGGCCATCTTAAATCTTAAACTTGCGAAAATCAAGTGACCACAAAATACGTACCATGTTCAAGTCACAATCAGAAGCAATATCAAAGTAAAAATTTTGAAAACTGACAAATCTACAAGCAAAGCGCGTAGACTTCCACAAGGGAAGCGAGACAAGGTATTTGATTTCATCAAGACACCATAGACAGAACGAATTATTTTCCAAGGGTAACAAAGACAGAAACTCTGTATATGTAATACTTGTTTATATTCGAGTTTAATATCCGCAGTTGATGGACATAATTGTTTATTAATGGTTTGCTGTCGACATACGCCGACAATGAATTTCAAAAATATATTCCATCTTTCAACAACTACATGGTTTTGATGGTATCTTTTTCGAAAAAACAAGTGTGCCATACAGCTATTTCAACATTCTCACTACAAATAACAACTCCATTGATACCTATAAACGTTTGAACCTCAGTCTTGGCTATTGAAATGCGTTTTAATCATATAACTGACAATTTATATGTTAGGGTCATAATACCAAGTAACATTTAATGCATCGTATCATTATAATTTTGACGCCATAGTTCCATGTTCTTCCTTCCATTCTTAATTTCACACGTGATTGGTGTAGCTTGCTAGACTGGATGTTCTTACTTTTCCGGAGTACCTTGTGAAAGTTCACAGGTTTAAATTAGTTTTCCAAGTTTTTAGTTTTCCAAGTTTCCAAAGTTTGTGCTTTGCTTTTGGGGGGTTGTGAACACAAATCAGTATGCTTGTGTTTGATTTTTGTTTACAAAAAAGAAAAAACGTAATTAAACCACGCTGTTTTGTCGGGATTAAAATGTTTTACATGTTTCTAAATCATTGAAGTGTGTGTGTGTGTGTGTGTGTGTGTGTGTGTGTGTGTGTGTGTTCAAAGGATAGTAAAAATAGCTAGAATGGCATATTGCAACATTTGAAATCAGCGTTTGAAAAAGGGTGTGTTTTCACCAAAACATACCTTTCTCAACCCTATATATTTTATAAATTCTGTTTTGCAGCCAATGGGCTTCCTATAAACATGGGATATTTCAAACAGACAACAGAGCTAATTGAAAATGAAAATATATATCCTTTCAACATCCTTCAACTTTCATTAAACTTCCTAATATTATCAAAGTCATTCTCTGAAACATTATAACTTACAACCGATTTGTCATACTTAATGATAGTACAGGGTTGTTGAAAGTTTAACATTTAACTACCAAAATACTGTCGCATTGGACGTTCTTCTCGGCCCCTCGTTAGCTGTATCACGGTAGCTGCTATCTATCTCTCGGCAGGTTTTCGATCACAGGTACCCGGGGAATGGATTTTAAGCATTTAATATATAAAAAATAGCGTATCACATATAAAAAGAGTACCCGAGGAATGGCTTTCAAGCATTTAATAAATAGCGTATCACATATATACATGTAAAAAGAGTACGCATTTAATAAATTACGTATCAAATATATAAAAAGAGTATTCTTTTTATATATGTGATACGTTATTTATTAAATGCTTAAAATCCATTCCCCGGGTACCTGTGGTTTTTGATCACTATTTATTCATACGAGGGGAGGTCAAAAAGTTCATAGAATGGGGTATGTGTTGCCGCAACAAACCATACATATTATCATTTTTCAATATAGTCCCCATTTACCCCAATGCACTTAGCCCACTTTTCTTTCAGACTGTCTATACCTTTGAAATAGAAGTCTTCGGTTTGATCCTGAAACCATGCCTCTGTGGCAGCATTAAGTCCATCATCATCAGGGAATCTGATTCCCCGTAAATGGGATTTCAAATTCCTAAATAGGAAATAATCACTGGGTGCCAAATCGGGACTGTGGGGTGGGTGATTAAGTTGTTCGAACTTGCATTCACGAATCGCTGCTTGTGCAATCCTTGACTTGTGCACAGGAACATTGTCGTGAAGAAGCAATACCCCTCGGCTCAACTTTCCCCTCCTTTTTAATTTAATAGCAGCTTTCAGCTGCTTCATTAGATCAGCAAAGTAAGCCCCAGTGATAGAGATTCCAGCAGGTTTATTAACAGAACACCCTTTAGAATCCCAAAACACAGTGGCCATGACTTTGCCAGCTGATGATTGGGTTTTGAATTTCTTTGGTGGGAGTGAGCCATGGGCTCTTTTTTGGTTTCTGGGTCCCAATGATGAATCCAAGTTTCATCACCAGTTACTAGACGTAAATGGAAGCTCTCCGGGTTATCATTATAAATGCCAAGAAGCTCCCGACTTGACTGGAGTCTTTGGAAGCGATCATGCACATTAAAGTTTCTAAGGACCCATCTTGCGGATACTTTTGACATCCCAAGATGCTCGTGGATAACCGTGTATACACTTTCATGTGAAATGTCACACTCCCTAGCTATGTCATCAATCCTAATTCGACGATCATTCATGATGAGTGTCTGCACAGACGTGACAATTTCTTCTGTGATGGCATCAGCTGGCCGACCTGACCGTGGGTCATCCTTCAGTGAGGTTCGCCCACGTTTATTTGCCACCGTGGAATAGGCAGGACTACTGTCACCGTACACCTCGGCCATTCGCCGGTGAATTTCTTTGGGAATTGATCCCTCTACTGTGAGGAACTTTATTACTGCCCTAAACTCAACATTTTGATTTTCCAACATTGCTTGATGGTCGCCAACTTTGAATGCTTTTGAGAATTACACAAATATGTTGTGACAAATAAACTTGATATGTTTAAATGGCGGAATGTTGTGTTGTCTAAATAAGTAAAGAAAATGTGTGTTACGCTTGTCTGAATACGCTGTTCTATGAACTTTCTGACTTCCCCTGTACCTTGGTTACCTTTTGATTTTCCTTGTTAGCCCAGTGTTAATTTTTCGACAGGTCTGTACTGTAAGATTACTAATATCACTTTAAACATATACATTAAAACTATTTAGACGGATGAAAAATTCAATAATTAACTCTAAGACCTGTGAAATATACACCAATAGCAGAGAATCTGCCTAACCTCAAAGTCATCCAACATGCGATTGCTATTCCGTGCACGGAACAGGTCTGTCTTAAGTTTAACACCAAGCTAACGATTTAGTGCCGAATGGGCATCTCATCTCGACTCCCATTAACTACATTTAGACAGCTTTTCGGTAGCTGCTGTGCATTTCTTTACAACTTTTCAGTCATTAGCTATCAATTACTCTCCCACTCGGCAGCTGAGTTTAGTGTTAAACTTTAGACGGGTCTGTAATATAAGCATTTCTGTGTTTACGGTCCCAATCATTTATCGACATTAAAACGCACAGACACGTGTAGACACGTGTAATCAGCTACTCAAGGTTAAGTACAAGCAGGGTAGACTGACATATGTGTATCAACATCATAGTTTATTTTCTGTTTTATCGACAAAGCTGCTGATATTTTTTCAGATATCAGTTTTGTAATCATTAAATGTTATCAAACCCAACATAACATTACTAATCCATCATGATCAATCCATCTTATAATCTTAACTACCAAGATGAGAAAAACATAAAATACAACAACACAATGATACAACGGATAAATATCCGCATACCGCGTTAACACATATATATCCAAACGTCCAGTGACTGGTGAGTGGTACTATTGTCTGCGGTGTACTGACTAGGTGAGCTAGCACCTTGAAGTCGCACTGAGTGCGCGCTGGTACAAGGTAGACCATTCAACACACTCGCACTTCACATGCATATACGAACTTGTTCAGAGATTATTAAAGTAGTTCTCGTCGCGAATAGCTGAAAAATACCCATTGCGACGTTAACATTCATCGACAACAACAACAACATCCAAATGTCCAGATATAAGCTCCACTCAATGCTTAGAAAGATACTTGCAATGAAAAATTGGGTCCGTTTCTGCACCACGTGATGCCTCCTTAAGTTTATGTAGAACAATTATTTCTATTGGATATGGAATCATATTAGTTCACGTTTTCCCGTAAAACGAAGTTATTCCGAGAATTCGCGACGTTAACGTTTCCAAAACGTCCGGCACAAACGTTAAAGAGTTTGGTACATTGTCAAGACCCACTGTAGGCAAGACAGAAACGCCTTGAAAATTTAGACCCTAGTAGCAAGTGCAATGTCCAGTCTGCTGGGGGTAAATCAAGTGTAAAATGAATATATAATAAGTGCAAGCACACTTGAGGATATTTAAAATAAAAAAAAAACAGAAATACTTTTATTTACTCGGCACTACAATAACAATAGAGAAAACCCTCAATCCTAAACGACGATGTGCCGATTGTAAGACGACAAAGTTTCTCATCGAACCCTCAGCTTGACAATAGCTCTGTAGCAGCTCCTAATGAAGTTCAACGCCAAATAAAGTCTAAAGACTGAAGCTCCAGACGAGAAATCAAATACAGTCGTTCAATTTTTAGAATAATGTTATTTTGTAATACCAAAAAGAGTTTTTGTATGGAGACTCAATCTTTTGACTTCATTAGGCGTCGAAACTGTCAACGCCTGATGAAATCCGAACTTCATTAGACGCTGCAACTTTGACGCCTGACAAAGTCAAGACTTAGGCGTAGGACTTCATCTACAGTTGTTACATAGCGGCAACACCCACTTTTAACGCTGGAAGAGACGGGAGGTGACAGTGCTGAATCTGTTTAGCTCAAAACTATGGAAATAAGTATAAGCCGCCCAAAGTCCTCAAACAAGCACTGTATCAAGGCTCATTTTATTCTGTTATAGACTATTGTTCCAAAAGCGTTTTTATATAATAAGTGAAATTATCACATAACATTTGTTAGCAGTTATTTTTGTTTTTATTAATGATAAACAATGTCAAATACATTACGCTTTTGGATTAAATTTAGCATTTTATTATTCATTTCATTTAAATTACATTTTTTTCTGAAAAAATAAAATGGAAATGTTTTTATTAGTGTATGTTAAAATGTATATTCATTTTAATTCTGAACAAAAAATGGAAATTTATGTCATTCATGAATGGTTGGCATATAAAATTATTATAATGTTATGGTATAAAAATGATACATAAAGAAATTATTGTCATTGCAATTTAAATTAAACATCAAATAACTTGATTTAACTCTTAAAGTGCAGACTATGTCATAGAAACACATGTTCTGGAGTAACATGGGCAGTAAAACTGTCACGCCTACATCACGTAAAATATTGCTCCTGTACCAGAATATGACAACTTCCTTTGTATATAGCGGAGTTCTTTGCGACACGATTACAAAATTAACACATGTAAATTAACGAACGAACATGAACTGACCAAATTCTTTATATTATAAACTAATCTGACGCACACAAACACAACAGTGCAAATTGCTAACAACTTACAGAGTCCTACGATACACAAAGAAGACCGGCTGGATGCACATATCCAATAAAACTGAAGTTAGTGCGCTATTTGGTTTACGTTATTAAACTTTTTAAATAAATTTTTAACATTTCCAATCAAACCGGATGCTTTTTATCATTAATTTTGATTCAGTTAATTTGGTTGTAATCGTGAAAAACATGGGTTCCTGAGTGCAAGCCAAATGTATATTTCAATTATTTTTAAAATAAACACAATCTAAACTGTAATATGTATCCGCACTTATCCCATTTTACTTATTTACAAACTAAACACAATCCCCAACTGTAAAATATCTTTCAGAATGCTTAATAAAACATATTTATCTTCATTACGGGAGAGCTGTTCATTTAATACAATGCACGTGCCTCTTATTTACTTTAGTTTATATAAACACTGACCACTTGCTGGTCAACTAAGTGTTAATAGCCAGCATTGGTCACTTCTAATTTGTCCGGAATCGTTATCTGCACATTCCTAGACAAAATAACATTTATATTCTTAGATAATGGTATCTCTTATCTGAAATGTACCAGAAAACATTTTCTCGAGAAAATCGAGAAAACAAAATTCTAAATGTGTGTGCTAAAAGCTAATAGATACAATCTTAAAGTGTTGTAAATTACTAACAGACAGTGATGATGACATCTTAACTCTCGAATATTTTATAAAAATAGAATAAATTGCTTACCTTAATCATAGCTTTACATATATTGCATGGTTGTCTGGAATATTGACCTTATTGCCCATGCAATAACTCGGATATCGCCCGGCTTTACGACACGGTCGCTAATGTTTCTGTCATTCTGGTGGGCAGTATCTTTCTGATCAGTTTGTTTGTAAACACAACAATCTTGTTTACTTGTCACAGACACAAACATACAACCAAAGTTCAATTAATCACATTTAAAGTTGTATCCATGACGTCATTAAGATATTCCTTTCATCATTTCAGAATTAGTGCTGATACATCAATCATCTTTTCTAAAGCTTCCAGGATAATTCCGATCTTAGAAAACACTAATACAAGTACTCCGGATCTCTGTAGACTTACAGTGTATCGGTAATTATTATCATCATACACCTATAGCTGAGAATTAACTCTCAACTTGGACGGCTAAATTCCGATCCAAGACCTACCTAACTAACAGATCCATTTCTAATTAAATTTTAAAAACAACACAAACTTCCAAGTTCAGTAATCGCTTGCTGTCATGTTAGGTGACTAATTTCATCACTTATTAATATTTCTTCGAGAAAACCCCTGACAAATAAGGAATTTTCACCTTTATAAAAGTTCAGGTGTACCTACATAGTTTTATACAATACTTTTCCCTTGAGGAGATACACGGACAGACAGACGTACCTCATTCAGTGTGATTTTTAATATTCTAGATTAACCACTGTTCTCTTTTTAACAGTTTTTTTTATTAAAACATGCACGTTAAAGTTTAGATTTGATATTTCGACGTATATTTTTCACCTTATCTTTAAATATTTATTCAAAATTATCTTGCGTGTTTTAATCCATTGTATCAATAAATGTATGTATATATTTCTTATTAAAATTTAATACGGAAATTTATTTAAAAGTTTAAATCTGTAAACAAAAATATGACAAAATGTCTGAACTTAAAATAACATGACCGCTTTCCCCCTTAAGTCCCTGTTATTGGGTATGCGTCCACTTAGGATCACCTTGTCGGGGTTCGAATCCAACTCGCATATTCTTGTGTGAGAAAGTTCGCTTGCCAAAGGTTGGGGGTTTTTCCCGGGCTGACTGCCTCGATATAAGTGAGTTTTGATTGGGCCTTAAAACAGATTTAACCCACTCTACTCCACACTCCACCGCGTGGTTTATATTCAACAGGTGTTAAATACACTTGTTATTGGATTGAAGATGTGTAATGAAAAGAAAAAACATTATTTTACGATATTATGCTTGCTCTGGTAGTATTATTTTTTATGTACTGGTGAGAATATTTCTCAAACCATGTTTGTATGGAAATTATATAAGACCCAATTTTCAATACATTAGCGAAAACTATATATAATATGACCTACAGTATATCGTCACTTATTCCAGGGACTCCAGTTTCCCGGTCAACGACATTCAAACCAAACAATATTATTAACAACTCGGGTGATGTATTTGTAAAAAAAAATTAAACGACGATATGAAAAATATAAACAATACTATTATTCTAAATATATAACTCTGTATTTTTTTATTCAACTTATTTGAATTTTCGATTATGAATAAAATAGAATATAATATTTACAGTTGAATAATATGTACATACCCCAACCCTTCAATAGCCGAAGCAATAAAAAACGACACACAAAAAGGGACTATACGAGACAGTTTATATGATAGTAAACATACTATATGTATATCAAGGAAACTTATCATGATTATAACATGTGCTCATCAGTTTCAGCAATAGTCTGTTAAAATCCATCGATTCTCCTCACTCAATGATATCTATTATCTGATATTGCCCGGGTTTTTCTTTTCCATTGTCAGTTTTAATTTATACATGGTGAATTAAAATCATCAACAGTGACATTATTATTTCAGTTCCATGATACTGTTTGGATTACCACCAGGTGTCCAGTAACTTTTTTAATCTGGTAGGTGGCAATCCTGTGTTAAT
The DNA here is from genome assembly GCA_021292105.1 of Anadara kagoshimensis. Lineage (NCBI taxonomy): Eukaryota > Metazoa > Mollusca > Bivalvia > Arcoida > Arcidae > Anadara > Anadara kagoshimensis. The sequence continues at coordinate 60,565,783 of CM037861.1, forward strand.
TAAGTCGATTCTAAAATACGTTAAACTGATGGAACGCAGCCGATGTGAGCAAAAATATTACTATCTAGTTGTATTGGGGATGTTCATTTAGTCGGTCAGTTTGACAATTTTAAATCGACATAATTGTTTTTACTACGATGGCCTATAGCAGCCAAAAGAAACTTTTTTTAATTCTGAAAATATGCTTAAAAATGTACCACTTAACCTCAAAATACGTCCTTGGTATATGGTTTAAAGGTACATGGGACAATTTGTGATATTTAAAACTTGTATAACAGTTGTATAGAACAAATTATATTTTTGGTGTATATGAAGGGAGAAAACTCAAATGTCAACTACACTGTTTAGTGATGACCAAAGTTCATGAGCTTAAAATTAAATTCCAGATGAGTTGATTTTAATCTGCGGCTTAGGCGTTGGCCTTCAAGTCCAACACGTCTCACCGATGTTGGTTCGATCCCGGTCGAAAGGGGGTTTCCTTGTCATGAAAGGCTGTATTGGTTAGCTCGATACAAGCATCATTGACCGAGTACCCTGCTATGTTCACCTGCGACATTGCGGGGAAGTGTACTGCACTGGTACAAAGTAGAAAAACACTTGCAAAACTTCATACAAACTATGGACTTTTGCTAATATCAATCCTTAAGGTTAAAAGCTACGAAATGGTGTCTACCTTCCAGCTCCGTATGTCGTCATAAAGGCCGCTGTCGGAAATTGGGACCGGGCTTAAAAAACTCAAACCGGAGAGGGAATGGCCTTGTAAAACGCACACAAACCACTGAAAAGATGCAAAATTTTACGTAATACATCATTAATGAATCAATGTAAATACTTTAGCCTCCGTAATCACACAGTCAGCGAACTACAACTTACAACAAGATACTTCCAATTTGTGATAACAAACTTAAAAGTCTTGAAAATCAACCTAAATATTAAAAAGGAGGAAACACTGTTTTGATAACATCAAATTATCCTCTGATCACAGTAAGAGAGACCCTCTACTGTTAATGTAAACATAATTACAATGTATATATAACGATACCTACAGCGTGTTGTAGTGTAAATTCTAATGCCGTGTACTTATCTTATAAAAAGGACCAGGAAGGCATCCTATGAAGGAATAAAATATATGGCGCTCACACACTGCAAATAAAAAACAAACATATCAATCCATGTCCTTTCACAGTCCAAAAGCAAAGTAAAACGTTGAAACTGTAAAAAGGATTAAACATATGGAATTCCACCAGGGAAGTGAGGCCGGGTGCTCCAGAAGGATAAGCGCCACCTGTTTAGCTATCTACACCCTATTTCGACCATTAAAGTTAAATTCCTCGTTCCAATGAAAGGAACTATTAAGAAGCAAGGCAGAATTATTGCACCGGTGCAAACAGAACACACAACACAATACATGTAAAACATTGTCTCATCCTTAAGCTTCATGAATAAAATAAAACACAAAAGAACATAAGACAAACAACAAAATGACATTGAGAATACTATTTATGGAACTTAAAATTTTGAATAGTCACCAATCACAATTTTAAAAGATATTAAGTGATGTTCTTCTTTATACTGTTCGGTTTTACACTTTAAGTACGCGTGTACTTGTCGTTTTAGTGTCTGTATACACGCGAGACTTTGACGCTGACAACAGAACTACAAAGGAAGATCCAAGTAATGGAAATGAGATGTTTCCAAGACGTAAGCCACAAAGAGCTACTGGCCATTGTAAAGAAAACAGCTGAAATGGCACGGCTTTGTCATCAAAATTAGTGGACTGTGAAAGGGTTTGTGAAGGGGAAAAGGCGACAACGGAGACAGAAAAGAAGATTGACAGACACCATTGCGGAATTGACAATGAAAACTTTTCCCATAATTCCTTGCCCATGGCTGCCACAGGTGAAAACAGTTGGTGTGGTGTTCATTGATGCAGTGTCCCTACGACCTTAAAGGGTTATGGGACCAGTAATTGAGTGAATGAATTGACTTAGGTAGATATTCAACTTAGTTAACTATTATACAAAATAAAAAAAACCAGTTCATACAATGTTATCTCTCAAATTCAAGAGTTCGAATAAATACTTGGCATAACCACAAATCAGATTCAAGAGATGTTGTTCTGGAATTTTTAGATCGTTAACCAACATTTAACAGGTTAAACATATCTACAAAACATTCATTCATGTTTGTAATGGCTAAATATTTAAGGATTTTATTATTATGTAATTGTATAATGCTGTTTGCCAAAACTATTTTATTACTTTACGCACTGTGTATAGTATATACCAGTCGAAAGTTTAACACTGGGCCACTAGAAGAAAAGAAGTTGAAGCTAGGTTGCCGAGTGACAAGATATGGATAGCTTATGGCCGAAATGTAGCAGTAAGGTATAGAACAGCTTGTAAAATGCTATTGAGATATTGCAGGCTGACCAATTAGACGGATTTATTCGTTTTTGATAAATTTGTACCATCAAAACAGATTAACGGACGGATAAAATGAAATGGTCAAATTAAACTATTTTTCCAATTTTGGGGGTTTTTAAATTAAAAGCACTAGACGTTTGGACTTTTTGTATGGAAATTGTGCCAAAACCAAACACTTAACGATAAAAAGTACCTAAATGTCAATCTTGTGCACTAAAATGTACCGATCTGGACAAATAAATAAATTTGATTGGTCAGCCTGCTAAATTGGTTAACTTTTGTTAAACTTTCGACAGGTCTGTACTGTATTTCTAAAACACATATAAACAAAGTATTCAAAATATGCCTTTAAAACATATGTATTACAGAATACACAAAGAAGCAAGGTATGTTAAATAGCAAAATCAAAAAAAAAAGAATTATCATTCTTATTGCAAATCCAAGAATAATTGCGTTTATAGAAAAATAAAAAAAATCATATAAAAGTTAATTTTAAGGCTAAATTAAAGAAGTACTAGTATATCATCTTATAGCAAAATTTAAAAAAAAAATCATATCATTTTTACTTAAAATGACATTAATTAATTGCTCTTTGATAATTAATCTATATGGTGCAATACACATCTCAGCACTTTAACTAACTTCAAAGAAATTCTACAACATCAACTCTTAAAATATATAAATTTACAGTTTTATTTTGATAGACTACTTGTGAGAGATAAGGAAGAATACAATACGAAACATTTCCGTTTTACAAGCTTGGGTTTCAGGTGTGAACGATTTCTGATTGAAAACTTCCGTTAGATAAGCCACGTTTAGTATATATCTATATAGTATATATAGATGTTATTGTTGTTATCATTCCAAAAAAATATCGTAAGTCAACATCAAATCTTTTAATCTTGGTATAATAGAAAACTGGACTGGGCTGTGGACTTTGACTTTGAACTGGACTTTGGACTTGGATTCTGGACATGGAAGCTGAACATGTACACTGGACATGGACTCTGGACATGGACTCTGAATAGTACATTCTTTATACCATGGTAAGTTACCAATGATGATTGTAATTGATTTATATGTATATTCAGTTGTGATATGGAGGTATTCATTGTCCAACAAACAGTTATAAATGTTAAAGTATAGTGAGTTCAAGAACTGAGTCCAAGTCCAAAGCCCAGCCCAAGTCTAAAGTCCAGTCTAGGTTTTCTTTTATGCCACTTAAACTTTGAGAAAAAACACAGAACATGATACCAAAGGTAACATAAGTTTAATCGCAATGGACGTACAGTCAAACCCATCAAAAGTTTTACACTGAACAAACGAAAAGAAGTCGAAGCAGCTCGGCTGTCCAATAGCGAGGTTTTGATAACTAAGTGATTTAAAAGCTGCAGGGATAGGTAGATAACAGCTCTACCGAAATATAGGTAACGTGGCGTGGAGACGAGATGTCGATTGGGTACCAATTCGTTAGCTTAGTGTTAAACTGTCGACAGGCCTATACCGTATAATTAGATCTGCTCGGAGACATACAGGACTTTTCCTTAGAACTACAGTAAAAGTGTTTTACACCAGTCAAGAGTATTTCACTTATATCGAAGCTGTTTGTAGAAAATCGCCTACATTCGGCACGGCAACTAGATTGAATCTTATTGAGTCAGTGACTTCAATACAGTTTATAATCCTGTATTTCCCCATTTCATTTGTTACGGAATAAATGGCATTGCAGATAAATAAAACACACTTCGCAATAACCAAAGCAACCAACACAGTCACCCCAACAGTCGCACAGAATGTTAAAACAAGATTTCAACATATATATTTGCATACCAGATTGAATTTTGATCGCATTAAACCTGTAATCTATACGAAAAGCAACTTCTTTACCAGTCGTATTCCGTTTAATGTGTAGTAAATACATAGAAAATTCGTGTTATTGCCAATGATTCTTTGTTTAACATTAATTGAAAATAAAATAACACCACTGTTTGAATATCAAATTGAACTAATCAAAGACCCTCACGCACAAGAAGTTCGTTGCATATTCAAAATTTTACATTAATTGGATTTTTTACACCGTACAACTAATGTGATGCATATAATCAAATATTTAATGTTATATGAAGCAATAATAAGAATTATATAATCAGACACAAAGCATACCAGTCTATGTCCAAATCACAATCCCAAAAGCAATGTAAAGGCTTTTAAAAATTGACAAATTAAGTAAAATATGTGTACTTTCGTCAAAGAACGGAGACCGTGTATGCACTCTCTTTCTAGCTATTTATACCCACCACGTGCTTAATCAAAATTCAGAATCAAAGGGACATGGACCGGAGATGTCAAACAATATCCAGGGTAACTGTTTAATTCAGAGACACCATACTTATCAACAATATTGTGATAACAGGCATTAAATGTTTCCAGGGCTTTGAGTATGTAGGTAAGTGGACCATTTGTAAAGGCATAGCTGACGGTGATCAAGTTCGAAAGTCTTGATAAATCATTTGTTTTTGCAGTTTAAACTACTTTCTTCCATCAAAATTGGAATATACACAATCGATGGTGAGAAAATTGTGTGCAACTCGACGGAATCACAAAAATAAACTGAGGAAAGTATATAAGATATAGCCATACAGATACAGTAGAGTTACTTTGCCATTGTCTACACACGCCTTCTAGGAAGTATAAAGCCTCAGATACTATAGAGTTACTTTGCCATAGTCTACACACGTCTTCTAGGAAGTATAAAGCCACAGATACAGAAGAGTTACTTTGTCATAGTCTACACACGCCTTCAAGGAAGTATAAAGCCTCAGATACTATAGAGTTACTTTGCCATAGTTAACACGCCTTCAAGGAAGTATAAAGCCTCAGATACAGAAGAGTTACTTTGTCATAGTCTACACACGCCTTCTAGGAAGTATAAAGCCTCAGATACAGAAGAGTTACTTTGCCATAGTCTACACACGCCTTCTAGGAAGTATAAAGCCTCAGATACAGTTGAGTTACTTTGCCATAGTTAACACGCCTTCTAGGAAGTATAAAGCCTCAGATACAGTAGAGTTACTTTGCCATAGTCTACACACGCCTTCTAGGAAGTATAAAGCCTCAGATACTATAGAGTTACTTTGCCATAGTTAACACGCCTTCTAGGAAGTATAAAGCCTCAGATACAGTAGAGTTACTTTGCCATAGTTAACACGCATTCTAGGAAGTATAAAGCCTCAGATACAGAAGAGTTACTTTACGATAGTCTGGGTAAAGCTTCTAGGAAATATCAATAACTACTATATCTACTGGGATCTGGCGTAATCGTTTATTTATATTGATAAACGTCTGGATTTATGGGTAATTAATTCAATTTCCCGCCAAATTGACACTTTTACTAATATAACTAGACAAATGGATGATCATTTACTGTGATACGGACACATAGCCATCAGTTTTCATGATACCAATCTTTGACCGCCGGGATTTCCTTGGAAGAAAGGCAATTATGATATATCGAGATTCCCGCTTAATTCTGGCATTATTTCATGTTTGTAGAATGAATTAGATTTGTTTTTAAATATGGCTTTCAATTGCCATATTGGTCTACAGTTATGCAACATTTTTATATGAAGATTAACTCAGTGTAGGTTGTTTGGGAATTCGAATGACAATCTAGTACAATATGTAACACTTCTGTCTTGTAAAAGTGCATGTACATTAATAGCGCCATTTGACACAAATTTATCATTGCAGTTGCGCCCATAGTCCAAATTCAGACATTTTAACATCATTGGACAAAATGTTTACCATTTATCTTTTTGATTATTGTTGAAAAGTGATCTTTGGTCTTCATCAAGTACATGCTTTTTAGCTTCTTATTTCTAAATTCCCTTCTATCCCAACTTTATATTGCTGATGTTTAATGTTGTCTAAGGATTCATCAAAGAGCAACTTAGTGTAGGCGTTAGATGTGCAAGGAAGTTTTATGGTATACCTTGTATTTGACGCTAGCACATAGCTGTCATTATGCCACATACAAGAATACCAATCCCAAGTCACATTATCCTGACACCGGGAGAACCAAATGGTACTCTGTTCTCTTATTACCTAACGCTATGCGAGGAAGCAATATGCGATATCTCAAATTGTAAAATCGTATGTATTACTAGACCTTGGTTCTACGCACCACCACCCCACCCCCACCCCACCCCACCCTGCAACTCTCGAGAGAGGCGGGCGCTATAACACTGAACCACCACGACCTGTTGACTTTCAAAACAATGTTTTAAAAAGTTACTTACATGCACGGACCAAAGTATATTCCCGTCATCTTCATTCCATGCAAAGATTCCCCATAACTTTGTGAAACTACACACGTGTAAACATGTAAAAAAATAAACTCGTTATATACTTTAAACTACAATTACTGATTGAAATGAAACATTTCGCCTTAGTTTTACCAGTATCTGTATGTTACGTAATGCGGAAATCGTCGTAATCGTTTTTATAAATCTTTATAAACACTATTAAATGTATAACAATACTCCAGAAGTTTGTTTGAAGTCTGTGTATTGCGTATCTCTCTATAAAGTTCATAAAAATATGCGCACCATACTGGTTATTATTCATTCAAGAAAAACCGTATTCCTTTGCCGGTATGTAAGTCCAGTTTAGATGACATCAACAGTGCCCGGTGAAGCAATTTTTTAACAGTATTTCTTGTCAAACTTGGCATTTCCTGTTAGAAAAATGGCACCACACAACAACACAAAATGTCCTTCGTGTTCAACTACCCTTAACGTTTGTTTTTGATGTTTTATAAAACATTTACGTGGGATATTTCCGGAATAACATCGTTTTACGGGGAAAACGTCACTGTTGCCATTCGGAATCCAATGAAATACAAGTTTTAGGGGATATTGTATGGTACGTCGTTGGGTTAGATCACAGGGTTCAAACCCAGACCTCCTTCATAAGGAGCTAGAACTTTAACAACTAGGTTATAGTGGTGGTGCAATACTAAGGGAAGTGTGAATAAACATACACGTTCTTTCCAAAGCTCTTACCCGGCATCATATTTATTTTACAACATGGTGTCATTTCTGCAAATTTGTAGATGAATAATAAAGGCTCCTATAGGTAAACTACAGACTTGTCAAAAGTTTAACACTAAGCTAACGAAAAGAAGTCTAAGTTCTGCCGCAAATAAGTCGATATATGGAAATGTAGTATCGAAAACCTGTCAAAAAATAGAAAGAAGATACCGAAAAGCTGCAGAGAGAGTCGAATGAGCTGCTAATACACAGAGACAGTCGGATGAGCTGCTAATACACAGAGACAGTCGGATGAGCGGTTGATACGGCACCATTTTATTAGCTCCTGTAAAAATCCGACAGGCCTGTAATGCATATTAATGGTCTTGTGATGGTTATGGTCTGGAACTTCTATTTTGATCTCAAATGAAGCGAATACCGTCTTAAATACAAGTCTTGGACTTCAAAGATAATAATCGGGAAGTTATATTCCTAAAATCACATATCGTAGTAATGTGTTTGCGTAGATATTGTATATTAAAAATTTTAGGAGTAATATGCTTCAGGAGACCCCCTGCAGACAATGAATTAGTTTCAAATAAAATTCGTAAAACACATTGTTTTAATTTATCTTCTAGAAAACATTTAATAAAGGAAAGCTTTGTAGCTGAACAAACGTGTATTTAGCAATAGCCAATAAAACAAGAGCACAACAACAAAAATAACAAGGTTAAAAAAAATAACAAAATAAATGACTGTATTGAGACCATCGATTATAAAAAAAGATTTTGGACTGGTAAGTATTGGGGTGTTCATTTTATCAGTATCACAAGACTCTAGCTTTTTTAGCAAACAAGGCGCATTAAAGATTGGTTGATAAGAATAGTGTAATTTGTTGACAAAAAGGTGACAAAAGACTAAAACCAAAGTATGTCTTTACATATTTTCAAGACAAAAAAGACACATACATTTCCTAACTATGGCATTGACCACATTGTCTAGAAAGATGTTTTCTCCAAATAAATGATATTATCTAGCCGAGTTTGGTGTCCACTAACTGGACCCAGTTGTTCGAAGCTTGATTATTTAAAACACCTATAAAACTATTTGATACAATGCAAAAAAAAAGAACATTTTGACTAATCAACTGATTAAACTAATCAAGCTTCGAACAACTGGGCCCTGAAGTTTTTATAACTCTTATGGATTCCAGCGCCTCTCCTTACCAGAGTCCAAATCCCATTCGAGACAGATCAAGTGTCTGAACAATGTTTGCCGGATCGATTGTCAAAGGTCGGTCGGAGTTTTCCTAGGGTGCTCCGGTTTTCTCCACTACCCGTTTACTTACCGCCTCGATATAAGTGAAAAAATCTTGACTGGGACGTAAAACTCCATTACTCAACTTCATTCTTTGTAACTGAAACTTGTGCATCCTCAGTGATCATAGAATAATTGTGTAAACATGAAAGCATCTAATAAAACGGTTCAACGAATAAGTAACAAGTAAAAAAGAAACAGTGTTACATAATATGTACAGTACAGACCTATCCAAAGTTTAACACTGTAGGCGTCGGTGTTAGGCTGCCGAGTTGCCGATATTAGGATAGTCAGTGGCCGAAAGCTGTTGCTACATAGATACCAACTTCTAAGATATAGCCAATGATCAAACGAGATGGACTGCCGATTTCGCACTTATCTATAAACTTAGTGTTAAACTTTTGACAGGTGGTCACTGTACACATGCAGCTTCGAAAAGTTCACAGTGTCAGTGTACAAAAACAAATAAAATTACATCACAAAAGAATAAACGGAATGATAAAGAATCCGATACAATATGTGTTAAATAAGATACGGGATTAAAAAGTATATTTTTACCGTAAACCTTCTGAAGTAGAACATAATTAAACAATAAAGCGTGGCTAATATAGGATACACTTAATTAAAAACCAATAAAATACCTTAAACAAACACGCTATTCTGTAATTTATAACAGTTTTAAAATGATTTTTACGACTGTGTAATCAATAAATTATATACTATAAGCGGAAGATTGGCATTAACAAGTTTTCTTACTTTCTTTGTACATACGGTATAGATCTGTCCAAAGTTTAACACTTAGCTAATGGATTAAAGCCGAATAGGCTGCTCATGTCAGTCCCTCGTTACCAGCTGGTATCTATCTCTCGCCAGATTTTCGGTCACTAACTATCTATATCATGACCACTCTGCAGCCGATATGTTCGTTAGTCAATTGTTAAATTTTCGACAGGTCTGTACTGTACAGTAAAGAAGTGTTGAAAGTTTAAAAATAGGCTAACGAATTGGTGTCGAATCGACAACTCATTTCGATCCCCGTTAGCCGAATCTCTGAAAAAAGTTGTAGCTTTTCAATAGCTTTTATCTATATCTCAATAGCCTTTCGATCACTAGCTGTCCCATTTCTCAGCCGCCCGACAGTCGAGCTTCCACTTGCTGTCGTTAGCTCATTGGCAGTGTTAAACTTTCGACAGGCCTGTACCGTTAGTGTTGTATTGTAACACTTAACACACATCTATATTTACACTTTCTGGATGGTTTTTACAAGTAGTGCCACACGTACAAGTATTCAAGAAAGACTTGTGCATAATAGAATCGGACATTTTCAGAAGTGATTTCACTTAAAAACTTAAAAAGATGGCCAACTTTATTTTTAATTTAATAAATTTAATGGATCATAATAATGTTTACAAGTGATGAGGTAACACCTACTAAGTTAAAAGCTATGTACCTATTCACCACTGATGAGAAAGACCATACGCTTACTGGCGTACATAGTACACACAAGTATGTAAATGAAGTAACCTTAATTGATTCTAAATAAAACTTGATGAAGGTTTCATCCGAAATATTTTTTTAATTATTCTTTGTTAATGAAGATAATGGCATTCTTCGTCTGGTCTGGGGGATATATTTGAAACTGGAATAATGTATACATCAATCATTTTTCTCTAAACTAAAAAATGACGATGTAAAGTATCTAATGTAGGCGCAGAAATTTTTTCAAATGCTACTACTTATGTTTTTTCACTTTGTGTTCTTGGTTGTAGTGGCTATTTTACGGTGTTATTTTCTCGGTTAAAGTAACTATTGTTTATATTGTTTCTTGTTGTTCCGTGTCCTCAGCTATATAGTTGCTATGGCGGGTATTGTTTCGTGTCATGTTCTCAAATAACACAATGAATACAATGATAAAATATCAGAGTAATCAAATTATATTTTACCCAAATTCATAGCGTGCCACAAGTTAATTTTGAAAAAGAAATAATTTAATTGACAAAAAAATATTATTAAAATATAGGTTTTGAACCCCTTCTGCAATATAAAATCCATCTGTTCAGTAAATGACATAAGTATACAGAGACCAAATATGCAGTACGACTAAAGAACAGGAGCTGGCTGCCTAGTGACAGTAATATAATAAAAGATAGTGACCGACACGTTGTAGAAAGATAGCAGCTTTCGAAAAGCTGTCGAGTTATAGCTGACGAGAGTCCGGTATAAGTCGCTGATTCGACACGTATTTGTTATCTTAGACAGGTCTGTACTTTACACCCTAGAATAAATTTAATACAAACACAAAATGACATTCTGCTGACGTTCGCTGTTATACATTTTAAAATAGAAACAGTAACACCTGTTGAAATGTCAAGGGAAATCCTTAAATAATTTTTTTTCGTGAAAATGTGAAAATATATAGACTAAATTTAAGTTCCTTGGAGAGCTTATGGAACTCACATCGGTATACTTATTTTGACAGCCTTTCATTTTTTGACATGCGGTGTCTTTTGTCTCTTTACAATATTTTAAGCTATAAGTTCAATATAATTATGTTTTTCAACAATCATATGAGGTTGTAGTTGCATTACAAACAGTTGTACTGAAAGAAAACATCTTTACGGACCATGCAGCAAAATTTAATTTCAATACATAAATTTAAATGCAATACGAAGAGAAAGATTAGTGAAATGCCATGTGCGTCCCAGACTTATATAGTGTGTGCTTTTACTTTTTCAAATTTACCATTGCAGTACCCTCTGAGCAATGATAAGAGAGGGTTCTTCAGTCTCACGCCTACCGTGACACGTGGCGTTTTTAAGCCCCCCCCCCCCCCCCCCCGAAGGACTCGTGACTTTTATTTCTAAATACCGAGTGTTTTGGAACATAACAACCATTATCTATTTTCAAGTCTAAGTCAGATCCAGTTTCCAATACACAAAGCGAGCACTTTACCAACTGGGTTACTTTTCTCACAGGAGAAAAAATCGGTGCTAATAGTCCTTAATTTATAAAATTTCAGTTCTATAGAGAGAGAGTGGGTGTTATTTATATTCATTCCAAAAAAAACAACCAAACTTTCTGGAGGCAATGACCCCTATTTACCATAAACAGATTATTGTTAAATGTCAGATGATTATCCCCCTCGATTCTGTTTTAACAGTCCATTTAGAAAATTAAAAATCTTTATCTCAAGGTAATTACTGAAGATATATTTCAAAACAATATTGCTTTAATAGAATAACGAAACAAGCATCGCTCGCATTACTTATCTTTTGAGATATATGATTGCTCTATTCTTAGCGGCAAAATAAAAGATGTTGAACTTGCCTGGAAGTCTAAACATGTGAAAATGTTGATTACATTTTTTGTTTGAGTTTTTGATAAAATCTAATTATTTTATGCAACAATTCTAAATAGGACGTAAATATTCAAAACTGTTATTAAAATCTCCACCTAACTAACATTAATCTATTATTTGGACATCAACCCAAATATTTCCCAAAGCATTTTATCTTTGACGAGTCATTGCCAGAAATTTGATCTATACTATATCAGTGAGTTTCATTTTCCACTCAGACATTGCTTTCCGTTCGTATGTTGGTGTCCTTTTTTTAATTTTTCTTAATTGTGTCACAATGTTATTAGATCCTTAAAGCTCGTTTGTAATCTACATGTATATCAAATTCGTCGCAGTAAATCTGGAAAATAATCCGTATTGAATTAATCTCCGATGTTTGAGGCAAAAAGCATTGGGTACCAGTTTTATTTTTAGTAGTTTGTCATATGCAAAAAACTGAATTCACAAAATTTTGACATTTTTATATATCCCCATCCTCTGGATTTTAAAGGTTATGTCGTGCAATAAAAATCAAATTCTGAGTCAAATTCTTTAAAATATTTTTATTTTAAAATATAAAAAAACGACGGGATTGGTTTGACAGACTTTAGTCTTATATATATTTAGAAAGGCTTAACGTTTAACGTATATACAAGAAACTAAAAAAGGCTTTCGAATGCATTAAAATTTTAAAGTTTTTAAACTGAATTAAGACGGAGAAGTTGCAATTCGCTCAGTCATTAAATTCTCATTTCACTTTTCTTTCTTTTGACAAAGCACTCTGTAATTTTTCTGACGGAAACAAAGTACAATAATATACATCATAAAACTTTTTAGTTTGATATACAAAGGCATCTTCTTCCATTTTCGTTTCAACTCAATGGACATTTTTTGTCCATTGGTATACTGATTGTTTGTTGGAAAATAATGTTCCCAAACACAACAAATATGTTGTCTTTCTAACATTTTGTTGATGGCATTTTGAGACATTTAGAAAATCTTAAGCTTCACATTTTTGTCATCTGGATTTTAATGTAACTAAAACGAATTATCACTCAAATTCTTTAAAAAATCATTTTAAAATTTAAACAGGATATGATCGGTTGGCATGGCTTTATTTCACGATATATTCAGATGGGCTAAGAGTATAACATTAATGCAAAGAACTTAAAAAATAACTTTCAAATGCGTTTAACCTTCAAAACATTAGAAGGTTTGTAACATGAAATAAGATGGAGAAATGAATATACATTTCAGTAATTAAATTCTCATTTTACTTTTCATTCTTTTGGCCAGACATTTTCTTAATTTCTGATGGATAGAGAGACCAATAATCTACAGAATAAAAATTCCTAGTTGGATATAAAAATTCTATTTACCTTTTTCCAATCTATTTCAATCAAATTGACCTTTTGTATCAATTGGTATACCGATTGTTTGCTGGAAAATTATATTACCAAACACAAAAAAATTGTTGATGATCAACAATTAAGAAAACATTTTTGTAAACATTTCCTCTGGATTTTAATAGTCGTGGAGTGCAAATAATCAAATTATCACTAAAATTCTTCAAAAAGTTTTCAGTTTTAAATTAAAATTTAAAAAAATATGATCGGTTGGAATGACTTTATTTTAGAGAGGTTTTAACTATTACATTACTGCAAAGAACTTAAAAACAACTATCAAATGCATTTAACCTTCAAAACATTAAAAGTTTTTTTACTTGAAATAAGATGGATAAATTGATACATATATATTTCTGTCATTCAATTTTCTTTTTACTTTTCATTCTTTTGGCAAAACATTCTCTTAACATATTTACCTGACGGATAAAGTGTTCAATAATCTACATAATAAAAAATCCTAATTGGATATACAACTTCACATTTTCCCAATTTCTTTCTACTCAATTTATACCGATTGTTGTTGGAAAATGTTATTACGGAACAAAACAAATATGTTGTCTTCCAACATTTTGTCGATATTATCTTCAGAAATGGAGCAAAGTTTAAGCTTAACATTATATGTTTGTCTTCTTGATTTTTAATGGCCGTGTCCTGTAATAAAAATCAAATCATCACTCAAATTCTTCAAAATGTTTTCAGTTTAAAATTAAATCAAAAAAAGGTCGTATCGGTTTGACATTGTTATATTCCACGGAATGTATAAAGAGGTTTTACGTAAAAAAGTATTGCAAGAAATTAAAAAAATAAATTCAAATGCATTTTAATTTCATAATATTAAAGGTTTTTAAACTGAATTAGGATAGAGAAATTGATATATATTTCAATTATTCAATACTCATTTTACTTTTCATTCTTTTTGTAACATTTTCTTTTATTTCCTAAAGGATACAGAGTGCAATAATCTACAGAATAAAAATCCTGGTTGGATTTGCATTCATTTTTCTCTAATTACTTTCAACCGAATAGGCTTTTTGTGTGCATATTGGTATACCGATTTTAATTGAAAATTGTATAACCGAACACAACATATACAATTATCCTTCAAACATTTAAAGGTTTTTAATCTGATTTAACATGAAGAAATGGATATATATTTCAGTAATTAAATTCTCATTTTACTTTTCATTCTTTTGGTAATACGTTCTCTTTATTCCTGACGGATAGAGAGACCAATAATCTACATAATAAAAATTCCTACTTGCATATACAAATTCACCTTCTTCCAGTTACTTTAAACTTAAAAAGACCTTTTGCATAGTTTAGTATACCGATTGTTTGTTGGAAAATTATATTATTGAATACAACAACGACACAAATATGTTCTACATCTAACATTTTATTGATAGTATCTTTAGAAATTTAGTAAACCTTTAAGCTAAATATTTTTGTATATGTCTTTATCTTCCGGATTTTTATGTTATAAAAACTAATTACCACTTAAGTTCTTCAAAAATTGTTTTTATTTTAAAACTTTCAAGAAAATTGGATCGGTTTGGCATGACTTTCTGCAAGATATATTTAGAGAGGCTTAGGGCATAAATCTATTGCAAAACAAATTAAATAAAATAACTTTTGCATGTATTTCAAATTCGAAACTTAAAAAGGTTTTTAAGCTGAATGAAGATGGAAAAATCGATATATATTTAAGTCATTAAATTTTTTTTGATTTTTCATTCTTTTGGCAAGCCATTCTCTTTATTCCTGACAGATAGAGAGTCCAATAATCTACATAATAAAAATTCATCTTCTGAAACCTTTCATCTCAAATGGGCCATTTGTGTCCATTGGTATGGAAACACAAAAATATATTTTGTTGATGATATCTTCAGAAATTATGAAAATTTTAAGCTTAACATTTTTGTATATGTTTGTCCTCTGGACTTTTAATAGTTGTGTGTCGTGCAAACATTAAATTATCACTCAAATTCTACAAAATGTTTTCAGTTTAAAATTAAATTTAAAAAAGGCAGGATAGGATCGGTTGGCATGACATTATTTTACGGAATATTTAAAGAGGTTTTGCGTATAACATCAAGGCAAAGAATTTAAAAAATAACTGTCAAATGCGTTTAAGCTTCAAAACATTAGAAGGATTTTTACCTGAAATAAGATGGAGAAATGGATATACATTTCCGTCATTAAATTTATTTTACCTTTCAAATTTTTGGCCAGACATTCTCTTAATTCCTGACGGATAGAGTCAAATAATCTACATAATAAAAATTCATAGTTATATATAAAGATTCACCTTCTTCCAATTTAATTCAATGACATTTTACCTTTTATGTCCATTGGTATACCGATTGCTTGTTGGAAAATTATATTACCGAACACAACAATGTAACAAATAACTTGTCTACCTAACATTATTTTATTGATGGTATCTTCTGCAATTTAGTAAACTTTAAGCTTTACGTTTTTGTATCTGTTTTGTGTTCAAATTCTTAAAAAAATTAATGTATTTTTTTTTTTAAAAGATAGGATCGGTTGGCATGCTTTATTTCACGATATATTTAGGGATGTTAATCGTATAGCAATGTTGTAAAGAAAAAAAATTAAATTCAAAAACATTTCCATTTCTAAACATTAGAAGGTTTTTAACCAGAAATAAGATGGAGAAATTGATATACATTTCAGTCATTAAATTCTCATTTTGCTTTTCATTCTTTTGGCCAGACATTCCATTTATTCCTGACGGAAAGAGTCCAATACTCTACAAAATACAAATTCCTAGTTGGATATAAAAATACTTCTACTTCAAATTGCTTTCAATCCAAATGGACATTTTCGATATGCAGCATTAGTTACGAACTATTGAAGAAGACCATTGCAGAGGTTTCTTAATAGAGAATATTACACTCCTGTGTATAATAAAACCATCTTATGACTCCTAGAAACTTATATTAGGACCTGATATAGATTTATAATGCAGATTTCTTATAAAGATCTCCTATAAAACAATTTTACAATAATAGACAATTGCTGTTGTAAATAGTGACTTGTATTGTAGTAATGTGGCTATTCACTTTACCTCCAGTATTGAACTACCATATCATTCTGTGACGATAAACTTTTCATTTGTTAAAATTTATCATACTAGTTAACCTTAATTGCATCTCAAATTAAAACCTACCACAAATGTATCTTATAATTACAAAACAGCACTAGACGGCCGTTTCGGAATACAATTCCTCATCATTAGTGCTTGAACCAAAATTATGAAACCAAAATTGTTATCAAGATGTTGAAACAATACCCAAACGACCAAAATATATTTTACCAAATTTAGCCACGGAAATACTTTGCATGAGGGAGTATTCTTTAGTTTTTGAGGTATACGCAGGGTATTTTTTTAAGAATGATCAATAGGCTATTTGTTGCTTAGTAAATTGAAGTAAATTAATTAAGAAGTGGTTTAGGGTTTGGGACGTTTTTTTCTGTTTATGTGACCTAAACTCTTGATAAAAGTAATCATAAGTATTTATCACTGCGTAATAAGACAATATAAACGAACTTAGACCCCTTAATTAAGAAAATTAAACGCCAAAAATTTCCCAAAACCAATGTAAATTTCGAAGATGAATGTCGAAATTAAAACATCTGCACATAAAAAGATATGACATCTGAGAATTCACTCTATTACCTATGAGATTGGTAGGTGTTTAGATTGCCAGGACACATAGTTTCTCAGCGCTGGCCTGTGTATTATTGATTTAATTATAATTTGAGAGTGACACACCGCATCAAATGAGTCTGATTAGATACAGAGATGTCGTCTTTAATTATTGTTGAAATATACTAATCAAAGAATTCCCTTATTGAAAAAATGATGAGAATAAGCACTATTTAAGAATGCGCAATGCAATATGAGTGTTATTTATTCTAACATATATTTTGTTTCAGAAAGGTAAAAGAGGAGTTTGAAAAAATTGTAAATGTATTTAATTATTAGTGTATTTGGTATGCATGTACTTATGTGCTTGTTTAGACAGTATAAACATTATTTACTTCTGTATACAGTGATACCGTCCTAATAAAGATATTCAAAAACAAAATAAATAATCTAATAGGCAGGTGCCTTTATCTAAACATAAATATATCTTTAGCATCCAGCCCTTATTCAGTTATAAATAGATGTCCTTTTTACAAAGGCGCCTTTTATAGTCAGGTTTCACGGTGTATAATACCAGATTTTGAATATAACTATGAAATTTTTGAAGAGCCAATGAAAAATTGCATTTAACCATTCAGAGTGTAATAGAGTGAAGTAATATCATTATGTGGCCAAATCATGAACCGTTCATTCATATCTTATTTTCCTCCAAAGTTCTCAGAGAAAACTACCTACCTTAGGCGAGCGAGGTGACAAACTTATGAACCGTGAAGGAGAATCGAATCTACCGGGTGAAAGACACTTTGTTTCGAAAGTCGTTGCCACTTAGGACGCCAACAATTTTAGAAAATGTGTTAAGTAATGATTTGAAACCATAATTAATTTTTTGCAGATGCCTGACAACAATGTGTTGCAGACTTCTAGAAATAATGTACTTCAGATTTATTGCACCAATGTATTACGGGGACCAATGTGTTGCATTACAATTTCTCATTTCTCCTAACAACCATAAACGAAGTTGACCATTCGTATTAACTCTTTAATTGTTTAGTTTGTAACCAAAACTATCTTCTCGTAATGGTATATACTGGAACATTTGCAATTTGTGCCTGGTAGGTCTAAAACTTGTATAATCAAAGACGAACATACTATTCCATCACAAATAGTTAAACATAAATGCAAATTTAACACTTTGGCTGGCTGAGCTGACAAATGCTTTCGATCTGTGACATTTCTGATTAAACCTTAACATTATTATAAAGCTTCACTTATACAGAATCCATACAGCTATTGCATTTAGAAAATCCAGTTAGATTAATGCGCCATTTAATTGATTGAATTTATATCAATTAAATTGTGTATTTAAGGACTGCAATGTAGTTAAGTATAATTGAATGTGAAGTACATGTTTACATTGCACAAATACCCATTAATTATTATATTTTATATGCAAAATGGCACTTAGATAAAACTTACTTCAACATTGACGACGAAGAAGATTGTAACTAAATTGCCTATTAAACAAATTTTTCAACATGTTTCAGAAATGTTTTGAGAGAACCCCTGTACCTACTGACTTCAGTGGGTTTATACAGAATCTCTGCAAATCTTTTTAAGTGGCCTTAATCCGCACAATTCCTCTGACACAAAATCCAGTAATTGCCTCTTGCACTTTCTAGCAGATATATTAAGCTATTTTGTTTTTAAATTCTTATTAAATAGAGTAAGGAACTGAAGTATTTGAAAGAATAGCACATGTTGAGAACGTTTCTTAGTTGCCTTTTTTTCTGAGGTCGGTGATACTCTTTAGTATAGTTCTGTCTACAGTCTAATACTAAACTAGCGAATTAGTGTCGGATCGATGGTTCATCTCGGTCCCTATTTTATTATATCTCAGGCATTTGGCAACTGATTTTCGAGTTTCTCTGTTATCACAGTGTTCACTTTCAAAAGGTATGTACCGTCCGGTTTCTCCCACCATCCCATCGCCTTGATATCAGTGAAATGCTTGAGGACATTACTTCGCCTACAGCCAACAACTATTATATAATTTTCAATGTATGTAATTATCTTTACAACTTGCAACAAAAGTGGCTAGCATCAAAGTTTCATTTTGCTGTATATATTGTATTTTAAAATTTAATTTATAAACATACAGTAATAAATAGAAACTGAAGAATGTGTTAGCTCAAATTGCAATTGTAAAAAATAACCATGCTTCAGGTTCGATTGATTCTAAAGACCATTTCAAGTACATAGCTATTATGATTTACATAGTCCAATACTGTCATGTATTAAAAGTTTTTTTAATTACTGTTCTGTCAGTCTATTAAATACATACTTTCAAAATACTATTTGGAATACAAGAAATAACTACTATTATTGCAAATATACCAATAACCTATTTTGAAATACGAAAATATGTGTAGGTCTATATAATCATTATCATTATAACTTTATAGCCTAAATGTTGAATCAGTTCGTATAATACTTTTTCTAGTTTTTGTTTGTTTTTTGTATTTAGCAAAAACCAATAATGTATTGTTAGTGACAGGTTTTTATTTTTTTCTAAGAACTGATGAGTGATATGATATCATAAATAGCGAGTGGAAAACGACAACTGGCAAAACAATGTTTAATGAGGTTTGAAATGACATCATTCTACGTAGTAGTCAGTCATGATCTTAACTCAAACATGAAGATTAAAGTTCTGACTGACGAGTATAAATCTGTGCTACATATCGCACATTTCATAGATTTCAGAATGTTGTAATTGGAATAACTTACAGTACAGCCCTGTCGGAAGTTTAATACAAATACAGTCAAACCTGTCTTAAAGGTCCCTTCTATATAAGGACCACCTGCTTATGATAATAATAATAATAATAACTTTATTTCTCAAACACAGTACAGGTTATGGCAAATGACAAATAGACATACAACAGTAACATACATACAAATAAAAGTCCTTAGAATTTATCCCATTTGTTCTTTATTCATATTACAGTCAAACCTATTTATAAAGGCCACCAAAGGGAACCAGTAAGAGTGGTCTTTATATACGGGTGGCCATTATATACAGGTTCAAATAATGTGAATAAAGAACGATTGGAATAAAATTCTACTGGCTTTTATAATCAGGTAAACCTTACAAAGAGATGACCTTAAAGGCAGGTTGGACTGTATTTGAACCTGTATATAAAGGCCACCTGTCCATAAATGCCACTTTTACTGGTTTCCTTGTGTGGTCTTTATTGACAGGTTTGACTGCAGTATTAAATCGGCGGCTTATCTCGTTAGTTATATCTTGATACCTTATCGACAGCTGCTTTATATCCGTCAGCAGCTTTTCGATTACTAGCTTTCCAAACCTCAGCAACCAAACTTCGACTTCTTTATCGTTACCTAAATGTTAAACTTTCGACAGGTCTTTACTGTATAAATACATACAAGATATCAATCTCTGATAGTCACGGTATAATTGTGTAATAAAGATAGTAACGCGTTTTTATACATGTCTGTGACGTTTACACATAATTCCCGTCAATGAAAGCGTTACATGCATTCCTTACAATAACGTCTAACTAATTTGTAATTACGTAATTATTAATTACAAGTTATACATCAAGTAAATGTCATATTTCTCTTGTTAAATACTGCAAGCCTTCAGATAAAATAATTATAACTTCAGAAACAATTAGTTGCTGATGCATTGTAGTTTAGCGAGAAGAGGTTTTGTTTTCATTGCTATAACGCAGAATTTTTTCTAAAAAATGTATGTGCTTTCAAAGACTGAACTGTGTTTTTTAAAAAACCGAATGTCGTATCTATATTTCTTTGCATAGATTTTATCAATTCATTCGTATTACCATTTAAATTATTAATATTGCATTAAATACACATTTTCTAAAGATAATCTCTATATGTGTAAATTGTCACACAATAAATTATTTTTTACTTAAAAAATCAAAACTAAATTAAAGGATTTCAACATGTTTTTAAAGTTAAAAATCAATTCAATTCTGTGTAATTGATACTTTATCGAAACAGACTATGGTTTCAGGCAAGTCTTAAAACAAAAGTACATTGCTTTGAAAACAATTTAAGCATACTGTTACTGATTTATATTGTACCATTAAAATTGTGTTTTGGTTGGCTAACTGGAACTTGGGACTGTTTTAAATTTAAACCCCACTCAAGATTGTTTCAATATATGGAAGAGGAAAGTTCCGGAATGGTGAAGGAAACCGGAACACCAAGGAAAACAATCGACAAGGTAACTGACAAATATATATTCTCAGAGTGGAAGTTTAACCTAATTAGTGACAGTTACTGTAATCCATTAGTTAAATCTTTTAACCAGGTCAATCGACCTCGGTTATAATTGTGTCTTTCTATAACTGCATGATATCGATACTCTCTGATTTAAGTATTAATGTTACACATGGCTTCTTATTACGAGCTTAATCACCTTAATTTGATGGCATTACTTTTCTGATAACTAAGTTATTGTATTAGGATGTTCTGTTATCATGAAACTTGGGTTACTAGTTAATTTCCTGGTTTTATAATACAAATGTACAATTATGCACAATATTTCACGCAGGCTTTGGATATATACTGGTTTCACTTCTTGACTGATGGGGGCTTGGTGGTCCAGTGATCTAAGGCTACGCTTAAGGACAAATCCCACCCAAGGCAGATCAAACTGCGACTTACTGTAGGAACCAATGTGACTGTGACAGTGAAATACTCTTTATTTATTTATTTATTAATTTATTTATTTATCAAATTTATTTGATTTTCTATGGATATAAAGAGTATTTCACTGTCACAGTGACAGTGTTTCCTACAGTAATTTGTCAATTTTCTTGCAATCGGTAGTTTATTTCCGGTCACCCCTGTTTCATCCACCATCTCTCAACTGACGCTTCATGAAAGAAATCTCGAATAGGTCGTAAAAGTCTTTTGCTATTGGCAGTTGACGCAATTTGATGTCACTTTTTGAAATCCACGTTAACATCTGTCAAGACACAACGAATTAAATACATCCATATTTTGCAAACATTACGTTTTGAAACCTGACTCTGGACCTGTTCATGCAAATGTAAATAATATTCATATTTCCTACACATGGGAATATTATTATTCACTCGAGGTATTTGTAAGCGCCATGCATACATTTCTAGTCATGTTGTGTATTGCCTTGTTTTTAGTTTTCATTTTCAAAACCATAATATTCTATAATCAAACACATGGAAATGCACTATGTTGTGTTATATAAATAAACATGCCATTTTTATTCACCTCTGGATATATGGAGTGTCAGTAGTTTCCCAGGATCAGGAAATTAGGACGTTATTATTAGGCCTTGTAAAACAGTGGCAGGCAATTTAAGTATATAAGGAAATTATCACAAATCGCGACTACTTAAAAGCCAAACCGATTATAACAATCATAACCATAAAAACATAAAAAGTTTATAGAAAGGCAGATGTAATGCAGACTCGTAATGGTCGGAAACAATCGTGTCTACGATTTAGACAATATGTAATCCATTATTCAATGAGTCAAATATTAATTAATAGTAGTGTGAATGGAAAGTTTGTGTTTTGTTTCATGTTCATTTATATACTGGTAACAACTGTTTATATGAAACACTGCAGCGTGAGAACTTTGTTAATGTCCCCTATAGATAGATTTCTGAAAACTACAACGAGTGCATTACCTACCGTGTAAAAACAGTTAATATATCCTGTATCTGTATGATAGAATTCTAGAAACATGCATGTTCGTCGATATTTAATTCACTTAAAATTATATAAAAAGAAAGAAGCAGAGCAATCATTTGATGCACAATGTTAAATAACCCTTAGGTACTATCACCAGTTTTTATGATGTCGTTTTGTCAATCACAGAATTTGATTATCCTTAACCCACTGATCAGCTTTACATGTAATGAACTGCCGCGCTAAGCATTTGATTCTATTTACAGAGATAAAAATGGTAGACTTAGCTAATGTAACCATGCGGTCACTGACCTGCAAAACAGAAGGTTTAATTTCAGTATAAAAAATGTTATCATGAACACACAAGTTCTATTCCTACAGCTAAAAAAGAAGCAGTGCTGTAACCTAACGATTGTGTCCTGTTTCGTATAAAACTTAATTTAATAAAAATGGAATAAAATAATGATCATACCTTAAAATACTCAAGGAAAATACAAGTTCTTTTGAATTCAGTCCGAGTAATTCTGAAAGCACCAGGCCAAAAACCGTGGATGATATTAAACCTATTGGTTGTAACTGTTTTTCTAAGATTTTCTGAAACAGTATATGGCATTATTTTAATACTAACTCTAACATTTGACTACTTAGTTTCATGCCAGATAAACTAGACACAGTAAAACACAGCAGTGAGGAAAACCCCAATGAAGTTTATATATCTATTGTTTTTCTTATATTTATTTCTTAAATAAAAACGACTTATTTAGTCTAACAATTGACTACTGTTCTCAGTGTCCTGCCAGATGAAATAAACACCTGACTCAGTTCCATACAGATCTATTTTGTTAATCGGAGACCATTTACTTTTGCATCCTCGCAGTCTTCAATTGGAATTTTAAAACAATAATATAAGACCTAAAAATAAAAGTGTTTCCGATAACCTGAGGGATTGTAAAACTTTTAATTCCTGCCTTCATTTTTACAAAAGCATGGTTAAATTTGGCATCACAATGCACTATTACATAATCGCAGTCTTCAATTGGTATTCAATAAAACTAATATTAGACATAAAATAAGAGTGTTTCCGCTAACCAGAGGGATTGTAAATCCAGTCCTAATTTTTTATAAGATATTTTGACAAGCACTGTTAAATTTGGCAACAGGTAAATCGTACACCATGCACTGTTGCATCACCGCAGTCTTTATTTGGTATTTGATTAACTTAATATTAGACTTAAAAATAAGAGTGTTTCCGCTAACCTGTGGGATTGTAAATTTAAATTCCTGCCCTAAATTTTTATAAACATATTTTAACGAGCACTGAAAAAGTTGTCATCAGGTAAATCGTATACAATGCAATATTACATCATTGCAGTTTTCCATTGGTATGTAATAAAACTGATATTAGACCTAGTGTTTCCGTTAACCTGGGGGATTGTAAATCCTGTTCTAATTTTTTAGAAAATATTTTTACAAGCACTGTTAACTTTGGCATCAGGTAAATCGTACACAATATTGCAGTCTTCAATTGTAATTTAATAAAATTAATATAAGAACTAAAAATAAGAGTGTTTCCGCTAAACTGGGGGATTATAAATTTTCTGTCCTAAATTTTTATAAAATATTTTGACAAGCATTGTTAAATTTGGCATCAGATAATTCGTATATAATGCAATACTGCATCATCGCAGTTTTCAATTAGTATTCAATAGAGCTAATATTAGACCTAAAAAAATGCGTGTTTCCGCTAACCTGGGAGGTTGTAAATTTCAAATTCCTCCCCTAATTGTTTACTAAGATATTTTGACAAGCACTGTTAAAGTTGGCATCAGATAATTCGTATATAATGCACTATTGCAATACCACAGTCTTCAATTACCAAACTTAAAGGGTCTATGAGTACTAAACCGTCTTCAGTACTCAAGGATCCAGAAATCAAGGCAATTCTTACAGACATACACAACAAATATGTTGTTGTCCCAGCTGATAAGGCTTCCAACAACATAATTCTCGTTTGTAAGAGATTCTACCTTGAATGTCTTATTAAGGAGCTTGGTTTAGATAGTATATCAAATAACCCTGCATATTCTAGAACTAATTTTACCAAAGATGAAGTTCTTTCCAACCATAGGGGAGTTCTCGAGTCTTTCGGTATCAATCTTAAAGATCTTGATCTTCCTTACTTGTATTGGATTCCTAAACTCCATAAAAATCCATACAAGGAAAGATATATAGCAGGCTCATCTAAATGTACTACTAAATCATTATCGGTAACTCTAACACAAATTTTGACAATCGTCAAAGATGGTCTTCAGTCTTATTCAGAAAAAGTATATTCTACATCTGGAATCAACCAAATGTGGATTCTCAATAATTCTAAAGAATTACTTGAACATCTTGCTTCTAATACTTTATCTCATGTAAAAAGTATAAAAACATTTGATTTTTCTACACTATACACCACAATCCCTCATTCTAAATTGAAAGAACGTCTTAAAGAAATTATTCACTTGTCTTTCTTCTACAAAAACGGTAAGCCAAGATACAAATATCTGGTGCTGAACAGGGATTCTGGTTATTTTGTCAAGCATCATACGGATTCCAAACAAAAATATACTGAAGATACCATCAACAAAATGTTGGAGTTTTTGATAGATAACATATTTGTTGTGTTTGGTAATATAGTTTTTCAGCAAACAATCGGTATACCAATGGGTACAAACTGTGCACCATTGCTTGCTGATTTGTTTCTTTATTCTTACGAAGCAGAATTTATGCAGAACCTTGTTAAATCTGGAGAGAAAACTGTCGCCAAATCATTCAACTCAACATACAGATACATAGATGACGTTCTGTCTCTTAACAATCCTAAATTTGGAGACTATGTAAATGTCATCTATCCTAGTGAGCTTGAAATAAAAGACACGACTGATTCCTCAAGTTCTGCTTCATATTTAGACTTATACCTGAATTATGACGCACAGGAAAGGCTACATTTGAAACTTTATGACAAACGTGATGACTTCAATTTTTCTATTGTCAACTTTCCTTTTTTATGCAGCAATATGCCTGCTTCTCCTGCTTATGGTGTATTTGTTTCCCAATTAATACGCTATGGTAGAGCTTGTTCCCACTACGGGGACTTTGTACAACGAAGTAGGCTGCTTGCAAATAAATTGTTGACTCAGGGATATTGCAAGCCTAGGCTTATCAAGGCCCTCAAAAAGTTTTATGGCCGTCATCACAGTATTGTTGATAAGTTTGATATCTCTGTGTCCAGGATTGCCTTGGATATATTTGACGTCTCATAGTTCCATGTTCCTTTCACACAATTTTGATTACACACGTGACGGGTGTAGCTAGCTAAACAGGAGGTGCTTACCCTTCCGGAGCACCCGGCCTCACTTCCCTAGTGGAAGTTCACGTGTCTAACCTAACTTGTCAGTTCCAAAGTTTTTACTTTGCTTCTGGATTGTGATTCGGAAATGGATAAGTATGTTTGTTTTTGATTATTCAATAAAACTAATATTAGTTTTACACTTGTTCTAGTGGTATTGATTGTCCACTTAAAGTCCGGTTGGTTAGATAAGTTTTTGTTAGGTCAACATCAAGAAAGGCGGTGATTAATCTCTCTTATGTTCTATTTTTCCAGTGTGGAAATTATATTTTGGTCTTAAGATGAAATAATCAATACACTCATAGATATATATTTGTAATAATCTTTTCACACGTCTATTCTTGTCGCCAAGTATTACTCACATCTGTGTGTGTGTGTGTGTGTGTGTGTGTGTGTGTGTGTGTGTGTGTGTGATATTTTCTCCTCAAAATCCTCTTAACTACTATCTCGAAATAATTTTGACATTTGGAGATAAGATTAAGTTCCATTGATTTATAAACTTCTTTGGATGATAAAGTCTGTCTTTTATATGTACATTATGTACAAGTGAAGCAATGTGTCAGTGGAAAACGGGGAAAAAGTTTCGGTAAATGAAGTTAAACCCAAGCATAGCACTCCATATACTGTTTATGACAATACTAAAGGCAGTAGAATAAGATATGCCAAAAACTTAGATTTTGATACCTCACCTCCTATTTCACACAACATACAACTAAACGCCAAGATTTAGAGAAATATAGTATGGTTATGCCAAACATATTATTGATGTCTGTAGTCTTTTTTCAGCAAACCCATTGCTAAAATTGCCAAATCAAATAATTCTATTCGATTGCACATCTCCTGGCTGATCACCGAGACATTCCGTTATATAATTGGTCGGGTCGGGTTGTTATCTCATCAACCCCATTTTACGTCTACTAGATTGTTAAAATATTGCAGTGGGCTTATACATTTTGGTTCTTTGGTTTTTCAGTCGGAAACCAGATTATTTTTACTTACTAATTAAAATATTACAGGTGACATACACCTTTTTACCCCTGCATTTCCAGAAAGAGTGGGATTAAAATTTTCGTCCGTCCGTCTGTCAAGTCGGATTAATTCTCCAAAACCACGAAGCATTATTTTATAGAACTTGGCGAAAAACATCAACATTGATGTGGGATATGCATTTCAGTAAACCAAGTTGATTTGCTTATTTCCTGGGTATTATGGCCTTTTGAACATAATTGCAAATCAGAAAAAAATAACTACTGGTGGGGGATCCTAATTTTGCTGAAATTACTTGTTAATATTATCATTTAATACATAAAAACGGATATAACAATTACAATTTAAAAATAAAATGGTATCCGACACAGGGAATATCTGTTTATTTTTTACATGACAAGCTTTTGTTATGGCTTACGGAGTCTCTAAAACATTTGTTTATCACTGTATGATTCATCATCATGTTTGTAGAAAGTTTGTATTAGAAATTGAGCCAGATATATGTTGGCTTAGATAAACACTAAAAAGTTCATTTATCAATAAAATTTTAGCTATTTTAGATAAGAACCGAAAATAGAGACATTTTTAAGATTTTTACGTTTGTATCTATTGGATTTGACAGCTCAAATAAATTTTAATAATCCAATATAGTTGAACGTAATTTTAAAACAATATATGTAATTCAACTTTAAAAGCACTCGTAAATGCATATGGAGTAACCCTATGCAGTAAATCACATCTCTGCAAAGTTTGTAATACACTTATTAGTTCTATTGTTTAACTTTTATGCCAGTTTAACTATTTTCTTCTCAAAATCCTCTTAAGAACTTAACTCAAAATAAGTTTGTGATTTCTAGATAAGATTAGGTTTCATTGATTTCTAGTAAAATATATTTATATCTAATATATATATATATATATATATATATATAAACAAGTATAAACCAAAAAAGTAAAACACTGAGTCAGTGAAAAATATTTCGATCAATAAAATCAAATGAAATAAAAATTTAAAAACTCTAAATGCAAAGTAAAACACGGAAATTGGAAAATTATATTAAAAACACGTGAACGTCCACCAGGGAAGCGAGACCGGTTGCTCCGGAAGGTCAAACACCTCCTCTTAAGCTAGCTACATCCTTCACGTGTGGAGGGTACATGCAACGTCATTATATCCAAGATAATGTTAGATACAGATACATCATACTTATCAACAGTATCATAAAAAATATCCTAATGGCGGCCAACAACTTTTTGAGGGCCTAAATAGTCAACATTAGCCAACAGTTTATTTGTAAGCAGCTTGTTTCGTAATTTGTAACAGAAACGTATTTGTAACGTAAAGCTAACGTAAGAATACAATAGCAAGATCATAAAAACAATGAAATAAAAACAAGACAAGATAAATACTAGTATATATTTTGAACTCTCGACTTTATGCATTGAATATATCGACAAAATATTGTGGTTTGGTTGAAATCATTAACAAGACAACTGGTCATTTTTCCATTTGCATATGTGTTATCTTGACACATGCATTAGAGCATGTTCTGCAACTAGAAATCTGGTGGCATTAGAAAAGCTCACTTATCTGACATATAAAGGGTATCTTGACATTTTGCCTAGAATAATTTTTTGACTTTCATCGGTTAGATTACTTTTATACTTGGTGGCGTAACTAGCTAGACAGGAGGTGATTACGTTTACCCATCTAGAGCACCCGGCCCCACTTCCCTGGTTTTTTACTTCGCATTTTTTATTTTATTTATATGCTTGTCTTTGATTACAATGCATTAATCATTGTTAAAACTCAGACATAGTTAAAGATTACTGAGATTTCAAAAGAATGAAATACTGACAATAGTAAATTGCATTATGAATTTGTGAAACCGCGAGTGTTCGTGTCATACGTTCTTGTTCTGGTTTTGTCTATTGCAATATCACGTAAACATATCATAATTAGCAGCAGACATCAAAGCTAATGGTAATCAGTTATGTGATTTATGCATTTTTGTAAGGGTGATTCACAAGTTATTTCACGTCCCTCAATACCACATATATGGCTTAATTGGAAACTACATTTAATTGCAATTGCTTTAAATTACATATTATACCAGTTTTAATTTAACAGCACTAGACGGTCGTTTCGGAATACAATTCCTCATCAGTTTTGCTTGAACCAAAATTATAAAACCAAAACTTTCCCCCAAGCTTTAAAATGATACATAACATGAATACATCAAATTAATTAAAAACACTTGTACTATAAATTCAAGTTTCTACAGGTCTGAAAAAGAAATGCAACATGTTAAAGTCAGAAAATGAAATTACTTACCTACTGTCTGTGTAATTTTGAAATTGTTTCTTTTTCACAATTTAAAAGCTTTAGTACATTTTGAAACTGTACTGAGATCCTTTTTCAGCAATTCAAAAACTTCGATAATTTTGAAATGGCACCGAGTTCCGTTTTCAGCAATTCAAAATCTTCAGTTCATTAAAACTCTCCTCTCTTATGCATTATTTCAGAAGTCAAAATTAATAACCCTAAGTCATACATGAGGTTACAGTTTAGAGGCACACGATGTCGTGATTTCCTGTGGCTTTTGATTGGAGATGTGATTATTGATGAATCTATGGATGGTGTTACTAAAAACTGCGTTTTCTTGAACATAGAAGATGTGAACTGTGGGTTATTAATTGAAGTAATTATGAAGGCTTCGTCGACTTAGAAATTGATGGGTATCGGGTTTTGGTATTGGAGTTTCGGCATACACAGGAAATGAAAGAGGATAAATGGCGCAGTGACATCGATAACTATAATCGCTTTTCTCGGGTTTTCTAGCACTTAAAGTGGGTTATACAAATTGACATGAAAGCAAAATATTTCTCTTTTTAGTAATATTTCTTGATGATTACTGATACTTGACCGGTTCTAGAGAAGATAAATCATACTGCTGTTAGATTGATACTACTGGAAATGGCCATGTTTTATTTGTTGTGGGGCACTAAAACTGGGTTGTACATATTGACATCAATTAAAGATTTCGGCATCTATTCTCATTCTCAAATGGTCCTAGATATGATTTATCATTATGGGATAACGTTTGATTGAAATCATTGCAAGTCATATACTATCTTTGGCGGCCTCTGTAACTTATTGGATTATTTTGAACGCTCATAAAGATATATAGAACTTGAGGCACAATAAACTCTGAAACAAGGCCAACTATTTATCATAGAATGTTCATTCAGCTATTAACATCCTCGACTTTAAACGGATTATAGTAGTAATTTGAAATCGTAGATTTCCTCTACTTTAAACGGAGTGTGGTTGCAATGGGAGTCGTAGACGCCCTCTACTTAGGACCGAGTATGGTAGTACGGGAAGTCGTAGAAATGTTCTTTGTATCCCTGCTTCTCGTTCAGGAATAATTGTTTGAATGTGGTTACGTTAAACATAATTAATTATTATCAACTATTCTACGACTGAACTCCAATAACCAATCCCGTCATTTTTATGCTTTTGGGGTCAAAATGCAAATTTAAGTTTATTAATGGGAGTAATTTCGACAGTAATAAAAATCATCAGAATTGTTGTATAATAAAAAAAAATCTAGGAGAATAAATAAATTAATAACATAACATGCAATCCCCAAAGAAATAAATCCGATCTCCCTCTCAATTTGCTCTATGAGTATAATAATTTCTTTGAATGTACTGTCTATCGTATAACCGGTGGCTGCTTTAAGATTTGGGATCTTATATCAGCAGATGTTTGTTGCTAATGAACGCTATTCAAATTTTATTTAATATATATAGAAGCTTAATATTCCCATGATGGCTGCTTTGTGTTCCTATTTTGAGCATATCCCTATGGATATCCATGCAAATATTGTTACTAGTATTTATATGACTTTATTCTACTAAAGTTTATTGCTCATAATAATGGATACACTCTTGATAAATTATTAAGACCACTGTAGCAAAGCTTGATCTAAATATGAAAGAATTATTGTGCTTTTTTTCTTTTTCTACATTATATAGCTGTATTTGTATAAACAAAAGTTGTACAAGTTACATAGTTTTTATTGGAAATATATGCACATACGATGTTTGCAATGTATCAAAATAAACAATAACAACCACTCATAGCTTTTTTCTTTGATAAAGTGACACATTGCTTACATTTTAACGTGAAAATAACTAACTGCATGCAAGTTAAAAACTAAGCTGAAATATTGGCGCCGAATCGCCAGCTTATCGCAAAAACTATCTATCTCTAGGTAGCATTCCGATTACTCGGCAGCCGATCTCTGTCTGCTTTTTGTTAGCTAAGTGTTAAACTTTTGACATGTCTACACTGTATAAAGTGATACATACCTTAGGACTAATGGTAGATGGTTAATTCTTTATACCCAGGGTGTCAATAGGTCTTTTGAGTTTGGACCCGATCATCAACATGTCCTTTCCGTAGTATAGACCCGAGTAGATTCTGGATTGGCTTTAGTATATTTTGATATAGCAGACGACAGATATGACATCACACAATACTTAATTAAAAGTACCCATAACTGGGGGCCGATCCGAAACTATATACTACTCAAGGTATATTCAACATAAACTGACCCCTTTCCACCATTTTGTTTTTTCGCGGAAACTAATGCGGTGCTTTAGGTGTTTTTTTTTTTTTAATTTATTTGCGATGTTGCTGGACATGCTATCAATTTAGCACTAGTATACCTCTTATACCACATGGGATGTGTTAGAAACCAAGATAAATAAAATTACAGTTCTAATGTGTGATTTAAGATAATGTTTTCATTTCCGTTACTATTCTAGTTTACATGTGCACTTTATTTCAAAAATAATTTTCTGTAGTGAAGGTGTAAATTCCATTATGTAACAGAATAATGGTTTGACCGCGTAAAATACAAATTTCGTGGTCTAGGCATGGATACCTACTGACCAAAACCCTGCTGCGGAGATACTTATAGACAGCATCTGCCGAAAAGTTGGTGAGAGGGGCCGAGGTGAATTGCCGATTTGGCACCAATTCGCCAGCCGAATGTTAAACTTTCGACAGGTTTGTACTTTACGTACTTTATAAATTGGTATTTAGTGTTCTCTAAGTGTAAATCAAATTCTCAAACCTCTACATCATGAATTATTTCGACATTTCATATTGAATTCCGGTATTTACAGAAACAATTCAATATATTTGTACTTTTAATTAAAACGTATTATATAGACAAGACTGTAACGTCGATAAGAGTTTCAACACGGAAAGTGTCGCAAGCAGTGTAAAACTACTGATGAGAAACCTGTATAGTACGATGGCCACGTAGTGACATGAAATATATTTGTTAAATATTAGGTGTGCATGTAGTACCTAATATGTGGTGACGTAGTCATTTTTTACGTGAATATATATATTCCTTTACGCGCGCACGTCATCGATTACAATGAACGCACGTAATATTTAAAAAAAAACATATTTCATGTCACTTCTGTGCCACCGTAGGAACCAGACATAAGGTACTGGCCTATGGAAAGTTTAACACTAAGCGTACGTAAGGACCTAATCGACAGCTCATACCTATCATGTTATCTACCTATCGGCGAAAACTTTTCGGCCACTAGGTCACTCGGCATCTGAGATTCGACTCGCTATCTCGGGTTTAAATAAATTTTCAACAGATCTGTACTGTTAAACGTATGGGCTTTAACCCTCAAAATCACTTGCATGTACAGTACAGACCTGACGAAAGATTAAAATTGAGCTAACAGAAAGAAGTCGAAGCTCGGCTGCCGCATGGCCGACATGTGGATAGCTAGAGACCGGAAAGCTGCCAAGACACAGAAAGCAGCTACCGAGTAACAACCATCGAAGGCACAAAATGAGCTGTCCATTCGCCACTAATTCGTTAGCATAGTGTTAAACTTTCTACAGGCCTGTACTGTACTTTCAATTTTATGTTTTATTCTTGTAAAAATGCCAAAGAAATCTATAATATTTATTGACGTTTTTGAAAATGCCAACATATCACAGATTGTTTTATTTTTTTAAGAATTTGAAACTGTGTTACTATCCATGTAAAAGTGTTTCTATAACGACTAAATAATTTCACTTGGAATGTTTAACCTTTTAATTTTGCGACATTATGCCGATTTTTAAAACTAAGCTTTAAATAATTGACAAAATGCAGACAAGAACGCCTCTATAGTTGTAAATTTAATCAGGAATTAATAAACTACCGTGTTTTGCTTAAAAGTTCTATTTCTGCTAACTAATTTAAACATGTCTATTGAACATGCTTACTGATTGCCTACAATGAACTCTATTTAGAAACTTGGTTCTTCAAACCTTTTTAATCGTAACGTTCTCATCTTCGCAAATGTAGATATTGTTGTCTTTTCATATTTTTTTCTTGATCAACAAGGACTGTGTCATATTATATTTTTTTAATTTCTAAATATTAAAAAATTATAATATGGCAACTGTCATAAATAATACTTGTACAATGAAATGATTCGTTGATTACTACTGCATCGAGGACCAGCTGATTAATTTTTCGAAATAATTTTGAGTTTTATATTCATTACCTAACCAATATTATGATCCGACATATTCGTAGTGTATATAAAATGATATAGTCAATTATTAAAGAGAAGGTTTGCAATAAGTAATGTTTATATTATTGAAAGCTGAAAATGCTTTTTACAGAAGGGCTACGTAACGGCTACTTTGTTCAAATGGCAACAAGCATAAATGGTCAATGAGCATATAACTCATATTGATGTAACATCATTTAATAATAATAATAATAATGATAATAATAATAATAATAATTCGGTCTACATTGCAATTGAAAAGGCATTTCGGCACAAGACGAGTAATAATTTTTAAAGCTTGAAAATCTGGATATCCGGACTAATTTGTCCAGAAATTGCAAAACTGACTACTTTGATCTAATCCAAGCAAAGATATCATTCAGTTGCAACAGAACTTGTACAAAACACACAAGTCACGTGGACTGTTGTGTACATTAAAAGAAATTAATAAAAGTTTTATTGTATAATACCTAAACGATTGCTGATGATGCTAAGTAACACAATAATTATGCAACAAAGCAATCATTTTAACCAACGAAGATGGATTTATGACAAATCAGCGGAGATTTGCCATCAATTTTATATCAATTTCCCTAACTCTATCAATTTTATATCAATTTCCCTAACTCTGTTGAATGGCATCAATGGGAGTTAATAACAGATAAAAACAAAATCAAATTGACCTTCACAGATACAGTACAGACCTGTCAGAAGTTTAACACAGAGCTAACGAATTAGCGCCGATTAGACGGCCCATCTCGGTCCCTCGTTAGATTTATATGGACGGCTTTTCGACCGCTGATGTCAATCTCTTGACAGCTTTTCAAAAACTAGTTATCTATGTGTCGGTCATCGAGTTTCGATTTATTTTAAAAGCTCCCAAAGCGTGTTAATACTGTCACGATAAGTATGATGTCACTGCATGCAAAATTACCCTGAATATATTTTAAGGTTCCCAATGTTATCAATTTTGATTATGAACGTGGAGAGTGTATCAAGCTAAACGGGGTGTGCTTACCCTTGCTGAGCACCTGGCCTCACTTCCATGATGGGAGTTCACGTGTATCATTTAATTTGCTTTGAGTCTATGGTTTGGACATGGGTTGGTATGTTTGTTTTTACTTTGCTTTGGGACTGTGGTTTTGACAGCGAGTGATACGTTTGTTTCTGGTTTCGTCAGCTCTTTGTTAAACTTTGGACAGGTCTGTACTCTAGCATAATAACCGACGGGTTACATATGGTCAACATTATCCTTATATAATTCTTATTTAGTTTGTCATATCTTCAATCAATCAAGAGTTAATATAATATAGATAGTGAGGTTAACGTAGCGATATAGCTCTCACATGTGAATCAAGGGAACTGGAAAATAGAATTAGTTGTGAATTAAAAAAGAGAGCAAATATTTTAAAAAAAAATAATTCAATGAAATGAAATAGATCTTGCATTTGTGAATTAAGAAAAATGCAAATTACAAGTAGTCGTAAATTAAAAAAAGAGAGTAAATATTGGAAAAATTAAATAGCTCTCACATTTAAGAATCAAGGAAAATGAAAATCAGTCTTAGTTGTGGATAGTAATAATAATAATCATCATCATCATCATCATCATCACCATTAAAATAGCAATATACCCCTTTTAATTTCTGAACCACCCTTAACTTAAGGTATCTTTAACCATCCTTAACTGAAGGAACTTTAACCATTTTTAACTTAAGATAACTTCAACTACCCTTAACTAAAGGTGACTTTAACCATCCTTAACTTAAGTAGCTTTTACCATCCTTAACAGAAGGTAACTTTACCAATCCGTATATAAAGATAAATCTAATCAACCCTAACTTAAGGTAACTTTAACCATCCATAAGATTACTTTATCCACCACTATATTACCTTAAGGTGACTTCAACCATCTTTAATTAAGTATAGTCAAAATATGGAAAATGTAAACAAACTTTCTGTGACATGTACCAGTCTTTTCGTTAAACTTAACAGTCACCATAAAAAACCTTACTGAGGTACAGTCGGAATATTTACACTTTCTGATCTAATATACTTAAATTTCAGAAGAATTTCACAACCGTCAACTATTTATACATTTGGTTTCAGTTAACAACATGATTTCAATTAAATTTTACACCTATATTTCAGTCAAATTTATTTGTAATGGGTAAAAAAGTCAAGGGTATCCAGCGACATTTATACAAACGAGCTCTTGTCTGCACACAACCATGCAGTTAATAAGAAAACCAAGCACAACGTTCAATACTCTCTTAATCTTATATGAGTTGTTAATTTAAATGCGGTTTCACGTCTGTAGCAGCGTCAAGCCGTCAAAGTCCTGTCGAAAGTTTTACACAAATTTGT
Source organism: Anadara kagoshimensis (assembly GCA_021292105.1). Taxonomy (NCBI): domain Eukaryota; kingdom Metazoa; phylum Mollusca; class Bivalvia; order Arcoida; family Arcidae; genus Anadara; species Anadara kagoshimensis. Next base: position 60,602,060 of record CM037861.1, read on the forward strand.
ACCGAATCGGAAGCTCATCTCGGCTCTTATAAGCTATAACCTTTCGAAAGCTGCTTTCTATCTCCAATCCGATTTCGGTCACTTTGTACCATTATCTTGACCACTTAGCAGCCGAATTCGGCTCCATTTCGTTAGTGCAGTGTTAAACTTTCGACAGGTCTGTACTGTACGGCTTTACAGTACAAGTTTTTAAGAGAAAACTGCAATACAACAGATAACACTGAAAACGCGACAAGATTCATAGAAAAAGGATTACCGGAAAAAATGTGTAAATTCTAAACCCGATAATTTTCCTAGAAATCTGCAGCCACGTTTGAAAATAAATCGTTTCCAACGTAAATGTATCGGTCTAAAGTCAACATGGGGAATATCTCGTGTTCAAACGTGTATTTAAAATGATTTGATTCAACCATAACATGTATGTCTTATTGACATTAATTGCTATTTAAAACCAAGAAAAGTGCGATTTTACTGTAATTGAATAAATATTTATCATTTCACATGTTTACTCTTGTCTAAAATAACCATCATTTTATCCTCAATCAATATTGAAGGTTTCCTAAAGTAGTGGGAGCAACAGAAATAATTTCTTATACAGTGTAGGCCGAAAAAAAAAACCTGACGTACGGCAAGCCGATTCTTTTTAATTTTTTTATTTTGATATAATCATAAAATAATTTAAGGAATGAAATTTAACAGTTTGGATTAGTGATCCTACATGCTTCCAGGAATAAATTATGCAAAAAATGGTCCAGGAATTCTAGAGACCGTAGCCTACTCAGATTGTAGTGCTAACTTCGTATGTCAGGAGGGCCGAGTTCAAACCCCAGTAGAACCTTATCTTTCTATTCGCTAATCTCTCGGCATTTAGAAATGAAAATATCAGGGTCCTTCGAACATGTCGAAAGAGAACTTAAAACTCGATACCCCGTGTCCAGCTTGTGTCACCTTACATTGTTCCGAGAGCACTGCAAAGGTCAAATTTTTGCCACTTCATATTCTTAACTGGGACGTTAAACCTCAATCAATCAATCAATCAATATCTTCATCCTGATGCTAAATCACTTTTATTGGGGTTTTAATATTATTTGTGTTTCAGTATTATTTAATGCTGTCTGATCCCTTAAATACTCTGTCATTGAACTCTTTGTTTTAGTAAGCTTTCTAGTTAGAAGTAATTATACGTTATATCTTGTTTGGTGGTTTCAATTTACAATGTGTTTTAATACCCCTCGTTAATTTTGCTACCTGACATGTATCCCCACAGCATTTTGAAGTCCCAAAGTCTATTCCTTTAGTTTTTTCTTAATAAATCTCTTTGATTTATCGCACAACCTCTTTATAATGCTAAAATCTAGAATCAAGGTTTTACTGAATATGATAAAAAAGAATTACAGTCCAACCTGCTTTAAAGGCCACCTCTATACAAAGGGCACCTGCTTAAAGACCAGTAGAATTGTATCCTAATTGTTCTTTGTTTATATTATTTGAATCTGTTTATAAAGACCACCTGTCCATAAAGACCACTTTTACTGGTTCCCTTGGGTGGCCTTGATAGACAGACTTGACTGTATATTATTTTGATAAATGTGGTCAGAGATAATTGGATGACTAGTAAACGCAGGTAAATGGTTAATTCTGTTTCATAATTGTTAGTTCTCCTTTTTTGGAGGGACCTGGTGGTCAAGTGGTCTAAAAGACCGGCTTTACAGATCACAGTACCTTACACCACTTGGGTTGGAATCCAACTGCGGATAGATCTTAGTGTGAATGAAATTGTCAGTTCGCTTGCCAATAGGTTGACACTCCGTTTTCGTCTACTGTCAAAGAAATGATTGCCTCCATATAAGTGAAAGAATCCTGAATAGGGCATAAAACATCATTACTCCATTTTACTGCCTTCTTTGAGATTCTTCGCAATTTGATAATTTCCACAATGTAGTTAGTGGCGGAAAGTTAATTATTCTAAAAATATGGCTGACTGCTTATAGAAGCTGGATATGAATTTTTCTCATTGTCATTAAATATTTTTGGTAGAATCTGATTTAACAAGAACCTGCATTTAAAGTTTCTGTTACTAATTGAAATATTTTGGCAGAAAAATTAGAGACATTTTTGAGGAATAAAAATGTGCAGGAAATCCTTTATTTTCATCTTCATGACTAATGACCTCATTGTTACCTTACAAATTTTGAAGATATTTCCTATGTCGTTTACCCCCCAAAAGAACTATGATATAAATACATAAATCATACTAACATGACACAAGATGTAGACATAAAATTTATTCTAGTTAATTTATAACAACTGTCTTGTGTAAAATACAGTCCAACCTGCCTTAAAGGCTACCTCTATATAAGATCCACATGCTTATAAAGGACAGTAGAATTGTATCCCAATTGTTCTTTATCAATTTATTTGAACCTGTATTTAAAGCAACTTGCCCATAAAGGCAACTTTTACTGGTTCCTTTGGGTGGCCTTTATAGACAGATTTGACTGTAATTAAAACACATGTACTGTAATATCACATTCTGGAAGACAAAATTAATAGTAGATTCAAAACAATAACATCACACTGGTATAGTCAAACAACATTGACCTGTTGTCCGCTTGACCTTTTATTAGGAATACAGTCAAACCTGTCTATAGTGGTCAGCTGCTGGATGAGGCCAAAGGAACCACTATAGACAAGTGACCACTATGGACAGGTTTTTCATTGTTAGGTGTTATCTTCCAATGTATCAAGTACAAATACATGTATGTCATATGTACCCTGAAAGCTCTCATAAAATATTATGAATTTAATATTATAATAAAATCTTCATAGAATATTGTAAATAAAGAAATAATTTGATATATATACATTTGTATTTGTATATGAGCGAAATATGTAGAACAAGTGATTGGGTGCGGACAAAACTGACCACTATAGACAGGATGTTGTTAAGGACAGGTGTTGTTATAGACAAGATTGACTGTATTCATGTAAGAGCATCCACTTAGATAGCATTCGGATTCACAGTTAATACATACACAATACAAGTGTTTACTCTTAAAATAATAAAAGTGTTATTCATTATGTACTTATGTCCCCAATACATATATTTAGTCATATACACAATCCAGTAAGAGTTCCTTTTGTACCCCCCACCTATGTTAAATTTTTGAAAAATTGTTTTCACAGAAATGTTCAAAATTGCTTGATTCTGTCATTTTGACTCCTTCCCACAGTGTATGTCCAAATCACAATCCCAAAGCAAAGTAAAACCTTTGCAAATAGCAAACTAGTTGAAACACAAGAGCTTCCCACAGGGAAGTGAGGCCAGGTGATTTGGAAGGGTAAATATTTTAACTAAAGGTCAAGTGGACAGTCAGTGTTGTTTGCCAATAAAACAAATATAAAAACATCACTATCACTTTGACAGTAATTTATCTAACTCATCCACTGAATTCACAGGCAAAGAGCATGTATAGTTCTCACAAACATAAGCTGTGGATTTTCCTTCTTTTTTAGTAAGTGTCTGTAGGAATTCTAGTTTGCTACACAAATAATTCTCAGTCTGTGGATGTATAACTATTAACACTTTATTTGATAGAAAATGTGAATTAACACAGGTTACCATAGCAACCAAATCTGGATCTCCTTTGTCACCAACCAAAACAATCTGAAAGAGAAAACACAATTTATTAATACATGTAATATATACCAGTAATGCAGGTAAAGTACATTTATAAATACAGGAAGTATATGTATATGTATAGATTTTAACCCTCTTGCTGCCAAGCGGACACACATGTTCTCTACTGACAGTCTGCCACAGGGACACATGCATCTCTTACTGGCTGCCTTTCAATGGAACTGAAAACTGTGACATGACTAAGAGATACTTATAATCTTTTTTGCAAAGTAAACAAAAATGCAATATGTTAACGAGTACTAATGTAATGATGGATGCATCATTACAAATAAGGCGCCCAAACGAATAAAAATCAAACCCTGTATTCAAAACACATATTAGGACTTGTACTTTTATTGCTTTTTTCCATTTCCATGGCAACGGCTGAAAATTTTAAATAAGTTCTACACACAATAGAAAAACTGTTGAGAAATTTTAAACTTGTAATATTCTTTTCAATTTAAGATTTAATTTTATATAGAGAAGTAGTACATGAATCCAATTAGTTGAAATTCAAACAATAGGCAAAGTTGATTGACATCACTTATACCCAATATCACAAACCATTGTTTTGATGAGCTAATGATGTGTTGATTTTAAATTAATCCAAGCATTTACCAATATAATGTAATACTGATAACTAAATGCAGCTACTCTATAGAATTGAATAATAAATCATGCCCCAGGGATAACTGACCATTAGTGTTGCTTATAAAAAGATTTAGCTTGAGGGCTTTTAGACATGAATCAGTGATTACTTAAGTATTCTTGACAATGAAAATTTATGCTTATTGTTTTAATTCTTAAACAAAATGATAGCAACCAGCCCATGAAGAAAACTGTAGTTTGAGGGTGGGGATCTCAAAGTTAGTACCTAGACCTACCTGTCTCCACCCTCCTATTGGAATGACCATATGGGTTTACTTTAGTATCAATCTATTCAACTTTTCATAAAGAATAAGAAAATATATATGTTAGGGGTGGGGATCTCAACTGATCAAAAGTTAGTACCCAGCCCCGCCTGTCCCTGCCCTCCTCTGGAAAACGCCATGGGCATTTCTTCAGTGTCACTCTATTCAACTTTTACAACAGAACCGGAAAATATATAGTTTCAGGGTGGGATATCAACCATTTAAAAGTTAGAACCAAGCCCCGCCCGTCCCCACCCTCCATTAGGAATGACCCCATGGGATTTTCTTTAGCATCACTCTATTCAACTTTTTATGTAGAACCAGAAAATATATAGTTTATGGGTGGGGATCTCAACCGTTTAAAAGTTAGCACACTGCCCCGCCCATCCCCACCCTCCCTGATACCGCAGGGAAAATCTACTGATGCAGACTTGTGCATCTTGAGATACTGATCATGAATATATATGGTTTTATAGTACAAAATAAAGTATAAATGGCAAAATTGATCATTATTGTTTTTAAGACCCCGCCCTCCTGCCCCTCCCCTAATGACCCCATGGGCATTTTTTCTCGGCCTCTGGGGAAGGAGATGGGGATCAACCTTCATGTGAAGTTTGGTTAAGATTGGACCAACGGTCTTCGAGAAATTGGTTGGACAAGTTCATGGCCGGAAGAAGAAGAAGAGGAATAATAATAACGAGTATTAATGTAATGATGGATGCATCATTACAAATAAGGCGCCCAAACAAATAAAAGTCATACCCTGTATTCAGAACTCATATTATTAGAAATTAACAGTTTTTTTTACTTCAAGGTTTAAATGCTATAAAGATTCAAGAGATGTAACCTTTTTGGTCATTTAGAATATATACTTGGAGCAAGCATGCCTATGTATGGTCTCTCTCTCTCTCTCTCTCTCTCTCTCTCTCTGAAATTGTATTCTAAAAAAATGTTGTCTTGGTGTCAAATGAAAGTAGAAGTAGTACATGAATCCAATTGGTTGAAATTCAAACAATAGACAAAGTTGACTGACATCACCTATACCCAATATCACAACCTGTTGTTTTGATGAGCTAATGATGTGTTGATTTTAAATTAATCCAAGCATTTACCCATGTATGTCATATTGATCACTAAATACAGCTACTCTATCGAATTGAATAATGAATCATGCCCCAGGGATAAATGACCATTAGTGTTGCTTATATTGAGAGCTTTTGGACATGGATCAGTGATTACTTAAGTATCCTTTACAATGAAAATTCAAGCTTATTGTTTTAATTCTTAAACAAAATGATAGCAGCCATCCCATGAAGAAAACTATAGTTTGAGGGTGGGGATCTCAAAGTTAGTACCTAGACCTACCTGTCCCCACCCTCCTATTGAATGACCATATGGGTTTACTTTAGTATCAATCTAATCAACTTTTCATAAAGAATAAGAAAATATATATGTTAGGGGTGGGGATCTCTACTGATCAAAAGTTAGTACCCAGCCCCGCCTGTCCCCACCCTCCTCTGGAATAACGTCAGTATTTCTGCAGTATCATTCTATTCAACTTTAAAAGCCGAACCGGAGAATATATAGTTTCAGGATGGGGATATCAACCATTTAAAATTTAGTACCAAGCCCCGCCCATCACCACCCTCCATCAGGAATGACCCCATGGGACTTTCTTTAGTGTCACTCTATTCAACTTTTTATGTAGAACCAGAAAATATATAGTTTATGGGTGGGGATCTCAACCGTTTAAAAGTTAGCACACTGCCCCGCCCATCCCCACCCTACCTGATACCCCCGGGAAAATCTTGCCATACAGACTTGTACATCTCGAGACACTGATCATGAATATATATGGTTTTATAGTACAAAATATAGTATAAATAGCAAAATTGATCATTATTGTTTTTAAGACCCCGCCCTCCTGCCCCTCCCCTAATGACCCCATGGGCATTTTACCTCGGCCTCCAGGGAAGAAGATGGAGATCAACCTTCCTGTGAAGTTTGGTCGAGATTGGACCAACGGTCTATGAGAAATTGGTTGGACAAGTTCATGGCCGGAAGAAGAAGAAGAAGAGGAAGAATAATAAAAATAATAATAATAATAATAATAATAATAATAAGAAACGGTGCAAAAACAATAAGTCGCCAAACTTTGTTTGGGCGCCTTAATAATAATAACGAGTACTAATGTAATGATGGATGCATCATTACAAATAAGGCGCCCAAACGAATAAAAATCAAGAATTTTAAACTTGTAATATTGAGATTTAATTTTATATATAGAAGTAGTACATGAATCCAATTGGTTGAAATTCAAACAATAGGCAAAGTTGATTGACATCACCTATACCCAATATCACAACCTGTTGTTTTGATGAGCTAATGATGTGTTGATTTTAAATTAATCCAAGCATTTACCCATTTAATGTCATATTGACAACTAAATGCAGCTACTCTATCGAATTGAATGAATCATGCCCCAGGGATAACTGACCATTAGTGTTGCTTATAAAACAGATTTAGCTTGAGAGCTTTTGGACATGGATCAGTGATTACTTAAGTATCCTAAACAATGAAAATTCATGCTTATTGTTTAAATTTTTAAACAAAATGATAGCAACCAGCCCATGAAGAAAACTATAGTTTGAGGGTGGGCATCTCAAAGTTAGTACCTAGACCTACCTGTCCCCACCCTCCTATTGAATGACCATATGGGTTTACTTAAGTATCAATCTATTCAACTTTTCATAAAGAATAAGAAAATATATATTTAGGGGTGGGGATCTCAACTGATCAAAAGTTAGTACCCAGTCCCGCCTGTCCCCACCCTCCTCTGGAATAACATCATTTGTATTTCTGCTGTATCATTCTATTCAACTTTAAAAACCGAACCGGAAAATATATAGTTTCAGGATGGGGATATCAACCATTTAAAAGTTAGAACCAAGCCCCGCCCGTCCCCACCCTCCATCAGGAATGACCCCATGGGACTTTCTTTAGTATCACTCTATTCAACTTTTCATGTAGAACCAGAAAATATATAGTTTATAGGTGGGGATCTTAACCTTTTAAAAGTGAGCACACTGCCCCACCCATCCCCACCCTCCCTGATACCCCGGGAAAATCTTGCGATACAGACTTGTACATCTCGAGACACTGATCATGAATATATATGGTTTTATAGTACAAAATATAGTATAAATAGCAAAATTGAGCATTATTGTTTTTAAGACCCCGCCCTCCTGCCCCTCCCCTAATGACCCATGGGCATTTTACTTCGGCCTCTGGGGAAGGAGTTGGGGATCAACCTTCATGTGAAGTTTGGTTAAGATTGGAGAAACGGTCTTTGAGAAATTGGTTGGACAAGTTCATGGCCGGAAGAAGAAGAAGAAGAGGAAGAATAATAATAATAATAATAAGAAACGGTGCAAAAACAATAAGTCGCCAAACTTTGTTTGGGCGCCTTAATAATAAGAAGAAACGGTGCAAAAACAATAAGTCGCCAAACTTTGTTTGGGCGCCTTAATTACTGATATTAAAATCAACCATAAACTAATGATGTCATATGACTACAAAGGCATCTGATATCATCATAACCTATTGTTGATGTCATATCATTTTGAAGGGTGAAATACACTTTGGCACTGTCAAGGTCATTTTGAAAAGAAATTTAGCAGCAAGAGGTTCAAATTTTGTTTCCGTGTAATAACTTTATATACAATCTTAAAAACTAAAACTCAACTCCAACTGACCACTATGAGTGATTTTATTTTTACCAACTAGTTTCATCTGGAAAAATCAGCTATCATCAGGGTGAAGAATGAAGAAATAATGAACGAGAACCAACACCCTTCTGTGTGTGTGTATGCTATGAACTGAGTTATCATCAATATCTTCTGGAAGAATGGACAACAGGTGTATAAAACTTACAGGGGTTCAAAATTATGTTTTGTAATGGAAAGTCTAGCAACTTTTGTCTTTATTTTTGGCAAGTCCCAACTTAAGTTTTTTAAATCAAATGTCAACAATGAAAGGCCCATGTGCAATTATGTTATCATATAGAAAAAGTAGTATTATTCTGGTAAAAAACTGCAGGTCCTTGGCTTTGGAGTCGAAATATCAAGGGTCCCAGTATAAAATCAATAAATCCTGGACCTTGGACACATATAATTTAGGACCCCTGATTTACCTGTTTATTTGTACTATGCATCATTATTAAAGCTGTCATCATTTCAGGTAAAGCTACAGGTATCTTTGTAAGCCGTTCATAAAACACCTTCAGAATTTTTGTACACATTTGATATAAGTCATTGCGCTGTAAAAAGTTGGCTAATCTTACAAGGTTATTGGCCGATACCGAGTTAGGACTTGGTTCTGCTCCATCTTGATCTGAAAAGAAAATAATTAATCAAAAACAAACATATCAATCCATATCAAAACCACAATCCCAAAGCAGAGTAAAATACTTTGAAGCTGGTTAAACACGTGAACTTCCACCAGGGAAGTGATGTCAGGTATTCCAGACAGGTAAGCACCTTCCAATGCTTCCATCTAGCTAGCTACATCTGTCATGTGTGTAATGAAAAATGGGAATGAAAGGAACATGAAACTATGGAATGTTGAATGTATCCAGAGTAATTTTGGATACAGAAACACCATATATGATATTAATCAACAACATTGTGATGACAGCCATAAAAGTTTTTGAGGGCCTTGATAAACCTGATATATCCTTGCATCAACAATTGCTTGCAGGCAGCTTAAGAAATAATCAACATCTTCTAGTGGTAAATCGTTGATTTCATATGAAAGAAAAGGCAGGTCATATTTGAATTATCCAAAATAAGTTTAATTTTTGGTAGGGAACTCATATTTACTCCACCATTCTGGAACTGACTGCCATGATACAAGTGAAATTATTTTGACTGGAGTGGGGGCTCCTACTCTAAACAAGTTAACTACTACTGCGGTAACTCAGTTGGTAGAGTGCTTCCTCCGTATGTGAGAGGTCGTGGGTTCCAACCCCAACTGGGTCTGACCCAAGACTTAAAAGTGAGTAGTGATTGTTCTTTCGTCAAGCACTCAGCATTACGAAATGAACATCACGGTTCTTTCGGATGGGAACTTAAAATAAACGAGTACTAATGTAATGATGGATGCATCATTACAAATAAGGCGCCCAAACGAATAAAAATCAAACCCTGTATTCAAAACACATATTTGAACTTGTAATTTTGTTGCTTTTTTCCATTTCCATGGCAACGGCTGAAAATTTTAAACCTTTAAATAAGTTCTACACACAGTAGAAAAACTGTTGAGAAATTTTAAACTTGTAATATTTTTTTCATTTTAAGATTTAATTTTATATAGAGAAGTAGTACATAAATCCAATTGCTTGAAATTCAAACAATAGGCAAAGTTGATTGACATCACCTATACCCAATATCACAAACCATTGTTTTGATGAGCTAATGATGTGTTGATTTTAAATTAATCCAGGCATTTACCCATATAATGTCATACTGATAACTAAATGCAGCTACTCTATCGAATTGAATAATAAATCATGCCCCAGGGACAAATGACCATTAGTAATGCTTATAAAAAGATTTAGCTTAAAAACTTTTAGACATGGATCAGTGATTACTTAAGTATCCTTGACAATGAAAATTCATGCTTATTGTTTTAATTCTTAAACAAAATGATAGCAACCAGCCCATGAAGAAAACTGTAGTTTGAGGGTGGGGATCTCAAAGTTAGTACCTAGACCTACCTGTCTCCACCCTCCTATTGGAATGTCCATATGGGTTTACTTTAGTATCAATCTATTCAACTTTTCATAAAGAATAAGAAAATATATATGTTAAAGGTGGGGATCTCAACTGATCAAAAGTTAGTACCCAGCCCCGCCTGTCCATGCCCTCCTCTGGAAAACGCCATGGGCATTTCTTCAGTATCACTTTATTCAACTTTTAAAACAGAACCGAAAAATATATAGTTTCAGGGTGGGATATCAACCATTTAAAAGTTAGAACCAAGCCCCGCCGGTCCCCACCCTCCATCAGGAATGACCCCATGGGATTTTCTTTAGCATCACTCTATTCAACTTTTTGTGTAGAACCAGAAAATATATAGTTTATGGGTGGGGATCTCGACCGTTTAAAAGTTAGCACACTGCCCCGCCCATCCCCACCCCTCCCTGATACCGCAGGGAAAATCTACTGATATAGACTTGTGCATCTTGAGATACTGATCATGAATATATATGGTTTTATAGTACAAAATAAAGTATAGATGGCAAAATTGATCATTATTGTTTTTAAGACCCTGCCCTCCTGCCCCTCCCCTAATGACCCCATGGGCATTTTACCTTGGCCTCCAGGGAAGGAGATGGGGATCAACCTTCATGTGAAGTTTGGTTAAGATTGGACCAACGGTCTTCGAGAAATTGGTTGGACAAGTTCATGGCCGGAAGAAGAAGAAGAAGAGGAAGAATAATAACAATAATAACGAGTACTAATGTAATGATGGATGCATCATTACAAATAAGGCGCCCAAACGAATAAAAATCAAACCCTGTATTCAGAACACATATTAGGACTTGTACTTTTGTTGCTTTTTTCCATTTCCATGGCAACGGCTGAAAATTTTAAACCTTTAAATAAGTTCTACATAAAATAGAAAAACTGTTAAGAAATATTAACTTGTAATATTCTTTTCATTTTAAGATTTAATTTATATATAGAGAAGTAGTACAAGATTGGTTGAAATTCAAACAATAGGCAAGTTAATTGACATCACCTATACCCAATATCACAAACCATTGTTTTGATGAGCTAATGATGTGTTGACTTTAAATTAATCCAAGCATTTACCCATATAATGTCATATTGATAACTAAATGCAGCTACTCTATCGAATTAAATAATAAATCATGCCCCAGGGATAACTGACCATTTGTGTTGCTTATAAAAAGATTAAGCTTGAGAGCTTTTAGACATGGATCAGTGATTACTTAAGTATCCTTGACAATGAAAGTTCATGCTTATTGTTTTAATTCTTAAACAAAATGATAGCAACCAGCCCATGAAGAAAACTGTAGTTTGAGGGTGGGGATCTCAAAGTTAGTATCTAGACCTACCTGTCTCCACCCTCCTATTGAAATGCCCATATGGGTTTACTTTAGTATCAATCTATTCAACTTTTCATAAAGAATAAGAAAATATATATGTTAGGGGTGGGGATCAACTAATCAAATGTTAGTACCCAGCCCCACCTGTTCCTGCCCTCTCTGGAAAACGCCATGGGCATTTCTTCAGTATCACTCTATTCAACTTTTAAAACAGAACCGGAAAATATATAGTTTCAGGGTGGGATATCAACCATTTAAAAGTTAGTACCAAGCCTCGCCTGTCCCCACCCTCCATCAAGAATGACCCCATAGGATTTTCTTTAGCATCACTCTATTCAACTTTTTATGTAGAACCAGAAAATATATAGTTTATGGGTGGGGATCTCAACCGTTTAAAAGTTAGCACACTGCCCCGCCCATCGCCACCCCTCCCTGATACCGCAGGGAAAATATACTGATACAGACTTGTGCATCTTGAGACACTGATCATGAATATATATGGTTTTATAGTACAAAATAAAGTATAAATGGCAAAATTGATCATTATTGTTTTTAAGACCCCGCCCTCCTGCCCCTCCCCTAATGACCCCATGGGCATATTACCTCGGCCTCTGGGGAAGAAGATGGGGATCAACCTTCATGTGAAGTTTGGTTAAGATTTGACCAACTGTTTTCGAGAAATTGGTTGGACAAGTTCATGGCCGGAAGAAGAAGAAGAAGAGGAAGAATAATAATAATAATAATAATAATAAGAAACGGTGCAAAAACAATAAGTCGCCAAACTTTGTTTGGGCGCCTTAATAAGGTCCCGTGTCTTGGTAGGCCTGCTGTATAATGCCATCAGTGCAATGCTCTTTTGCTATAGCTGGTGACATCTCGATATAGGTGAAATATTCTTGACTGGGACGTTAAAAATCATTACTGAACTCAACTCTTTAACTAGTTAACTCCTTACCTTCTTTCAGTCTGAGTATTACAGACGGATCCTCCTTATTGTTAAAATATCCTCCACACTCTGTATCCCAGAACAGAGTATTCTGTTGATCCTGAAGCTTCTCAGCCCACACTATATACTGGTCATCAAAAGTAGCTTCATACAGATCCAGCAAACCTCTTATCAGATAGGCATAATCATCAGCAAATCCCTCAATAGGAACCGAACTACAAGTAAAAAATTTTCAGATTTTATACAGAGTCTGTGGCTACTTACAGGCATATAGCATACCCCAGTGCCACTCAAAATTATTGGACCCAGTAGTACTTACATTACTCAGATAATGGACCAATTGAAGTGCAACTGATGTGTGCCGGCACCTAAAAATTCCCCCTGAATGTGTGCTAGTACAAAGCGAACATACACATAACACTTACTGCCAGACGTGATCACATCAGGGAAAACTTGTGTGATCTGGTTGACACTAGCACCACAATTCAAAGATTTAAGTGCATCTATACAAACCCAAGGCTCACTAAAGGTGTCCAATATAGTGAATGAATCAAACACTATTACAACTATCCTTCATATATACTAGCAGTGTTTTATCTAGAAGAAGTCCTTACTCCATTGACCTTAAAAATTGATTTTGTTCTACAAAAATATTGTCTGTGTGTCAACCCTGGCCCATCTTTTAAGTCTTAATATTCATGTTTTTTTAATAAATCCAGTTCTGCCTTTTTGTCTTTTATATTTTTTATCAACTTAATACTGATTTTTTTTACAAATGAAACACACTGAATTACATGTATGTTATAATTAATGTGAACCTAACTTTTGAAAACATTGCCCCTTTTTCAAGGCCTGGGTCATTTCTGGATTAAATACTGGTACAAGAATTTATCTTTATAAATTTTATCACATACCTCTTCAGGTTTATAATGATAAATATTTGTTCATACATAAAACAAGTATAAAATTACCTACATCTGAGTGACAGATCTATCTGATCCTGTATAACAACTTCTGTATAGTATGTTTGTGTCAGGGTTGTACATGTTGGTTTTCAGGAATTCTGCTGCCTGTACTGCTGTTTTTATGATACCTTCATCACTTAAAGCCTGGCCTGCCTTAGCTAGTCCTGATATCATCAAACCTAAAATTGAATTTAACAGAAATTATAGCTAATGATTGGTTGTTGTAATAGTCTTTTCAAGTCAAGATTATTTCTCATCTTTCTTATACAACATTTAGATACCCCCTTTCCACAGAAAAAGAATGCACCAATATAAATAGGCCCCAATAACTGGCCATTAACTGCCTTAAATAGTACCAATGGCAACTGTTGGTTCCTAATAGTGACCTTTGGCAAATTTTGGTCAACATTGGTGACCTTTGGCATATGCTAATACATGTACCTTGCAACATCTACCAGAATGGCTAACAGTCTACAATTTGGGTAGTGTCAGTACATTAAGGGGAGACCTATTTATTGTCTGGATTTTCACAAAACCAAGACGGCAGAATCATTAGTTGAAGTTGTGATTGGTGTTCTCCTGTAGTAACTATGATTCACTATAGGTTATTACATACCATTCCATGAAGTCAACATTTTGTCATCTAGATGTGGTTTTGGTCTCGTCTGTCTGACATCATACAGCTTATTTTTACATTTATCCAGAATGTCTGTTACTTGTGATTCAGACAATTTAAAGTTTTGTGCTGTTTCTTCTACAGAACCTTGAACCATTAAAACATTCTGGTGTTTCAATTCATCATGGGGATCCTGAAAACAAAGTACAGATATTTAAAGTAGAGTGGAGTGATGGTGTTTTTTAGTCTTCATCAAGATTCTTTCAGTTGTCAAGTTGGTAAGTTTTGAACTGGTAGAGGAAATTAAAGTACCAAATATCAAGCAAAATGATCAATCTCATTAGGATGGTAGAGAAAACTGGAGTACCAGAGAAAACCACTGACCTTTGTGTCAAGCAAACTGACAAAATTTCTCACTTTATGATCTACTTGAGTAGATTCTGAACATAAATGATAAAAGGCAATGTGCTCCATTAATGTTGCACTTTAGACCACATGGCCACCACGGCTCCAATATCTTTCAGTGTCTAAACACCAAAGATCAAGAGGATTACTTGTAATCTTTATGTCTCTTGCTGTGATGGTAATATAAAAGCTTGACATAAAAGTTGGAGACTCTTAACCCAATGCTGCAGTGCAAAAATATAACCTTTATTTCACTTCTGATCCAAAACCCTTATTTATTATCTTACTATAGGTTAGTGATTTTTCCCTGGGTACCACACTGCGGTTTCCTCAATCATCCCACGACTGACCTCCCCAAAACAAATGTTATAATCTTAATAAGGGCCTAAAACAACATTACTTTATTGAACTCCACTTACTAGTATCTGTCATAAGTATTTTCATTACAAAAGCAAAACCAATATACATGTATTGTCAAATGTTGTAGACTTTATATAGGCCTGGGATTTCCAAGTTACCTCAAACTATACAATGGGGCATAACTCCCAATATTCAGTGAATATTCTGATTTGGATAATTAATTACATGACATTGGGAATTATTCTATAGGTATCAACTGAAGCACACACTGTAAGACAGGGTTTATAATTTAGAAGTCTGCAGGTCTGATGCAGGTACATTTTCAGTCAAACTGGTAACATTTTCCAACTTCTCTAATACCTTCTTATACAAAATGTTGAAATTTTGAGAACTCTGTGGGTTTGAATTTTTTAATTTCAGATACTGAAAGGGCAGTGTCTATGATTTCTAAATGCAGAATGCTTTGTGAAAGGACTTTCTTGAATATCATGAGCATAAAAGTGCCAACAATATAATTCATAGTACATGTATAACCAACCTGAAAAGGATCCACATTTCCTTCTTTCTTGACATAAAAATGATAACAAAAAACATCTGCCATTTTTAATTCTGGATTGTTTTCTACGCTCTCGGATAGTAACTTATTAATATCATCAAATGTCCAAACACAAAATGCTCCTTCTTTCTTCTCAGTGGCCTCCTCTGTTGGATATGAATCTGCATCTTCAGCACTATAAAAAACTCCAGCCTGGAAAATAGCAAAAAATACAAAATGTAGTTTATTTCCATTAGTTGTAATAAATTAATTAACACAGATTCTATTTTATCAATGTCAGAATCATTTGTTTATTTGTTTTATATTTACATACTGGTATTTACACACAAAAAGGCTATATTTTTTGTGGTACATGTACAAATTTTTATAGAAGTAATTATCGAAAGCTTCCTTTCATTTTATTTACTCAATGTCAAAACTAGATTGAAAATGTTTGTATTTTTTATGAAACTTTCCAAATTGCACACAAAAAGACCAATAAAAGCATTCAGAGCTGGCAAAAATTCAATTATTTGTAGCAAATTTTATAAAGATATGAAATATTCTTTTTCAATTGATGGTAGGTATTAATGCTAAAACATTCATTCCATTGTTTCTTAAACAATAAATTTTATAGCATGTCCATCTGGTTTGGAGTGGTCAACATTCAGATATCACACAAAAAACTAATTATAAACTGGCACTTACTGGACTTCTTAAATCTCTGCATACATACTTCACTATGTCCCTGATTACAACTTCAAACTCTCTGTTTTTGGTCAGCTGAAATTTAAATAATTAGTGGATAGTATTGACAATTGCAAAATGGACCTGAACATATTCAACTTGATATACATTTAATGAGCATGACTATTCACAAGACCCAACAAGAGGCCCAACAGGGTCTGTAATTCTCAACTGCATAAATGTGAACTTGAAATATAAAAAAATGTTGATATTAAATATGATAGTTTTGGAGCCAAATTGACATTAAGTCTGGCAAAAATATAAACTTGAAATGTTGAATTGTCGGTATTATTTTGTCATGTATATGCATTAGGTTTTGTTTTAAAAATGGCTCTAGTGTTAACTGGACATTCCATCTGGTAAAGCATGCTATACACAGCTGACTATAGTTACAATGCACAGCTAGTGTTACAAATCCTGCTCTATAGCAATAAGAACATTATTCAGTATAGCCAGGAATAACCATACCTGATAGGCCTCAGAGTATGCCACAAGTAGTTGACCTTGATCATATAACATCTTCTCAAAGTGTGGAACATGCCACATTCTGTCTGTAGAATATCTATGGAAACCCTGTAATGTAAAATAAGGTCAAAGGTTCAGGCATTACAATAACGGTTTTATAATGTACCTCGATAACTTGCAACCTCACATATTGCCACAATATTTTATAGTCCCAAGTCTATTCCATTTTTCTGCCTCTTCACTTTTCATACAACTTTGAAATTTTTAAGTTGTCTAAACCCCAATTCTAATACTAGTTTGTCTGATTCCATAACATAAAACTTTCATTTCATAACATTATGCAATATTTTTTCCATTCATGATAAGCTAAAGCTAAAAAGATTCAGACTGGCAATTATGTTTTATTTTCAGATAAAAAACGTGCACATAATATGAATTTTAATTTTAATTTTTTTCACTTGTCAGTTTAGATTGTTGAACTTGTGTGACTGCAAATGAAGTCCAATTGTGGAGAAGAGTTTTATATATGGGTACCAAATCTATGATTTCAGACAATGCTTACATACCATATTCTTTATGAACAAGTCTGTGGCAAAATTCTGTAAAAATCAAGTGCCACAAAAATAACTATATCTACAAAACTTTTAGTATTTAAGTGTTTAAACATGTATCTTACCTGTGCTACATGGTCATGTATCCCGCCTTTATCCATGAAGTGTAATGTTGTAACACCCATATCTAGTGCTCTTTTACCTTCATCTGTGTTCAGATTGCTTGCAGCCATCCGAAAGAGGAAATTGAAATTTACTGAAATGAAAATAGATATGAATAGGTATGGTAAGATATCATCAAGCACCTCAAAATAACTTGTAACTTTTGATGTATTATTATGTTTTCATTCCTTGTCCCCAAAATCGCTATTGGCTACCAATTTCTGAGAAATTCTTTAAAAAAGTAACCTATGTATTTTAGCAAATGTGTGAAAAATTCTTTAAAAAGACCATCTTTTCAAAACTTTTGGAAAAGTGTCTATTTATGATTTTAAATTTGTGGAAAACTACTAAACTAGTGACTTTTGATCTATATTCCTTTACAATGAATTATGAATTATGAAAAGTATATTAAAATGTCATAAATATGACTTGTTTTCTATTTTCTATTTTGTTAAAAAAAATCTTGAACATAACAAGTTTTCGTAGCCAGAAATATTGTGGAACCTCTTGCTCCACGATGCATGTTTGCACTTTTTATTCAAAGAGCAAAATAGGCTGCTTTAATGATGTCACCAACATATTTTCAATAACAAATTTGTCTGCTCTTTGTTGCAAGACAAGATATAAATATCTAATATCTTGTTTAATAGCTTCTTCATAAACATCCACAAATAAATTATGATTACCTGGTTGTGGAAACTTTGGAGCTTTTCCAAATCCTCCAAGTTCTGTATCATAGGATTTTTCCAACATTTCAAAGCATTTTGTAATAGCTTGTTGTTCAGGTATTGTCTGCCCCTGAGCTTCTGAAACTGATGTTCCTTGCATCAGCGCATCAAGGATAGCTGTACCTTGTTTATCAATTACCTCTCTTTTTGCTTTCCACTGGAAATAACATAACAATCATCATAATATTGTTGATAAGTATGTTGTCTCTGTATCCAAATTATCCTGATTAATTTGATGTCATAGTTCCAGGTTCTTTTTATTCTCAATTATGATTTTACATGGGGGTGGAAGCTAGGCCAGGAAGCTAGCAAAACAAGAGGTACATACCTTTCTGGAGCACCTGTCTCATTTCCCTGGTTAAAGTTCACATGTTAAACTTTAATGTAATTTGTCAAGTTTTACAAATTTTCAGTTTTTTACTTTGCTTTTGGGACTGTGATTTAGACATGGACAGGTATGTTTGTTTAAGATATTAAATTATAATGTGACAACAGTATAACTAGAGTCCAGTACCTGGACATAAATATATGGTTACATGATGACATCACTGTCTGGAAAAAAAACATGTCTATGCTTGAATCAGTTGTCAAGGAAACATAAACACTATGAAATTTAATCCAGAAATCGAATTTGAATGGTATTTAAATATGTAGCATATAAAAATGATTTTTTATTTGTTGTTTTAATTTTTTTTATTTGTTGTTTTAATTTTGTTTTTAATGTCTCAGAATTAACTAGGGGCAAGATGGTGCTATTTTGGGTGTCTTGGGTTCACGAAATAACTACATCGTATTTAAAATTTTAATCTAATGCTACATTATCATTTAATCTGTTAATAAAAATATTACAATATAAAAATACATGTAGTACCTGTGTTGCTATGTTAAGTAAAATACTTTTAAACCCCGGTCGACCATAGTATCTGTCATCAGGAGGGAAATAGGTCCCTCCAACTATCGGCTTTAAATCTGGTGTTAACCAAACACTCATAGGCCAACCTCCTCCGCCACTAGTAGCCTGAAAGATTAATTTTAAAAGAATGAGTTTACCTAATGAATACAAATGAATCCATGTATAGGTTTATTTTTGTTCATTCGTTTATTCATGTGCTTCCTCGTCTGTTCGTTCACTAACTCATCCGTTCGTTCACTAACTTGTCTGTCTGTTCACTCACTTATTTATTTATGTATTTATATTTTATTTTTATTATTTTTTAACAATTTTCCTTTCCTTTCCACTTTGTGAATTAGTGCATGTGCTTAATAATTATAAAAAAAATCCCAATATCTACATGATACATGCAACAATCAATGTCAAAGCAATCTAAACTGAAAAAAGGTCTGAAACAGCATTAAGATTAGAAAAGTTCCAATAAAATTTATAAAATTTTGCCACTTAATACTAATTTAAAAAAAAAATGTTTTAAAAGTAACTTTTTTACAAGATTTGTAAAAAAGAACTTTAAAAAGGACTACAATGTATACCGGTATTTATAAAATTTAGCTACTAATGCTTTTAAATTTTTGTAAATGTAGGAATTTTTTATACCTGTATAAATGTCATATATACTCTATCTACATCAGGTCGCTCTTCCCTGTCAACTTTAATGGCAACAAAATTTTCGTTTAAAATTTTTCCGACCTCTTCATTTTCAAACGATTCTCTTTCCATCACATGACACCAATGACAAGTTGAATATCCAACAGACAAAAATATTGGTTTATCTTCCTCTTTTGCCTTTTGAAAAGCTTCTTGTCCCCATGGATACCTGTAAACAGAGTCATTATAAACATTAGAAGAGTTATAAACTTGCTGCATATGAAGGACCATGTCTGTATTATTTGACAGCCTCTGTATTATGTGTCGATATACAACAGGTAGATTTTTGATTTTTTTTAATTCTAACACGATTTAAATCAAAAGCATTGAAATCAACACAACAAGCTCTTGTTTCATAATTGCTGTGTTATGTGTATGTTTAAACTGTGTCATTATCTGACATTCCAAAAGTGAAGAGGACCATTAGAACAATCTGATCATAATACAGAAAACAGCAAATAAAGAAAATATATAGATATAGATATTACAGACTCTCTCCTCTCTCTCTCTCTATATATATATATATATATATATATATATATAGTCTGTTATGAAAACATGACTTTATGTTTTTTAACAATTTCTCCAAAACTATTGCAGTGATATTACTTTAATATTTTTGCATAACCCAACGTTAGTGCTTCAAAAGAGTAACAAAAAGTTAAGTTCTTCAATTTTTTTACCCAAGGACCCTTTTTGCACATAGATGGTCATATATACAAATTTTGTATAAATAGAGGATCTTGCATGAGTGTTTATGTAATATTGAATTTATTAAACGAGTTGAATAATTTTTTATGCAACGAGCCTTGGCGAGTTGCATAAAACATTATTCAACGAGTTTAATAAATTCAATATTGCATAGACACGAATGCAAGATTCTATTTATTATATAATCCCATAAAAACTGTTTTTTCGTAGATTTAAAACTTGTCTTCTCATTATAAAGAAAACAGCTGATTGACCGAAACACAAGTTCACGTAAATGTGTACATGCGCCAAAATTAATCCTGCTGAAATATTAAAAGTAAACAATAGTCTGTCCGCAGGATACAAAAATAAAACAAACATTTTCAATTTAAATACAATGTATCTTCTTTTTAGAAGAAAAGTACAAAAGTATCAGCTTAAATTAGAATCAACAAACAGTGTCAAATAAAACAAACTGTGGATCAAGTCAATTGTGTGACGTCACTCTGAAATGACTTTATGCTTTATGACGTCACACTCATTCAATACGATTTTTATTGTATGACCGTATTACATGGATTATTGAGTAGATTATACA
Source organism: Anadara kagoshimensis (assembly GCA_021292105.1). Taxonomy (NCBI): domain Eukaryota; kingdom Metazoa; phylum Mollusca; class Bivalvia; order Arcoida; family Arcidae; genus Anadara; species Anadara kagoshimensis. Next base: position 60,623,153 of record CM037861.1, read on the forward strand.
ATAATACAATATATATGTTGTTAATTTTATTTCTTTATTGTAACACACTTTATGAGGAACAAGTTAAACCGTTTTAATACATTAAGAATACTTTTACCAATTTACTGGATTTCCTGCATGCTGCAATAAATATGGTGACTTTTCATCAGCTAAACGGTTTCTATGGATACTATGTTTGGATTTTTCATCATCAGAACCTCCAGTAGCCATGCTCCTTGATAAAACTGACCAGAAATATCTGAAATAAAAATTATAATTTAAGAAAGATCTAAAATTAAGTTTTAGAAAAATCAATCATGTGCAATATATGCACATGGCATCTTTCACCTAACTAGTTAGAATGGAGTTTTACGCCCAAATATTGAGGTGATGGTGGAAGAGTATTTTCAGAAATCCACCAATCTTCAGCAAGTGAACTGACAAACTGTTTCACAATAGGATCTGTTCCATATGGGATCTCTTATAACAATTAAGACTCTCTTTTAATATGCAGAGCTGCTATAAGCAGTCTGGGAAGGTAAACTTGCTAACCAAAGTGACCATGAAAGGCAGAGCATGAATAAAGTTGTATGTCTGCTTTGGTACATTACCGTAAATGGTACTAGCACAAACTCAGGGTAACTTTTAGGTGATAGCTCATCAAGACAGCTGTACGTCCCACCAGTTCATCCTCTTGACATCTCTTAAATCAGCAGCAAATTATGTAAAATAAAGTAACTTGCTTAAGGCCACAACATGTCGTCATAAGGATTTGAACCCACAACCTTTAGATCTGGAGTCTGATGCTCTACCAACTCAGCTACAGTACAGGCCTGTCTAGTTTAACACTAAGCTGCAGCTAATGAACAGGAGTCGATGTGCGGTTGCCGAGTGGCCGAGACATTGATAGCTAGTCACCGAAAAGCTGCCGAAATAGCTAGCAGCTGCCGGAAAGCTGTCAAGATACAGGTAACAAGGAACCCAGATGAGCTGCACTAATTAATTTGTCAGCTCAGTGTTAAACTTCCGACGGGCCTGTATTGTACATGCTTTCACATTTTAATGGCACATGAACAAATAACTATTCCCCTGTAGTTCAAAAATGGTGACAATATGGTTCAGGAACAGATATAGTATGACAGTATGATCATGGATCAGGTGGAGATAAATTCAAGGCCAAATCAATGGATCAACCAGCTTTGAGGGGAGGGGGTTGCAAGTCTTGGTAGGAACAAAATCTGGATGTGGAGACCTGACGGTGCGATATAAACGTAAGCTGTAATTTATTGTGATATATTAAACAAACAACTAGTGTTGTGCAAATAATTTATACAGGCGAGGATATGAGCAATATATCACCTCTCTTTGGCCCAAGTGGATGCTATCTTCTTTGCACTAGTGGAGCTTATCACTTTAGGAAAGTATGAAAATGATCGATGTGGCGTGACAGATCCAGCTAACACACAGGTTTTTAAACTGCGGTTAAATAACTGATTGCATTGTAAACGCATTTGGTTGACAAAAATATTCTACAGCTCAGCATCAAGATGCAGTTGTTTTCATTTTGACTTCTGGTTGCGGTTATCATATCCCTCCTACAGTATGCGCACCATCTACTGTTCCCGTTTTGTAGTTCCTATCGTATAGCTGTAGCATTAACACAACATATAATGCTGGTTTAATTCTATATAATTTGAATTGCACATATTGAGATTGTTAGTGTACCGAGTGTAAATAATTTTTATTGTACATTTTAGGGCTTCATTTCCAATGATAATTTGCATAATTTACAAGATAACTAATAAATGCAACAGTTGTAAAACTCAATAAGCAAAAGTTGTAAAAGCCCACTTACAAAAGATGTCACAGATAAAAGTACATGTATATAAGAAATTAAGAATCCGATGAAAACTTCATTTGTGCATTCTGACACATGTGCCCTTCACAAGTAACTAGAGGACCCTAGCAGTAGCCTATACTAGCTGATAAGTCATACTAATATATACATATTGTCTAGCTTATATCATGGAGTACAGTGCATGGAGATAATTCTGCACAAGTTTGATACAGATTGGCTAAACATTTGACTTTGTTTGTTAACAAGGTTTTTTTTAAATTTGTTGGTTGTGATTTTTCAGCCAGCATGACTTTTAATTAAATGAATGTTACCTATAGTTTGTCAAGAGAATCATTTTCATCAAACTTGAAGGCTGGACATTGTGGCGTCTAGTGTTTTAACAAGGTTTGTCTATGATTTGACCTAGAGGCCTTACTTTTTGACTCAACATGACCCATATATCAAATAACTTAGGGCAAGAGTACGATTCCAGACATGGTTAAAGAAGATTAGACAAAAAAGTTGTGAATGTGGATGTGCTATGATTTGGCATAATGATTTTCTTTTTGTCGAGCTCAATCATCTAAGCAGGCTTTGAAGATTGGACTAAAACTGTGACCTCAAGAGTGTTAACAACTTGAAAATTCTTTTTATCATGTGATCTTTATATTGACCTTTAGTTATTGACCCATATATAAACTTGACTTACAGTAGTTTTGGTCAAGAGTATCATTTTGGACAAATTTTAAGAATACTTATTGAAAATAAAGCCTCTATAGTTCTAAAATACCACAAGGGTACCTCAGTTTGCAGAGTGAGGTAGGTGGGTGGGTGTTGGGGTTTGAACCCTGGCTGGGGTCTGAATTGAAGAATTTAAGGCTAAAGGTGACTTCTAGTGTGTTTTTTTCTATTAATGGACCTAGTGAATCACTTAGACACAACATTACCAAGATACAAACTTGACATAGATTTTGTCTAGATGATCATTCTTGGCAACTTTGATGAAGATTGAACACACATTAATATTGTGGCCTATAGAGTGATAACAATGAAATCTTGATGCAAGGCAGATGACACAATCAATGATCACAATAGCTCACTTGAGCCATTAGTGTTTTTCCATATTGCTGGACTTCTTGAGAAAAACCCCTGTGGTAGCTAAGTTGGTAGTGCTCACTAGGTAAGTGGGGGTTGTGGGTTCGAACCCTAGCTGGGTCTGACACAAAGCTTGAAAGTGGGTAGTGACTGTTCTTTTGCCAAGCACTCGGCATTATGAAATAAAAGTCAGTTCTTTTGGATGGGAACTTGAAGTAAACGAAGTCCCCTGTCACGGTGGGCTTGACATGCTAAAGAACCCTGCTGTATAATGCCATCAGCACAACACACAGGCAAAATATATGCACTTTCGCCTAAAGCTGACGTCTTGATATAAGTAAAATATTCTTGACTGGATGTTAAATACCATTATTCAACTTGACTTCTTGAGAATCATCCTTTACACAGTTGTTGCATTGTACTAGGCATTTCGATCATTTAACAGTGGCGTAGCGTACATACATGCTTGTATGCTTTGGCATACACTAAAATTTAGCCTTCAAAAATCTAGAAAAGTGACAAAAATTCTGTCTTGTTTTATTTTCATCCTAAAATTCTAAATTTTCAAAAATGAAATAAATGACATTATTTAGACTAACAATGCAGCAGGATAATACAACATCAGCAAAATTGTCTGTTTTTAGTCAAACTATACTAGTATCCTTAGAGAGAAGGAATATGTATTTCCTGACTTCTTAAAATAAATTTTGGGCCTGAACACAATTTAGACAACCGTTAAGCATACACATTGATTTTTCATTAGCTATACCACTGTTAAATTACCATAAATATGCAAAAGTTTGCACAAGATTTTATTGGAAAGAAGAATAGAAAACATACTCAAATTAGCTAATCATACCATAATTTATTTCTTTTGATTTAACAACAGTAACTAAAATCACTAATACATAATCGTATGTAATCACATTTATTTTTTACAAAATATAGTTGCTAATCAGATTCACAGCCATGTATATATATATAAACTACTGACTACTGTAAACCAACTGTTATTCACAGATATTATCTATCAGGATTCTCTTACCAGAACCATTTGGCGACTATCAATGTTCGAAACAAGGACTTTAGCTGAATATTTGGTATAAATAAAACCATTTTCGGAATCAAATCGTGACGATTAACTTTTGTGATTATTTTGTCATCGCAAAACACGTGAAAGTAAATCAAAAGCGAATAAAAATTGGCTTACAGTAAATATAATATACCTTGGTACAACTGAACAGACTACCTGAATTCTTTATATTTCTATAGTAGCAACCACTTTGTGTGCCTTAGTTAGTTTGAATAAGATATCTCCATATCCAAAATTATCCTGGATATATCTGACGTACCATAGTTCCATGTTCCTTTCACTTTCAATTTTGATCACTGGAGCACACATGATTGGTGTAGCTAGCTAAACAGGAGCACCTGACCTCACTTCCTTGATGGAATTTCATGTGTTCAACAATTTTGATCACCGGTACACACATGGTGGGTGTAGTTAGCTAAACAGGAGGCACTTGCCCTTCTAGAGCACCCGACCTCATTTCCTTGATAGAATTTCATGTGTTCAACTAAATTTGTCAGTATTCAAAGCTTTTACTTTTTTGGGACTGTGATTTGAACATGGACTAGTACGATTGTTTTTGATTAACAGCATACATGTACGAAACTTGTAACATACATTTGTAAATGCTGACAACAACCAGTTCCATTTAACAACTTTAACAACAAATGGTAAAACATGTTTCAAGTTTTTTCTTGAACTTGTAATTTACACCTGTACATATATATAGAGAGAGAAATGTGACTGTATCACAACATAGACAGAGAAAATCATGTGATAAGAGAAGTGTGGTAATGGTGGCCTATATTCCACTGAGAAATCCTGACAGCATAAATAAAGTACTATCACATAGATACAGGCCATCTGGCATTCAGTTTCACATTCATTTCTTAACTAAGGCTTTCCTTTACTTAAATCTAGCAGATACTACATCTGAATAATTTTGTTAGTGTTCAAGATATTCATGAATTTAAGGTCTTGTTTTGAGGATCAATCTAAGCTTATTACATCTATATTTTAATTATGTTGAAGTTTTGTATTTGGAGTGTCATAAAAAATTACCAAAAATGACAGATTAGTTAAGGAATGATTGTGAAACTGGAGCCTGCTCTTTCAGAAATTCATATTGGGTATCCTTTAAATATGTTTAACTAAAGATCTAACAGCCTTGCATGAATTTCAAAAATAGAGAAAAATGTTGTATTTTGCATAGGATTGCAATAAATAGAGCATATTTTCCTGAGTATGAACTGGATATCTGTGGTGCTAAGACACCTGTCTAAGGTGTTGCAACTAAGTCTGTTTCTTTAATAAACTCTTGTAGTGATTTAAATACATTCTGTATCTCTGGTATAGATTCCTGTTTGATGTAATGAAGTAATATGTCACAATTCCCTGAATTCTGTAAGAATACATATGACCTGCAATAATGATAAAATACATGTAAAAGATAACATGAGACAATGCATATATACAATGATAAGTTCTGTATGTAGGTTGTCAAGATTGATTGATTGATTGAATGGGGTTTCACATGCCAGTCAAGAATATTTTACTTATAAGTTATATCTTGATGTCACCAGCTATAGGTAAAGTGGCAAAATTATTAACCTTTGCAGTGCACTCGGGGCAATGTGCAGGGAGGGATTCTTTTATGTGCCACACCTGCCATGACACAAGGCATCGGTTCGACTCATTTTTAAATGCCCAGTTCTTGGCAGAAGAACAGTGACTACCTATTGTTAAGTCAGTCAAACCCAGCCACGGTTTCAACCCATGACCTCCCACATACAGAAAAAGCACTCTAACAACTGAGCTACTGTAACGATATACATGTAGTAGGTTGTCAGGACATCTAGACCATTAAAAACTTTATACAAAAGGAGCTTAACAGTGTACAGTAAAACCTCTTGATAATTTCACCAATTTACTTATCACCGTATTTACCAGTCAAAAATTAATTTTTAGGCCTACCAAGATTTATCATCAAGCCCCTTTATAATGACAAAATTTGAGTGAACAAATGCTGGCAATAAGGCAAGGTTTTACTGTAGTTCACCTGTTCATCTTTTCTATCAAAGCACTTTAGACAAAACCTTTTAACACTGTATGCTGTGATGTGATATAGTCCATTTTTAATTCTTACAGGCAAATTGAGTAAAAATGTAACAAACACATCTGATAGCAGCCAATGGAAAAAATACTACTGATGGAAGTTCCTTCCACAGACAGTGGTGATAACAAGTGGTAGACAGATATGAGTGGAGTAGAGTGAAATAATGGTGTTTTATGCCACAATCAAGATTACTTTACTTATATCGAGGCAGTCAGTTCAAACATGTCAGCAGACACTGGGTCTACAGTAATAGGACATTAATTAATACAGTGTTCCAGTAAGTAACCATACCTGTATAATGCGTAGTAATCTGATTCTGCCTGCATTAACAGTCTCTTTAACATATTTATACTCTGTATATACTGAAATGTATTAATGATATTCATGAACATACTTATTACATGTATTTGCATTAATATAAAATGTATATACATGTATATAAAAAGTTTTAAAGCATAGCATACAAGATTGTTAGAAAGCAAAATACTTGTGTATTGGGTATTTTGAACAATTTGAGAACCATATATCATATAATAAATACAAGTACATAAGATGACTGCAGCCAACTAAGACCATGTATCAAACTGTATAATAAAATAAAACATGTCTATAGAACACCACTGGAGCCAGTAAATTTAGCAGTTTGGAGAGTCCACACCTGTGCCTTATAATAATTGTTTTTTATAAATTCTATAAATTTACATAAACACCTTTTGATTATAATCATTTAAATTTTGAGATTCAGACTGGTTATAATTCAAGTAAAATGTCAGACTTTATTTTACCTTCTGGTCGAAAGTAAATCTAGGCATTATAAAGTATCTAACTTAACAGTAGCAGAGGCATATCATATTCTCTCTCTCTCTCTCTCTCTCTCTCACTCTCACTCACTCACTCACTCACTCACTCACTCACTCACTCACTCACTCACTCACTCACACACTCACTCACTCACTCACCCCCCACCCACCCACCCACCCACCCACCCACCCACTCACTCACTCACTCACTCACTCACTCACTCACTCACACTCACTCACTCACTCACTCACTCACTCACTCACTCACTCATGTTTTAATTAAATCACAACAATTTTGTCAGTACATGCACTCTTCCTTTGTGTAACATGTACCTTTATTTTTCCATTTTCCAGAATCTGTCTAAGTTGACCACAACTTTCTTGGTCTGCTTTCTCCAATAATTTCCCCCAATCTTCACAAAATTTGGTACAATCTAAAACAAAAATGGCATATTAATTATGTTTCAAGCGCAAGTATTTTTTCTAATATACACATGTAGATACTGCATAATTTTCAACAAAAAGTTAAGTCTTAGGAATCTGCTTATTAATCAATATTACTAATAATTGACCACAAACATTACAGGGTTCCATGCATATATAAATAAATAATTGCAGAACATATCACTTAAATAATACATATTCTGAACTTCTGACTTTATCTTCAAAGTGTTCAGACATTTTGTACTAAGAATTGCAATTACCATTTCTTTTTAACAGGTGCTGTTAGAAGGGCAGCATAGATTTCCTATACACAGTACATCACAAATCTTTAATATAGTTCACAAAACAGATGAATGTTGAATCCATGTCTGGCAAATATGACCGTTTCAGGACCCATGTGGATCGTAGTACTTATACTCCTTTTTTGAAAAAAAACGCAGGACTCTTTTTCAACCGATTTGTGGATGAGGCCAGAGTCATTCAAATGTGAAAATAATCATCAGAAATTGTGAAAAAGAAAAATATCATTTAAGTTAAAAAAAACTACAAAATACATAAATTGAAATTTCTAAAATTATAAAACTTGGCAAAGTGATTGAAAAAACCATACTAATAGAATCTGTCACCTGTTTGTGACCGATACCGGTTGATCTCAGTCGAGGGTGATGTGATGTAACATATATCCCAATCGAGGCTGTGCCGAGATTGGGATATGTTACATCACAGCACCCGAGACTTGAGACCAACCGGTATCGGTCACAAACAGGTGATAGATTCTATTTCTCATACCATTTAAGTGTTTATAACTGTGATACGTACAAAACAAAACACGTTCCCTCATGGGGTCTCTTGCATTCCTTTGGGCACCTAATGCATTGTACAAATCCGTGCTTTGAAAATAATCCCAACGACAACTCTTCAAAATTTCAAAATATCAATGATTTGTATTCAATGCAAATATAAAACAACTCTGACAATGAAATATTTTGAATAAAAAGTAAAATAAAACACATATGTGAAAAATAAAGAAAGAAACGCTTTGTTTTGATGACGTCAAGCACAATGATTGGATACGTCATCTGATTGTTCAATATGTCGCGTGAGGCAGTACCAGACAAACTGGACAAGACAGAAAAATCTAGCACTGGTGTGTGCGTGAGATTTTTCTGTCCGAGGTACGGGAAAAATTTGAATTATGAATGGGACAGAACGGCCCCAAAAATGACCCAGTGAGAGCCCTGTAATAAAGTGCTTATATTTTGGAGAGGGAATTAATATCAATTTTGGAGGGAGATATGTACTTACTGTCTGGTGTAAATTTAACTTTATCTTGTTCAATATCAACTGTTATGACAGACTGTGTCGATTTTGTCTCTACCAGGTCTACAAGCATGTCTATGCTGCCTGCTGATGATTTAACCTTACTGGAATTTAGAACTGCTGTCAAATTACAAGTATCCATGTACCTTTAAATATATAACATAACTACATAAACAGAATTGTTCATAGAATAACAAAATAATTTTTATAAATAAATTATAAACAAGCAAATTCAGTGAATTAGAACCCCCTGCCATTAGGTTTAAGTTTTGTCCAAATCTGATAAATATTACACAGGGTTCGAAATAAGCGGTAGCCCGGCAGCCCGAGGCTCCCTAAAATCCTGAAGGGCTCCCTGAGCTTAGTGTACAGAGGTCCGCCGGGTCCCATTGAAAATCTAAACCGGAATCGTTATCCAGTCGTACCATTTTCTATTCTTACAATTTATCGAAGTAATTTGTTACAAGCAATTTGATTGGTCAAATTCGGTTCAGATTCTTTCAGCCTTCTGTGTATCGACCAATCATAAAGTGTTTCATAAGTGATACCAAATCGTTTAGAATACGACTTCCGGTTGTGAGTCCATGCGTCTACGATGGACAAATTTTTATAATGTCAAAATCTGGCAGTGCATGTATAAACATCAAAGAAAAATACTAAATTAAAAATTTGTCACACAAAAACTGCAATTTTCCAGAAGGTCTAAATGGTCACAGGATTTTGCCAGAATGCAGGATTTTACACGAAATACCCCAGAGCTTCTGGGGGCCTTAAGCGGCCCCCAGACCCCTCGCGTAAAGACCACTGCGCAAGCGCAGTGGGTCAGCCCGCTTTGCGGGCTGAACAGGCTCCTTCAAAAGGTGCAGGACTTCTTCATTTACTATTTTGGGAGTCCTTTTGACTCCTTCCTTCTATTTTCTTATTTCTAACCCTGTTACAGAAGTTATCAACTGGAAACCATCAACCAATAAGATTGGAATTTGGAAGTACTAATGCACACATTTGACTGAGGTAACAGTCCCGCTATACTGAAAACGTTTCATCCAAATTCAATCAATAAAATAGAGGTTATCATCTGCAAGCAATCAACAAATCTTATTAAAGTAGCCAAATTCAAAAATTAAGGACAGATTTTGTCTCACATTAAACTTTATAACCAAAGTACCAGTACTTGGGTAATAAGTACACTGAACAAGTTTTATAGAAATCTGATCAATATTACAGTGATCCCTGAGTGTTACAAGTATGCAGGCAATACAATAATGAAAGAACCTTGACAAGGGCATATTATGATATTCCGCTAAACTTACCTTAAAATATCATTCTTGACTTTTTCATCACAACCATTTATCTGTAACTTTGCTTCCACTAATGCCTGTTAATAAATAAATGATGTGTAGATAAATATATACATTTACATACTATTATATTTATGTTAAGTGACACATTATTTTAATGCCCCTTGATAACTTTGCCATTTCACTTATCACTATACTACTAATATTTTGAAGTTCCATATAATCCTTTTTCTAGGTTTTACTTTGTAAGCCCATTTTATTATAATGTCGCTTGATTACTTTGCCATCCTCATATTGCCAGACTATTTTGCAGTCCTAAAACCCTATTTCTTCATTTTATTCTTAGGTCTCCCGCATTTTATCATCAAACCCCTTTATAATGCCAAAATCTGACAGAACAAGTGGTGGTGATGAATCATGGTTCCTCTCGGTCTGTATATATGCAATAATACATAAAAGGCATCTTTTAGCATCAATGAACATATTAATATTGATATGACTTTTAAGTTTGTGTACCTAGTACTTTACGGTAATTACAAACACACACATCATCATTATATACATGCCATACAAAATCCTGATTATCATTCACCAAAGTAAACTCATATGTATCATATGCAATCAAATTTTTCTCAATAATAATTTTTTTTGAGGGTCTCACTTTTGATCCAACATGGCTATGGTGAGAAAGAGGAGAGAAAATCAACAACTTTACCAGTAGATACAAATACTTACACAATATAACAAATATTAACATTTTCCTGAAGTAGTTTCTGACATCTGCATAGATAATCTAATGTTTCTGTGTACCAGTTCTGAAGATAACTTTGTACAGAGGTGTTGATGTTGGTCAACTAAAAAATTAATATCAATGACAGAATAACTTCCCAGGGCAATATAGAAACTACAAATGTTTTAAAATTCAAAAGTTTGAAAAAACACGACACAACCTCAAAATACATGTATAAGCAAAACGAAATGCTTTTTAAAGTTTCAACAGGTTATCAGTATGTATTTTTAAATTTAGCTAGTCCTCATTTTAATCTTGATATCTGTGTTCAATGGGATATTATTTGGCCGAGTGTGCTGTCTTTGACAGCTTAAAGACCACAGCAACTCTCAATGACTAGGTTTGAATCCCACACAGTACAAACCCTATATGAGAAAGATTGTCAGTTCACTTTCCAAAGGTTTGTGTTTTTCTCTGGTTACTCTGGTTTCCTCTACCATCCTAAACTGACTGCCTCAATATAAGTGAAATCATTCTGACTGGGACGTAAAACCATAATTTTACTTCACCATCTGTATTTAACAATAGAATCGTGTTTTAATTTTCAGTTTTCACTTGAATAAATTATCTTCTTTTTTTTTAAATTAATCACATTAATCAAAAACTTTAGTTAATTATCATAATTATACAATTTTTGTCTTTGATATAGTATAAAATTTTGTAACAAAAACTTTATACAGAATTTTGGTAGGTTAAAAGGCCCAATGTACCCTGTCAAAAATGATTGTACCATTCACCTACAGCTCCAAGTACATAAATTTTTGACAGCTTAACTGGTACATGGGGGCCATGTGACCTGTCAAAAGCCTGTGTAACTTATAACAATAACATCCACTTTCAGTACAGCATACAAAAGGCAGGCACATGTTACTAAAAGACTGAAATCATCACTAAATCTAATCTTAATTTTCTGTAAACATAAAACGTTAAAATCAGATAATTTAAATTAAAGTCAACCAGCAATGTATACACAAAGCAACAACATATGAATATACAGTAAAACCTTGATATCTTTGCCACCTTGCTTATCATCACAACACTGTTAAAACTCAAAAGCTATTTCTTTTATGTTTGTCTTTATAAGTCTTAATTAATTCCAATATTGCCAAAACCCCTTTATAAAACCAATACCTAACTGAAAAAGTGGTAGCAATGAGTCAAAGTTTTACTGTATGCTATAGTAAAACAGATTAGACAGACAGCTAAAACTGCATGCATGCAAGAAATATGGATGTCATGAACATGAAAAATACTCTTTACAGAAATACCTACCAAATGTTAACTCAATTTAAACAATAAACTGTTGTTTAATTTAAAATTTATTACCAGCATATAAAATAAAGGTTTACCCATACTACATAGTAATTGATTTTTATAAACTGAAACAATTTCTGGATAGTACAATTTAAACAAAATTAAAAGATAATTTGGTAAAACGTCCTTGACTTTAATGACAACGTACATTCTCTGTATAAGTTAAAATTTATGCATGAAAGCCATTTTCTTGTTTTCTACTTTTCAACAACACCAGTATATGGAAGTTTGAAGCAAATATATTGTCAATTTGTTTACCTCAAGTCTATTGTCTCGAAATGATTTACTGATTAAATACTAGAGTGGAATAGAGTGGAGTATTGGAGATTTACGCCCCAATCAAGACTTGTTTACTTATATTGAGGCGGCCAGGGATGATAAAGAAAACCAGAGTGTCCAGAGAAAACCACTGACCTTTGGCAGGTGAACTGACAAACTTTTACACATTATAATAAGATCTGCCAAGTGGGATTCAAATCTAGGCAGTCAGACACACTGTGATCCATAAGGATGCACTTTCAATCACTTAGCCACCGAGGCCCAAGAAAATCTAGAAAGTTACAACTTAAATAGTATGTTAAAACCTTGAATCCTTAATGGTATGTTTTTTCAGCTGGCTGTTTCATTAGACTAATTACACCAAACTTTCTTGGTTCCTGTAGGTAGCCTTGCTTTTTACTATATATCAAGTACCACAGTTGAACTTGATTTCAGTTTTTCCTGGTGGTTTTTTTTTTTTTTTTTTTTTTTAATTGTTTTTTTTTTAAACTTGTGACGGGCAATTTTAAATTTAATCATTCAAATTAATAAAATTCATTCCTTAAAAAACAAAAACACAAAAAATACCATTAAGTCATGCACAAGGTACAAGATACATGAAGCTTTATTTATAGCCAAATGTAATTACCGGTACAAATAAAATAAGCTCTGTGGAGCTTGCAATTTGACAAAGGATCAATATTTTCAATAATCCAAAACACAATTAAATTACACCATACATGCCAAAAATATTACCGGTACTTACATAGCACTTTGAACATGTAAAGCACATTACACAAACCAAATTCTGTTCTGTATTGTAAAACAGTACCTGTACAACTTGTATGTGTCTTACCTTTGGGTTTGCAATATCTCCATGTTCCTTAGGCATTGCTAAACCTGTACATGCCTTTAAAAGAGGTAAATTCTATATCATAGTTATTACTTATTAACCAAATACCAGATTTAAATATATTTCTCATTAAGCAAAGCAAATCTAGGATTTTAAGTTAAGCGCTCAACAAAACACTAAATATAAAAGAAAGAACTAGTTAAAATAATTAAATTTTAAAAATGTATATACTATATATTCACACATTAAGAGTTAGTACAGTGCTTAATTATTCTTTAGTACTAGAATAAACTTTAAAATTCTTGATAGTATTTTATGCAACATTCGTAATCAAACTCAAGAAAAGGTATTCAACATACAAGACACCAAACTCAAAACTCATTGACCAACTGCTGCATGTAAATATGAAATACATGTATAGCAATGGTTGATGATAAACATTTTTTGTATCTCAAAATGCATTTTCGAATCAATATAAACTGATGAAAAATTGAACCACAACTAAGTTTCATATGAATATTCAGAGACAACCCAATTTTATATGAATATTCAGAGACAACCTAATTTTATATGAATATTCAGAGACAACCTAATTTTATATGAATATTCAGAGAGTTAAATGTGAATGGGTGACTTGTCAAGTACAGTAATTACTGTAGAAATGAATTTGACAATAACCACATACACCTCAAATGATGTCAAATTTCATTCAAAGTCAATGCCATAAGATGCATGTGATATTCTAAAACTGATGAAACATAACACACAAAAAGATGTTTCACTCAGAGTGGAAGAGATGTTCAAATCTAATAGAAAAGTGTATCAAAATTAAAACTATATAATCACCTGTTTCATATTTTAAATTTTCTATAGCAAAAAAAGAAGTAAATCTATAGAAATCTTAATTTTTCTGTTATCAACCATATAGAATATGTGACCAACACTGGATTATATCTGTATTCAGATGTATACCATTTTCTATGCAATTTTAACCCCAAAATAGTCTAAAAGACTATAAATTAAACTTAAAGTGTTGTTACCATACAAGATAAAATTGTTTGAACTTTGTGGTGATAATCTACTTTAATGTTGTTTGGAAAAGTATTATCAACATGAATGACAATATAATAAAAGAATGTTTAAACATACAAATGAATCTATGTTGCAATAAATGATAAGCCAATTTAAGAACAGGATACATTAAGTTTTAAGTTTTAGAATTTAGTGTATAGCACATCCCAAAGATGTATGTGAAATATAAATATTTTTTGCCTAATTTATCACACTGTTAATATGATTATTTAGAATCTGAATTACTGATTAGTTTTAATATTAATACACAAATCTATTTAGTTTCAATATTAATCAAAATAATTCAGCTTAGAAATGAAAGTCTCAAATCACACACTAGTAGTAAAGGATTTAAAAATTTATAAATCATATATACTAAATACCTACCTCTTTGTCTAGGTACTTCAAAATCCCTCTACTATACACATCCAGTTCTGGTTTAAAATTACACAGTGGTTAAAGAAAATAATACTTTCTATGTACATGTTTTCATCAAGATCAAAAATGGTATTTCAGAAGAACGGATTCTTAAAAACAAGACCATGCAATAAAAGTTATTCATCTCTGTAAATAATTTTAAAACAATTTTAACAAAGAACTAGCTTTGTAAACTTGGTAGATCTTTAACAGTTGCTACTAGATATAAAGTTTCAAGCTTCTATGTCTTTAGATTCAAGAAAATGTTTTAAGGTTTTACTACTTGAGGTCACTTTGACATTTAAATGTGGGTCAAGGTTAATCAGCTGTGTAAACTTGGTAGATCTTTAACAGCTGCAGCTAGATATGAAGTTTCAAGCTCTCGAAAACAGTGTTTTACTACTTGAGGTCACGTTGACATTTAAATGTGGGTCAAGGTTAATCAGCTTTGCAAACTTGGTAGAACCTAAAGACCTGATATTATATGAATTTAAATTCATGACAAGAAGATATTATAATAGTTTTACTTCTTCAAAGTACAAAGGATATTGTTCCAAATTATCTGCTGGTTGTGCTAGGAAACATATAATGTATTTCCTTTGATCTGTTTGACCTTCACTTTCCTGACCTTTGACCTCTGACTCCTCTTTGTCATTCTCCAGCAAGCAATAGTAGCAAGTAAGCTGTGTTTTATGTTCACTTTCAAATACACTGAAAAGGTAAGGTGAGAATAAATCTAAATTAAAATACATTAAGGTGAAATTGGAATTCTTATAGAACTTTATGTTATTTCAATTATACTTGCTCTTATTTCTTTTCATCTTTGTCAAAATGCTAGAATGGCATTTAGTTAAATGTTACAAAGTACATCGGAACCTTCTAAACTCAACATCTTCCACTCAATTTTAAACAGCGGGTAGAACTCAGTTTACAAACAACTTTACCAAAACAAAACAACATACATGTACAATATATTTATAGTCCTTTATACATTTATTTAGCTTATACAGATATTCATTTTCTCAAGGTTTGTACACTAAATGCAGTCTCATTGACAATTTTGCCATGACTGAACACTGAAAATGGTAAGTTATGTAAAACACTAAATGTACTGACAACTTGTACCAGGTCCAAATTTTCAGACCATTTACTCTTCCTATATACAAGTTATACAACAAATCTTTAAAAACAGTTTATTTTTTTCAAATTAGGATCTGCCCAAGTGGGGATAAAATCTAGGTAGTGAGAGATGCTGTGTTCAGCTGTTGGGAGCCTGTTAGACCACTTAACCACTGAGGCTCTCAATAAAATATCAAAAGGAGTTCATGTAGATAGTCTGTAATAATATATATTTACCTAACTTCAACAGATGCCATACAACCTTCATCACTATATATTGACCCTTTATTTAATCTATGCGATAGTAGTTTCCTTAAGTCAGTCTCAGCTGCTGCATGTAAATTTGTGGATAAAACTGACACACTGAAATTGCTGTTAACACTTTCAGAGACATCGCTGGCTATACTGTCTGTATCTGATTTGTACTCTCTAAAATGGATAAAACAACTAAATTTCAATATTCCAATTATAAGTACATGCATGTATTTGATACTTTGTTTATTAACCAACTGTTTTGTTACATTTTTTAGCAACCACACCACATACCTTCCACCTAGGCTTTGATACATTAATATATCTGAACCTTGTTGCTGCCATACAGACATATATGTGTCTTCTACAGATAACCTGCCACAAGGAAATGTGTATCTTAATGGCGGCATGGACACATGTCCTTTCAATGGAAATGACAATTCTTGCTTACACAGCTAAGATATACTTATAATTTTTTTTGTTAATTAATAGAGTTGTGTATTGCAGCAAATTTTCATATTGCGATATATTGCAATATTTTTGAAAATATTGCAATATTATTGCAATATATTGAGTTGTGTGGTTTTGTTTTGTTTTGTTTTTTACAAAAACTGGTTTAATTTAATAAATTAACACCAAAGTTTTAGTATAACTTGTTTTATTTGCATTTAACTCCAAAATACAAAACATGAGTCTTTGCCTTACTAAAAATCACGAACGACAAAATTGGCATACTTTTCTCCGGGAGCTGAGTTACAGTTGCAGGTTTCACTTAGGAATGATACATAGAGGATCTTGTATGAGTGTTTATGTAATATTGAATTTATTAAACGAGTTGAATAATTTTTTATGCAACGAGCCTTGGCGCCGGACGCTTTCATCAAAATTATATAATATGGGAAAATACCGGTATTCTAAAATCATATTGCGATATATTATTGGCAGCATAGATACCGCAATAAACCGGTATTTCGATAATATTGCCCACCTCTATTAATTAAACAATAATGCAAATGTTCTTCAAGTTCAAATGTTGACTACTGAGAAGTTAAACCCTATTACAGTAAAACTTGTATATTGCCCCTTAATAATTTTGCCAAAATAATTTTGCCACACTCCATTTTTTGTGTTATTCTTTTTGAATATCTCTCAATTTATCGCCAAACCCTTTTATAACGCCAAAATTTGACTGAACAAATGGTGGCAATGAATCAAGGTTACTGTATTCACATATGACGTCATATAACTACAATATGCATGTGACGTCATGACATATAATTGACATCATATAATTTGCATTGTGAACGTCAATTTGGCACTGCACACATTGCATTGAAATTCAGTTCCACACTGTCAACACTGTTTTAAAATTTTAATTTGGCAGCGATTTTGGTTAAAAGTTTGATGGATTTCTATGTACAGTTTAGAAGAAGTTTGTAGATTTCACTGTTAGCACAATGTGTAAATCATATGCAGAATGACAGGCTACATCAGGTTTGCAGTTATTAGTGTATTTGTTGATATCCAAAATTCCAAATAAGAAAAATTGCATGCACTTTCATCTCATTTGAAGTTACTGTAGGAACCACTGTGACTGTGACAGTGAAACTCTCTTTATATCCATAGAAAATCAAATAAATTTGAATAAAGTTTGATATTTTTCACTTACTTGTACCTAGTCGTAAGAGGAAATCTGTATGCGCATCCACGATTGTCATAAAGTATGTCTGTAGAAAGGAACATGTTGGCGGTTAAGGATTTTACACATGCGAAAATGACGATGTTTACACTGGAAGTGATGTCCTTTGTAAGGTTTTACGTCATATGCACAACAGAATCCGCCATTTGCATGGTTTTTCAACATGTTAAATCCCCATAGCACCAATGTTTTACCCTATATAGATATATTTTGGGCTAATCGCGGATGCGCATACAGATTTCCTGTTATGACTAGGTACAAGTAAGTGAAAAATATTGATTTTAATTCATATTTATTTGATTTTCTATGGATATAAAGAGAATTTCACTGTCACAGTCACAGTAGACCTGAAATTCAAGGCTCTTGTAACAGCTTTTATATTCGGACAAACGGCAACTGTCCGAATATAAAAGCCGTTACAAGAGCCTTGAATTTCAGGTCTACAGTCACAGTGGTTCCTACAGTAGTTTTCTTATCATTTCTCAGTAATTTTATCTGTTTATGTGCTGGCGTTGGATCATGTTTCCGTGACGTGCCATAAAGCGTGGTAAATTGGACGCTCTCACTTTGCGATAATTATGAAGCTTTAACCACCACAGCAATCACATTAAACTTGGAGTCGGACTTTGTTTGTCCTGATGCTGAAAATTGGAAATAAAAAGAACATCTGTCATGCCTGTCAGTAAAGGGACAATTTCAGTTTGTTCGCCATGACAGTACCATTAGTTTATAAATAAAATTACTTAGAAAATACCTATTTTGGTGGTACGAATATAAGGAGTAAAATCGATCAACGTTTTTAGTTTCTTTGACATCACTTTCTTCACTGGTTTTATCCACGTCGTCTGCCATTTTGCTTTTTTCTCAATCTTTTGACGCTTGTATTAAGCTTGCAAATTGTACTGACATCAAACACTTTTCTGATTATGACATTTAGCGCCATCTGTCATTTTTGTGACACACACGTGTTGCATGTAAACAAGACTTGGAAATGTAAACAATTGCATTTTCCGTTTTCCATCTAATTTGATAATCATAAGAAAGATGGTTATTGGATTGGATTTCTATTGTATGATAATTTAACTTGTCATTGTAAGATTTTTAATTTTAAGATTTAGCCCCTTATTTGCACGTGCGAACACCTGCACAGATAGCAGACGACAGAATCTTTTCATTTCCTATTTGATAATAATGTCTTGGTCTGGAAGATTCTCTGACTTCATAGGATCATGCAACAATTTTACGAATCACAACTCAAATAGACAGAGCAAAAATTCCATAAATTATAATGTCCCTCATGACTCTAATTATGGAAATTCCAGCATAACGAAAATAGAGGATGCAAATGCAGGGAATTCAAATGTTGTATGTCTCTCACGTTTTGCTTATTTTTGTAACAGGAAAGAATGTAAATGCAACAAACTGGAATGGAAACCATGAATTTCCTCAGTACCAATAGGATGCTCTACCATACGTACTTGGCTACCAGCAAAATAATAAGTACAGTCTCCCACATCTCTCCATTTCTATTTGGAGATTCAAATCAAAACTGCCTACCGTACTTCATTAAGTGCCTCCTTCATTCTTGCGTATGTTCACACTGAGCGCTGCATGGCCACAGTAACAGCATCCTGTTGATCTACAACATTCAGCAGTAGAGATGCTTTACAAATGTTACAACAACCAAACCAAACCTGGAACTTGGAACTTGGACATTGCCACAAATAAAGTTACATGCCGGCCTAAACAGTAGATTGATTTGAAACTGAAAATGCCTACTGGGTAGTTCCATCCTAATCCAACCATTAGAGTCTGCCAAAATATCAGGCCACTTGTCCACAAAAACACCTTGGCTCTGTCGTCTGGGAACCCAAATAGAATAAGTTAAGAGGGTCTTATAAATTGTCTTTGATGCAATCTGAAAGATCACATATTATAAAATTGTGACACTGCTTGTTTTACAGCTGTAAGAGCATTGTTAGGACAAGTGGTATATGAACGAATTTGGCTGTGGGGCCCAAAAAGGAAAACTTTAGAGGGCTCATTAGGTTATGAACATTTTCTTTTACTGTAAAATATATTGGTCAGGTCTTTAGGTGAGACATGAGATAGGCCTCTTGGTTTAACCCTCTTGCTGCCACACGGACATATGTGTCCTCTACCGACAGCCTGCCATACGGACACATATGTCCTTTCAATGGAATTGACAACTCTTAGATAAAAGACGAAGATATACTTATAAACTTTTTGTAAAATAAAAAAAATGCACAATGTTGATTATTGAAATTATAATCTACAATTAACTAATGACGTCATATGACTACAATCGCGTCTGACGTCATATTCTATTGTTTACGTCATATCATTTCGCAATGTGAACTTCAATTTGGCACTGCCAACGCTGCGCTGAAAATTAATTTGGCAGCAAGAGGGTTAAACAAAATTACTTGGTAATTTGTGGGTTTTTTTTTTTAATTTTAGAATATAGTTGGTATAGTTTTGTCAAAGGAAGCCCCAAAGTCAATTTTCAGCAAGAAAAGTAAGTACATATAGAACATCCTACCAGTATTTTGTGCTTTTTTCTGAAGCATTCAATATTGAGCAAATTTATAAAAAAAAAGACAAATTAATTCTTATATTTATTGTAGTCAATTCTATTTAATCACTTCAATGATATAGAACTTAAAGTTGATAAATTTCTATTGATTTAACTGGTTAAAATTAAGATGGAAAAAATGTTCAGTACAACTTGCAGTCTTTAGTTTATAATGTTCAGGATAATGCTGTCATGTTGACATGTTCTACGGTGAACAGTGCAATTTATGAATGTACATGTATCATTACAGATTTATCTTCACAAAATTTGGGGATTTTAAAAAATAATAATTGAATTCAATTTTCTGTGTGTAAATAGGATTAAATTATTTAACATGTTTAAGGATTCATTATAATTGTATGTACAGTAAAACCTCATTATAATGTCCCTTGATAAGTTTGCCACCTCTCTTATCGCCACATTATTTTGAAGTCCCAAAATTCATTTTGTTTATGTTTTTCTTTATCTGCCTCCAAAATTTATCACCAAACCCCTATATGATTCCAAAATTTGACTGAACAAATGGTGGCGATGAATCGAGGTTTAACTGTCCATGTTATTTGGCTAGCATCAACATTTTAAGTTATTGGAAAGTAACTGAATTCAATCTGTAGTAAAACATTGTCATACAAACCTGGACACCATGTAACTTATACATGTGTATTTTTACTCTGTCCAACTAAATCTAATTTTCCAAGATATCGATGCAAACTTATCTTAATGGTTATTTTTTTATTAATAAAAAGTGCCTAAATTAAATTAACAACTAAATTTTGACCTTATTCAAAGTTAGGTTTCTCACACTTTATAACTGAATATCATATCCTTGCACATGTATACATGTTGAATCCTTGGTTCATTGAGAAATTAACTGAATGATTTCTCTGCACATTTTCCCACACATTGCTAAACATTTTTAATAACCCCAGGCTGACCAATCAAATTCATTTATTTGTCCAGATCGATACATTTTTAGTGTGCAAGGTTGCCATTTAGGTACTCTTTTATCGTTAAGTGTTCAATTTTGGTACAATTTCCATACAAAAAGTCCGAATTTTTTGTAATTTTAATTAAAAAAGGTCAAAATGGGAAATATCAGTTTAATTTGACCTTTTCATTTTGTCTCTCCGTTTATCCATTTTTATGGGAAAAATCTGTAAAAAAACCCAGATAAATCCATAGAATTTGTCAGCCTGTGACCTAAGTACCGGTATGTTATATATACATGTACAATGGAAAAATCTTGTATGCTATCAAGTATCACTATCTGCCTTGTCAAATGCATAAAAACTATTCCTTGAATGCATGAAATTGTATTCAAATAATGAAATATAATACAATGGTTTTGTTAAATTTTTACAGATCCAGGAACAGAGAGATACCTGCTGAATTTTGTAGTGAGGGATTCTCCGGCATACTTTGGAAGTGTAACATGCTGGGGAAGTGAATTGTTTGTGAAAGATTTAACTTCAATTTTCAGCGTTGGTGATATAGGTATAACTCAATAAACATTTCTTGTGTTATATTCTAATCTATCCAATAATGTGTGAAGTAACTTTATTTCAACAGTGGCCAGCATTCCTGGATTGTTATAATGCTGCAAAGCTATGTTACAATTTACAACATAACAGATGTGGTCTAGGATTCAAAGTTAGTTCCGATAGAATTTTGCATGGTTTCAGGTGTATTATGCAGTTTACAGCATGCCTAACACCTCTTGTTCACTCCAAATTAGAAAGATAAACTTACCATTTTAGGAAAGTGAAATGAAAAGTATAATAGGGTCAGAAGAATACCGCTACTGTTCCGGTTTGAATACTAGTATCCCATTCCCATATGAAAGCTGTTTATTGGTTAATTATCATTTTTTGCCATTCATAAAAAATTTTTTTGGAGTTTTAGGGTGTTTTTATATCAACTTAATTTATAAAGTTCTAGATGAGATAACATCAATAATTCAAAATTATGTTAAATTCAAAGAATAAAAATAAAATATAAGAATGCAATCTAGAGAGAGCATTTTAAAAGCTATCTGCACATTTTGATATGAAATGAATAATTTTGCAGTTCAAAATATATTGTTATAACAGCAAATGATACTATAAAACTTTTTGTGGAGTTTTAAAACAATTAATGAATTGCAAACATTTACATTTAATATATTTAAGTCCATATTACAAATGCACAAGTACAGCAAAAATCACCAGATGGCAATGATGACAGATACAGGCCTTGGACACCAGTGTAAGCGTTTAATTGACTCGTATTTTAAATTAGTTGATATTTATGATTTTTCAAAAAACAATGTACCTAACAGTAGTTTGGAAAAAAATTATTGATTTATCAGCTTTCAAAAATGTCTTTTCCATTTCCATGAACAGTAATAACAATAGACAAGACAATACTGCCACTGAACATTAAAATTACCCAGCTTGGGTTTTTCTGATGTGATAATGCTGATATATCCAGAACACCTGTACAAAAAATATGTCAAATTCAAATTTTACCTGTCATAACTACATTTTTCATATATAGAAGAGAAAATACTTTAGCAGGTAATACATGTTGTACTGGGTAACCCTCAACAGTTGAGGGATAAAAAGCCAAAACCAATGAAAATTTTACATTATTGAGTTGATAAAATTACAACTACATAATGTAATAAACATTTTGAGATAAGAATTACAGTATTTATATACAACTTAAATAATTTGTTTCATTTATGAATTTACAGGCCATTTCACTTCAGTATTAGTGAAAATCATTCAAATGTTAGTTTATTTAGTGGACCAGATGAAGAAATAGAGAATTATAAGAGTTTGTTACAGGTTCCAACTAAAGCCAACAATGATTATTACACTCTTGATGATGTTATTGCAAATGGACAGAATCTCCATGGAGAGCATATCAATCTTCTAGCCGTTGTCAAAAAGGTAAAAACAATTGTTTATACTTTTATTAAATTTGAATGTTAGGTTTTCTTCATTCACTGAATATCTGTCACTTATTATGAAGTTGTCATTTTACAGAAATTAATTAAAACAAAGTAAAACCTGGTCCAGCAACCACCTCTGTATAAAGACCACCAGTCCATTTAGACCAGTGTTGTTTACAAGTTCACTTTGCTTCGTATTTAAAAAAAAATCAAAAGTAAAACCTGCTAAACGACCACCTCAATGTAAAAACCACCTGTCTGTAAAGTCCACATTTCTTAACCTTTTGGGTGGCCTTTATGCAGGATTTACTATAGTTCTAATTATTATTGTGCTCAACTTCATTTGCATATTGATGGTTCATGTATTTATGCAGTGTGTCAAACATAACACAAGACATTGGTTTTACAGATTGGCCAAGCTAAGGATATCACAACAAAAAATGGAAAGCAGACAAAGAGATGTGAATTGAAGTTAATGGATGAAACATGTCTGTCTTTTGCTCTGGTCTTGTAAGTAAATACAATATTGCAGGTCTTGTTTTAATTTATTAAGTACATTGTAGTTTTTGTGTGAAAATTATGTTTTAGAACATAGTTGAAGCAACAAGCAAGACATTTGACAAAATAACTTGTGTCAGAATTATAGGTATCTTTGTTGTACAATATAGTAGACCAGTGGCAAAATGTCAAAATTCAACATACATAGAAGGATACTCAAATAGAGTGGAATGAGTATTGGAAATTTATGCTCCAGTCAAGATTCTTTCCCTTATATTGAGACAGTTCAAGGATTGTGGAGGAAACCAGAGTGCCCAGAGAAAGCCATCGTTCTTCTCACACTAGAATCTGTCCGGAATCCCAAATGATTTCCAATATAGGTGTATAAGTGGCACTGTGATCCCTTAAAGTGTGTGCTTTAGACCACTAGACCACTAAGGTTCAAGGCCCCACCTTAATATGAGATAAGTTTATTAATGATATGATTTGCTCTACTGTATAGAGACTACTGGTACATGCATTATTTTCATGCTATTAACTTCTTTTTCAAAGGCAAAACATATATTTTTGAACTTTTCAGATGGGATGAAGAAATCATTCACACAGCTTTGTCCTGGTCACCTCTGGAAACAGGTATATATATACTACCGATTTATTCACAGGTTTGTTAAAACAACAAAATTTGAGATACAACATGGGTTAATTTCTACTGTTTGATTCCCGATGCTTTGGCTAGTAAATGCCTTATATTGGGCATATTCAGTTTCTGGTGTATGCTTGAAATAACTTGTATGAATTCTGAACTCTAGTTTGTATAATACATGTATTATCACTCTGTATTAATGTGTTTTGAACTCTTAACTTATTTATCAATTTATTGATATCTAAACTGTAAAGCCATCTATATAGCAACTTTAGGGAGCCAGTAAAGGTAGTCTTTTTGAGAAGGTTCAAATACCTGTAACATAATAAAGAAGAAATGAGATAATTTACTGGCCTTTCTCAGCAGGTGGGTTTTAAGGAGTGGAGTAATGCTGTTTTACACCCAAGTAAAGATTCTTTCACTTATATAGAAGCAGTGGGTTTTGGATGGTGAAAAAACCAGATTGCCTGGATATACTACCATCTTGGCATGCCAACTGATTTTCTCGCATTGGGTATTGTCCTGAGCAGAATTCAAATGTAGTCAGTGAGAGGCACTGTGAAAACCAGATGCTGTAGACCACCAAATCCCCCTGGGCTTTTGAGACGGGCTTGTCTGTGCTATACATGTATCAGTGATTCATTATTAGTTTTTGATACATTTTAGTTGTGTTTATTGCTGATGTAAGAGTGTCATATGATGATTTCCGTAAAACAATGACAGCAACAGCTGACTCCAGGACTATTATAACAGTAAATCCAGGTAAATCTGAAGAACAATTATGTTGCTAGCTCACTTATTCAATCCTTTTCAGAAAATATACACATGTATTTTTATTTGTAAATCTTTATTGATATACAGTAGAACGTCAATAACTGGAACTTCAATATCTCAAATACCACGGATAACTCAGAAGTCATTATTATTGTGTCCCGACCAGTTTTCTACATAAACTATATCAATTTAACTTCAGTAACTCAAATTTCTATTATTCGAATACCCCCGATAACTGGAAATAATGTTAGGTGCAAAATAAAAACTCGAAATATTTTTAACAATGAGTGATAAATAGAATGATCAGTGAAACCGGCCATTAGCTCTTGGCTTCTGTATAGTCAGATTGATGAGAGATCGATGGTTCTGCTATGATATTATATAGTATCAATTAAAGAATTAGTACTCTGTGCCGTAATGGGCTATGAAGAGTAACTGTGTACTCCCTTAGTAGAAGCTGAGTTTTGTGCCGCTGATGATAACAGCACATTTTCAAGTTAGTTATCCAAGCTGAATTTTTAATGGCTGACAAGCGGTATGCACACTAATTTTATAATTTCTATGAAATGTGCATCTTGTCTATATGTTATAATGATTATTACATACACTGTAGATAAATATGTTTATCTCATTCAGTTCTTTGACCGCATTATTATTGGGTATTGGTAATACACATTTTGGGTATTTAATGTATGTGTTTGTTGTCCTCATCAGTCCTTATAAAAACCATAGTTAGTAAATTGATTTTAATACATTATTTATTTTATGTAATACAAATTATACTAGTGTATCGGTAAACAGTTCAATGCCATTCAACATTTCTCCCATAGAATGAAAGTCTTATTGTGACGTCATCCTTCAACTTCGAAAATTTGAACACCCCGAAAACTCGAAGTCATCATCCAGTCCCGTGCACTTCGAGTTATCGAAGTTCTACTGTACATGACCTTAAAAAGCAGATGAAAATGTCTTGCCCTTCGATTACTTGGTTATTCAAACACAGAATACTGAATGTTGGATTTTCAAAATGCATGACTTTTACCTTTAAAATCTAATTTACCTGTTTAATAGTAACAATGCATCTTATTTCATGTAAGGGTTTTATAAAATTCTAGAATCAAGTTTATGATTTGAAAATACTTCCTTAATTTCTACTGGTCATTGACCAAACAATAGATATGACATGTAATGTACATGTGCATACCACTCAAAACAGAAGTTTTCAATCTTTATATAATAATACCAACCTAAGCAGTCTTTAGAAAAAGCACTTGGCCACTTCTCCTGACCAAATTGATGAGGGGAATTTCATTCAAACTCCTCTCTGTGCCAAGTACATGTAGATTCAAAAATTTTATCTGAGCCCTCTTAAAATACTATGGTACATATTTTCATAATTTTCTTTTATTGTGTGGATTGTAGATACCCTGGAAGCTCATGGTTTGTATCAGTTTGCTCACTCAGATGCAGTCTCAATGGAGGATGATACACCATCTACAGAACGATCTGATCCAAGCTGTAAGATTGTTTTTAAAACATTTACTAGCATTGACTTAGCAATAGTTTGTATTGTAGGGAAATGTTTATATTTTCATCATCATTGATCGATTTGGTTCACCAATCAATCATCTATAATAACTATTATCTTTGACAAAAAAAAAACTTTTTCTAAAGGTTTTGAATGTTGTTGCAAGATCGGGAAATTAAATTAGTATTATTTAATTCTTCAGATATATATAATTATTCTAATTGATAATATATAATATGGAATAAATATGAAACCTCAAATTGAGTCTGAAAACTCATGTAGTATAGTGGAGTAATTGAGTTTTATGGCCCAGTCAAGATTTTTCCACTTATATCAAAGCAGTCAGTTCATTGATAGCAGAGGAGAAAACCACTTACTTTTGTCAAGTGTACTGACAAACTTTCTCACACCAGGATCTGTCCCAAGTAGGATTAAAATTTAGAGAGAAAAAAACCCTTTTGTCTGTGTTTTATACCACTGGGTCACAGAGGCCACTTGAAAACTCATGGAAAGATGTCTGACACAAAGACAAGAATATCAAGGGTATGAGAACAGGTTCTCTGGAATTGAGTAAATTTTACTTGTTTTTGTATTTATCACATGATTCTCATGTGTGGTATAACAAACTCTGCTTATCAGCTAGAACAAAAACAGCAGTATATGAAATTAAATTTAAGTACATACTCAGGAATTGAGATTAGCAGGGGCTCCCTAACCCACCATGGCTCCTAAAAATAAGCCTGGGTCCCTAAATAATAAACATTTTAGCTATTTATTACAAGTGCAACTTCTTTTCTAAAGTAAACTGGGCCATCAACTCAAAATAGTTAAGCTTCATCCATACATACTTTTATTTCTATTTCAGTAGAAACAATTACAGACGTTTATAATGTAGCTGAAATAAAAAATTACAACAAGAACTTGGATCACAGGTCAAACCAACACAATATGGAATATCATATGCATTCATTACTCAGTTTGACATAGATACAGATGATTTTAATCATATTTTGAGATATAGATGGTAAATATAAAGAGAATTTATAACAAGTTTCAGACTGAGATGAGGAAATTCCAGTCGTTTCATCTTGAACGAGGCTCTGCCTCGTTTGAGATGAAAACATCTGACCATGAGATTGGAATTTTCTTATTTCGGTCTGAAACCGGTAATTAATTATTTTTCTCACATATAGATTCTAATTGAAGCCTAAAGACATTGAAATTTCCTACTACAAATCAAAGATTTTACTAGCGGATAAATACATGTATGACAAAATATTGAACATCATCAATGACGTGTCGCTCAGAGCAGAAATATGGACATACGCGATAACAAATAACAACAATATACATTTTCTTTTTTTAACACTTATTGGTCAAAATTATATTTTTTATAACAAATAATAATAAAATAGGAAATCAGTTATTAGGGAGATAGCTATAATATGTTATGATATCCCTTGTGTTATGAAATTTGTCCCTTGCTATTGTTGAAAAAGTTGTACCGAGATACCTTGCATTTGCTCACGCGGGGTGTGATATGGAAAAAATATCGTACCACCTATCCCGTGAGATAAATCTGTTACATATGCGAGAAAACAGTATAATGTATACAGTAAAACATGTGTCTAAAGACCATTCAAGGAAACTTAAGAAAAGTGATCATTTTAAACAAGTCATTTACAAGTGTTCATTAATAAAACATTTAAAGGGCTTTAAAAACTGGTCTTTATAGCCAAGTGATCTTTATACAGAGGTGATCACTATAATAAAAGATTTACTGTAGTTTAAGGCTTTATGAAAATGCAACACTCATTATGCCACTCAGGATTCTCCCTTTGTAAGGATTACCTCCCATTTATAAATATCTTCATATGGTTAACATATTGATACTCACTGGTACATGTCTGCACTCTGCAGATCCTTTACATGGGATATCAGTTTTTAGCTCTCATCCAAACATTCCGCAGTTCCCTTTCATTTATGAGGGAGCAAGCTAACAATTGAGCAACATTACTTGGAAATTTTAACAAAATTTATTAGGACTAAGAAAATGCTAGTAACACTGCATTAAATTGAGTCTATATTAAAAATTTGATTTTGACATTTACTTTCAGTCAGAAGTGTAGACAGGTGGTTTTTGAAGACAAGGGATATATGTGTACTAATCCAGAGTGTACACATGGGGCTATCTATATGTTTGATCCAACACCAGATGCTTCAATGTGCACAACTGAATATTCCATCTCTCTATCTATATCTGACCATACAGGAACTATTATGCCTTGTCATTTAGATCCATCAGTTGCTGAGCAAATCATAGGAGTAAAGGTAATATATCCACTATAAAAATAAAACATGAACGAGATCATTTGCAAGACAAACGCTTCAAATCATCCATGAATAAATATGGATATTCAGCACCCATCTTGGTTAGGTCTGTAGGCAGGTCTGGTAATGGAAACATCAGACCCGCTATTTACAAGCTCCAGTTTACAATCATTTGACATCTCTTAACTAAGATTTCACTTAATTCAAGTATGGTAAATTTTGGTATTCTTTTAATGGTACTACAATTAAAGTTTGACAAAATGAAGTGAAAATGTAATAAGCTTTGTTGATTTTCAAAATGAAACCTTAAATGTACATCTTGAAAACTTATAAAAGTATTCAGTTAAAATATTCCATTTTGAAATTTGCCAGGTTTAAGTTAAGGAAAACCTTAGTTAAGGAAAGATTGTGAAAATAAAGCCAAATACCTATATTCTAACCAGTTACCCAGAGATCTTAGTTGTTCTTTATGGACTTTTCCTTGTGACAATGTTAAATTTTTATACTCTTGTGAAATAAGTGAAATGGCAAAAATGGTCTTTATCCGTACATAATAAACCTCTTAATATTAACATACATGTAACTCTTTTTAATTGTGATCATTTATCATCAAGTACAGCAGAATTATCTTTCTCATATTTGGATTGCAACATTCCTCAATGTTCTAGCTATATTCTAAAAGAAATCCTTAGGTTACTGTAACTAAATAATTAGTAAACCATTTTCAAAC
Organism: Anadara kagoshimensis; assembly: GCA_021292105.1. NCBI lineage: Eukaryota > Metazoa > Mollusca > Bivalvia > Arcoida > Arcidae > Anadara > Anadara kagoshimensis. The sequence goes on from CM037861.1 coordinate 60,652,919, forward strand.
TTTTGTAAAGTTGGATTGATTAATTGAATGGGGTTTTACCTTCCAGTCAAGAATATTTTACACACATTTAGACATCACCACCTGAAAAGTGTAGTGGCAGAAATTTTGTCCTTGGCAGTGCACAGTGAGGGTTCTTTAACATGCCACGCCTCTTCAGAAAGGACCCCAAATGCCAAGTGCATGGCAAAAGAAGTCGCTACCTATTTTCCAAGTCTTGGTCAGACCCCATTCAGGGCTCAAACGCACTACCTCCCACATAAAGAGGTAGCTAGTTTTTGTTGGTTGGTTGAATGTTGCTTAATGTCGCATTAGCAATTTTTCAGCTATTTGCGACAAGAACTATTTTATTTATCTCTATGAATTAATCTATAAACAATTTTGTGTATAGGTAAACAACATTGACCTGTCCGTTTGACCTTTCATTAGGAATATTCATATAGGAAGGTCTACCCAATATTAAAATAGGTAGTGTTAAGATCCAACTTAATATTCACAGTACACGGGTGTAATCTATGAGGCGAGTATATCTCATGGCCGATATATACAGATATATACCTGTGTTACTATACACAGATGTACTTGGTCCAAGATAAATATTTAAATGAAAGGTCAAGCAAACAGGTCAAAGTTGTTTACCTATAATATATGCATATGAAGTGCGAGCGTGTTGTATGATCTGCCTTGTACAAGCGTGCACTAAAGGCGACTTTAACATGCTAGCTTACAGAATCAGTATGCCGCAGACAAACGTACCACTCCCCCAGTCCATTATTCTGATACCAGGTGAATCAGTAAAGGCCAACTGCAAGGAAAATTCACTTTCCCCCGATTTTGTACAATACAGTTAAAAATCATGCAAAATATATTGTTAGGTAAAATTGATTACATGCCTAATGTCTGAATTTTGTTTTTACAGGCAGAAGAATTTAGAAATCTTGGAGCAGATAAGAAAACTCATGTTAAATGGAGTTATTTGCTGGAGAGATGGAAGATATACTTTAAAGTAATGTCATTTTCTGTTTCAACACTGAAAATAACTCAATCTAAATGTCAAAGACACATTAATTGAATAGGATTTTATGTCCCAGTAAAGATCATTTCACTTATATTAAGACATTACCAGCTATAGGCGAAGGTGCAGAAATGTTTACCTATGCAGCGAGGTCAGGGCAATGTGCAGGGAGGGATGCAATGCCTGTCGTGACACGGCATGGTTTTTAAGGTCACTTTCAAAGGACCCCTGACAATAATTTTACATGTTGAGTGCTTTGGCAAATGTATAAAGCAAAAGAACAATTGTTACCCATTTTCAACTCTTGATTGGACCCCTGCCAAGGTTCAAAAACACAACCTCCTACATATGGATACATATATTGTTTGCTGTAGAGTTTCATTTCTCCCAAGTGGTCTGCAACATTTTTGATCAACTACCAATAATCTATATTGGGGGAGAAAGGTGTTGTACATCTTTTAAAGAATATTTCACATATTCAAAATTAGTTAAGAATGAAGGAAATCACCTGCACTGGCAAATATGAATACCAGTATACTTGTATTTTGAGAAGTTTCTCACTTTTTTTCTGTATTTTTGTAGATGTTTAGGTTCAGTGGAGAGACTGACAGAACATCTTTCAGAATCATGTGCATCAGTGTTCCAAATTCATAAAACATTTAAGTAAAGAGACAGGACAAGCACAAAACAAACGTTTTTTGAATTTTCCATGATTTGTATATGACATTGTTAACATGACCATAAACTCTTTGAATTCAGTGGTAAACACTGATAATTCCTTGGTAAACATTGATAATTAAATCATTTAAAAGCAGCACCAATTGAAGCACAGTACTGGGACAAATCATCAGCAACTGATTAACTGATTGTGTAATTGCCAATACAAGTGGAGGGTTTCTAACTTTTCTTTAAAAGAACACTTCAAAAGCAATGCTGTAACGTTTCAATGGATGAAGAATGTTCACATTTGACTTCTGACAGTACAATTGCACTAAGAATTACAAATAAAACACAATAAATAACATTTTTTTATGAGACTTTTTTATTTTAGTATTCAATGATTGCACATTAAATCATCTATATTCTCACTCCACATGATCCAACAATGATGATAGTGATGTGTAGTGACTTAGCACATGACAAAGAGACAATATAAAACACATTCATTCACCCATACTTGCACTCAAAATAGAGCTATAAAAACAAAAATCTTAACAAAATGATAACTGTGTCATTAACAAAATCTTTCAAGAATACCTCTAATTTTACAAGTGTAATATTGAAAAGGGTTGGTCAACATGTACTTACATCTTGTAAATCTAGATAAACGAATGTGAACAACAATATTGAGATCAATTTAAAAAGTTGTCAAAGAACTACTAAGAACATGTCTAACTGGGGTTTATCTTTGCTAGTGCATTGCACTGGGAAAAAAATATCAAATTATACAAAAACACCTTATAAAATGGATTAGAATTAAATATCTAAATGTACACTATCAGTAATTTCTGATATCGAAATTGTATGCAACAATCCATTTTAACACTAAAATGGGGAGACTGGAGGATTTGCATTAAAACTTTCAAAAAAAATTATTCATTTCTAAATCATTAAAATATATGTATAACAATATAAAATTCAACCAATAAAAATGAGAAGTCATGTACACACACAAGGTTCATTCTTACACGTCAATAGACAACAAATATAAGAAAAATACATTTCATGAAGATTATAATAACTTCTCTGGAGACAACAAAGACTTGAGGGAAACATCATTTTGTTTTTTTCAAAGTTCTTTATGAAAACAAGAAATGACAAATGAAGCAAAATGTACTTTAATAGGCTGTCGATGAGTTTCTGCATACTGCTGCAACTTTTCTTGACAACAGCCGATATGCAAGGAGAATTGGGCATGTTGGCTTACATCTACTAAACGACAATGATCTTTGACACGGGTATTATTTAGAATGGAATATTGACAAAATGATTTTACAAAATTTAAACTATAATACCAGCTAAATGTCATTTCTATGACCTTTCTATTTTGAACTGAAATTTTGGTACTTTGTATGTGTTCTTACTTGTACACATTTTACTGTTATTATTTTTATTTCCGTTTCATGAGTACTATACATTATATCTAACAGCTTCTAGAACTGATCTTTCAAGATATCAGAACTAATTTTAATTACTAACACTGTTGTAATACCGATCTCGTCACTTAATACAAACCATACAAATCAAAGTCCTTAAAAAATTTAATCACTGTCATCAGCAAAAGTTTTCTTTTTTCCTTTAAATTCCTGAATGTTTCCTTTTCTTTCACCTAAAAGAAGATATTCATCAATTTTATAAATTTTTACTAAATACATTGTACATAAAACACTGCAATTTTAATTTCTCTACGAAATCATAAACAGTGTTTTTATTAAAACTATTTTATGCATACATGTACAAATATCTACGGTCCAACTTGTCTTAAAGGTCAACTCTATATAAGGATCACCCGATTATAAAGGCCAGTAAATTTTATCCAAATTGTTCTTTATTCATATTATTTTAACCTGTATATAAAGTCTACCTGCCCATAAAGGTCAATTTTACTGGTTTTCTTGGTGGCCTTTAAAAACAGGTTTGACTATATTTATATCGATTTATTTGTTTTTAGCTGCTATATAATTTGTGTATATTGAAATAGTTTATATACATTTTGCCATAATGACTGCTGCATTTTTAGTTTAACACATATCTTTTATCTGGTACACAAAGATGCTTTTCAGGAAAAGACAGATTTCTTAAAATTAAGATTTTAACTCACAAAATTCTACATACCACCAAATCCACCACCTCTGCCGCCTCTTCCACCACGACCACCTCTGCCTCCTCCAAATCCTCTACCACCTCGACCTCCACGTCCTCTGTCTCCTCCAAATCCTCTACCTCCTCGACCTCTAAAGCCACCTCTTCCACTACCACCACCTGTAATGAAAAAAAAATTCAAATAAATTTTATCAAAAAGATACACAATGAATGACAAGCAATATAAAACAATATGAACAGTTGCAAACAGCAAACAAGTCTCGTTAAGAGATCATTGTTTTTGTTCCAAGATACAAATACACATACATGTATGTTTACTATAATTTGACATCAGAGAACAAACACATCTATGCGACATCATTTAACTTAACACACGTTTCCAATTTCAATTGTCCTTGTACTTGGAAATTGTGAATTGTACATGTCAATGCAACTACACTTTTGATTTTTCTAAATAGCTTGGTTGAATGAACCTTTATCAATCATCATATACATGTACTTCAAAAGTTTCCTTTCAATTTATTAACTGATCGCTGACCATGTCCACGATGTTCCGACAAAGGCCATGTATGCTTGAATTACACACAAAAAATGGAAACTTGGCCTGAATTGTGCCATTTAATGGTGTCACTGACACTAGTATGTCAGTAGCTGCTTTAGTACCATGATGGCACCCAGTGTCGGAACATAAAAGGCATGGCCAGCGATACGTCAATTCTGCGTACAATATCTGTTGACTACCATCTAAAACATGCTATTTGTTTCAACAAAATCTCAGACAGAAAGGTGGATGTCGTAAATCAATCACACGCTGCTTCAGAGTGGTGCACGACTTTTGTCATCACAGATTTTATTAAAGAAACGGTGAAAATCATTAAATATACATCCTTGGTCAATCCAGCATTGGATATACATGTTTGACCAGTGAATTAATGGTATATGAAGGCATTACTATATTATTTATTATGGACTGGTTAAGAAAAAGACAAGCCAGTTGTTTAAAGCTTGTTAGAATAAGTGCAGCTATTTGTTGTCAGCTTAAAAAAAGAGGGTTAAGAAGTAGTGCAATAGTGTTTCAATCTCAATTTAGGACTTGCATCTAGGTTTGTACAGGTTTAGGCTCGCAAAATTCAGGGACTTTTCCAGGACTTTTGAACCATTTTCCAAGACACAAACAAATGTATTGAATGTCAAAAATTCACACTTGAGTGGACTTGGTATAGCCCACACCAGGATTCGAAATTCAGATCGTCATCAGAGTGCCGAGCTATTGGAACAAACATGTTTAATGAAACTTCAAAGAGTTACATCTATTTACCAAGAAGCAATTATACAGGGCCTGAAAAAATGAATTTGGCCCAGATTATTCAGGTTATCCAGGTGAATGATTATCGCCCCTGATGTAACTTATCGCATAGGGAAGTAAACAAGAATGATTACAACTGATTTTTCCGATTTATCAGAAAGCATAAAATGGAGTCAGGAATGACTTTTTTTTGGACAAATTCCAGGACTTCTTAAGAATATTTCGTTTTCAAGTATTTTTCCAGGACAATCCAAATTCCAGGACTATGCAAACCCTGTACATGTATTTCACTTGTGTTGAGGCGGTAACATTAGGGATGACAGAGAAGAATAGGATACCTGCAGAGAAATACTGAACCAACAAACTTTCTCACACTGTGATCTGCTGCAAGCGAGATATTAACCAGAGTGAAAATGTCACTAAAGTCCCAGAAAACAGATTGAGGAATGAGAAAAGTAATAAAATCATCAGTAATAGACTGCTAGTTTCATACCGACATGTAATAAGTGTATAATAGCCAATATGTCCGACAAATCTTTTATAAACATTGATCTATATTATTAATTAAATAATATTTTTACCGACTGCTCTGTCAAATGAACCCTTCAAGATAAAAGCGTTGCTGTTGAGACCGTTTCTTTTCTCTCATGCAATTTGTAAGCATCTTATTCATAATCTCAGACATAAAGGTGGATGTCGTATATCAATCTTACACTGCATATCAGAGTGGTGCACGACTTTTGTCATCATAGATTACTTGTAAATTATGCCATCAATAGAATCAAAAATTCATTTCTGTTATCTATATATTTTCAATTGAAGTAGAAATAGTTTCTTTTCTTCTCAGAATGTTTATGATAAATATTTGGAAATAGACTTTTGTTAAATGTGTCATTGGTTTCAAAAGAAATGCATTTCATGTACATGTATTAACTTACATAAACAAATCGGCAAGTTGCAAAAAGTTGTAAGAACAAAGCTTAATTCCCAACACCTTTACCTTGAATTTAATTCCCATATTTACAATATTTTCCTTCTTCACTCATAAATTAAATAACTAATTACATTGAATGAAACGACATTTAGATGTTTCTAAAAGGAAATTAAAGAGATTGTGACCAAAAAAAAAATTAGTGCATCAGTCATAGTTAAACAATGCCTACTTTTCAGTTTTATGTCAGTCTGTCCAGTGAAACAAAAAATCATTACACAGAAAAATAATATTAAAAAAAAAACCATTTTATTTCAACATTGAATAATTATAAGTTTAAATTTATGATATTGTCAACTGAAAATTATCGAAGTTTCTACATGGTTTTGTATGTCAGACAGCAAAAAATAGAATTATTTGAAAATCCTAAAATTCATTCTGACGAGGTGTAAAATCCGATTTATTGAAACTTAACCAGATTTTTTAAACAGGGTTTAACATAGCAAATATGTCTATTGTAAATATTAAAATTCACATGCCTAGCTAAGCTTGTATCTATTAGCCTACCATGGTTTTGATCTCAGAAATAAGGTGGTTTAGCGTGTATCAATCTTTTAATATCAGAGTGGTGCACGACTGTTGTCATCATTGATCAAAACCACAGCAACTTTCTACTTTCACTACTATTGAATATAGAACTTTTAATTTTCACATCTATTAATGTTGCCATAAGGCATTAAAACTATTTCAATCCCAGTGACATTGTCAGGACATATCAAATTTTGGAGAACTATTCTTCTCTGTGACAAACTATATGAACCAAAACTCCCTAGACATCACTTTTGCATTTCCAACTTCAACCCAGATTTTTACAATCAAATAGAAATCAAATCTACCAATTAATAAAATTCAGTGCTATTGCCTAGAAAATATTTCATATTTGATATTTCTTCCTAACACTGTCACTGTTTAGAGATTGTATACTTTTTACCTCCACTTCCTCTTTCTCCAGCAAAATCTACAAACACTTCTCTGCCATCAACATTTTTTCCTTGCATTTTTTCATAGGCTGCCTTGGCATCTTCTGCTGAATCAAACTCAACAAATCCAAACCTACATTATACCCAGAAAAGAAACTACAATATCAATGTAACATAACCAAACATCTTTTAGACATAACAAGAAATCTGCGAGCTACTGCTCACAAGCATACCTCCACTTTTAACATATGTAAGAATACAAACATAATTTGAAGTGGATGATTGGCAGACTTGAAATAGGTACATGCTGTATGGGACATCATACTGAGCTCATACATAAAACTTCAATTGGTTGTAATTAGTAGTTGCTGAGAAAACCGTTATGAAAATGTTTGTTTCAGACGGACGGATAGAAAGACAGAGATACACCAGTATATCCCTCCTCTTCTTTGAAGCAGGGGTATAATTAATTCTGCCGTTATATCAAGTTTCCCTTTACAGTTTCTTATTATTCATTCAATTCAGAACACAGACACACATATATTAAATGCCATTGCAAGTGTCCCCAAATGAACACCAATTTGGAAACCTCTGACCATGTGCATGATCAAAATACAAAATGACTAATGGCACATCTACTGTAGGAACCACTCTGTTTGTGACTGTGAAATACTCTTCATATCTATAGAAAATCAAATGAATTTAAATAAAGATTTGATTTTTTTCAATTACTTGTACCTAGTCGTAACAGGAAATCTGTGGCGACACTATGGGGATTTCACTTTGAAAATCCAGGCAAATGGCAGATTCAGTTGTGCATATGATGTAAAACGTCACCAAGGACATCATTTCCGATGTAAACTTCGCTATTTTCGTCATGTAAAATCCTCATAACGCCAACATTTTCCTTTCTACAGACATACTTTATGACAATCATGGATGCGCATACAGATTTCCTGTTGCGACTAGGTACAAGTAAGTGAGAAATATCAATCTATTTAATTTTATTGGATTTTCTATAGATATAAAGAGTATTTCACTGTCACAAACAGAATGGTTCCTACAGTACATCTACTCCACTCATAAATTGTTCCTGTGTAGTTTCATAAAGATGTGTTAAATACATGTAGATTTTAAGAAAAGTGGAAGACAAAATGTTGGCAGAAGATATGAAGTAAACTCTATATCCCCCTCCTTTATTTAAGGGTTATTATTACTATGAATCATTATCTCCATTACACATTGTATTTTCACTAAGTCTGTTAAATCACTTACTAAGGTTTGTTTTTTGTTTTTTTTTTTTAAATTCTATTTCATGTATTCCGTGAGCCAAATGTAGTCTACATGTAGATGAAAGTTAAGATCTTCACTTACCCTCTATGTTTATTTGTGTCTTGGAATCTAGCTACTCTGGCAGATGAACAACCTTCAAATGCTTCCTGGAGGGCATTCTCATCAGTATCAAAGGATAAATTCTTTACAAACAGTACTTTTGTTTTTCCTGCCTCTACAAGTGTTAAATCAAAAACATGATTCACTTAATTGATGTGCATAATATTTAAACAAAATAATAGTTGTTACAGAAGTGACCAATCCCTTACCCATACCATGTTCCCAGTTGTATTGTTCAGAAATCTAATTAACATGCCTATTATTAAAGAATAAGTCATTTCTGATGCCTATATTTTGCACATTTAAGCATAACATATATGTGACAAACACGCAAATTGAAGGAAAAGTTAACAAAGCAAAACCCCACTCAGGAAAAAGTATACTAGAATGAAAATCTCAATGATCATCAAAAAGCTACCGATATCTTAAAAGTTCAAACCATGAATTTTTTTGGAAGTCTTTTGGGTTGTTTTGTTATAATAAAGCCAAAATTGTCAGGGCCTAAAGTAAGTTCTGTAAAAATATTAAAATAATATATTATTAATCAGGTTTTTTTTCATATTGACCCAGTTATTTGGCCTCGGTGTGTCATATTGGCCCTTGGCCGAGGCTGAAGGCCAATATGACACACTGAGGCCAAATAACTGGGTCAATATGAAAAAAAAAAACCCTGATTAATGATAATTTTATTAATTAACATTTCATACTAAATTTGTCGGTAATGTCGACCGTTACATCGACATTTCTGCTTTTTTTGGCAAGTGTTGATTGGCATCAGTCTCGATATCCAAATAAATGTTTTCTAAGTCAGAATCTTCCATATCTATCATCATTTCATAGCGATAAAACCTCAAGCATATCTTCCAACAGAGATTCTTGGAGGAGAAGGATATCTGGCCCAATTCTCCACAAGGAGAGATGGACATAAGTCATATCTTCCATAGAACAAACATGTTTGTCCGACATTTGCCGCATCAGGTTGTTGTCGTCTTATTGTTTGTAAACATACAAAGTCAAAGAAACACTTACAAGAAATGAGAGACGAGCGAATGAAAATGTGTAGCTTTTTGTATATTTTGCGAGATACTTTTATTGATAATATTTTTTACCAAATAAAAGCAACTTTAATCGGAAAAAGTTTTAATTTGCACTTACCCATTAGATTCTCAGAAGCGCTATGTGGTCAGCCATTTTTATTTTTTAATGAAATGACGTCATTTGCATGCGCCCATATTGGCTCAAATTTTTTCATATTGGCCCAGTTTTGTGAATTTATTGGCAAGGCAGATTTTTACGTAGTGTATCAATAACACATGTTGTTAATTAATAATGTGCTTTATATGCAATCATTTCATCACTGGTAACAAAATAATCTACATGTATTTAATTTTTCAACAAACCTCCAGTAGATTTTCTTTTATCTCCACCAAATCCTGGTGACTGGAATTTACTTTTCTTTCCTGCAAAATCTAGATATAATGCACTGCCATCCAAATCAGCTCCCTGTTTGTCATTCATAACCTCTTCTACCTTAGACTTGTCTTCAAATACAACGTAGGCAAATCTGTAATAAACATTTAAAGTAAAGTAACAAAGGATGAAAAATATTGTGTTAAAAGCCAGATATTACAATTTGTAACAAGTCAAAAAGTTTCAGGCATATGTAAATTTTTTGTATTTTTTATCCAGAAACAAACAATTCAACCAGTTTATAAAATGAATAATCTTATGTCCTGTCAAAAACAACTTGACTACAATCCAGTGTTGCATAAACTGATACAGTAGATTCTGTGACAACTAAACCCTTCACTATACTTAAAAACCTGGCTCAACTGATTTTTGTTGGTAAATTGTTTTTGTTATCTTGACACTGCAGGCAAATAATATAATCAAAGTCATGAAAACACTTATATTACAGCTCTTTAATGCCAACGTACAAACATTCCATAGATACAAATCCAAAATAGAAACAGGTTAATCTGAACATGTTTCCAATTGATTGATTTTTCAATTTAGGAATCCATTCCGATTTTTTAAAATTATTAATTATTATTATAATCAATCAAACATAAATACTTACCCCTTGTGTGAATTGTCTGGTTTTCTTGGCAGTCTTACTTCTTCTGCATCAGGGAAAAATTCTTTAATGCTATCTTCTGTTGCAGATTCAGGTAAATTTTTAACAAATAAAGTCTTATCATCCTGTGATTCTGTAATATTGAAAGTAATACAGGTTTTAAAGGTCTCTATTCAAAATTAACCTGAATATATTGTCTTTTAGTTCCTTTTACTCTCAATTTTATTTTATGTGTGACCGGTGGTTGTAGCTCTAGCTAAACAGGAAATGCTTACCCTTCTGGAACACCTGACCTCACTTCTCAGGTGGAAGTTCTCATATTTAAGTACCAGTTTCCAGTACCAAAGTTTTTACTTTGCTTTGGAATTGTGATTTGGACATGGAATTGTGTTACAACAAAGTGATGTCAAAGTTCAACCTAACATGTTAATTTTTTTTTTTTACATAACACTTAAAATATCATATTTTCAAACATCAGAAATTGTTTCTTTGATATCTACTAGAATTTTCAATGTTCAAATGAACATAAAATCCCTCTTCAATATCCCATTGTCTACCAGACACAAAACAAAACTCAAAATATAATTATTTTGCAAAAAATGTCATATAAGTATGTTTATCTAATATGATTCAAGTGATTATGTTCTTTCTATTTTTAACATACATTGTCAAGAGAGATTGTTGTAATTGTTTGTTTAATGATGCATAGCAATCTTTTAGCTATTTGCAATGAGAGCAAATTTATCTCAAATGATAAGAAATTCATGCAAGGTGTGCAAGTATGTTTTATGGTACGTCTTGTACCAACACACGCACTCAGGGTGATTTCAAGGTGCTAGCTTACCAAGACGAGCATATCACTCCATCAGTAATATATTGATATTGGGTGAACTAGTACATACTTTGTCCTCTAAATAAATACAAAGTTTGAGACAAAGAAGCAGTATCTTTCTGAGGTTTGAAGTTTTGAACCTATGACCTCTTGCTCTCAAGGTAGAGGCTTTTCTTCTGAGACACTGAGGCAGTGTGGAGTGTGAAGAGAGACAGAGAGTTTCTATCCAGATTACAACAATGTAGATGTATGACTTATCTTACCAAAACTTTTCTTTTTCTTGGAATTTATATCTTGTTTTGGTGTATGGTCTGGTCTTGGTTTTGCCTTTTCAATCTTTAATTCATTACCATCTATTGATTCTCCATCTAATGCTGTGGCTTTACTCATGTCACCAGAGTTGGCCAAATCAACATATCCAAATCTACAAAAAAATCAAAATGGTTGGTTACACTTTGACAGGCAAATAACAATTCCAGAAGTTATATGTTATGAAAAAAAAGAAAGTTTTGCAGCTCTGATTAGGCCATTTTCCAAAATTTGCCTGATATTCTAACTAGTCAGAGTAACAAATTTTAAATAGCTTAATGTGAATTTACAAAATATTACAGCTTTTGAACTTTGCACTAGGTAGTACAACAGAAAAGTAAATAAATGAAATTACACATATGTATATGATATGATATAAAGATTTCAGTTTCCATGAATAGTTTCATAACAACTCACGGTTTTCCTGGCTTGCTTCTTCTGATTTCACTGATTGGTATTCCTTTCTCCTCAAAGAATTTTTTCAACTTTTTATCACTACAATCTTTTGGTATATTTCCAATGAAAAGTGTGGCTGTAAATTACATTAAATATTAATAAATAGTTGAATACACAACTAGCAAATGTATGACTATTAAACTATATACAAAGAATCCTATACTCCTGTAACATAGTGCCACACTGCATTGTCAGTGTTAACAAGACCCAATATCAAAATATTAATGTTTTCTATAAGAACATTAAGAAAAATATTACAAGTCCCAAAACTTGCAATTAATGATCAGATATTGGCTAATTTAACACTACAACGTTAACAAGAATTGTTTCAATGTTCCACAAACAAGTTGAACTTAAACCGCTTGAAGTCAACGACATTGAAGCATTTGATTAATCAAATTTTCGCCACTGTATATATATATATATCTATCTATGTGTCAGGGGTCCGGAAACGGTCATATTTGCCGGACATGTCCGACAAAAAATTATTTTGACCGACGTGAAAAATCGCCAGTCGGACATTTTTTGTTTTCGGACATTTTTAATTTAACAACAGAAATATTAAACGGACAAATCAGTTTTCGGTCCGACAAAAGTAAACTACCGCTAGTCTGTCTGTCTACCGGACTTCACTAAGTGTATAATTTGTCCTTACCACGCGTTTACCTGTCAACAACAGTAAGATCTAATAATCAGGTGATTGTTTATTAATCAGTAAATACCTGTGGACTTAAGTAGTCGCGTGCCGCGTGTCTTTTTCTTTTGTTTCCCAGTCCGAATCATTATAACTTTCTTTAAACGTGTGTTTGTTTAAAAATAAGTGCATGGTCGTAACTGTGTTGATTACGGAAGCCATAACGAGTGTCGGTCAAGGGTGACGGTTTGTCATCAAAGAGGTTCCACGCGGGGTGTTGAAAATTACCTACTACGCGCTTTGTCAGTTTGTGACTGTTTCTTTATTAATAAATAAAGAAACACGATTAAATTTTATTTTAATAAAAGTTTCGGCATTAATATTTTTCATTCACATAAATATATTGGAACCTCGTCAAGCAGTTCCCGTTATATCGTGATTCGTTATTTAGAACTAATTACAATTCGTGTATCTTCGGAATACGAAAATTCCCGATTGTTAGTAAACAATATGGCGGACGTGCAATATCAAGCATCGTGGACAGTAACGAATACTGATAATAACAGCATATCGCGGAAGCTTAGAAAAGCAGTAAACGTCTTAGTCTTGTAACAACGCACATGGATTAAAATATGCAATCGCGGTAGCTCAAAAAAAATAGGTTGGTTTGTTTGTCAAAATAAAATAATCCACAACATGCACTGCACGCATAGACAGCCCTGTGCCGACGACCTTTTTTTTTTTTTTTTTTTTTTTTTGCTTGTACAAAAATGTCCGACGGGCCGGACCGAAATTTCCGAAGCCCTGCTATGTGTGTGCATTTACTTTTGAACGACAATTTCAACAATATTGCCGAAAAGTTAAAAAATTCCACAAGAGTACATAAGCACTGCACACAAAACACCTGATTTCAGCCAATGCACTCCCAAGAACCTAATTTTTGCCAACTACCCCATAGACCTCAATATTCATTTAATACTGTAAAACCATTTATTTTTGTAGTGTTAAATTTTTTGTGGTTCTCAGAAAAATTATCATTTGGTGGGCGATACTTTTGTAATTTTGTGGTTACTGTTTAAGATGAGTTTGTAATTACATATTATGATAATTTTATAGCACCAGACGATTATTTCAGAATACAATTCCTTATCAGTAGTTCCTGGACTAAAACTCTGAAACCAATTTTTTTTCTCAAGATACCCAAAGGACCAAAATATACATGTATTTTACCAAATTTAATTAAGAAAATACTTTTTGCATGAGGGAGAATACTTTAGTTTTTGAGGAATGTCAAATTTTAACTAGCACCAAATTCAGACAATAGTATATTTCTGACAATAATACACAATTATTGCCTACTGAATCTGCAATATCCTCAGGGAAACATCTGTACAATTTCACTGACAGGTCAATTCGTGGACCAGGGTGTTCAAGAAAATGATAAAAAATGGGACATCACGAGAATGATCTATTCCACAGTATGTAAAGATAGGTACTTGATTCAGCTTCAGCAGCCACTCCATTCTGCTTCTTCTTCTCTTTTTTCTTTGGTTTTTCTTCCTCCTCACTGTCATCATCACTGTCATCTGTCAATAACAACAATAACTTACACAGTGAAACCCAGAGGTCTCTCATCCCCTTTTGAGAATGGGGCTGGGGCCCTTGAAATTGGGGGAAAATAATCAGCGTTTTGACCTATTTTAGGAAAATTCATCACGATGCAAAAATATTACTTTCAGGCTTTTACTGGGGATAAAATATAATTAAATGCAAATTATAATTATATTTGTCTATCGTTCATGCCTCTAAATCTACTTATAGGTATTCTTACCATCACTGATATCATCAGATTCCTCTTGTTTTTGCTGTTTCTGGGGTTTGGCTTTTTGTGCTGGTTTTTCATCACCACTGTCATCGTCCTCACTATCATCTTCATCACTATCATCATCATCTGATTCTTCTTTCTTTGCTGCTTTCTGTTGTTTTGCTGGTTTTTGTTGTTTTTGCTGTTTTGCTTTGGGTGCTGGGGGTTCGTCTTCATCATCATCATCTGAAAACGTGATTCACAATTAAACGTTACTTATACGTTTGACATCTAGTACACTGACTAATTGAAAGGTGTTTACATATATAGCAGTGTGTGCCAAACTTTCAAAATGATTAATGGACATTCGGTCTGGTAAACCTAGAAATTTTACCAGACCGTAAAGTTTTTTACTGGACCAAAAATTCTTCAATAAAAAGAAAACAATTATTCGGTTTTGTAAATATTTACTTATTTTCTCCTTTAAAACGGAAAGCTACGGGAGGCACAAATTATGAAGAAAATTTGAAAGAAAATTTAAGAAACATTGGATGGAGGGGCGACCATGGTTGCAATTTGACAAGGAGAAACGAGTCGGGTCGAGTTAGGGAGGCGTAGCACACAATAATAATTTAAAAGGTCAGAATACATTTATTTATGGAAGTACAAATAAATGTGTGCTGCGCCTCCCGACCCGTAAAATTCAAAGCAGTGTGTGCATTTCATTACACATTTCTCCTCGTCAAATTGCAACCATGGTCGCCCCTCCATCCAATGCTGCTTAAATTTTCTTTCACGTTTTCTTCATAATTTGCGCCTCCTGTTGCTTTCCGTTTTATTGGTTTCCCTGGAATAGCTCCTGGAACGTATATTTCAGGTTAAACATTTTTGTAATAACGGAAGTCGGATGGCAATAATAAAATTCGAATTGGATCGGAACTATAAATCTGAATTTTTGGCGCTCTCTACTTTCCGAACTGGTTACCGGACATATGGTCCGGAAAAATCTGATTTTTTATCGGACCAGCGGTAATTTTATCGGACTTGTCCGACGAAGTTTGGCACACACTGATATAGTAAAATTTTACACTAGAGAAGTTGTTTTCACATATCGAAACAGCTGTTAGAAGAACAGCATTGCTCCTCTGCTTATCAAGTCTATCAAAAAATCAACAAAAATTTAATTAACTTCATTTTCAAGGTAAAGGACATTTACAAACTAACTTTTTTGTAATTGTTTAAAACATTATTGTATCTCGGTATCAAGTATTAAAATGACATTAGGTTCAGTGCTGTCAACATGATATCATAGTGGGGTTGTGATGTCATGTAATGTGATGCGGGTTCAGTTGCTTATTCTAGATTACATACCAGAGCTTTCATCACTGTCATCATCATCATCTTGCTCCATAGCTACTGGAGCAGGTGCTTTTTTCTCCACTTTGGATTTCTTTGCTGGTGTCTTTGTTTCTTCCTCTGCAACAAAACATTTCAATGAACATCAGGCATTTTGTGATAGCAACATTTTTTTTTTTTAAATTGCAATATTCAATAAAATTTCAAGAATTCCTGTCTTTATTTATTTGAGACAAACCCCCTTTCCATCTGAAACAATCTTTTGCCTGTTAATTCTGTTGCTGTGCATACAGGGATCATGGATGTCAATAGAAGCGTGTAGTCAGCAACAAACACATATAATTTCCAGTTTCACAATCATTTCTTAACCAAGATTTTTTAACTTATATCTGGCAAATTTGAAAATTGAATAATTTTGTTAGTTTTAAAATATGTACAAATCAATAAACCAATTACTTGCATGAGCATGATGGGGCTAAAATCATGAATTTTAGCAACGACTCTGCTCATGTACGTAAATTATGGTAACTGTAGATTTGTATGCAATCTGCAAGATATAGAAAATCTGTACAATATTTGGTTTTTGCTTCATCTGAAATGAGGTAAACAAACAGCAAGTGTTTATAATTATAGGATCATACCGCTGTCATCTGAGTCATCACTATCATCTGATGGTTTTCTTTTTTGTGGAGATTTTGTTCCTTTATTATTTACTACTTTTGGGGCTTCAACAGCCATTTCCTAAAGATAAAAATATACAAATCATCAAAAATCATGTCACTGGTAATAATGGTCAAGTGACTCAAGAGCCATTTCCTACAGACAAAAATATACAAATCTACTGGTAATAATAGTCAAGTTACAGGCCAAGACTTCATTGGAAAAAAAATCAACTATAACAAGAGTACCATAAAATACATAATATGCCCCACTCAAAACTTGATCAAAAATAACATAGGTCATTAGGCTCCTGTATTGTATGAAATAAATCAAGTGGAGAAAGAACATTTAAGTTATGCAACTCCATTAAATTCAAGCCCCAACACAATCATATAATATACACATCTCCACATCACTGATACAGATTATACCACTATTTTTTCTCTCTCAAATTGTTGCATTTTCGACTTAATATTCATTCCTTCTTTGAATGACTGGGATAAAAACATTGCATCTTCCTTGTTAAATTGTGGCTCTCTTGACCCACTACAGTCTACAGGTTAATATATCTTACCTCTTCCTCACTAGAATCATCATCACTACTGTTGGATTCTTCAACTGGGGCAGGTTTGGGTTGTTTTTTCTTACCCTGAGCCTGGTTCTACAGGAAGAGATAACATAATAAACAGTGTAAGTATATATACTATTGCATATTCATGATGTATAAGTACAAGTTTGTGTCTGCCAGCAAAACAATATATTCAACAATTTTAAGCCAGTTTTAAGTTCTTTAAAAACATTTCTCATTAAAATCTGAAATAATGAAAAAGGAAACAGCATGTTATGCATATAAATCTAGTCCAACAAACCAATAATTATCATATATTTTTGAAAAAAATATACTCAATTCTAATGGAAATTTTCAAGCTTTTACATAGTAATAGCTATGTATAACAAACCATGAAGAATATAGTGATATAAATAATTACAATGCAATGCAATCAATTTCTAAAATATAAAACTAAGACAATTATGTTTATGTTTTTATTACTGGTAACTTCAATACAAATTTTATCATCAAGTTTACAGTTGCAACAAATTATGATATTGAATAGCCAGAAATATGCATTCATCATGAAAATCAATGATAAACTGAAATTTATACAACGATTTTTGAAAGGATTCAAATTCCATACATTATCATGGTATTATGTACTATACAAAGTCAAAAATGATCAAGTAAAATTGAATGACAGTAAATGCCCATTTCAGACTTTGCAAAATACCCGAGAACTTGCAGGACATTCAGATGGATTTTTACCAGACCAAAGGTCAGAAATCTTTTTAGGTTTTCTACAAATAATGAAATTAAATTGATAGAAAAGTTAAGGATAGTCAGCAATTTTGTTTGCCTAAAATTACTAAAGAATAAATGTCGTTTCCCCTGGAGCAACAGCACAAAATTTTCCCAATTTGATCAATAAAATTCCAAAAACAACAGTGATATGCTAACAAATTGAATCTAGTTGTCCTAGCCCACAAGATGTTGGATATTGTCAAAATATAACATCTTTGCAATGAGAATCATAAGCTATTGAAAGCATGTCATTATGCAATTTGCTGTATTTCAGAACTTCATATTTTCCCAATTTAACAGGCAGAAGGTAGTTTTTAAAAACAAGAGGCCCATGGGCCTGATACGCTCACCTGATAACTAATGGCTAGCTGATAGATTTAAAGAAAACATAAATACTAAACCCCAATGACTTTTTTTTTACATCATGATAACCGTTGTATTAATACCTACAACATTCTAGTATACATGCCTATACAAAAAGTTAATAGTTTTCAAGATAATTAACCATTTCAGTATTGTTCCACATCTGTGACCTTGACCTTTGAACCCATGACCTTTTTCTATACATCAAAATGATCGTTGTGTAGATACCTACAACATTCTAATATACATGCCTATACAAAATGTTTATAGTTTTCGAGATAATTAAACATTTCAGTATTGTTTCGCATATGTGACCTTGACCTTTAAACCCATAACCTTTTTCTATACATCAAAATGATTGTTGTATCAATATCTACAACATCTAATATACATGCCTATACAAAAAGTTTATAGTTTTCGAGATAATTAACCATTTCGGTATTGTTTTGCATCTGTGGCCTTGACCTTTGAACCCATGACCTTTTTCTATACATCAGAATGATCATTGTATCAATACCTACAACATTCTAATATAGAAGCCTATACAAAAAGTTTATAGATTGTGAGATAATTAACCATTTCGGTATTGTTTCACATCTGTGACCTTGACCTTTGAACCCATGACCTTTTTCTATACATCAAAATGATCGTTGTATGAATACCTACAACATTCTAATATACATGCCTATACAAAAAGTTTATAGTTTTCGAGATAATTAACCATTTCAGTATTGTTTTGCATCTGTGACCTTGACCTTTGAACCCATGACCTTTTTCTATACATCAAAATGATCGTTGTATCAATACCTACAACATTCTAATATACATGCCTATACAAAAAGTTTATAGTTGTTTTCGAGATAATTAACCATTTCAGTATTGTTTCACATCTGTGACCTTGACCTTTAAACCCATGACCTTTTTCTATACATCAAAATGATCATTGTATCAATACCTACAACATTCTAATATACATGCCTATACAAAATGTTTATAATTTTCGAGATAATTAACCATTTCGGTATTGTTTCGCGTCTGTGACCTTGACCTTTGAACCCATGACCTTTTTCTTTACATCAAAATGATCGTTGTATCAATACTTACAACATTCTAATATACATGCCTATACAAAAGTTTATAGTTTTCGAGATAATTAACCATTTCAGTATTGTTTCACATCTGTGACCTTGACCTTTGAACCCATGACCTTTTTCTATACATCAAAATGATCGTTGTATCAATACCTACAACATTCTATAATACATGCCTATACAAAAAGTTTATAGTTTTCGAGATAATTAACCATTTCAGTATTGTTTCACATCTGTGACCTTGACCTTTCAACCCATGACCTTTTTCTATACATCAAAATCGTTGTATCAATACTTACAACATTCTAATATACATGCCTATACAAAAAGTTTATAGTTTTTCAAGATAATTAACAATTTTGGTATTGTTTCGCATCTGTGACCTTGACCTTTGAACCCGACCTTTTTCAATACATCAAAATGATCGTTGTATCAATACCCAAAACATTCTAATATACATGCCTATACAAAAAGTTTATAGTTTTCAAGATAATTAACAATTTCAGTATTGTTTCACATCTGTGACCTTGACCTTTGAACCCATGACCTTTTTCTATACATCAAAATGCTCATTGTATCAATACCTACAACATTCTAATATACATGCCTATACAAAAAGTTTATAATTTTCGAGATAATAATTATAATCAGAGGTAAAAAAAATTAGGTCACGACCTTCACAATTGACCTTGACCTCATTTTGAAGATACTAAGAAGAAGATGTCAAAACTGAAAACCCCATGTCATTATCTGGTCAAATAGTCAAGTTATAACAATTTGAAGCTATTTTACGATTTTTTCAAAATTAAACGCAAAAACGCGTAACCTATTTTTTATCAGATTTTTACAAAATGAACAAACTATAGGCTTAAGACCCTAGAGAAGCCAAATATCACATCAGATTTTTTCTCCAATCAGTACTTTCGGAGAAGAAGATTTTTTAAGATTTTTGCACCCCTAGGTCACCTTGACCTAGTTATGGTAGCCATGGCAACGCCACGAACAAATCTGAATTGCACCGGCCCATATATACTTCTGACAAAGTTTCATTAAAAACTGTCCAGTAGTTTCAGAGGAGAAGTCGAAAATAGGTGTTAACGACGCACACACACAACGCATACACACGCTGCGCTATGCCATAAGCTCACATGACCTTCGGTCAGGTGAGCTAAAAATGTAACACTGAGTGTTATAAAGAAACTAAAAAGAAGTGTTTCTGACTCGCCTGGTGATAGTGGGAAATAACATTTCTTTCAACCTTTTTTTTCTGGAGAGATCCTTATTTCTGGCTATACAATATTTACAAAAAATCTAAATCACCAACGAGTACTTACTACTTGTATCTGTTGCCTTTGATGTGCCAACAACCAATGAAATGGCAGAGGCAGTAACCAATGGCACCACACAATTAAAGTACAAGAATCGCCACCTTCCCAGCAAGGTAGGATCGTAGCATATCACCAAGTATGTTCAAAGCCCGACAGCTATTTCTCACTAATGATAACTTATATTCCAATAGTTATCTGTCTACTCCCAGAATATGGTTGTCCAAACAATAATGGTATCTTATATACCCACCCGGCTGGGCATATATTCTGAGCTACCCTGTTACGTGTATAGTTTTTACCCACCCGGCTGGGTAAAACAATTTTATCGAACCAACAATCTGTTTTAACTCGTTTCCTACCCAACCGGCTGGGTACAACATATTTCTAATTTCATCCAACTAATGTTCCATTTTCATTTCTTCCTACCCACCCGGCTGGGTAGACCATAACAATTTCCCTGCTTCCAGAGAAAAAATTAAGCCATTTCCCTGCCTCCAAGGAAATTTAACTCATTTCCCTGCCTCCAAGGAAAGACCTTGTGATCATGTATATCGATTCTTCAATATTTCTGCCCTCTTGGCCTATTAGATTTGTTCAACTGGGACATCATTCAACATTGACACTTTTCTGGCCCTGTGCCAATAATTTATGTGATAAGTGTATGCTACCTCCAACCATAGTCACAATATAAAATACATCAAGTAAACTTTACGGTTATGTCAATTTCACCTTGATGCCATTTTGCTACCTGTAAATCATACATAAAGCTAATGAAAAACAGGGAGGAATGAACTAAAATGAGTTGAGCAACAGCTTTTACATCCCAGTCAAGACTCGCATAGATTGAGATGGTCAATTGTGGGATGGTGCAAAAACTGGAGTGTCTAGAGAAAACCACAACCTTTGGAAAGGGAACAAAAGGGGTCTGCCTTGTACCAGCTTGCACTCCAGGCAACTTCAAGGTGCTAACTCACCAAGTCAGTATGCCACAGACAAGCATACCACTCCCAGTTTCATTATACTGATTCCCTGTGAACCAGTAAAGGCCAAGGAAAATCCACTTTCCCACATGTGATCCGAGTGGGACTCGTACTCACAGAAGTGAGAGACCTCGATTTGTAGACTGGCGTCTTATCCATTAGGCCACCACAGCCTCATCTTTCTCACGCTAGGATCTGCCAGAGTGGAATTTGCACTCAGTGAGGTGCCCTGGTAGGTAAAAGTGTGCTTTAGTTTAGAATTCTAACATGTCTTAACATTTAAAACAGAAAAGTTGAACTATCAGAGATTCAAATTAACTTTTTATATCTTATTCAGTAGACCATGCCCCCAAAATTAAAGCCTTAATTGGGATTCATCAGCTTCTGGTTATTTGTAAAAGAAAAAAATATTGTTAAGATTACAAACATGAAAATGCAAATAAAATGTTGAAGTTCAAAATCTATGATTACCGTTGGGAATTCCAGACATGGGATAAATAATTTCTCTCGTTTTATAACTTTGGGTGTGCCCATAATCAATATACTTTTTTTACAATCAAAGCGGTAATAAATTCAGTCACAGCTAACATTAAGAGATAAACTGTAAACTTGGGGAGATGTGTATTTACCTTCCCTTCTTTGGCTGCTTTTTTAGGCATGATTACAACTTAAAATACTGCGGTTTAAAATACTAAAGATGCCAAGATGTCTGCACCACGTGGAAAAAGGACGGAGCTAATCTATGTTTCAATATCCTCATTTCGTAAAAAGAAGTGTGCAAGTTGGTAACTTTGTTGGTCTAGTAAATTTATTATCCATACTCTTTTCAACATAATATAACAAATTATCATAATAAAATATTACAGCAAAATACGCATAAGATATTATACGAAGAAAAGCATAACTCTGCTGCTTTTCTTCTTGAATTCGAATTTTCTTCGATTGTTTTTGAGCACCACTAATAAGACAAGTCAAGAGATACAGTAGGCTATGGTTCATGTAAGAGAAACAACATTTTACATGTATTGAATGTCTATGATAAGAGTTTTATCTAAAAGAACCAAATTATTGCGGTCCCTAATCACCATAATTTGGTATTAATGGACCCACAGCTACTTCAGTGTCTGACAGTCTGCATTTTGTTGTCAAATGGGCCTGATACGCTCACCTGGCAAGCTTTCATGTTTAAGAAAACATAGAAACCATAACGTCAGTCACTCCACTCAGTTTTGATATGTTGGCAACTTGAGTAGTAAGAAGGACTATGATCTGTGTTTAGACCAGCTGGTCACAAAGGCTCAAAAAAGAAAAGTAGGTCCGATATTGTTGGCTAAAGATCTGGAGATCCAAAAATGTCAGATTTGGCTGGTTTTAAATTAAGCATATTTTTAAATATTTCAGAATACACCATAAATAAAGAAAAATAATGCTTCCAGGATAAAAACCTAAAAAATAAAATTGTTATTTTCATCATCTGTACACAATTACCGGCATGTGAATGGAAGATAGCATGATAGAGGGACATGACTTTGAACATAAAGATGGCATGATCTTTGAATATGAAGAAGGTATGAGCGAAGAACATGACTTTGAAAATGGAGACACCATAGCTGAGGAATGTGACTTTGAGCATGGTGATACAGGCTCTAAAAACACTGGATATAGGATAAAGATGAAAACAGAGAAACACTTCACATTTAATGACAATCAGACAGCTGAAGTACTTACAGTTGTTATTCCTGAGGTATAACTATACGATTTGACCTACAAATATTTGTCTACAATTTATTTTATGAAAATCGCACCTACGTCCTACAAGTCAAGTTGGACTTATTCTTAGTTTCACTCAGTTTTAGCAGAGTTATGGCTCTTTGAAAATTTTCACTTTTCTATCAGTTTTAAAGACTTTTTCCTTTATTTAGACTCATGTTTAGTATGACCTAGGACTGTCATTGATACATCAATATATTGATATATCACTGATAAAAGCCACTGATACAATATATCAATACATTTTTTTAGTATCGATATCAACAAAAATGATTGCCAGTTCATGGCTAAGGTTGGAGTAGTCAATGACACATAGATTAAAACTGGTTGTAAATGTATTATATTTTTAATGTATCTCAAACCAATTGACATACAAAACACAGTGCATATAATTATTAGAAACATTTAAGATGACACAAGACATATATCCAAATATTGATGGAAAATAATCTATGAAAGATTTGACAAAAAATTACTGAAACTATTATAATCACTTCTCTGATATTTTGATATATTTTTCAGTTGATATTCCAATTCTCATCAATGACAACTCCAGTATATAGATGACTTACAAGTCAAGTTCGACTTCATCTTAATTTCTATCAGTTTTAACAGAGTTATGTCCCTTTGGAATTTTTACTTTCTGAGAGTGGACATGATTTCTGTGTATGGAGAATTTCTTGTTAATCTTTCAAATGTAAATTTCAGGTAATTGATCCTACATATGGAATGTATGTCTGGCCTTGTTCTGTCGTTCTGGCTCAGTACATATGGTGGCACAGAAAATCTATCAGAAACAAAGCTATTCTTGAGGTAAAACGTTTGAACATTCACTTTATATATAAACATTTTTGATATTTTATTTTCATTTGATTACCCACTTTCCTGGTGGAAATTCATGTTTAACTAGATTTGTGAATTTTCAAAGTGTTTACATTGTTTTTTGGATTGTGATTTGAAAATGGACTTTCATGTGTGAAAGTTTGTTTTTTTTTTTTTTATTGACAAAGGTTGTTGGTTTTTTCCTGGTATTTCATGTTTCTTCCACCACTGTAGAACAGACCATCATGATATCGTTTAAATTGGGGTGTAAAACTACATTATTCCATTCTATTCCACTTCTAACATAATTTTAATATACATGTAAATAGACATGAAACAGTATTCATTGGAAATTACCTTAACTACATGACATTGGAACCTTGTGACCTTACCTATCGGTAGTCCAAATTTTCAGTGGTGGACAAATTATGTATTACTCAGCGGTACTCTTGTTATTTCTACTTAGATCTTAAAATTAGTTTCTATTTTGTTTTTGCCAGTTATTGTCCAAAGGTTTTCACTGTTTGTATTCTATTTTTATTGTTTAGCTTGGAGCAGGAACATCCCTACCAGGTATTGTTGCAGCTAAATGTGGGGCAGATGTAGTGTTAAGTGACAGTGCAGATCTCCCACAATGTCAGGACAACTGCCGGCAATCTTGCACTGCTAACGGGTTAGCTGACATCGCTGTAGTTGGTATAACCTGGGGAAGTTTTGACCCTGGTTTGTTAAATCTTACTTCTGTAGATATTATACTGGGATCTGACTGCTTTTATGACACCAAAGGTGAGATGTATTACATTGTATGTTGTAAAATAATGTTATATCTGAATATCTCTTTGTTAGTTGGCTTACCAAAGGTCAGTGGTTTTCTCTGGGCACTCCTGTTTCCTCCACCACTCCTGAACTAACTGCTTCAATATATAAGGGAAAGAATCTTGACTGACACATGATACACACAGACATGCATGCAATAAACTGCTTCGGTAGCAGTAGAGTGCTTGCATATGTGGGAGGTCATGGGTTTAAATCCTGGCTGAGTTCTGACCAGGACTTGAAAATAGGTAGTGACTGTTCTTTTGCCAAGCACTCAGCATTTAGAGACTATAAAAACCAATGCTCCTTTGTCATGGCAGCTGTAGCATGTTGTAGAACGAACCCTGCAACAATGCCCTGGGGGCACTACAAAGGTCAAAATTTCTGCCACTTCATCTGTAGCTTGTGACATTTGGATATAAGTGATATATTGTGACCTAAAACCCATTTATTCATTCATTCAATCAGTCAATAAATGCAAGCACATACACACACGTCACACAGGTGGCAGATTTATACTTTAAATCCATACTCCTATATTTAATTAAATTCTTATTTACCAGTGCCTCAGTATTTATTTATTTATTGAATGTATTATGTTTTTTACTCCCCAGTCAAGAATTTTTCACTTATATTAAAGGCTTTCAGTTCAGGAATGGTGAAAGAAATGAAAGTGCCTGGAGAATACCACTGACAAGCTTTCTTACATTAGGAATTTTCCCAACTGGGGTTGCAACCTGCTACATCAACTTTTGTACCGGTAGCTCAGTTTGTAGAATGTTTGCTCCATATGTGGAAGGCTGTGGGTTCCAATCCTGGCCGGGTCTGACCAAGACTTGAAAATAGGTAGTGACTGTTTTTTTGCCAAGTGCTCAGCATTAAGAAATGAAAATCATTGGGTTCTTCAGAAGAGACCTTAAAAATCAATGTCCCATGTCACAGCAGGTGTGGCACATAAAAGAACAATACTTGCACATTGCGAAGGTCAAAATTTCTGCCACTTCACCTATAGCTGGTGATGTCTCGATATAAGTGAAATATTCTTAACTAGGACGTACACCCTATTTAATAAATGAATCAGTCTTGCTCTATTGGAGGACCACCATTAGGGGCTATTTTGCATACCCAGTGTTACTGTTATGTAAAAGTATTTACTGTCACAATGTCCATTTTATCTTGTGACAGATTTTGAAGACATATTGGTAACAATAGCTTACTTACTTGACAAGAATACAAATACTGAGTTCTGGTGTACATATCAGGATAGAAGGTATGTCTAAACTTCTGTAGAATTATATTACAGTAAAATCCAGTTCGCTAGGTTTTTTCAGGAGGGACTATTTTCAAATATTTTCCTTTAAAACACTATAATATTGATATTTTTTGTATTCATGTAATGCAATATATAGCCCTCTAATGCCTCTATGGCATCATTCTAGAATCAACACTGTGAATGATTTCACTGCTTCCATGTGTGTAGTCTATGTATATTGGTGTAATATTACAAAGTTATTATCCCTCTCTTCTCTGACTGACATTATTTTTTGATGGACTGTGAAAGTGTAAATAATTCTGTAATATATGAAATGGTTACCTGGAAAACTATAAACTTTTTGCATGGGGATGTATATTGAAATAAAATTGGTATATGTTGTAACAATCTTTTTGACATATGGATGAAGGTCATGGGTTAAAAGGTCAAGGTCAAATGGGAAAGAATATTGAAACTGTTATTACATGTATCTGGAAAAAAGCTTTAAATCTTGATTGTATGTAAAGATTTTGATATTAGATGTTCAGTTTTTATGTTTTCTTAAAATATTTCAACCAGGCATTGTTTATCAGGTGAGGGTATCAGGCTAATTGGGCTTCTTGTTTTGAAATTTGTATATTTACAATAAACTATTTGTAAAATAATCAGAATGATTAGGGGTCATCTAGTGTCTGTCTAAATTCCGAGGGTATTATAATCAGTGGAATAATTAGTGCAATGTGGAAAGTAAAATTATAAGTGATTATTGTACTATTATAATCAGTGGAATAATTAGTGCAATGTGGAAAGTAAAATTATGAGTGATTATTGTACTATTATAATCAGTGGAATAATTAGTGCAATGTGGAAAGTAAAATTATGAGTGATTATTGTACTATTACCGCACCACCAGAGACATATAAAACCCGAGATTGGCAACTCCTATATACCGCTATTAGCCCGCAGCGAACTATCGCGGTTCGGGGGTATACTTGCCACTTTGATAAAGGATTTGTTAATTTTCAATTTTTCACTAAAATTCTAATTGCAACATGTTTATAATACTTATACCCATTGTAAGAAACAAGTTGCATACAAATTTGAAATAAATTAATTGGTTTTTATTGCATTTAAAAATGAGAGAAAAATTAAAATTTTCATCCTTTGACGGATTGGGGGTATACTTGCCACTTTGATAAAGGATTTGTTAATTTTCAATTTTTTACTAAAATTCTAATTGCAACATGTTTATAAGACTTATACCCATTGTAAGAAACAAGTTGCATACAAATTTGAATTAAATTAATTGGTTTTTATTTAATTTAAAAATGAGAGAAAAACTATAATTTTCATTTTTTGACGGGTTGGGAGTATAATTGCCACTTTGATAAAGGATTTGTTAATTTTCAATTTTTCACTAAAATTCTAATTGCAACATGTTTATAATACTTATACCCATTGTAAGAAACAAGTTGCATACAAATTTGAAATAAATTAATTGGTTTTTATTGCATTTAAAAATGAGAGAAAAATTGAAATTTTCATCCTTTGACGGGTTGGGGGTATACTTGCCACTTTGATAAAGGATTTGTTAATTTTCAATTTTTTAATAAAATTCTAATTGCAACATGTTTATAAGACTTATACCCATTGTAAGAAACAAGTTGCATACAAATTTGAAATAAATTAATTGGTTTTTATTGAATTTAAAAATGAGAGAAAAACTATAATTTTCATCTTTTGACGGGTTGGGAGTATACTTGCCACTTTGATAAAGGATTTGTTAATTTTCAATATTTTACTAAAATTCTAATTGCAACATGTTTATAAGACTTATACCCATTGTAAGAAACAAGTTGCATACAAATTTGAATTAAATTAATTGGTTTTTATTTAATTTAAAAATGAGAGAAAAACTATAATTTTCATTTTTTGACGGGTTGGGAGTATAATTGCCACTTTGATAAAGGATTTGTTAATTTTCAATTTTTCACTAAAATTCTAATTGCAACATGTTTATAATACTTATACCCATTGTAAGAAACAAGTTGCATACAAATTTGAAATAAATTAATTGGTTTTTATTGCATTTAAAAATGAGAGAAAAATTAAAATTTTCATCCTTTGACGGATTGGGGGTATACTTGCCACTTTGATAAAGGATTTGTTAATTTTCAATTTTTTACTAAAATTCTAATTGCAACATGTTTATAAGACTTATACCCATTGTAAGAAACAAGTTGCATACAAATTTGAATTAAATTAATTGGTTTTTATTGAATTTAAAAATGAGAGAAAAACTATAATTTTCATTTTTTGACGGGTTGGGAGTATAATTGCCACTTTGATAAAGGATTTGTTAATTTTCAATTTTTCACTAAAATTCTAATTGCAACATGTTTATAATACTTATACCCATTGTAAGAAAACAAGTTGCATACAAATTTGAAATAAATTAATTGGTTTTTATTGCATTTAAAAATGAGAGAAAAATTGAAATTTTCATCCTTTGACGGGTTGGGGGTATACTTGCCACTTTGATAAAGGATTTGTTAATTTTCAATTTTTTAATAAAATTCTAATTGCAACATGTTTATAAGACTTATACCCATTGTAAGAAACAAGTTGCATACAAATTTGAAATAAATTAATTGGTTTTTATTGAATTTAAAATGAGAGAAAAACTATAATTTTCATCTTTTGACGGGTTGGGAGTATACTTGCCACTTTGATAAAGGATTTGTTAATTTTCAATTTTTCACTAAAATTCTAATTGCAACATGTTTATAATACTTATACCCATTGTAAGAAACAAGTTGCATACAAATTTGAAATAAATTAATTGGTTTTTATTGCATTTAAAAATGAGAGAAAAATTGAAATTTTCATCCTTTGACGGGTTGGGGGTATACTTGCCACTTTGATAAAGGATTTGTTAATTTTCAATTTTTTAATAAAATTCTAATTGCAACATGTTTATAAGACTTATACCCATTGTAAGAAACAAGTTGCATACAAATTTGAAATAAATTAATTGGTTTTTATTGAATTTAAAAATGAGAGAAAAACTATAATTTTCATCTTTTGACGGGTTGGGAGTATACTTGCCACTTTGATAAAGGATTTGTTAATTTTCAATTTTTTAATAAAATTCTAATTGCAACATGTTTATAATACTTATACCCATTGTAAGAAACAATTTGCATACAAATTTGAAATAAATTAATTGGTTTTTATTGCATTTAAAAATGAGAGAAAAATTAAAATTTCCATCCTTTGACGGGTTGGGGGTATACTTGCCACTTTGATAAAGGATTTGTTAATTTTCAATTTTTTTAATAAAATTCTAATTGCAACATGTTTATAAGACTTATACCCATTGTAAGAAACAAGTTGCATACAAATTTGAAATAAATTAATTGGTTTTTAATGAATTTAAAAATGAGAGAAAATGGAAATTTTAAACTTTTGACGGGTTGGGGGTATACTTCCAACTTTGATAAAGAATTTTATTATTTTCAATTTTCGTGCGCTTCGTCTCTTCTCTCTCTCTCTCTCTCTCTCTCTCTTTCTCTGAAGAAAATACTTGTGTACACAATTAGGTATTAGGGAATTAGGAATTTAATTAGTGATATCCGGTTTACGGGTAATTAATGAACATCGATAGCTCATGTAATCACTACCGATACTGAGGATGGATACACTTCGAATCTGCAAAGGGATTAGTGACGAGGGGATTCTCTCAATGAGGAATGTCCAATAAACAAGCAAAACTGCAATTGAAATTAATAAATAAATTGTTTCAATTGACTATATACTCGTGACAGTTTTTTTTTTTTTTTTTTTGTAATAAAAGAATAAAAAAATTATATTTTTATCCAGTCCATGACAATCGGCACAGAAATAAAATTCTCACATTCGCTAAATTAATATTAGAACCACATGCAAATAAACACTTTATTTATTTATTTATTTATTTATTTATTTATTTATTTATTTATTTATTTATTTATTTATTTATTTATTTGAATTGTCACTTTCATATGTATATATAAAAAAATCGTATATGTTTGCAATATAAGTACTTTAGAGATTTTATTTCCAGACACATAATTAGAAATAAAATAACGTTTCTTTATTTAATGCCTGTGAAAATAAAGGTTGTTAAAATAGTGTAACAGTTTCTATAAAATTAGCTGTATATGTAAGTTAAGAAAAAAATCCAACTATTTTCTATATAAATCTCTGCAAAAAATCGTTATCCGTAAATCATGCCAATTTTCAAAGCAATTTTTTAGAAGGATATTTGTCATTAACGTAAAAGTTTTAAAATCAAGATGCAGAAGTAATGAAAAATATCAATGTGAAATATCATACTTTTAATTAAACGCAACTTTGTGGATTTTTTAAAATCAAAATAATGATATCTAAGTCAATTACCACCTATTTACATACGCGAGGTTACTTCAAAGTTTACATGTCGGCATGTACTATATACACATGCCCTGGCGGATCTCCTTGTGATCTCGATGCTAATTTGCATATCAAAAGTGGCCGCGATTTATTACGGGATTTCGTGAAGTTGCCAATCTCGGGTTTTATATGTCTCTGGCACCACTTATCACCATTTTATCATTAAGGCAGTACATTTATATATATTTATCTGGTCTTGTTTGCTTTTTTGTGTGCTTAATGTCAGATAATACTTGTTTTTCACCAACAAATTTCTTTTTTTTTCCCTTTTGTTTATTTTTACTGTATTTTGCCATCAACATTTAAACTTTATAGATATGAGTAATTCTTGTGTTTTTATCTGTTTCAGTTCTGATAGAAGTATAGACTACTTATTACTAAAATGGAATCTGAAGTGTGAGAAAATACCTTTGTGCACATTTGATGCAGATGGCCCATGTCTAGCTGGTTCAACATTACCCGGCAACCATGCCATACATATGTGGATAATTAAAAAGAATAAAAATCTGACTATGGATGAAAAACTTGGCTGACCTACCAGTAGTTTATCTGGGTAATCTGGGATCAAATTTTGGAATATTGGGAGATTCTAACCTCTCTGGTGGGATAAGAAGGGAAAGTGAGATATTCCAATTATTTTTGTAGTGACATCACGAGGTGCCTGTTAATATCAAGAGAGTTGGCAGGTTTGGAAAATCATATGAAGTATTTGTCAAACAATGAATTATTAGTTATTATATTCTAATTGAATTGAAAGAAAGAGTCTTGTCACCTAGATGCTAGCTCACTGAGTCAGTAAGCATCAGACAAGCGTTCACTCTCCCAGTCACATCATACTGACACCGAGTGAACCAGTAAAGGCCAACAGCACGAAAAATTAACTTTCCTATACATGGTCTGTGCGGGACTCAAAATTGCAGCAGTGAGAGTCCCTGGATTTGTAGAATGACGTTTTATCCATTAGGCCACCACATTTGTGACAATGGCTATAAATGTCACAGTGAAAGAGTTAAAAAATAATTGACTTACAAACTTGTGTTAAATGTAGATTAACAAAGCAGTATACTGACATGACAAACTATATATATATACATGTATAAGTTTAAGGAGGCTTGTGATATTAAAGTTATTGCATAAAGACAAAGATCCATGACCAGGTCAACAGTTGTGTACCGGTACATAAAGACAAAGATCCATGACCAGGTCAACAGTAACTGTTGTGTACCGGTACATATTTTGGACATGTGCTAATGACCAGGTCAACAGTTGTGTACCGGTACATATTTTGGACAAAGATCCATGACCAGGTCAACAGTTGTGTACCGGTACATATTTTGGACAAAGATCCATGACCAGGTCAACAGTTGTGTACCGGTACATATTTTGGACATGTTCAAACATATTTTTTGTTAGTATGTCTATGCCTGGTTTTGTCTTTACATACATAGTTGATAATTGAAACAGTGTCAGTGGAGAAAGGTTATAAAATAAAGATTGATTAATTGGTTACAAGTGGTTTTATGTCCCAGCCAAGAATATTTCACCTATATTTAGATGTCACCAGCTATAGGTTTGATCATGGTTTTGTGGTATCAAAATAACATAGATATGATACCATGTGGCAGTCCAGCAACATAAATTACATGTAAAGTTAAAAATTTTATAGCAAGGAAATGTTTGACTTTGTAAAAGGAAAGTCATTGTCAAAGAAGTTTTAGAAACCAATACTATTGAACAGTGTGGGTTTAAAATTGGACATTGAAGCATCGGTAATTTTGGATGAAGTTTCTATTTGTATTATGACAAAATTTGGGACATTTTTCAGATGTTGCAACACTATAATTAAATGTTTAGGAAGTTATAGAGTTCATTTGTAACTTGAAAGAATGGTATTTCTAAAAGATTAACAGAAGATTTTACCAGACTTTTACGCATTCTGCAATCGTGCCCAAAGTAGGTGATATTTAAGTTTACACCAACAAGGGTACAACTTTTGAAATTTTATTTATTTAATGTTAAATAAACAGACAGTTTATACAACCATATATCTTGTCATATTTTCTTAATTAGTGTTAAATCAATTAACATATTTGATTTGGTCAAGATTATTTACATATATCATGTATATACATGTAATGTACTAGAATTACAAGTCAGGTGTTTGTTTTATAAAATGCTTATTATTAATGTCAAACTTAAAAGTACTAAAAATCTTGACCTTGAAAAGTGTGAAAAAACCTGGAAAAACCCTTGAATTCCATAAAGAAAAAAGAGTGGGAACCCTGACTTGGCCACCGAGGCTTAAGTAGTATTGAAAGATGTAAACTATAAACATATACAGTCAAACCTGTCTATAAAGGCCATCCATGGGAACCAGTAAAAGTGACCTTTATGGGCAGGTTACCTTGATATATAGGTTCAAATAATACGAAAAAAAGAACAATTGGGATACAATTCTACTGGCCTTTATAAGCAGGTTGCCTTTATATAGCGATGGCCTTAAAGGCAGGTTGGACTGTACACGAAGCTAAAGCAAACTACAAAGAAACACTGTATACTGTAAAATCATTAATTTCCATGATGTTCTTATTTTCGTTCATTTTGTGAACACCCAACATGAATTTACATGTTAGAAAATAGAGTATATTGCAAACCTATCTTAAATGACAACCACAAGCCACAACTTGACTACCCTACTATATGGTATTTTTTCTTAGATAATGATTTTACAATTTTAAATGTCAAGGAAATACTGTATATTGCAAACCTTTAAAACAGCAACCACAAACCACAAATTAACCACCCAAGGCAATGAATTATAAAGATGAGACAACACAAAAATAGTAGATAGAATCAGCTGAATAAAATGTATTTTGTACTAGCCATTGTCACCAAAAACAAACGACAATGAATCAGTTATTAAGACTACCAATTATAAAGACTTGACAAACACTTGACATTATTATTATTAAATGTTTGATTGATTTCTAAATGCAGAGTGCTTGGCAAAAGAAGTCACTGCCTATTTTCAAGTCTTGGTCAGACCCTGGTCAAGGTTTGAGCAACAACCTCCCACACATAAAGGAAGCAATCTATTGAACCACTGTGGTGGTATATAACTAAATGGTGTCCAGTGATAAGTGTATTGGGTTTTGAAGTACAATTGACCACTGTAGGGATCTACCAAACATGCGTATTTACCCACAGTTATATTATTCAACGCAACTGGGTAAGAGGAAACTACCAAGTTAATTTAGGAATTATCCCTCTTTGTTGGAAATCTTTTGTACTGAAGGCTCACGAGTTTGTGACAGTGGCTACAAAATTGATATTGCTGAAAATAGTCCTTTTAGAAATTTTCTAAAAGTTTTTTCAAAATACAGTACAGCCTTTGAAAACCTAAATGAAAACCAACAGATTTACAATCAGTCAAAACATACATATGTAACTATTACTACAATTAGATTAGCATATGCATGTATACACGAACCATACTGTATAAAGCGTGACTACAAAATTTAAAACCTCACAGAGTTAGATAAACACAAGCACTAGCATGCAGCTTAATGAAAATAAAAATGCTAAGCAGAATTTACATAATAACATAATAACATGAAATACATGTAAAAGTTTGGTGTTTAATGTGAATGTTTTTAGCAGATAACCAGGAAGAAAATGAGTTATGTGTCTTATATTGCTCAGTCTGTTTCAATCACTTTTTAGTTGTAAGCCTCCTCTGTAGCAGCCACAGTTGGTGTGTCCTACTCTTTTTCAAAATCCACAGAAGCGTGCACTGAGACAGAGAACCTTGGTTTTGAGTTGGGTAGTGAGCTTATTACAGCTATAGTATCTGCAGGAGATGAAAATTATTTCAGAAAATTTCAAAGTCCTGATTGAGGTTAAAACTCACAACCATTGATTGGAAAGCCAGTGACAGTACCACTCAGCCATTGTACCCACTAAAGTGTCAATAACTAAATCTACCTGCAAAATAAAAGAGCAGGTACATCAAGAATTTCATAATGAGGCTATCATAAATTTATACCATGTGAATATATTGAAATATTTACATAGAACTATCTCCATTGTTATAGATTTTTTAAAATCTTTTTTTTAAAATGAGATTTAAATAGGAAATTACACGTTTCCATGGAAACCAATATGAAAAGATATTATAAAGGGTATAATCAATAGCTGGTAGTATTAAATTTTAATCTCGGGTACAAACTTCAAGTTAATCCTATATACATACAAGTTACCTTATTGCTAGTACAGAAGTTAATAAAAACATTAAGAGATTAACTCCTTATCAAACTTGGATCAAAATTTCTCCGTTGAACAGGTGCCCTTGAGTTTCCATTGCTATTGAAGGATATAAAATACATGTAATTTTTGTGCATATAAAATCTAAACTTTTATTATTACCGGTACATTGTATAAACAGAGTTTTTATAATTAAAGAGATTTAGAGAACAAAGGTTTTAAGTGTCTCATAAGTCATAAAAGCAATCATGTGTTTTAATATTGTAATTAATTTATTTATCAACGTATTGATTGATTGTGACACTATAACAAAAATAAATTAATAATTTTATTTTTAGGAGCTGGTTGTTAATTTAATTTGATATATTATTCCTGCTTTTCAGGAAATTTGTTGAAAACAATGTTGACAAATGAATTACCAATATTTTGATAAATAATATTAATAAATGTATCAAAATGATCAGTTAAGGCCATTCAAAATTAAATGTTTGGTTCTCTTTTTTTCATTTCTTGTGAAAACCTGTTCCAAAATTAAAGCTACCTTGAACCATTTCTCTTGAAAACTGGAAAAAAATTAACCTAATTATTGTAGATATGTGATTAGAATAAAAAGCATGCTTTCTCTCTTTTTCTCTGTAAAATTGGAATAGAACATAATAGACATTTGAAACAGAAAAAATAATTTCTTTGGCCTAATAAAAACTAGATATAAATTGTCAGGCTTTCTGTTGTTGCAATATTGAAGATCTAATGCCTAGAAAACAGAAGTGAAACATGAAAAACCTGAATAATTTCTACATTTTGTATTTGTTCTGTTATACAGTGCCTGAAATCCTTGCAATATCAGAAGTGGCAATTTTTCATAATAAGATTCTATTTGATCATATATTGGAGCGGCATACAGGCTGTGTTCAAGATTTTTTTCATTGTGGCAAGCTGTGTTCCAACCATCTTATGTGCATGTCTTTCTTCTACAAAGCGGATGGCTTACGAATTTGTCAGCTACATTCTACAGTGCTTACAGATTTAGATAAAGCCAAGGATGCACAAGGATGGCTGTATTATGTATATGATAGCGGTAAATACTATTAACAATTATATACAGTCGAACCTGCCTTAAAGGCATATATAAGGAGCACTTGCTTTTAAAGGCCAGTAGAATTGTATCCAAAATGCTCTTCATTCAAGTTATTTGAATCTATATAAATGGCACCTGCTTCTTTTTTTTTACAGATTCCTTTGGGCGGCCTTTATAAATAGGTTTGACTGTATAGTGTTGTAGGGAATTGGTGGCCACTTGGTCTAAAGTGCATGCATAGGGATTGCAATGTCTCTTGTCCCATAGGTTCAAAGTTCAAATCCCACTCTGGATAGATCCTAGAGTGAAAAAGTTTGTCAGTTGTCCTTGATTTTCTCTGAGCACTCCATTTTCCTCCATCATTCATGCACTGAATGCCTCTACATAGGTTCAAGGAACTTGTGATTTTTAAGCACACCCCTCTGTTTAAAGTGCCAAAATTTTGCTTGGTTTTTAGAGTTTGGAATGTATATTTTAAACTTTTATTTCAAGTTTTGATAGGGCCAAAGAAGAACACACCTGACCAACAATTTTTATTCCTAACTTAAAAGTTTTATGACAATATTTTGATAAATACCATTAAAGTTGGCATCCTTCCCTGTATACAGTCGAACCTGCCTTAAAGGCCACCTTTAGATCAGGGGCACCTGCTTTTAAAGGCCAGTAAAATTTGATCCCAATTGCTCTATTCATATTTTTTAACATGTATATAAGAACCACCTGCCTATAAAGATAACTTTAACTGGTTCCCTTGGGTGGCCTTTTAGACAGGTTTGACTTAAATGTAAAAATAAAATGAAAACAAACAAATCTAAGAGCATAAGCAAAATTTTTCGGCCTAAGTAAATATCTATATTTTATTTCAGGGGTTCAAATATTCCCAGGGTGCAAAGTCTGGGACCTTTTGATTTTACATTGGGACCCTTAATATTTAAACTGTAAAAGTTTGATGAACCTGCCAGGAAAATGCTTATTTTTTTTCTATTTGATAACATGTTTACACATGAACTTTTCAATAGTGATACTGTTCTTTCAAAACTATATGATGGATCAGCCAAAAAATAAAGGCAAAAGGTCTTGGACAACTCATTACAAAACATAATTTTGAACCCCTGTGTTTTTTATCCTAGAGAGATGCCCATATCAAGATGAATATGGATTTGTACTGCAGAGAATAACAGGTCTCTGTATTCGAGTCATGACTCGAATGGTCAGTTATCAACAAATGAAAAACAACTGTCAGAGGCTGAATGCTTCAGTGCTCCAGTTAACCAGTTTTGGCAAAGAGAAAGGAGTTGTGGACCTGATCAGTAAGTTCAATACATCAAAAATATTGATTTTATGTTCAACCAAATACAGTGTCACAGACTGGCTCAAATTCAATAGGTGACCGGGGTTGCTCAGTTGGTAGAGCATCCAGCTAGTATTGGGAAAGGCCTTTATTTTGAGTCTTGGTTTCACATGTTTCTTTAACTGTTACATTTGGGGCTTTTGAACCTAGGACAGGTCCAACCAGTAGCTTAGTCCCAGGATAAGCATTCTACTAGTATTAGGAAGATACTAGGTTTGAGTCCCTGTTTTGCCACTTTCCTGTTACAACAGTAAAACTCCGATTCATTGCCACCATTTGTTCAGTCAGATTTGGTGTTATAAAGAGGTTTGATGATAAAAATAAATTAATAAATAAATAAATAAATAAATAAATAAATAAATATCAGGATGTCATTAATGATTTACAATTTTTTTTTTTCAAAATGCAACCGTTACTAATATATTGTTGTAACTTTTTACATTTTCAGCCAAACTCTGGCCTGATAATCATTATATGATAATACAAGGTACATTCAATCAGACGTGGCAACTTGATGATGGAACCAAAATGGACTACTTCAACTGGTCTCCTGGTGAGAAAATCCTCCCTAAACAAACTTAAAAATAATGATGGAAGTAACCAGTGGTAAAATGTAGAGCCATCCAGTACATGGTTTTTAACTGATAAATCATCGCGTCCAATGGAATACATCTGTGAAAAGATTTAAATGGACAGTTATCTACGTACCCATTGCTGGTAGCCAAAATCACAATTGGTTACTAATTTCTGAGAAACTCAATCAAAAAGTAACCTATTTTAGCCAAAATCACAATTGGTTACTAATATCTGAGAAACTCTTTCAAAAAGTAACCTATTTTAGCCAAAATCACATTGGTACTAATCTGAGAAACTCTTTCAAAAAGTATCCTATTTAGCCAAAATCACCATTGGCTACTCAAATTTCTGAGAAACTCTTTCAAAAAGTTCCCTATCTTAGCCAAAATCACCATTGGCTACTCAAATTTCTCAGAAATTGTTTCTCAAAGTAATCTTTTTGCCTGTTGGCATATTTGTAAAAATACTGTAAAAAGGAATATATTTTCATAAATTTGGAATTTTAGAATTGTAGAAACTGAGATGAAACTCTCCACAGAACACTTATTTTTAAGTAAAAAGTTCTGCACTATAACCATTGAGGGGTTTATTTGCAAAACAATAAATTTGTGTTTGTTGTTGGTTTTTGTTTTTTGTTTTTTTAATGGGGTTTTACGTCCTAGTAAAGAATATTTCACTTATATCAAGAAGTCACCAGCTATAGGTGAAGTGGCAGAAATTTTGGCCTTGCAGTGCACTCGGAGCAATGTGTAGGGAGGGTTTTTTATCATGCCATGCTTGTCATCACAAGGAGCATCAGTTTTTAAGGTCTCTTTAGAGGGGCCCTGTGACAATCATTTCTAAAGTGTCAAGTGCTTGGTGAAAGATGAATTTGTGATCTTCAACAAGGTAAATGCACATATTTGCAATTTTTACTCTTAATTTAGTATTATATAATATTGGTTGTCATCTCTCATCTGGTGGCTTTGTGAGTGAATGAAACGGTCCCAATCAACTCCTCAGAGCATTTAGTCCCACCTTCTTTGACATGAATTTATCCTTTCTGAGCATTTAGCCTTTCTGAGCATTTAGCTTTTTTATATTTATTTTCTTTATTTCATATTCAATAAATACATACATAACACAAAAAGAATGATAATACAACAATACATACAGTACATTTTGATTACCATATATATTGAATAGTTTTTAGAGAGAGAGAGATTTTCACACTATGGTACAAGATTGTTGTGTTCTATATAACAATACAGTGGATTTGTTGCCATTCTCTTTGAAAATTTTCTAACTTATTTTTACCTATTGCTATTTCTTTTTCGATGTAATATACATCTTTTAAAATATATTTAAACTTTTCAAGAGACAATTTTTTACCAAGACAACAGGTTTTATAAATGTAATATTTCACATGCATAAGGATAAAATTTTTAACTGTATTAAACGATCTGAAATATCCAAAAATTAAACTCATTTTTGTTAGATCTAACAGAATACCATTCGATAAAAGATAGTTTTCCAAGTCTTCCAAAAATTGTTGTGCTATATCGCATTCCCAAAAGAGATGACTAACTGTTTCACTTTCCTGTTTACAAAAACTACACAATGCCTCTGTTTTAATACCGATTTTAAACAAAAAAGATTTGTAGCAATTATATTATGAATTATTCTGTATTGGAACCACTGTATTTTAGAATTTAGAGTAGTCAGGTGGATTATTTTATACATTTTCAGTTAAATTATCGAAAATGCTTTGCCATTTTTGCCGTGAAGAAGGTAAAATATTATTTTGCTTCAATATTTTATACATGTCCCTCGAACCTTTTTTATTTTTAAAAAGTATCTTAAGAATGTTAGGATTGAAAGGATTTTCAGATTTAGACAGATAGTACTCTGGTTTTTTTTCATCAGATGTTTTACCGATTCAATTATTCCAGTATAGTGTAGATAATGTATGTTGTAGTTATATTTCCGAATAAAATCTTGCAGGCTTAAAAATTGTCCATCAGTATCAAGTAGATCATTGATAAATATAACCCCTTTTTTGTATAATTTCTTCATGAAAATACAACTATTTCCAATAATAATATCACTATTATACCAAAGATAACTTTCAGCTGCATTTTTAAATATTCTTATTTTTTTAATATTGTTTGTCAATAGTATCCAAGCCTCAAACACATCTGTCCAGAAATTGTTTTTAAAGTAGTTCATATTCTTTACAATAAATTCATTTCCTACGCTAAAAATTTTCCCTGTATTTATGTAACATTCTACGATATTACACCAGAAACCCTTTGTATGCAATATTTTTTTAATCCAAGTTGTTTTTAAAGCATTTATATATCGGACCAAATCGATCATTTTTAAACCACCTTCTTCATATTCTTTTACAATAACATCTTTTTTTATTCTATGAGTAACCCCATTCCAAATAAAGTTATAAAAATTGTATTTAGTTCATTTATAAAGTGTTGGCTTGGATTTGGCAATGCAATAAATAGGTGATTTAACTGAGATATGAGGGGAGTTTTAATAATTGTGATTTTCCCAATAGGTGTAAGTTTTTGTTTCTCCCAAAAAATTATCTGTGATTTGATACTATTCACTTTTTTAACAAAGTTGATATGAGGCATTTTTTGCAAGTCAACATCAAATATTATTTTATCAAGCATTTAGCTACGCCTTCTATGACATCAAAAAAACAACCCAAACCCAAATCTGACTTGCCGAGAAGTTAACACCTCATTCTAGTTTATTGCAATGTAAACACTAACCTTGTCAATTAGTTTATAAAAGTAAAAATCAGCAGCTGAAAATAGTGCTGTTATTATATATCGTCATCGCGATTATCATCACCCAGAATTTGCCAATGGCAATATCGTGGAACAAAGCTTACATCACAATATTGCAGAACCCTATAACTTACAAAAATATTCTTAGAAATCACGTCATCACTTGTGTAATGAGCACGATTAAGCAGATTAAACATGTGGTTTTGGCGTGAACCACAAACAAACCACTGCTGACGGGTGATGTAATAAATACACAATGTATCAATGCATACTGTATATATTAGCTAACCACAAAAAATGCAAAAATCGCAGGACATCTTTTGAGCGCATTCATCTGGGAATATAGTGATATTAATGGGACAATATCATCAAAAGTTTAGCAATATCTTGATGCCTTTCTCATGATTACAGTTCTAGCTGAATATTTTAAAAGGTATTCACATCATGATAGAGACACATAATTATTAATAATCCATGCTCAACAGTTAATGAATCAGTTCAAGCTCCTCTGATGATGAATCCATGACATGTACCTAGAGGGAATGAGGATGTTTAGACAATTAGTAATTAAAACCAAATACAGTACATGTATACTGTAAATGTTTTTATTTTCGTGGTGTACTAATTTTCACTTATTTCACAGTCATTTGATTTGCAAGAAAATTAATACCGAGCAAAAATTATATTATGCTTATTGTGTTATAGTGCATATTTCAAAAATGTGAAAATTTAACTATGCAGATATGTCTAAATTTCCTATACCGCAAAAAATAAATACATGCGGTTCAGACACTAGAACTTATTCACGGGTTTAAAATTTTGCAGGGGAGTGGCCAGTGTTAACAAATTATCTCAGTCTACGTTTAATGAATGCTGAAAATATCAACTTGGTATTTAATTTCGTTCTTTAAAGTAAAACCGTGAATATAGCGAAATTAAATTCTCAGTGAATAAAAGCAACTATACAGTACATGATTACTAATTTCACAAGGACTGACTTGGTCCTCACTTCCTTGGTGGATGGTTACTTTTTTAAATTAATTCATTGGTTTTTTAAATTGCTTTTGAGATTGTGATTTGGACACTGGCTGACCTGTGTTTGATGAGGAATATTATTTCAAATTTCTCTTTTTTATTTTTATTTTGTCAAGTGTTATAGCGTATTAACTAATCTGTGAATAAGGTAGCATCTAAAAGATATTTTTTGTGAAAAATGGTGACATTTAACAGAACATGACCTTGTCTATGTGAACAAGTCTAAAACATCACCTTTTAGTGAAAAATGATGACCCATACGGTCATTTAATAAAACAGGACCTTTTTCTGTGAATAAGGCCTAGTCTCAAAAATGACCTTTGTGGACTATGGTGACTGATACTATCATTTAATAGAACAGGACCTTGTCATCCATGAATAGGGCAGAGTGTGAAAAATGGTGACCCAGTCTCATTGTAATTTAACAGAACAGGTCCTTGTGCCTTGATAACCTTGACCTTTGACCTTTTTTAATAAGTGGCTGCCGAGTTAACATGCATTGTGTTTCACAAAAACAGTTTGATAAAACATAACAATAGTTTAAAATCAGCTTTTTATTGTTTAAAAGATATGTAATTTTTTACATATAGTCAACAATGAAACATTGTATCAATAAGTTACAATAATTATAGTATACATTTCATCGAGAGTTAGTGTGATAAAATATATATATACATGTATATATAAAACACCCACATGGTTATACATTTGAAGGTACAATCGAACATGCCTTAAAGACCACCTCTATGAGAACCACTTGTTTTTAAAGGCCAATAAATTTTTATCCCCATTGCTCTTTATTCATGTTATTTGAAATTCTATAAAAGGGCCACCAGCCCACAAAACCTACTTTCACTGTTTCCCTTGGGTGGCCTTTATAGACAGATTCGATTGTACTTTGATTATTATACTAAATGATCTTAATGTAAACTTTTAACAGGTCTGGCATCACAATCATTCCTTAACTAAGATTTTCCATAACTTATCTGGCAGCAATATTTTTTAGCACAACTGTCATGTGCTACTTTTGAATTTTTACGTGTTACTTTATAAAAATTCAAAAGTAGCACAAAACTAGAATATACTGTTACTAGATAACTGTTCATAGAGTTCAAGAAGATTCTGAGAAGCTTAAAATGACACATTAAACTCATGAATACCTTGAAAACTAACATTTGCCAGTTTTATGTTAAGGAAAATTTTTTATTCTAATCTAATAGTTACGGCTACGATTGTGAAACTGGGGTCAGTACTGTAAAGCCATGTTTATCTACTGGCCCTTTTACCTGGCACTTCTCCCACTTGTATAATTAATCAATGATTTCAATATATATAATGTAAAAGCATTTTTGTTCCATCACATCATTTTCTTTGAGGAAAAATGCAAATCTAAGAAAGGAGTGTAGCACTTATATTGAACTGGTCAATACACACACACACACACACACACACACACATACACGCACATACACACACACACATTTATAACTTAACTTCAAGAAAAATAGTTAGAAACCAGAAGAAGTCTCATCAAATTACTTTAATACGGTTTGAGAGCAACTAAAGATATTTTCCAATAGCTTTGGTTGGAAATTTGCGGGGAAAAAAAAAGAAAAAAAGTTTGAATTGAGAGTTCCAAGACTTAAGGCTATAGTTGGATTGATGAAAATAAAAATAAAAACACCAAAAAAAAAAAGCTGAATACAATAAAATACATAATTATCACCCTGCTATAAACAAACCAAAAGCATCCAACAGGTACATTTACCTTAAATATTCATTTAAATACTGTATAAACATTCGTTGTACACTGTATCAAAATTTAATTACCCGGTAACAATGGATTATATACCGATCCAATGATTGTTACCTTTCTGGAAAAATCTTTATTCTTGAGTATTTTCAATAAACTTGTTAGGCTTTTGTAGGTTTGATTCCATGGACCCACTAAATATGTTATTTATCAAAATCAAAAAGATTTCTCAATGTCATATTCATATTCATATACAATATGTATCACCATTTTAGGACATGATTCAATATTTTTCAATATGATACCACAAATCTCAAACATCAGTTTAAGAAAGATTTTGAAACTTTAGTATGATGTTTAAATTACGAACGCTGAAGCTCCCTTTGGACAGAAAAATATTCATCCTTGTATATCAATCTCGCACTGTTTCTGGTGTAGGATTCTTTTAGTATCGTATTCTTTCAAAGATAAGTGTATCATGATGGAAATAATAATAATACAGTTGTTTGGCAATGACTCTTTTCACCCCTAATATCAAAATTCTGAAAAATAAAACAAAATTAGGGATAATTAAAGTCTTATATTACAAAATTTATTTGATTCTTACTAGGGTAGATAAAATTTCTTTAGTACATAATTTTGACTAGGATAAACAGAAAGTCTTCAGATTAATATTAACAACAACCCTGCAGCGTACCAGAGTTAACTTCCCGAGTTTTATTTATAGTGTGCGTTGATAGCTCTTCCTATAACCAGTCGTCTCACTTCACTTGTTCCTGCTCCTATCTCATATAATTTAGCATCTCTTAGTAACCTTCCTGTAGGATAGTCATTTATATATCCATTCCCACCTGTAAAAGTAAATAAATACATTATAGTCAAACCTGTCTATAAACATGATAAAAGCCACCCAAGTAAACCAGTAAAAGTGCCCTTCATGGGCAAGTGGTCTTTGTATACAGGTTTAAATAATTTGCATAAAGAACAATTAGGATACAATTCTACTGGCCTTTATAACCAGGTGGTTCTTATACATGTTATATTTACCGGTAGGTGGTTTTTAAGGCAGGTTGGACTGTATATTAAAGGACTGAAAGTGCTGTAATCAGGCTATAATGTTAGTTTTTTGTCACCCTTAAAAGAAATCACAAAATTATGTTTTGTAACTGAAGGTTCAGGACCTTTTGTCTTTATTTTTGGCAGGCCCCACATAAAGTTCTGAAAGTCAAATATCAACAATGAAGGATCCATATGCAATAATATTAAAGAAAGAGCAGAA
This sequence comes from Anadara kagoshimensis, assembly GCA_021292105.1. Taxonomy (NCBI): domain Eukaryota; kingdom Metazoa; phylum Mollusca; class Bivalvia; order Arcoida; family Arcidae; genus Anadara; species Anadara kagoshimensis. The sequence continues at coordinate 60,697,867 of CM037861.1, forward strand.
TTTTCCTTGTAAAAAACTGCAGGTCCGTTGGACTTTCACAGTTTATATATCAAGAGTTCTAGTGTAAAATCAATAGGTCCTGGACCCGGGCCTGGGGAATTTTTAAGCCCTGATTGTGATAAGTTAACTTGTCAGCATACATAACTGTGTGTTGTAGATTTTTTAGGGTACATAAATGCACAGAATGTTAAGCGGTATAAGGGAAGTGCTGTAATCAGCTTAATATACTTAACAAAAAAGTTAAGGACCACATCAAAAACATTATTAAATTTTTAATTTCCGAAAACATATCATTTCATCTTCCTACTTCTCCTAATTTCATTAATGAAATTTAATTTAAGGCACAAAAATTTACTTCATTAAATCATTTCAAACAAGAAGAGAACAAAATACAGATGGATTTTATATAATTCAGTTTTTGAATTTTAAATCGGTCCCAAACTGTTTTAGTTGAGTATATTATAGTTTTCTGTCATCCTTCAGAGAAATCACAAGTGATTGGTTTACATTGATACATGTTACTATATGTAACTATGCTCGTAAATCTACAAGTTGATCTAATCTCACTCTGGAAGCATCTACAGACGGAAAGTACTGTCATTTTTGTTCTGAATTGTAAGTTATTCTCTCTGGTACTATGGTTTCCTTAACCACCCAGACCTTAAAGCCTCCATATAAAATGAAAGAATCTTGACATGGGTGTAAACCACCATTACAGTAATCAATTCTACTCCTACAAACATTACCTAAGATCTGTATTGCTTCCAGAGCCAATTTAGTGGCAGCTTCAGCTGTGTAGAGTATAACTGCGGCACAATCCTACAAAAAAAAAACAAAAACAGTCCTATATAAATAAAACAATAAATACATTGTCTGAAAAACCACATGCTGACCAGAAAAGGTTAACCCCATTTCCTAAATCTCCATATTTCAAACACAGGTATAAAGGTAGCTTTTACTGTCCGACTTGGCTGGCAGAAAATTTAATCATGAACAAAACCATGACTGATGATTGCTTGTATGGTTCATATGATATCACAAAGCTATGTTTTCCCTGCATGTTTAAAATATTTACCAGCTAAGAAAAAATGAAACCTGCATTTTATTTTTTATACTTTGCTACAACAATAAAATTACAACAAAAATAGCATTTAATGATTTGATTCATTTAAACATTTTCAATTAATTATGTCTCTGTATCCAAAATTACTAGGATATATCTGGCATCCCATATTTCCATGTTCCATTCATTCTTAATTTTAATTTCACACATGGCGGGTGTAGCTAGCTAGACAGGAGGCACTTACCCCTTTGGAGCACTTTCCTGGTGGAAGTTCAAGTGTTTAACTTAAATTGTTAGTTTCCAAAGTTTTTACTTTGCTTTGGGATTGTGATTTGATGTTTACTTTTGATTATTAGTTCACAAATAAATTCTGTTCTGGCATTTTCATATATCTGTATATACATGTATATAATGATGCAAATTTACAGATTACATAATTTGTTTGAATGAATAAACATAGTTAAAAATATTTTTGGTTAAAAATTTACATTTTTTAGAATCTTAAAAAAATTATGAAATTTAGCCCCCATAGGAAGCCCTATTAAAATTTTGTGTGTTAAAATGTGACAGAAAGCAAATCTTTGAAATGTTCGAATTTTGAACACCTGGCACACACCTGTGTCACTTTCCTGACATGATAGACAGATCAACAGAAATGTCAATTTCACTATCTCTATCTTCTTAAGTAAACTGGTGATTTTGATTAACATGTCAACTTCACTTTCCATGCTCATGAGGAAATTTTTGAAATTTCATAATGTCACAGTCAAGATTATTTCACTTATTCTGAAACATTAGCAGTTATAGGTGAAACAGCAGAAATTTATGTGCTAAAGTAGCAGACCCAGGAATTTAGGGTGGGGGATGATGGGTGCGTGTCAAAGAACGAGGTAGGGGGTCAGAAGGCATGCTCTCCCAGGATAGTTTTGAAATGTAGCATAAAATCCTGCAATTTCAAGATATACATAAACATAATCATGATAGTATCATGGAGGAAAATAAAGAAGTTGGACACCCCCACCCACCCCCTCCCTTTCTGGGTCAGCCACTGTGCTATGGCAACAGGTAATGAGGATTTTTAACTGTGTCAGCATGACAGAATCATCAGTTTACATATCATTCATAGTGTCCTTGATTTTATTTTAAAGTATAATGCTTGGCTGTCAGACAAAGTTTGAACTACAGTAGAACTTCGATATCTCCAATACCACGGATAACTCGAAGTCAATTTTTTGTCCCGACCGGCCTTCTATATAAAGTATATAAATACAACTTCGAAAAAACAAGCTGTAACAGCAATTAATAGCAAAATTGTGTTAAATTTAGGGCTTGGACACATTTTTAGGAGCCATGGGCTACTGGGTTCTTGCTCATCTTAATCCTTGATCCAACCAATCATGTATCTAATGTACAAATATAAAGGAGCCCTTACATTAGGCGATCTGATTCCCTGATCTAGACTCCGTGCTACATTGTATAAGTAAGACCGTGAAGCATTCATAATCGTATACATGTCTGCTAACTTAGCTTGGATCATCTAAAGATATAGAAAAAAAACATTTCATCAAATAAATTTGCCTTAAATATCAATAACACAAATAACTAAAGAAACAAGATTGCTTGATTGATTGAATGCGGTTTTACTTAAGTCAAGAATAGATTACCTACATACAGACATCACCAGCTATAAGTGAAGTGGCAGAAATTTTGACTTATGCAATGCACTCAGGGCAATGTGTTAGGAAGGTTCTTTAACCTGCCACACAAAACGTCTCACATATGAACACACACTCTACCAAGTGAGTTACTGTAATGGTTAAAAAGAGAGAAAAAAAGTATAGTTTAACTGTACAACTGGTAAATCAAAAACATTTAGCCAAACAGTTGGAAACCAGGTGGCTAAGCTAAGTTAAGTTGTCAATGTATGTGAATTGGTCTTGGACTTGCAGTAGAAAATCAGTCAACCATAACATCAGTTACCTCCCTTGTCACTGCAATCTAAGAGGCCTGACCCCTCAAAGGCACAACTTTTATTGGGATGGCATAAAAGCCATAATGACAGAAATTGGATCAAATTCCACATACTAAGTATATGTACCAGTAATTATCTTTATCTATACTCAAGATATTGCACATTTTTAAGTGTCATGAAAAAATCCTTACTTTTCGGACATCCATCATCTTGTAGGAGGGTCCTGGCTTCGACACCTAATGTCTTGTAGCAGTGTAATGAAATCACAAGTTAAATGACTGTGACTTAAGAAGTTCAAGGTCAACAAATCTCAATATATTTTTAATGTGTTCTAGTTGCAAATGAATATCTATTAAGTATCCCCTAAAGTCATTGAAATTACAGATTGTTTTTTTACAAAAATAACCAACTTTAACCAAAATCAAGAAAGTTGGTGACATCGACACACAATAAGGCCATGAATGACCACATGACTGGTATATCAAACAAATCAAATCTCTGAAAACTATTATTGAGGAATTGCAGTTTGGGATATGCTATACTGTTCTGTGTTTTTGTGCATGTCTTTTTAAATGGAACTATATGTCCATTTCACTTAGTGTAAAATTTAAAACTGTTTAAATTATCACAACAGAATACTTATTTCATTTTAACAAAACTAACCTGAAATTCACCAATTTTCTGACCAAACTGCTCTCTTAAATGTGCATAATTAAAGGCGACATCACAGCATGCTTGCATAATTCTGAAAAATAAAATAAAATTTGCATTAGTTGTATACATATGATAATCTAAAGGATCTAGATAAAGTAAAATGAAATATTTCTGTTTCATAAAATCTTCCTATTTATTGAAGATGTTGTTATTGTTTTAGCAAGTCATCTAAATAAACTGATTTCTTAAGTATCCAATTAGGGCCAATTTGCAATAGGTCTAGGGTTTGCTGCTGTAAAACCGATATCTCTAATATTTGTGTGGATCAAATATTTACATTGAAATTACAATCGCATCCATTGATTTTCCTTTAAAAATAATATTATCCTGGGAATTTGTGGCGTAAATTTTTCCAAAATGTCCGGCACAAATATCACAGGATGCTAATCATGTGGTACAACAGCAAAGCCCATTATCGCACATTCACTTTCCGACCTAAACAAGAACTACCTTGATGGCTTTACCATTGCAACTATGTTCCTACACCATTAAATCTTTTGCATTTTGAGTAAATTCTATTTGGATAATTGAAAATTGACCCTAGATGTACACCATAGATTTCATAATGTATAAAGACAACAGAAATATTTCTGAGCAAGTCTATTATAAAAATTCTCTGCAGGTTCTCTACTCTCTATGATGAAACATTGATTGATTGAATGAGGTTTTTCAAACCAATCAAGAATATTTCACAAATATCGAGACGTCACCAGTTTCTAGGTGAAGAAGCAGAAATTTTGACCTTTGCAATGCATTCAGGGAAATTTGCAGGGAGGTATTTTTTACGTGCCACGCCTGCTGAAACAGGGGGCAATGGTTTTTAAAGTTTCTATCGAAAGACCCAGTGACTTTCATTTCTAAACGCTGACTGCTTGGCGAAAAAAAAGTCACTACATATTTTCAAGTCTTGGTCAGACATGACTGGTTTGAACCCATGACCTCCCATATGGAGAAAGCACTCTACCAATTGAGCTTAGTATAGTGGTCTATGATTTAAGAGTTGAACATATTCAGCCAATGCAGTAAAATTTAAAATCGAAAACAATTTTTAAGCAAAATGTATTACAAAAATAAATTTACAAAATGTAAACTTAGCAGAAAAGTGGAAAATTAATCAAAATCCAAACGAGTAGCAGACAACTTTGGTCACCTAGCGGGCTTGTTAAAACCACCTCTCACTGCATATTTAATCAAAAGTAATCATTATACACTGCCATCCATAACTCATTATAATACATGTTAAAAACATATCATTACAGACTGAAATTTTCACAAAATTGTTGAAGACATTATTCTGTTAAATTAAGCATTTAACCCAAATAGTGGTTTTATCTTGAAAAACATTTTCTTGCATTTTTATTTTTTCAACCTATACCTAATTGAAAAATAAATCCAGGAAAACTGCTTTTCAAGAAAAATAGATTAGTTGCATATATTTAGATGATAAATGAAGGTATCTGATGCATATTGATATTCAAAAACGGTAAATTTCAGATTAAATTTTTTCACAGTTTTATACAATTCTACGTTTTTGCAAGGTGTAATATTTGAGAATTTCTGAAACTGACTATAGGATTGAGAATATGTGTGGTAGATTTAAGTGATACATGTACAATTAGTAAACTGCAAAGAAAACAAGAGTTACAGAACTGCAAGAAATTCAATATAGTAAAACCTTCATTCATCACCACTAAAAAGATGCTTGGCAATAATATAAGGGGGACTTATAAATAAAACATAGAAAAATTAGATTTTAGTACTCCAAAATTTTGTGGTGATAAGTAAGGTGTAAAGTTATCAAGGAGAACAATAACAAGGCTTTACTGTACTATATTTCAAGCCTATGCATGATGATAATAATATAAACTTCAGGCAAATATAAATCTGTTTACTGTATAAGAAGAAACGTTCCTGATGAAAAATATTCACGATTTTCATGGTGACTTTAGTAATGCGAATATATCTTCATAGCAAAAATTTCTTATTTCCTTTGGTACACTTTATGGAACCATGTAAATTTCTTACCATGAAATAGTTTAGAAAATCTATTTAATCAAAACAGAGAAAGTATGTGACCAATAATATTTTTCTTATACAGTAATTATTTACGTTTGGCAGTGTTTATATTACATCTCTTTCCATTTGAAATTTTTTTAATAGAACTTTACAAGAAATGTGACTGTATGAATAGTGTAAGATTATTACTAATGTTGTCATGACAACACATTGACTTACCCTACTGGGCCTGATGCTAGAACAATCCTTTCAACATCCAACCCACTAAACAGTACATATACGCCTTTATTCAATTCTCCCAAAATGTTTTTCTCTGGTAGATAAAGTTATTATGTATTTAAATTATTTATATTCTTATCAAACAGACAAGAAATCTGTGTGTCTTGTAAATCAGGAATGGTAGGATTTAACAGATACAGACAATGATACTGTAAACATTGTTTTTTTCTGAGTGTGGAAATTTTCATGAAATTGTAATGTTGGCATTTCATGAGCAGGTTATTTCTGCAATTTTGTCCATTCTTGTGGTATGAAGATTATGAAACTTGACTTGCCATAATTTTCAAGAGGGGGTATTATTCACAATTCTTTTCAATTCACAAAAATGGCTAAAATTTCCACTAGGCTAGAAGAACCATGTTTTCTGTATTGTTAAATGCTCTAAAAACATTTTAGCCAAGTACTTATTTAAGAGATTTCGGCAATAATACAGTAGTGGTACTTTTCCCATTGTGAGGCCAAAATGTCAAATTTTAACATATGGTAAATTTACCCTTGCTGCCAATGACACCTACCTGGATTAGATAGACACTTTTTTTTCGAAAAAGATGACAGAGCATTGTTGCAGTATGGGATTGAATATTATTATAGCATGTTGTCCTAGTTATCAATCTGTGCTATTAGCTTAATTAAAAGAGTATCCCATTAGTATTGAAAAGGTCCTGGTTTTACAATTTCATTTCACATCTCATTGGACCCTAGAAAAAGGCCAATCAGGACAAACTGGTCCAAGGCTAGAATCAGGTAGTTTTAATGCAAAATACATAAACAGGAGGGAAGGAATGTGGTTGTCCAGGCTTGACAACTGGGTAAATTAGCTCAAATGGTAGCGTGTCCCTCTTATGTTGGAAGGGTCACAAGTTAGTGTCACTGTTCAGACTTGACTTCTTTCTACTTAAAGTTACAGACCAGAATAGTAACATATGTGTTTTAACTCCATTCAATTTTGGCATTTAAGAAATCTACAAATATTATCATACATGTACACAAACAAGATTTTCACAGAATTAGATGATCCACCTAGCTTGTATAGTCACCAAAAGGCTGAACAGGTGTTACTTGTGATAAGAACATTTGCACCTTGGATAATTAGTTAAATCTGATTTATTTTTGAGGAGTTATCGGGAATGATTGTGATTTCCAGATGTAATATGGAATTCTCATCACCCAATGACAAAACCTATGCAGTGGGGTATCAGTCAGCTCCACTGACTCAAAATTGAGTAAGAAAAGTAATTTTTTTTCCATTCTGGTGCAATCTAGAGAGTAAACAAGCAAATTCAGTGAATTAGGACATCCCCTAGTAGCTTCTTGTGATTTGCAAAGGGGCATAACTTCCCCAGAAAAATCAGCAAAGCAAATTGGGTTAATCATATGCTGACTCTTTACACTAAGTTACGTAAAATTGTGCTTCATAGGTTTGGATAATTACTCTGGGCAAGAAGTTTCTAGAAAAAAAGAAAAACAGAAGTTGGAATTTAAATATCCCTTTTTTCTTAGAAATGCAGGGGATACCGGTAATCAGAGAAAGGTTATAAGACAAGACACACAGATTTTAATTGTATACATAAGTTTATCTAAACATCGAATACAAAACAAAATTTTATCAATCAAATAAAAATCCTCAAATGGAAAGGAAAATGGAGGCTATATGTATGTATTGGGGGTGTTAAAAGTAGAAATGTAATATAATTTTGCATAAAAGCTGATAAATCAAGCCATTCTCTAACGGTTCTTAATTTTCAGCATATTGCTTCCTTTATACAATATATAGTCCCGCTTGAAGTATGCTGAAAATTAAGTTTGGTATTGTGTTACTAGTACTATTTGGAAACTGATCATAGCAAGCCTGCTATAATGGGGTTTGCTGTTGTACCAAGTAATATTTATAACGTTTGTGCTGAACAATTATTTCCACTGGATATGACAATTCATGTTATCCCTTTAAAACAACATCACTCTGGGAAATCACAACATAAACATTTTCTAAAACTTCCTGCACAAACATTATGGGATGTTGATAACGAGGTACAGCAGCTAACTTCATTAAGTCTATTCCAATCTTCTGGTACATTTATAATAGCATTATTTATATCTTTTATTAAAAATTCACTGTGGCATTTTTCAACATAAAATAATTTGAAATTTGAATAGTTTGAAAATTTCAGAAAATTTGTTGCCACAGAATTCTGGTGTAAAATCATGTGTACTGAAAAATCTGCCAATAAGATTATTTTGAAACATCAAACATTTTTTAAAGATTTATCCAAAATCCAACAGAGTGACACAGAAATTAAAAAACACAGTTCCAATTTCTTAATATTTGTTAAACAAACCTATGGCTGTATCAACTATTGGTAACCGCTGCCAAACTGACAAATAGTGAAACTCTGATTATTAGCTACAATCAATCAAATGTACTTTGCTTTGATTATGGCAGGCTTACTACAAGGTATTTTATGTTTAAATTTATATTCCCATTAAATACAAAATTGGATAAAAACCTCACCCAACACAACAAGATCCTCCTAATGCCCTCTCATAATCCAGACCAGACATTAGAATATACACGCCTCTATTTTCCTCTCCAAGTATGTTTTTAGCTAAAAATTTGGAAAACAAGAATGGGATTCACTCATGTACCATGGGATATCCCTGTAAAGTTTATGCAAACAAATTATTTCAAAGGGATATAGCATTTGGAAAACCTACCTGGCAAAACTCAAAATTCTCATTCAAACCTCGGCTGTAATATCATGTTTTGAGATGTGTATATGCTGCATCAAATCTTCAACAGATGCAATTATTTCACATCAGAATTTACAATGAATTGAAATACTAGTAGCTGCGTTTTCAAATATCGTGGAATTATTTGAGTGTCAAAATATGCGAAAAGTAATAAATGGAATCAGCTTTTGATAAAAATTTTAACTAATCATTACAGGTGAACCAAGTGAACTTTTTATTTTTAAGTACTTTCTTTATGGAGAGTTTCAATGTCAACTTCCATCATAGAGAGGATAGATGATGACGCAGAATCAGCCGAGTTATATTAAGTGATTGATACCGAAAAACATTTTGATGTTTTGGTTAAAGGTAGTATTATTCTGTGACAGACATATTTCCCATAACCAGCAGAAGCAAATACATGTAGTCCGCATAAACATTAGCAGGTGTTACCAGTACATGGTATATGGGTGAATCCAGTATTGCCAACTTGCATGCATTGAAAAGTAAAGTTTATACATGTAATAAATATATGCAGCATAATATACAAATATAAAATGGTGGCTTCTATTGTTACATAAATTATATAACTTTTATCTAATGGTAGTCTCTCATGACAGTGAAATGATAAAACTGTGATAATTAAGAATGCATTAGATTTCCACAATGATGAAAATCAAATTTTAGCAGGAGTTCAGAATTCCCCAGGTCTATTGTCAGGGATGTATCGATTTTACATTACGACCCCTTGATATTTAAACAGAAAAAGTATGATGGGCCTGGTGTTTTTACCAGGCAAATGCTGCTTTTTTCATATGATAATATAATTGCTCATGGACCTTTCAATGTTGATATCGGACTTCAAACTTTATTTGAGACCTGCCAAAATTAAAGGCAAAAGGTTCTGGACCTTCCAATACAAAACAAATTTGTAAAAGTTCAAGTTAACCATGGTATTTGTGGAAACTTCAAATTATCAATGTTTAAATGTTGTCTAAAATTAAACTGCTTTTTATTACTGTAAACCTCTTTAATATTGTAGCAATTTTCTGAGACTTTTTACCGATAACACATCCAATATTATTAGTAAGTATATTTAATGCAATGACCCGATTGATTACTTTATGAACAAATATTCATTTGCAATTTTTTTAGTCATAAACACGTCCCAATTATCACAAAAATAAAATATATGTGGAAAACACTTGGAACACCAAGGCCATTGGCATAGGAATTCATTAAAATCTGTAACAGCTCTTGGACTTGATTCAATATGTAGGATGGTGGGGTATGTGAGCTCCCTCACTAAGGTTCTTTATTTTTCAATAGTAGAACTATTAAGCTGACACACAATTTGTGGACATTGCTGCCTTGGTGTTCTGAGTGAGAATGTGATTTACAGTAGAGGATACTGTCACATACCTGGGACTTTACAATCTTCAAATATAAGTTCTCCTGTAGGCGATCCTCTCATTCCTAACTTGTCTAATGATGGACCTGATGAGAAACCAGGCATGCCCTTCAATATAAAATGAAACATTATGGTTCAATACATAACAGCAATGTAAAATGAAGTGCACAATACTTGATTCTGGACCAAAAGCTCTGTCAGACCCGAAAAATTTCACTAGTGCAGGAAATGATTCAAATGGAATAAATTGTCCCACAAACCTTTGGACCCCGAACCCTTGAATATAGATCAATTAACTAAGACCATGCCACACCAAATCTGTACCAACAACACTTGGATCTGAACCCTAAAACCCTAACAGACCCACACAATTTCTATATTGAAGGAAATGATTAAAATGAAGTGAATTGCCTCATAAACATTTGAACCCATAACCATTGAATATAGACCCAAAAGCTCTCTCACTGACCAATATGCTTTCACTATTGATACCGGTAATTATATTTTTTTTAACATAGCATAAAAGTTTTTTCAAAACACAAAGAAAAAATTTCAATTTAAAACAAACAGATTTTAAAAGATCGTGTAAAAACTGCATATTAGACACATGCATACATTGCTCCTGTTTAATATCTGTTAGAGTATTCAAATGGACAAATTTTAAAAATTAGAAGGTGCAAATTAAGGTGCCAATTCAATACTTCTGGACTTAAGGAAGCAAAACCTATAACATATTGGGTGAACATGGCCGAGTGGTACTGTCACTGGCTTTTGAAATGAATTTTTGTGAGTTTGAACCTCACTCAGGACTTGGAAATTTTCTGAGATGTCTTTTATCTCCTGCCCATACTAGAGTTGTAAAAAGTCATTCCTAGAGTAGTCTTTCAGTTGAGACTTAAAACCAAGGTTCCTCCTGTGCCTCAGTGCATGTTAAAGACACCTACATTTTATGTAGAGTTAAAAAAAGTGATGCTAACAACTAGAAGTAAATGAAACAGACTGAGCAAGCCAAGCTTTTGATTCAGGTAAGCTAAAACTTCAGGAGGTAATTACTATTTAGGCCAAATTCTTATCTAGAGTTCTTATAACTATATTTACCCTTTCAATTAGAAAAGCTGTGATTCCATGTTGAGGTTTATCAGCATTGAAGTTTGTTTTAGCATACACAACTAATGTATCAGCTATAGGACCATTTGTAATCCAAAATTTGTTACCATTTAACACGTAGTAATCACCTGTAATGAACAAGAGATACATGTGGTTATATGTCTTATCCGATTGCAAGATTGCATAAATATTTGAGTAGAATAATCTTTTTTTTTGATCCGGTATGTGTTTTTTTTTTGGTTACGGTATAATAAAGTGAATAGTGACCTTGGTTTAGGGAAATAAAGAGGATCGTCTCCCCATGGGAACTTTATCATGAAATTATCTCTAGTTGGTCAATTCTAGGATGATGAGAAAACAGGAGTTCCCAAAGAAAACTATCATCTACTGACACACTAGAAATTTCGTGAGTCTGATTCAAACCTAGGGGATAGAGTTGCAGTGCTCTATTAGTCTGCATTCTAGTCCAATCAGCAAGGGAAGTCCTGGTTAAAATTTAACTTAAACATAACTGCTAATGTCAATGGCTTAATAAAAATAACGCTATCATTATTATCACTCTTTCGGCATTTAGCATAGCAAAACAACATTTACCTGTAACTTAACTTATCCAAATTGAACAAGTTTCATTAGAGTCTGCACATAGTGTTTACTCAAGATAGACCAATCCATGTGTAGTATTAACAAAATATCATGACCTTGTTCAGAATAAATGATACTGTCAACTTCATCTAGTGGCATTCATATATATAAATAAAAAAAAAAAGTTTTGGACTTAATATCCAATATACATTAATAATATACCAGGATAATTAATAATTATATTTACTTAGATTTTTAACAGTACTATTTATAAAACAAATCTATCAGGCATTATATGTATTTGCTATAAGTAGTACTGTATAGCGAGAAATATTAGCTGGTAGAAACTTTCAGTTTAACATTCAGAAATGTGTTCACATTTACTTATTATTGCATGTGATGACCTGGTAGGTAAACCCAATTTTATTTTTTAACATGTAGAAAACTTATTTTTGCAGTTGAAACTTGACTGTGATATTGCACATATTAATACATCTTTACACAGTATACAAACTGACATAAAAATCCAGTATTTCAGATTACAAGTATACCTACCTTTTTTATCTGCCCTTAGTTTCATGGAGACAACATCTGAACCCGCATTAGCTTCACTCATGGCTAAAGAACCAATCTTTTTCCCTGATATCAACTATTAAAGGATATAAATAAACATCATATATAACACTCGTATTTCAAAGCAATATATGTAGGTGTCTAATAAACCTGATCACAAATAGGCTAATTGCTATGTCTAGTAAATCTGACCATGATAGATTAATTGCTATGGCATTAAACGATACCCATCACGTTTGTGCAGAACATTTTAACTGGATATGGAACCATATAAGGTGACATGTACATACAAACAATGTCTTCCTACTTTGATTGGTTGGTCTGTGAACTTTTGACTTCCCCTTGTTAGCCAAACTTCAATTCTGCAATTGACTGATTACTGGCCATGTTTACATTGCTCCGACAAAGGCCTGGCATGCTTGAATTACACACAAAATGAATGAAAACTTGGCCTGAACTGTGCCATTTAATGATGTCACTGACACTAGTATGTCATTAGTTGCAGTGATGCTGCTTTGTCAGTGTCAGAACATAAAAGATATGGCCAGCGATACATCAATTTCATAAACTGTGTAACTCTTAAAATTTTTATATATTTTAATTTTTTTATTGAATATATGGAGGACTATTTGAGTTTTACACCACACCCAAGATTCACTTATATTGAGGCAGTTCATTCAGAAATGGTGGAGGAAACTGGAAAAAAACTATAGAAAACTGGCAAGTGAACTGACAAACATTCTTACATTGGGATCTGTCCAGACTATCTGAGTTTTACATTACACCCAAGATTTGCTCATATTGAGGCAGTCCTTTCAGTAATGTTGGAGGAAACTAGAAAATACTATAAAAATCTGGCAAGCAAACTGACAAACATTCTCACATTGGGATCTGTCCAGAGTAGGATTTGAAGCTAGATAGTGAGAAGCAATGTGATCCATAAGTGTACACTTTAGATCATTCTGCCACTGAACCCCCTCCCCTCAGTTTCGATGATATTTGATAAAATAAAGCCTACATCAGGTAAATACTTTTCTTTTTGTTCCTCTGTACCCATCTTAGCTATTCTATCAACACATAAGTTAGAATGTGCTCCATACGATAAGGCTATTGCTGCTGAAGCTCTGGTCATCTCTTCTGTAACAATGCAGTGGTCAAGATAGGTCATTTCTGACCCACCATATTTTGCTGAAAAATATTCAACATAAGTCTTAATTTCATCATAAGAATACAAAGTAAAACCTGCAATAATGAACACATCTACAAGAAGACCACGTTATGAGACTCCTTTCTTTCATATTACAACCATAAATAACTTTGTTACAAAAACCACCTGTCTATTCAGTCCATATTTCTTAGGTTCCATAAGACTAGTAACAAAAACCAACATTGGCTGCTAATATCTCAGAAACTCTTTAAGTAATCTCATCTGAATTTTGGTTTTCAAAAAAGCCATTAACAGTGGAATTTGTCAATACTGAATACGTTTCACAATATATTTTCTTCAGATCAGACAAGTTTTTGTTTTTGGTTTGCAAAGGCTCTTCACCATTTTTTTGTGAGTTTAATTGTATTCCCTCAATTTCCATGTGTTCAAATTATTCTGTTATTATAAAAGAGAAAAGCATGCTGTCATCTTGCCAAGAGCCTGGCACTCATTCCTACTTTCTCTTGGGTCTCCCATTCTTGTATGTGGTAGTGATATAAAATAACAAGAACGAAGACTACCAACTACCAGTAGATGAAATTCAAAACCTGTCAGACTTATTTTTACGCAGCTAACATGTTTTTAAAGGCACAGTCTGCGTCATCCCTTGTAGGGGGTAGACCAACCTAGTTGGTAATACATGTACTCCCTCTTATTCTGTTACTTTATTGGGTTTTTCAACAACAGTTAACAAACAATATGAGTGCTTTGTCCTATAGCGTATGTTCAGTTTAGAGAGAAATAAGTTCACAGGTATTAATTCTCTGACACCTGCATCTTTGCAGAATTTATAAAATAAAATAGACAAATGTTGATTGTGAGGGCTATGATAATTTCCAGACAAGAAGTGGCTGAAGATACAGCTTAAGATGCGTGTCCATCAATTGTGAGGTTACCGTAACCTGAATAATTCCGACACCATTGGTTTTTCAGCTGCGTAGCTTGCTGGAGCAGTGCAAAATTAAATGTATTGCTCAAGGACATACCACATAGTCACTGGGGTTATCACTTTAAATTTAAAATTTAAACAATATTTACTTCAAGATTTTGAAAAGGTCATCACTTTAACCACCGAGTCAGGTATTTAAACTTTTTCATCCATTACTAAATAAATTATTAAATTATTAAACCTACCTGGTGAAGTCACGCCATTTAGACCCAGTTCTCCACATTTTTTGAAAAATTCCTACAAAAACAATAAACATATCAATAAACAATAAACAATAACAATAAACATATCAAAGTAAAATTGTGTATTATACTTTTATTGACCTTAATTCTTCAGAAATTACTTGTAACAGTTTTAACTATGAGAATGATAATAAATCTTTTATTGGTACTGTGTACATGTACACTAGTTTCAGGACCATGCTAATAAATGTAAATATCATAGCTAGAAAACATACTGCTAATTACTTCACAAAATCAGACTTTTCAACATGGTAAGGGGGCAGCTGTGACTGCATGGCTAAGACGTTAACCTTCAAATTTCAATGTCTCACTGATGTGGTTTTGACTCCAGTCAATCACAAGTGAGGGAGGATTATTCCTTAAAAGCCTTTACTTGTTGTGCAGTACCAATATATTGGACCCAATAGTCTGTAATGTTTATCTGTGACATTACATGCCAGTGGACTAGCACTCTACAGGTCATTAATGCACACAAGTACAAAGTAGATCAGAATTACTTACACAACCCTTGCACCACTTAATCTTGTGTATAAAGTAAAACTTGTCTATAAAGACCACCCAAGGGAAGCAGTTATAGTGACCTTTATAGGCAGGTGGCCCCTATATACAGGTTCAAAAATATGAATAAAGAGCGACAGAGATAAAATTTAACTAGCCTTTATATGTATGTAGGTGACCCTTATAGAGGAGTGGCCTTTAACACAGGTTTGACTGCAGATTAATTTTTGAGATTAACAAGAATAGATTGTCTGTTTTGAAAAATTGTTGATGTGATGTGAAACAACTGTATAAGTATGATAAAATTACAATTTGCATAAAACTGGTCCTGGACTTGTATACAGTCCAATCTGCTTTAAAGGTTGCCCCTATATAAGGGCCACCTGCTTATGAAGGCCAGTAGAATTCCAATTGTTCTTTATTCTAGAGATGTTATTATATATCAGCATCGCTATAAACGTCGTCAAGGTTTTGCGGATGGCGATATTGTGGAACCAAGCTTACATCATGATATCATTGAACACTATTACTTACAAATAAAATCTTTGAAATCGCATAACTAGTATATTGATCGTGGTGAAGCAGATTGTCTGAACATGTGGATTTTGCTGTGAACAACAAACAAATCACTGCTTACAAATTTCATTCAGTTAATTTTCAAATAACTTTAATAAAGTAATTTTATATCTTATTTTTTTTTAATTATATTTATATTTATTGAAGTCCATTGAAAACCCAGCCCATAATTTAAGCATATTCATCTAGAAATATCGTGATAATATCACGACGATATCATACATATTTGATGATACTGCGATGACTTTTTTGTCCACGATAACATCTCTACTTTATTATAATATTTGAACTTGTACATTTTGTATATAAAGGTCAACTGCCCATAAAAGCCACTTTTACTGGTTCCCTTGAGTGGCCTTTATAGACAGGTTTGACTGTACTTGATATACAGTGTATATACACTTTCTTAAACTTTTTAGAATATAAACCATACCCTGAATTCTGGGAACTCATTTGTTTTATCTATTTCTGCTGCTTTAGGTGCTAGCTCTTTCTGACAAAACTGAAACACAGTTTCTCTTAACTGAAATAACAATGTTTAAATAATTAATATAACAATAAAACATTTTTCTGGCAAAACTGAAAAACGGACTCTCTCAAGTAAAATAATAATGTTAATACACATGTATTGTAATGAAACCATAATTAACATAAAAACTCATATATTGGATACTGATGGTGGAGGTATCACATAAGCTAAAAAGCTCAAACTATCTCTAAGTGTGACAAAAGATTTTCTTTTAAGCTAAAGATAATGAATATCAGAATTTGCATCGAGGAGTTTAGGCCAATTCTCAAGTCCAAATTCATGTTACTTTTCATTCAGGTAAATTTTCACATACATTGTGTGTTCTTAACAGAAAACACCACTACAATAGCTTACTGTAGAAACCACTGTGCCTGTGACAGTGAAATTCTCTTTATATTCATAGAAAATCAAATAAATTTGAATAAAGATCGATATTTTTCACTTACTTGTACCTAGTCGTAACAGGAAATCTGTATGCGCATCCGCGATTAGCCCAAAATATATCTGCATAGGGAAAAACGTTGGTGCTATGGGGATTTAACATGTTGAAAAACCATGCAAATGGCGGCTTCTGTTGCGCATATGACGTAAAACGTCACCAAGGACATCACTTCCGGTGTAAACATCGTCATTTTTGCATGTGTAAAATCCCCATACCGCCAACATTTTCCTTTTTACAGACATACTTTATGACAATCGCGGATGCGCATACAGATTGCCTATTACGACTAGGTACAAGTAAGTGAAAAATATCAAACTTTATTCAAATTTATTTGATTTTCTATGGATATAAAGAGAATTTCACTGTCACAGCCATAGTGGTTTCTACAGTAGTTGGTAGAATGCTCACTTCGTCTGTGGGAGGTCTTGGGTATAGTCTTCAGCCATGACTGGCCAAGACTTAAAAATAGGTAGTGACTTTCATGAAGCACTCGGCATTCAGAAATGAAAGTTACATTTACCAGGAAGTGTTCTACCAACCAAGCTCCAAGACCACTACAGCTTTTGGGATGCAGTTTAGAGATTTCATAGTGACAGACTAGATAAATATCTCCAATCAAACCAGAGATGACAAGACTTTAAGATTTAGCTAGTTTATCAATTGCAGTCCTACCACATAACTTTTTTTACTCTTTACATAGCTTATATAATTCTGCAACTTTATGCATGGTCATGTGCCCTTAGGCAGGTGATTTTCCTCTGTAACACTGTCGAAAACCAATGTAATTACCTGCTTTTGTTCTTCAGTTAAGCCGAAAAGTGCATCATTTATCGGATAAAAAGAACATGCCCTTGTAAGGCTTGGTGATGCCTGCGGTGACAGGAGCTTTTTAGCTAAAAGCTTGGTAAATCTCAAGGTTGCCATACTTGGCGGAAGTAAACTTTGACGTCGGAACTCTTCAGTGTAGAGATAATAAAGAACGACATAGGAACAATAAACAACTTACAATGTAGGTGAGTTTATTAGTCTTTTTTGGCATAGATTTGAAGAATATTCTGCCACGATGAAAATACATCGTTTTTAGAGGTTTAAGATAAATTTTGCCAACAATGTAATACATATCTTTTATCAATATTATCTCTTTTTACCCTCTTACAAAGTTGAATAACTTACTGGGCACCTGTTCACAAAACTTCAAAATACATGAATAATGGAAATCAGTCATTGAGACGATCACTTATTGTTGGTATGAAGACTATTAGTATTCCATATTTCATTATCAGCGTTTAGTCTTCATAAGATAATGGAATTAAACCATATCCGATTATAAACGCATTGTGGTATAAGGGAGACAACTCCATACAAAAAAAATCAAGTAAAGTCTTTTTTCTGTCAGCAAACTTTGAGGACAATCATAATTTTTTATTGATTGCTAAAGTATTAAAAGTTGTCATAGGTGTATACTAGTACAAAACAGACACATATAACTCACTGCCAGTCATAGACACATTGCTATAAATTGACTGACACATGCACCACACTTCTATTGTGCAGTTGTAACAGGAAAGAAAAAATTGCAGGGTCGGCCCGGGGGATTGAACCAGGAACCTCCCTCACTATAGGTGAGTGGTCTACCACTGAGCTACCCAGACCACTACATTCCTCCCTTCCTTTTTTACATTCAACTTCCTTGAATCGAAAACCACCAGGTTCCACCATGCAGCCGACCAACAGGTTGGTCGGCTACTTCCCAGGGTCGGATGACCCCCCAAATGTAACAGGAAAGAGAAAAAATGCAGGGTCTACCGGGGATTGAACCCAGGACCTCCCACACTATAGGCAAGTGCTCTACCACTGAGCTACCCACACTACTACACAGTACTACATTGTATTATAATCAGAAATGTTGGTTGTGGCACTACATTAGAAATAGGTTTGTCCACAAGTTGATACTAAAATCTGCTGTTATCAGCTGTCAGCAGTTAAATGATTGAAGTTTTGAAAGTAACTATCCACTTTGGCCAATAACAGAGCCTGTTTTGCCCGGATCAGATTTCAAATGGAATTTACCAATTTCTATTCAAATGATATGTTGGGATTTTGCTGGCATTCAAGTTTTACCCGAGTCATAGAACCAGAGCTAATCAAAGACTGAATCAGTAGTAAATTTTACTTTATATGTAAGTGTTGGGGTTTGCGTCTAATCATATTGTGACCTTAGACAATTCACTTCATTTCACACTGCAGCTGATGCTGATTTACTTGGTGTCAGGATAATTGTCTGATGGAGCGGCAACCTCTCTTTATATGATATTGTCATTTTTATACAAAGAATTAAATATGCCAAGACAAGAAAAAAATATTTCAGATTGAGATTTATGTGTAATAGATTTCACGTCTGCTTTGCTATTTGTCAAATTAGCATCACTGAAGTTTACAGTTATTTAAGTTTAACTTGAGTTTAATATAATGTTTGTACATTATGCATTAATTCTATGGTAATAATATTATATTATCAAATGGTATTGTATTGTATGAATGTGTATTTTATATACATAAATCTCATATACCACCTTTGAGTGAAATAATGTACCAGGTGTTGTGTTGTTATAATGTTTTTAATGTGGCATCAGCAAATTTTCAGCTATTTGTGATGAGTTCAAGTTTGTTAATCTCTGTTTAAAGATTGATCTAAGAATATGTCCATGTATGTATGAGATGTGTGAGTGTGTTTTATGGTTTGCCTTGTACTTGTACACACTCTTATCTTGTGCTAGCTCACAAAGTCAGAATGCCACAGACAAGCATACCACTCCCCCAAGTCACAATATGCTGACACCAGATGAAGCAGCCAATACTTTGTCCTCTTAATAATGAGTAACAGATGAGGAAGCAGTATCTCAAATTTTAAAGTGTTGTATATCCTACTAGGGTTTAGCTCATAACCTCCCACTCTTGATGCAGATGCTGTACCACTGAGCTACCAAGGCAGTCAAGTTAAAGAACTACCTTTACATTAGCAAATCCCAAACTAAATAATTGCTATTAGCCCAAAACACGTCATAATATGTGCAAACTCACATTTAGCTGGTAACGGCACAGTTTAAGTGAAGCATATTTGATTGAGATATAAACCTCATTTTGATTTTAAAAAAATCAAATACTGGCACATCTACATGTGTAAGGGGAAAAAATTGAATAGTTCTGAAGAGCAAGGGAGATAACTCCATTGTAATGTTATACTGGTGTTGATTATGAAAAAAAAAAAAAATAACAAAAGTTCAAAATGAGAAAAAAGAAAACCAAAACAATTTGTCATATTTATTGCATTCTTCTTTAACAAAAAGAGTGAAATGATCAGTACGCATTGTTACACAAATCTATCAATCTAAAAAAATGTTCAATGGTTTTGTGATTTGAAAAATTAGGGATCATTGTCTCCATCTAGAATGAACACTAATACTGGTTCCGTTAGGTGGTCTTTATAGACAGGTATGTTTGTTATTAACTCCTCTGTCACAGCCTAATTAAATGTATAATGAAAACATATCTCATCTGAATATCGAGTACTTGGAGTGAAAAGGGGCTATATGACCATCCATATGCAAAAAAGGTACAAAATTTTAGATTTTCACTTTTTGTTACATTTTGAAACACCAACGTTGAGATATAAAAATGAGTAATAAAAGTGCAATCGCCCAAGTTATGAAGATTTATTTAAAAAACACAAAGCCATGTTTTGGTAACAGACTATTTATTGCATTCAAAATTTGTATTTTGTGTTGTGATTTGATTGTTCCAAGGGATCTTTTTGCTGATGGAACATCATATACCTTCTTTATAAGGTTTATCATAGCTCCTTTTATCTCAAAGCCCTTGATATTTATTAAAAATATCTTAGAAGACAGACAGCCGTGTTTAAGTGATTGTAAAATATCAATCCGACTCATCTCTGTTCTACTTAATCATTAATAATCAGATAAAATGTCTTTGATCATTTTGATATATTGTTTCAGAACTAGGCAGTAGTTACCACGGTAACAGGATGGATGACCGACTTAATCAGATATTTCCGGATAAAGATGACATTCCAAGGTCATCAGCATCTTATAGAAGTAGTTCAATATCATCTGGTTCATCAGAACGTGTGACAACAACGACAGACAATTACAGCGATACAACCAGTACGACAGATAGCAACATATCAGACAGTAGGAAGATTCAAGGTTAGTATCACTTTTTATAATCATTAACCTTCTTCAACTTTATAGCAGCCCCTGGATTGTCGGAGCATTTGACAACAAGACTGACAATGATAAGATTCAGTTGTTCTAAGGTCTGGTCCCAGTTTCAGTTCTTAACTAAAGCTTTTCCTTAACTTAAATTTAGAAAATTTTGGCAATCTTTTCTTGGAACTAGGAATAAATATGTTTGACTAAGTACATGTAAATACAAATGTTTTAAGGTAGAAATGATCTTCAAAATGAAACATTAAAATCTTGAATATCTTAAAGAATTAACAAAATTGTAAAGATGTGAAATTTTGCTGGATTTAATTGAAGGAAAATCTTAGTTAAGGAATGATTGTGAAACTAGGGTCTGTTAGCTTACTTAACCAAATGATTAGTTGATATGAAAATTGTTATCAAAATTAAAGATATTCATTAGTCATAAAGTGTAGACCTATATCACTTATACTTGATTTGAATGCATTGTTTTAAACAAAATATTGCCTAATACACAAGGTACTGGTACAAATTTTTGCTAATCAATTTATTAAGCAAACAAAGCTTTAAACTACTAGTCCCAGTACAACAGATAACAAATTGTGTATATCAGATGGTAAGAAAAATCAAGTTTCATTTCTGTTTTGATTTCTAAACTTTTTAAAATATTTAAGAATTTTTCTATTTTTGTGGATTATGTATCTAGTCCTAAAATGATCCCTGAATCTCTGTTGATAAAGCACCTGCTTATGAATTAGAAAGAAACATGTTTCAAACTTGGTATACTAATATTAGAAAATTAGAGGGGAGGTAACTCCATCAGTTAAGAAGTTAATTTAACGTTTTGTCTGTTAGTTGAGAATTTGATACATGGGTTCTTAAGACAAAGTATACCGGTATTGGTGATAAGACAAGACATAAAAATCTCACATTTTGTAGCAAAAAGAATTATTCATCACATACTTAGGTAAATTGATACAAATTTTCAAAAGTGTAAACTAAGATTGATGTTGCTATATATAATGCAATTACAGGTACATGTATATTTAGATTGGGAATATTGGGATTCACTATTGTGTCATTATACTGGTATTCTTAATTACAATTTTGTTTAGTTGACATATTTCCATGGATACCATTTTATGTGGCCAAGTGGTTTAAAGCACTCTCTGATAGGTCTGAGTGCATATTACTACTTTGATTCAAATCTCGTTCGTGACATTTCCTAGTTTGTAATAGTTTGTCAGTATGTTTGATAAATGTTAATGGTTTTCAATTAAATTCTAGAGGTAATTAGTGACTGTCTCAACATAGTGAACTAATTATGACTCGGATGCCAACCTCCGTTGAAAGCAACCGTCAACCTTTCATTCAAATATCAAAATTCTGCACATTTTAGAAATAAAGATATTTGTCATTTGTTACATTCAAACATTCTAGTGCCATATATGATACAGTTATGAAGCCCATTATATTTCATTATATAGTTCTGGTATGCATGCAGGGCTTCATTGGCTAAGTGATCTAAATGGATCACAGTGCCTCTTATCACCTAGGTTCTAACAACATGGTTCCTACATGTCAGGGAAAAGTCAGTGAGTTTTTATTTTCAAGATTTGTGTCCCCGTTGAAATTTGAATTATGTTTTTCTTATATAGCCAACTTCGCTCACACTAACGAGCAGAACTTTGTACTTTGCCATCATTGCCATCATTAACTTATAAGTTTAATGCTAAAATATAAACACCATATTTGCCTATTTTTGAAGTGCGTTAGAATGCCAGGAAAAAAATGGAATTCTGTCAGGGAAATTTCAGGGAAATGGTTAGTGAATTTTAAATGAAGTCAGGCGTGGGAACCATGAATCCCACTTGGAACAGAGCCTTGTGTGAGAAAGTTTGTCAGTTCAATTGCCAATGGCCAGTGGTTTTTGTAGGCACTCTGGTTTCCTCCACCATCTTCAAACTGGCATGGGCATAAAATATCATTACACAGCTCAACTCAGCTCATTTTAATTATAAAATTTATTTTCCAGATTGCAAGTCTAAAACCATTTTTTTAACCTGAATATTTAAAAAAAAAAAAATGAAATTTAAATCCTTAAATAGCTTTAAATTATTCATATCATACAAAACCAAAATAAACAAATTTAATGTGATTTCAATTTTTGTGATAATATAGTATGTTTTTTTATATTCTATTTGACCTTTATTTGTTGTTCAGGGGAAAATTTTCCCAGCCTTGACAATATTTAGTCTCAGATTATGCAAATGAGTTTACAAATATGAGATGTAATCTATTTATTTATAAACAATTTTTTATGATTTATTTACTGATTGTGTTGACTAGATAAGATATTTTAATATTCCATTTGTTCCGCTGTCAATATATGATAAATTGCTTGATTAATTTATTCACGTACAGTACATTTATTATTATAATATTCCATATATTGAATTATCAGGACAGTGATAAATTGTGTTCCCTTTTCGTGTTTAGGGAAGGAATTAGCGTTCACTTGTCATCTAGGTTCTAATGATTCAAGCACTAAAATCATCCCGATTTCCAGAAATGGCTTTCCTCTGACGTTTAAGTAATTGTTGTAAAGAAGGGCCATCCATAATAACATGACCAAGAGCCAATCTTTTCATGAAAAAATAACATAAAAGAGCTGGCAAATGAATATGCTTGAAACAAAGGAGAATTGAACTGTAAAGCAAAATTAGTTTTTAGTTCTAGTACAGTCCAACCTGCCTTAAAGGTCACCTCTATATAAGGGTCACCTGCTTATAACGGCCAGTAGAATTGTATCTCAATTGTTCTTTATTCATTTTTTTTGAACCTGTATATAAAGGCCACCTGTCAATAAAGGTAACTTTTACCGGTTCCCTTAGGTGGCTTTTATAGACAGGTTTGACTGTAATTTAAACACTTAATATGTGTATAATTATATATATTTTTCCAAAAATTAAACTCCTGTAAAGTTTAAGTGAGTAAATATTCAGCTATAATGTTAAAAACAAACATACAATCCATGTCCAACCTACAATTCCAAAACAAAGTAAAATCTTTGTAAATAACAAACTAAGCTAAATATGTGAACTTCCATCATAGAAGTGAGACTGGGTGCTCCAGAAGGGTAGGCACCTCCTGTTTAGCTAGCTATACCCACCACATGTGTAATCAAAGTTAAAATTAATAAAGTTTAGACTAGATCTTTGGTTTACTTAGTGTTTCTATCACTGTAAATTCTGAAAGCCTTTTAGCGGCAGTTTTATTTTATCAATTTGGTCGTCGACTGACCAGTCCCTTCAAATAAAATTGGGTTTAAATAAGTTATAATTGATATGATGTGCCATACAAAAGTTGTTTTGCCCTGCAATAAGCTAAGTGATATCACTAAAATAAGTGTGCTGGTCTGCACTATAAAAAACTCTTTAAATTTGACCTTTATTTACTCTGGGCAACACATTTTGTACCAAGTTCAGATGTTCATGTACTTACATGTACAGGCAAACAGCCTGTTCCCTTGACCTTTGATTTAAATAATTATTGTGGACCAGTACATTTATGTGTATAGGGAACATAGGTGTTTTTTCAGTCTACCAGGGGTACATCATGGCAAACATGCATTGTTTATGTATGCTAACACTTCCCCGGGGTTGGGTGGATCACCCTATATGAATATTCCTAATGAAAGTTCAAGCGGACAGGTCAATGTTGTTTGCCTAACATACAATGTTTATGTATTAACTGCATATACTAACACTACTCTGGGGCTGGGTGGATCACGCTATTTAAATATTCCTAATGAAAGTTCAAGCCGACAGGTCAATGTTGTTTGCCTAACATGCAATGTTTACATATTAACTGCATATGCTAACACTACCCTGGGGCTGGGTGGATCACACTATTTGAATATTCCTAATGAAAGTTCAAGCGGACAGGTCAATGTTGTTTGCCTATATTGTGTATTGTGTAAAAGAATAAAATATCTCAAAATAAATATTATTTGAATATTGAATAGAGGCTATATGATAAGTCTCATATGTAAATGAAATCAACTAGAAAAAAATATAATAAAATAAAATAAATAAATAAATTATTGTCCTGTCGCCTAGCCATAACCCATAACTAAAAATACTTATTTTGTTTGGTTTTGGTATTTCATGGTTATAATGCATGATGGTTGCCACTTGCAAAAAATTCAATACATTTTTATTGTTATTTGGATTGTTGTATTAAAAGAACATAAATGAGGAACATTATTTATCATAAACGTTACTTTTTTGTGTCATGGACATCAACTTTTATTATCCAGTTTATTAAAAATATGTTACATTTTCAAATTTTGACTATATCTAACCAGCATATTGTTGTTATGATAATACTACTAGTTGTATAGAGGCAGAAATGAGACAAAAATGTTACATCTCTGGTATTTATATTGGTATTTTTATACCCCCACAAACTAGTCTGGGGGGGGGGGGGTATATAGGAATCACCATGTCTGTCTCTGTCTGTCTGTTTGTCTGTGTAAAATCAGGTCTGGCCATATCTCATTATTGCTTTGGACTACTGTCACCTCACACGAATAATCTTCATGGTCTAAAGGTGTGTCTTTGAACTTTGACCTTGAACCAAGGTCATATTGGAAAGGTCAATGTTGTGGGTAAACATTAAACCCCTATAAATTGGGGGGGGGGGTTGTACTTGGCTCTGAAGAGACAGTTCTAGTTAGTTCTAAGCTAAATGGTGTCTCAGAGCTGCCAACTGACCAGCAACCTGCGGGTCTAACCTGCAGTTACACATGAATTCCCGCTGACCCGCCAAGACAGAGACTGACCCGCAAATTACCATACAGTTTCAGTATTTGCAGTGTTCATTCATTATCACTCAAATCCACATGTTATCCCGGTAAATTTGAGTTATTACATAGGTGGACTTAGGATGTAATCAGGATTAATTTTGTGCTGATAGCGGGTGAAAAATCACAGCACGCATATACATCTCGTTGAAATTACATCACAATGCACCATTTTTAATCTAATTTTCATTTTTCGGGGTTGGTGCAACTAACTTGGCAGTGCCCAATGCACTTTATTTGGCTGGATCTCAGTCGGACCTGCAATTACACAAAATAGGATTGGCAGCTCTGGTGTCTGCATCCATGTACTGGTAAACTTTAATCTCCTTTTTGGTTGTTCATAATTTTTGATATTTGAAAAAAATAAATCTAGGACAAAGGAGAATTAAATCACCAGGATATGTCTCATTAGATATTTGTATGGTTTATTCTGTATGAATTAGAGGAATGACATCCTCTGTATACCATAATTGGGTGCTCAAAATGATGCCAAAATCATCCTTAGAGTTTATATGACTCCTAAGGTTATTGCCTTGATCACTTTGTTACTTTGCCTCCACATGACGTGTCAGTTCAATGCTCCTTTAAGTTTTCTAATTATTTTTACTTCCCAAGAGAATTTGTATACCTTGTAGATTTAAATACAAGAATATCCTGATAAACCTTATGAACTGTTTTGAACCATTGTATTTTTTTAATAACAAAATCATAATATGTGACAAAATGAACGTTAAGCTACAATTATTTTATTAGTGTTGTGTGTATATATGTTTGTATATAATATATATATATATACAACACAGAGCTGTTGAAAGTTTAACAACAAGCTATCAAGAAGGAGCTGGGGTTTGGCTACCCATTGGCAGAGAATGGACAGCTAGTAACTGAAAAGCTGCAGAGATATATGGTAGATAGCAGCTGCCAAAAAGCTTTCCAGGTATTGCTAAAGAGAAGCCAAGATTCGGCACTACTGGTAAATCCCAATCAAACATATTTCACTTATACTGAAACATCACCAGTTATTAGTGTCATGGTAGAAATTTTGACCTAAGCAGTGTTCTTAGGGCAATGTGCAGGGATGAATGTGTCATGCCTGCTGTGTTAAATTTTTGTCAGTCCTGTACTGTATATAAGCACATTACCATTACAATAGCCTTGTACTGGTAAATAATAACTTTGTGTTATGGCTTATGATATATGATTTATAGATAATTGTTTGATATAGGTGTTGTTGTTTATTTTTTAATTAACAGTATTTGGGTTTTTTTTTATTTGGATTGGTTGAGAAAAAACACAATGGCTTTTGGTGACTAACGTTTTTTGGCAATATGATCTATGTTTAATTAAAACAAGGGAGAGGTGAAAAAGGTCAACAATATATTAATAAATGCCCAAACTAGTATTCTTCTCACATGAAAAAATTGTCTGAAGTTCTGAATTTAAATTTTCATTAATGTTGGAAAGAAACGTCCAGGCACTAATTTTTGTCAGTTCACCAAGTTGTGTGTTTTTCTCTGGGTATTCCAGTTTCTTCCATAAATATTTACAAAATATTGTCATTTAAAACAACAACCAAATAAATGGCAACTAACATCAACATGACTGTGCATAGTTTGATTTGAATATAGAATTTTAAATCAGAATTTAAGTATATAAAATTCACACACATGCTTGGTCAGTGTTTATTTACAATATCAGTAGTTTACAAATTTAGTTTGTAATTTTCTAATTTCAGTCCTAATTTTCACATGATATTGGCATTTTTATCAACATTTTATACCTTTAAGCCATTATACTGATGGTGGACAAACAATAACAGCCTTATTAAGTATAATTTAAGTACATTAACAATATTTTAATATACGGATATTAAGCGGAATATTTTTATCTGTCACTTTATCTTACAACTGGACATTATGACACCTTGTCTCGTTCTTTTAACTTTCCAGAACAAATATGTCACGGTTATGGTTTCCTGTGATCTCCATCCATTTCTTAAAGTTTTGTTGCTGCTCAAAAAGGCATAAAAATAAAGACCCATTTTTACACGAAGTTACTCTGCTGATCAAAATATCCAGAGTAGAGTGGGGTGGACTAATGGTATGTTTATAGCCCCAGTCAAGATTATTTTATTTATATTGAGATGGTCAGTTCTGGGATGGTGGAGGAAACTGGAGTCTCCAGACAAAATTACTAACTTTTAGCAAATGAACTGAAAAACTTTTACCACATTTGGATCTGTCCAAAGTTTGACTCAAACCTAGGCAGTGAGAGGCATTGTGATATATAAACACATGATAGACCAATCTGTCATCTAGGACTACAAGTTGTCATTTCGCATTCTCTCTAACCAACACACATTACATATTACGCAATTGTAAAAATTTAGAAAAAACACCAGAGTTTTAAAAATAAAGTGTCATGTATTAAGTTTTTACCATCATGTGTGTCAATTTTTTATTCAACAAAAGGATGCAACATAATTATGTTAGAAACTGCGCAGTAATCATCAGTATTTTGGGTTTTTTTTTAAACAAAAAAAGGTGTAAAACAAAATTGTGATCTCCTGTGCTTTGTTAGTTGGTGGTCTATATTATTGCATGCCACAATGGACAAATTTTCCAGTATTCAGGAACAAGATACACTAAAACAGTTTATGATGTGCATTGGTGGGTAGATGTATTAATGTCAGCAGAATGCTGGTACAGAATTAACTCATTCAGATTTAACAGTAGATAAAACATCTGATACATTACCTGGTTATCATGTATTCTATGACATGCTAACTTTGTATTTGTCTTTCTGTCACCATGGTTACCTGATACAATATAATTTGACTTATCAGTTTTGTATCATGTTATTGTGGAACTTGATCTATGTAATTTGTTACTATTTACATGGATCTATCATAGAGTTGAATTACTCTGGTTAATGCCACCATGTTTAATAGTCGTTCATTTCATTTTAAATTGTCGCTTTCATTTTAAGTGTGGTATAAATACTTTATTATAAAAAAATTGACATTTCCCCCCTCTTGTGATTCAATATATATGTTATGATATGTTCTTGAGGGTGGGGTGATTGACATTTAATACATTTCACAAAAGTACCAACATTTATTTGACAATTTACACAATCTTGCTATGATACTAGGAATCCTTAAATCTTACCTATTACCGTAAATGTGATAGATAGTAATCATTTGTATAATTTCTTTCTGCCAGGTGAAGATTTTAATTTTATACCAAAAACGTTTAAAGAGTACTTGATCTGATGGTTTGAGATAGGCGTTTGAAACCAGCTGGCCTGTTCAAGACTTTAAAATATGTATTGACTGTTCTTTCGCCAAGCACTCTGCATTTAAATGAAAGTCAATGAGTCCTTGAGAAGAGATCTTGATGCCTTTGTCACGGTAGGCTAGGCATCCTAAAGAACCCTCCCTGCACATTGCTAAGAACACACAGCAAAGGTAAAAATTTCTACCACCTCACCTACAACTGGTGACATCTCAATATTAGTATAATATTCTTAACTGGGACATAAAATTTCATTCAATCAATCAATTATAAGGATGGAATACCAATATAATCAATAAAATCCCATTCAATAAAAAATTTACCATTTTTAAGTTACCAACCTTATATGACCTAGCTATTGTGATTGTCGTTTTGTCTGGCATCTTTCGTCGTATGACATGTGTTCTGAACACTTTTCTTTAGACCTGATGAAAAAATTACAATGAACTATAACTCGTGAAAAGCCTCAAAAAGTGTTTGTAACTCCTAGATGGATATGGATCTTGAATTGAAGTGAAAATTTCTTTATCTAGAGTTGTTTCCCTTTTACCATTAACATTTTGGTTTTTCTCAAAGTTAAAGTGTGAAAATAATCCAACACCATGACTGAATTCTGCAACAATATGACCCTATAAATGTTCAGTTTGTTTATCAAAACTACTGCAGCTTCTGAAAAGTTATTTGTCTATTTGCTCAATATTTATTCATAAAATAAAATACATGTATATTTCACGAGGTTGTTTTCATAACAACAAACATAGTTTGAACATAGCTTTATATATGAATGTTCAGTTTGTAAAAACTGCAAAACCCTTTGTAGGACTATTTTGCTAATATTTGTTCATAAAATAAAATATTTTTTCACAGAGGTTGTTTTCATAGCATCAAACTTGCAGCCAAAAAATTTCCATAAAATTAGATATTAATTATGCAATATTTGCTTTTGGTATGTAACTTTAATGTGTAATGCAATCGGGTATGCAATCAATTTTACCTTTACATTTGATTGATACCAGTTGTTGTGTGAATGAGGCTGAATGCAGATTTTAAATCTGAGTTTTAAGTTTTACTGAAAATCCTCAATACATTCAGTAGGTTTCTCGATGGTCAAGTGGCCTAAAGTGTGTGCTAACAGATCACAGTGCCTCTCGTCACCTGGATTCAAATCCAACTGGTACATCCTAGTTTGTGAAAGTTTGTCAGTTTGCTTACAGAAGGTTAGTGGTCCAGTTTCTTTAAACCATCCTTGAACTGTCCGCCTGGATATAAGCGAAAGAATCTTGACCGGGAAATAAAATACCATTACTTTTCTCCACTTCATGAATTATCATAGAACAAGATCTCTTCAAGCTATGGACACATTTTTGGCAGGCTACTAATTTAAATTCATATTGTGCACTGTTTTGTAAACACCACTAATTAGTAATTACACAATAGCTGTCCTAAATGAATAAACATTGTGACAATTTATAATACTACATATGCATTCTTATATAATGGTCTTCATGACTTGCAAAATGTTTGTGAAAATATTGTAAATTGAAAATAGAAATAACATAGTCATACACCTGCAAGTTTTTATTGATAATTACTATTATTGGTTTGTAGAAAAAGTTCAGTTGTATGGAAATGCCTATTATCTGTTAACTCATCAAATTTTGTCAATTAGATGTTAATTTGGCATTCAAATACCACCAAAACGAAATAAAAAATTGTTTGATGTTTTTGTCATACACGAATAATTACACCAACAGGTATTTCCAATAAAGTTAGGTATAGGTTCTAAATAGATTACATTTCAGCTTTTTATCTTAATTGATTTTTGTCATAATTACATAACATAACTGACAGGTGATTGATAAATAACACAGAGGTACCATAAATGATCAATTTTGTAAAATGAATTATGATTGGTTGAAAGATAATAGGTTGTAAAATCTATTTCTATAGGTTGTGATCTGTTGAACTCTTTCTATTCAGAAAAAACAGATACAACAAGAGATTAGAGTGTATTAGCATGTTAAAGCTATTGTGGCATATACATGTGTATGTAAGAAACTTAGGATTTCAAACAGAGCCGATTGAAAGGTGTTTAAATAGCCATAGGTAAAATTACATAGGAGAAATAGTCCCGACTTAAATCAACTGTGTGAAGATGTTTTATACTCTCTCTGTGGAAATATTTAATTGACAAGGAAAGTTTTTAATGTGCATCTTCCAGTTTAATGATGAGGAACTCATATATGCTCTGTGGTTCATAGAACAGTTAAATTGTTCCCAGTGTAATTGATTTGTGGAAATTGAAAATATAACTATAATGATACCAGCTCTGTATAGATATTAACTGAAGGGCTATGGTTTATGTCCCTGTGTTCAGTGGTAAATTTGAAAAACAGTTCAAAGGATTTTAATAATTGGATTTATTCTTTATAAATTGGGGTAAGAATTCAGTTTATTTGTAATATATGGTTGCATTTCTGTTAACTTTTTTAAATATAAATTTCAATACATATACAACCTTTTTCATTAGCACAAAGTTTGTAAAATATATCAAACAATCATATTCACAGATATCATGCAATAAGGATCCTTTCACTGATATTTCTAACTCTTAAAGGAACGCTTACAGATCACAGTGCCTCTTACTGAATAAGTTTGAATCCCACTTGGGCATTCTCTAGTGTGAAAAAGAGTGTCAGTTTGCTTGCCCATTTTCTGTTTGTTCGTTTTCTTTGATAATCTGCAGTGAAACCTTCTGTACATGAGACACCATTCACAATGGGTGGACTAAAGGTTTCAATTCCCACTCTAGACAGATCCTAGTGTGAGAACGTTTTCAGTTCATTTGCTGAAGTTGTAAATGAACCTCTTGTGGTAGCTCAGTTGGTAGAGTGCTCGCTCTGTAAGTGGGAGGTCGTGGGTTCGATCCCGGGCAGGGTCTGACCCAAGACTTGAAAGTGGGTAGTGACTGTTCTTTCGCCAAGCACTCGGCATTACGAAATGAAAGTCACGGTTCTTTCGGATGGGAACTTTAAATAAACGAGGTCCCTTGTCACGGCTGGCTTGGCACGATAAAGAACCCTGCTGTATAATGCCATCAGCGCATCGCACAGGCAAAATTTATGCACCTTCGCCTATAGCTGGCGACATCTCAATATAAGTGAAATATTCTTGACTGGGACATTAAACACCATTACTCCACTCAACTCTTCAATACAAGTAAAAGAGTCTGGACTTGGGCATAAAAATCCATTACTTCTTTTCATTGATATGGTAAATTTTGTCAGATTAGAAATGGCTAACACAATTTAGCCTCTGTTAACCCTAAAGAAATTCACTTGTATTGTCCTTATAAAGTGTAAGGCTTATATTGTATTACTGTAGTGAACTGTGAAGTACCCTTGTATTTAAAATTCATTTATTAAAACAATCGGTCATTTATTGTATAGTTATAGGTTAATAAGATATTAGCAGAAATACTGACTAGTCTTTAATCAAATTGCCTTGAAAAATTTACCTACTGGAAGACTGTTAAAGGGTTATTTATTCACAATTTAAGAAAAATTATTGAAAAATATATTCTAGAGTTAAATGTTAAAAATATTGTTCTCATACCAAAAACATTTCTAAGAAAGATGTCTCATAATGTTAGACTCAGGAATTTTGATTATATACAAATGAAAAAAATTCTGTATTCAAAAAAATAGAACAGAATTTTTGTGCATGTTTTGTGAGTGAATAGGGCAAACATGCTGTAAAATCATTTAATGTTTGTGATGTCCAATTTTTGTGGTTTTAAGAAGAAAAAAAATTTGTGGAATGATAAATTCATGATTTGTGGGTACTGTTACTCTTTCAGGTAAGTTTGTATAACATACTATTTCATTGACTTGTAAATTTGATGATAAAGGTATCCATGGAAACAACAAAAATTGGGACACTTTGAAAATTAATGATTTCACATAAACAGTAATTAGATACCAAAATAAACAAAATGTAAAAAAGAGATAAAAATTGAAATAGAAATTTTGAATACACCTATATGAATTAAAAAATTCAGAGTTGTTATTATTTTCTTGTTAGTAAATGAATAGACAAAAGTAAAAAAAAAAAAAAAGCACACACAGACAAAAAATGCTTCCAAAGTATACTAAATGATAGTTTTTTAGGAGTGACACAGAAATTTTGAATAATTAAGTCTATCGTCACATGTATACAGTATATTTATAAAAAAGTTACATTAAAAAAAGATTGGTGTTTTTTGCTAGTGATGAATAGATTCAGCTAGGTGTAAATACACATACCGGTACATACAAACACACACACACACACATGATCCCAGATTGGTACTAAGTGATAATGTGACACAGAAAATTGGAATATGGAACATCTTACTAAAAATCTATATTTATAAAAAAAGAAAGATGAAAGATAAATACTAACATATTGTGTGTTGTCAAGATAAAAAAAATATATAAACAACCCTTACTACTAACATACAAACGATATGACAAACTCCTACTGATACACCAGCGATATGACAAGTGATTGTAATGATTTATGACAGGGCAAATCATTTTTGGTGTTTTTTATTGCCCCTTGACATGTTGGTCAATCTGTTAGATCGTAAATTTCCCCTCTGTGTTCGTAAATTTCTCCTCTCTGTATAAATGTGATGTGAACCAGTTGAAATAAAAGAAATGTGCTTGACAAGGTTAAGATTTTTGAATGAGATATAATTCACTGTTAAACTGGATATTATGAGTACGAAAACTAAAAGTAAGTATTTTACTTATTTTCTTTTTTTAAATCTGGTTTTTAAAAGAAAATTAGGTAAAATGTCAAAATTGATGTCATTCAGAAAATATACTGTCGTATTTTGGGTTAGTTCCTAGTACTTGAGGGAATGAAAGCAATTCAGTGAACATTTTATTTAATAAAAAATTGAAGTCATAACCAATATTTTGGTCATTTAGAACATTTAAAATGTCATATTATTGGTTAGTTCATGGCATTTGATGAATTAAAATGCAATTCAATGAAACTAATATTTTGGTTTGTCATTTAACTGGATAACTTCAAAAATAAAAAAGTGGGAGTCAATTGAATCAGTTGTATAACTTATGAAACATGCTGTATATGATACATACATAACTTGTTACTTATGTATCTTTTTTTCTCTTTCATTGTAAATTTTAAAAATTTGTATACAGTATAACTTGTGGATTACCAGTAAAATGTAAACCTGTGTTATACTGAAAGACTTAATAAGGACATACACAGCTGATATTGAAACTTTTTAAACTTAATGGAACCAAATACTGTTATACAGGAGAACCTAACTTCATGGCAACAATTTGTCCAGTCAGATTTTGGCATTATAAAGGGGTTTTGCAATAAATTGAGGGAGGCTTATCAAGAAAACATAGAAGATATAAATTTTGGTGCTTCAAAATAGTGTGGGAAGAAGCGAGATGGCTTGCTGGTCGGGGTCTAAATATGACTTGAGCAATACTTTCAGAATGTTTATTATATTGTCCTAGTTTTATGTAGATAATAAGAACCTGATTTTTACATATTCATTGTGGTTTTTGATGATTCAATGTCTACAATAAAACTTTAAACCCCCAGAGCTAATTAACAGAAAGAAAATTGTATACTCCTGATCAGTGACCTGATTATAAGGAATAAAAGTGAATAGGTATGATCTAGTCCAGAAAATAAAAACAATATACCCAGTTATACTAAATAATGAATTACTCATGAAGTAAATTACAGTCACAGGTTGACTGAAAATATATAACCATCTATAACAATGTTGAATAAAGGAACATGGGTGCCGACACCAGCCATGTCTGACCAAGACTTGAAACTATATACGTAGTGACTGTTCTTTAGAAATGAAAGTCATTGTATCCTTCTGAAGAGACCTTAAAATCTGGTGCTTGGAATCACAGCAGGCATGGTACATAAAACTATGTTTCCATTCCTGGTAGCCAAAATCGCCATTGGCTACTAATTTCTGAGAGATTCTTTCAAAAAGTAACCTATTTCAGCTTTGTGAATAAAATACTTTAAAAAGGACTATATTCTCACAAATTTTGGAAATTTGGCTACTGATAATTTGAAATTTGTGGAAACCTAGATAAAAGAACCCTCACTGCACATTGCCCTGAGTGCACTGCAAAGGTAAAAATTTCTGCCACTTCACCTAAAGCTAGTGATATCTCAATGTAAGTGAAATATCCTTGACTTGGATATAAAACCCCTTTCAATAAATCAATCAGTCAATCAATCAATAGAGAAATGGAGTAATGGTTTTTAACCTACAGTCAGGATTCTTTCACTTGTATTGAAGTGTTAAGTTTGTGGAGAAAACCAGAGTGCTCAGGTAAACCACTAAGCCTTCAGCAAGCTAAACAAAAAATTTCTCACATTAGGAAATTTGCAGAGTGTGATTTGAACCTAGACAGTGGGAGGAACTGTGACCATAAACTGTGATTTGAATTCATTGGAAATAACTGAAAAATTGCAGATTGCACAAATGCAATTCATTAGTAATTCTTATCCCATCATGCAATTCAGAAAATTCTAATCCCATCATGCAATTCAAAAATTCTAATCCCATCATGCAATTCAAAAATTCTAAACCCATCATGCAATTCAGATATAGTTGGTGCTAT
This sequence comes from Anadara kagoshimensis, assembly GCA_021292105.1. Classification (NCBI taxonomy): domain Eukaryota; kingdom Metazoa; phylum Mollusca; class Bivalvia; order Arcoida; family Arcidae; genus Anadara; species Anadara kagoshimensis. The sequence goes on from CM037861.1 coordinate 60,733,826, forward strand.
GGTAACAAATATTTATTTCATATGAAAAATAATAATACAAATATGTTTAAAAATGAAGCATGAATTTAAAATTTGAAGAAAAAAACAAACAACACTTTTTTGAAAATTAAAAAAAAAAAGCTGATTACAGAAAAATAATTTGTTTAAATACCAGAATCTATTGTACAGCTCTGAAACACAACTATGAAGTTTGTTATCTAAATCTTTGGCATATTTGGCTTCAAACAATTGGAACAACTAGCTTCCCCATTACTGATAAACCTTGTTTGTTGAATTGTGATTGCTATTGTTACATCCCCTAATATAGGAACCCTCTAATCTCTCTCATCCTGAAATGTTCCATAATCACATACCCTGATCTGTGATAAAACTTGGTTTAATCTTTTGAAGGAAGAAAATTTTATTTACATTATTACTGGGCAAAAGTTTAGGAATTTTAAACATTCTGTTAATTAAATTTTCTAAATTTGTTAAGTGTTAAGAGTAGACAGTTATTAAGTTTAATGTGGAGATTGAAGATAGCTTTGTGTAAGTATTTATAGTTCTCAACTTTAAAAAGACCACCAAAAAACACAGTGTGAAAACTCCACCTTGTTTGACACCTCAAAGGAAGGTTGGAGTTATGTATTAGACTAGGTAGTGTATACCCTGGTTACACCCAGAACCTGCCCACTTTTAGATTACTATTTTCCTATAGGTAAAAGGAGTTAAGGTAGAATAAGTTTCCAGGGTTAATTTTGTAACTATAATGTAATAAATTGGATAAGAGCTTTTATCTACAAGGTCATCTGAATTAAATTTCTTTAAATGCCCTTAATAATTGGCCATATCTGTTAAATCTTTTACAGAAAATGTGGTAGGGGTAGGTAAATTTTTAGATATATTTTCTCTCTCTATCTTTCTCTTTCTAAATTTTTCACTCTTTCTCTCTCTTAGTTTTAATGGACTATAAATTGAATACATGTTTTAAATTTCAAAATCTGTTATATCTGGTAAATATTTTGAAGAAAATGTGGTAGGGGTATATATATTCAAATTCTTTCTTTCTCTTTTTCACTCTCTTTCTTTCTCTGTCTCTCAGTTTAAAAATTAATCAGTTATAAATTGAAACATGTTTTTGAATTTCAAAATCTGAATGTTATTGATTATAAATTCTATGTTAAAAATCCAAATTAAAATGTAAAGTAACATGTAACTGTTAATAGAGTCTTCCAGGTATTTGACCCTTTAACTTGAAAACGCAGGTGTTTTGCATTTTAAACAGGTATGAGTGTAAGTCCTAGTTTGAGTTGAGAAGATTGTGTAAAATATGTAATAATTATGAAGCTATTTCTTTACAGACCCAAAATTACTAATATCTTTACCGAGTTTGGAACTATGTTGGAGATGTTATATTTAAGTCAGTCATCACAAAGTCTTCAATGAAGTACTTTTTTGCCCTTTGTCTATAGAATATTATCAATTTGTTGTTTGATGTTCATGATCACATAAAATGCTTTTTCCATATATGGCAGGTCAGGGTATGAACTCAGACTGGGTCTGACCAAAACTTGAAAACGTGGCACGCTAAAGAACCCTCCCTGCACACTGCAAAGGTAAAACCTTCTGCTTCTTCCACCTTAAGTGTAATTATTCTTGACTGGGGCATAAAACTTGATTCAGTCAATGAAATCATGATTGCATTGGCTTTTGCCGACAGCTACAAATTAAATCCTCTTTGTTTCATGGTATAGCCCTGTCACGGATTCTGTCATACCAATTTACAGATTTAGAGCTAGAATGATGAACCCTATTTCCAATTTACAGATTAAGTTTGATATATTGGAGGACATTTTAAAGTTTCTTTGTTAAAAAAAGTTAATACCAAGCCTTATATAAGAGCATTAATCTATGATATATATGTCATATTAATCTTAGTAAGTTAATCCCTGGGGATTTATCTGGGATTAAATATGAAATCTCCATTATGCCGGCTTGTATTGATGCCATAGAGTGATGGATTAAAATGATAGCTCTTTGTTCTTTTTTTGAAAAAAAAGTTTTTAATGATCTGACCGGGACATCAAGATTTATTTGGTTTATTTTTCTACAGATCTGAATCCCATTCTATTAGATTCTAATGTAAAAAAGTTTGTCAGTTTGCTTGCCTAAAGTTGGTGGTTTTTCAAGGCACTCATGTTTCCTATGAACACCAAATTTTGTGGTATACTGTAAACCAACTTTTATTTGCATGCAATTAACTTTCGCGTGTTTTGCGAGATTAAAAGAATCGCGAAATTTAATCGTCGTTTAGTTGTTTCCGAAAATGGTTTTATTTATACCAAATATGAAGTTCATATCGAGAAAGTTAATAGTCGCAAAATGATTCTGGTAAGAGAATCCTGAAAGTTAATATCCGTGAATAAAAGTTAGTTTACAATATACCAACCCATGGAGACAGCAAAATTTAATTCCTGATGCATAATTTGTTTAAACATTGATTTTCCAAAATTCTACTTTCACTTCCATGTTGTGAGCAATAGTGACTGATTCAATGGCACCAACCACTAAAGTATTGGCCATTAAAACAATTATTATTAATTCCATATTGTAGCACAGACTAGGATTGATATTGCAATCTTTGGATTTTGTTCATGTTTTAATGACAGTTACACACATTCAAAATATGTTCTCAAAGATCAAAACAATTTAAGTACACAAGTTCAAAACTTAATTCTTTTACATTGTATTACATAAAGTTTTAAGTATAAAACAACTCTATTTAGGTTTGAGTATAAAACAATTCTATGTACATGTATAGGTATATTGTATCTACAATACTCAGTGTATTAACAGATTGCACAAGAATTTTATCCCCTACTGGTGTATAGAGGGTTTTATTTAGGAATTACAGGGTGATTTTTATCATGCCTGAAATTTTAAAGATATAGCAATTATGCAGTTTTCTTTGAGTCTTGTTGAGGGGGTGGGGGGTGGGTGGGGCATTGGTGGCTCAGAGGTCAGAGGTGGCCTCCAGATCACAGTGTCAGCTCTCACCATGTAAGTTTGAACCCCCCCCCCCCCAACAAACGTTTTATTGTTAGAAAATTTGTCAGTTTGCTTGCTAAAGGTTGGTTCCTTTCTCGAGGAATCAGGTTTCACAAATTTCACTTTAATCCAGAAATTTACAAATCAAATCAATTTTTTTTCAAAAAGACAAGAAAACAATTGACTACAGTATATATACACACCTATAATTATTTTTATGCCATAAAGGGGCTGTAGTAAATTGGTATAATGTGTGACATCTTGAATCTGGCCATTACCCTGACACTGTTTGATCAGAGTTGACCTCTGTAACTCGGTAATTAATAGGTTATAAATATTTAATTTATGTTTATTAAGCATGGTATTTTATTTCATTTCTTAGGAGCTCACATAACATCTATATTAAACCATTCACTCATTACTTCTCTATGTGTGATTCTTGATTGGTAAAGACATGACATCTTGTTGGCATAGTTTAAAACATGGACTTCAATTTAGAATTGAACAGTCAGACCTGTCCATAAAGTCTACCCAAGGGGACTGATAAAGGTGGCTTTTATGGAGGACAGGTTTCCTTATATACAAGTTCAAATAATATGAATAAAGAGCAATTGGGATGGAATTTTACTGGCCTTTAAAAGGGTGGCTCTTATATAGAGGTGGCCTTTAAGGCAGGTTTGACTGTAGTTAGTTGGGTAATTTTGACCCAGGCCTTAAAAAATAGAGGACTATGTTTTCAAAAAAGGGGTTGGCATAATACATGTACCTTGATCCATATTATTTAAAAAGATAAGTATTTAATCATCCACACCACTTTATTCATGCATGCCATATACCTTTTACCTTTTACCTTTTCCTCGAGGTCGGTGTAAGCACTTTGTGCTTCTGAGACCCATTTCTTAGTGTGTCATCCTGGTTGTTTACTATTTCTGTTGTCACTTCCGGTCTTAAGCACTGTGGATTGAACTTTAACTCAATTCTTTTCCAGAAGTCATTAAGCCTGCCTTTGAACATATTAATACTGGTACTATCAACGACATCTTCTGGTAAATTGTTCCTTGTTTTATTTGTCATCAGACTTGGAAATAACTTGTTGCCGTCAATGTTTTCATAGCCCTTGATGATTTTAAAGTATTCCTGCATTTGTTTCGTATGCACTCTATGACTTCTTTGTCAATCCATGGTGTGTTAAAGATCTTCTTCTTCGGTTTACTCACTGGTATATTTGCTTTAATTTCTTTGTTAATAATATCGGTAAACCGGTTCCAAGCATCTTCAACACTAAGATGGTTTAATTCGGTCTTCCAATCTACACTCTGAAGGTTATTATTAATGACGTCATAATCAGCTTTGAAGTAAAGTGGTTTTTCTCTAAAATCACTCATAAATGTACTTTTCATGGTAAGATTAAAAATTAAACACATATGATCACTTTTAGCCTATGATACACAAATTGATGCTTCTTATAACTGATTAAATCTTTGGATTATGTTTCTCCTCCATCAGGTTTTGGAAAAAGCGTCCATCTTCGACCGGAAGTGACGTGGTCCATATGATGTCTTGCAGCCTATAACCTGAGTCAAAGACACAGTATATAATAAATGAGAAAGAGATAGAACCAGATCTACTCAAGACTCAATTTAGACTGAAAAGATAGGTCACAGTCTGGCCACAGACAGTATTTTTGGGGGACAAAATTATTACTTTAGGGCCAATGGTGCAAGGGCCCTTCTAGATTGAACACTGGACTTTTCTTTGATTTTGCCTTCCTTTACTCTGCCATCCATGTAAAACTGGTCACACTTTTACTGGCTGAAAATCTTCACAAAAATGAATTGTTAAAAACACAATTCTGCTATAGTGTGTTTCAACTAAAATGATGTTTTTGTCTTGAAAAATGTATTTTCCCAATATTACTTTTACTCATTATATAGTCAAACCTGCCTTAAGTACCACCACAGTATGAGTGCAACCTGCTTTTAAAGACCAGTAAATTTTAATCCCTGTATCTCTCTTTAACATGTTATTTTAACCTGTATATAGAAGGGCCACTTGACCACTAAGGCCACTTTTACTTGTTGTCTTGGTTGGCCTTTATAGACAGGTTTGACTATATACTAGGGCTGTTTAGTTATACTTTTATTGCCTGCTGAAAAATTTAGCACTTTTTACAATTGCTATTATAAGCACCACAATCTACTTGATAAATTCTTGAAAATCCATGCAGTGAATACAGATATCAGTATAAATATTTTGAAAACTGTTAACTTCAACACATTTTTATAATACTTTTGTATATAATTTAAACAGTTTATACACACAGATATGTTATTTTGTTTTTCCTGAACTTACAACAAAACTATACCCATAACCCTTTTATTTCCAAAAATAAGCACAATATATGCATTCTAAATCTAAATTAATTCTATATTTTTGGCTACACCTATCCGTGATTAAAGGTGAGGCATTTTTTTACATTATAAAATAAAACCTTTGTCAATGTTTTTCATGGGAGTGGCTAATTGTTGTGTAAAACTAGAACAAAATACAAAAAATTGAATTTATAAAAAGTGTTTTTTAAACTTGATGCTGTGATTTTGAGGAATTTATAGAACACGGAACATGAACCTTTGAAAAAAAATATTGATGTGTTTGTATGAAATAGGTGAATGATTTTTATGAGAGTAAATTACATTTGTTTAAAATCATTTAAGATCAGATTATTGACAAAATAGAAATGGTTTAGGATAATAACTCATTTAAATACTTGGATATTAGAGATAAAAATCTGGAGAATTATTTATATTTTTCATTAATAGATTTTGTAAAACGGAAATTGTATTTTAGTGGAGACCTTTAACTTGATAAATGATTGTTAATATTTTACGGATTTAGATCAGAGATTCTTGTAAGTAACTTTTTGCAATAGAAAATATTATCTTATTTGATGTAGAGTAAGTGTCTACTTAAAAAAACATAAATAATATGGGTAAGTCAGTTCAGGGATCACTTCAGTAGATCAGTTGGTAGAGTGCTGGCTCCATATGTGGGAGGTCGTAGGTTTGAACCCTGGCCAGGGTCAGGCCAAGACACAATAACAGATAGTGACTGTTCTTTTGCCAAGCACTTGGAAGAGACCTTAAAAACTGCAGCAGGTGTGACACATGAAAGAACTCTCCCTGCACATTGTTATGAGCGCACTGCATATGTAACAATTTCTACTACTTCAATATAGCTGGTTATGTCTTGATATGATTGAAATATATTTTTGACTGGGTTAATGGGAAATAAAAATCAGCATACATTGATTTTGCATACTTATATCAAAGTCAGCAAAGTTTTCTTTCTAGAAGAAAATCCACTTTCATATCCATAATGTCTTTGTTTTTATATTCTACTTAGACATCTTTAAGTTTTTCATCTCTTTTAGAATTGTTAAAGTTTTTGACTAGAGAAGTCTTGTATTTTTCTTTAATTATTTAAGGTTTATAATGTCTCACGGTTTTAGCACAGACAACCCTCATGAAACAAAAAATATTAATTTTGTCTGAATATTTCTGAAAATACCTTAATTCATTCTGATTGTTTCTTACACTTAAAATTAGTGTATGAATTTTTCTGAACACTTATCTGTATTTTGAATTTTGTCTGAAAATTTTGAATTCGCTCTTAATTTTGTAAAAACTTTCAAAATTCAGAAAAAAACCTAAAAACTTCAGAACTTTTTCAAACAAAATTCATACAGACTACATTTTTCATGAGGGATATCATATATTAAATAATCGTATATTAAATCATTGTGTATTTCCTACACATCAATTTACCCATCCTTATGAAATATTTAGATTAAAGGTCAAACAGACAGGTCGATATTGTTTGCCTATTGGATCAAACAACATCATAAAATCAACCCAGTATCATAACAGCAAAATGAAAAGAAACACCAGATTAAGATAAAAAGGATAAAGATTAGTCTATGTTATTAATCTTTTCTGAGCTATTTCACAGATTTCTGTAAGAATTATAAGTTTCTGGTATTTATTATTTAAATTCAAATCTTTCTATTTTTCTGCTATCTTTTGAAGTATGTGGAATTATTCAGTTGAGTGGTTGATAGAGATCGTAGAGTATATGCTCAAAATGTGTTCAATAGGAGAGAAAATTCAATACCATGTGGCTGTTTTCAATATGAAGTTAATCCGATGAATTATCAGACAATGTAGACAAAGATATCCCATAATCCTTAACACCTGGTGGATATATGTCACATGTATACCCGACACACAGATCAAAACACACAGATCAAAACAGCGTACAATTCAAATCGTAAATATTTTGATAAACACAATTGGTTCAAAATAGCTGACAATCACCAAAATGTCTGAAATAAGTGTTTAAAGTAAATTATTTTTCTTTCGGTGTTTGATTGTACCTATATCACGGCTAAAACTTACATGTACAAAAATATACAACATTACCACACACAAAAAAATAATTATTTTTTTGCTTGAAGGTTTCTCTTTTTTTACATTCCTAGGTTTTCGGCAGCCATGAACAAAATCAATAAGACAATATTACCATAATCCTTTTCAAATTCAAAATCCTCCCAAAATTCCTCTAATGATCTGAAAGAATTCAATAATGATCCAATATTTTGGGGGGTAAATCTTTAGGGATATATATAAGAATTTCTTCAATTTGTAAATATTAAGATTACATTTTAAACTACATTTTCAAAATTTTATAAATAGCTAGATTAACAAACTAAAAAGTTATAACAATGAATTAGCAATATATTGATTCATCTTATATCTTTCATGAAAAAGTCTTCAGAATTTCGTTTGAAAAGGTTCTGAATTTTTCTGATTTTGACCATATTTTGAACGTTTTTACATTTTCAGTACAAACCTATGAATTAATTTTGAAATAAATTAATAACAAAAGAACAATATTTTTTCTTGTTTTTATTCAATACTTATTAAATTCGCTTTGTATCACATGTCCTGGATGAGTCTTAGCAAAATCATGTCTGGATTTAGAGGCAAAAAATTACCATTCGAAATGAGAAGAAATTTGAAAATTATTGTAATTAGGGTGTCCGAAAACATAGCGGGACTGAAAACATAGAAGGATTCTTTACATACTGTTCCATACACTATTAAATAATATTTTAAGAGTAAAACTACTGTATTGTGTATGCATCAGCTGTGAGTTCTTCCTTTGTTTTGGGTGGATCCTCTTATATGAATATTCCCACTGAAAGGTCAAGTGGACAGGTAAATGATGTTTGACTGTATTGGTTATGATGTGTTTTTTATATACAGTTAATTTGATTCATCATACATCATTTGTTCAGTCGAATTTTGACATTATAAGAGAGTTTGGTGATAAATTGAATCAGAAAAACATACTGATACATGTAGTAGAAATGGGTTTCAGCTGGGACTTCGAAATAGTGTGGCAAAGTTATTGAGGGGAATTATAACAAAATTTTGCTGTGGCTGTTTTTGGTGATATTTGCTGTGATTTATTCCTTGAAAAATTACTTTCTTTTTTTGGAATTTATTGGAAATGTTCACTATTTTATGAAATAATTCTCTGTTTTCTAATTTCTAACTATTAATTAGCTTAGTTGTCTTGGTTTTCAATTTGGATTACGCAGTGTATAGTTTTCAGAGAATAAATACATTCTCTACTTTCATTATATATTGTAGCTAGACCTACTGTAGGTAAGAATTTTACTATTTGTCTGTACTAATTTTAGGTATTTTGTCCCTGAATTAAATGTTATGAGACATAAATTGATTTAAGTTACAGTACGGTAATCATTAACTTCTAAAAGATATTTTATCAGTTCTAAATAATAACATGAATGGAGTGACTTTATGATTTGTTTGTTATTCGCTGATGCAACTTAATCTTGTTTTGAAATTTTTTGAAAATTTTGTTTTAAATATATAACCTGGTGCATTCCATGTTTTTTACAGCTGTTACCCAAGTTGAAACTATATGTGATTAAATTTTGCATTCTTGGTAAGCCATATTTAATTAATTCCAGGATATGCATCCAATGTTTTGTGAACAAATGGGACTGATGGTAGATTTTATGTTTTTATTTGCCAGGATACATTGTCCACTTTTTTGCCAAAATACACTGTTCATGTTTTTGCAAAAATATACTGGTCAAATTTAGTTTGTTTGTTGTAAAATACAACAAGATTGCAATTTCAAACTTCCTATATCTGCAAAACATGAAGACATGGCCAGGGCCAGTTAAAATAAATTAAGAAGAAGGTGGGTTGAATGAAAATTTAGAAATTAATTTCTTGTGGTCTTAATACCATGTTGTTGTTCTAAGCAATTACAATACTGAGATGAATGATGATGTTTGGATCAGATAGATTAGACCCTGGAACTACTTTCCTAGAAGTTATAATAATGGAATTTACAACATTTTAGACCTGTCAAAAGTTTAGCATGAAGCTAAGGAAAAGGAGTGAAAGCTAGGTTACAGATTGGCATAGATATGAATAGCTAGTGGCAAAAAAGCTATGGAGGGAGAAAGAGAGAGATGCCAAAAAGTTATCAAGATATAACTAACAAGGGGCAGAAATGATCTGCTAATTTGGTACTAATTTGTTATAGTCCGATCACATTTGCAGTGATGAAGAAACATGTTTTGAATTGGTGTTGGGATAAACTGATATATCACTTGATATAACTTCAATAGACTTGAAATTTCACAAATGATTTAATGAATATTCATTTATTACACATGTTTGGTCTATAACGACACAATTTTTAAATTTAATGTTTTAAAACTACAAAATCTTCAAGTTCATCTAACAAAGCTCCGATTTTTGTCTCAAAAGATGTAGTTATTGGCAATAATGCATTATACTATGTGATACGAATCGTCTGAATTCAGATGCACATCTGATAAGAACTGGTTTTATTTGATTTTTAGACTTAATATAAGAAATTTACCGGTAATCAAATTATTTTAACAGATGTTAAAAAAATATCAGATCTACATATAGCATTATTGAAATTTGAGGTAATTAATCTACAATCTTTTTAAGGTCACATCGGTTTTCATCACTGAATAAGTGATCGGACTATAGCTAAGTATTAAACTTTCCACAGGCCCATACTGTATATAGGGTTATCAGGAACAAAGATTTCATGTATCATGGATTAAGATGATTTTTGTAAAAACCAAATTAAGCTTACCAGATTTAAAATTTATGGAAGATAAATTGTCAGATGGGACTGAAAAAATATGAAATTAAACAAAACATTATTGATCGACACTATTTAAGACAGACTTTTATCTTTTTTAAATTAAATTTCAATGCGATTTTATTGAGCGTTAATATAATGACATCTAATGAGGACTAAAATGCAGATCATTTTTGTAAGAAAATACCCCATGATTCTCTTAATCTTTAATGGGAGATTGTCTTTTTTAAATTAATTTTTAATGTGATTCTATTGAGCGTTAATATAATGAAATCTAACAAGGGCTACAATGCCGATTTACATGTTTGTAAGATAATACTCAGCGATTCTCTTGATCATTAAAGGGAGATAATTGATTTTCTTTTTTGTGTGTGTTTTATCATTGAAGCATGTAATTGACAACTTAATGATAAATACTAAATATTCAGATTTTATTTTTATGTTAATAGATTATTACTTAAAATTCCAATATATTTCCATTACAGTCAATAAGTATTGAGCACCATTATCAATAATTTATATTCAAATTCTATTTACTCTTGTTGAATCAAGAAGGATGATTATTTTCAATAATTAATCCATTTATTCAGTATATTGAGCAGGTGGTTATCAGTTTTATTAATTTTTAGTGATATAAAGTTCATATTTTTTTTATTTTTTTTTTATTTTAAAAAACAAAGATTGAAAAATAAAATTTTGCTTTATAAATCTAAATTTTCATGAATATTTTTAATTCTAATAATTTTCATGAATATTTTCTGAGTTTTAAGGGTCCTAGCTCTAATTGGTGGCTGAGAGGTCTAAAGCCCATACTTATGGATTTTACTGTGTAGGTTTGAATCTTACTTGGGCAGGCCTTAGATCTTAGTGTAAGAAAGTTTGTCAGTTACCGGTACTTGCTGAAGGTTGGTGGGCTTTTCCTGGCACTCCAGTTTCTCCAACTATCCAGAACTGATACCCTTGATGTAATTGAAAGAATATTGACTGGGGTGTAAAACATCATTAATCCAATCCAATCCAATCAATCAAATTTAAAAATTGTTGAAAAGAACCCTGCATGTACACAGATGGGCCTGCCTAAAAGGTCACCTCTATAGAAGGAACTCCTGATTTTAAAGGCCAGGTAAAATATTATCCCATTTGCTCTTTATTTTTTGTTATTTGAACCTCTATATAAGGACCACCTGACCATAAAGATAACTTTTGCTTGTTGCCTTGGGTGGCCTTTATGGACAGGTTTTACTGTAATTAAATAAATTTAATTAATCTCACTTGAATGGTGGATACATTTTGAGTACAGACATTGTTTCTTCTGTAAAATCTTCCATATCATAAAACTTTCAGAAATCTATGGCTTACTGTTGATGCACATATACCTTTAATTACCCATTCATGGTGTTTGTTCATCTACAAGTTTCTGGAGTTCAAACAAGTATATAACATTAATTCCATTCCATTTTACTCATTGACATCCCATATCTCCAGAGAATAAAGATTCAGAGTAAATATAAAATTGCATGTGTCAGTTTATTTCTTTCAAACCAGATACAAGCTAGGAGATCAGACCAATGTAGAGTTTTCTTGCTTGTACTTAGTGATTTGAGGTAAGCTCATAGGTGCATACAGACCTGTTGAAAGTTTAAACACTTAGCTAATGAAATAAGAGTTATTGCTCGGCTGCTGGTATTGATCGCTAGTGACCAAAAAAAAAAAAAAAAAAAAAACTTGATGAGGGATAGATAGCAAATTCTGAAATGCTCTTGAGATACATGTATAGGTAACGAAGGGTCAAGATGATCTGCAGATTCAGCACAAACTTTTTAGGTTAATGTTAACTTTTCGACAGGTCTGTACTGTTTCATGAGATGTCTCTTTCTTTGTTATTTGTCTAAGGTGCACTTCTAGTGATTTTACACAAAAGTGCAGAGAGCTAATGTAATACCCCTGGTGTGAGTGTCGGCATCAGCATCCAATGTTTAAGTTTGGTTTTGTTGTAGTTTTTCATGTTAATCACATACTTGACACTTTAAGCCATAGAGGATATGCAATTCAGTTGCAGAGGCTGATGATGGAGGGTCAAGATTAAAAGCTCACATTGTTAATTTTTTTTTTTTTTTACCGATTCCTGTGATTACTTTGTGACCTCACTTATCTCCAAAGTTTTCCAGTGTCTTAGATCCGATTTTAATATTTAACATGATTACATATGTCTTTTTATAGATTTTCCTAACATTTGCTGAAATCTTCCTTACCCCAGCGCCTCTCACTGCCTAGGTTGGAATCCCACTCCTGAGATGTGAGAAAGTTGTCAGTTTGATTGTTGAATGTCAGTGGTTTCCCCCACCATCCAAGAACTGATGGTCTTGATACAAATGAAAGAATCTTGACTTGGGTGTAAATTGCATTACTCTAATATACTCCTTTGCAATGCCAAATATACTTAGCAAATGATGCTGGTGTAATAAGATTTTACTTCACTATACAAGTACATCGTTTAATACAAGTACCTCTTTATTCTGTATTTTCAGAACAGTGCTATGCAGTGGATATGAGTGTATATGCGTCTATAGAAGATTTAACACTACTTGTTGGACCCCTCACAGAAGAAAGTGTCGTAAGATGTCTGCAATCAAGATTTTACTCACAGGCTTTTCAGGTATCTACATGTATATATTTTTAGACCTGGTTAAAAAGCTAACTAAAATTTTTCAGACATGCAATGGCAAGACAAGTTATCTCTTCAGTAACTTCAGTACAAAAACAAAAGAGATCTGGCTACATAGAATAGATGTATCGCTGGCCATGCATTTTATGTTTCGACATTGGCCGCCATCACAGTACCAAAGCAGCATCATGGCAACTAATGTCGTACTAGTGTCAGTGATGTCATTAAAAAGCACAATTCAGACCAAGTTCTCATTCTTTTTGTTTGTAATGCAAGCATGCCTGGCCTTTGTCAGAACATTGTGAATTTGGCTGGTGATCCGTCAATTTCACACACACAATGAAAACTACTGAGCTATTGCACATGATACTTTAAACTAAGAAACTTTAGCGGCAGTTTTTTATAGGGTTTTTGTTGTTGAGCCTTTCCATTACAATAAAACAGAGCTATAAGAATAAAAACTCTGTGTCAACACAACAGCTAGTGTGCAAAAATGAAACTACGCTTATTGCTTTGCCTTTGTAAAGTAAAATCTTCAAAATCAGTATGTGCAAATATAAAGTGGTTTACAGTAATAAAAAATGTTATTGACATTTGTATACCATATTCATCGAAAGACAACATTGTTCACTCACTGCATATTTGTAAAAATTATTTTGTAGACTAGAATAGGGCCAGTTGTTGTCACGTTGAATTCTAACAGACAGAGACCATCACCTACAGTTTTAGTGGATCCTAGTCGAGTTAGTCCAGTATTCCAAAATGTTGTCAAAGAAGCAGTATCCCAGCATTCTGATACAGGAAACTCACAGGCCATTATTGTCTGGTAAGAAACTATAGAGTCAAGAGGGATGCCATTAACTTTTGAAGTAGCAGGCTAATTTTCATAAGTAAAAAACAATTCATTTACACAAAAATCTAATTAGACATTGGATTTAACCACCTGGAATACAAAATAGCTGGTGTCTTTTTGTTTTAGAGAATAGCAGGCATTTTTTTGCTGGTTACCAGCTTCTATTGACATCCCTGGTCACTACCTGTTATTAGTGAAATTTTAATTTGATGTGTGCTAGCTGAAGTTTGACTGTGACTTTTAGGGTTTTCGTATAATTTATTTTTTAAAGGACAACCGAGAAAACTCTTTAATGGACCAAATTATAATTTTGATTGCAATGTGTACATGTACCTCTTGTTACCTGGTAACTAATTTCCAGTGTCTCCATGAATGAGTTTGATTTCATACATCTAGAGTGATGTTACATTGTAAGTGATATTGGTCAATGTTTAGTACAAGAAGGGGACTCCTGGATACCTCATGTTACTTGGTATTTAAATTCCAGTGTCTCTGACCCCTCCATGAATAAGTTTGATTTCATACATGTAGAGTGATGTTACATTGTATGTGATATTGGTCAATACTTAGTACAAGAAGGGGACTCCTGGATACCTCATGTTACTTGGTATTTAAATTCCAGTGTCTCTGACCCCTTCATGAAGGAGTTTGATTTTTTTGATTTCATACATGTAGAGTGAGTTTACATTGTATGTGATATCGGTCAGTACAAGAAGGGGACTCCTGTGTACTTCATGTTACATGGTATTTAAATTCCAGTGTCTCTGACCCCTCCATGAATGAGTTTGATTTCATACATGTGTATACATAGTTTATATATCAATTATGACTTTTTTATTTCACTTACTGCATTGATGTTGACAGATGACCCACTGACCACATTGTCTTGTCCACTTCAACTTGTTAAGTGGTCACTTTTATGTATTTTATATTATTTTTTTGTTGACCCATAACTGTCATTTTATTTCTTCTGTCAAACAAAGTTTCCTAATTTTTTTACCCAAAAAATATGTTACATTTGTAAGATCACAGCATATTCATAATTCTTTATTAGAAAAACAACTTGCATCAAGACAGAACATTTTTGGCCTGTAATATTTGTTACCTTTGAACAAACACAATGCTTACTAAGTGACTAGGTGTAGATTGCTACAAAATTGTGTACCAGTAAAGAACATAAAAAATGATGGTTTAGTCCTGGTAAATATCATAGAAGTACCCACAATTTGACAACAGAAGCTGCTACATCTTCCTTATTTATCTTTTTTAATGTGTCATATTCTTAGTTGTGTTGTTATTGCTAAGTAGAAGTTTTTCAGTTGCAAAAGTTCTGTTATACAACACCTTAAAATACTAACTTGTGGCTCTTACTACAGTAACCTGTAATCCAATAAAATAAATCATTAAGATTTGCCTTTTACAGATATGTGAATTATTTAAAAACTTAGCTTGTCTAATATATATTCTGAATCTTCCACACTTCTCTGTTTGTAAAATTATTAAAATTGAACAATTTTCATGCAGTTTTTAATCACAGCTTGTAATTGAAAAATGTGGGGCTGAGTAATCAAATTTTATGCCCCTATCAAGATTTTTTATGTCATATCGAGCCAATCAGTTCATGGATGGGTTTGATCCTCAGCCTTGGCATTCAGTGAGGTAATGGTTTTTTCAGGTATTTCACCCCACCTCTTACAGGTGATGAATTGCACTGTTATCTGTAAGCAGGTTCTTTAGATCACTCAGTCACAAAGGTCAGTTAATTAAAACAAAATATGTTAAAACTGATTTTTAATTTACTTTTTAGTGGAGAGAGTGGAGGTGGAAAGACATTTTGTGCTATGCAGTTGTTACGGCAGTTATTTGACATTGTTGGTGGCGGATCGGGAACGGATGCCTTCAAACATTTGTCAGCCACATTGACAGTATTACAATCCCTGTGTTCAGCTACAACAATATCCAATCTAGAGAGTAGCAGAGTGGTTAGTGTTTTTATAGCTCTCAAAATAGTCTGGGAGCAGCTGACAAAACCCAAAAATGTAGTCCGCACAATGTTTCTTTGTGGATTATATATGGTTAGGATGTACTTAATCATAATCCGAGTGATGCCACCTTGGCATAAGTGGGGAAACTGAAAAATCCAAGATGGCGTCCAATATGGCTGACAAAACTATGTTATCTTGTATATATAGTAATATATGCCACAAAAAATAATTAAAGGGTCTTTTTACAGGTTTTAGTGGTCATAAAAGCCGAATTTGGTGCTTACATTCTCACAGAATGGATATTTGAGCAAGTTTTAACGAATTTTAGATAAAATATTGTCAAAATTCAATTTATTTGGGACTTTGCATTAAAGGCTATTATTCTTTATGATATATTTTATACATTTTCAGGTGAGAAATGATGGCTGAGTGTTATTTATCTGAAATATTTCATTGTATAGATTCTGAGAAAGATCTTACTAGTGTTGGTCCTGATCGCATTAGAACAATAATTGAATCAAGCAAGCGAAGACAAGATACAATTCATGAGGATTTGGAGAGAAAGCTTATAATTGACGAACACTTAGATATTTACTGTCACAGAAATTGTGTATAATCGTATACTTCAAACTACCGTATTAATCGCTTTTTGAAACGAATTGGGGTAGCCAGTAGTTCTAATGAACCTCCACCAACGAAATGTAGGCGACGGTCCAACATAAAACAGTTTAATTTTCGTGTAAAGTGTCTGTTTTGTGGAGAACAATGTATTATGGACCCAGATCCTCGCCACCCAAGTCGATGGAGAAAAGCTTTGCTTTGTCGAACTGCTGAACGACCAGGCAGACAAATATTTAAAGAAACCATTTTAGAGGCATGCCAGTCTCGAGATGACGAATGGGCACGGGAGGTGGAAATACGAATCATGGGAGCTGTCAGTGGCTTGCACGCTGCAGATGCAAGATATCATGATGACTGCAGAAAAACATTTATGTCACCACGTTCTATTACATATGCATCTAACATATGACACTGCGTTTGAAGCTGTGACAAGTGAGTTAAGAGCCCATCAAAGACGAGTATGGTCATCTGTAGAAGTTCATGCATCCTACATTTCATTTGGAGGCTCTATTTTATCACGTGGATTGTTAGTGAACAAAATTGCTGATCTGTTTGGTAAAGACCTTTTAGTTCTATCATCGCCAGGTCTTGCAAATATCCTTATGTTTCGAACAACTGCATCCAGCATGCTCCGTATAGAAGAACTGGACGAAGATGATAAATCCATAGAGGTTGTTTCTAAAAGAATCCTTACAGAATGTAAAGAAATCAAGGAGAGTTGGAGTAAAGATAGCTACAACTCTACAATAGATACATGTCTTGCTACAGAAGAGTCCAGTTCCACACTTCTAAGTTTATTAGCTAACTTGTCAGACAAACTTTCCAACACTCTCCCTGCTTTGCTAATAGGTAATATAGTGACAACCATTCTGATTAACAGACCAACAACTCTTTAGATTACACTAGGTATCCAAATAAGAGAAAAACACAAAATAGAGACTTTTCATGACTTTGGCGTGACCTGTTCATATGATGAATTGAACAGATTCAAATCGTCTGCTGCAGTAACCGCAGGGGGAAATTGCAAGAGTAACCTAAGAGCTATTACTGATTCCGGTGGTGGACTTATACAGGCTGTGGCAGATAACTTTGATGCAAATATTTCTTCACAAAATGGGCTTAAATCGACGCATGCTCTCGCACTTCTTCTGACTCAACAACAAAGTTCCGTAAGTGATAGCAAGTCTGACATGGCGATAATCAAGAGGATAAAGAAGGAAGATATGAAAGACCCAGCAGTATCCGATATAGAAATAAAACATTATCATGGTCCTAAAAAGCCCCGCATGCCTGAAGGTAAAGGAAAACGGACAGTATTGCCTCTTAAGGTACTTGCAGAACAAGCAGTTCTGGTGCGAAGGTCACATGATTTAGATTTTGATTTCTTGAAAAGTATAACATGCGTGCCAAAAACTCCAGAATTCGATGGCTTTAACACACAGTTGGCCAGGGAACAGAATCAATCAATAAAACCAGCAACCACTGCCATGTACACGCCTCTAATAGACATGGTGCCTTCGAATCCTGATACTATGATGACTGCTATGTGTGAAGCTCAGAGGTTAACAAATGAATGTGGACAAACCTATACTGTGTTTACAGCTGATCAACAGTTATATCGAGTTATGTTAAATGTCATATGGGTACAGCCAGATTTATTCCCAAAGTTTGTACCTAGATTAGGGGGTATGCATATGTTGATGAGTTTTGTTGGATGTGTCGGTGTGCTAATGGCGAACTCTGGTCTTGAAGAATTACTTAAAGCAGCATTTGGAGGAGAAGCCCGTATGCTTGCCGGTAAAAATTTTCCACAGAATGTTAGAGCTTTAAGAATGGTTTGTGAGGCAGTGTTGTGTGACATTTTACTTGATGTTGAAGACTATAAGAGCTTGATGCAGATATTAGAGATGAGGGCACGTCAAAGCAGAACAGTGAAACTTTGGCTGGACTGTCTTATAAAACCAGTACTGATTATGATGTTATTTATTCGAGCAGAGAGAAAAGCTGAATGGGCCTTGCATTTGTATGCTGTTTCTTTAATGATGCCATATTTCTTTGCTTCAGGACATGTGAATTATGCAAGGTATGGACTGTATTATCTTAGGTCAATGGAGAATCTTCCAGGGGAGGTGTTGTCCAAATTTATGAATGGTGAAGATGTGATGAGACATAAAGCTGGTATTTGGAATTCAATTTGGTCAGACATGTTTATTGAGACTACATTCATGAGATATGGACATGGGCCTGGTGGACTAATAGGAATAACACTAAAACCATCTGCGTTGAAACGATGGGCTTTAAGCCTTCATATATGCAGTCGTCTCTTTAAAGATTTGGACGAAATGAGAGATTCCACTCAGTCCTGTTTCATCACGACTCACAAAGAGGAAAGTAAAGCAAGAATTGATTCTGATTCATCTGATAAACAGAAAATTAAAGACAAGCTACAAACATTAATTGATCCTCTCAATCCAGATGAACACCCTGATAGACTTCTTAATGTTGCGACAGGCAGTATTGCTCCAAATAATGTAAATGTTGATGATGCTGTTAGAAAAGGAATAGAACAAATAGTAACCTTTGAACAGACTTGGTCCAATGACTTTTATCAATCATTGTCAAACAATGTGGTAACAATGGCAATTGGTAAACGAAGTGTGAAGTGTGAAACTGGAATAATATATGACACAGAGTTGATATACTCCAGGATTATGGGATTGGCGACAAGTAGAAACCATGATTTGAAAACTCTCTTCCAACACGAGCTTGCCCCTCTTCCAACATCAATGTTTGATGACAATGGTAATATGAGAATTGCCACATCTAAATCTATATTGAAGAGGACACTTCAGGTCGTTCAATCAGCCAGGGCATCGTTGAAACCAGATGTTATTGTCATTGATGGTTGTGCAATTCTCTGGTGTATTCATTGGCCTTCCAACGGGACAGTGCAGAATTACATTGAAAGTTTTTGGAGCTATGTGTTACAACGCCTGATCTTATGTGATGTTTATCTGATATTTGACAGATACTATGATTACAGCATCAAAGATGTTACAAGAAGGAAGCGTGGTAATCTTAAATCTAGAGCAGGTCATAAACTGAAACTTACCACGCCTTTACCAGCACAACATACAGTTCTCACTGTAACAGAAAACAAGACTCAACTTATTGATATGATTTTCGCACAAGTCAAAGATAAAGCGTTAGGCCTATCACAAGACACAAAGGCATTCCACAACAGACTTGTAATTACAGGATCCTCTGATGTTCCTACAGAAATTCATTTTGGCACTACTACTGATAGAGTTGATCTTAAAACTAGTCATGAGGAAGCTGATGTTATCATACCTCAGCAAGTAATATATGTTGCTGCAGAAGGGGCAAGTGTTATAAAAGTTGTCTGTGATGACACGGATGTTTTTGTTTTGCTGCTACATTACTACCAAACAAATCACTTGTCATGTTCACTTCTAATGGAAGGCACTAGTTCTGAACGAACTCTCATAGACATCACAGCAACAGCAGAAGCCCATGCACAGATTGTACCTCAGCTATTATCCGCTCATGCCTTGTCAGGATGTGATACCGTAGCAAAGCTAAGTGGCATCGGTAAAGCAACAGTTGTTAAACAACTTCAGAAAGGCATTAAACTTGATAGGTTAGGTGAAACTAGTGCTGACATAAATGATATAATCTTGGAAGCAACCATGTTTGTCGCAGCATGCTATGGAAGGAAATCAAGTTCGAGTATGTCAGATGCAAGGTATGAAACTTGGTTGGCAAAAACCGGCAACAAGAAGGTCAAACGAGTTCCCAAGTTACAGTCTTTGCCGCCAACAATGGAATCCTTCTCTGAAAATGTAAAGAGAGCACATTTACAGGCATGCATTTGAAAAAGTGCTTTAGATACTGATCCCCCAGATCTCAATCCAACAAATTATGGATGGACTAAAAACAATGAGCTGAAAACCTTGATTCCAATTGCCACCCCTGCAAATACACTGCCTGTGCCTGCAGGTGTACTACCAATGATCTGCTGTGGATGTTCCTCAGAAGAACCATGTGCAATGTCACGATGTGGATGTTATGCAGTTCAACTTGCATGTACTATTTTTTGTAAATGTTTTCAAACAAGGAACTGTAAAAACAGATGGACAAAGGATGTTGAAAATGTCTGCGATGAGGAAAGCGAAAGTGACCATGACTCTGATGAATGACAGTATAAGGACATATAGATGCCCATTTTGTATTATGGACCGACTATTTATTATTTATAAATAAAGAATGATTTATTTTATTTCAAATGTACAGTTTTATAATTTTACATCTGTGATTTAAAAACCAATCAACCCTAAGCATAATCTATGTTTTTATCTAGCTTTATACTCTTAGAAATGGCAAAACCAAGACAATTTACGTTGAATTAGTTTGTATTTGTCATTGTATTCTTTTATTGATACTTTAGTGCTATATTAATATTAGACTATCATAAATATACAACAAAAACACAATAACATATAGAGAAACATTAAATACCTTATAGATATATAAAGAAAACTGTTCTGGCAGCCATCTTGTCCGCCATCTTGGATATCTTGAATTCCCCAAGGCTGCCAAGGTGGCATCATGCAGTTTCTGATTAGGGACATGTTGCAGTACAGCTTTATGTAAAAACATTTTGTGCGGACTACTTTTTTTAGGTTACATAAAAAATAGCATTTGTCTCCTGGACTAAAAACATGTTTCATATTAAAGGCTGGTAAATCCTTTATTATAGCCCCACTTTGGTTTACCTGTTTTAAGAAAATATTCTATTCTTTGAGAAAAGTGAATAACAAACTTTTGACGGGGCAAAAAGGACAACAATAATAAATAAAAAATGGAGCAAAAATGAAAGAAAAGCAATAAGTCCCCCCCCCCATTAGTGGTGGGGGAAATTAGTCTCCCTCTAGGTATGGGAGACTTAATTAAATTTTAAATACCGGTAAGTCGTATGATCAGAGACTGTAAATGGCTGCCTACATGTGAATATTACATAAAGTCTGAACATTGGCTGACAGGACACATGTAGACGTTTAACTCTGACAATTATCATGGTATATTACATGTCTTAATTGTAGGTACAATACAGACCTGTCGAAAATTTAACACCAAGTTAACAAATTAGTGTGGAATCAGCAGCTCATTTCAATCTCCTGTTGGCTCTATCTCAGCAGCTGCATTCTATGATTCAATAGTTTTTTGGTGTTGGCTCTATCTCAGCAGCTGCATTCTATGATTCTATAGTTTTTAAGCCACTAGCTAGCCACATCTTGGCTTCTTGGCAGCTGAGCTTTGGCTACTCGGCAGCTGAGCTTTGGGTACTCGGCAGCTGAGCTTTGGGTACTCGGCAGCTGAGCTTTGGGTACTCGGCAGCTGAGCTTTGGGTACTCGGCAGCTGAGCTTTGGGTACTCGGCAGCTGAGCTTTGGGTACTCGGCAGCTGAGCTTTGGGTACTTGGCAGCTGAGCTTTGGGTACTCGGCAGCTGAGCTTTGGGTACTCGGCAGCTGAGCTTTGGGTACTCGGCAGCTGAGCTTTGGGTACTCGGCAGCTGAACTTTAACTCCTATTGCATTGCTTCAGTGTTTAGCTTTACGTCAAGTCTGTACTGTAAGTGAATAAAATGGAGTTTTAAGTCCCAGGTGAAGAAAATCTTCAGCAGTATAAGATCATAAAACACCTGAAAACTTTAATGATCCATGTTATCAGTCATTGATATCAACTTTATGACATAATTATCTACTTTAAAACATATTAAGTCTATATTATAGTACTCTCCTTATACAGTACAGACCTGTCAAAAGTTTAACACTGAGCTAACAAATTAAAGTCAAAGCTTGGCTGCCTATTGATGTATCGTCGACCATGCCTTTTATGTTCCGACACTGGCTGTCATCATGGTACCAAAGCAGTGTCACAGCAAGTAATGACGTACTAGTGTCAGTGACGTCATTAAATGGCACAATTCAGGCTGAATTTTCATTCTTTTTGTGTGTAGTTCAACCATGTCAGGCCTTTGTCAGATCATTTTGGGCATGACCTGCAATCTGTTAATTAAGTAGCCAAGATATGGACAGAAAAGCTGTTGAGAGAGATATATAACAGCTGTCAAAAACTGTACAGATTTATATAGGTTATGAGGGGTCTGTATGAGTTGTTGATTCGGTACTAATTTGTTAGCCTAGTGTTAAACTTTTGACATGTCTGTACTGTATATAATTGGTGCTTTAGAATGGTTGTTTAGAGGTTATAACTGTTGAATAGTTTAATAAGGGTAGATATAAGATGTATATACTCCTGGCTAGGTAAAGTGAATTACCTACAGCATGGTGGATTGATTGATTGTATGGGGTTTTATGTCCCAGTCAAGAATATTTCACTTATATCGAGATGTCACCAGCTATAGGTGAAGTGACAGAAATTTTTACCTTTGCAGTTTGATCAGGACAATGTGCAGGTAGGGTTCTTTAATGTGTCATGCCTGCCCTGACACTGGGCATCAGTTTTTAAGGTCTCTTCTGAAGGACAACCTTGACTTTCATTTTTACATGCTGGGTGGTTTGTGGCGTTTGAATGCATGATCTCCGACATTCGGAGTGGACACTTTTCCAATGGGACCACCATATTAGCACAGTGTGATTGATAGATAGTTAAGTACTGGTACATATACATTTATGTGTAAATATACAGTGAAATCTGTATATAAAGACCACCCAAGAATCAGTCATATACATGTAGTTATATGTATACAGCGAAACCTGTAAATAAAGACCAAACTAAGAGAGAAATATGTACAAGTTTAACTTCTTTTATAAAGAACAATGACATGCCCATTAACTGATGCTTACTGGTATAAAGGTTGGAAAAAATGATCAATCCCAAATTTATTGTTTATTTTTTGGTCCTTGTTGGATTGGTATGCTCTGTGAAAATAACATTAATTTTAATAAACTGAGAAAATTTGTTTAAGTATGATAAATATAAATGTACATCTTGTATTTCATTGTTTTTCATTTTATTTCAGGGTATGTTTGTGGAGAATTTTATAACAGATGCTGCTATATACAGAACAAAAATACATGCATTTCCATTAGATAGGGTGAGTAGTGAGGATCAAGTATATTAAAGTTTTAGTATCTATAGGATCTATATGTCTAATCTTAATGGGGTCTGCCACAGTACATACCATGTGATCAACACCTCTTAATGGGGTCTGTCACAGTACATACCATGTGATCAACACCTCTTAATGGGGTCTGTCACAGTACATACCATGTGATAAACGCCTCTTAATGGGGTCTGTCACAGTACATACCATGTGATAAACACCTCTTAATGGGGTCTGTCACAGTACATACCATGTGATAAACGCCTCTTAATGGGGTCTGTCACAGTACATACCATGTGATCAACACCTCTTAATGGGTCTGTCACAGTACATACCATGTGATAAACGCCTCCTAATGGGGTCTGTCACAGTACATACCATATGATAAACTCTTAATGGGGTCTGTCACAGTACATACCATGTGATCAAACACCTCTTAATAGAGTCTGCCACAGTACATACCATGTGATCAACACCTCTTAATGGGGGTCTGCCACAGTACATACCATGTGATCAACACTCTTAATGGGGTCTGTCACAGTACATACCATGTGATCAACACCTCTTAATAGAGTCTGCCACAGTAAACATACATGTGATCAAACACCTCTTAATGGGGTCTGCCACAGTACATACCATGTGATCAACACTCTTAATGGGGTCTGTCACAGTACATACCATGTGATCAACACCTCTTAATGGGGTCTGTCACAGTACATACCATGTGATCAACACCTCTTAATAGAGTCTGCCACAGTACATACCATGTGATCAACACCTCTTAATAGGGTCTGTCCACAGTACATACCATGTGATCACAACCTCTTAATGGGTCTGTCCACAGTACATACCATGTGATCAACACCTCTTAATAGAGTCTGCCACAGTACATACCATGTGATCAACACCTCTTAATGGGGTCTGCACAGTACATACCATGTGATAACAACCTCTTAATGGGTCTGCCACAGTACATACCATGTGATCAAACACCTCTTAATGGGGTCTGCCACAGTACATACCATGTGATCAACACGCCTCTTAATGGGGTCTGTCACAGTACATACCATGTGATAAACGCCTCTTAATAGGGTCTGTCACAGTTACATACCATATGATAAAACGATCTTAATAGGGTCTGTCACAGTACATACCATGTGATAAACGCTCCTCATAGGGTCTGTCACAGTACATACATGTGATAAACGCCTCTTATAGGGTCTGTCACAGTACATACCATGTGATAAACGCCTCTTAATAGGGTCTGCACAGTACATACCATGTGATAAATGCCTCTTAATAGGGTTCTGTCACAGTACATACCATGTGAATAAACGCCTCTTAATAGGGTCTGTCACAGTACATACCATGTGATAAACGCCTCTTAATAGGGTCTGTCACAGTACATACCATGTGATAAACCCTCTTAAAGGGTCTGCACAGTACATACCATGTGATAAACCCTCTTAATAGGGTCTGTCACAGTACATACCATGTGATCAACACCTCTTAATGGGGTCTGTCACAGTACATACCATGTGATCAACCACCTCTTAATAGAGTCTGCCACAGTACATACCATGTGATCAAACACCTTTTAATAGGGTCTGCCACAGTACAACCATGTGATCAAACACCTCTTAATGGGGTCTGCCACAGTACATACCATGTGATCAACACCTCTTAATGGGGTCTGTCACAGTACATACCATGTGATAAACGACTTTTAATAGGGTCTGTCACAGTACATACCATGTGATCAACACCTCTTAATGGGGTCTGCACAGTACATACCATGTGATCAACACCTCTTAATAGAGTCTGCCACAGTACATACCATGTGATAAAACGCTCTTAATGGGGTCTGTCACAGTACATACCATGTGATCAACACCTCTTAATGGGGTCTGCCACAGTACATACCATGTGATCAACACCTCTTAATAGGAGTCTGCCACAGTACATACCATGTTGCTCAAACAACCTCTTAATGGGGTCTGTCACAGTACATACCATGTGATCAACACCTCTTAATGGGGTCTGTCACAGTACATACCATGTGATAAACGCCTCTTAATAGGGTCTGCCACATACATACCATGTATCAACACCTCTTAATGGGGTCTGCCACGTACATACCATGTGATCAACACCTCTTAATGGGGTCTGTCACAGTACATACCATGTGATAAACGCCTCTTAATGGGGTCTGTCACAGTACATACCATGTGATCAACACCTCTTAATGGGGTCTGCCACAGTACATACCATGTGATCAACACCTCTTAATAGAGTCTGCCACAGTACATACTATGTGATCAACACCTCTTAATGGGGTCTGCCACAGTACATACCATGTGATCAACACCTCTTAATGGGGTCTGTCACAGTACATACCATGTGATCAACACCTCTTAATAGAGTCTGCCACAGTACATACCATGTGATCAACACCTCTTAATGGGGTCTGCCACAGTACATACCATGTGATCAACACCTCTTAATGGGGTCTGCCACAGTACATACCATGTGATCAACACCTCTTAATGGGGTCTGCCACAGTACATACCATGTGATCAACACCTCTTAATGGGGTCTGTCACAGTACATACCATGTGATAAACGCCTCTTAATAGGGTCTGCCACAGTACATACCATATGATAAACGCCTCTTAATAGGGTCTGTCACAGTACATACCATGTGATAAACGCCTCTTAATAGGGTCTGTCACAGTACATACCATGTGATAAACGCCTCTTAATAGGGTCTGTCACAGTACATACCATGTGATAAACGCCTCTTAATAGGGTCTGTCACAGTACATACCATGTGATAAACGCCTCTTAATAGGGTCTGTCACAGTACATACCATGTGATAAACGCCTCTTAATGGGGTCTGTCACAGTACATACCATGTGATCAACACCTCTTAATGGGGTCTGCCACAGTACATACCATGTGATCAACACCTCTTAATGGGGTCTGTCACAGTACATACCATGTGATAAACGCCTCTTAATGGGGTCTGTCACAGTACATACCATGTGATCAACACCTCTTAATGGGGTCTGCCACAGTACATACCATGTGATCAACACCTCTTAATGGGGTCTGTCACAGTACATACCATGTGATAAACGCCTCTTAATGGGGTCTGTCACAGTACATACCATGTGATAAACGCCTCTTAATAGGGTCTGCCACAGTACATACCAAATGATAAACGCCTCTTAATGGGGTCTGCCACAGTACATACCATGTGATCAACACCTCTTAATGGGGTCTGCCACAGTACATACCATGTGATCAACACCTCTTAATGGGGTCTGTCACAGTACATACCATGTGATCAACACCTCTTAATGGGGTCTGTCACAGTACATACCATGTGATCAACACCTCTTAATGGGGTCTGCCACAGTACATACCATGTGATCAACACCTCTTAATGGGGTCTGTCACAGTACATACCATGTGATCAACACCTCTTAATGGGGTCTGCCACAGTACATACCATGTGATAAACGCCTCTTAATGGGGTCTGTCACAGTACATACCATGTGATCAACACCTCTTAATGGGGTCTGTCACAGTACATACCATGTGATAAACGCCTCTTAATAGGGTCTGCCACAGTACATACCATATGATAAATGCCTCTTAATGGGGTCTGCCACAGTACATACCATGTGATCAACACCTCTTAATGGGGTCTGCCACAGTACATACCATGTGATCAACACCTCTTAATGGGGTCTGTCACAGTACATACCATGTGATCAACACCTCTTAATGGGGTCTGCCACAGTACATACCATGTGATCAACACCTCTTAATGGGGTCTGTCACATTACATACCATGTGATCAACACCTCTTAATAGAGTCTGCCACAGTACATACCATGTGATCAACACCTCTTAATGGGGTCTGCCACAGTACATACCATGTGATCAACACCTCTTAATGGGGTCTGCCACAGTACATACCATGTGATAAACGCCTCTTAAGGTTTCGGAAAAAGTTTACATCATGTATTCCCAGAATAAAATTGTTGTATGGGAACACATGAATTGACAATTGATAGAGGTTGGGGGCTTCATATGGTACAGCATCAAACCCCCATTCTATGATTTTGTAATGCTGGATTTGTGAATTTTTGCTACAATTTTACATCATCCAACAAATGTCGCTGTTGATAAATAGCAAAAGACTTATAGAAAATCACTTTTAAATGTAGTTTCAAATCATACATATGTATAGTACCTTGATATTGTAAATTCAAGCTGGTAACATGGTGTCACTTAAAGACCCTGTCATACAATACATTGCCATCCATAAATTACTATACATGTTTAAAACTGGTCATA
This sequence comes from Anadara kagoshimensis, assembly GCA_021292105.1. Lineage (NCBI taxonomy): Eukaryota > Metazoa > Mollusca > Bivalvia > Arcoida > Arcidae > Anadara > Anadara kagoshimensis. The sequence continues at coordinate 60,761,738 of CM037861.1, forward strand.
TGATTACAGACTTATGCTAAAGTTATGTGTTATTATCTTGAAAAAATATATTACTTTTTCAGGAAAGAGTATGTAACATCCAAAGATGTGAGAAAAACTATCATATATTTTATCAAATGTTAGCTGGTTTATCTACAGAGGAAAAAGGTTTGTAATTAGCTTTTGACTGAGTTATTTTCAATTTGGAAGACAGAGATCAATTCTACCAATGATGCCCCATGTCATAGTAAAAATCCCTCCCTGCGTATTGCCCTGAGCGCAATGTTAAGGTTAAAAATTCTTCTTATTCGCTGATAGCTGGTGACATCTCTATATAAGTGAAATATTCTTGACTAAAAGTAAATCTCATTCAATAAATGGATCTTTCTTATTGTTAATACCTACCACTGTGAAATACCACTGTAAGTGACTCTGAATGTCATCCTTCCATTACCAGGAAAAATATGATAGATAATTTAGAAGTTGACACTGTCTAATACTGTTTATTTAAATTCCAAATTTAAGAAAATTTTGACTTTGTATTAGGCTCAAGTTGACCAGTTAAGATGTTTTGTTAGTGATCAGAGTTGTGACCAGTTGGTGGTTTTCACACAGGTTTCTTCCATTATTCCAGAAGTTGTTACCTCAATGAACTGTGAAATTAGTGGAATGATCTTAAACTGATTGTGTAACACCAATTTAACTGACAATGTAAATGTATTGTCAGATTTTTTTGTGGTACAAAGGGAAATAACTTGTTTCAAATTTTCATTCCAACACATTTAAGCATTTGCTTACATTGATGTTAGGTGAATGTAGTGGGATTGTGTCTTTTGATATATAAAATACAACTGTTTTACGCATTTTGTCTTACATATATATTTACTTTTAAAACTTTCAGCTAAACTTCATCTGACTGGTTACTCCGTCCACAATTTACGCTATTTAAGCTCGGGAATAACATCTCAAAATGAGGCTGAAGATAAATCACGTTTTGATGCATGGAAGGTTTGTAATTATGCGTCTTAAATGAAATATAGCATTAGAACTCCAGGTCCAGCTTCACAATTATTTCTTAACTTAGACTTTCCTTAACTCAAATTTAGTAAATTTTGGTACAATGTAATATATTTTTGGGAACTAAGAATAAGCTTTTTTGATAAAACTGGATACAAATGTTATATGCTTGAAATGATCTCGGAAATGGCACTTTATATTCCTGAATATTTTATAAATTAACAAAATTATTAAGACTTCAAATCTATTATTATTATTATTATTATTATTATTATTATTATTTTGTATAGAATTGCCTGTCAGTGTTAGGTATACCATTTTCTGATGTTATGAGAATATTATCATCTGTTCTGCTCCTGGGCAATGTGGAATTTGTAGAGGGTACGGGACTAGAGTTAGACATTGTTGGAAATAATGGTAAGTACATTCTATGTAACAGGGTTGAACTTTATACCTATGTTTCCATTCCTGATACCAAAAATTGCCAATGGCTACTAATTTCTGAGATAGTCTTTCAAAAAAGTAACATATTTCAGCAAATTTGTGAGAAAAAAAATTAAAAACGACTACATTTAGTTACTAATAATTTTAAAATTGTGGAAATGTAAATACATGTATATTGAATGTTTCTACAGAACTTTGTTTTGTTTCTGGGATAGTAGAGAAAACCAGAGTGCCTGGAGAAAACCTTGACATTTGGTTAAACCATCTTGTACACAATCTGCCTGACCCAGTGTTTCAGGCCCTTATACTCCCACTGCTTTGGTGGTCAAGTGATCTAAAACACCAGCTTATGGCCTTGCCTCTCATCGTCCAGGTTCAAATCCCCTCTGGGGAAGATTCTAGTGTGGGAAAGTTAGTCATTTCACTTGTTGAAGATTAGTGGTATTGTACTCTGGTTTCCTCCACATCAAAGAACTGACTGCCTCAATATAAGGAAAAGAATCTCGACCTTGATATATCGTAAGTGAAAGTATCTTGACTGGATAAATCTATTTCACTCCTATACTCCCAACACAATAACAATTGACATATTGCTGGCCACGCCCACAATGTTCAGACAAAGGCCCGACATGCTCTAAAATCACACAAAAAGAATGAAAACTCGACCTACATTGTGCCATTTAATGATGTCACTGGCACTAGTATGTTATTAGTTGCTGTGACACTGCTTTGGCACCGTGATGGCGGCCAGTGTTGGAACATAAAAGGCATGGCCAGCAATATATCAATTATTAGTAGGACAGGTCCAAAATAAAAGCATAATGCAAGAAATATATCTCTGATGTAGTGATTGATTTATTTCAGAAATCAAAGCAGTAGCTGCATTACTTGGAGTATCAGGTGTAGCCTTATACAGGGGATTTACAACACGAACACGGAACACACGAGGACAGGTGTGCAAATCACTGGCAGATGGTAACACGGTAAGTAAATCAGTAAATTGAGTTACAGTTTCTACCTAATGATTTTCCACCATGTTTGCATTTTTTAATATACTACCCCAGTTGTCACCCCCTATGGATAGCTAACTTGTACAAGTCCCCTCATGTACCCTCATGAAAAAAAAAATTGTCAGATTTATTTTGAATTTTTCTGAATTTGAATGTTTAATATCTGAATTTTTCATTAATTTTTGGCAGAATCCTCATATTTATGAAAATATCTTAATTCATTATACATGTTATAATAGTCACATTTTCAAACTAAACTAAAAGTGTCTGATATCTATACTATTTTCCTTGAAATTACCGGTATACATTTATCATCAATAACTTTTGTAAATATATTCTTAGATTATTTTGTTTTCTGCACCACAAGCTTTTTGAAACCAAAAAGGGGGAAAACTATGTTTCACCAAAAACAAAACCAAATTTATTTGATGTAATAAAACTTTTTCATCATTAATAAGAAACAATATAATGAGACACTTCTTTTAGAATTTTTAAAATATGTGTATTTATCAATATTATTTCAGGCAAATGTGACGAGGGATTCCTTGGCTAAAGCATTATATTGCAGAACAATGACAGCCATCTTGAAGAGAGCTAACAGTCTTAGACGACCAACAAGTAACTCTTTGTCTGACAGTACAGAGTCTAATTTACATCAAGGTATTTTTATGTACAGAATTTATTTCCTTTATGTTTTGCTTTACAAACATCCCTCAATTCATTGCCAAACTCCTTTATAATGCAGAAATCTAACTGAAAAGATGGAGGAGATGATCAATGTTTTACTGATTATGTAAAACTTTTATAAACCAAAGTTTTGTATGTTTTTTATTTCCAACTATCCAGGTGTTAAAAATATCAGATTTAAAAGGTAGACAAATAGAATCCATTAGGACTATATATCTTTGGTATTCCAGAAAATGATATATTGGTTATCAAAGTTATTATTTTGGAAAACAACTGTGTTGCTGGCTAACATTCTATTTTCTTTCACAACTTATATTCATAGCAATTTTGAATCAAAAAGTTCTTAAGTTACTCTTTACAAATGTAACACAACAGATCAGCAAACATTTTTTTAAATATGATATTTTGTACTATTTGTTTACATTATTAGTTGGTTCATTAAACATTTTTCAAATTTTTTTCAGAACTTTATTTTTTTATGATAATTTAATTTACAGTATCAAGTTTAAGTGTATCTAGTAAAAGTTCAGCATTTAATAGACTAGGATCTTCCAGAAGTTTTGACAAATCCACAAAAGTAGATGGTTTTATCAGTATTGTTGACATGTTTGGCTTTGAAATATCTGAGGTAAGATTTGTGTACATAAACAAAATTTTACAATGTAATTCATACAAAGAAGTGTAGTTATGTTCCAGTCAAATTATTTTTCACTTATATCGAGGCAGTCAGTTTAGGAATGGTGGAAGAAACCTCCTAGCTTTAGCAAGGGAAGTAACAAAGTTACTCTCACTAGGATCTATTCTGAGTGGAATTTGAATTTAGGAGGCGAGAGAAGCTGTGATTTGTGAACAAGTGCTTCTACTTGGTCGCTTGAGTGGAATAAAAAGATTGGATTAATGGTGTTTTATTTTCGAGTCAAGATTGTTTCACTTATATGAAAGGTAGTCAGTTCAAGGAAATCAGAGTACCTAGAGAAAAGCACTGACACTTGGCAAACAAATTGACAATCTTTGTCATACTTTTAAGACTGATGCCCCTTGTCACAGCAGTCATGGCATGTTAAAGAACCATCCCTGAATATTGCCCTTAAAGTACTACAAAGGTAAACATTGTTGTCACTTAATCCAGACATATAGTGTTGATGTCTTGATATAAGACTGAGACATTAAACAAACAACAAATAAATAATAAATAAATAAATAAATAAATAAATAAATAAATAAATAAATAAAAAATAAATAAATAAATAAATAAATAAATAAAATAAATCAATCAATCAATCAATCAATCAATCAATCAGTCAATCACATTTTATTTTAGGTTAATAGACTGGAACAACTTTGTATAAATCTGTGTGCAGAGACAATGCAGCATTATTATAACACACACATGTTTAAGAGTACCTCTCAAGCTTTACAGGAGGAAGATATAAGAGTAGAAACAGAAGTCGCTTACTTTGACAACGAACCAATATTAGAACTTCTGTCTTCTCAGGTGTGTATATATTTAAATTTTCCAAGCTTAACCAGTAAGAGATATCGGTATAGTATGGCAACACACCAGGTACTGTAAACCAAGTTTTTTGGCAGCTATTTACTTTTGTGATTCTCTTACCACAATTTTTCAAGCCTTCACGTTTGGACTTTAGCTGAATATTTGATATAAATAATACCATTTTTAAAAACAAGGTCATGAAGATTAATTTCCGCGATTGTTTTCTCCATGTGAAACTTTATCACATGCAAATATAAATCAGTTTACAGTGCATGTATACATATTAGAACTTATGTATCCTCAGTTGTATTCACATAGACATATTCCTACAACACTTCTTAACATACCATAATCAACATACCACTTTATCAACAACTGATTAAGTGGGATAGTGTGGATTTTACACCATAGTCAAGATTCTTTTTCTTATATCGAGGTGGTCTGATCTAAGTTTGTGGAAGAAACTGGAGAAAACCAAAGACAAGTGAAGTGATGACATTTCTCTCACTAGGGTCTGCCCAAGAGGAACCTAGGTGGTGAGAGTCATTGTGATCCATCAGGCTGTACCTGAAACCATTATGACTTCTATTGAATTGTAAACAAATTGACATCTTCATTATTATTCCCTGCTTTTCAAAGATGGAGGGGGATATTAAATTTGAGTTTCTGTCCATCCTTCCTTCCGTTTGTCTGAAATTCTTGTCTGCGCTAATTCTGTAAAACTATCAAGCACTATTTCATGAAACTTGGTGTAAAGTACCAGTATTAACATAGATAGGAGATATGCATAACTTTAAACAGACTGTTTCCTAATTCTCCTGAGAGTTATGGCCCTTTGAACATAAGTACAAATCACAAAAAAGAACCTGCTGGTGGGGGATCCTATTTCACTGAATTTGCTTGTTTCAAATAAAAAATGGTAAAGTATGGCTGCTTTTTTGTAATTTTTGAGATTATTTACTCTGTCAAATTGTTCATGTCATTCAACCATGCTCTTATATTTCCTAATTTTGTCTTTTGTAGAGAAGTGGTATTTTCCATATTTTAGACACAGAATGTACTCAGCCCAGAACCTCAGCAGACACTTACATCAGTAAAGTAAAGGCTCATCACAGGATAAATAACTAGTAAGATCTGAAAGTAACAAGTTTTTACTAAAAGTATACATTATAAAATGGTGTGGAGTTGGTTGATGGTGTTATGGGATGTGGAGAAACTAGAGTACCTTGAGAAAGCAACCCGCCTTTGGGAAGCAAGCTGGCAAACTGTCTCACACTAGGATCTGCCTCGAGTTGGATTTAAAATTAGGCAATGAGAGGTCCTATGATCCATAAGACAGTGTTTTAGAACACTTTGCCATCAAGGAGCATTATATTTTAAATTCACTATTTCTCTGACATCAGAATGAGTATAGATGCTAGTTCATGCACATGCATCATTGCCCATTGTTAACGTTTTTACAGTGTTTTAAGTTCAATAGACAAGTTTTAAGTTACATGGACAACACTTTTTATCTTCATCATCAGTTTATTGGTGTTTGCCTGTTTGCCTCTGATTGGTATACTGGTATACATCACTTATCAAGGACAAAGTTCAAAGGTGAAAAAAAGTATTAACTTGCGTGTTTAACATTGTACAGAAGAGTGGAGTCAAGTAATGGTGTTTTACACCACAGTCAAGACTCCCTCTTTTATAGCAAAGAGGTCAGTTAGAGAATGACAGAAAAAACTGGAATGCCCAGAGAAAAACACTTACCGTTACCTTCAGCAAGAGAATAGACTAATAGAATCTATCATGAGTATCCATGTAGGATAGGGAAATCTCACTCGAGGGATTGAATATTATAGTCAGAAACGAGGCTTGCCAAGTCTCTGACAGAAATATTTAACCCTGAGGGTGAGATTTCCCTATCCTACATGGATAAACTCATGATTGATTCTTTTTCTTCCATTTTGATGACAATTTTTGGCTTGACGTATCAGTCACATCGACATCAACGCCATATTTGTAAATCTAACTTTGCTATTTAACGTTTTACATAAAAATAAATATGACCATCGGACAGAATGTACCTGATTTTGGTTTATACTAAATGTATAAACTAGAAAACAAAGCCATTTATTCTAATCTCCCCAAATAAATATTTGAAGCGCAGTGAAAATATCTAAATTTTGGAGACTCGGATGTCATTTTCCCGCAAGACGACGTCATGTCTCCACGTCTCATGACGTCATTCAATTGTCCTTTGATTGTGATGCCACTGAAAGCCGCACGAGGAGGTGAAGATAAGCACGTGGAGGTGAAGATAGAAATTTCTTCCATCGTTTCTTCAAGCGGAAATCTCTATCTCAAACATTGGAAGATGGAAGAAAAACTTTTTCACATTACCCTGAGTTGGATTAGAACCTACTGTAGTCAGTGAGAGTTGTTGTGGTTGGTAATCTGGCACTTTAGACAACTCGGCCATCAAGGTCCCTTAGTACTGTAGAAAAAATGTTATTATTATCATACAATATTCTATTTACAGTTTCTTTGAGCCTCTTACCAAGTCAAAGACGGTGTTTGGTGTTCGGCATTTCGCTGGAAGAGTGTTATATGATGCAACCAATTTTTTGCCTAGTAATCGGGACATTTTACCAGATGATATTATTTCTATCTTCTCCAAACAAAACTGCAATTTTGGATTTGCATCACATTTATTTGCTCAGGAGATAAAACACACAAGTTGTAAGTTATAAATAAGAATTAAATTTTAGGCTAGGCCAAATTAATTTGTAGTTTGTAGGATCCACCCAACTCTAAAATTCTGAATTAAAAAAGATAATTAATTCAGCATTAAATTTATAATTATATTCAATATCAGATAATTTCCAGTCTGTTAAAAATTTCAAGTAAAATCCCACAACCCATTTTTCTTTCCAGTGATATAGAAGTTTTCAATGTCAACCATACCAGTGTTTCTAGTTTCAGCAAAATCCACTACCCGAACTGTGATATGAGGATCCATGACCCACACATTAAAATAAGGCCATTCCTCAGTTTGTTCAGGAGTCTATGGTAGTGAAAAATGTGTCATTTGACACAGTATTTTAAATCCATTTTTATAACAGGTTGGCTGAAGAAAAATGTTTATGAAAAAAATACATTTTATTTTTAATTATTAATCTCTGTAGAACTAAAAATATATTTGGCGTGTCCTTAATAACTTAAAAACCCAATTGTAATTCTAATTGTCAATCTTGTTTGGAGGCTTTGATATTGTACCAGGATATGAGTGTTTCCTGCAATTATAAACTAAGAACAAACTTTAGTTGTCATTTATGTTGAACAATCTGTTGTTTAAAATGCTGTCAATTAACAGAGTTTTTAATCATTTCTAAGTTTTCAGTGATGTGGTTTCCATGATATTACTACCGTATATAGGTAGTTCCCCCTGGGGAAACATTACTCAAAATTCCCAATTTTACCCCTTCCAGTATTGTGGTACAATGCATTTCCAAAAAATTGTGGCTTTACAACATTAAATTTTTTTTATTCACATTTATTTCCCATTATGCTTTATTCATTCAAATTTTCAAACTTTTGTTTTTAGCTGATAGTGGTCCAGGGCCTAAAGGAATGAAATACAGAATCCTACATACCAACAGTCACAGTCATAAGTAAGTAACTAAATATATATATATACAGTAAAACCTTGATTCATTGCCACTTTTTGTTTAATCAGATTTGGGTTTTATAAAAGAGTTTGGTAATTGTACATGTAAACCTCAGTTCATCACCACCATTTGTTCAATCAGATTTTGGCATTATGAAGTGGTTTGATGATAAAGAGAGGAAGACTTATAAAGAAGAATACAGATGAAATAGACTTTGGGACTTTACAATAATGAGGCAATGAGTGATGTGTCATAGTTATGGAAGGGGCATTACTTTATAAGAAAAAACATTCGCATGAAATAAATATTCAAGATTTTCACGGTTACTTTTTTATCACAAATATATCTTCTCAGCTAAAATTTCTAATGTTCCTTGGTACTCTTTCCATATGGAATCGTGAAAATTTCTTACCAGGAAATACATGTAGTTTAGAAGGTCAAAACCGCAAATATTTCCTACTGCTAGTGTTTCTTGTTATACAGTATAACAAGGTTTTACTGTACATATGTAATAAGTAATAAATATTTATGTAATATCAATTACCGGTATGTGTAATGTATCAGGTAACCTGTGAAAACTAACCACTGAATAAACTGAAAACCTGTTGATGGGCATTATAAAAAGGTTTTCTTACATTGTATAATCCCTAAGATAAAAACAGTCTTCACATTGGCACAGGTAGACTTTAAACTGGGACAATCATCATCATTATAAGATTATAATACATGTGATTGTTAGTTCTAATTTGGTAAACATATCATTAATGTAAAGAAATTTTTAAGGAATTGAGTGAAAAAAACATATCTAGGGGTTTCCAAAATGATTCATGAATCTTGATGAAAATTGGGAAATCAAATGAAAATAATTGCTACTGACATTGGAATTAAACAACATAATATGGACTTATGTTATCAATTTTTGCTATGTTTTAATATGGACTTATGTTATCAATTTGTCTCCTGTTTATTTTTCAGTGGAAACAGGGGTACTTTATGTGGAGACTTCCAGAACAAGTTAGATAACTTACTCAAAACATTGGTTCACTCTAAGCCACAATTTGTACACTGTATAAAGGTAAACTATTTATTATTTATTTATTTATTTATTTATTTATTTATTTAGAAATATCTTTATGTTCAAGTTCTAGAGAATGGGTTTCAGATCTATACTCCATAACATGTGTGCAGAACACTATGGGATTTTCAGAACAACTTTTGTTACACTACACCATGTCACCGAACTGAGAATGGAAGGAACAATGAACTATAGGATAACATCATCTGATAAATTCCATATTCAATGAAATAATGGTTCCACACACACATTATAGGGTATCATCTGGTATGCAGATGATTGTCAGCCATTTGAAAAGTGGATAAAGAATAACAATTCAAGCTGATAATAAAAGAATAAATGACTTCATGTTTCCATTGTTTTCAAGAATTTCATGAATTGAGTTTTCATATGACCAAAATCTCTTAACATTTGTGTGGAATGTTTTGGAAAACACTCATGTCGAAAATTTCCAGAGAAACACCGTTTTTATGGGAAAACGTCAACTTATGCGATTCCATATCCAATGGAAATAATTGCTCCACAAAAGTACATGTATTACCAAATATTACACTTGTTAATCTAATTTGAGTCATCTACTGTACATATTTATATTTTTTAATTAATTTCATTTTCAGACCAATGATCACGGAGAGATGGATTTATTTGATAAAGACGTTGTGATCAGACAACTTAGATCATTACAGTTGTTAGAGACAGTACGACTGATGGCAGGAGGTATCTAATTTCTTCTTGCTTCTTCTAAAGCCCATTTTCTTGGAAGCTTGTATTTTATTTCAAGACAAATTAAGTGTTGTCGCCTTGCCAAGAGCCTGTCATTGATTCCCTTAGGTTTGAGCGTCTTAAATATTAGGATCCAATACCTCGGTCTCTTCCTGTTTCTTAACATAAGAACATCTAATGTAGATTACTATGTTTTCACAAATTTAAGATTATTAGTAGCCTGCTGATAGATTAAGCAGTCTGGGAGAAACTTAAGGTATTGTGAAATTTCAAAAATTTGTGAAAATTTAGTGCTTTTTAAAGTATTTTTTAACAAATTTGCAAAAAGGGTTGCTTTTTGAAAGAATTTCTCAGGAATTAGTAAGTAGCCAATGACAATTCTGGCTAACAGAAATGAAAACTTTTCCACACAATAAATGGAATATTTATTTTTTGATAGGAATCCCCCACAGAATGAGATACAAAGCATTTAACAACAGATACGGGATATTTTTGGCAAAGAAAAACCCTTACTTAATAGAATCACAGCAAAATCATTGTAAGGTAGGTAAACAAACTGAAATTATCATACATATCTTCAGTGTATTATATAGAGGTGTGAAGAAAAGATTTACCATTTTGTAGAACTAGTTTCTAATCATGCTAATAGCTCCTAATAAATTGACGGATTGCTGGCCACGCCCATAATCTTCAGACAAAGGCCCGACATACTTGAATTGCACACGAAAAGAATGAGAACTCGACCTGAATTGTGCCATTTAATGACCTCACTGATACTAGTACCTCATTAGTTGCCGTGACGCTGCTTCGGTACTGTGATGGCGGCCAGTGTTGGAACATTGTGGGCGTGGCCGGCGATAAGTCAATTCTTTGGGAAATAAAACATGTAATAAGAAAGCATCAAGTTATCAATGAGTGGACATGGCGGAGTGGCACTGTCACTGGCTTTTTAGTCAAGGGTTGTGGGTTGGAACCTCACTGAGGATTTGGAAATTTTCTGAGATGATTTTCATCTCCTGCCCATACTAGAGCTGTAAAAAGCTCAATACTAGAATAGTCTTTTGGATGAGACTCAAAACCAAGGTCCTGTGTCTCTGTGCACTCTAAAGACACCTCTGTAGAGTTCGAAAAAAGTAAGCCACCTGTGGCAGCTACAGAGGACACTTCAACTACAAGCGATCTAAACAGATTAAATAAGTATGCAGTGAAATATCTAGTAGAAGTAATGGTTTCATCTAAGTTTGATGTGATATTACTTAGTATATATAGGGATCTGATGAACTTTTTTCTGTTGTTTTGTTTATGAAAAACCCAGTTAATTTTCAAAAAATTATTTCTTTATTTTAGGAAATTCTAAACAGTTTCCTTAGAGCAATGGATGAAAGCAAGCTGCCTTATGTCAGTACACAGTGGACAATTGGAAAGAAACATTTATTCTTTAGGTATTGTACTGGTACTATCTGTACATGTTTTCTTTTCGGGTCGACATAGTTTAGTGGTAACACTAGATCATGTAATAGTGCTGGGAGACACAGAATGTATAACAGATAAAACCCAGGGGAAAATAATGAGTAAAATAACAACTGAGCAATATATATCTTATTAGTTAGACCTCTTGTTTGATAACAAAGTTCCTCAGCATAAAGTGTTCAATGTAGAGGGAGCTTATGCTCCCTTGGACCTGAAAACAAAATTGTGACCATTGACTGTGTATCAACCTTGGTCTTTCTTTCAATCCTTGTTGTTTATGTTGAATATATCTGGATTTACCTCTTTGTCATTTTTTTCCCCATTTCATTTAGTCTTAATACTATACTGGTATATGTTTATAATACAGTAAAACCTCATTATACTGTCTCTCAATAACTGCCAACTCACTTAATGACAAAGTATTTTGAAGTCCCAAAATTTGAGAATTTAGTGTTTACAGCACTTCTTCCGCCACTTTATAGAAAACTTTTTAACAGGTACGTGTTTTTTATGAAATATTACAAGAACAATCATTGTGTGACATAGATGTACCATTACTATTTGCATGTTGATCATGCACATGGTTGAGAAAAGACAGATTTCCAGTTTGGGTTCATTTGGGGGACATATTTGAAATGACATCCCATTTCAGTAACAACTTTTTGTATTTCTTTTTATTAAAGTGAATTGACAAGACAGCATTTAGAAGCCATGAGAACAGAAAAAATAAATAATGCTGTAGCTAAAATACAGGCATATTGGAGAGGCTGGAAATGTAGGAGGGAATGGCCAACACGGAAAAAACAACTACTGGCTGAAAAAGACTTCCTGAAATCTGTACAGCCGAAACAAAGGTAAATAGGGTAGACGAAAAGAAAAATTGAAAAATGACTTAAAGCTAGATTTTGTCTGAGTATGATATAGGTCGTCAAAATCTGATAGCAATGTATTTAGTGAGTCTATTTTAATATTGAAGTTGATTTAACAATAAAACATGAGATGGTGTTATACACAAACAAAATGCACCTTTAAAAGGTAAAAAGCTGAATATTACAAATTGTGACAATAATGGTACTGCCATTGTAAAACTGAACATACTTAAATATATATTTATATGCAAATATATTACTTAGCATACCTTTCTTTATGGGTTCAGATTTCCTTCATATGCAGAGTATTCCCACCTATCTTTTTGTTGGTCACAAGCTGATATAAAAACTTGATCATGGTTTGTTGAGATATCCAGATTCAGGGTTAGGTATGGCATTCAATATAACTTAAAAACAATACTTTGATTTTACAATGTATTTGCTTTTTCATGTACCTTTTTATGTTTTTTCACCATTTAAAGAAAAAGTGGAAGATTAAAAAAGACGGATGGTTACAAGGCAGAAAATTCTTTATTAAAGCAGGCATCAAAATATTATAACATTAACCTAGTAAGTATGTCAGTCCTCATGAGTAAGAATTATCTCCATTGGTGGGGATAACAGCAGGTTTAGAGTAAGGTCTTGTTTTCTTGCCTGATAAGTGAGATATATAGCGGAAGTCATGGTCCTTTGGTCTTATCTTTTTATATTAGAGTAATTAGACATGTATTTATGTAACAGTCATGTGATCATCATAATTATGTGTTGCCTTGAAAATAAGCTTTAAAATTGTTATATCTTGACTTCTTGAAAAGGTTTTTAGTTTTGGTACAACCTTGAAATGCTCTTCAAAATGGGATTTGCTTCTTTTTTAGCTATTTTTTTAAAAAAAACATTTAAGATTAAAATGTCAACACCGCATCACTCACCATTTTATTACAGAAGGAATAAGAGTTAGCTCTCTTTGATCACAATAATAGTGTGAAATTGGCATCCCAGTTGATTTTATATGGAGTAATATCAATTGAACCAGCCAACATTCACTGAATGGGTCTCTGTTTTTATCATGGTTCAGAGTGGACAGGTAACACTGTAATTTGTAAAGGTGTCTTAAATTTATATCAGCAATTAAAATTTGTATAATTTTTCTTTCATATGTGCATAAGTTCCAATTATCAAATTTGATAGCATTGAGTTGTATTGATCAATTTCCAGACTATTTTACCTTTGGATGGTTTTGAGCATGTTTTTGCTTTTGTCTCTGGTTTGAGGGTGATCATGAGACCAGCATCAGTGTGTCTCAGTCTGTCCAATGTTCAAATAAAAAACAAACATATCAGTCCATGTTTTAATTATAATCCAAAAATCAGGGAAAGAGCTTTGTAAGCAAATTTAGCTCAATGTGTCAACTACAAGGGTAAGCACCTCTTGTTTAGTTAGTTACACCTGCCACATATGCAATCAAAATTGAGAATGAAATACAGTAATTTGATGGACTAAAATGAAAATATAAATTGACTTCTAACAGAACTTGTTGTAAATTGGCTAAATGTCTCTATATTCTATTACAGGACAAAACACCAGAAATTCCATTTAGTAGGACATATTCTGTAATAGATAAAGTTAGATTGGGATATCCACAAGTCAGAATTATGAAAGGGGATTACCCTAGTAAGTACATTGTATATACATTGATTGGTCCAATATTTCTATACAGTTGGACCAATGTCTACCGGTGTACCTTCCACGTTTACAAAAATCTAAGTGCTAAAAGGAATTGATATTTTTTTTACAAAAAAAAACCAGCTTCTACCGTTGGTTCTTTTTCCTTTTTTTGGAGGGTGAGTGGTCTAAAGTACACATTTACAAATTAAAGTGCCTCTAAGCATTTATGTTCAAAACCCATTTCCGACAGATCTGTAGGAAGGTCTGTAGTTTTTGTCTTGACATTCCAGTTCCCCCCCCCCCCCCATTGACAACCATCTATGAACTGATTGTCTTGATATAAATGAAAGGATCTTGACTGGAACTCCATTTCACTCCTTTTCTGAAATTTTTACTAGTATGATCATGATATTCTTCTGCTGAATCTGCTGAAATCATTATTTTAGAAATAACTTTCAATTTGTTTATAGCTCGTAAACAGTTATTTCTTTTATTTACAATATAAATCATTCACATTTCAGCTTAGAGTTTGCAGAAGGCCAATCATTTTAGTATCACAAATGATGCTTTTGATTCCTTATCTGCTGGTTTTGTCAGTGAATAAACTTACTAACTTAGTCCTCTTCGTGCCTTGGGCACATAATATAAGGCCTTGACCGAGGACCTCCATCTCTGTCTGTCGGCTGCCATTTGCTGTACTATGCCACAAGTCCATCCCTGCTCCTTATTTATTCAGTGAATAAAACAGCACCATTAATTCCTTCAGAGCAATCATTACCCCTACCTTCTTTGATGTCACAATAAACAATTCAAACCAAAATCAGTCTTGACAAGAGGTTGACAGGTCATGCTAGTTTACTGAAATATTATTCTTGAAAATAAGTTTATGTAAGAAAAAATCAGTGAAAATCAGTGAGAGTAAATATTAGAGAATTAAAAAGAAAATATTGTTAATTTTTCTAGTTGAACCTAAAAATGGACAAGCGTTATACCGTGGAGATGAAGTTGGTGTGGTTGGGCCATCACAGAACAGAGGACATCTGATTGTTGAGAAGGGAGATGTTTGTCTTGATGTTCCTTACAGTCTACTAGGATTTAAGGTAAAATCAATTAATTATCAGAAACAAAAAATTCTGAGATAACTTTTGCTATGTTTAAGGAAATGAGTGATTGAATGGGGTCTTACTTCCAAGTCAAGAATATTCAGTTATATTGATTGAGCCATCACCATCTATAGGTGAAGCTGCAGAAATTTTGAGCTTTGCAGTGCACTCAGGGCAATGTTTAGGGAGGGTTCTTTAGCATATGCCATGCCTATTGTGACACATGACAATTTTTTTTAAGGTTTCTTCCTAAGGGCCCTGTGACATTCATTTCTAAATGTTGAGTGCTTTGCAAAAGAAGACTCGGTAGTAGTCATAGTAGTAGTAGTAGTTATACTTATTTCCATGTCTTGGTCAGATCCTGTTGGGGTTCAAACCCTGACCCCCACAGTATTTTACCACCTAAGCTACAGAAGTGGTTTTTTAGGACAGAGGCAAGACAAATATGTCCTTGATCCATGTAGGAGTTGCCATTGGTTACACTATCGATCTCCATTGGATCACCAATGGGGTTCGGCGCTCTACCACATGATGCCCTCTAATGTATTTGCTGAACACTTATTTACAATTGATATGAAATCGAATAAGTTGACATTTTCTCATAAAAATGAAATTATTCTGGGAATTTGTGACATTCGCTTTTTCCAAAATGTTCCACACAAACGTTAGGAGGTAGTGATTACGTGGTACAGCGGCGAACCCCATTCTTCCTTATTGTCATATGATGTGATTTGTTAATAGAAATTTCAACTTTATGCTGGTCACTTTGGAAATAAGCTTTTTTGTTCAATTCAAATGAATGGAACTTTTTTGTGATTTGTGGGTCTACAGTAAATAACCTTAGTTACTGATATGGTTTCATGTATTTACAGATTTAAGAATGTTTTCTTCTGATATTACAGTCTCATTGAAATTATAATTGAAATTATAAAATTATAAAACAATTTTGAATTGAAGAACTGTGATTTTATTTTTAAAAATTGGTAATAGTAATAGATGAAAAATGGAAATCATTAAAGAAGGAGAAGCGGTACATTAATATTACCCTAGCAAATAAATTTAAATAATGTTTGCTAACTACCATGTGATTTTATTCTTCATAAATCATCATTTAACAGTCATAGCTTTCCAAATTTTATCTAGGTAAAGAAAAATGTGTATTAATTC
Organism: Anadara kagoshimensis; assembly: GCA_021292105.1. Classification (NCBI taxonomy): domain Eukaryota; kingdom Metazoa; phylum Mollusca; class Bivalvia; order Arcoida; family Arcidae; genus Anadara; species Anadara kagoshimensis. The sequence continues at coordinate 60,778,098 of CM037861.1, forward strand.
AGTGAATTTTGCCCCCCACCCCTATGAGTATTAATCAATATACTGGTAATGTTAATTCAGTTTTATATCATAAATTTTTTAGAGTGTTCCAGAGCCACCTGGTGTAGATATTTGAATGGTGCTAAAAGTGATGCTGAAGTTCAATCATAAAATATACATTAGATGTAGATATTTGAATGTACCATCCAAGTCAAGACTTAAAAGAGCACCCTGATGTCTAAAGTTAAAAGGGACAGTGTCTGAAGTTAAATCTTAAAAGACATATTAGGTGTAGATATTTGAGTGTATCATCCAAATCAAGAGTTGTTGAATCAAACCTGAAATGGGACATGAACATTTTCTGACAACTAAAACACGTCTGTGGTATTGATTTAGTCCCAGTTTGTGATAAATTCACAAGTGTATTTAAACATGTGTGTATGTGGTTGCATAAGTGAGTAGTTATGTATATGTGAGTCTTCATGTGTGTGAGCATGTGTGATATTGCATGCATGTGTATGTGTGGTTACAAGGACATTGTGTGCATGTGGTTGCATCAATGTGTGTGTGTGCATGTGTGCATGTTTTAAACATGTTTAAATCATATGGCCAGTTAGTGGATTTGTGCAATATTTCAATGTTTTAGTTGTGGTTGTTGATATATTTTGTGATAGTTACTATTTTTGTATATTTCATACTTTTTTATATGCATCATTACAAATAAACCTTAACCATATCATATCATTTCATGTCATATGTCATGTTTTTATATATCTTGTATATATATTGGTCTATTAGTAAAATTTCATACATTTTTGACACAGAAAACATTGGGCTGAATTATCTGTCAAAATGGTGGTAAGACATTTTTGATATTCAAAAATGATTTTACACCATGGTTGAGACAGATGATTTGGCCAAGGAAAACATGTTTAATATTTATCTCAAAATTTCTCTATTTTAAGTCTGACAAAGTTTTAAAATGATTCTTGCCACTTCAATGTCATGAACTTTATTTACTTTCTTAATCATTACAAAAATTTATCAAACCACCCAGGAGTTTTGCCTCAAAATGGTTTCCATGTGCCATTGGCTGATCATCAACTTGATAAACTTTGTGCTTATTGCAAAAGATTATCAAACCACCCAGGAATCATGCCTCAAAATCGTCTCCATGTGCCATTGGCTGATCATCAACTTGATAAACTTTGTGGTTATTGCAAAAGATTATCAAACCACCCAGGAATCATGCTTCAAAATGGTCTCCATGTGCCATTGGCTGATCATCAACTTGATAAACTTTGTGGTTATTGCAAAAGATTATCAAACCACCCAGGAATCATGCCTCAAAATGGTCTCCATGTGCCATTGGCTGATCATCAACTTGATAAACTTTTTGGTTATTGCAAAAGATTATCAAACCACCCAGGAGTCATGCCTCAAAATGGTTTCCATGTGCCATTGGCTGATCATCAACTTGTTAAACTTTGTGGTTATTGATAAAGAATGTGGAGTCGCCCAGGAGTCTTGCCTCAAGATGGTTTCCATGTGTAATTGGCAGTAATTTAAAATTGATAAAAAAGATACCATTTTAAAAAAATATATTTTTTAGTGCTTAGAATATTAGAATGTTTACTTTATGTTAAGTTTTACTTATTTAGTTTTTTAAATATTTTTTTTCAAATTTTGTACCTCGTAAGGGACATTTAATCACAAATGTGACACATTAAGCAGAAACCATACTTACCAGGTATTTGAATTTTTGATTTTGTGATGTTCTGAGAAAATCATGTCAAAACATTGCAGACATTTTCTCCATGAATGGAAGCACCTGTTGCTATAACAATGTACCACATTTATTTTCGATTCAGTATTTCTGTAAACAGTTATATTATCAGAAATCTACATCTAAATTTCAGGATCCAATAAGTTTGAGAACAGTTGTAAATGTCATTAAGAAATAAAATATGGTCAATTATTTTCTCATTAGATGACATAACATAGCATAAATCGTGGGTCCTGTCAAAATAGTTATGAAATTGTCGGTACACATGATTTTTAATCATCATTCTGTGCATTTAGATTTATTAAGATTTTGTTTACGATTAATACATCATCTTAATTAAAAATGAATATAGTTTGAGTAAGAACAAAAAACTCAAAAATCAAACAATGGTCTATAAGTACCGGTATAAGTTTTGCCTGATGTGCCACAAATATGTATGACCATCCATAAACATAAAGGGCCCTTATGGGGAAAAATATGAGAATTTCACCTCTTTATATTTTTTTTTTAAGTACCAACATAAAGTTAAGAAAAAATAATAGTAAAAGTGAAATCAACCCATTAGTTGTGGATAACTTATCAAACAGCACAATCTTTAAGCCATGTTTTCATGTGGATAACTTATCAAAAAGCACAATCTTTAAGCCATGTTTTCATATGGACCCTTTTTCTTTATGATATTTCAATGTCCTCATTATTGACCTCACACATTTTGTTTATATGATGTTTTTATTATTGTCCTAGTTCATGTTTAAGTTGTTTATCAGATGATACCGGTGATGACAGTTTATGTAAACAAACAGGACTGTCCTCCAGCCCACTAGTGCTACTGTATATAGTATTTGTATTATGTACTTAATCCGATTATAGTAGTTTAGCCTGTAGTTTGTTTTTTACATGTGGTTATGTTTGTTTTCATTTGATGTTTGTTATTATTATGTGGTTTAAATTGTTTGTTTTTATTCAGAGTGATTTGTTTCAGTGTATTGGCATAATTCATATAATCTGTTTTGTTTGGTATTTTCACAATAAGAAAACAATAGTCCACATTGTGACCAAAGACATATCACATATTGTTATACTTCATCACAATCCAGCCCCCAGTCCTATCAGCTGACCATACCTATACATGTATGTATAAGATAGAGCCTGCTTTAAAGGTCACCCATCTCTTCCTTAATTAGTATGTAAACAGTTAATCCTGGTATAAATATCACAATACCTTTCCTATATGTTTGTTAGCTGAAGTTTGCTTACTGAGGGTTTGTAGATTTCTTTGGGGCACTCCAGTTTACTCAGCATTCAGTTTTCACTGGTTCCACTGTATCTGATTGAACCAGGGTTTGTTTTTCAAGGTTCCTCTGTAGTTCTGTAAAGACAGGCTTTTGGTTTAATCAGGGTTTTTATTTTTTTTTCAAGGGTCCACTGTCCACTCTATCAATATCACTGTGGTACCTCAGTTGATCAAGTGTTGGCTCCTTTAGTGGGAGGTCGTAGGTTTGAACCTGGACCGGGTGTTACTGTTCTTTCACAAAGCACTCAGCATTACATTATGAAAGTCTGATGGGAACTTAAATAAACGAGGTCCTGTGTCACAGTAGGCATGACATAAAGAACCCTTTTGTATAATGCCATCAGCGCAATGCACAGGTAAAATTTATGCACCTTTGCCTATAGCTGGTGATGTCTAGATATAAATGAAATATTCTTGACTGGGGGGTTAAACACCATTACTCAACTCTCACTCTATTAACCTGAATTATATAGCCAGACTGGTAATAAAACATGTACTCTTTAACATAGGCACATACATGAACCCATTCTTATTACAAAGCACCTCTTGCCAACATAAAGACACCTCCATCTGTCCACTGTTTACCTGAGTATAATTTTGCAAACCCCTTTACATAAACACTGTCCACTGTTACCCCGAGCTGTTTAGCTAGACTGTTAATAAAACATGTAGTCTTTTACATAAGCACGTACATGAACCCATTCTTATTACAAAGCACCTCTTGCCTACATAAACATAAAGACATTTAATTAAGAAACATTAATTTAAAGATTTTATTATTTGTCATAATTATATTTTAAATACAGTAAGGCCACTTAATTTTTATATACCTAATCATAATTTATATACAGTAAGGTCGCTTATTTTTATGTGTATAAAAATTAGGTTTATTGCAGTGCATTCTAACGTTCAGGGGTTATACCTGAATGCATGTATATTTGTAATAACTTACAAATCATGATTATGATTATACCAATAATTAAAATTCAAAGTCACAACCTCTTGTCAAAGTAAATGTCAAAATTGACAATTGCTCTTTTTCTATATTGTTCAACAAAATTAATTACAGACAACTTACAAATAAATTATGGGATTCCGTAATTAACATTGAATAGGATCTATTTTTGTCAGGTGAAATGAAATGAGCATTTGTTGTCCTTGGTCAAAGCTTGTCTTAATACACATTTATTTAAATACATGCACATGTACGTCATTAATTAGTTAAAGAAATTAATTACTTTGAGAAAACGTTTCACTTTATTAGGGTTTATATAGTAATTAATTAAAATAAAGGAGTATACAGTCAAACCTTACTGAAATGGACACTTTAAGGACTAAAACAAAGTTTACTTTATAGAGTAGTTGGTGGATCACCAGCAACACCCACAATGTTCTGACAAAGGCATGCTTGAATTACACACAAAACGAATTAAAACTTTGCCTGAATTGTGCCATTTATTGACGTCACTGACACTAGTACTTCATTAGTTACCATGACGCTGATTTGGTACTGTGATGGTGGCCAGTGTTGGAACATAAAAGGCAGGGCCGTCAATGCATCAGTTAACTTGGTGAGATAAAAACATCCAACCTTGGCACCATTTAACATCTGTGTAGGACCTAAAAACGTAGGCATCCAACCCGGGCAACATTTAACCCCAAGTGTCGGACCAAAAAATAGACATTTGATTTTTTTTTTTAATATCATAATCTGTCAAAATGTTAACCTTATGAAGTTGTCACATTAAATAAATAAATAAATAAATAAATAAATACTACCTCAGACACTTTCTTAGCAAGTCATGTGTACATCCATATTGTTCATTATGTCATGAGGGTTGTACTGGTGACTCTTGGGCGAGAGAATATTTTAACATACATTGGGCAAGAAAAATGTATGTGTTTTGAAACAAATGCCTTATCATTCCATATGTGTATAAGCAAACAACTTTGACCTGTCCGCTTGACTTTTCATTGAAATATTTATCGAGGACCAAGTACATCTATGTATGGGGAGCACAGGTCTTTATTTTGTAAACAGCTTAAGATACACTAATCTCATAGAGTACATCTGTGCTCTGTCTATGTATTAACTTTGATCTTACACTAAACATATATTGGATGGATCCTGTATGAATACTCCTAATGAAAGGTCAAGCGGACAGGTCAATGTTGTTTACCTATATAAATTTAGGTTATGTTATGAGTCATATTGACTTTGCAATATTTATATATATAAACTGTGATACATTTGAATGGTTAAAAGTTAAAGATGTCATATATTTCTGAAATAAAACATAAAATACCAGATTTGCTTTTTGTTTTGTTTTTTCAGCAGTTAGTTTTTAATGTTTCTTCCATATGTTACTATCCATGCATATTTTTTGTCAGTGGGTGTGTGTACAAAAGGAAGGAGAAAAAATGCAAGGTTGAACCAAGGATCAAACCTGGGACCTCTCACATTATAGACGAGTGCTCTACCATGTACCAACTGTAAATTAACATTAATTTGCCAGTTTTCAAATTTTACTTTGCTTTTGGAATTGTGATTTGGACATGAACCGATGTGTTTGTGTTTGACTTAAATAGGTCATGAAGGACTACTGTGGCTATACACATTCTGTTCCAAAAAAAGGGGAGATAATAAAGCTTCTAAAGCATTTAAATGAAAAATATCAACATTCCACCTTCTGGCATTTTATTAATATTGATCCAATATTTATGTACTTTGTGAATTGGAGTACTTTGTTCTCCTCATTTCTGCTGGACATAAGGCACCAAAAAGTGTCCTCCATTTATTTGGCCTTTGTCATGTGTTGTGCTTGCCCCCTGGTGCATCCCAGCCCCTGGTTTCACAAATTTACAATCATTCCTTAGCTAAGATTTTCCTTAACTTAAATTTAGCAAATTTTGGTAATCTTTTTTTGGAACTAATGATGAATATTATTGTCATAACTAAATGCAAATGTTTTAATCTGGAAATGATATTAAAATTGAAACATTAAATTCCTGAATATCTTAAAAATTTACAAAAATATAAATATTTGAAATTTTGCAAGATTAAAGTCAAAGAAAATCTTAGCTAAGGAATGATTGTGAAACCGGGGTCAGCTCCTGTAACTCTACTTGGATGGTTCTCCTCCAGGTGGTATGAGGTCTACCAGGCTTAAGCTTGGGTTGGAGTAGGGTATAGTAATGATGTTTTACAACACCCCAGTTGATTCTTTTTTATGTCCAAGTGGTAAGTTCTGTGATGGTGGAGGAAATCAGAGTGCCCAGAGAAAACCACCAATCTTTGGCAAGCAAAATTGCAAACTTTCTCACACTATGATTTATTCAAGTGGGGTTCAAACCCAAACAATTAAGGTGCTGTGATTAGAAAGCCCACAGTTAAAACCATTCAGGTCACGATGCTATAGATCTTTTCCTCTTTCTGTGATTATTAGTTAATTTGGAGTACTGGTACATTGTATTGTGATGTACATTTAATTCACACATATGTATTCATATTTTGATAGTCTCTGTTTTTCTGGAATGAGATTTGTTGAATACAAGCTACCTCCTAAATTGGGTTTCGGACCTAAGTCTGTGACTCTGCGTCAGTAAGCCAACGAGCACTTAAAACCACTGGGTCATTGAAGCCCCCAAGCATATGTACCAGTACTCAGATATAAAAAATTTCTTTCCCAATATTTGTTGTGGTAGTTCAGATGACCTTTGTGCCTATCAAGTAAAACATCTGGTTGTAAGGAATATTTTATTACCCAGGCGAGACAGATTAATTATCATCATTCATGAATCGCTTACCTTTGCACGTTATCGTGAAAAAATTATAATAAATTCACGATTCATGTAATCACGTTCTTGATAGTACATTGAAACATTAAATGAACAAGTTTTTTATAATACATTATAAAAATTTTGATTAATCATTTAATTAAATGTATGACTTACTTATATAAAAAGTCACTCGTCAATGACAACGAAATTTACATCAAATTAATTGTGTAACATTTCAATCATGATACGTCATTTTACGTCGGAAAAATTTGTTTAATTTGATAAAAGAGGAAATAAAAAACTAACAACAAGTTTCTTCTTTGTGATGTTATTGGTCTTAACAATTTATTGTCTCGTACATAAAAAATTGTTTCCTGAAATCTGTCATATAGAAAATTTCATCTAAAACCATACTTAAATGTTAACACCATTCATTTTAACAGAACAACATGTATAAAATAGTGTATTATTATTATTGTATTTTATGTCATATACACATAATTATATATACATATTAATATAAATCATACTTAGTATGAAATTCATCATCAGTTCAATAACTAAAGACATAAAAATTGCCACTACAATATTATAAATAAAAACACATAATTAATAATTAATGTTCCCATGGATATGTCGTATTTCAGTAAAATAATATAAAATACAGATACAGAACAGGCCTGTCGAAATTTAACACTGAGCTGCAGCTTGGTTGCCAAGCGACTGAGATATGGATAGCTAGTGGCCGAAAATCTGCAGAGAAATTGATAGCAGCTGCCAAGAAGCTGAACGAGATATACAGTACAGACCTGTCGAAAGTTTAACACCAAGGTAACAAATGCTTACTAAATTGGAATCCAATCTTGCCCCCTATAAGCTATAATTATATGACAGCTGTCATCTATCTACTCGCTTCTTTTTAGTCACTTGGTATCTATATCTCAGCTCAATTTGGTTAGTGCAGTGTTAAACTTTGGACAGGTCTGTGCTGTAGCTACCGTAGGGCAGATATGAGTTGCCGATACAGCACTTATTCCTTAGCTTACTGTTAAACTTTTGACAAGCCTGTGCTGTATATAATTACATGTACTGTATATACATGTATACATATATATTATATATAACACTGAAAAAAAATAGTCATATATATGTATAAATGTATATATATAAATAAAGTCTGCACAACCAGTTAATATGCATGGAATCACATTTTTGGGGAAATACCTGGTACATGTATTCAAAATGTGTATAAATACTGAGGAAAATGGAATGGACCTATCTGATGTTTTTGTGTGACATGTAGACATTAAAATGATGCTTGAAAGTTTTGTTAAGTAAAAATATCAAACATCTTGCAAGATCATTCTAAAAATGTTTGAGGTCAAGGTCAACCATTTTCACAAACTTGAAACTAATTTGGTACAGAGGTCCCAGGCCTAAATGTTATGATCCAAACTCAAAAATCTTTTTAAGATTACTACTGTTTCTTTGTTATTTTGGGACTCCATTTCACTACTACTGAGAACCAGTCCCATTAGTTGGAAGATACCACATCAAAATAAATGTCAAAATTGAGAGAACTAGAAGGTCCCCTACCATGTGTTACTACTATGTGTAGTACATGTGAGAACCAGTCTTATCAGATGATATCAGATCAAAATAAATGCCCAAATTTAGAGAACTAATAGGTCCCCTATCATAGATCCTTTTAATAAATATTGGAACCAGTCTTGTCAGATCATATTAAATGCCCAAATTAGGAAGCCTTAAAGGTCTCCTGTCATGGATCCCTTTAATTCTGGTAATTATGAGATCCAGTCTTGTCAGATCAAAATGAATGCCAAAATTAGGAGAACGAAAAAGGTCCCTTATCATGGATCACTACTAGTTTAAATATGGGAACCAGTCTCATCAGAGATCAAAATGAATTCCAAAACTTGGCAAAACAAATTATTTATTCACTAAAAGAAGTACATTTTTAAGTAGGAAATAGAAACTGACTTCTGAAGTGTTAAACTTAAGTAGTTTTCTATACCATACTACTTTACTAGTATGTCAAATTTAAAGTCAAAAATATTTTTCAATGATACAAAAATAAATTTTGACATGTTATTTATTTTAATATTATATCAGATTTTTTAATACAAAAATTCAACAACTTGTTTTTCAGTTAAGCACAACTTGAACTAAATGAAAATAAATCATTTGTAACTATAGCAACCAAAAACACACCACAATAAATAAAGTTACAAAATATATATACTTCATAAAAGTCATAAAATAATGACAGTTCTACCTAATTATATAGAATCCACAGCTGTAATGATAAAATTAACACGCACTAACACATGCACACACACATGCATACAGAAGCAAGCACATATGCTCACACATATGCATGTGCACATGTACAAACACAGAGAAAAGCATGTGCACACATGCTCAGATATGCATGTACACATACATCCAAGCACACGCACACACACACACACACACACACACACACACACACACAATCAGGATCTGTGTGGCAAAAAGGCCATATAACCTAAAATTAAAACCTGCTAAAACTTGTATATAAAAAATATTAAATGCAAGAACACTGTATAAATTATATTGCTTTTAATTAAATTAAAAAATGCAAAAAAGTTACACAACTACATTAAAGCTTTCTGATGACTCTTGATGACAAAGTTAGTTTTGTAAATGAAACTCTAATCATGCTTGTAATATATATGATCTAATATGTATATATTCTGTTCAAAATAAGAGCTGTGTGGTGAAAGACGATTATAGACAGCTAAACTCGTAAAACTATGGTCCCTTTTCTAGATAAAAATTGCTGATATTGTTCATGTAATATTCAATTACATGTATTTGGTCCAAAATTTAATTTGACAAAAACTTTAATTTGCATGTTTAAATATTTTGTCATTTGGAAGTAAAATTAAAATGAAATTAAATGTAAAATTTATAATTAAAATTTATATCAGAGTGTTGTCATAAAAATGTCATTACTTACATTATAAAAAAAAATTGTTAATTTTAAAATGTTTTAAAATTTAAATCAATCCAAAAGAAGATAAAACAAACTCAAAAACAAAATCAAATTCATGTTGTAAAATTGTGGAGTAGATGTCAAATGTTCATTGGACAAACTTTGTAATATTCATGAAATATCCCATAATGCCTGTGTGGTACTACCTAATATTTTCATTTGATGTCATTATATCCCAAAATGCCTGTGTGGTATTATTCAATATGTCAACTGCATTTGGATTTTTATGATTCAAACTTTTTCCATCAAAATGCTGTGATGTTTTTGTGTGTGAATGTGTATGAATTTGTGGTGAAATGTTACACCATATCACAAGACATGCAAATGAAAATTCATTCAATTAAAAAATTATATCAAAACAACAATCAGCATTTATTTATTTCATTTATTTTTCTTCCCATAATTTATACATGTACTTACTGAAACTGAGAAAAATATTTCAAAAAAGTTTCAACCAAAAAGCAAAAATAAGAAATTTGCTAAAATAATTTACACCGGTACTGTTTTTTATATTTGCATAGATAGGTCAACATTTTTACTTTGAACAAATACAATTACTATTTCACAATACACTCATTTAACTGATTGTAAAACCCAGAATAAAATTTCAATGCTCTCAAACTGCTGATGACATGGTTGGTTTCTCTGTAAATCCTTCCTTTATGACTGGAGAACCTCTCATGGAATATTCAAAATACTTTTTTACTAAATTATGGAAAAGTACAAGTATACAGTTAAAGCTCTTTATAATGGCCCTTTGTAACTTTGCAACCTCTCTCATCGCCAAATAATTGACATATCACCGGCCACACCTTTTATGTTCCGACACTGGCCACCATCACTGTACCAAAGCAGCGCCACGGCAACTAATGACGTTCTAGTGTCAGTGACGTCATTAAATATCACAATTCAGGTCGTGTTTTCATTCTTTTGCGTGTAATTCAAGCATGCTGGGCCTCTGTCGGAACATTGTGGGCGTAGCCAGCGATGCATCAATTATAATTTTCTTTATAAGTCTCCTTTAATTAATTACAAAAGCCATTTATAAAGCCAAATCTGAATGCATCTAAAAGCGGTGGTGACAAAACAAATTTTTACTGTAACAAGATCCCTTACAGTAAAAACTTGAACTTTTCTTATGCATACATGATAAAAATTTCAATAATTTTCTAAGCATGAAATCTTGGCTACAGTGACCTACTTTGAATTTTGCTGATGCATACGTAATAAAACTTTCATTTTACAACAAATATGATATGGAAGAATGCTCTGTTTATTGAATAAATTATGATTAAGCTATAAAATTAACTGCAAAAAGTTTTTATCATCATTACCAGTCTAAATTATGGAAGGGAAAATAATTTTTAACAATAACTTTCAATTTTTTGAAAATAAAAAATTAAAATATCAGCATTAGACAAAAATATACACAAAAATGAATAATTTTGTTCCAGCTGGGACACATCAGGAGGGAATGTTCCTGTAGCAGAAAGAGTGAAGTAGAGTTAAGTAATGATGTTTTACTTCTGTCAAGATACTTAAAATACTTATATTGAGGCTGTTAGATCTGGCATAGTAGATGAAACCACAGTGCCTCAGAGAAAAATAACCACCAGACTTCGACAAGTGAAGACAAACTTTCTCACTCTAGAATCCGCCAAAGCGAACCTAGTTTGTGAAAGGCATTGTGATCCTTAAGTGTGCGCTTTAGACCGCTTGGCCACTGAGGTCCCCTGTAGCAGGATAAACAGAGCATTTGGCTAGAGTTCTTGACCTGGGTTCATAACTTAACGGAGACAGGGACTGTTCTCTGTTACACACATTTATTCCTCTATACAAACAAAACATCATCAAGTTTGGCAAGTATAGCAATTTTGTCTTGAAATAAATGATTATGATTTAAATAAAAAAAATAAGTTATTATACAGTTCATCTTGTGTCTTCATGACTATCTTAAAATCAAGTCTCGTATTCTTTTTTTAAAAAAAAATCCATACATAAGTAATTGAAAAATACCTTGTTTTTATAAAAACATCACAGTTTTCCTTAAATCGTAAAAACATAGAAATTACACAGAACTCTGAAAATAATTTTGAAATTTTTCTATATTAAACTCTTTGTAAAATCATTTATTTTAAAAGATGTCTTTTTTGATGAAATGTTAGGTCTGAAAAGAATGATTTGAAGCCTTTGTTGATATTTTAGAAACAAATAAAAAGTTGGTTGAAGTGTATAGCAAAATATTTTATAAACAATGTAATTTGTTTCTGTAAATGGTAAAAGCAAGCAAAAATAATAACCAAGAAAAAACAATTCAGAACTAAATTTAGAATAATTAACATTTTTTTTTATTTTACAAAGAACAAAAAGAAAAAACATCAAAATTTAAAAGCATCCAAAAATATTAATACTGTAATCAGAAAAAATTTATCAGGTAAAAATCAGTTAAGAAATAAAAAACAATAATAATAAATAATTAACCAAAAATTTTGATTTTACAAAAATAAACAGAAAAATTCTGAAATTATGTTCACATTTGGCACAGTTCTCTATGTTCCCATCCAGATAAATTATTTGCACATAAAGTAGAGGATCATCATAATGATGTTAACATTGGATAATCATCATCGTTAGGTACGGGATTTTGTGTGGTGTTTTCGCTACTCCCTGTCTCATTGGTTCTGCTCTCCGCATTAGCTGATGACGTGGCATTATCGAGAGTCTGTAATGTTTGTTGAATGTCTTGATCTAAACCTTCTGTTGTGGAATTCTCTATTGGAACATTATCATTATTTATAGCACTACCTGACGGCTGACGACTATGTAAAATTTGTTGAACTCTTTCAACATCTAACGGTGTAGAAGTATTGCTACTATTTATTATATTAATTGTCACAGCACCAGGATTGACATTATTCACAGTTAAACTGTTATTTCTGGAATGTGTATTGGATACAGATTCTGGTCCATTAAATGCAATATCACCTCCCTGACCCTCGATTTCCCCGGAAGTCTCATCACGAGGTAATGAAGGCCGTGGATGCGCCTGAGAACGTGAGGTACTGATATGTGACCGATATGTTGGAGGTCGTGAATTAGGATACTGATCTCCATTAGGGAATTGTATGTGAATACCTGTCCTTACGGTACTCGCGCGAGATCGGTATGAGGGGGGGGAGAACTTGGAAGACTGTAATCCTCGGCGGGAAGGTCCTCGTCATTATAGAACTCTCTGTGACTTTGTGCCAAGGCAAGCTGTGTTTGATAATCCTGCATTGATGCATTATAAGATGGTGGTGGACGACGATATTGAAATTCTGGATATAATACACCTGAAAGTAAAAAACATAACTGTAATGTACATTTTATTGGAGTGAAGTAATGCAGTTTTACGTCTAATCAAGATTCTTCAACTTATTCCAGGGTGGTCAGTTGATTGATGGTGGAGAAAACAGAGTGCCTGGAGAAAACCACAGACTTTTGACAAACAAACATACAAACTTTCTCACACACAGTCTGGGTTTTGAATGGATGGGGAGAGATGCTGTAATCCACACTTTGGACCACTTGAGTACCGAGTCACTTGAATGACTGAAATATGGTTAAAAATATATAACTTAACCAAGATGCTGTGTTTACACCTATGATGATGTCAACATCAGAAAATCACATGTACCTGTCTAGTTTGCATTTTCAATCCGTGCGAAAACTGTTAAAATTACCAGACCATTTTACATTAATTGCAGAAAGAATACCATAGTTTTTACAGAATAATATATACTGCAGTATATTCTAACAAATTCTTACCTCCATACCAATGCCCCTCCCTATTTCTGTGACCCCCATGTTGTCTATGTTGCCGCCTTGTTGTCCCTCTCTGTCTTCTAAAGTCACCTAGGCTAAATAAGGCATGAAGTGGCTCGTGTCCCCGCGGGGTACACTTCCACCCTACAGCTACCACTACTACCAGTAACACACCCAACCCTGTAACAAATAAAATATAGCATGAAAGTCTACACTTGTATTTAGATGGATTCTTCTATATGAACAATTTCTAATGAAAGGTTAAGTGGCCAGGTCAATGTTGCCAATACATGCAGTTAAGAAAAGTTAAAAGAAGAAATGAGACAAACATTTCCTGATTTATCTATTTAGAAAGTGAAGAGTCAAAGAAAATTTTAAGATCTGTTGTGTCATATTGTGTAGATGGAAGGGTTGGGGGCGTGTGTGTGTGCTAACAAAAACCAGACATAAAGATTTCAATGTCTCCAAACCTAAACAAGAACATAAACAATATGATACAGTTAGTCAGTTTGTCTGTGTTGTCTCTCAGCCAAATAAGTCATAATTTGGAAACAGGAGATGAAAATATCAAAAGAAAAAACACAAACAGAAACATAAATTACAAAAGACGACAAAAATATCAGAGAAAACAAAAAAAAAATTACAAAGGAAGACAAAAATATCAGAGGAAACAAAAAATAAACACAAATATAAACAAACAAAAGGAGACGAAAATATCAAAGAAACAAAAAATATGCAACAAGATAAATAACAAATAAAGATCCACAAATTCCAAGCCTATGACTTATAAAACTTGAAGGGCAAATATATTTAATTTATTTTAACTAAAACCTATAATTTTAACTTTTTAATAGGAAAACTAAAACCAACTACATGTACAGTATTTCATTTATATGCTGGTGATTCATAGTTCAAGTCTTAAATAGAAATTTTCCGAGCTTCTTTCAATCTTTACAATATCCTGGTAACAATTAATTAATTTGAATTGAATGTTTATAAGGCTTTGCTTGGTTTCCACAATTTTAAAATTATTCGTAGCTGATTTCCTTAATTTGTGAAAATAAAGTACTTTTATAAAGTATTTCTAACAAAATTTTCCAGAATAGGATTTTTTAATTTTTTTTTTCAAATATGAATAGCCAATGGTGACTTTGACTACTAGAAATAGAAACATGGCATGATGGAGCTTGATCTGGCTCTCTGATACGATAGTATATGGATATTCCTCATAACCAATCACCGTTTTACCTGACTGCAATCTTATTTACAATTACTGAAATCACTACCATGGTGTTTCACTTTCAAGTCAAGAATAGTTCACTTAATCATTTCAAGAAACCAAAAGCTTATAGTTGGTAGAAAAATTATCTCTGCAGTGTGCTGAGGGCAATGTGCAAGGGATAGTTCTTCAGCGTGTTTTACCTACCTGACATAGGGTATAGGTTTTTAAGGTCTTTAAAAAGGACCCTGTGACTTTCAGTGCTTGGTGCTCAGTCACTACTTATTTTCAAGCCTAGAATTTTTCCCTAGGTAAGATTATTTCACTTATATTGAGGTGGTCAGTTCATGGATAGTGGAAAGTGGCGTGCTTGGAGAACACCACCAACCTTTGGCAAGTGAACTGACAAACTTTCAATTAATCATTTTGTATATTATTTATATATCACATGCATGCAACTACTTGCATTGTACATGTACAAACACGGTATTTTTTCATGATGACTAACAAGAAAGAAAGCTGAGGGTGTTAATTTTCCTATGTAATGAAATACGAAAGTGCTACTTCAAATAAAGCTTCTAATCTTTTTACTTTTTTTTAAAAAAAACTAAAAAATTACCTAAAATATTTCACATGGGAACATATGAAGCCTTACTAGGCAATTTTAAAATTTAATTCAATATTTTTTAAATCAATTTTTGACAGCATAAAATAGAGTATTAAAGGAAGATTGATAGGCAACCTGGCTTTCTTAATACAATCACATAAACAAGTTTCAGTTATTTTTGATGATTCATACAAGTAGTTTTGTTTCCTACAAACAGATGGTGGTGTGTCTAAGGTGACTTACGATTAAAATATTTACTATGGATGAAGGAGAGAGTGGCAGGTTATGGGTTTGAGCTTTGGTCTGATCTGGCCGCATCTTCTGTCAAGTTCAAGAGTGACAATGTGTCAAAACAACTTTTCTTTTTCACACAACATATGTGAAATGACACATGCAAAATCACAGGTCTTTCTGACTGCACTATTGTTTATTTTAACACCTATTTTGTTTTTATTTTACTACACATTTTTTGGAATGTTGGGGAAACTGGAGTGCCAAGAGAAACCCACTGATCTTCGGCATGCAAACTTTCTCAAACTAGGGTCTGTCCCAAGTGGGATTGGAACTTAGGTGGTGAAAGGTACTATGATCCATATACAGTGCATTAGACAACTAAGTATTGAATCACCAATCAAAATAAATGATGTCTTTTATAGTAAAAATCAGTCAAACCTTGTTTTAATGACCCTCTATAATCTATGTTTCCATTCCTGGCAGTCGAAATCGCCATTGGCTATTAATTTTTGTTAAAATTCTTTCATAAAGTAACCTATTTTAACTTTGTGAAAAATTATTTTAAAAAAAGTACTATATTTTCACAAATCTTGGAAATTTGGCTACTAATAATTTTAAAATTGTGGAAACATAGATAATTCTACCACCTCTCTTTTTGCCAAGCGCCACAGTACTCTAAATGTTAAAATTCCATTTTTTTCTATGCATTTCTATTAAAGCCTTCTTCGGTTTATCTTCCAACCCCATAATAATGCCAAAATTTGACTGAACAAATGATCGCTATGAATTGAGGTTTTATTATTTTAATTAGCATAAGTTAGTGGCCCTGTATACTTTTGCTATAAAGATATACATGTACATGTATAAAATGCAATTCTTCTAGTAAACAATGCAATGTATGTGTCTCATGTATTAGGTCTATCATTGAATTTTCACATTAAATACTATTATTGATACAGGCTTCTACCTGAATTAAAGATTAAAAACACTGAAAAAAAACAAAATCATATTATTGTGTATATAGTATTTAATGTATTGAATTTGTAAAATAAGTTTGTCATTGTATTTCCATTTAATATAATATGGGTAAAAGCTATTCTACCCGAATTAGGATTTTAAAAAACTGAAAAACAAAATATCATATTATTGCGTAACTATATACCTATTTATTTATCAGAATGACAAGCAATTTCTTTAAAAATGTTACACTTTAATGATGAATTGAGAAAAAACTCGCACACAAATCTGTTAAGTAATTTTTAAGGTTAATTTATACTTTTTAAGTACTGTACTTTGAATAGTTTTTGTGATTATCTTCTTAAAATCTTGATCTTAAACTTAATATATAAATAAGCTCCTCTTTAATATTCAAAAGAATGTACTGGGAAAGTGTTCATTGAGAAAATTGTTGGTTTACATCACATCAACAATTTTTCATTATCATCACCACCATCAGCAGCAGCAGCAGCCATTAACGGTACACCCAGCAAAAGGGGTCCAGCAACATGTCTCTCATGCTTAAGTCTTATTCTACTCTAGTGCAGAGCTAGACTCAGTTTAAGGTGCTGTAACACAAGAACTAGAACAAGCATAATTTGGTGAATTAGGTTCCTTCACTTTGTTGTTATTTGCGCTCATGTTCAAAAGGTCAGTACTCCCAGAAAAATGAGCAAATCATCTTCCATTAATGATATGCTTGTCTTCTATCAATGTTGATGCTTTGCAACAAGTTTTGTAAAATACTAATAGTGCTTCAGTTTTGGAGAATTACTGCAGAAAAGAAGTGTCTGGACAGATGGGAGGAAGGATGGACTGAAGGATGGAAGTTCAAATTTAATATCCTCTTCTTTTATTGAAAGTAGGGGGATAATTAAATTGGATGACTTACAATATTAACAGCTGACAACTTTGAAGTTGATCATATATACATGTGTAATGTATAAATTACTATTGTAAAATTTCATTTTCAGTATTTTATTTGTTATAAATATCCTGAGTAAATCTTCTTATCACCAGATATAGCATGGTTCCAGGTCATATAAAACTCTATATAATATCACCAGATATTACATGTCTCCAGGTCATATAAAACGCTATAAAATAAAAGATTAAAACACAAGGGTCTGTGAACTTATAAGTAACTAAAAAATTTAAAGACGATTTTAGAATCCCTTTGATTAAATCTGGTAAGCAGCCACAGGAGTTTTATGTCTCAGCCAGGAAAAATTAACTTAAATTGAGGCATCACCAGGACAATGTTGATGAAGCAAACTCATGCTATGTGCTCAGCCAGGAATAATTCACTTATATTGAGGCATCACCAGGGCAAAGTTGATGAAGCAGACTAATGATATGTGTTCAGCTAGGAATACTGGTAATTAACTTATATTGAGGCATTACCAGGGCAAAGTTGATGATGCAGATTTGAGCTATTTGCTTAGCCAGGAATAATTCACTTATATTGGGGCATCACCAGGGCAAAGTTGATGAAGCAGACTCATGCTATGTGCTAAATGAAAATTCAGGGTTATTTTATTTCTATGCCTACTCAGCCAAAGTGTCTTTACAGCAAAAAAGATACTACATTTTTTCAAGTCCTAAGTCCACACTACCCTGTCATCAAATCTGCAATTTAATTAATCATTTTATCAACTGAGTAACCAAAAAAACCAAAACAATTAGGTCAAATCAGTCACAGTGACCTACTTTCAGACAAAAAGGTTGAAAAATTCTAATACAAGATTGAGACAGTAACAACAAACACAAGATGTGAGGATGATATAAGACAAATTAATTATCTGAAATATAATCTATGACAGGAATACCATGCAGTTTTATTTATAAATAGGTCAAATCAGTCAAAGTGACCTACTTTCAGAACAAATACTGAAAACCTCTTCTTTACAAGCATGAGACAGCAACATCAAACACAATGTGTGGGAAGGTATGAGACATGTTAATTCCCTGAAATTTAATCTATGACAGGGATATCATGCAAACAGTTAATTACACATTAGCTGACATTTGTGGTTGTTTGTGATTTTTTAATGTCTATATCTGTACCTGCCTTGTTGTATAAAGGGAAACAGCATTGACCTGTTCACTTGACCTTTAATTTAATTATTTATTATGGACATGTAAATTTATGTATAGGAATCATGTTTATTTCATGTACACAATGAGAATACTAATCATGTGTAAATATACTGGCATATATTAACTGTAAATCCTATTCCTAACACTGCATCTATGTGTTAGGTGGATCTTCCTATAAGAATATTCCTTATAAAGGGTCAAGCAGACAGGTCAAAGTTGTTTGCCTATACACATATTACAGAGGTCATTATAGGTCGGGTCAAACAGTCACTATAAACAATGTTTTATTATGTGTGTGATTTAAAGACCTCTTTATACATCATGATATTTAGATTACTAACTGTCTCTTTTTTATAATGATGAAAGGTACACTGTGATGAATAATACCATTTTTCCACACCAACACATATAACACCACTGTCTGTGCACCTCACAACCTGGCATACATCTCCGACTAACCCCCCCCCCCCCCTCCCCCTGCCAACACAACAGTCAATGATGAAAGGTACAGTGTAATGAACATTACCCCCCCCCCCCCCCCCCCCAACCCACAGTCAATGATGAAAGGTAATGAACATTACACCCCCCCCCCCCCCCCACAGTCAATGATGAAAGGTAATGAACATTACACCCCCCCCCCCCCCCCCGCCAACACCACAGTTAATGATGAAAGGTACACTGTGATGAACATTACCATTCCCACCACTAAAAACAGCACTGTCTGTACAACTCACAAACTGGCATGCATCACCACAGCCAATTTTTTTTTTACATTTTCAGTCACCTCACAACTTCTAGAGTCCATAACGACTTTGTTTGTTTAATGTATGTCATTATGCTAAACAAATCACTTTTATGATATTCAGTAACCATACTTCAGGTAACATGGTACTGTAATTAATGTATAACCAACTCATGTTCTGAGGGTCATAGACTTCCTGTTATAATGTTCACATAAAGACAGTACTTGTACTCTATCTCACGTTTTGAGGGCCACTGAGGCCAAGTGGTTATCATCATGATATGTAGATTTATTGACTTTCATGTTTCGAGGGTCAAAATGCCTTTTTACAACACTCAACATAATGTTCAAATCAACATGGTACTGGTTCCTGTCTCACCGTTCTGAGGGGCAGGAAGGCAAAGTAGCTACAATCATGATATATAGATTACATGTCTTTTTTATGACATCTCTGGTAACCTCCATATTTCACACAACTTGTGCTCTGAGGGTCACAGTGTCTTTTTGTTTAACATTCATCATAATGCTCAAATCAAGATAGTACTGATCTGTCTATCTGACTTTCTAAGGGCCACTGAGATCAAATGGTTACAATTATGATATGTAGATTACATGTCTTTTTTATGACATCTCTTGTAAACCTCTGTATTCTGCAAAACTCATGCTTTGAGGGTCATGAAAATGTTCAAATCAACATAGTACCGTATTATGGTCTGTCTGTCCATCTCACGTTGAGGACCAACGAGGCCAAGTGGTTACATGATGTGCAGATCACTTGTCTCTTTTGATGACAACTCATGCTCCGAGGGTCATAATGTTTTTTCAAAACACTCAATATAAAGTTCAAATCAACATAGAACTAGTCTGTTTATCTCACATCCTTAGGGTGACCAAAGCCAAATGGTTATGTATATTACTTGTTACTTTGAATGATAACACATATTCTGAAGGTCACATTGCCTTTTTGTTTACAACACTCATCATAATACATGTATTTAAATCAACATACTGGTAGTATTGGTCTGTCTGTCCATCTCATGCTCTGAGGGCCAGCAAGGCCAAGTGATTACATGATATGTAGATTACTTGTCACTTTGATGATAACATATTCTGAAGGTCATATTGCCTTTTTGTTTACATAGTATTGGTCTGTCTGTCCATCTGAAGTTCTGAGGGCCTGCCAGGCCAAGTGGTTTAACAATCAAGATATGTACATCTAATACTGGTCACTTTTAATGATACTAGCATACCTCTTTACTCCACCCAATACATTTTCTGAGGTTCACAGTGTAACCATGGTTACAGTCATGACATGTAGATTACTTGTCTCTTTTGATGAAAACACATATTCTGAGGGTCTCAATGCCTTTTTGTTTATCAACATAGTATTGGTCTGTCCATCTCATGTTCTGCAGGGACCACTACTGTTGCTGAGTTGGTAGAGTGCTTGCTTTGTTTGTGGGAGGTCATGTGTTCAAACCCTGGCAGAGTCTGACCTAAGACATGAAAATAGCTATTGGCTATTCTTTCGCCAAGCACACAGCATTTAAAAATGAAAGTAACCGGTCCTTCAGAAAATACCTTAAAATCTGATACCATGTGTCACCACAGGTGTAACATGTTCAAGAACCCTCCTTGCACATTGCCCTACTAGATCTCGCACTGCAAAGGTAATGCATGTAATTTCTGCCACTTTACCTATAGCTGGAGATGTCTAAATATAAGTGACTGGGGCATAAAACCCCATTCATTCATTCATTCATTCATTCATTCAATCAATCAATCAATCAATCAATCAATCAATCAATCAATCAATCAATCAATCAATCAATCAATCAATCAATCAATCAATCAATCAATCAATCAATCAATCAATCAATCAATCAATCAATCAATCAATCAATCAATCAATCATCAATCAATCAATCAATCAATCAATCAATCAATCAATCAATCAATCAATCAATCAATCAATCAACAGGGATTTTTCAAGGGCCTATTTAGGGCCGAAATTCGGCCCCATTCCCAATGGAAAAACATTGATATTTTCCCAAAATGGGCTGAGAAAATTCCCAATTAGAAAATTGTACCAGATACATAGCTGAAGTCTGGTCATAAATGTGGCTGCTTTTCTCAATCTTCAATCAACTCGATACACTAAAAGCATTAGATTTAATCATTAATGGCACAAAAATGATGTCAAAGTTTTCCCAAAATGAGCAAAAAGTTGATAGTTTTTCCCAATTTTTAGTTTAGGGCCTTTTCCCAAAAGACCCTGATAAATCCCTGATCAATCAATCAATCAATCAATCAATCAATCATGTTCTCAGGGTTGCCTAGGCCAAATTGTTATCAATTTGTCTTGTTTATAACAATTTAGGGCACTGAATTACAAACTACATGTACAGCACTGTCTCATGTTGACATACTCACAAAACCATTAAAAACTGACAATGGAATAAATATCACTATTACAAATTCTGTTCAATTTAATTGGAGATAACAATATTGTATTATTAAATTTTTGCTCCAAAAGAAACTACATTGTATGATGATGGATGGACAGACAGATGAATTGACAAACTAGATGGGGCAAAGAGTGGTAGACAGACTTGAAAACATACCCTCCAAATCCCCATATGCGCCAGGCCATAAAACAGAATAAATCAAATTACTATACCAGTACAATTTTCTTACTACTAAGTTTACATATAAAAGTGATCTAGACTTGATTAATAATTCATAACAGGATCAATACACCATGTATTGGTGTTTAAATTGCCTCCAACTACTACAAACAACACATTGAAACACAGGTGATAAAATCTGTATACAGTAGCTAAACCATATTCATTATTACTTAAACCCTGTTTTTCCAGAGATTGCCCTGTTTTTTCAGAAATTGTGGCCACAATTTTAACAAAATTTTACTACTTTTACTAGTGCCTTTAAGAGAATTTAACTCTATTTAATAAAAAGGTGTTTATCCTGGACATTTAAACCTGATTTGTTCTGTTGGTTTTAACAAATCATTTATTTTAAACAGGTTATCATTTTGCTATTTTGGTATAATTGAATCGATCAATGGTTGACAACTTTAAATAATCAAAATTCAATTTGTTTACACAGACAAGCAGACTGACTAAGTTGTTTGAACTAAGGTTACAAGGATTTTAATGAGCAAGCATTTTATAAGTTGATAAGTTTGATGTCTCTGTGTCCAGGATTGCCCTGGATATATTTGACATCCCCTAGTTCTATGTTCCTTTCACTCAATTTTGGTTACACACATGGCAGGTGTAGCTACATGTAGTTAAACAGGAGGTGCTTACTCTTCCTGGGCACCTGGTCTCACTTCCCTGGTGGAAGTTCAAATGTTTAACCTAACATGTCAGTTCCAAAGTTTTTACTTTGCTTCTGGATTGTGATTCGGACATGGAGGATTAGTTGGAAGTTCAAATGTTTAACCTAACATGTCAGTTCCGAAGTTTTTACTTTGCTTCTGGATTGTGATTCTGACATGGAGGATTAGTATGCTTGTTTTTTATAGTACAATCTGGTTATCCCAAATTCACTACTTATGTTTATGCAGTTGGCAACATGCTAACCTATTTCCCCTACCATCAGTATTTGTGATGTGGAGTAGAGTGCAGTAGAATGGAGAATAATAATGGTGTTTTATGTCCCAGTCAAGATTCTTTTGCTTATACTGAGGCAGTCAATTCATGGATGGTGGGGGAAACTGGAGTGCCCCAGAAAAGACACATACCTTTGGCAAGCTAACTGATATAAACTTTTTCACAGTAGAATCTGCTGAGAGTGGGATTAAACCTTAGGCAGTGAGACACTGTGATACATAAGCATACATTTAGACCACTTGGCCACAGAGGCCTTGTACTAATAGTGGAAGCAAAAAAAAGTTTCTGTTTCAATTAGGACATTCATTCACCTTGCATTTATAAATGTCTTCCAAATCAAGATCTTAAATTAAGTGATCAGCAATATCTATAATAAATTTTGTATATCACAAGGTAGCAGTGTCGGGTGGGGTGAGTCTAAAGATTGATCCTTATATCAAGATGGCACCAGTTTCATTTGCAATTATATTCACTGCATCATCACTTGGGACAAAAACGTTAACTTTATTTACATTGCTAAATATTACACAAACAACCAACATTTGGCTAGTTGTCAAAAACATAGATTTATTTTTCTGAATGCTTTTAAGATAGTATTATTTTATAGGTGTACTGGAGTAAAATTAAATACTAAAAGTTCACCTTTATGTTTTATTTTTTTAACCTCCATGTCCATGACATGACATATATACATATATATGAAAGAAAGATAGATTTTAAAAAATGCCATTCTGGTCCCAAAGTGTTTAAATTCATTTGCTACAAATTTATTTGTAATTGATTGATTGATTGGATGAGGATTTTATGCCCCAGTCACAAATATTTCACTTATATTGAGACATAACCAGATATAAGTGAAGTTACAGAATTTTTTTATCTTTGCATCATATTCAGGCAATGTGCAGGGAGTGTTCTTTAACATGCCATGATACAAGCAATGTTTTTAAGGTCTCTCTCAAAGGACCCTGTGACTCATTTATAAGTGCTGAGTGTTTGGCAAAACAGTCACTACCTTTTTTTCAAATCTTGGTCAGTCCTGGTTGTAGTTCATACCTACAACCTTCCAGATGTAGAGTGAGCATTCTAACAACTGAGCTACCATAGTTATATAGATAAAAGAGAAGTAAAGTATGAAATATCTAATTACGTTACAAGGTGAGTAAGGGAGTAGGTCATTAAAATGAAACAGCCATGATGTTCAACCTGCCTTAAAGGCCACCTCCATAAAAGGGTCACTTGCTTATAAAGGCCAGTAGAATTGTATTCTTATTGTTCTTTATTCATATTATTTGAACCTGTATATAAAGGCCACCTGCCCATTAAGGCCACTTTTACTGGTTCCCTTGGGTGGCCTTTATAGACAGGTTTGACTGTATTTCACTTCCAACAGAACATCACGAGCTATAGGTGAATAAAACAGGAATTTTGACCTTTGCAGTGTGTTCAGGTAAATTTGCACCAAGGGATCTTTAGCATGCCATGGCTAGCGTGCCATGCCTACTGTGAAACAGGGCTTCAAATTTTATGTTTCTTCCAAAGCACCCAGTGACTTTCATCTCTAAATGCTGAGAACTTGTTGAAAGCTTAGTATAATCATTAGCTATTTTCAAGTCTTGGTCAGACCCAGCATGAATTCCAACCCTAACCTCCCAAATATGGACTGAACACCCTGTAGAGCACACTACCAACCGAGGAACTGTAGTGATCCAAACCAAACTTATTTTGATTAGTGGAGTGGAGTGATGGAGTTTTATGCCCCTGTCAAGAATCTTTCACTTATATTGAGGCTGTCAATTTGGGGATGGTGGAAGAATCTGGGTGCTCAGAGTAAAACCATCCACCTTCGCCAAGAGAACTGAATACTTTCCCACATTAGGATTTTCCGTAGTTGGATCTGAAGCTAAGTGCACATTTAGACCATTCTGTCAATAAGACTAAGTGGAACACCAGACAAGGTATAGAGGACAAGGTAGTACATATATAAAGGTAAACAACATTGACCTGCCTGCTTGACCTTCAATTTAAATATTTATCATTGACCAGTACATTTATGTACTACTACAACAAACATGGGTGTTT
Organism: Anadara kagoshimensis; assembly: GCA_021292105.1. Lineage (NCBI taxonomy): Eukaryota > Metazoa > Mollusca > Bivalvia > Arcoida > Arcidae > Anadara > Anadara kagoshimensis. The sequence continues at coordinate 60,803,414 of CM037861.1, forward strand.
ATTTTGTCAACATCATGGGAAGCATGCATTGTTTATGAATTAACTGCAAACCTTTCCCATTTACACTACCAAAGTACTTGCTGGATCCTACTATATGAATATTCCTAATGAAAGGTCAAGCAGACAGGTCAATGATGTTTGTCTATACCAGTATTGGCAGTACCAGTATATATAGTGATTAACACCACTATTATTATGATTAATAATGTCATTATAAAGGTATATCATATTATTGTCATATTATATCTTACAGACATATGAACCAAATATACCGAGGTCAAACATGGGCTAAAGATCTCATATAAAATTTTAATATAAAAAACATGTACCGGTAAATCAAAAAAGAGAGAGTTCAATGAAGTTCACTAAGCCAAGGATACCTTCTTTACTAATATTGAGTAATATAGACTGATTACATATATAGATATTTGTATTAAACCTGTTTGGTTTGTTTAAAAGATAGGACTTCAAATGTTGTTAAAAAAATAAATCGTGTTGATGATTGCAAAAATCTAAATCCATTGAAAGGCACCAGTATTCTTTTCCTTTTGTACCTGTTTTATCAGTCCATTGAAAGGAACCAGTATTCTATAATTTTCTTCTTTTTTTTAATTTTGAAAAAAATATTTGTACCTGTTTACAAAGGTTGTGAGAACTTGACTAAATTTAGAAACTTGATATGAAACATTGCTACATGACTACTGTAATTAAGTAATGTCTTATAAACAAATCAGACGCCTCTACGGCAGTTTGTGCGTTCATTTATGCTATAAAAAGATAGGTTACCTGAATTTTAAAAAATACCAGTATTACCGGATTGAATCTGTCATATCGCAATACGTATGTATTATGAAATTGTATTGTGCTATACCTATATACTGATAATACTGCGCACCACTATAATACATGTATAAACTTCTAAATCTTTATTTCAGAAAAAAATTCTAGCAACTTATTTAAGGTAGTTCCATACTTTACAAATCGCCTAAAAACACATATTGAATTTGGTATGTTATACATGGGCATAAACCATTCAACATGCCAAAATTTCAGGGCAGGTATTCGATTTGCTTAAGAAGTTCTGAAGCGCCACCTGGTGGCCATTTTCACGACATAAATGATCAAAGTATAACTACTGTTATCAACAAATAACCTTTAATAATTTTTTGTCATGCTTAGAAACCAAAAGTCTCTTGCATTTAAATTAACCATTATGTCATGAAGATTTTTTGGACCAATGGAATTTTACTTCCGGTCATGTGATATTTTTCTACAGTGCCACCTATCAAGAGAGAACATTAAATTTCCGGCAAACTAAAAGTAACACCCTTTCGTTAATTTGTAGATTTTTAAAAAACTAAGTCGAAAACTACCTCTGATTTTCACATATATTGCACATGAAAATATAAGTTTGATTTTCGGAAACAAAAAATAGGGGTCGTCAAGCTACTTTTTTCATAAAATTGCATCAAAATCCTGAAACAAGAAAAAAGCCTAATTCCTTACGTAAGAAGAGAATAATGTCCTAGGATACTATAATGAACTTGATGGTTTCCATTTGGTATTAACAAATAAACAAAAACACTTATTGTGAGCTATTTTGTTGTGCATAACAAATTGAATTGAAATTTCATATTGTCTGTCACCCATAGAAACCCATAGCAACCGTTACCAAAAACATCAGTTAAAGTGGAAACTGGGGATTTGTATACATTGATGAAGCGTTCTTGATTCTAGGCCACTGAATGAAACGCAAATACAAGAGCATAGCTAAACTGCTAAAATTTGACACCGAGAAAAATTATCATACAGTATGTTTATTGAAGAATCGTCAGTTTGTGTCCTACTATTTGTATTTAAAATCGCCGAAAAAAACACCATAAAGCGGCATTTAAAATACCGTCTTCAAAATTTAAACAATGTACTCAAATCTTTCAATTATTTAGAATAGTGTAGATCTACCTAATTTCTGTTATGTACAATATACATTTTCTTCTTAAAAATAGTGCACAGAATTGATATTGTGAATTCTAATCTTTTGTGAATGCAGAAAATTATTCTACTGAATGATAGCATAATAGCGTTCCCACCATGATTCTGTAGGCACCGAAGACCACACATTCGTGACGTCATAAATAAAAAAGATGTCAAATCTGACATTTCGACCGTACGCACAAAACGACGACGTCACCATGGTATGGAACTACCTTAACAAATTTAAGACAGAAATAAAAAACAAACATACTAATCCATGTCCAAATCACAGTCCCAAAGCAAAGTAAAAACTTTGAAACTGACAAATTAAATTAAACACACAAACTTCAACCATAGAAGTGAGGCCTGGTGCTCTGGCAGGGTAAGTACCTCCTGTTTAGCTAGCTACACCCACTACATGTGTAATCAAAAGTGAGAATGAAAGTAACATAGAACTATGTGATATCAAATATATCCAGGGTAATTTTGGACACAGAGCCATCATACTTATCAACAATATTGAGAAATTGAAGGAACACTATTGAAGAATGAAGAATCATACAGGTTATTATACTTGTATTGTATACTTGTTTTCAGCCGAAATTTTCCAAATTAGGGTCTCTTTTAAATTTAACACATATAAATTGAACTTTTCAGGGTCTTGGAGAACAAAGGATGGCATTGACCATGTTAATAGATGTTTGTTTGTGCACCTATAGTTCAAGAAAATAACAATCTGTTACAATAAAACAATGTTATCTAATCAGAGCAACTAAACCGTTAAAATGTTTTATCAAGCTACTTAACCATTAAATTTTTTTCATCTGTTAGAATGTCAAGAAATTGATTAATGAGTTGTGAAATGGATTAGATCAACCCTCATATGTAACGTGTCACAACAAACTGCCAAAAAACAATAGCTGAACTCCCTCCCTAAGGCACAGATAACTATCAGATACTATTGTCATGACTGTACTTAGCTTCAAGATACCATGAGAAAGAATGCAGCATGATTTGTACACCTATTACTAACTAGAAAATTATGCAAATAAGGATCAAAACATTGACCTATAATGAGATAATTTTGAGGCAACAAACCTACACAAACCTTAGAAACTTTTACACATATATATTATCAGTCCCTCTCTCTCTCTCTCTCTCTCTCTCTCTCTCATAAATGCACTCAAAGCTGACCTTAGTTAATTACCCCCTCTCTTTATCTACCAGTAAGGGGAAAGAATGGCTGACTTCAGGCTAGAGGTTCAGAAGAAGTTGTTAAGAGATTCATGTATAGTAAACTCTCACTCCATAACTTTGCCACCTCACTTATCACCAAATAGTCCTACCGTAATAATACCTATTTCATTTATTTTATTTCTTTATAAGTCTTCCTCTGCTTATCACCAAACATCTTTATCTCTGCCAAAACCTAACACAGTTAATAAAGGTTGATGATGAATCAAGGTTTTACTGTATTTTCCATCTCCTATTCTTCAACATGATAGCCTTACTAACAATATTTTTGCAAAAAAACTTATATGTCTCAATGCAGCCCAATTACAAAAGAAGTTCTATAAAGGGAATGACATTTGAGGTGATTAAACATGAAAGCACTTACATTTCAAGTGGTGTAAGTTTAAAAATTGGGCTTCTGCTACAAGCTGTATAAAGTTACGAGACAGGAGACATGCCACATTTAAAAAACCATGCAAGAAGTGGTCAGGATGGATGGACAGACAGAATCACAAGAGGATGGGCAGAAAAATGGACAGACAGAGGCGGCACTTTCGAATATAATATCCTCCCTTTTCTTTGAAATATGGGCTATAAAAAGAAAAGACAACCTTTGACCACTACAAACATGTGCACTTACAAAGTTCTATAACAAGGCCGGGATTAAGTTATATAACAAGACTGGGATTTCCACAGACTGAACAGTAAAAGTTTAAAATATGGGTTACTATACACTACAATCTAAGTAATGTTATCTTAATATTTACTTATACTCATTAAAGATTGTAAATAAGTAGCTACTTTTTAAAAAAGACAGGAATAACATGTATTTTTTAAAAAATACAAACAGCTATTGTTTCCTATATAAAGTACAGACCTGTCAAACATTTAACACAAAGCTAATCGTTAAGTGCTGAATCAGCAGCTTATCTCGGCTCTAAGCCAATTATATCTCAGCAACTTTTCGGCAGCTGATATCAGTCTCTCAACAGTTTTAATGCGACTAGTCATCCATATCTCGGCCACTTGGTGGTTGAGCTTCGACTAATTTTCATTAGGTCAGTGTTAAATTTTCGATAGGTCTGTAGTATTTGTTTAAATTTGTTCAGGGTATAGCCTATATAAACCCCATATTCAGAAATTGTCACACAGGCTTTAATCAAACAATCTGCTTGTAAGATTATAAGTACCAGTACTTGGAAATTAGCCAGACAAATAAATATTTGCAAACTTTTAAACTTCGTTTCCTGTTTCTATTCAGATGAATACATAAAACAGACGCAATTGAAATATGTATATCACGACATTGGCGAAAAAATAACTCCAAACCATTTATGTAATTTAAAAGTTAACAAACTGGGTATAAAGTTGAGTATTGACTTGTCAGTCAACAAATAATTGAACCTTCTTAAGTACGAGGACATGGCATTTTATTTCCTTGAGCATGCATTTACCATGTTCGTGCAAGAGCAGTGGGGTCTCTTAGTTCTTGAAAAATTAAATTTAAGAGAAGGGTTAACTTATATTAATTTGATTAGACTAGCTTACCCGAAAATGGGGTTTAACATGCGTAATATCAGACTGAAATTCTAGCCTGCCTGAATCTTAATTTTTTAATTTTTTTTCTATAACAGCAAATATGGTAAGAGAATTTACAAAATTACAGGTCTGACTGAAAAGTTACAGGTATGACTGAAATCTTACACGTCCAACTGAAATGTTGCAGGTCTGACTAAAACGTTACAATTCTGACTGAATTAATAGGTTACACGTCGGATTGAAAAGTTACATGCTGAATGATATATAAGTTGACAAGTCTGACTGAATTGTTAGTAATGTTACGGGTCTGACTGGAAAGTTACAGGTCTGAATAAGTTGTAAGTTTTACTGAAATGTTACATATAAAAAACAAACACATCAATCCATGTCCAAACACAATTCCAAAGCACAGAAAAAACTTTGAAATTGACAAATTAGTTTAAACATGTGAATTTAAAAGTTACAGGTATGCGACTGGTGGTACATAGATCTCCAGTCGATTTCTGTCAGACAGATCCCAGGTTTTTACACCTTAGACTTTACAATCCCTCTATACTAGACCCTGACTTTATTGTATACATTTTATTGAAGACCCATTATTGGGGACTATTAACCTGAGGTGTTAAGATTACGTCACGTTGGTTATTATTGAATAGATCAAAAATTAACACTTTTGTGTCGTTTTAAATAACATTTGATGTATAAAGGTATTGGGTGTGAATTCATACACCATTAAAAGCTCAAATTTTGTTTACAACTTAAGCTACAATATTACATCATCATTATTTATTGATCACAGCTGTTTTCTTTAAACAACATATTGTGACAGACTTGTTTGTGAATGTGTGAATAAATACTTAGTAATTGCTACAAAATCACAGTGACAACTTGAATATTGAAATTCTGAGAGAAGACCTGTGACAACTACTGATAGTTTAACCTTGCTGTGTTCAAAACATCTAGCACCTTATGACAAACATTAAAACTTTGAAATTCTGGTGGTAGAATTTCACCCCTAATTTGAAGTAATTTCAGACAGTTAAAATAAAAATCACAGGAAAATTTGGAAATCTCAATGCAGATCTGTGACAACCTCCGATAGTTTAACCTTGCTGTTTCCGTGTTCAAAATACCTAGCACCTTATAACAAACATTCAAACTTTGAGATTCTTGCTGGTGAATTTCAGCCCTAATTTGAAGTATGGTCATTTCAGGCAATGTTTTAATAAAAATTGGTCTGCTGTTAATTTTGTTACGATTTTTAAAAAACTATCTTCTTCTTTTAAAATTGGGAAAAATTGAATCTGTTTTCATAGATTTATTTGGTTATCACCGATGTTTTGAGGAATTCTATGGGTTTAGACATTTTTCCCTAGGAGAAACTACCTTTATTCGGTAGTAATTTGATACAAACAAAATCACTGAGTAACTATCATAGAGATTAGTACCGGTACATTTAGATATAAATATATAATAATACTTACCAATAAACATAATGGCTAAAAATAGAAAGCTATTCCCTGCCGCATGAAGAGCTGCTAAAACAATCCCAGTCACAACACAGCACACACCTAATAATGATAATATAACCAATATCCAACGAAATGAGGTCGTAGCAGCCAAACATTTTAAACAACTGTCTTTACAAGGTTCATTATCCGACTGAGAATTACTCCTAGAACGTCTCCTACTTCTATGATGATGATGTGAACGATGTCTGTCCCGGTGAGAACGCGGGTGGTGTCTGACATGACTTTGATGATGATGACCTCCTCTAGGGTCAACCATGTGACCTGGAGGGGGCCTGTGTGGATTATGTCTTGATGAAGGCACTTGTGAAGGTATCACATGAGAATGAAGTAGATCTGGTAAAGCCTCATGCCTAGAATCCATCCTTGATACCACACCGGCATTTAAGTCCTGAGTTTGAATCGGTCGTGGACTTGATAAGTCTGTATTAGGGGCCAACTGTGTGGGACTAGAGCGAGTCCTGTCTGTATTAGGGGCCGACTGTGTGGGACTAGATCGAGTCCTATTATCAATGGTTCTATAATCAATAGCTGGACTTTCTGATCTCCTACTTTGATCTGTTGGAGTTGTGACAGATTGCTCAAGGTTATTCCTGGTTGTGTCATTATGTGGTGGACTTGGTGACATTCCCCTATCACCTGTCTGCTGAACATTCCCTGAGGACGTATTTGAACTATGTCTTTCTCTCATTCTTGTAATATCATTCAAACTGTTGATAAGCTGTGAAGAATTTAAAACAACTCTATCAATATCTACGATATCAGGAAACTGTCTGGTAATTTGACCACTGTTATTCCCCGATATAGAACTAATTGTAGCCACTCCGGCCTCCTGTCCAGGAAATCCACAGATATTCCTTGATGTAGAACTAATGGTGATCTCTCCAGTTCCCTGTCCAGGTACTAAGCGTGAGCCCTCGTCAACAGTTTCTTTTGATTTCATTAACACATTATCTATCCCTTCTGTTACACTGGCAGTTCCTGCCATGCTATAATGTTACCATACATGATTTAACCATGTATATTGGATACTTGTGTTTTAAAAAGTTAAAATCCTTACATAGATATTGATTCTGATTTTAATGCTGTCTTATACAGTTGACAGGTGTTATCATATACTCACTACATACATATCAACATTACTATACACAGTCCTTATCTCTATGTGCTCCAATCGGAATGTCCTTCCTCCGTGTAAACACTTTGCCCACAGCATAAATTCACTTTATATGACACTAAATACATCCATGTGGGATCTCTGATCAATATATGGCCATATAATCTTTCACTTTTCCTGTTTATTTTGCCATGATTAGAATTTTTACCCTGTCATTAAAAATTCTTAGTGCCCAGGTATATTGAGATGGTGACATCCTGCTCAAATAAATATAATCTTCTCTGTCCACACTGGTTTATAAAGCCAAACTAATTCTTCCAATGTGTATAATAAACTACTACATCAAGCCACACTTATTAAACTGTAAATACAAAGAAAAAATATCCAATTATAGACACTGACATAATTCCCTTTGTGTGTGTTCAAGCGTGTGTTACATATACAAGGTTGGTTGGTGGGTCATATGATTTTCAAGTCTTCTTCTTAGTACTAGAGACAGTTAGTTAATGATAAAACTTATAATTAAAAACATTTTAAATTACAAAGAAATGCAAATACAACTTATTTAGCAACATGCAGTGATAAATTACCTACATACAAATTCTTACTGATCCGTGACTCTGTCATTCAAGTTTAACCTGCTCATGTGACCCCCCTTTCTTCTTAACACAACTATTAATTAGTCCTATTCCATTTCTTGATTAAAACAGGAATGACTTGTAAAATTTCAACATTTTTTGTTTTAAATAAAGTCTTGTCAAATCCTTTCTAGAATCACATCATCTCAAATAACCCCCTATTTATAATTTCTCACGAAGGGGTCAACTCACCAGGTGAAACATGTCAGGTTATAAACATGTTTAGTTCTTACCTTTTGATTGCAGTAATGGTATAACTAATGATATATATGGTAATAAAACACAGGGCTGGCCATTCAGTACTGAATATATAATTACCTGTTTGTAGATAGGTAAATAGATAAATAGATAAAGGGCTTATAAGCCTCCAGACATGTTACACAACATTGCTCAAAATGCTGTAATCAAGATAAAAATCCAATTACCTATATTTGGTTTTCTTTGTTTAATCATATCAAAATATTACATTTGATTTACCTGTAATATTATTCATTAATTTTCATTAAATTATTATTATCCAATTTATATTTTATTAATAAAGTACCAATGGTAAAATGTCTGCAATTTTATATTCAAATAATATTAGTAGGTTGTTATTTGTTTAGTATATTGTGAGGAAAAATGAGAAAGTATTTGAGTCATACATATTGATATATTGCAATAAATAAATAAATCAATCAATCAATCAATAAATCAATCAATCAATCAATCAATCAACCAACCAACCAACCAACCAACCAACCAACCAACCAACCAACCAACCAACCAACCAATCAATCAATCAATCAATCAATCAATCAATCAATCACCCATCCTCCCATCCATCTATCTTTTCTTTCTAGTCCATCAAGCTGAACACCTGTGGTAGACTTTACTGATACACCTTAAACACTGTGCTGCATTTATTTATTTATCAAAATAAAACAACAACAAAACTTGAACAAATAACAAGTTTATGACAAACTGACCACATCTCTGCCGTACCATAGCATATTTCACTTGACACAAAAGTTCAGGAGACAAGCAGTTCAAAATTGGTTGATTGAATGTGGGTTTATGCCCCAGTCAAGAATATTTTGCTTATATTGATACCACACCAGCTATAGGTGAAGTGACAGAAGTTTTGATCTTTTCCATGAGCTCATGGCAATGTGCAAGGGGGAGGGGTCTTTAACATGCCGTGCCATCTGTGAAACAGAGCATCGGTTTTTAAGGTCATTTCCGAAGGACCCTGTGACTTTCATTTCTAAATGCCAAGTGATTGGCAAAGAACAATTGGTCACTACCTATTAAGCCTTCGTCAAACCTGGCTGGGGTTTTAAACCCACGGACACCCACATATGAAGCAAGCACTCTTTACCTTACAAAATGAATTATTTTTTTATATTTTCTAACCGATGTAGACAGCAATACACCAAAACAAGATTTATAACCATCAATATTACAGGTCTGTATATTTGGGGAAGTTTAATAAAATTTGAAATTAAATGATGAAAGGCTATTATCATAAACTTTTATCACCATCTATACTGACATTAAACAAACAAGAATTCCTACTTGGTGATCAAGTGGAATATAAAAATGGAATGACTCTATAAGAAAAACAGCCTCTTATGAGAATGTATGTCATAGAACCGTGTAAATATTACCATAAACAAGAAACTGACGTATTGCCGGCCACGCCCACAATGTTTCGACACTGGCAGCCATCACGGTACCAAAGCAGTGTCACAGCAACTAATGACGTACTAGTATCAGTGACGCCATTAAATGGCACAATAGGGGCAGAATTTTTGTTCTTTTTGTGTGTAATCCAAGCATGCTACGCCTTTGTCGCAACATTGTGGACATGGCCGGCGATCCGTTAATTACCAATGTGAGATCAGACTCTTGGCCCCAGTTCAACATTTCTTAACTAAGATTTTCCATAACTTAATTGACCAAATTTGAAAGAAGAATTTTTATGATTTTCAAGATATTCATGATTTTAAGATGTCATTTTGAAGATTACCATAAGCATATTAGATATAATATAATTTTGTTGAAATTTCTTATTTGTTGTACCATAAAATTTTGTGAAAATTTGCAAGTTTTAAGTTAAGGAAAATCTTAGTTAAGGAAAAATTGTGAAACTGAGGCCAGTTTTACAACCATTCCATAACTTAATATGACAAAATTTTGAAAAGTTTTGACAAAATTGGTACAGACAATGTAACATAATTAAACAGATCTTCAAAATGACATACGGTACACACATTAAATTCGTTAATATTTTGAAAACAAACAAAATTATTAAGATTTCAAATCTGTCAGATTCAAGTAAAGGAAAGATTGTAAAATGGAAGCTTGATAATGAACTACTGTAGTGCTACAGTTTTTCAGATTAATTCTAACTTTCTAAACAATGTGAAAACTACATCATCTTCATGAAAACTTACTATTATCTCAGTTCAGTCAGTTGGCAGAGTGCTCTGTATGTGGGAGGTTGGGGTTCTAACCCTGGTCAGGTCTGACCAAGACTCAAAATGAAGATAGGCAGTGACTATTCTAACTCTTATTACTTGAAGCATTTAGAAATGAATGTCACAGGTTCCTCATGTGAGATGCTCAAAATCAATGTCCTGTGTCAGAGTAAGCATGTATGATAAAGAACCCTCCCTACACATTGTCATGAGCATACAACAAGAATAAAAATTCCTTGCACTTTGATTTATCTATAGCTGGTTAGGTCCTGAAATAAGTGAAATAAAACCTCATTCAATTGATCTTGCTGAAAATCACCCTTTCTCTATTATTGCGAAAAGAATGACGTATCGGTACATACTAGTTATCTTTTTTCTACATTATTCCATATCAATGGTCCTACCGTAATTTTTTGTGCCCAAGAGTTCTTGGTCCGCAAATCCAGAGAACTCAACAGATAATCCACATCTAAAAGCGGTTGGCCCTGTAACTTTTCACAAAGATGCCAAAAATTAAAACTGGGCTGCATTTGCCGCGACCAAAAACACTCACCACTGCACTATTTGAACGCCCAAGGAGTTTTTCAATAACTTTGAAGGGAATTCTTCAATTAATCTCAAATTAAAATATTAATTGCTGTCATAAAAATGACATAATTACACAAATGATTAATTAATAAAGTATTAATTATATTTTAATTAGTTGATTAAAATTTTTGATGATTCATATCATATTACATAATTATTAAGGATATTAAAATTTAAAATACACATTAAAATTTAAACTTGCTTTATAATACTGTGATTGTATTTGATTTTGTGTATTTATTTTTTGTGGTATTGGAATTTTAGACATATCCTTGCAGCTAAATTTTTCTGTTTTTGAAATATGCCCTATAACGTAATAAGCATAATATAATTTTTGCTGGATATAAATTTTTGCACAAAACAAAAGACCACAAAATAAATGAAAGTTAGTAAACCGCAAAAATAAATATCTTTACAGTACCGGTACTTCCTATCATGTATGCCCGATTTGTCAAATGTATATACTTATAGATAACAGTACCTCTTACCACCACATAGGTTTAAATACCTTTGGAGATGGATCCTAGTGAGAAAGCTTGACAATTTGTTTGCAAAAGGTTGGTGTCTCCAGGCACTCGGGTTTCCTCCACTATTCCAGAACTGACCACTTCAATATTAGTGAACACATTTGGACTGGGGTGTAAAACACCGTTTTAGTTCATCTTGGGTTTGACTTCACAGGTTCCACTGTATCAACAAAATCTCTTTGTACATTAAAAACTACAATTTATATAAAGCTGACAGGTACATGTATTTTCAAATAAAAATTCATTTTTCTTTTCTAATGCCTTAAATTCAGAATTACCACCATGTTTGCCTTATAATTAATGAGTACATTGCATGTTGAAAATCCCTATGTCAAACTAATATATATACTAATTCTGACAGATGGAGCTTATGAAAATCAAACACAATACATAGCTCTATAACAATAAACAATTATATATAACACATAATACTGTGACAAATTTATCTTTCTTTATGCATACAAGTATCAATGGGTGGATATGGTCGAGTGGAACTTTCACTGGGTTTCAATTTAACTTTCAAAGTCAAGGGTTCACTCTGGACTTGGAAATTTTCTGAGATGATTTTCATCTCTTGCCGACACTGGATCTGTAAAAAGCTTAATACTAGAGTAGTCTTTCGTATGAGACTCAAAACCAAGGTTCCGTGTCTCGGTGCACGCTAAAGACACCTCTGTAGTTAAAAAAAGAGTAGACCACCTGTGGCTGCTAAAGAGAACGCTTAAACTAGAGGCGATTGAAAAAGAAAGAGCAAGAAAATTAGACAAGATAAGATTAAACTAGAGTAGAACGGAGCTCTGTTGGCCAACAGGCCACATGTACATGCTAAACATCAGAGTACAGTGGAGTAATGGAATTTTATGCCCCAGCTAAGATTCTCTCACTTATAAGACGACACTTTGATTCTTAAGCATGTTACATAGACCACTTAGCCACTGAGACCTTGTATAAATTAGAATTAAAAGAAAGACTGGTTCAAATGCAGAGCAGTAATTTCTAGTAATTTTCAGAAGCCAGGGACAATTTTTTTAATTTTCCTCTAAAACACAATATCAATATTTTTGCATTTATGTACCTAATTTTAAAGATGGCCCACTAAGGCCTTAAAAATGGAGCTGTTTGGCTAAAAAAGGATCAATGACCTCATGGCCCTTTTTAGAATGAACACTGACGAAACATAATTTTAGATGATTATTACTAATTATTACTAATTAAACCTTAATGAAGCTGTTGTGTAACATTATATTGTTATTGTTGAGTGTTGCTTAATGTTGCATCAGCAATTTTTTAAGCTATTCATGACAAGAACTACTTTATTTATTAATCTCTTTGGATTAATCTATGAACAAGTTCTTGTTTGCATATGAAGTGTGAGTGTGTATCATGGTCTGCCTTGTACCAGTGCACACTCGGGGCCACTTTAAGGTGCTTAGTGCACCAAGTCAGTATGCCGCAGACAATTGTACCACATCACCAGTCACATTATACTGACACTGGGTGAACCAGTAAAGGCCAACGGCAAGGAAAATTCACTTTCCCAAATGTGGTCTCAGGGGAACTCATTGTGTAACATTAAATGACTTGCTAATTGCAATTTAATTAATGATTACCTGTAATTAAGACAATTAGACTGATATTTTTAGATGCTGGCAGACATTTATAAATACACAAGTATAAATGTCAGGCAACTTATTAATCTATGATTGATTGATTGATTAATTGAGGTTTTACGTCCCAGTCAAGAATATTTCACTTATAATGATGTGTCACCAGGTACAGATGAGTTTGCAGAAATTGTGACCTTCGTGGTGTGGTCAGGGCAATGTGTAGAATTTGTTTTAGAGTTCCATACCTTCTGTGACATGTGGCATCTGACTTAAAGGTCTCTTCTGAAGAACTTGTGACTTTTGTAAAAACTTCTCTAAAATGAACAACTTTATAACATTGCACAGTCAAACCTGTCTATAAAAGGCCACCTAAGGGAATCAGAAAGCCACTTTTAAGGACAGGTGACCCTTATATACAGGTTCAAATAACCTAAATAAAGAGTAATTGGGATAAAAAAATGCTCATCATTTAATGCAGGTGGTTTTAATATGGAGGTGATCTTTATGGCAGGTTTAATTGTCTGAAGTGGTCTGGGTAGCTTAGATGGCACTCGACTATAGTGCAGAAAGTCCCAGGTTTGATCCCATGTCTGACCCTGCATTTTATCTCTTTCCAGGTTATAGTTTGGCGACCAGTGTGGCCCTTGAAAGTGGTGGACCGGCCAATAAGGGTCACAAAGTCCAATCTAGTTAACTAGGGCAAGTTTCCCAGAGGGACAGTGGGGAACTCTAATGAGTTGGTTGGCCACTTTCCGGAGTTGGGTGAGCCCTAAAATGTAACAGGAACAGGCAAAATGCAACGGCCAAATGGGACGTTAATTCCTAATACTAGCAAAATGCTCTACCGATTGAGCTCCAAAATATAGTCCAAATATCCAACCTACTTTGCCACATTCACCCCTTTCTTCTATTCAACTACCAGGTACCACCTGAGACCAACCTGTCGGCTGGCCACTTCCCAGGGTTACATAAGCCCGAAATGTAACAGGAAAGGTAAAAAAATACAGAGGCAAACCAGGGACCATCCCAATACTAGCAGGATGCTCTGTCAACTAAGCTGCTCCGCCACCTATCAAGCCTGGTCCACCACTATAATATAAATTGCACCTATGAGAACATATATATGCAGGGACAACAACATAAACTGTTACTGTAGTAATATAAAGCCATGCTATTTTTTAAAATAGCAGTTTAATTTTTGAAAAACATGGGATGTATGAAGTAATGGTCTTTTACTGCCCAATCAAGATTCTTACACTTACATTGAGGTTATAGTTCTAGAAAGGTTAAGAAAATTAGGGTACCTGAACAAAACCACAAACCTTTGGTAAACAATCAAACAAATATCTGTAGTGTAATGTACACTGCCTAGAGCTGTAAGCCTGGGTAGCTCAGTGGTTAAGCATGGATTGGTAGAATAATGTTTAAGGAAGAGTTCTATGTTGCCAGCAAGTGCGAGTAAAGGAAATACTAGATGCCATCGACGAATGTTTTCGTTTGTCGTTTTCGCTAGAAATTTTAAGATTTCAATAATGGAAGCTGTCAGACCACAAGCCCCCAACAAGTCAAAAATTAAAATTGGGGTTTAGTGGGCTGATTAGTGGGACTAGCTCAGTGGTAGAGCATCTGACTCCAGAGCAGAAGGTCACAGGTTCAATCCCCGTCCTGAGTATAAAGGTTTTTTTTTCAGGTTTGGTCACTTCAAATTGAAGTTTCAAAGAACAAAGTTCAATGGTGACAAGGCATAAACTTAAGCCTAAAGGAGCATACAGGTTACGGACTATAGGTTGTTGTATGTCTGTAAGAACAATCGATGCCCAGCTACTTACAGGATATAAAGGGGAGGAAGTGTAGTGTTATTATTATATACACCCTCTAGAGCTGTAAGCCTGGGTAGCTCAGTTGCAGAGCATCCGACTTCGGAGCAGAAGGTCGCAGGGAAATATCATATGACACAAGAGGGATTTGAAACTAGGTCCAAAAGCTATGAGATGTAGACTCTACTTTGAATTTTTTTATTTATTTATTTTTTTGTCACTCAGCTGATGCCGAGTTGAAAATTTTACTTTAATCACACGAATAGTACATTGTCTACAATATCATATCAATTTCATATGCATCGAAATAATAAACTTACGTGTTGTAAATAACCCTTGTTCCAATGTCTCCGGTAGGTTCACCATCTAAAGCTACAGTTTGCTTTGTGTACACGGGCACCTGTCGTTGTGTCAATAGAAATTACACCCTCATTAATTCTTCCGCTTCAACACAAGGTCATACCATATTATGTCATACCCTGTTGTTTGCACCTATCTTGGCACATTCTGCGACGGCAATTTTCCTTGTTTCATTTCTTTATTATCCTTTATTCATTTTTAACCGACCATGACAGATTCGTTACTGTTTTACACAAAAATTACTTTTTAAAAATCAACATCAAAGATTCAAATTTTATAGTATATATCTCTGGCTTCACATGTCTCGGATATATATGTCTTTGTTAATGCAAAGAGGAGAATAATTATAATGTTGGACAAATATTATATGTGGTGTAGTGGTCTGGGTAGCGCAGTGGTAGAGCACTCGCCTATGGTGCGGGAGATCCCGGGTTCGATCCCCTGTCCGACCCTGCATTTTTTCTCAGCTTTCCTTTTACATTTGGGGGCTCGTCCGACCCTGGGAAGTGGCCGACCAACAGGTTGGTCCCAGGGTGGAACCTGGTGGTTTCGATTCAAGGGAGTTGATTTTGACTACCTTCACTGTAATTTGTAACCGTAAAGAGTCTCTATGAGACGCTTCCTTGTCCCTGGATTCTTTGAGGGAATATTTTCTGGTTTCAGGTTGAGTTTTAGGCAAACCTTCGGAAGTCTTTATCCAGGTAAACTAATATTCAAAAGCATGTAAAAATTATGCTTGGTAAACTGGTAAATGTTCTTGTTTCACTGGATAGAGGGTTCACTTTCCTGCCTCAACGGGTACTCAAGAAATAACAAAAAAAAAAAAAAAAAAAAAAAAAAAAGACTAGGTGAAATAGCATTTATTGTAAAATATTATTCAAAGAATGAGAATAAGCTTTTCAGGTGTGCTTTCTAAAGATAGAAATGCAAGTTTCACCATCCAAATACAAGGCGCGATCTGATGGGTCAATGCAGATTAGTAATGTCTTCACGATGCGAAAGTGACAGAGAGCTGGAAGAGACATCAGAAAACCTTGTGTTTCTACCGATATCGATGGATTTTAATTAAAAGTTAAGCATGGATCGGTAGAATAATGTTTTAGGAAGTGTTCCATGTTGTCAGCAAGAGCGAGGTAAGGAAATACTGGAAGTTATCGACGCGTGTTTTCGTTTCTGCCGTTTTCGCCAGATATTTCAAGAATTCAATAATGAAACCTGTCAGACGACAAACCTCCAACAAGTCAAAAATTAAAATGGGGGTTTAGTGGTCTGATTAGTCGGACTATGTCAAAACATGAATGCAAATGTATAGTTATATTTTCTCTATCTGTCTATTATGTAAATTAGGCCGAATTAAAGGCTGTATTAAATGTCGCTGAATTAACTAATAATTTTTTTATCAAAAATGCCAACCAACCAACCTGAAACCCATTCATGAGTACATTTTGCAGGGTCTATTTTGATAAAGGTACGATTATTGAACCACAGGAATAAAAATTCCGGGTATGGAAATAGCATTGTCACCGGCGGTTAACATCTTAAATGGCAGCCTCCAGGGAAGGAAGATGATAACAGAAAAAGTATACGTTTATTTTGACTTATAGATCCAGCTCAAAGTGCCTTTGAGAAGATCATGAATCGTTAAAAATTCACACTCACTCTGATGATTGTTCTGTTTTTTTTAAAATAATTTTTAGATTTGCATTATTTAAACATTCTACACAAGTCTGTTGATGGGATGTTGACACGCATCATTAGTTTTCGTTTGTTCAAAAATGAATCCATACATTGACCATTAAACTTTGCAAAGAATTGTCAGTTCCACTAACTTTGGCAACACAGGGATATGAATGGAAATATTTTATAGATGTATGTAAATTCCTGATGGTAGCTTAACAGTTGCAATTTTAACTTTTAAATTTTCCAAGGAAGTTTTGTGAAATGCTATCCTAGCCCTGGGGGTGGTTTGTAAGACACCACAATTCTAAGGGACTATAACTGACGGTATTTGCATTCCCAATTACAATTTTTAAGCCATGTGTAGCAGGGCTGAGGTAGTAGTGTTGTATATAGTAGTGGAATGATTTACTGCCAGACTTTCTGGTCCAGATCTTTTAGCCTTGTGTCAGTTGTGGTATAACGCTTTTCACCTTGGAAAGTCAGGTTTGATCCTCAGCCGGGTCACTCGTGTGGAAGAGGGTTTATAACGTGTGAATTTTCCCTCCTGTTTGTCGTGGTGTTGTAGAGTTGTATATGGTAGATTAAGAGTGATCTACTGCCAGACTTTCAGCAATTTATATTTTGTAATTTCAGCTTGGTAATGCAGACAAAATATAGAAGATGTCTGATGAAGTGTTACAAAATGTGACAGATATTTTAGATAATGCTCACAGTCAGAGGACACAACTTACAGATTTATTATCGTCGCTGGAAGAATCTAAAAGTCAGGTACAGTACTGTTAGTCAGGGCTTCGATTATTCACTCGTCCACTCGTCCTGACGAGTGAAATGTGTTCTGGGACGAGTGATGTTTTTATTGCGCTCGTCACGGTGCCGAGTTTAATTTATCAGACAATTTAGTGTAGGTCGGGAAAATTGTGTATAAGGAGCCTCCACGGTTCACGCTGCCTTTCGTTTTTTTCGCAAAATGAGAAAAATAAATAATTTTGATGATAAAAGCTAAACATTGGCGAAAGTGATGGCAAAAAATGTTTACATCAACAGGTTCACTGCGCATCACGGACATGAGCAGAGAGTCATTAAGGCAACTGGTTTCCATCTCCGCCTATGTGTATATCAAACGATCGATCTAGTGAGTTCCGAATGGGTGTTTATCGAAGCCATGCTCATGATGTTGAATGAACAAAAGTCCACGTGTGAAGGTGTTAATTACAGGTGTATTAATCTTTTAACGAGATTAATAAACCTTGTCAGCGAGTGTTAACCAAGCCGCGACCGGCTTCTGTGTAATATCCCAAGCGCATTTACGGATAAACACAGGTAATTTAGAACGATTACTTATTGGCGATAGATCTTTGGACGCGTAAAAACATGAGCACTTATAGATAATTACGACGCTTGTGCCTCATCTTCGATCAACTGATCGATAGACTTATAAATGGACATGCGAAGTTAAAGAAATCAAATTATTGGCAATATCGCCATTGTGCCATTATGGTAAAACGTAAACCAACTGACGACTTGGAGAATTTGGCTAAAGCTCCAAAGTAGCCATCGAATAAAAGAAATCAAACAAGAAAACTGTTGCTGTTTTTCATGTCATCAGACATGCATTGTATTCTCTTAAATTTTCGCTAGAAATTACAATTAGATCAAAAAATATCTTTGGCTCTAAAAATTATATTTGGTGAAAAAAAAATAGTTCTGGCGAAAGTTTTTGAGAAAAAAAGATTGAATTTAGTGTGACCCCTCCGAGGTCAATTGTATCGATCTTGGCCCCTTTGTAAAAATCTTGCCATTCTGTTACAAGCGTGAATTAACGTTTGCATCATATTTGCAAATGGTTTCGCATTTAGAAGTCACTTAGTGTAATGTAAAATCCAACCAATGTTCAGTGTTTATATATTTGTCAGTTGTCTGTAAAAGTACAGTATGTCAAAGATATATCACAATATTATCTTTTACACTTGTGGTGACTGTGCCGAGTTAAATTTCCTAGTGCCGAGTGGTTTTCTTATTCAACTAGGCACTGTGCCAAGTGGAATTTAAAATTCTATCCAAGGCCTGTTAGTGTTACAGACGCTAAACTTGTTCATGTAATTTCAGAGCATTTTCCAAATTTCAATTGTCACAAGTATCTGAAACCCTGATTAACTTTAGTGCTACACTAGAGCTGAATTATGCAATAGGTGTACATGTGATTTAAATTGGTAATGTTCTATCTAATAAAAAAGAGAATCAACACCATTAGATGTGGCTGGCGGTGGAGTCTGTTGGTGGATCCTAATGGATTCAATAAAGTTCTGAAGTATTAAACTATATCCAAAAACACAGAAAACTCAACACTTCACAGACTGCTATGGTACCATAGCAGTCTGTGAAGTGTTGAGTTTTCTGTGTTTTTGGATATAAATCAGTAATGAGTATGTATGATGTGTTTTATATTTCTTGACAACAAAGTTTTGAAGATGCTTTATGTTTTAGCCGAAATAAATATGTTTTTTAATTTCTGAGAATTTTTTCTAAAAGTTACCTATTTTAGCAAAATTGTGAAAAATTACTTGACAAAGGACCATATTTTTACAAATTTGGCTATTAACAATTTTAATTTTAAAATCATACAAACCTAGGGTGTCAATAATGTATAAAAAAAAATTATTAGCAGTAGGAAACTTTTGTGTTAATGGTCTTCAAAATTATTCACGGTAAGAAATTTTCACGGTTCCGATTATGGAAAGTGAACCAAGTGAGATAAATAATTTGAGAAGATAATTTGTGGTACAAGTCTCACTGTGAAAATCACGAATATTTCTTCTCCGCAAATGTTTCTCCTTATACAGTAACAGTACACATGTATATACGTATGTTTTAGACAGATTTTTTATGCATGGTAATGTTTACTTTAAAAGGTCAAAAAGAGTGCCCAGGAATCAAGATGTAATATAAAGGAACATTTTGCCAAGCTGAAGAAGGCTGTGATTGCTGCATTAGACGCTAGAGTCGATACACTGATAAAGAATGTGGACAACATTGAAGAGGCGGCACTGTCGCCATTATGTCAGTGTGAAGACATGATCAACCAGGGCATAATAGCTGCAACACGGGTGATGGAAGATGGTAGGTACAGGTGTATTTAATATGGGCAATAGAGTTCACCATTGCACCACATATCCAATACTCTGTGACGTTTGTGCAGAACATTTTTGGAAAAGGTTATGTTGCAAATTCCAAGAATAAAATCACATTTATGGTGAAACATCATCTGATGAGGTTCCATATCAAATGGAACATGGAACGGAATGTCCAGCAGAGGCCTTATGGGGTATTGCATGGTATCACAGCGAATCCCTTTGAGACAAAAATATATATCTCTGAAGTTTGGTTTACATTGATAGTTAATCTAGGTTTCCACAAATTTAATATAATTAGTAGCCAAATTTCCAAAATTTGTAAAAATATAGTCCTTTTTAAAGTATTTTTTCACAAATTTGCTAAAATAGCTTACTAGCCAATGGCGATTTTGGCTACCAGGAATGGAAACATAGGTAAATACACCAAAAACTTTGGTTTTCTGTCATCATTTGTTAGTCAAATTTTGAAAATTTTCAAAAAGATTGTAATGTATATTAATATTCTTTACAAACTTGATCTATAATGGACAGTCACATCCGTGGATACGCCATGTGTATATGTAAAGCTCCATCAGTCTTTTTATTTGTTCATTAAGCAGTAGTTAAAATGAATTTTGTTTTTATAGGTAAGAAAATCATAAAAATTGACCCAAAAGAAAATGTGGAGGAATTAGTAAAGTTCCGAGATAACACTGATTCAAGACATTTAGACAGGTAGGTAAACAGTTGTGGAGTAATATTGTACAGGTATCAGGGCTCTTGCTTGGTCGTTTTTTGGGCCTGATATAATTTTCTGCCCCATTCACAATTCAAAATCTTAAGGTTTTTTCACAATCACTTTGCCAATCAATGAATCAATCAATCAAGATCAATCAATCAATCAATCTTGTTATCTTGTAATTTGTTTTCAATTTCAAATTTTTAAAAGGTATTTTAAATAGATACTGGTTTTGATATAAAATATCATTTAATTGATTATTTTTTCATTTTCCAGTGTACCTGAAGTGCCATCTTTGTACGACGTGCCGTACATATCTTTAGAATTAGCTAAAGGTCTAGAAGACAGGTTATCAGAATTGATAAGTGAAGAAGGCAAGATCATTGAAAGGGCACCTGTTCAGATAACAGATATAGAGGAGGGACCAGGAAGCTTGACCATTAGGTGGACAGAGGTAATTATCCACGGATAAAAAAATTCCACCAGCCAAAGGTCTGAGACTACTAGCAAATTTATCTTTTAATGTTTTTTTTGTTAATTTTCTGAGATATAAAATTGTTAGTGTCAGATTTTCCTGAACATCTGTTTACAAACTGATTCCAGAGAGTCTGGGATGATTTTGTCATCGTAAGTGTTCAGAAAAAATCAATCTTACACAAAAAGCATCCTACAGTAAAAATTTGTTAGCGTAAGTTTGGTGGTTTTCCTTAAATACTCTGGTTTTCCCCTCACCACTACAGAGCTAACCACCATCTCTAAATAAGTGAAAGTGCCATTAAACATCATTACAACCAACCAAACTGTTTGAAACAAAAAAGTATACATTGTATGTGTATACAGTTTAATGTATAAAAAGAAACATTCGCAATGAAGAAATTTTCGTGATTATCACAGTGACTCTTGTACTACAAATATATCTTCACAGCGAAAACTTCTTATTTCCCTTGGCACACTTTACCTACAGTCAGTACCATGAAAATTTCTTACAGCCAAATAGTTTAGTAGATCAAAACCGCGAAAGTTTCCTACCACTAATGTTTCTTTGTATACAGCATTTGTTTTATCTTTTTCCATTTAGTCTCTTGTCATACCTTGCCATCAAAGTTTAGTTGGCAAGATAGGTAAGTATGAGTAATTTTAGTTATACCCCTTCTCTACACCAGCAACAAAGTAAAGGGGTATACAGGAATCACCTTGTCCATCCATCCATAAACATTATATTGTTTGCCGGTTATGCAGGGTCCAATTTTTTTTAGATAATGCACAAGATTTGATAAGAACCTAGTTTGATCAGATTTATTTTGCATAATTGAAATGGGAATTATTGTGTTCTTCCAGACTTAGAAATTTTGCCATTGATGGACATAGTTATGTCCAGAAGTTGAGTCAGTTATGCATGTCCCAATTTTCTGAAATTATGCACAGATGTTACTGATAGAATTATCGTGATTTCTAGACTTAGAATATTGTGTATGGTTGTAATTATTGCAATTTCCATTTGAGCATTCTGAGAATATGTGACAAAACCTATGCAGGGGAGTGGGAGGGTTGGGGGTATAAGTCAGCTTCACTGACAGTTCTAGTTTTCATTTATTTTGACAGGTAGATGATGACATAGAAGTGTGTGATTTCAGATTACAGTTTTGTAGTGGAAGAGTCAACTCCAATCAAACAAAGTGTATTTTCCACAATGCCTATACGGGACCATTAACAACATATCGCCTTACACAACTCCGTACAGACACACCATATTCATTCAGAGTTTGTTACCGTAGTGACAGTTGTGGTGAATGGAGTATATGGAGCATTCCAAGGGTTGCTATGACCTCAATTCCTCATTATCGTAAGTACATACACATATTTCTTTTTTAGAGTCAGTTTTTTAGCTCACCTGAGTTAAAGCTAATTTTTCCAAATTTGCGAAATTATATTCTCAAACTAGGAATCACCATGTCTGTCTGTCCATGTAAAATTGTATCTCGGTCATGTCTCATAATTGCTTTGGATGACTGTCATAAAACTTCACATGAATGATCTTCATGGTCCAAAGGTGTGTCATGACCTTGAACCAAGGTCATATTGGAAAGGTCAACGCTGCAGGAAAACATATATAAAAAATATACTGTTATTTTTAGAATGGTGTATGGGAAATGAAGGCTATACTACAAGTAATGATGATAGAATTTTGACCAGACTCGACACAGAGGACACGTTTATTCATTATTCTAAAGAGGCTGTATACACCACAGGACATCCAATCAAATTCAAGATCTTAGATGCTGGAGAAGGCTCCCCAATGGATGGGATCGGTTTTGCTGTAGACAATATAGATAATTTCACATTTCAGAGGAACAATGCTATATTCATTAATTCATCAGGTTAGTTAAAATAAAATTTCTACATGTGACATTGATTTCCTAATTTAATGAAAATTCAAAATGTGATATTGAAAACAACATTTTTTGGTTCATAAATAGATAAAGTTGAATATTACACTCTTGCTTTAGTCAGGAAGAAACTTTTAACTTTAGCATGTCTGATTTTTGCAAATGTTAATCAACCTGTTTGATCACCATTAATCTTGAAATTAATCATTTCACCTGTTAATCTGTCTATTTATTTCATTTTTTTCCCAATAGCATATTAATCTCTAAGGATTCATTAAAGAACATGTTAGTGTAAGCCTGAGATGTGCAAGTGTGTTTTATGGTCTGCCTTATACTAGTGCACACATGGGGGAACTCTTAAGTTGCTAGCTCACAGAGTCAGTACCGTATATCGCAAACAACCATACCACTCTACTCCCTCAGTCACATTATACTGGAATCGGGTGAAGCAGTTGATATTCTTATATACCAAACATCAGGCTAGGAAGCAGCATTTCAAATGTATTTTATATAACCTGGCCATGGTTTGAACCCACAACCTCCCACTGTCGAGATAGATGAGCCACCAAGGCGGTCGACTATGATATGGATTTCTTTTGTATTTAAGGAAATAAACATGTGTTACTTTATTATATTTCAGGAGTTGTTTTTGTTGATGGAAATGAAATGAAAACTAGGTTACCTCCCTTTGTTAAAGGATGTACCATCACATTTCATACTGAGCTGTTACCAAATGGTAAAGTACGTGTTAGTGTTGAAGTGAAAGAAAAAGAAGTGGCATTTGATTGGACGATTGATTCTCCCGACACAGAACTATCAGCGTCTTTCGGTGCATTTCCAAATATGTCATCGCTGAAAAGTTTTTACTTTGGTGCTAGGTTCAGCCATGAAGATTGGAAAATTACTGTTGAATAACTAAAGTACAAAATCTATTGTAAATTTGAACACATACATTTTTATTGTTTTTGAAAACTTTATATCTAGGACACAATATAAATATGCCGTCCTGTTTTACTAGTATGCAAATTGGGTTTAACATCATACCCATGCCATCTGATACCCCATAATGTTTGTGCGGAATATTTATTTCCAATGGATATGGAATTCCATAAGATGATGTTTTCACATTAAAATGACTTATTAATCGTTTGACACAAACATTAAGGGGTATTGATCATGTGGTAGAGTGGCGAACTCCATTTGGGTTGGGGAGGATACTTCCCTGTTGTCACTTTGGTGATTTCTATATACAATAAGACTTCAGTAATTCATACAGTAAAACCACATTTTAATGCCCTTTGAGAACTTTGCCAACTTGTTTACAGAGCTGTAACTATGAACGAGTTGTTGGCGAGACAAGTCCCCCCCCCCCCCCCCTGAAAATTTTGATATTTTTGACACAAAATCCTGTCATTTCCTTTAATTTAAATGCAAAATTTGCTTCGAAAATGTACAACATTTTGATTACGTTGTTGGCCCTTATATATTTAGTGACTCACTGAATTAACAATCCCCAAGGAAACCGCAAATGTTAATCTTTCAGAAATTATTATGGTTCATATTGAATAATTCTGTAAAGAAGAAAGACAGACAGACAGACAGTCGGATGCAGCAAAAACCTGTTGCCTGTTTTCCTCAAAGTATTGCCAAAATCTTTTACAGCACTAGAGTCTGACTGAACAAATGATGGCAATGAGGTTTTACTGTGCATCATTTTCTCAAAAAGCCATTTTAGCTCATACCACATGTTTATAGGGTAAAAAAAATTCCAAGCATCATGTATTAATTTTACATAAATATATTTGTGTTTTTGTAAGCATACTTGTAAGAATATGTGAAATAATCTTATTGGATATAGTCTTTTTGATTCACAGAAAATCAATATGTCTTAGAATAATTTTGTTAGAAAACTGCCATCCAAAAATAACCGAGAAATTTATATTTAGGTTTATTCATGTATAATTATTATGTCAAATTTCATTTATAGAATTTAAATAGTGGAAGTTTTTGCTGTTTTATGTTGATTTTTTTTAATTTTTGGGGAAAAATGTAAAAATGTGTGAAAAATATTTTTCGAGATGGAAACACTATTTATGGATAGTGGCGTATAATGATATGTAAAAAAACCTCAAAAAGCAGAATTTTAATTAAAATTCATTTGACTTCACATCATTTGTAACAGAAGCATTGATATACATTGTTAGTGATTGAGACATCCCTTGAATCAAAGGGCTTTTGTTTTACTCGTAGTACTATCAGTTTATATACATGTATATACCAGGGCCCCACAAACGCCGATAAGGTCATTCGGCGGTAAAAATCACCGCTTTAAAAAAAAAAAAAAAAAAAAAAAAACTTCATCTTAAAGTCTTGTGTGATTTCTCGATCATGAACTAATCTTAATTGACAAGACAAAATTTAGAAGGTTTATAGGGGGAAAAAAACGAATGACCGAATTTCAATTCGGCGTTTTATTTGCCAATTTTGTGATTTTTAGACGATTTTGGCGATTTGTGGGGCCCTGGTATATACTACTTCATAATTAATAATAATAAATGGCAATTAATTACATTACAGAAAAAAGATAAAAAATTAAAATATTGTCCCTTTTACTTTTACAGAATTTTGTTAATAACTAGATTTTTCAGAATTATGTTTGTTGAAGCAACCTTCCATCAGAGTATTATTTCTTGAGAAAATTTGGGCCCAAGCCCGTTTCATAATTATTCCTTAACTAAGATTTTCCTTTAACTTAAATCTGGCAATTTTTGATGATCTTTTATCATAATAAAAATAAAAAGTTACAGCAAAATCACAATATTGATGTAATAAGCTTAGATTGATCCTCAAAATGAAAACTTTAATTCACGAATATCTTAAAATTAACAATATTATTCAAATTTCAAATTTGGGAGATTTAAGTTAAGGAAAATCTTAGTTAAGAAATAATTGTGAAACTGGGGCCAGTTAATCAATATGTAATACATATAGTAGTAATGATAAAAAGTTGTTTTTTTTCTCTGTCAAACCTTTAAATAAAGACTGTCTAAGGGAGATAATAAAATTGTTTTTTTTCATAAACAGGTGGCTGTTGAGCTGTAAATCGCAATAATTTGAGACTAATAATTTTTTGCACAAGTTGAGTGGGGACATGGAATTTTCAGGATTTCTTATCTGTGATACAATATCCCTTTAATAATTTTTTAATTTGATTTTTGCTCACTTTATTTTCATTCACCAATAATATATTATAGTTATTTTTGCTGAAAAATGTGATTTTCAGTAAGGCTCTATGCAGACAACCTTTCTATATGGGTGGCATTTCATGTAGGTTAACATTGAGCTATGTAGATTACCATATTGTGTCTTGTTTAGTATTGCAATAACTATTATCAAAGTACAAGCAAAGGACACCAGCTGTGATTTTTCTTGTTTTTAAAAGGTATTATATACAATCAAATACTCAGCATTTTCTGTCTTTCCACGATGTTTTAAAATGTTTTCATCAATGTGTACATAGACTAAATATTAGTACTTAATGTTGGTGTAACTTATATTTTCTACACCATCCAACCTTAACCTCCCCTATACTTCTTACCCACACACTTCTTACATCAAACCAAATGTGAGAGGTCGTGGGTTCGAACACAGACCATGTCTGACCAAGACTTGAAAATTTGTAGTGACTGTTCTTTTGCCAAGCACTCGGCATTTAGAAATTTAAGTAAAGGGGTGCTTTGAAAGAGACCTTAAAAAATGATGCCCTGTGTCACAGCAGGCATGACATGACATAAAAAACCCTTCCTGCAAATTGCACTGAGTGCACTGCAAAGGTAAAAAATAGTAGTCAATGACGATTTTGGATATCAAGAATATAAACAGCATTGCACACAAATCAATCCTTTCTCTAGTCTTAGCAGTATTTTGTTTTCTCTTATCCATCAAGCCTAAGGGCATTTTATTATTTAGTAATTTGTTAAAATGAAGTTAGTAAAGCCTTTTGATTTACAGAGTGCCTGTTGAGATGATACTGTAAAATTGGTTATTAACGGTATCTCAAATTTTGTAAATTTGTTATGTAATTCTTCAAAATTTCAGCAAAAAATTTATATGCTAGGGGGACAGTTACGTATGTTATGTAATCTGCAAGTCAAACTGTTTGAAAGGTTTTCTTTCAAACTTTACAGAATATTTCCTTGTATATCTACTGTAGATCCGGTAATTTTCGCGACACTTTATTTTCGCGAATCACGTTTAGGAGATTAATTCGCGAGAGGATGAATTTGCGTTTCAATACATACCAGTATATTACTTGTAACATACCATATTTAAATATTTGTATGAAACAGACTATAGATTATTACCTATCGCACATGCACTTGTGTAAAATTGTTGATTTGTTACCTAGCGGAAAGTTTAAATCCTACATAAAAGAGTGTTTTGAGGACTGGTATGCATTTCAAGTGTCCGATCAGTTGAAAAACGGGATTGCTATTTCTGATGTTAAAATTGACCTTCATTTATCCGTTGTAACTTCAAAACAATTCGAAACTATTACAGAAGGCCGGGATCCAAAAATTTGTGAAACGGACTATATGCTCAAAATACTATATCACGTGATATACTAAGTAATACTCTAGTGCTAAAAGTATCGTAATCACTTGCAGTTTTGTTCCAAAGTTGTTTTTTAATTTGTGGTTTTAAATAAATAAAATATGTGTATGATCTTAATAAAATCTTTATGTAACAAATTTATATAGTTATGTATTAATTCAGCAGGTTTCCTGATTTGACTTTGTAATTTAACGTAACTTCGTTATGTTGTTTATATGTTATTCATACTTTTATTACTCGAGAATGTTGAATTCGGATTTACAG
Organism: Anadara kagoshimensis; assembly: GCA_021292105.1. NCBI lineage: Eukaryota > Metazoa > Mollusca > Bivalvia > Arcoida > Arcidae > Anadara > Anadara kagoshimensis. The sequence continues at coordinate 60,831,599 of CM037861.1, forward strand.
TATATCAAAGGTGTGCACCAACTTTATCAAATTTTTATGATGAATTTGCTTGCTATGTAAACAACCTACATATGAGAGTATAAATAGCCCTGTAGTGACATATGATGATGACGCAGGTCCAGACATGTAATTGGTCTTGAACTCTTGTTTATTTATTGACTGCATACATTATAAGTTTTACAGGTTTTTGGCAGGTTACACGGCCACATGTACCCTGTCAAAGACTTATGTACCCCGAGTCGCAAGGTACATGGAAATGTGTAACTTGTCTAAATCCTGTATAACATTTTTGTTGCCCTTCAAAGCGGCACTTTTTAACTACAATTTTTATTTTATTTCACTTGCATACCCAGTCACCATGTTTATTCACGATAACAGAAGCTCCGTGATGTATAAGCTACTTCCCTTTTAACTGCAAAATGTTGTGTGCCTTTATGTACCCCGGCTGATTTAAGACCATACAGTCTTACATGTCTATAAATGCCACCCAAGGAAACCAATATAAGTGGCCTCTATGGGCAGGTGGCCTTTATATATACAGGTTCAAATAATAGGAATAAAGCATAATTTGGATGCAATTCAACTGGCCTTTATAAGCAGGTGGCCCTTATATAGAGGTGATTGTTAAGGCAGGTTGGAATGTAGTTCCATGTCTAATGGCAAGTTGACCATCACTGAGTGAGAAATTTCTTTGAAGGGTGACAATTGTAAATATTTACACATAATGAGGACTGTTTATTTTATACTGTGTGGATTGAAGCTTTATCACATATGTTTGTTAAAAATTAAAATGAATTATTTTTGTATAGAATATATGATTTTTGCTTTCAATCTCACCGAAGTTTTAAATTATGGTAATCCTGTTTGTCAATTTATTGCTCATTGTATTATTTGTGTTTTTCTTTCTATAAATTTACTTTTATGAATTCTCCATATTTGTTAGGGGTTGTCTAGTTGCTTACTATGAACTTCATTGAAGATTACATAGTTACTGACTAGATAATCATTTTGAATTCTTATTAGTAATTACATCTTGTTCATCATATCGGTGGTTCTGGTCCATCAGATTTTTTAAGCACTTTTTAAAATCATTTTTGTTGAGTAAACCATTGAAGGAAAATTTCTTTTCATTAGCTCTCGTATAAACTTCGCTGAACTTCGTTGAGTGATTAAAAAAATCATTTGACTTTGAATTTTCTTAGTTTTATTAACCATTTATTATGAATGAATATAAAAATGTAATTTTTATTGTTTACTTTTGGTATGTATTTTTTTAAACACAAAATTCAATACCTTTAGGTTCAATGGTTATATGGTCCCAACAGGGGCATTTTTCAAAATCCAGAATCTATGTTTATGATTTGGAAAATTATTTTCTCCTATTATATACCAGTATTTATTTTACCCCATTGTATTTCCTGGTACTCATTATATTATTTTGTCATCAGAAACAGCTGAAAATTGGTGAGATGACATTAAAACAGCATTTAATCAGCTTATTACATACTGTTTATTTACTTATTCACTTAATGGGACCAAAACAGTATTTATAACACCAAAGTGTAAAATTATATAGCATGATAAACTTAAAATATTGAATCAAATGGAAAAACAGGTAGTCAACCACAAAGACCACAAGGAAAACAGAATTGGTCTTTATGGGCAGGTGGCCTTTATATAAAGGTTTAAATAACATGAATAAAGAGCAATTGGGATAACTTTTTACCTGGCCTTTATAAGCAGGTGGCCTTATGTAGAGGTGACCTTTAAGACAACTTTGACTATAATGCTGTTCAGAAATACTAAATAGAACCAAACATGCAATATGCTATTAAATTAAGTAAAATACAGTAAAACCTCGTCATTGCATATCACCACAGTATTTTCAGAAGTTCCAAAACCTATTTCTTTCATGTTTTTAATATAGGTTGCCCACAATTTATTGCCAAACCCCTTTTTAATGCCAAAATCTGACTGAATAAATGATGGCAATAAGTTGAAGTTTTACTGGACTTGATATACATTTATTTTACAGTGTTCACTCTAGGATATTTAGAGGGAGCCATTTTTTAAAAAAAAACAAAACTTTATACTTAAACTCCATAACATCAATATTTTTGCATTCATATAATGTTTAATATGTCCCACTAATCCTTTAGAAAACGGGAAAAATTTGGCAAAGTTAGGGATCAGTGGCCCATTTCTAGAATGACACTTTTCATATTTAACTTTCTTGCTAAAATGCAAGAAACTGCATTACTTTTACAAGCCAGTATTGTTTTATGTCTTAAAATGCACATTAAATATTTTTACATTTTTGTTTTTGTTAAGTTTTCCATGTTTTGCAGCATATTGTGGTTTTTATGTATTTTTATGCAACAATATCTAATACAAGTTTTATTATCATAATAATCAGTATATCAAGTTGATATAAGTTTAGATTATTACAACATCTTATATCACTAGAAGGGGTTTTACCGGAATATTGCGAAAATCCGGAATAATCAGACCAAATCCGGAATAAACCAAATTGATCCGGAATAATCAGGTAAAGTCCGGAATAAACCGGTAAAATCCGGAATAATCAGGCAAAATCTGGAATAATCAGGCAAAATCCGGAATAATTGGACTATTTTGTTACGGTAAGTTTTCCGTAATCTAAAAATTACGGTAAGTGTCTGATTATTCCGGAAAATGACCGATTATTACGGAAAAAGTCTAATTATTCCGGCAAATGTCCAATTATTACGGGAAATTTTCTAAAAAATAATAATTTTTTAAATTTTTTTTACCGTAATAATTGGACATTTGCCGGAATAATTAGATTTTTAGAGTAATAATCAGTCTTTTACCGGAATAATCAGACAAATTACCGTAATAATCAGACACTTGCCGGAATTTTTAGAATCCGTAAAATTTACCGTAAAAATATTCTTATTATTCCGGATTTTGACCAATTATTCCGGATTTTGTCCGATTATTTCGGATTTGGTCTAAAAATTCCGGAATTGTTCTAAATATTCCGGATTTTCGCAAAGATTACGGAAAGTGTCTTACTATTCCGGAATTTCGCAATTATTACGGTAAAACCCCCTTCTAGTGTATGCTTGTCATTGCTTGCTTATCTTGCCTAAAGTTGAGTTGCTAATGTTGATGTACGTTATATTATTACAACACCTTCACGCATGCCTATGTTTGCTTGTTTTGTCTGAAGTTAAGTTTCTGATTAATTGGAAAAGCCCAGTTTGTACTGATGCCTGATTGGATAAAGGTCTTTAACCAAATGTTTCCATTCTGGTAGCCAAAATCTACATTGGCAACTAATTTCTGAGAAATTCACTTAAATTTTTTTTAGCAAATATGTGGAGAAAAAACACTTTAAAAAGGACTACATTTTGTGTATTTTCACAAATTTTGAATATTTGGCTACCGGTATTTGTGGAAACCTTACTCCAGCTAACATACATTTAAAACAAAAACGAAAGTTCAAATAAGTTATCAGTTAAGCTTTGATTTGTTATAATTTCCATCATGCATTCATTGGTTAGTAGATTTGGTTTATTGTACAGGCAAACCTGTCTATTAAAGGTCACCTATGGGAACCAGTAAAAGTGGCATCCATGGGCAAGAGACCCTTGTATGCAAGTTCAAATAATATGAATAAAGAGCGATTTGGATAATTTTTACTGGCTTTTAAAAACAGGTGGTCCTTATATATAGGTGGATTTTAAAGGCAGGTTTGACTTACTTTTATCATGTTTTCCATTGGGTTTTAGTAGATTAGATTTTATGGTTAGTTTTATCATCCATCGCTTCAAACAAGTAATAGCATTATTTTTTATTATAATTTATATTTTGGCTTCAGTTTATGGTTCTTTCTTTCATGATTTTAATTAGCAGTTTTATGTGGATTTTTTTTATGTGTTCAAACAGGCTTTGTCTTATGGTGTTTCCTTTGTGTCAACTTTGGTTTATGGCAATTTCTGTCATGTCTTCAATCAGGTAGTAGCTATGGCTTATGGTAATTTACATTGTGCCTTCAAGTAGGTAGCATATGTTTTGCTTATGATACTTTCTGCCATGATTGTGTCCCACCAGGTAGTAGCTTTGGTTTTATGGTAATTTATATCATGTCTTCAATCAGGTAGTAGCTATGATTTATGTCATTTAAGTTTGTCAACAGGTGATATCAATGCCATTTGAAGTTGTCAGCATACGTTGTCAATGCCATTTAAAGTTGTCAGCATGTATTGTCCGTGCCATTTTAATTTGTAAGCATTTTGCTTTAAGTCATATATTATTTTGTTATTTTAACTGCATGATTAGTCCATTAATATTTTATTTGATGAATAAAGTGACTTATATAAAAGTGTGATAGGAAAGTTGTTTTTCTTCATATATATAACTTGTATATGCATATATATCACATTTATACCAGTCTGATACTGGGCATTGAATCACCTGTAATAAATTGTTATGCAATCTGTCTTAAATGATCATTAAAATAAAAAATAAACACATTAAAGTTTGGTTGTACTTTTTTCAATTGTGCCTTAAGCTTTTTTCATAGTTATGTCACTTTTACTTAAGAAATTAATCTTTAAATGCTATTTGTAAAAAAAAAAAAACTTTTAAAGAAAAAAAGCTGAAAACCTCAGCCATAGGAGAAGTGGCAAAGAAAAAATCATTACTTCAATCTATAACTGGTGGCATTCTGATATCAGTGAAATATTCTTGACTGGTACGTAAAACCCCATTCAATGAATCTCACTGGTGAAGTGACAAAGGTAAAAATTCCTGCCACTTCAGTTTATAGCTGGCCACATACTGATATAAATGAAATATTTTTGAATGAGGCCTTAAACCCAATTCCATCGACCAATATTTGTAAGATAATAACAGGTTTTCGGCGTTTTCCCTGAAACTACAAGATACTAGTGTACCAAGTTACTAACAAGCCATTTGTCTGACTGGATTGAAAAGCGATTGAAGTACTGGCGTTGAGAGAAAAGAAACAGACCCTGTGACAACCCTACTTAGTCAAGCAAGTGACTTCAAACATCTCAAGTAAAACTGGAGTCGAACCAGGACCGCGCTGATAGTTAGAAGTGCTAACAACACAGGAACAATGTGAAAAGTTTTTTTTCTTCAGTTTTGTTTGTACATAATGGTTCGTGCAAGGTTTGTTTATATGCAACTAGATTAACGCAATTATACACAAATAAACTGTTTACCAGTGATAACTGTTATAGTCCGATCACTTATTCAGTGATAAAAAACGACGTGGCCTTTAACAGATTGTGGATAACTTACCTCAAATTTCATTAAAGCTATATGTAGATCTGTTATTTTTATACCATGTGTTTAAAATGTGATAAAATTTCTTATACATGTATTAAGTCTAAAAATCAAATAAAACCCGTTTTTATCAGACGCGCATTTGAATTCTGACGATGTGTATCACATAGTAAAATGCATTATCGCCAATAACTACATCTTTTGAGACAAAAAATCGCGGCTTTGTTAGATGCGTTTGGAGGTTTTGTAGTTTTAAAACATTAAATTGAAAAAAAGGAAAATTGGGAAGCTGAGGTACATTTTTGTTAGATTAGTTTTTAATAACTTTCCCCAGCTCTGTATTGTACAGACAAATGCTTGATAAAAAAACACTCCAAAATAAACTGCGTTCATAACATTTCTTGAAGGTCTTTTAACACTGTATGGATCATACTCCGTAAATACTGAAAAATAATTAAATAAATAATAATTACTTTATGCTTTCTGCCGGCTGTACATTCAAGAGGGTTAATCGGTGAAAAGTGAGATCCAACCCAAAGCGCTTCGCCAAAATATGGGATATTTGGTGAATTGAATTTTTGACTTTTTTTATTTTTGATAACATTGAAAATGTATTTCCGGAATAAGATCGTTCGTGTGAAAAAAATAAACGTCAGCTGATTGCAATATTCGGTATCCGCTCAGATCAAATTAATCAACTAGACCTACTATAAATGGTCCAACATCAAAAAGTCATAACTATTGTGGCTTAAATAGAAACCGAACGGCATATAACGGCGAAAATCAGTTAAATGTCGCCAAAAACACATTTATATGTCCCCGTGCGATAACCGATTATGAGAACAGTTGTATTTAACAAATATGATTTCCAAATTATAAGACTCTATCGATATTTCAATATTAACAAGTTTTTAACGTAGTAGAGACCATAAAAACTTCAAAAATAACATTTATAACACCAAATTTGAGCTAAAACAACATGTCCCTTGTAGACCGTTGTTGTTTTCCAGGCTATTTTCTGGATTCATCTTTCAGTAAATTTCTACTCATAATGTTCTTTTACACTAACCTATATCCAAATATGAATAAATGATGCGAATTTTGATCGAGAACAACCTCCCGGGTTCGTATAAACCTAAAATGTACTTGTCCCAAAAACATATGTGAATTACGTTATGTTTTTCAACGCCGCCGTTCAATAAGTTAAAATTGTCTTGGGTTACTAATACAAATTGAAACGAAAGAAGAAAAGATTATTTAGTTTTAAAACATTAATAGAAATTATGCCTTTGACTCTATAATCTAAAAAATAAAACATCTTTTTCATCTTCGAAGAATTACATTAAGGAGGTGAATTACGTTACATGGGTTAATTAACTCTATTTACGAAAGAAAGAATTTTTCATACTGCTTCCATAAAGAATACAACGGCATTTTATGGAATATCTAGGTAAATATTGCCCAAGTCTTGAGTTATTTTTTTAGTCTAAATAAACGATGTACGTGAATTACGTTACGGGGGCGGATACTTTAAAATAGCAATAAAACAAAGACCGGGCTATATTTTCAAGATAAAAGTATACATATCACCGGTAGTCATCCGGGCAGTTGACCGAAAAAAGTTTTTGAGCGGCAAACATTCAAACATTTTGAAACAGGAATTGGTGATCTTTGAACGGTGAGTACCATGTTTTACTTTCTCTTATTAAATACGTAACAAACATATTTAAATTTTAATGAATTTCTATAATTTATTTAATGAAACCTGTATCTTTTTATTGATCATGAAGATGTATAATTATGTATGCATGTTATCTGTGTCAGAGGTCATACAGTAACATATAACGTAATTCACAGCAAGCATAACGTAATTCACATTCATTATTTAAAATGCTTACTGATAGAATATTTATTTTTATTATAGAGAATGGGAAAAACTCCAGCAGAGAGACAAAGAGAGTATCGAGAGAGAAAAAAATTGAAAGAAGGAGATAGTTATTTAGCGAAAGAGACGGAACGAGTTAAAAAGTATTATATTAAAAGTAGTGAACTTTCAGCAAAGAAACTTGCTACAAGAAGAAAGAAAGTCCGAGAATGCATGCAACAGAAGCGACTTAAAATCAAAATAATGAATTCAGAACAATTATATGAAGGTCAAGTAAATACAAGTACAGAAGAAGCTGCAGGACCATGTGATTCTACAGGCATTGATGCTAGTTTACAGAGTACACCTGCCGGACCATCACAACTAACAGTTAAAATGCAATTCCCTGCCAAAAAGCGAAGACGAAGTAAAGCGCTAAGCAAAGCTAACAAAGAAATCAGGCGTTTACGAGATCAGGTTAAAAACATGAGACGCAAAAGAGATGTGATGAAAAAGAGGCTTGAAAGAATGTCAAAGAAAAGATCTAACAATAACAAGAACAACAACAACAACAACATCATCAACAACAACGTTGAACATCTTACTCCAGATAGTAAAGCTAATGCGGAAGTGAGTGAGTTGCATATGACTCCAAACAGTAGAAAGAAAATTAAAAAGAAGTTGAAGTTTCACAATACAATTATAAGTGAAATAAAGTCGAAGGTTGGTCGTCAAAATGGGCAGAGATCTTTTGAAGGTGGTATGTGGTAAAGTATTGAATAAATATAGACTAGAAAGAACTTTTGGAAAAGAAACAGGCGTTCAGAGAAAACAAATTAAGAAAACCATATCGGGAGTGAAAGTAACAAAGCAACGTCAAAGGAAGTATAGAGAGGGGATAAAACAAAAAGTCGTGGACTTTCTTGAGCGAGACGACAATAGTATATGTTTGCCGGGCAAAAAAGACGCCACGAAAGATGGATCAAAAATAAAACAAACCAGAATTCTAAATGACTATTTGTTTAATTTACATATGAAGTTTCAGGCCGAAAATACCGAAGTCAAAATATTACAAGATTAAGACCATTGCATGTAAAGCTAGTAAAATTTAGCAGCAGGAAAACCTGTTTATGCCAAAAACATCAAAATATGGCTTTAAAAGTGAAAGTTCTGAAAACATATGGGGTAACATCAACAGAAAATCCAGATACTCTTGTCAAGACAAAAACAGACGACGAACTAATACAAGAAATTGAAAATATTCAAAATGACAAAATTACATTTCTAGAGTGGAAAAGAGTTGACGTAGAAAAGAAAGACCGGACTATTAAGAGAATGCAAATGGTAACTATAGAGAAAAGCAAGGAAGAGTTCAGAACATATTTTCGCGCGAGTTAACTGAATTCAGGAAACACATAGAGAGAGTAAGAATACAATATGCACAGTCGCGAAAGTTAAAAGAAGAGTTGCAAGAAAACCACATTATTTGCCATATGGACTTTGCTGAGAATTATAGTTGTGGTTTTGCGGAGGAAGTGCAATCGGCGTATTTCGATAAGGGATCCGTCACCTTGCATCCAGTAGTTTTATATTATAAAGAAAACGGGGAGCTAAAACACAAGTCATATGTGTTCGTTTCCGATGAAACGGCACATACGTCATCCACCGTATATGGCATCATAAAAAAGATAATACCGGAAGTAACTACATTTCTACCAAATGTAAAAATGATACACTACATGACAGACTCGCCGACATCCCAATACAGAAACCAACACATTTTTGGCATAATCTCGCAGCACGACAGTCTATTTCCAAATATAAAAAGTTCTTGGCTTTATTTCGAAGCTGGACATGGAAAAGGCGTATGCGATGGTGTGGGTGGCACGGCAAAACGTAATGCTGATATGGCTGTGAAAAGACAAATCGCTGTAATACAATCTGCGTCAGATTTTTATGAATGGGGTCGAACACAAGAAAACAGCAACCTTAAGTATATGTTTGTGTCCAAGTCCGATTGCCAAGCTGCCGTGTCGGAGCTCGAAATAGTGAAAACTAAGGCAGTTAAGGGCACACTAAGAGTTCATGCTGTTGTATCACGTGGAATGGGGAGGGTTGCAGTACGTTCAACTTCATGTTACTGCAATAACTGTTTCACAGATGGTGAATTTCAGCTAGGATGTGAAGGTTGGATAGAGCATCAAGTAATTGACCGCGACGATAATATTGAAACAGTCACAGATGAAATAACTTCTGATATGGAAGTTCATGATGATGTTGCGAATGAGGCGGAGCCCGTCGACGCGGATCAAGGCCAGGGAGTACCGGCATTTGATAACACTGTAAGATATCCAGAAGGCGCGTTTGTGGCCGCAGTCTATGAGAGCCAATGGTATATGGGACAAATAACGCAATATGACCCATCCGACAATGAATACAATATAAACTTCATGTGTGATTATTCGTCTATGAATTTATATAAGTGGCCCAAAGAGCCAGACCAAGTGTGGATACCATGTGCGGATATTATATGTCGTGTAAATGAACCAGTTAGGCAAGGACGAACCAGGAGTGCATACAGATTTGATTGTGATGAAATTGACAAAGTAAAAGCGTTATTTAAGTAATTTGGTCATTCACACTGTGATACAATAGACAATTTTGTGAATTACGTGACGCCCAAGTGATTTACGTTACGCACGTTTGGAATACAGTATTTTGTTTAATTAATTGTTTTTTGCTTATTATTGTTTAAATTTCTGCTTTTTGAAACATTAAATAACGATGTTATGGGTTTGGAAGGTGTTTTAATGATAACTCGACACCAATGAATTTGATGTGAATTACGTTATATACACAAGACTTTTTGCCAATGTAGATACCAAGTTCTGGTAATGGATTGTCAATTTTAAGCCGCTATAGTTTTATTATATATTCCACAAAATATCGCTTGAATATGAAATCCATTTTCATTTGTCACATTCCTTTTCAAGAAACACAATCGAAAGTTAAGGAAAACAAATATATCGGGTTTTTCCGAAAATTTTGTGTAACAATTTCCTCGTTTACGTAAAAATATGATACAACTATGTATAGACATAAATATTGATCATTTTTTTCAACTAAGCTTTCATATTGTTTTGCATAACATTGACTAAGAAGTACAAATACGGTGGCTTAAACCGAATAAGTCCTCCGTTTAGATAAGTCATGTCATAACGTAATTCACATACTAATTCTAATGCCAATGTATGCATCCATATTATTTAATCAAGAACATAATTTCAAGTCCTAAAACTGCTGTTACACAAACCTTTAGGTGCCATAGATATCATTTTGAGTGATATTAAATGTTTTCCTAGTAAGAACCTTAGCGCCGTTGTTAGAGTGAAATTGGCGACATTTAACTGATTTTCGCCGATAAGTTTAAAAAGAAACACTATTCACTTTGAAAGCTGAAGTTTATAAAGCATTTATTTATTGATTCTTTTTATTATTTTTTTTTACATTAGGGAACAGGATGATAGAAGTAGAGGTAGAGGGATTGTGAGTAGAATTTGCGATGTCATCATTAACTATCGTAACGTCCCGCACACGAAATATTACCATGGTGACACAGCTAATGTAAAATGATGGTAATAATAATGAAATTTATAATAAATGGATCAACATCTTTCGTATGCAAGATCAAGGCCCTCCATATTTTGCATTTAGCCGTGAATTACTTGGGTTATCGGTTAAAAATAAATAGGACGACGAGATAAGAAAATGGAAATAAGGTTCGACGGTAAAAGAGCGCTGGTTACAGGGGCAGGCAAAGGTATAGAAATTATACATGACCTTTCTTATTAATTAACACCTTAAAACAGCATTAAATCCCTGATCACTGGCCAAAATTTTGGTCGTATATATTTACTTATCATTAGGCGTATATCGGCTGATTCGCAACTTATCGCATCTGTCGTATAGTCGATATGTAAGAGTTGTCTCCCGTTGTACGAACAACGGTATTTGTGGATATCTAGGCTGAACTAAGATTTTCCTCAACTTTGAAATCTGAATAAAAAATTTTATATTCGTGAATTTGAGGTGTCTTTTTGAATACTGTTATACGCTTATTGAGCCTACATTTAATTCTATTCTGATGAGTTATTTGTATTCCATAATTATCGTAAAATACATGTACATGTATTTTAAAAACTTGCCGCCGATTTTGGGTTAAAAAAATCTTAGTGAAACCGGAGCCAGTCTGACTGTATCGAGAAATTTACAACCAATAATAGAGAATATAATTAAACGAACTTAAGAAAAAATCTTGGAGTTATATTTAATAAAACCATTGACGTTTAGTAACAACACCACTGAAAAATAATAATTAAAAAAAAACCTGTTCGGATTTTTATTTAAGGTATTGGAAGAGATATTGTCAAAAGGCTTGTTGAGTATGGAGCAGAAACTATAGCACTTAGCCGGACCCAGTCAGACCTTGATAGTTTAAAGGCAGAGGTAACTATACTGTGGAAGGGGGGATCAAACTGACAATTTGTCATAAGCTATAAAATAAAAACATGTCTATGTTACTTATCTTTCACATCTTTAACTGGTGTTTTCTTAAAATTCTATAAACTTTTACAAATGTAAAATTCCATATAATATCCCCCACTTACGGAGCGATCACTACCAATTGAGCTACATATGTAACAACTCGCAGTGGTTCACATGAATGAGAGAGAGAGAGAGGGGGGGGGGGGGGCTCTGTTGGTACGGTGCTCGCTTCGTAAGTGGGATACTATGGAATTGATCCCCAAACCCAGACAGGGTCTGAACCAAGACATCAAAGTAGGTATTCTAATTTATTCTGCATGTAACGCCCGTTTTCATTGGTTGACGTCAAAAATTTGCGATAGTAACACCGTGGATTATGTCGTTGACAGTTATCTCTTAAGTGACCATTCTTTCAACAAGTACACGGCATTGGGAAACGAAAGTTACGGTTCTTTCAAAGGTAAACTTAAAATAAATGAGGCCCCATGTCGCGGTAGGTGTGGCACACTAAAGAACCCTTCTGTATAATGCCAGCAGTGCAACGCGCATGTAAAATATCTGCACCTTCGCCTATATCTGGCGACGTCTCGATATAAGTGAAATATTCTTGACTGGGATGTTAAACGCCATTCGACTTGTCAATTTGTTATGTACAGGATTAAGAATTATCAATGTATTTAAGAGTAATAATATTATAAATTACCGCGAGAGAGAGAGAGAGAGAGAGAGAGAGAGAGAGAGAGGGGTCTATTTATATGTAAAAATTATATTCCTTAGGTACCTGGAATTATTCCTTTGCAAGTAGATTTAGGAGACTGGGAGAACACCCGAGTTACTCTACAAAAACTTGGTCGTGTTGATTTACTTGTCAATAATGCCGGTGTTTCAAGACTGGATAAATTTCTGGAGGCTAAAAAAGAAGATCTAGAATTGTAAGTACACTTTCCCCCTATAAGCCTTGCTTCAGTGATTTTGAGCTGCAAGGAGCACTGAGGAGAGGAGACTATTTTTCATAATTTATTTTATTTCAAGGATCATGAATCTAATCACAAGTTCATGTGATGCGCAATTGCAAGTGTTGTGCCTGCTTTGTAACCAGTGTACACGTATAGCATGTCTTCAACAGTACAGAGGTGACATGGATTTATGCTTTTCATATCGCGCGATCACACGAAATCTGTGACATGCTCACGCCAAAGCTATCGCATGCTTACTCGAAACTGATAACATTTTCGTGAACCGCGACGCAATAGCTTTGCAAGCGCACGCTATAGTTTTCGCATAAGCTCGCATTATAAAGAGAATAATGTCACCTTTGAGTCACATTGCATAGTAGCCAGTCCATTATATCGCCTATAGAGACCAGGAAAAAATCTGGTGGTACGCTTTGGATTAGAAAGCTTACATCTACTTCATTACCACAACCCCGGTAGTCCATAAGGTTAGATAGAGGAAGAGTAAAGCTGATGCATTCTTAGAGTAAAAATTATGTCTTGAATAGGTAAGGTAGGTTAAATGGTGTTTTACGATCAAGTCAAGATCAGTGCACTGATATCATAACAGTTAGTTCTGGTACGACAAAGGAAACCAAAGTACCCGGAACAAATAATTTTTCGACAAGCGAAGTGGCAAAAAGCCTCGTACTAGAATCCATGTCTAGTGAGACCCGATCTTAGGCTGTGGCAGGCAATGATCCCTTAGTCTGGCTGCTACCGGACACAATGGTCAGAAACGTAATGGTGCACAAGTAAAAAAACAACACACACAGTCTCTCTCTCTCTCTCTCTCTCTCTCTCACACACACACACACACACACACACACACACACACACACACACACACACACCTTTAAAGGTCAAACGAATTGTGATTTGATAATTGTTATTTCAGTGTTTTTGTCATATTCAGTTTAAACCCAGACAGGGTTTATATTTTATCTGCTCTTTTCTGAATTATACCACTGCGGTAGCTCAGTTGGTAGAGTGCTCGCTCCGTAAGTGGGAGGTTGTGGGTTCGAACCCCAGCCGGGTCTGACCCAAGACTTGAAAGTGGGTAGTGACTGTTCTTTCGCAAAGCATACGGCATTATGAAATGAAAGCCACGGTTCTTTCGGATGGTCAATTAAAATAAACGAGGTCCCGTGTCACGATGGGCTTTGCATGCTAAAGAACCCTGTTGTATAATGCCATCAGCGCAACGCAAGGCAAAATTTCTGCACTTAAGCCTATAGCTGGCGACGTCTCGATATAAGTGAAATATTCTTGATTGGGACGTTAAACACCTTTTCTCAACTCTACTCTCTTTTCTGGATATATCACATTAAATTTAACTTTTATATTTCAGTGTACATAATATTAATTTTAAAGCATTATTTAACGTATCTCAGGTATGTAGTATTAATGTAAATAAAAAACAAACATACATATTCATGTCCGAAGCACAATCCAGAAGCAAGGTTAAAACTGTGAAACTGAGAAATTAGGTTAAACACGTGAACTTCCATTAGAGAAGTGAGGCCGGGGGCTTCGGAAGGGTAGACACCTCCTGTTGAGCTAGCTACATCCGCCACATGTTAAATTGAGTGAAAAGAACATGGAACTATGGGATGTCAAATATATCCAGGACAATCCTGGACACAGAGACATCAAACTTATCAACAATACTGTGATGACGGCCATAAAACTTTTTGGGCCCTGATAAGCCTAGGCTTGCAATATCCCTGTGTCTACAATTTATTTGCAAGCAGCTTGCTAAGTTATATAAGGTTCTCGTAGTGAGAAATTCTGACCAGTTTACATTAAAAGGACTCGGGTCAAAACAAATTTGTTCATTTTTCGCTGTTGTCGTATTATAATTTTCTAAAAATCCATAATATGAGAGTTGCGCCAATGTCTTTAGTGAGTAAAAACATTTGCGTTCAAGCTTTTTGTTGAAATATAAAGGGTTTGTAACATATGTAAAAATACTAAAAGAATTTATTCTAATATTCCCAGTAGATATTTCACAATAGTTTTGTTGTGATTTTTCTAGTCGTATTGCGAATACATATATACGAAATGACTGTTTTACACATGTAGCCTTGCGGATTCCGAAGATAGGAGAGTGAGACGTGAATTATAGATTCGAAATGGAGCATACTATAAGCATAGCTACATAAGATTCAGAATGGATGATCGCTGGTTGGTCTCATTTTAACAATGCATGCCGAGTGTTTAGTGGAAATTTAGTAACTCCTTCCGGAGCACCTGGCCTCACTTTCTTCGAGGAAGTTCAGGTGGTTAGTTTTTCCTTAATTTTCTAGTTTTCAAAGTTTTCACTTTGCTTTTAGGATTGTGATATGAACACGGACTGGTATATTTGTTTTTGATAAATATCAGGGAGAATGTATATCTTGTCTCTAAAATCCAGCCTGCTTTCAAATCCAGCCTCCTCCAATATACAAGCTAATAACAACAGTTATCCTGCACCATGTTGAGCACAAGCAACACTGAATGACGTCATCACCAAGTATACTGGAGAGATAGGTCAAAAGACCTTTTACCAGTCAATCCAGTAGAAGTAGAATATCTCTACTGGTAGCGGGAAAAGGCAATCATGGTCCCTCCCTCCCAAAATAAATTTTTGAGTTGAGTATTGGTGTTTAACACCCCAGTTAAGATTATTTCACTTATATTCAGACGACCAGTCCATGGATTGCGGGGGAGGAAACTGGAGTGCCAGGAGATAACTACTGACTGCCATTCGGCAAGTAAACCATTTGAATATGCCCCAAGCGGGATTTCGAGTCTAGGAGGAGGCGAGCAGCGCTATGGTTGTAGCCAACTCGACAACCAAGACCCAACAAAAATACAGTATAGAATGGTTACTACATGCTTGCTCCTGTCTTAATTTTAGGTGATAGCTAAAGGTATGGTAGAACGAGGACAAGGCGGGGCTATTGTCAACATTTCTAGTATTGCGTCATCACTGGCCTTAGAAGATCATGCGGCCTACTGTTCGTCTAAAGGCGCTGTCGATATGCTAACTAAAGTTATGGCTTTAGAACTAGCGCCTCACAAGGTAAAGAATAATTAATAAATGAGGTTTTATGACCCAGTCAAGAATATTTCACTTATATCAAGACATCATCAGCTAATGGTGAAGAAGCAGAATTGTTTATCTTTGAAAAGCGCTCGGAGTAGTGTACAGGGAGGGTTATTTAGTGTGCTACGTCTGCCGTGACGCAGAGTATCGTTTTTAGGGCTTGCTAGGACCTTGCTAGTTCATTCTAAACAGTATCTACCTATTTTAGGTATTGCTCAGACCTGGCCGGTGTTTGAAAACCGACATCCTACTCGCGAGTGGAGTGGTGTAATGGGGTTTTACACCCCCGTCAATATTGTTTCACTGATATCGAGGCTTTTAGTTCAAAGACGGCGGAGGAAACCAGAAAGCCCGGAGAAAACCACCGACCTTCGGCAAGCAAACTGGTAAACTTTCTTACACTAGGATCTGGCCTGCGTGAGTCTCGAACCTAGGCGGGAAAATTCGAGCACACTGCCAACTAAGCTACTGTTGTCGTTGAGTTGAGCTGAGTAATGGTGTTTAACGTTCCAGTCAAGGATATTTCACTTATATTGAGACGTCGCCAGCTATAGGTGAAAGTGCAGAAATTTTGTCTGTGCATTGCGCTGATGGCATTATACAGTAGGGTTCTTTATCGTGCCAAGCCCATCGTGACACGGGACCTCGTTTATTTTAAGTTCTCATCCGAAAGAACCGTGGCTTTCATTTCGTAATGCTGAGTGCTTGGCGAGAAGAACAGTGACTACCCACTTTCAAGTCTTGGATCAGACCCGTTCGGGGCTCGAACCAACTACCTTCCACTTACGGAACGAGCACTTTACCAACTGAGCTACCACAGTGGTTGGTGAGTCGTTGATAAGAACATTCTGTAAGGTTGTTTGATTATCCACATTTGTCTTATTTTTGGTTGTAGATACGGGTAAATAGCATTAATCCAACTGTTGTATGGACAAAAATGGCAGAGTATGCATGGAGTGACCCCGAAAAAGCTAGACCTTTACTATCCAGAATTCCAATGGGCAAATTTGTTGGTATGATCAATTTGTTTTAATATTTTTGTGGATAACAATTTGACCTGAAAGATCGTCCATCCTGGCTAAGGCAAATAAATTGCAGACAAAGACGACCTTTTCCATAAATTGTCCACTTTTCGTGAATTGTTATGAAAAATGGATGCTTTGTACTAAACTTCTAAGATTTTGAAACAAAAATAATTATTTCAAAGTTGTGTTTTTGTATCATTATGTAACATGCATAGTGAAATAAAAATTCAACAAGGTGATACAGTGGCAAACCCAGGGATTTTTTGAAAGAGGTGGTTCCATTTTCTCCTTTATGTCGAAGAACCAGCTAGGGCAGTCTGGGAGCCTGTTCCTCTGGAAACTTTTTGAAGTGTAGCATAAAACCCTGCAGTTCCTTACAATCTGAACAAATGATACACACATGCAAAATATCATGGACAGAAATAAGGGGGTGTATATCTACAGTACAGACCTGTTGAAAGTTTAACACTGAGCTAACGAATCAATGACAGATCGACATCTTATATCTCCACAGATTTTCGACAGCAGCTATCCAGTTGTAGGCTGACTTTAGGTCACGAGCTTTCTTAATCTTAGCCACGCATGAATGGTTTAGTGTTAAACTTTCGACAGGTCTGTAATGCATGAACATACATGTATCACTGAATTTATCTGTTGTCCTCTATCACTAAAACAATGTTTATATTTGTATTACAGAAGTGGAAGATGTTGTGAATTCAGTCATGTTTTTGTTAAGTGACAAATCAAATATGATAGTAGGACACCAGTTACCACTAGAAGGAGGCCTGTCTATTCACTGAATTGTCTGGGATTATAATTGGCTACAAATTTGACCTTGACCCAGTTTCAGGAAAATTCAACAAAAATGAACTAAATGCCGATTATCACTTGAAAAAGATATCGGAGAAATATAAATTGAGTAAAACTGTACGGTATTTTGCGAAAGTAATTAGAATTAGAGCAATCAGTGGACAAGGAAACAATTTTGTGTAGAATATTCTCAAATTTTGACATAGAGGATCTTAGACGAGTGGGGGTTTAATATGAAATTTATTAAACTCGTTCAATAATTAAATATGCCACTCGCCAAGGCATATTTAATTATTGAACGAGTTTAATAAATTTCATATTAAACCCTCACGAGTCTAAGATTCTATATATCACATAACTAAAAATACCGAGACATAATGACATGTACATATTATTTGATGCCATATAGAAACAGACGATTTCTATCTAGGTCAGACAAATCACCTCCAAATTAACTGCGCAAGTAAGAATATAGTTCTATTTAGTTAAAGTAATAGTAAATTAATCACCTAGAAAAAAGACATAATCAGTATGTAAGTTGAAATAATAATATTTTTCCGAATGCATCAAAATTATTTTTCAAAGAATCGGAAAGTCTTCAAAAGTCTAAAAATAAACAACTGACACAGTTTTTATATGACGTCATTAGGCACGACCATTACGTAAATCAGAAGCGTGATAACTGATTACGTCACAATCAAGTGATATTACACGGGTACCTGTGTAATACGAAAAATATTACACCGTTTTATTCCATCAATAAACAGGAGGGTTATGTGATATAATGGTCTCGAGTGATTCACTACCATAGCAAAATAAATTGTATTTAAAAACCATACATTGAATTCCTATTCATGTCCGAAAATTCTTCAAAATTTCATGCTTATAACAATAAAAAACGAACATATCAGTCCATGTCCAAATCAGAATTCTGAAGCAAAGTAAAAACTGAAAACGGAAAAAAGTTAAACACGTGAACCTTCAACAGAGAAGTGAGACCGGTGGTCCGGAAGCTTAAGGGTAAGCACCTCCTGTCTAGCTAGCTACACCACCTGTCCTTGTAATAATATTTTTCATGGCAATAGGTCTTCTGAGTTAATTGTTCGTAAAATTGGGTCATGTTCATTAGAAAGTGGTTCAAATGTTAACAGGACCACAGTGTGTGGTTGATTTTAGGAAAACGGTTTGTTATAATGTAGTGTAAGAATAGAAATAAACATGTTTTTATGAAGCTTAGTTAGTATTCAAATTGCCGATAATCAGTCAATTAATTACATGTGGTGGTCACAATGATGATTGGTCAAAATTGTAATATTTGTGAATCGATTAGTATAGACTGGTGAAATTGGTTTTCACAACATTGTCCAACAGCCAAATTTAATTGTAACTTGTGAACTGATTGGTATAAAATTGTCGAAGAACGGCAAAGGCAAAGATGAATGGGTCAAATTATAATTTGTGAAATTCATTTGAATAAAATTGTTGATTGTCAAACAACGGCAAGGATGAATTGGTCAAATTATCACTTGTGGAATTGATTTCTTGTGATTGTTAAACGGCGACAAGGATAAATTGGTCAAATTGTAACTTGTGAAATTAATTTGTAATAACTGTTAAACAACGATAGAATAAATTGGTCAAATTATAATTTGTGAAATTGATTTGTATAAAATTGTTGATTGTCAAACTACGGCAAGCATAAATTGGTCAAATTGCCACTTGTGGCATTAGTTGTTAACATCCTAGATGAATAAGCAAAATTGCAAATTTTAAAATTGATTTACTAGTATATAAATTGTCAAGTGAATTGTAAGATGGGAAAATGATATATATATTACATTGTCAGACAGCAACATTTTAACAAATTGTCAAACAGCGGCATGCACGAATTTATTGAATGAAGTACTCAAATTGTTACTTGTGATATTAGGATTTTGACTTTATATGTATTAAGAAAATATCTTGTTCATAATTTTAAACATTTTTTGCTAAAAATTTGTACATGGCATAATTAGTACATAATTCGTATATAATTAAATTGATGATCATACTACAGAGTTGATTAGATATGTTACCCTACCACAGCACACGGCCTTACTTCCCTGGTGGAAGTTTAGGTGTTTAACCCAACTTGGTCAATTTCAAAGTTTTTACTTTGCTTCTGGATTATGAATCGGACATGGATCAGTATGTCTGATTTTGATTTTGAATAGTTGAAAAAGTAACCAGCAATTAGATATTGAGATGTACAGCCAGGCCGGGGATGAAACTTTAATATTCAAATTTCAAAAGACGCATCATGCAATGAAATCCAATATTGAGATTCTTTATACAGTCTAACCTGTCTATAAAGGTCACCCAAGAGAACCAGTTAAGGTGGCCTTTGTGGACAGGCGTCTTTAATATAGTTTCAAATAATATGAATAAAGAACATTAAAGAACAATAAAGAATAATTGGGATACAATTGTACTGGCCTTTATAGGCAGGTGGCCTCTATATAGAGGTGGTATTTTAGACAGGTTGGACTGTATATTTTTAGTTAACTACAGTACAAATCTGTCGGATGTTTAACATTGAACTGTCGGAAAGGAGACGACATGAATTTTGTCGAACAACCATCTTTCGTAAACATGAACACGTTCTTCTGGAAAGTGCGACGAAAGTGTTTTCTAAATAAACAAACTCCATTGTGTGTGTGTGTGTGTGTGTGTGTGTGTGTGTGTGTGTGTGTGTGATCGTGGCAATAGGGTGGGGGCCTTATATTGTATCTAAACGGTCTTTTAAAAAAGAACAGTCAGTGTTGGAGTTTGAGCGTTAAATACATTCTACATATCAAGCCCGTTGAACTAACTAACAAAATAAATAAATGAATAATAAAAAACCATGTAAATAGTTTAACTATTATTAAGATAATTATAGTATTCCGTATCATTTGAGTCAATCGCTTTCTTACTAGTAATTGTTTTTTTTTTTCATTTTCACACATTTTTGTAATAGTACTTGCCTTATCGACTCGTTTTCAGAATTGACATGTATATGTAACTATCCTTTGCGCTACATTGGTCCGAAGCACGAGTTTGGGTATTCTGGAGAATCAGCTAATTAAGTGTAAATTAAAATAATAATTGTGAATTGATAAAATGATGTAAAAATTAGATTAATTACGGTAATTATCCGTAATTTAGGGGCAGGTGTCCGCGGCTCATTATTTTTTGTTATTCAACATTCAATCTTTGTTGTGACTACGTCAACACACAAATGTAGAATGGTTGTGAGAGCAAAGTTGTGGCGTTGCCATGGAAATTAGAAAAATTGGATGTGCAATGAAATTAGAGCATTGCCAAATGGTAAAGGTCTTCAGCGGACTTCTGAAAAATAGAGACTCCTTTTAAAATTTGGACATAAGGGTAAAATCTACATTTTAAACGGTAAGATTACACTCTATTCAAACTAATTATATTCCTGTGGCATTTTTTCATCTAAAAGTCCAATGGGCTAGAAACAAACCTGTAACATTTTGTCATTTTCCTGCGACATTCCATTTCATAATTACAGGAAATATTTGATTGCCCAGATCACCGATAAAAACATTCTTATGGTTGCTTGGCGAGATTAAAATTTAAAAATGCATGATTTTCATATATATATTTTTTATAGTGTTTTTTTTCAAAGAAACATTTTATTTTCTCCGTGGCTACTCCAATTATTTTAGCACCACAAATTTGTGGCTGGGCGCAGACTCCTGGAAAGTTGATGTTTGAGACTTTACTTGTTGATCAAATGTTTCATATGTAGAAATTTTGTATTTTTACAAACAGGCTTTTTTCAATTTCAATTGATATGCTGTAATATACAGAACGTTTTATTTTAATTGCTTTGTAAGAATTTTTAAAAATCTATATACGACGGAATATATAATAAGAACTATATACAAAAATGCTTAAGTCTTACCAATTGTATCACATGTGTCTTGCACGGCGGTATCCGTTTGCGCCAAAAACGGCGTTAAAAACCATGACAACTTAAAAGCGCCAATGCTACGTGTAAAGTTTAACAGGTACGTGTATCAAAAGGTATATTGTAAAAGTTATTTGTTATTGAATTGTCGATTTTCAGAATGCCTTCTATATTATAGTTTTGTTTTGTCCGTTTGTTAAATTATATTTCTAGTTCTGTTCTTATCAAATATGCAGATATTGCTAACGTATTCTTACTCAGTTTCAATGAATGTAATATTCCCTGTCTCACGCCACACCCTGTTTACTTCGGGGGTGGGGTTGGGGGGTGGGGGGTCAAAGCGGAACTCGGGATAATCACCGTTAACACTACAACTGTCTCCTAAGGATTAGAATAACTAATTTTAAATTTCAATTGCTGAGCGCCCGCTTACGGTGACGGATAACACATCTCACTGACCCTCCCTATAGCTAGGTTCGAATCCCACTTGGGACAGATTCCAGTTTTGTCATTTTACTTGCCGATGGTCGGTGGTTTTCTTGGCTTCACATTGATTTCCTCCACCATAATTAGATGACCTCGCTTTAGGTGAAAGAATCTTTATTGTGGCATAACACTTCAATATTCATTCTCATAAGGATAGAACTAACCTGGATTTAGTTTCACAATCATTTCTATAATATGATTTATCTTAATTAAACTTAGCAAAAAATCAAATTTTTACAATTTAATGTGTCAAAAGATTTCCAAACTTTGCTAAATTTTAAGCTAAGGAATATCTTAGTTAAAATGAGTGTAAAACCAGGACCTGTTGCTGTAAAATGTGAAATTTCCTGATTCCGCCAAAAACACACCGTGAAGTAAAAATATTGAAGAGTGACTGTTTTACTCTAAGAACCACTCTGTTTGTGACAGTGAAATACTCTTTATATCCATAGAAAATCAAATAAACTTGAATAAAGATTGATAATTTTCACTTACTTGTACTTAGTAACGGGAAAGCTGTATGCGCATCCGCAATTAACCAAGGATATATCTACACAGATAAAAACGTTGGGGATTTAACATGTTGAAAAACCAGGCAAATGGCGGATCCTGTTGCGCATATGTCGTGAAACGTCACCAAGAACGTTACCTCTTGTGTAAACATCGCCATTTAATTCACGTAAAATCCCCATAGCACCAACATTTTCCTTTCTACAGAAATATGTTATGACAATCGAGGTTGCTCATATAGATTTTCAGTTACGATTAGGTACAAGTAAGTGAAAAATATCAATCTTTATTCAAGTTTTTTTATTTTGTAATGGAATAAAGAGTATTTCATGGTCACAAACAGAGTGGTTCCAACAGTAATTCATATTAATTGTTGTTATACAGAGATTAGGTGTATAAAACGGTGGGTGGTTAAAGATTTGACGCGTTGAAAAAGTTTGTATCCTAAGTTTGGAGAAACCTGAAATATTTTTAACGCTCTTGTTGAGAATATAACAAGAACAATAATAATAATAATAATAATGAGAAGACAGTGGCGGATTCGCCCTCCTCCCTTTATGTCGCTAATAATACATATTGTTCATTTTAATTTTTCGATGAACAATATGTATTTTTCGATTTCCTTTTTGATGCAGCTTAGATTGCACCAGAATCCAAGATTTTTGCACCATTTTTTCAAAATTTTCCGGGGAGCATTCCCCCGGACCACCTAGAACGGTCCAGCCTTCCTTTTCTTATTACATTAATTCGTTGTTTCCTGTTGTATGTTGCTATGGTTATCATGGTTTTTCAGCCAAACTTTTCTGTATTCACTGTGATTTTTGTTTTCTCCCATCTCTAAATATGAAAGATCGAAGTACCCAGTGAAGGAAACCCATGTGGAACATACCAATAAATTAGTTCCCTATGTGCTCATGAATATTCATGACGTTACATCACGTTATCCCAAGTTCAATGACCGGGAAAATATGAATACCAAAACAATCGATTTGTAATTGTTATTTCCCCATATGGCACCTCAACTTAACTTCTGTTGCACCGGTGTCAAGAGAAACCGACGTAAAATCAAATATGTCCTCCCAGAATGAAAGTAATTAAATCTGGGTTCTGTTGCATGAATTGGCGTCTTGGACTTGTACTTTTAATATCCCCTAATGTGCCTCATTAAAAACGTCAGATTTGTCAAATATATCAATTTTAAAAAACTTTGGGAACTTTTTTGAGTGTAATTTTAAGAACTCGGTTGACTGTATCCGGAACAACATCTCTTGTGATTCCGTTTCTCTTTTCGGAAATTATTGTAAGTCGTAAGTTGGTTGAAGTAAACAATTTCAAAAACTCGGTTATTTCGACTTTTTTCATATTTTAAAAGAAAATACTGTTGGATGAAATTAAGTTTACGCTTCGTAAATTGAAGTTTATTGGGAACCTCGAAATCCAGACAAATATACTAGAAAAGTACATAAACGTATTCTAACCGGTGTCAAGGCAAATTTTACCTGTCGGAAAATATCCAATGGATGTTTATTGGATCGAAGAGGGCGAGCTAAAGATTTTTGTCTATTTGGCCTATAGTCTCTATAACGTTGACGTTAATCCAATATGGCGGCGTATGCTAATTAGAAAATGGGACAAATTGTTCCACATGTTCTTTCTTGCACCCTAGATAGAAAAATCCATAAAAAGAGAGGTGCAAGATATCTCCATCTTGTACCCCCCTGTGCAAGATAGCCTACACGCTGTTTTTCCCGCAAAATTTTATCAACAAAATCAGAGGTGTATCGAAAGTTGAAATTGATTTAAAATTGAAAAATTGTACTTTCTGATGCAAGAAATAGAATCAATCACTACTTGTGGTGCCAGATAAGGAAATCTATTAGTCTTTCATCACGTGATTTTAGTGACGCAACAATCAAAGGACAATTGAATGACGTCATACTATGGGGACATGACGTTGTCTTGCGGGAAAAATGACATCCGAGTCTCAAAGATTTAGAATTTTTTATTGTGTTTCAAATTTTTATTCTGAGAGATTAGAATAAATGGCTTTGTTTTCTAGTTTATACTTTTGTATGAACCTTTTGTATAAACCATATTAAGGTACATTCTGTCCGATGGTCATATTCATTTTTATGTTAAACTTTAAATAACAAAGTTACTTTTCAAAGATGTCGTCGATGTCGATGTAACTTTTTTTGAAGCCAAAAACAATCATCAAAATGGGAGAAAAAGAATCAATTATAAGTTTATCCATGTAGGATAGGGAAATAACACCCTCGGGGTTGAATATTTCTGTCAGAGACTCGGCAAGCCTCGTCTCTGGCTGAAATATTCAACCCCTTGGGTGAGATTTCCCTATCCTACATGGATACTCATAATAGATTCTATTAATCTTGCTCAGAATTTCCTCTGTGGATACCCGGGTGATTATCCTAGTCGCAACTTACAAGTTAGTTCGCAGTACAAACTAACTGATGTCAGTGTTCAAAGTTTTTACTTTGTTTTGAGATTATGATTTGAACATGGCTTGGTACATGTATGTTTGTTTTTGATTTTCACTACTGGGTCGGTATCTATGATGGTGAAATTTTCATTGAGAATACCATTAACCCATTCGCATCTTATCACGCAGTAGAGGCTAACTAATGTAAATTTTTAAAGGTTTTTCTTAGGGATTGTCTTTGGACACAAATCGGACGACAAAATTGAAACAAGCTGCCATTTTTATTTTTAGCTCGAGTGTAAACAACAGCTGAATATATGGCATAACGAAGAGCATGTTCAAGGCCCTCAAAAAGTTTTATGGCCGTCATCACAGTATTGTTGATAAGTTTGATGTTTCTGTGTCCAGGATTGCCCTGGATATATTTGACGTCTCATAGTTCCACGTTCCTTTCACACAATTTTGATTTAACACGTGGCGGGTGTAGCTAGCTAAACAGGAGGTGCTTACCCGTCCGGAGCACCCGGCCTCACTTCCCTGGTGGAAGTTCACGTGTCTAACCTAACTTGTCAGTTCCAAAGTTTTTACTTTGATTCTGGATTGTGATTAGGACATGGATTAGTATGTTTGTTTTTGATTATCAGTGCGTTAATCCTGATGTTCACTAAAAGTACCGAGCCCATTTTAACCAGCAAATCGACTTCCGGTGGCATCCAAGATGGCCGCCGCTGTATTAAGTAGCAAGCTACTTAATGACCTATATAGATTTATATATAACTACAGATCTGATGTGAGATATTACCACATCGTATAAGCTCTTTGTTTAATACGACGGCAGATCTTATAAAGCAATGGCGTACAGTGTTCCTCCATATAATTTTGGTTATTTGGCAAATCGAAAAGAAATCAAATCAATAAAAGAAATACATGTATATTTACAATTTGAAAATTATTGACTATTTTACAGTCTGCCTATAAGGTCACCTTTATTCATTTTATTTGAATATCTATACAAGGGTCAACTGCCCATTAAAGCCACTTTTACTAGTTCCTTTGGGTGGCCTTTGTAGACAAGAACCATACACAACGCCATGTGTTTTATTTATAATTTCAGGTTAACCAGACAAATATTACCAAGATGATGTCACACTTCAAAAAACCATCTAACATAATTCAACCGAGTAATGAAGACGATATGAGTTCACAAGGGTCGATGACTCAATCTCAACTAAATCTAGCAATTACAGAAATGTTGGAAATTCCTCCACATAGAAACAAATGTGATGTTCTCTGTAAAGGTAAGTGACAATTACACAGAAAATTATACAAACTACAATGCCGGAATATTCAAAGAAGAAGGTGTGCGCTCCGTATAATAGTACAGTCCAACCAGGTTTAAGGACCCACCTCTATATAAGGGCCACCTGCTTATAAAGACCAGTAGAATTGTATCCCAATTGCTCTTTATTCATATTATTTGAACATGTATATAAAGACCACCTGTCCATAAAGGCCATATTTACATAGTTCCCTTGGTTGGCCTGTATAGACAGGATTGACTGTAAATGATCCTGGTCACGGCATTATCATTTTCTGGAATGTTTTATTTATCAAAACAGTTCTTATTTCTTTACATCTAGAAGTAGGTTGCGTGAATACAAACACAATTATATTATGAAGAGGAAATCATCGACGGATTTGTGAAGTAACACATGGTTTCCTGATTCTTTTATATTTTTTATTGTTTCATGTTTTGGGATGCATTGGCTGGTGTCAGGTACATGTGTTTAATTTAATTTTTTTCGGTGTATGAGTGGTCCAAAACGCGTACTTGCAGATCACAGTTCATCTCATCTCCTAGGTTCGTACTTGCAGATCACAGTGCCTCTCATCTCCTAGATTCGTACTTGCAGGTCACAGTGCCTCTCATCTCCTAGATTCGTACTTGCAGGTCACAGTGCCTCTCATCTCCTAGGTTCGTACTTGCAGGTCACAGTGCCTCTCATCTCCTAGGTTCGAGCTTGCAGGTCACAGTGCCTCTCATCTTCTAGGTTCGTACTTGCAGGTCACAGTGCCTCTCATCTCCTAGGTTCGTACTTGCAGGTCACAGTGCCTCTGATCTCCTAGGTTCGTACTTGCAGGCCTCTCATCTCCTAGGTTCGTACTTGCAGGTCACAGTGCCTCTCATCTCTTAGGTTTAAACTTGCAGGTCACAGTGCCTCTCATTTCCTAGGTTCGAATCACACTCGGGCAGATCATAGTGTTAAAAAGTAGTTCGCTTGCAGAATGTTGGTGGTTCTCTGGCTTTCCCGGTTTCCTCTAACATCTTAGAACTGACCGCCTCGATATAAGTGAAAAATATTGACTGGGGCACAAAAACCATAAATCAGCCGTTTTTATGTTATAAAAAATAAAAACCACGTTAAATAAGGTTTTAATTTTATCCAAAAGAAATTTGAATACACTAAATTTGCTATTTTTGTCCTACAGGTAACCCCCTTACTGACGAGGGTAAGCGTAAACAGATGCTAAAGATGTTAGCGGTTGTACTGATACCCCTGATGGTTCTGACGGCCATGACGGCAAATACTTTGATCATAGCTGTAAAGGGTTACATAAATTCAGCTAACATTAGGAGAACAATATTTTTTGGTACTGAAGTTGGTACCCTGCTCCAATCTTTACAAAAAGAACGGGATATGAGTACATTGTATGTTAGTAATCTCGGACCCAAAACAAAACAATACCTACTTCAGAGGTATCCAGACACAGACGAACGACTGGCTAATTTATCAGCATGGCCGGTGACCCGTGGAGAAACAAGACCCCAATTTCAAAGCAAAGAAATATTTATCAGTCATCTCAACCGACATAGATACGAATTGGATTTGAACCAGCCGACAACCAAAGAAGAAATTTTGTTTTATACAGAAGCAATTGACGTTTTCATAACATGGATATATGAAGCAATTTCAGAGGCTCAATCTGGGGTAATTTGGAGAAGTTTGGTAGCTTATCAAGAGGTTGTGGTAACTAGTGAATATATAGGCAGAGAAAGGGGAGTCGGTGTGATATTTTACGCTAAAGGACAGTTTGAGACCAGAGATGACTATCTACTTTTTGCAGAAAGTCAGGATGTTGCTAACAGCACATATTCCTCAGCTAAGCGTTATTCCAATATCGTTACAGAAGTATATGATGGTCAATTCAGGGGCAATGATACATTTTTGAGAACTATTAGTGATATGCGGACAGAAATTCGTTCAAGTCTAGCTTCATTAGGACCATCTGTCGAACGAGCCAACTGGTGGTTTAGTAATATGTCATTATACCAAGATGTTGTGAGGGTTACTCAGCAAAAAATTGGAGCGGAAATCATATCAATCCTTAAGGACCAATCGGATACCGATTTGAAAACCATTGTCCTGATTGGTGGAATATTTTGTGGCGTTTGCATTATTTCCCCATTGGTCGTGTTTGCAGTGTATTCTTTGACGTCACAGATTCAAAAATACTCAGTGTCCATCGCTAATAGGTTAGTATTTAAAGCAGAGTTTTAATGCTTTTACACTAAAATATTTTTGCTGATATAATCACATTATATATTCGTTAATATGCTTTTTGGTTTCAGTCTATCTATAAAAATGCTTTCCAGTTGCAGTACATACATAAAAAACTTTCTACTTCCGGTCAATCCACAAGTATCGGCTTTCAACTTCCGACCCATCTATAAGTATACGTTTCATTTCCGTTCCATCCATACATATAGTCTCTAGTTCCGGTCCATCCATACGAATCCTTTCCACTTCCGGTCCAATTATAATTATTTTTTCCAGTTCTGGTCTATCCATAAGTATGTTTTCCACTTCAAGTCCATCTATCAGTATGCTTTTCTTTTCGGTCCTGTTTTATCCCCAAGTATCCGTTCTAGTTCCGGTCCATTCATATTTATACTTTATAGTTCCGTTCCATCCATAATGGTACTTTCCAGTTCCAGTCCATCTGTAAGTATGTTTTCCAGTTCCGGTCCATCCATAAATATAATTGACAGTTACGATCCATCCATAAGTATATTTTCCATTTACGATCCATCCATAAGTATATTTTCTAGTTCCGGTCCATCCATAAATACAATCTACAATTACGATCCACCCATAAGTATATTTTCTAGTTCCGATCCATCCATATTTATATTTTCTAGTTCCGGTCCTTTCATATTTATACTTTTTAGTTTAGTTCCATCCATAGTGATACTGTCCTGTTTCAGCTCATCTGTAAGTATGTTTTCTGGTTCCGGTCCATCCTTAAGTATATTTTCCAGTTCCGGTTCATTCATAAGTGTACTTTCCAATTCCGATCCATCCATAAGTATGTTTTACGGTTCCAGCTCATCGAACAATTTTCTGTAGTTTTTATATTTATTTCAATATTACATGTAGAAATGCTAGCTTTTAAGAAACATACAAAATCCCGCTAAAACGTGTATGTATGCTTCATTGCAGGACAAGAGCGCTTAACAAAGAGAAAAAACGTACCGATGCATTACTTCATCTCATGTTACCGATATCAGTCGCAGAACGGTTGAAAAAGAATGAACGTGTAGATGCCGAACATTTTACCGAGGCTACTATATTCTTCAGTGATATTGTCGGATTCACCCATATATCGTCTCTAAGTTCACCGTTACAAGTCGTTGATATGCTGAACAGTTTATACTCCTTGTTTGACGAGAAAATAAATTGTTTTGATGTATATAAAGTCGAGACGATAGGAGATGCGTACATGGTTGTGTCAGGTAAAGTAACGTTTGATTTTTAATCAGTAAGATAAATGTATTTGAAAAATATAAAGATAATCTATAACGAGTTCTAGACCGAGACAAGGAAATTCCAGTCGAGTGGTCGGATAATTCCATCTCAAACAAGGCTCCAACGAGTTTGAGATGAAAATATCTGACCGCGAGATTGGAATTTCCCAATCATAAATTACGTCTGTTACTATTATTGAAGTAGTCCCCGTTGTACTGAGATACCCTACACGTGCTCACGCGGGGTGCCATATAGAAAAAATATCGTACCACCCATCCAGTGAGATTAATCTGTCACATATAAGAGAAAAAGTAATATCTAAGGCTGTATTCGAAAGCACACAATACACACAAAAACTACAAAAATCACAAAAACACATACTTGTTATAGACATAAAACCGCACGATTCACACATAACCACACAATACAAACAATAGTGTAGAGTAATGGTGTTTTACACCCTAGTCAAAATTCTTTCACTTATATTGAAGAGGGAATCTCCGATTTTCTGGAGAAAACCACTGACATTCGGCAGACAAACCGACAAACTTTCTCAACTAGGATCTGCCTCGAATGGGATATAAACTAAGGCGGCGAGACGCACTTTGATCCGTAAGCACACACAAAAGCTTGACCACTTGGCTCACCGATTTGACTTGGAGTAATGGTGTTTGACGCCTCAGTGAAGGTTTTTAACTTATATCGAAACAGTCAGTTCATGGACAATAGAGAAAACCGGATTGCTTGCAGAAAACCACTGACTTTCGTCAAAGCTTACTGACAAACTTTCTCACACTAGGATCTGCCCTGAGTGAGAATCGAGCCTAGGTGGTGATAAGCACTGTAAGCCAGCGTTTTAGACTATTCAGTCACCGAGGCCCATAAAACGCATGGAAAAAATATTGGATAAAAGATGCTGGATTAAAGCACAACATTTTCCCTTCATGTGATTATCACGATATTCAGTCAAATTTGTGATGCAATGGAATGCCATTTACCACTTTTATGGACTTTATTTTGGCAATATAGACACGTATCGTGAATAGCACAAAACTAAAGTGTTTGCAAAAACAAACTTGAATGTATGTTCATAGGTATACCATGTAGAATTGGTAAGAGACACGCATCAGAAATAGCTTCCATGGCTCTAGAATTACTGAAGCATGTCAACCAGATAGAGATACCACACCTTCCGGGTACCTCGCTACGACTGCGTATCGGAATACATTCAGGTAAATATAACCCTAAGTATTTTGATTGGTTCGTTTGACACCCAATGAAGGGTCTACTAATGTAACACGTGAGACATGAAAACCTATGTGTAGAATCTTTTAAACTTTACAAATGCAAACCATGACGTCATTTTTCGAGATTAGGTTCAATATCTATATAATTATTTTTACACAGACATTAAGGAATATGACGCCGTACTGGGATTAAGTGTTCGAAGGTATAATTTCACTGTCAAGGAAATTAAGATTTAGCTGTTACTCAAATTGTGTACATTTAATTTTGTTGTATAGCTTTTTTGACAATAGCAATCGATAACATGAATATGAAATTATATAAATATTACATTTCTGATAGGGTGACAGTGCATATTGTCACCCCGAGAATTTGATTGTCAACCGAGGCGAAGCCGATTGAAAACAATGACAGTTGTAGTCTGTAAGTGACTTGTGCGACGCTTGTATTATTAATTATATTTAACATTACTTGAGAAAAGCGTTTTGCGTTCGAACCGCATGTGCAATTTTTTTTGCGCAAGCGACATTTTTCGTAAAGTCGAGCGCCCAGTTAATGTCACTCTGTGACGTAAGGGTGACATTGAATTTACACAAATACTTATTTATAATCAAATTTCCAGACATTTACAAAAGGCATAATAAATGTACATAGTTTTTTGTAAATCCAAAAGCGATTGTTCACTGTAAAATTTTGACATAATCATCTTGTTGTGCCAGAAGCGTAAAATTTTTGAAAACTAAACTGGCTGTATTTCTATAACATGTATTTTCAAAATACGACAAGAAACTTCACCATTTGCAATATGAAACCACTGGTGTGATGGCATTACAAAATATACGTTTGAAATAAGTTTGCGATTGCTTGTCGCAACCAGCATTAATTGTTGTAACTTCATTTTTCGATTCTTTCATTTGTTAATATTTACATTTTGTTGGTAGGTCCCGCGGTAGCTGGTGTTGTTGGTGTTAAAATGCCAAAGTATTGTCTGTTTGGTGAAACTGTTACTATTGCATCAAAGATGGAAGCACTGGGAAGAGGTAACGGATTCCAAAATCCAATTCTGATTAATTTAAAGGCCGTGTCTGGTCTGATTCAATGATAGAATTAAAGGAATGCTTGGTTAGCTGAGTGTGGAGTAAAAAATGGAGTTTTACGCAAGGCTTTTGCGGAGTATTTAATCTATATTAAATGTCGCTGGTTAAACCATTTAAGTGTAACCAGCCTTAAACCATTAGCCCCCTCGATTGTAAGTCACCTTTAATCGCATCCAATTTCGTAAGGTCACGGGTCTTGCGCATGCGTATTAAACCATTCAAAACTCCTCTATTGTTGTTGCTGGTTCATTTGTCTGTCCCAATATCGCGTCCGTTCCAAATTTTCTGTCTAAGGATGGATTTTGATCAAAATTGGCACAATGCAAACCAACACACGATAACTTATAGCAGGTGATCTCTGGATATAAGTGAATTATTCTTTACTGAATTCAATCAAACACTGAACCATTATAATGAGTTAGGAGGTAGAAACTTTGACTTTGACAGTGCCCTAAAGGTAATATGCACGGAGGGTTCTTTAATAGGCCATGCCTTGTTGCACAAGCACAATGACATCAGTTTAAGGTCTCTTCTACAAAACACTGACTTTCATTTCTTGAATGCTGAGTGGTTGGTTGCAACAAAAGAACCATAAGAAAAGCCAATACCTACTAAGCTATTTTCAAGTCTTTTTCAGTGTCATACATTCGACAGGTCCGCGAGTCCAGTTTATTTTATGCCTATCGAAATAATCTCAATTTCAGAAATAAGCCACCGCCATTTTCCTAATAGAATATGAAAAAAAATGCTTTATTTTAATTTTAGCTGGACGGATACACATCAGTGAAACTACATATGATTTATTAAAGATATTGGGTGGGTTTGAGATGGAAGAAAATATAGATAACGACAGGATAAAGGTATGGATTTATAACACGTGTGACTATAAATAGAATACACTTACTTAGAATACCTATATCATCTAAGAAAACGACACACTAAATCGCAAATAAAAAACAAAACAAAAAACCCCACTTAATGGACAAACTGAACATTAAATATCAAATGTTTTCGAAATGCTGATATACAATGTCTCTTTTCCAAAAGTGTAATCATCCCCATCTTTTGAAGAAAGAGGGAGATATTAAATTCGAGTTTCGTCCGTTCGTCCGACCGAAATTATTGGCTTCGCAAATTCTCCAGAAGTATGAAGCACTATTTCATGAAACTTGATGCAAAACATCAACATTGATAGGAGATCCGCATATTGGTAATCCGAGTTAATTTGCTCGTTTTCCTGGGAGTTATCGCCCTTTGAATATAAGTACATAACACAAAAAACTTTTTAAAAAATTCACGTTTGAGATCGCCAAAACTTTCTTCGTAATTTTCGCATTTTGATTTTTCGCGTTTTGTGAAATATCAGAATTTTAACGATATTTGGTATCGCAAATACTGCATAGTGTGCACGTTCTACGCTAGAGTGTAATTATTCCCAATCTAAGTTAAAGTAATTTCCGTTTTTATTTGGGTGCGATCTAGAGTGTGATTTGCCATGTAAATTCCTGGCTAGTTATAACGCTCAAGTGTAATACTCTTATCACCCAACGAAGTATATGCTAGATTAAGCGATGACTGTCACGTGAATTTCAAATTTCGCGAATTATTCATCATTATAAGAGTCACACGAAGATAAGTTACATCGAAAATATCAGAATACACGGTTTGACAAGGTTTCTAGTTGAAAGGTTTTTTTTCGATTGATGATGGACATCGATAGATTTTTTGAACCAGATGGTCTCTGTTTTCTGGTGGAAGTTTACGTACTTAAATTAATACTCCAGTTTTCAAAGTTTCTACGTTGCTTTTGCAATTTTGGTTTGAACATTGTCCGGTATGTTTGTGTTTAATTTATATATCTAGGAACAACTTATTATTTTCCATTTTAGAAAGACCAGGATCTTCTGGCGTGTTTCCGGGGAATTATTCGAACATACTGGCTGATCCCTAAAGGTGGGCTTGACAGAAGAACAAGTAGAGCTTCTGAGGATCAAGACTTTTTTGACTATATGGTTCAGAAATATGACCACGCGGGCGATGGAATTGAAAGTGAGTCGTGTTTCCTTTCACATATGTTCACACCAACAAAAGGTGCAATTTTATCAGCTAACAGTCTAAAATAGGTAAATTATCTTGATTTAACACTTTATAGTCCAGCTAGGGGTCAGTTGCTCAAACCCTAATTAGAGTTGATTATTATACCCTTCCCCTGCAAACAAAGTTAAGATGGTATATATAGTCCGGCAGTCCGTACATCTGGCTTTCCGTCCCAATATCATCTCCGGTCCATATCTTCAATGTGTATGGATGATTTTGATTAAACTTTGAACAAATCTAAACCAACATGAGAATACATTTTGCATACTAAATTTCTTAGAAATAACAACTCGGCAATGTTGGACATGGGGGTGGGGGTAGGGGGTTTAATCTTTCTCTCACGAGACTGTAGTTAATTAAGCTGTTTGTGTGCAAGTTGGATCCTTATTTCGAACTACTAAACTCATATTTTGGAGAAGCAGGTTTCTCGGTTAAGCTATCTACCGCCTGTAAAATCAAATTGAGATTGAAAAGAACATGGAGCTATATGACGCCATACATATTCAGGACCAATATCGTGATGACGACCATAAAACTATATGGAGGCCTTGATAAGCGTAGGTTATCCCTGAGACAACAATTTGTTTATAAGCAGCTTGCAATTTAAGCCTGATAACTGTCATTCAACCGTGTGAAATTTAATAATGATCCCATTTTAGAAACTACGGAGCTCGTAAGGCGACATCTGTAAAAAGTTATGTCGTAATTTCGAAATAGGTTTTCGTATAATCGCATTAGTTACTTCGTATTCTCGAAATAGTATTAAAAGTGCGAAATAAGCATGGCCAAAATACGAATGACTACTGACGATTCCAAAATTACGAAATAGCTTCTGTTTTTTTTTTTTTTTTTTACACATGGCACCTAAAGGACTCCATAGCTATCACTGTTGGGTCAAAACCTGACATGTACATCAGATAAGGCAGTATCGCAATTTACCACATCCTGGTAGATAAAGTCAAAGAATCGTGGGAAATTTTGCAGGGTCTAATTTATCCTTACAGTACAGGCCTGTCGAAAGTTTAACACTATTCTAACGAATTAGTGCCGAATCGGGAGTTCATGTCGACTCCTCGTTATCTATATCTCGACAGCTTTGAGGCAACTTCTATTTAAATCTCGACTATTTTCCGGTAACTAGCTATCCATATCTCGGCCCCTCGTTAGTTATGTTACTATCTATTTCTCAGCAGGTTTTCTGTAACTAGCTATCCAATTCTCAGCTACTCGACACCCTCTCTTTTCACTCTCCTTTCGTTAGCCCAGTGTTTAACTTTCGACAGCTCCGTACTGTCCGTTTTTTTCAAGATAATAAAGCTCGTACATTCTCATGAAAGATAGGTTACGTGTTTATATATTTAATAGTTTGCCAAAAGTACTTATTTGTTTTAAAATTTTGGCAGAATTCAATCATTGAAACCAATATTTTGAAAACTGGCTAATTTAAGAGCTGGTATCATTGGCATTTATGTTGGTTTGACTAACTTTATGATTTTTGTTTTTTACAATGTGGAGCGCAGTCTACGGTGACACAGAAGTAACATGAGAAATATCTTTGTATGTTACAAAATTTTGCACAGCATTCTTTTTCAGTTTGTTTTAGAAATAACTTTTAATTTGTCGCGGTTTACGGGGTATCAACGCATTTAGCGGTTTAGCCACGCCCAAAATCGGACTTGACGAGATGTTTACGGGTGATGCTAGTTTATTGAAATGTAAATGTTATTCATGTTATTCTTGCCAATGAGTTTATGTAATGAGAAATCAGTGATTGTAAATATTTCAAAATGCATGATATATCAATTACGTCAGTGTTCCAAACTAGTTTTAAATATTATTTCCTTTTTCATATTTTTCAGCTGGAAAAGCGCCATTTCAGTTTTGAGAAGTGGAATTCTATGATAGTGTTATGGTTATACGACAGACTATTTATAGACTTTTTAGTTTGTATAGTGGAATGAAACACAGTACAGACTTGTCGAAGGTTTAATACTAAGCCGACTTGGCAGTTCATCTCGGTCCGCGTTACCTATGTTTCCATAGCGTTTCAATAGTTGGTCTGTGTCTCTATAGCTTTTCGACCACTAGTTGAGTTGAGTTGAGTGATTTTGTTTAATGTCCCAGTCAAATTTTTTTTATTTACATCGAGACGTCGCCAGCTATAGGCGAAAGTGCAGAAATTTCGACCACTAGCTATCGATATCTCGGTCACTCGACATCCAAGTTTCGACTCCTTTTTGTTTGTCCAGTGTTAAACTTTCGACAGGCTTTGACTGTACTAGTACTTCATGTGGAAGTAACGTTTCCAGGTTTTCTACATTTTAAAGAATATTTACCATAAAAAGCTTGATCTATATATATATGTCATATATGGAGTACTTGGGACAGAAGTATTATAAAAAACCGATAGTTTTTGTAAGGGTCACGTCATTTTCGATGGAACTTACCTCGTGTTTACTTCATGCGATCGTGATTTCACTGTAAATCTCTCACTTATATTGCAGACCTGTCGAAAGTTTAAACCTTAGCTAAGGAATTGGTGTCGAATCGGCGACAGCTCATCTATATGGTGGCTTATTTCTGACATCCAGATAATTTCGGTCAGCATAAAATTACTTAGACGTTTTCGCTTTATATCGCGACAGGTCGAGATAATATGAATTAAAGTCGTGATGTCGAGATATTTACCATGACTAGTCGACATAAGTATCTCGACATGTAGTGTTATTTATCTCAACTTTTTATTTTACTATCTCAATTTTCCAACATATTATATCGACTTGTCAAGATATTAAATTATGTCGATGTCAGAAATAAGCCACCATACATTTAGCTATATATAGACAACTTTTCTGCTGTGAGACACTACAAGTATCTATCTGGTTGCATCTTTTAGACAACTAGTTATCCATATCTCGGCCACCCCGAGAACCGAGCTTCGGCTCTTTTTCGTTAGCTCAATATTAACTCTTGACAGGTCTGTACTGTATATCTGATTTCAGGTGGATGTTAGGATAGTCACCCAACGATAACAAGATAATTTAATTAATTTTAATACAATTTATATTTATAAAATATAATTGGTGTTGATTGCATTTCAATATCAATTTCATGTGCTGACTTTGAATGCATTATTTTAAAAGAAATTCAAAATCAGCACATGGCAATGATATTTACTTGAGTTATGACTACTTTTTAGCTGAACTGGCTATAGCCTGGCTATGTCATGACGAAGCGTGCTTGCGTGCGTCCGTACATATGGAAACTCTGAAACCTCTGAGCCAATTGGACCTAAATTTGGTGTGGAAGGACTCTAGGTGGGCTAGACCTATAAAGTTAGTATCGGGTGACCCATCTTACATCAAGATGTAGTCAATTTTCAACCGATTTTGTTTAAATTTGAAATACAGAAAGTAGACATGAATTATTTTAGTAATTTAGCATATGTAACAAGGGTTTTCCCCCGAGAAAATTTACGTTGACCCAATTTTTACGAATTATGCATATGTGATGTAATATTCAGATAATTCTTTAAAATCTACTTTAAAACCATTACGCCTATTGGAACCAAATTTGGTGTGGAAGATTCCCGGGTGGACTAAATAAAAGTTTCGCCCCATCTGTCATCCTAGATAAATGAGTTACTATAAATAGCAAAAAGCATATAAAAATATAGAGCGTTGCATTATTATGTTATTATGCCTCTTGTTTTGTGTAATTTTTGTTTTGATGATTATAGAAAAACGGTCCGATTATTCTCTTCGATATAACTATGTAATAATTCTGTTATTATTTTAACTTGTATATTTCCTAATAAAATTTTGTTTAAAAAATGATGTAAAAATATTTGAAATTTTACAAAATTGTACTTGCAGCACAGACCTGTCGAAAGTTTAACACGGGTCGAAGGTCGACTGTTAAATGGTACCACTACGGGAGCTCAGTAAGTAGAGTTCTCACTCTGTAAGTGAGAGGCCGTGGGTTCGAATCCCCTCCCCCGAGTCTGACTCCAACTTTGAAAGTGGGTAGTGAATGTTCTTTCGTCAAGCACTTGACATTGCAAAAGACATATAGTTCTCTCGGATAGGAACTTAAAATAAACGAAGTCCCGTGTTATGGTGGTAGGCGTGACACGATAAAGAACCCTGCTGTATAATGCCATCAGCGCAATATACAGACAAACTTTCTGCACCTCCATCTTTAGCTTGCGACGTCTCGATAAAAGTGAAATATTCTTAACTGGGACGTAAACACGATTACTGAAGTCGTCTGCAAAATGGTCGAGATATTGACAAGTGAACAAAAAACTGCTGGCGAGGGATAAAGTCGCGGTCGAGATATAGCTAACGAGGAACCGAGACGATCTGTCGATTCAGCACTAATAAGTTAAGATTTGTGTTAAACTTTCGACAGACCTGCACTGTAACTGGGATTTCTGCAACTTTTGCACTGATGTGAAGCTAGCACGCAATTCCAGTCCGCAATTTTATAGAAATCCGCGACCCGGCAATTTGATTTACTTCAGATTTCTAGTCGTATCATTATTTATATACTAGTATAATAAATATTTAAGAAATAAGGCTGGAATTTCAGGCTAGCTTCATCACATCAGTTGTTTTTTGTCCCCTGCTATAGAGCTATAGTTGTCAGGGTTTCTTTCGTTCCTGTGAACGTTGTGAAGTTTCTCATACATGCGAGATTTGCAATCCACTACTCATTACTGGTCTCGTCGATGGGTTTCTGACCGGGTTCAAAACCGGTTGATAGTATGGTGAATGTCGGGTGGACGTACCGTGAAAATACAATGCACTAAGTCTTACAAAAGCTGAGAAATAAGTTATCAAGAAACTGATTATAGAAACTTGACAAAAACAAAATACACAATTCTCTTCCACAAAAAATGTTTGTCGGTCGATATTGGTCAATATAGTAAAGGATCATTTTAGTAGAGGTAATTAATATTGTAATGTAAAATTGTTGATTAATGCCACATCTAAACTCGACGATATCAGTAAGGTCAGGTTTCTGTATGCGCGAGATGTGCCAGTGTGTTTTATGATCTGCTTTATACTTGCGCGCACTCATCAGTGGCGTAGAGTGCATATAAGCCAATAACCCTGTGCTTACACATAATTAAAAAAACAATACTAGTAATTCAATCTGTCATTGTGTACAAACTACAGTGTTGTTGCTTCCATATCACATCAGAGAGCGCGTTTATTGATTGATTGATTGAATCATGCAGGTTATACGTTTCATTTTTCTTTTTTTACCTGCATGTAGAAAAATGCACTTAATTGCTCCATCCCCCTCCCCCAACTCTTATCTCATAACTCTTAGCGTGGACGTGACTATGGCACCAAGCTTGCGCACTCATTCTGTTCTGGTTACGCCACTGCTCATAGCTACTTTCAAAGTGCAGTGTAACAACTCCTAATGAAGTCCGACGCCTAATGAAGTCATTAGGGGGTCGATATTCAGCGCCAGTCACATTACAACAGTGAACCAGTCGATACTCTTATCTCCTTGCCAGGCGAGGAAGCAATATCTCAAAGAATGATTCCCAAAACGCCGAGCTATCCGCCTATAGGAATAAATACGCAAGAAACTAGGTTACACCCTTTTAGAGCCTCTATAGGCGTCACTACTTGAGGCTAAACATAAATATATCTCTGTGTAGATATATACTTTGCATATGAAAAACAGTTTTCCTTTTCTATAATGACGTGTTAAGAAGCTGACTTTCCTAGTTGGTTCGCTGTCTATCTTATTTCACTATTGTTATTCTGCGCTGTAGTTAATAACTGAAAATTACTGAAGCTTTTATATTTTGTCCCGATAAATGATTACAGTATTTGCGAATACCAGATGGTGCAAGAATACCTTATTTGACGAAAATGTCTATTCTTGCCTTAATTAGTGAACGTTTCGTAAGGAAACTTTTTCTTTGAAAATAAAAGCAAATGGGATTGGATTTGCCGCAATTCAAAATAAGTAAGTCTACACATTTAGGTTTCAAGTCTATTGGAGGAACCACAGGATCATAATCTTCACGGTCTTGCCCAGCTAGTGACATTTATAACATTTGAAACCTACCCCGACTTTTCATCTAAGGCCTTTCTTCGTGCGACGATTGTACTTCGATCAATTTAATGTTTTGGCGTTTTATTTACTACTACGTGTTCATCGTTCGGGAAGCACACGGGAAATGACACGTGGCCTGAAACTGGACTGTGATATCGTTGTATATATTGTATGTATAAAGCAAATGTATGTGCACGACTTTATTTCAATTATGTTATTTGTGGCAGAAATAAATAATATTGCATTTAAATTCTAACACAAAGTAAGATAAAAGAAATAGTTAAAGCCGTAAAATATACATTTTATTTAAATGAATTAAGGTAAAATAAAAATTGCACATTGGGTATTCGAACCCACAACATAAGACATAACAGTCCCTACATATACCCACTACACCACGCAGGCAATTGTTGACAAGGAGAGTTTATTAATATCAAGTACGAGTGTAATACGGTATACTATGAGGTTATATTGGGGTAACTCTCTAAACATTGATTTTTACAAAATTCAGTCAGCGCATATCTCTCCATTTACCATACTTTGCATATCTAACAATAAAATAAAGTAGTTTTTGTATTCAAAATATCTTTAATAGAAAGGCATGCGCTCTATATGTATTTATTAAAAAACGTGGTGATTTTCACTGACTTGTACCATGTTTGTATAGAGTTATACGGAGACAAAGCTAAAAGATTACATGTGTTAAACATATAATGCAATATTTTACTGAGATTTTTACCATATAAACTTTTACAAAATGATAGTAGCTTTAGGTTTTTTCACTATAAATACGTCTATAACATACTTTTAAATTTTGAATCCTATAGGCGGATAGCTCGGCGTTTTGAGAATCATCCTTTTAAAGTCTTGTATATAACTCGGTCGGGGTTCGAACCCACGACCTCCCAATCTCTAGGTGGACGTTCTTCCACTGAACCACCGATATTGTTTTTATAAGGGGTGGTCGCTATATATGAGGTTTTAGTATTTAATTTACATCAAT
Organism: Anadara kagoshimensis; assembly: GCA_021292105.1. Taxonomy (NCBI): domain Eukaryota; kingdom Metazoa; phylum Mollusca; class Bivalvia; order Arcoida; family Arcidae; genus Anadara; species Anadara kagoshimensis. Next base: position 60,872,955 of record CM037861.1, read on the forward strand.
AGGCACTGTTTAATCATTTTATCAGAAGAAATTTTATTATTTCGCGTGTTATGTTTTGACCCAGTTACCTATTAACGACCCCTTCGAATGCTTTATTAGTGGCACTTGGAATTTTTCAAGTCATCCAGACAGGACAATATCGAAGTCATTGACCACCTACAACGAAAGCCTTTGTCTAAAGTGTCTGTCTTGCTTTAAATACGGTTTATATCATTTAAAGAACAAGACCAAACAAGAATAGCCTACAAAAAAAAACCGTCATAAGAGAAATTGATTGATTGAATTGGGTTTTACCTACCAGTCAAGAATTTTCACTTATATCGAGAGGTCACCGGATATAGAAATTACGACCTTTGCAGTGCGTTCAGGACAATGTACTGTACTGGATTGGTTCTTTAACGTGCCGCGCGTGTAGTGAGCGGTACATCGACCTAACACCGCCTATTACGTTGAAAGAATACTATTGCATGAACGTTATCAATTTGTATTCTGTTATGGCAGAAGTTAATTTTTTAAAATCCAACTTTGATAATAAATAAATAAATAAATAAATAAACAGGGCATTTGCTTCAAAATGAAACATAGACGCTATAATAATAATAATAATAGTTATAATTACAGTAAAACTTCGGTAAATAGAACTTAGAATTTGAATACCTAAGGGTAAAAGTTCTGGGCATGTCCCCACCGCCCTGCATATAATTCTTATTAAAATAATAATAATCAATAAATCAATCAATTTAATATGACATTTGCTTCAAATGCTATATAAATATTTAAGATTTTACATATCTAAGTATATCAATTGTATATATAGCAATTATTCATGTTCGTGTGTTTACACAGATCATTCCTATGAAAAACTACGTCTTTCTGCATGCTGTCCAGAGTAGATTAATGCATAGTTATCTGTTGTTTATGGCGATTGTAGTGACAGAACAGTGATTACATGTTTCTTCACTTACCTGAGACACACAGGTACAACGGGCGTATCATGAAGTTTCCCAATTTAGTACATATTTTTACATACAATAAGTGTAACCAATAATAGCATGGTGCGAGATAAAAAAATATCGGAAATAAAAAAACACTAAATGTTAACACAGGTTACATGGCAAAGTAACAGATATTTATTCAAAGGTTTCATTTTGGCTTTCTCATTTGGCGGAGAAATATGGGCATGAAAATCGTCACCAAACCAAAATGTGGAGCAGTAGCTCCTTATGTTCTGTTGGTAAGCGCTTTCTGCATGGCTCTCACAATGACCGCTGTGTATAAGAAAATGCATATGCTAAACAACATGGAGTTATCAATGGACCGTCGACTGAGGAATATTGAAATGATAGAGGGAAGAATAGGTCGGCTCCACAGTGAACTAAGCTCATTAGTAAGTACTGACCCCAGTCTCATAATCCGTCCTTAATCATGATTTTCCTTAACTTATATCTGGTAAATTTGGATCCTAACATTATAAATATTTCAAAATTTAAAAATATTCAGCAATTCAAAGTGTCATTTTGAAGATCATGGATTACATCAAACATCTGCAATAATATTTTTCATAAGTGTTCATCCAAAATAGCCATAAAAAGATTGCACAAAATGGCTATCTTAAAGTTTAGGAAAATCTGGTTACAGTTTTACAATCATTCTTTAACCACGATTTTCCTTAATTTATATTGGTAAATTTGAAATCTTAAGGTATTGAGATATTCAAAGTGCCATTTTGAAAACCAAGAACTTCAAGCTTCAAACATCTGCAATTATATTTTTAAAAAAATTTCAAAAATGTTTATTCTTAGTCCCAAAAATATTGCCAAAAATGGCTAAATTTAAGTTAAGGAAAATCTGGTCTAAAGATCCCGCTTCCACAATCATTCCTAAGCCAAGATTTTCCTTAACCTGAATCTGGCAACTTTTAACAATATTGTCATATACCATTTTTTGAATTTAATCATAAAATACATTCAAAAAATGGTATATGACAATATTTTATGGAACTCCAAAGTTCATCAAGTTTCATAAAAATCAGAACATAGATGTTACATACTTAGATAGATCTTCAAGATGACACCTTAACTTCACAAATATATCATGAAAAGTAACAGAATTATTCAGAATTCAAAGTTGACAGGTTTAGATTAAGAAAAATCTTAGTTGAGCAATGATTATGAAACTGAAGCCTGCTTGGTACTTTAGTTTAAATACATGAGTTACTAAAATATTAACACTTCTTATTTCATTAAAAAACTTCAACTATACGGTTACTTTTAACACAAAAAACCTGAACTGTTTAATTACAGTACAGACCTGTTGAAAGTTTAACACTGAAAAGGAGTCGAAGCTTGTTTGCTGGCTGACCAAGGTAAGGAAAGCTAATGGTAAGCGAGAGGTAAAAAGCTGCCAATATATACCTAACGAGGCCGGGGTCAAGTTGAGCTGCCAATTCACCAATAATTCATGAGCTGAGTGTTAAACTTTCATCAGGCCTGTACGGTAGTGATGCGCTAAGCTGAATATTTTTTTCTGCATTTTATGTCTGAACCCAAAAGAACCGTGTTCTCCGAATATTTCTTTAAAATTAAAAAAAAAAGAGAACCGTTGATTTTCCTTTTTCTCCAAAACAAATTTTAAATTTGCAGAGTATAAATTAGTTATTTTTTATACTGGTCTATATGTCCAAAACAAACTCTAAAACGCATATAAAGATGGAAATTAAGTTCAGTTGGAAATTCAACACACGGTATTTCGTTACTTGCACATGTACAATTTAAATTGAGAAATAGAACCAAGTGCTACTAGAAATCACGAAACATAAAATTTGTTCCACTAAATCCAAACTATGTTGCTTTTCTTAATTCAACAAACCAAGGTGCTTTAATTTGTAGAAAAGAAAACGAAGAGACATGAGTTCCGAAAACCAAACCACGCATGCCCCTGGAAAAAGAGATCCGGCTGACAGCTCTGATGAAGCTGACGATTTCCAAAATGTTGAGAAATACGATAAAACCACTTATAACTACGCAATGGATAATTTCTTTCAAAGCACTATGGACACACCAACGGACAAACATTCGGACAATAGTGATGAAACTACGGACAATAAGAATACAGGTGATATTTTATGATTGTCGGAGTTTAAGATCTGCAAGTACATGTAGTCTGTAGGCTAATGTACAGACCAACCGTTACCTGCATTTTTAAGCTGTGTCCTTAGCGTGGAAAAAAAAATTAAACTCGGGGGAAAGAAAGAGGTTTGAATTTTGAAAAATGAGTTGGGGTTATTTGATGCCCGTTCCAAATGAGGTAATTTTAGTGAGGTGTCCGAAAAGGGAATTGGAGAGAAGGACCCTATGTCGTCGTAAACGCCTGCTCCTAAACATAGGGGATCTTTAGCGTGCGTCTAGTTGGTACCCAGACACAGGGCTGAAGGATACGATAGATTCGCTGTATAAAGGCCGTATTCGATCGGTAGTTTTCCATAAACAATTGCATGGGTCTTCTATCTACTGATATTCCCCACCTTTATTTTTGACCAACCAGATCGCAAAATGTAACTTTTTCATTTGTCTGGTAAAGTGCTAAACAAACTTGTCACTTCTAAAAAGAGCGTTGTTCACGAAAGACGCATTGGTAACACTACCAGTCGAATGACAAATATAAACCTGTTGTAGTGATCTTACTGGTCAAAAATTAAGGTGGGGGGAATAGCAATTAGTGGAAGAACTTCTTGTTCAATGGAAAACTACTGGTCAGTCAAATGCGTCCATTGACATCAAATTAAAAAAGATTGATTGATTTAGATGTTACGTCACAGTCAAGATTATCTCGCTTATATCGAGGCGCATATTGTGAACGACCAGTCAAGAATGTTTCACTTATATAGAAACGCAAATTGTGAACGTCCTATAGTATGAAGTTTTAATACAAGACAAATAGTGTCCGAATAAATTTAAACTATTTCACTGAAACTTTGGTCCATAAAAATGATCAATTAAATAAAAACCTGATTAAGAATTCGAACTCGGACAATAAGATGATGAAACATAAAAACATATTATTAGTTTACAGTGGTTTCAATAAGCCAGCAAGGCAACAAACGTTGTCTGCTACTTTTTTTTTTTAAATTTGGAATAAGTGTGTCGCCTACTTCCATTAAGTTTACATTTTCTAAATATGTTTTGCAATACTTATTAACTCTGTACCCATTTGAAAATTTACAGAAAGGGCTCCAGCTTGGATATCTGTAACTTAATCTCCGTGTTTTTCAAAAACATTGGGTTTTTTTTTATCTCATTACAGACTCGTATAGAAAATCGGAACGACAAACGTGTCCTGACTGTGACAAGTATAGAGGTGGCGCTATCTACACACGCTGGGGAAGAACCACATGTGGTAACGATTCGGAACTTGTTTATGAAGGTAACAATATTCATTACCATCATTTATCATGTCAGACAGTGGACGACCTGGGATCTCGGGCCTTGCTTAAAATTGATGTTAATGAGAATGATCTGGGACAGGTCTACGAAGCATGCTAAGAAACAAGTTCTTTCCTTAGTATGAGTTAGGAACACATTTTCTCTTCAGTCCGTTTCACGAAATTGTTCCTAACTCTTTTCAAAATCTGAAAAAATTGGTGGGATATACTCTAACAATCTGACAGATCCTATCTTGTTTTTAGTGACCCATATTCGTGAAACAATTGGAAAGGTTTGACCTATACATACAAAAGTATGACACCTTCTTGTCATTAACCACAGTGACCCGCGCTTCAAAATCATGAGTGTCTGAAGTAATTTTCTAATTTTGCTTTTATCTTGTATGGTGTTTTTATTTATTTACTTTGTTTGGCCTTGTTATTGGTTTCTTTTGTAACTGTTTTCAGTTAAATGTTTCTTGTACCGGACATATGTCTCTGATTGACCCGAGGTATCGGGGATGACCTAAAGAACTGCTCTTAGTGGTCATTAAAATTTGCATACGTCATTTCTTATACCAATGAACAAATGGATTTGATTGTTCCCAAAACACCCATAGAATAACTGTATTATTCACGCCTCATCAATTGTCAAATTTTCAGACAGAATAATTTTTATTCTGCATCCAAGAGACATTGATTACACTGTTGTCTGGTATATATGATCAGAGTTAGCGGAACGCTTTACAGATGTCCCAAAATGACATTTTCGCGCATGAAGTTTGCGTATGTGCCATTAAACAGGTCATGAATTGTTTAATGTCTGTCAAGAGGGGAAAATAAATAAATATTATAACACAAATACGATTAAAATACTTTAGGTTATAATATAATGAATAAATGTTGATTTTTTAAATACTTTTTTTGATAGGAGTTGTTGGAGGTTCTCATTATACACATACCGGAGGGGCAGTAAACCCACTTTGTCTGCCAAGACAACCTGCCTGGGGGAAATACGAGGAAGGAGTCCAAGGGTATGCGCATATTTATGGCACAGAATACGAGAGACTTTCAGACACTTTATTCGATACAAAAAATGCTAGAAAATTGTTTGACGAGAACATGCCATGTGCAGTTTGTAGAAGTCCAACTCGACAAAGTGCATTAATGATACCAGCCCGTGATCTTTGTGTACTGGGATGGACCTCAGAATACCAAGGTTATCTTATGGCAGGCCATATATCGCACAATAAAGGCTCGAAATATATCTGTGTGGACCAGTCCCCGGAAACCACAGATTCTGGCTACAGAGATGAAGATGGCCAATTGTTTTATACCGTAGAAGCACACTGTGGATCGCTTCCATGTCCAGATTATGTCCAAGGGAGAGAACTCACGTGTGTAGTGTGCACAAAATAAATGTTAACGCAATCATGTCAATTCCGCTAACTACTGAAAACATAGTTTGATTTCAGTAATGAGAAGTGTATAGGGATCTTGTTATTATATAAAAAAATCAAATCATGATGTTGCGTATTTGTCTTAACGCAATGGATGCACACAATCTTTGACAAATGATTTTCAAATGCACTTCTAAATATACGATATGAAATTTTTCTGGGTTTTGGAAAGACAAAGAGTGTGTTAATCAAAATGACGACGAGGGAAAAGGTGATTAGGTAAAAAAAACTGCAAAGATGTTGATAAAAAATACTGTGCAGCATGAAAACAGTACAGCAATTGTATTTTTATAAAAACAACGTTTGATACAATTATGTAATTACAAATGTATTGTGATACCGTAACTCGATTTTATTAAAATTTTGCTTTATACCTTGTAAACAAAATGATTTATTTATTTTTGATTACTTTGCTGAATGACAATTTAAATATATATGTCTAACTTACAGCTTAAGAACATACATTTTCTTTATTAGAAACCTCTATAACAACAATAATTGTGATTGTGGCAACCACAATGACGAAAGTCTTCCAACCCCCCCCCCCATTTTTATAACCGGTTTTAAGGGTTGGATGCTTTTACCTGTTTCCATGGTAACGACACAACTATGCTGGAAATTTAAATTGTGCACTGCACATCTATGTGGTTGATATACATTGTTGTTATAATGTTCCATTAAGATTGAGTGAGCATCTCTGAGAAAATAGGCGGAAGCGTACGGAAAGTAGAATGATAATAAAAATGAAGAAAGACTTTGTAATTGCAATTAAACCATAGATAGTATCATATGAAACCACTTAGTTAAGTGGACATGAATAGAGTTGAGTAATGATGTTTAACGTACTAGTCAAGAATATTTCACTTATATCGAGACTCCGCCAGATATAGGCGACGGTGCAGAAATTTTGCCTGTGGGTTGCGCTTATGGTATTATACAACATGGTTTTTTATCATGTCACTTTAGCAGTGACACGGGACCTCAGTTATTTAAGTTCCCATCCGAAAGAAAAGTGACTTTCATTTCGTAATGCCTAGTGCTTGGCAAAAGACCAGTCACCACTCACTTTAAAGCTTTGGGTCAGACTCGGTCGGGGTTCGAACCCACGACCTCCCATTTACGGAAAAAGCACTCTACCAATTTAGCTACCGGAGTGGTTTAAGTTCATGAACTTTGTTAATAAAGCAGCACTTTTATGTTACACTTTTCTTAAAAATAACAAAACCCTTTTACAAAACAGTGATGCAAAAATCAGACAGGTATTTTTTTTATAATTATTTACACATTAATATCTATAGCATGTACTTAAAAACAGCAAGTGTAACTGGGCCAAGACTGACACGAAGCAGAAGCAGCCTAACAGGACAAGAACACATTATTTAGACCACTGATTATAAAGCTTCCTACTTTGGACGGGGCGTTTGAGAAAATGTCCTGTGGTTTGGCATTAGTACTGTCATGTGCTACTATTGAAATTTTTATAAAATAATACCATTCGAAAGTATCACATATACCATTGTAATATACATAAGACAAAAAATAAAACAGAATCTTAGATAATACTATTTAAATCAATTTTATAGAATGATTTTTAAAATTAAATACCAATATTTTTTATCTGACCAAATAACAAATTTATTATGCAAAAAAAAACCCCAAAACGTTCTTTTTCTAAGTTTTTCTGTTTTTTATTTACCGTGATGTTTCCAGATCGATGTTGCCATGGAACCCAAGTAAACAAAGGGCAATTTTGACTGATTTACGTCAATTGGTCAGACAAACGTATAATGATTCATTAGTGGTATTTATTTGATTTTTTAATTGAGTATTAATATGAGTAAAATAAAGCGATAAATGGTTAATTCATACAAAGGTGATAACATTTCGGTTATATTTGTTTGTTTACATTTTTGTTGTTTGTTGTCAAGTGTTCTATTCTCGTCGTTGTCTCGAAAATGTTTGATGTAAGCTGCTTGAATATGGGGTTTTCTTTATTCGCGGTGTTTTCAGACTGGTTGTCTCCTGCATGAACATCTTACGCGCAAAAATCCATGCTAACGGCCAAAAAAGTTTATTTCTTATAATTTCGAATATAACACAGATAATACAAAAGCAAATTATAACATTTACATAACACTGACAATATATATAAATCACTTACCTGGAGGACTGACAATCTCAAATACAATTTTTATAAATTTGCATATATAATTCAACAGTGTTACATAAGATGGATTAAACAGTTGTTTGTATTTAATAGTACATGTATTTAGATTTTTGTAATAAAAAACAAACATACTAATCCATGTCAGAATCATTAATCCAGACGTTAGGTTATATACGTGAACTTCCGCCAGGGAAGTGAGGCTGGGTGCTCCGGAAGGGTAAGTTAGAGAAGTTAGTAAAATAAATACAAACCATGATATAATGATACTCATCTCCGAAGTCAGAACCGCGATCTGGTCTGAATCAAGACTTGAAAGTGGGTAGTGACAGTTTTCGACAAGCTTTCGGCATTACGAAATGAAAGTCACGGTTCTTTCGGTTGGGAACGTAAAATAAACGAGGTCCCGTGTTAAGGAAGGCGTGGCACGGTAAAGAACCCTGCTGTAAAATGTCATCAGCTCAACGAACAGACAAAATTATTGCACCTACGCCTTTAGCTGGCGACGTCTAGATATAAGTGAAATATTCTTGACTGGGAAGTTAAACACCATTCCTCAACTCAACTCCGTAGTCAGATTTACAGAGTACAATTTCTATTTGCATATGGAGTGTCACACCTGCCGGTTTCGACAGGTTAAAGTGTATTTGTTCTTATAATTTTTAACAGTGTTTTAAAAGTATGTTTGCTTGTATACAGTGACTCGTAAGTCTTTTAGACTGGATATAATAAATGTTTTAAATTCTTGTGTTCTTCTCATGTCCTTGTAATCATGTACCGTATACGGGGTAATTTTTGCGGTTTGAAATTTTAGCGGGTTTCTTCATAAAAAAGTATCTAAATTATTTTTGCGCTTTTATATTATGTTGTCTATGTAATTTCAAATTATTTCGACTTTTCTGTATTGAAATATTTACGATTTTATATCGTGTAAAAACGTAAATACGAGACCGTAAAATTAGAATACCGCGAACATTACCCCGTATACATGTACCAGGTTTAGTAAAAAATATCTTAAATGGTTTTTGAGAAGTAAGACGGATCAAACTATTACGGACAGATTGACACATCCTTACTATAAAAACGGTAGTGTCAAAAATAAAATGAGTAAAAATCGGTCGACTCTGGACTTCTTCATCTTGTGCTTATCTTGTTAAGTGCAAAAAGGCAAACATATTTTTCATTTTCTGTTTTGCCTGAAATATGATAAAACAAATATGAGAAAAACACCAAGAGTTGTTGACATGTTGAAATACTTGGTAACTGTAACTGTCTTGTAAATCACATATTTGGTGTCAGATTTCGGAAAACATGACATAAAAGTTGTTTTTAAAAACTTCCTACGAACTACGACAGCCTGTTAGGTTCATATATAAACAACTACTTAAAGGCGTAATAACACGAAAAAAAGGCGTAATAACGTGGAAAAAAGCGTATTATAACTCAATAAAAAGGCTTTATCATATATTTTGTAGTAAATGCGTAGTTTCTGCACGCTAAGATACGGCTAAAATGACGTCATCTATATCACCGACCGCACGCGCCCGGTCGAAAAAGCCGTATTACCGGTCTGATATCGTTATCAGACCGGCTACTCTGAACAAATAGATCTAATCACTATATCAATTAGAAAATTCTTCGATGGTATCCTTACGCCTTATAAATAAAGGTCGCCCGCGAAGGAATATCATGCGAATGCATGGAGGAATGCACTTAAACAAGTCTAAATAGTCTAATTGCCGCCAAGTTGAATTTTGTGTTATATTCTTGATAAATGTCTGTATTTAATGCATGTATTTGTTTTAAATGGTAAAAAATTTAAGTTTATGATTAACAGAATAAAACATAGTGAAATCCATATCATATGCCTTATTAGACCTCGACCAATATCAAACCTCGGGCTAAAGCCCTCGGTCTGATATGGGGGACTCTGTCAGATTTGGCATATGATATGGATTTCACCATGTTTTATTCTATATTTATCACGCAGATAAAAAGGCGTAATTACGTGAGACAGGTGTTATGTAAAACGAATTAAAAGACGTCATAACGCGAATAGGCGTTATAACGCATTTAAATTGCGTTGTCACGCATTTTTGCGTTATAACGCGAATAGGCGTTATAACGCCTTTTTATTGCGTTATAAAGCCTTTTTCGCGTTATTGCGCCTTTTAATTCGCGCTTTAACGCCTTCATTTTTTGCGTTTAAACGCCTTTATTCTCATTATTACGCCTTCAATGAGTTTTTTTTTATTCACCCCAATAGGCTTCCATATACAAACCGTATGTCAGTCTCGGACTGAGAAATTGAAAAAGGGGGTTTGATAAAACTTTTAGAATGATGGCGATAAAGACAAAATCTAAACTGAAGCTTGTATCTTCCCTCATTTTCATGGTCAGTTCTGTAATTTTGGGAGTTGTATTGACCGTTGTTACTTCAAAAATAAGGACACTGAACAATTTGGAGACGTCTTTGAATGGTAAAATCAGAGATATGGAATCTTTGGGAAGACAGATAAACAGATTATCACAGTCTGTTGTAAGTATTTTGCTTGGATTTTTTTTCACAATATTCAACATTTATGCGATATTTTCTGAGTGGATAATACCCCAAATTTAAATTCTTGATATTTTTACATGACGTCTGAAAGAAATACAAATCTGCACGATGCGCAATTACCCGCATATTCACGTCCATTCTTTCGCTTATATCGAGGCGAAGACGGACGGAAACAGGAGTACCCAGAGAAAATTTCCGACCTTTGGTGAGCGAAAAAAACCGAATCACACAATTAATTTTGAATACAATTTTATCATTAGCGTAATCTTTGAAAATGCATTGTAGATAAATTTTAACAATAATTTACGCAAAACGAAATATATCGATACGTTATAAGCTATAGGTGATGTTACAGAAATTTTGACCTCTGCAGTGCGATCAGGTCAATGTACGGGGAGGGTTCTTTAACATGCCACGCCAGTCATGACACGGGGCAACAGTTTTTAAACGTCTTTTCAAAAGGACCCCGTGTTTCTCATTTTTAAATGCGAGCGCTTACCGAAAGAACATTCACTTCCTATTTTCAAGTCTTGGTCAGACCCGGCAGGGGTTCGAACCCACGACCTACCACATACGAAGCGACAAACTGAGCTACCGTAGTTGTCAAAATCCAACAATCCTTAGAAACATATGGGCACTATATTGGTACATGTTGCCTTGAGATGGCTAAGTCATATAGCGGTGTTGCCACATAAACGTGTTCCAACACGTCTATGCGGGGAATTTCAACTCATAAAGAGGACAATTTTATGTGGCAAAAAGGCTACCTTCTGCCGCATAAAGGGAACGTTTAAAGCACGACACCATAATATCCTTCACTATATCTCCATCATTTCTACCTTCACTTAACAAAACTACCACCATCAATACCATCGTGATAATGAGGATGACGATGCCTAAAAGACGAAAAAGCAAAAGTCGAAATTCTGCCAAAATCACAATTTAACAACCATCAACATTATAGTCACCATCGCCATTGGCACCGTCGTCGTCATCGTCGACGGTAACAATGTCGTCGCCCTCTCACCATCCTCGTCCTCCACCTCCTCCTTACAATTATTATTACCATTATCAACAACAACATAAATTCTCAGTTGTCACCGTCGTCGTCATCATCAATGTCACCACCACCGCTTTTGTCAAGATATAAGCTCTTTTTAAGATTCATACTAAGTCATTAAAATTTATGCGTCAAAAAGCCACTCTTACTCCACATATAAGCAACACCATATTTATGCGTTAGAATTCCCCGCAGAGACGTGACGGGCGTGTTTATGTGACAATACCGCTATGTGGCGTTACACGGCACCTCGTTAATTTTTAGTTCCCATCCGAAAGAAACGTTTCTTTTCGAAAATTTCTTTTCGTAATGCCGAGTACTTGACAAAGTAACACTCACTACCCACATTCTAGTCTTCGGTCAGACCCGGGGTTCAAATCTGCGACCTCCCACTTACGGAGCGAGCACTCTATCAAATGAGCTCGGATAGAGTACCATTTAGAGCTCTGCAAGGTTGGAACTTTTGGTATAACGATGCGTACATCTTTAAATCAATTGCATTATATACAGTTAGTTTTTAAAATCTATGAAATAGACACAGCAATGGGGAATTATGTTTCGTGTTTATTTATTATTAATTTTTTTGCAGGAACGAAAACGAAGAGAAGTGAATAACATAAATGACACAGTTGACGGTGAACTAAATGATATTCAACTGAATAGAAATAACAGTAAGCATTTCCCCTATGTAGTTTAACCACACCACTGGACATCATTTTGTCATTATATATCCGGTGCCATTCTCAAGTTTTAGAATCAGTGACCGAACCGAATCCTGTGGTAGTGTTTTTATCTTTTCACACATTATCCTATTTGTTTGGAATGTTGCCAAGTGTGCATTTTTACCTTCACTTTACCAAAAATATGCCATAAATTTTCAAATTGTTAGAATTGGAAACTCAAGATTAACAGGTAATAACATGGATGTCCACATACAGTACAGACCTGTCAAACGTTTTACCTTAAGGTGATAGAAAAACACTCAAAGCTTATAGTCAAATATGGACATTAGTAGTTAGTGATAGATAATCTGCCAAAAATCTGCCAAAATAGAAAGCAGCTAAGGAATAAGGGTAACGAGGGGCGAGATAAACTGGCGAATCGGCTTTATTTTGTTAGTTCGACAGGCCTGTACTGTAGCTCCCGGGTTCGAGTTCCAGACCAATCCAGCATGGTTTTTTCCACCCTGTGATATTAGATTTAACCAACCAACAAACCACATGTTGAAACGAAATGAATTTTGATTTTGAACTTTGCATATTACATGTGAATTTTATTTTACAGATTGTCCACCAAGCAACAGGATATCTAATAATGATGGCGGGGCAATATATACCAGATGGGGAAGGAAAAATTGTAGTGATGAATCGGAAACCATTTATGAAGGTTGTTAATAAAATTCTAATTTGTAAAGAAATTGAATTCTTTAAACTCCATACTACTGCGGTAGCTTAGTTGGTAGAGTGCTTGCTCCGTAAGGGGGAGGTCGTGGGTTCGAATCCCGAGCGAGTCTGACCCAAGACAAGTGGGTATTGACGTTTTATCTGCCGTGCACTCGGTATTACAAAAAGAAAGTCACGTTTCTTTCGGATGGGAATTTATAATAATCGAGGTCCAGTGTCACGGTAGGCGTGGCACGATAAAGAACCCTAGTTCTGCTGTATAATTAAATCAGCGCAACGCACTGACAAAATTTCTGCAAATTCGCCTTTAACTGGCAATGTCTCGATATAAATGAAATATTCTTGACTTGGGCGTTAAACAGCGTTCCTCAACTCCTACTTCAAAGTAAATTACGTAAAATAAACAGCGAAAGGGTGAATAGTGAAGAAATTGCAAGTTAAACATGCAGAGCTGTCGAAAATTAAACACTAAATTAACTATTTATTGACGAATAATCTCGGCCCCTAGTTAGCTATTATATATCTCAACAACTGTTCTGTATATATTGTCATGAAGCTTTTGGACAGCCGAGCTTTGGCTACTCCTATTCGTTAACTCGGTGTTAAAATTTTCGACAAGTCTGTTCTGTACGAGTAACTGGTCGTTTATTTTTGTAAACCTTAGTAAAAAAATTAACAATTTTCATTGACGGTGTAACACTTTAGATAGGCCAACAGTGAATTTGATGTTTTTAATGTCCAATGCGGTTTTCAACATTGTCTGAATTAAAATTTAACAATTTGTCAAAATTGTGTTTAATATTCCATTTTAAGCGAAGACAACGGAAATGTGACGCTAAGAACAACTAGCGTAGGAATAAATAATATTAAACCGGTGGTGGTTTCTAATTAGTATCTCACCTTCCCAGTCCTTGTTATGCCCATAGCACATAGGACAAGGACTAGAGTTTTCTACTTGTCTCTGTCTTGTGTCATCTTCTCCAGTTCTCCCAAAGTTAACTGATGTTCTTTCATTTCTTTCTCTACAGTTCTCTTCCAGGTGTTTTGGGTCTGCCATGCTTCCTTTTTCTTTCATACGTCAAGGTTGTTGAAGAGTTCTTGTCAAATATAATCTGACTTAATGAATATAAATAAAGCACACTCTTTTTGGATCTCTTGTGTTGAAACAAGTGCAGGCACCGAAAAAACACATGTATCTGAAGCTGTCGAAAACATCGGGGTCACGATGAAAAATCAGAAATGCGTATTACAGCATGAAATCATCGGGTTTGATGAATTCTGTATCTGATGATTTGTATAGGAATTTACAGCTTTGTGCCTTTTATAAAGTGATAAACGATACGGTGAAGCACACGCAAATTGCATAGTTAAGTAAATACATAAATACCAGTTATTTATTTTGAAACAGGAATCGTTGGAGGGTCACACTATACTCACCAAGGAGGAGCAGTTAATCCGCTATGTCTGCCAAAATTCCCTCTGTGGAATCGATACCAAGACGGAGTTCAAGACTACGCTTTTGTGTTTGGGTCTGAATACGAAAGAAAATCCGACTCACAGTTTTCTCTTACCAACAGCCGGAAGTTGTATAACGAAAACATGCCATGCGCAGTCTGCCGCAGTTGGAAGCGTCAAAGTGTCATAATGTTACCGGCAAGAAATATATGCTACCAAGGATGGACATTGGAATACCACGGTTACTTAATGGCAGGACATCACACACACAAGAAAGGCTCAATGTATATTTGTGTAGACGAGGCCCCAGACGTCACAGAGTCTGGCTACAGAGACGAAGACGGAAACCTGTTTTATTCGGTGGAGAGTCGTTGTGGGTCCCTTCCGTGTCCCGAATATATAGACGGAAGGGAGATGACTTGTGCTGTATGTACAAAATGATGCAATTCAAATAAATAATGTTTTCAAAAGTATGTAATCTTTTTAAAACATTTTTTTAAATGTCATTCTAAATCTGATATGGTTTAGAAATTATTAAATCAAACAAAATGGACACCGCAAAAATTCACATTTACTGTTTACTCATATTGATGTTCATCGAAGGTTGATTGATTGTTTTATTGAGGTATTCCCAGTCAAGAACGTTTATTTATATATCTATTAACATCACCATCTGTAGGTAGAGTTGCAGAAATGTTGACCACTGTAGTGTGCTCGGAGTAATGTGCAGGGCGTGTTCTTTTACATGCCTTGAAATGGGACATCGGTTTTTAAGATATCTTCCGAAGGACCCCTTGACTTTCATTTCTAAATGCAATCGAGTGCTTAGCGAAAGAAAAATCACTACATTTTTCAAGTATTGCCCAGACTGTGTAAAAGGTTCGAACCCACCGTCTTTCGCTTAGCGCGAGCACATCGGAATATTAAGCGCTGATTACCAAGGTTGCGAAAACGATAAAACACGTGTATAGTATCATTTCCTATCTAAATCTTTTCCAGTATTAATTTACACTCAGCATTTCTTTGAAATCTTCAATAGAGTTTTAAACAACCAAACCATTATAAATTTAAATTTGAAATCATCTCAAATATTATGATTTTACGTATATATAACTAGTGAGGGTGTAATCTATATTTTTCCCCTTATTTTCATTTCTTACTCAAATAGTCGCGTACATTAATTTACTTTAACGTGATAGAGTAGATTCTTTTGTTAACTTTCCTCTTTTCTACAATAGATCTTTGGGTTGTTCAGATTATGATTTGTATATGAAATATGGTCCACTATACTTCTTTACATTCAAACATTATAGACTGTTTCGTGTTCTGTTGGGTAGCAATAATTTGAGTTAAACAGAGAACTGAGTTTCTTATTTTACAGTCAATCCTATCTATAAAGCCTCTCCAATTGAACTAGACTAGTTTAAGTGACTTATGGACAGGTGTCCCTTATATACATGTTCAAATTATATAAGTAAAGAGTAATTTGGATAAATGTGACTTGCATTTAAAGGCGAGTGACTCATATTGAGATAGTCTTTTAGGCAGACTGCTTGCCTGTATTATTTTAGTTTTTGAAAAATTCAGAATATACGGCAATTTAGAATTTAGAAAATAGGAAAAACATTTATGCAGATTAGATCATAGTTTAATAAACACTAGATTGCATGGTAAAATTTTAAATAAAAATGCAGTTTAAAAGTTACATGCTGGAAACTGAGTGTATAGTAACCATGGTTATGGTTTATAATTAGGTCCCGGTACAAATTAAAATCGACTGACTTAACGTTCTGGGAGTTATGAGTTTGATACATCGCACAAAACAAAACTTTGTTTAAGATTTTATGTCATTCACAAACAAACATATGGTTATAATTTTAGGTTTTATGTTTTGTTTTCTTTGTTCAGCTCTGAATGTATGTTAAAAGACGTTGCATAAGTAAATATATCCATGGTTTGGCATTAGGTTTATTTAACATAAACTAGAGTTTTTTGTAGTTTGTACTTAAGAAACTTAAATACAAGTTTATTGTGTACTTGTTACAAAATTACTCGTACAGTATAAGAAATTGGTTATATAAAGAAAGATGAAGCCAAAATCTAAACTGAAGCTTGTATCTTCCCTCATTTTCATGGTCAGTTCTGTTATTTTCGGAGTTGTATTGACCGTTGTTACTTCAAAAATAAGGACACTGAACAACCTGGAGACGTCTTTGACTGGTAAAATCAGAGATATGGAAACTTTGGGAAGACAGATAAACAGATTATCACAGTCTGTTGTAAGTATTAGTGTGGACGAAATTCTCGCTTGAAGTGAGTATTGAATTTGCTTATTTGTAGCATGTTCTAACTTTTATATTTTTCAGAAAGACTTTCATCTGTATCCTCTACTAGATTTATTAGAACAGAACAGGCTATCGGTTTGCATAAAATAATATAAAACTTATATAACAAAACAAACATTTTGATTCAAATACTAACAACATAATTGAATTATACCAATACAAATGTAATTATTAAGTTATCAAATTTGTTTAATATAGAAAATTATATATTTTAATTTCAAAAAAAATAATGTTAAAATACCAATTAGGAAACTAAGTTTCTTTGCGTATGCTAATGTTGGATACATCAATACTTTCCATGACGAACCTCATGAGAAAATCAAATTGAACCGTACTGGGATTGTTTAAATACTCACTAATATCATGACTATTAACTCCATTTAACTCGCCAGACTGGAGTATAATACATACACAAACAAGCCGGTTTTTATTTCAGTCAGTTGAACATTCAAATATTTGAAATCATTAGAATTCAATTTAGTGGTATATAGATGTAAGTTGAGAAACACGTATATTTAATTTCATTATATGGATTTGAAATACGCCATATACTTTGCATGTTTCAACTTGTTAAGTATAAGGTGGAGGTTTTAATTGATCTGTGATCAAGGTCGTGTTTAGGCGTGAAAAGGCCGTATCAAGTACTGTGCTCTAAGCGATCAAAGTCGCATAAAATGCTGTGATCCACGTGACCAAGGTCGCATAAAGTGTTGTGATCCATGTGACCAAAGTCGTATCAAGTACTGTGTTCTAAGCGACCAAAGTCGCATAAAGTGCTGTGATCCATGTGACCCAAGTCGCATAAAGTGCTGTGATTCATGTGACCCAAGTCGCATAAAGTGTTGTGATTCATGTGACCAAGGTCGTATCAAGTACTGTGCTCTAAGCGACCAAAGTCGCATAAAGTGCTGTGATCCATGTGACCAAAGTCGCATAAAGTGCTGTGATTCATGTGACCAAGTGTCGTTTCAAGTGCTGTGTTCCATGTGACCAAGGTGGTATGAAGTGGTGTGCTCTAAGTGACTAAGGGTTGTATCAAGTGTCCAAGGTCGAACCAAGTGTTGTGCTCCATGTGATTGAGGTCATATCAAGTGATGTGTTCTATGTGACCAAGGTCGTATCAAGTGATGTGTTCTATGTGACCAAGGTCGTATCAAGTGTTGTGTTCTATGTGACCAAGGTCGTATCAAGTGCTGTGTTCTATGTGACCAAGGTCGTATCAAGTGCTGTGTTCTATGTGACCAAGGTCGTATCAAGTGCTGTGTTCTATGTGACCAAGGTCGTATCAAGTGCTGTGTTCTATGTGACCAAGGTCGTATCAAGTGCTGTGTTCTATGTGACCAAGGTCGTATCAAGTGTTGTGTTCTATGTGACCAAGGTCGTATCAAGTGCTGTGTTCTATGTGACCAAGGTCGTATCAAGTGTTGTGTTCTATGTGACCAAGGTCGTATCAAGTGTTGTGTTCTATGTGACCAAGGTCGTATCAAGTGCTGTGTTCTATGTGACCAAGGTCGTATCAAGTGTTGTGCTCAAATTTAACAAGGCTGTGTCAAGTGCTGTGCTCTAAGTGACCAAGGTTGTATCAAGTGCTGTGCTCTAAGTGACCAAGGTTGTGTCAAGTGTTGTGCTCTAAGTGTCCAAGGTTGTATCAAGTGTTGTGCTCTAAGTGACCAAGGTTGTATTAAGTGTTGTGCTCTTAGTGACCAAGGTTGTATCAAGTGTTGTGCTCTAAGTGACCAAGGTTGTATCAAGTGTTGTGCTCTTAGTGACCAAGGTTGTATCAAGTGTTGTGCTCTAAGTGACCAAGGTTGTATCAAGTGTTGTGCTCTAAGTGACCAAGGTTGTATTAAGTGTTGTGCTCTTAGTGACCAAGGTTGTATCAAGTGTTGTGCTCTAAGTGACCAAGGTTGTATCAAGTGTTGTGCTCTAAGTGACCAAGGTTGTATCAAGTGTTGTGCTCTAAGTGACCAAGGTTGTATCAAGTGTTGTGCTCTAAGTGACCAAGGTTGTATCAAGCGTTGTGCTCTAAGTGACCAAGGTTGTATCAAGTGTTGTGCTCTAAGTGACCAAGGTTGTATCAAGTGCTGTGCTCTAAGTGACCAAGGTTGTGTCAAGTGTTGTGCTCTAAGTGACCAAGGTTGTATCAAGCGTTGTGCTCTAAGTGACCAAGGTTGTATCAAGTGTTGTGCTCTAAGTGACCAAGGTTGTATCAAGTGTTGTGCTCTAAGTGACCAAGGTTGTGTCAAGTGTTGTGCTCTAAGTGACCAAGGTTGTATCAAGCGTTGTGCTCTAAGTGACCAAGGTTGTATCAAGTGTTGTGCTCTAAGTGACCAAGGTTGTATCAAGTGTTGTGCTCTAAGTGACCAAGGTTGTGTCAAGTGTGTGCTCTAAGTGACCAAGGTTGTATCAAGCGTTGTGCTCTAAGTGACCAAGGTTGTATCAAGTGTTGTGCTCTAAGTGACCAAGGTTGTATCAAGCGTTGTGCTCTAAGTGACCAAGGTTGTATCAAGTGTTGTGCTCTAAGTGACCAAGGTTGTATCAAGTGTTGTGCTCTAAGTGACCAAGGTTGTATCAAGTGTTGTGCTCTAAGTGACCAAGGTTGTATCAAGTGTTGTGCTCTAAGTGACCAAGGTTGTATCAAGTGTTGTGCTCTAAGTGACCAAGGTTGTATCAAGTGTTGTGCTCTAAGTGACCAAGGTTGTATCAAGTGTTGTGCTCTAAGTGACCAAGGTTGTATCAAGTGTTGTGCTCTAAGTGACCAAGGTTGTATTAAGTGTTGTGCTCTAAGTGACCAAGGTTGTATCAAGTGTTGTGCTCTAAGTGACCAAGGTTGTATCAAGTGTTGTGCTCTAAGTGACCAAGGTTGTATCAAGTGTTGTGCTCTAAGTGACCAAGGTTGTATCAAGTGTTGTGCTCTAAGTGACCAAGGTTGTATCAAGTGTTGTGCTCTAAGTGTCCAAGGTTGTATCAAGTGTTGTGCTCTCATGATCGATTACAGAAATTGAAGGGAAGTGGGGGTCCAAATTTCCAAGTTAAAACGATCTTTCCCTCAAAATGTACAACTTTCAACTGCACATGGCTATACAACAACTATTTTAAGAACAGATCATGGGCCAACTTACTGTCGAAAAGGGTATATTTCTGAATAGATTAACAGATGGAAACTTAAGCTGGACTTGTCAAGTATTTTTAAAATAAAACGGAAAAACTAAGACAAACACACAGGACACGGCTCAAATAGGCTTCATGGCAACTTCAATATTTTCATAAGTCGTTAATTTGGCAAGCAAAATTTCTGTCATCAAAATCCAAATTTTACCGTTTTCGGTTAAGGCTTTAAGGACACAGCTGTTTTTTAAAATGACTGATTAAATTACGAAAATGCTAACGAAAATGACATGAAGTGTGCAGTGTAACGCTACATGGCGGCGTTGCCGCATAAACGTGTTCCAAGAGGGCGCTTTTATGCGGCAAAAAATTTACCCTCCGCCGCATAAAGTCAGTTTAAGCACGATACCATAACATCCTTCACTACCATCACCTACACCTCTATCATCATTACCAACTTCACTAAAACACCACCGCCATCACTATCATGATGATGATGGTGATTATTATTATTATTATTACTGTTATTATCATTATTCCCATCATCATTATCATAAACTTTTTACAATGTGATGTAAACAAAATTGCTATTAGGAAATAAAATTACATTAAAATCGGCAAGACAGGTTGTCTTTTAACATTTTAATAAGTTTTCCATAGAAAAAAATCAAAACTACTTGTAAGAAATTGTATGCTTATTTATATTTAAAACGATGTCGTCATCGACGATAACATCGTTCCCGTCCTCCACCTCCTCCTTACAATTATTATTATCAAATTATCAACAACAACATAAATTCTCAATTGTCACCATCGTCGTCGTCATTAACGTAGCCACCACCGTTTTTGTCGAGGTATAAGCTCTTTTTAAGATTCATACTAAGTTGTTAAAATAAGTTCTCTTTGTCCGTAAAAAGGCACCCTTGCACCGCATAAAAGCAACGCCATCTTTATGCGTTGAACGCCGCTGCATAAACGTGGCTAATCTCTTTATGAAATTCTTTGCATAGACGTGTCGGGCGCGTTTATGCAGCAACACCGCTATGTGGCCTTACAGTACAGAGCATGTCCACTGCATATGATCAGCCAGTACATGGAAAACTGGAAATAAAAACAACAGTATTTGTTTATAAGTTTTGTTTTTCCTTCAAAGATTGTTTTTGGCAACTAAATGTTTTGATTGGCGCTTCAAAATATTTTGATAAGGGGCCACTGATTAAAAGTCAATTTCATCTCTGTAGGAAGATGTTCGATGTAGAAGGAAGGTAGTAATATCATTTTGAGAGAGAGAGAGAGAGAGAGAGAGAGAGAGAGAGAGAGAGAGAGAGAGAGCAATGAAGAAGTATGTAAGCATTTGATTGGTTTTTTTTTACAGGAACGAAAACGAAGGGAAGCAGGATACGGCATGAATGACACAAATGACGGCCATCTAAACGATATCCAACTTGATAGAAATAATGGTAATAATTCTTTTTACTCCTCGATCGGTGTAAAGCAGCGTCATAATTGCGACTCTCATCGCCTGGGTTCGATCCCGACTCGAAGCAGTATGAGAAAGATTGTTTGTCATACGTAAGCGGTTATCTCCATGCACTCTGGCTTCATCCATTGTCTCAGAACGCGATATTTAAGTGAAAAATCCTGGCGAAAAACACGCGAAGCGATGGTTGAGTGGCTAAGCTGTTAGATCCCTCATATACCTAAAATGCCCTACCGCTGTGGGATCTATTGTAGTTAATTGCTTTTAGAAAAAGAATAACAATTTTTTTTGTTGATAAATGTGATGTCTCTATGTTCCTTTTATTCTCAATTTCGATTGCACACGTGGCGGATGTAGCTAGCTAAACAGGATTTGCTTACCCTTCAGGAGCACTCAGGCTCAATCAATGGCGAAGGTTCACGTTTTTAACTTAATTTGTCAGTTTCAAAGTTTTGAGTTAGTTTTGGGATTGTGATTTGGACATGGTTTTTTTTGTTTGTTATTGATTTGTAGACCCTCCGACATGCACTACTAAGTGTAGTAATAATGGCGGGGCAATATATACCAGATGGGGAAGAAAAAATTGCAGTGATGAATCGGAAACCATTTATGAAGGTAAATATAATTAACCTAGTTGATTCCTTTTATTCCGAAACTGCCGTCTAGTGCTGTGATTATAAAAATAAAACTGGTATTATAATATGTAGTTATCATATTACTGAAAGAATGAATCTACTATTTTTTTTATTTTTAAACATATGAAAAACAAAAACCTATGAACATATACACAATTCACACACTCACACAGTGCAGACCTGTCGAAAGTTTAACACTGATCTAAAGAAAAAGGAATCGGTTGTTGATTGACAGAGACACAGATAGGCAGGTTAAGAAAAAAACTGCCAAATACAGTGCCTTACAGGGCACCTTTATATAAATTTAAAGGACATTTTCTTATAAAGGCCAGAAAAAATCTATCCGCATTATTCTAACCCGTATAATATAAAGGCCACCTGCCCATATTGGACACTTTGATGGCCTTTATAGACAAGTTTGACTATATATACATAACAACTGTTGATATATATAGCTAACAAGAGGCCGAGATGAGCTCATAATCCGGCACTAGTTGGTTAGCTTAATGTTAAACTTTTCGACAGGTCTGTACTCTACAGGATATGCTAAGACAAGTCCTTTGATAGGTTACAAGGCCCCATGTACCCCGTCAAATATTTATGTACTCTGAGTCGCAGGCGAAGGGTACATTCATCTTTGACGGGGTATATGGGGCCGTTTTTGTCACCCTTCAAAGCGTTACCAGTTGGATCTTTTTAACTTCCATTTCGTATTTTGTGTGACTTGCGTATGTTGTCGCCATGTTTGTTTACTGTTATTACGTCCGCAATGTACGAGTTACCTCCCTTTTATCGCTAAACGTCGCTTGCGTTTATGTACCCCGGAAGTTCTATGATGTATCCCAGCAAGTTTAAATACCAATCGCTGTGCGAGAAATTTCTTTCAAGGGTGACAAAGGGTTCTATTAAAAAACTGAAAATAGAAAAAAGATATTTGTAACTGAAAAATGTTACAATCACTTGAACCGAATTACCTTTTACGGAGAATATTAATAAAAATTAGGTCTGTACTCTACAAGATATGCTAAATAAAGTGTTTTATTACAAAACTGAAAATATCTTAATTAACAATTACTTGAACCAAGGGTTACTTTTTAAGGAGAATATTAATAATATGTTTATAAGGGAAGTTATATTTAAATTTACTTAAGTGTTTTCCCTTTTCTCTGTGTTCAAACCCAGTTGCAATATCAGACTAAAATTGCTATCCAGCGTGTCATATGCCGTAATCAATACATCGGGAGTGTATGGTACATCTAATGGTGTACATCTTGACTGTGACATTAAACCCCAATCAATCAATCAATCAATCAATCAATCAATCAATCAATCAACATGAAAATGGAAATAAAATGTAGATCTTAATTTAAAACAGGTATTGTCGGAGGGTCGAGCTATGAGCATGAAGGTGGGGCAGTTAACTCATTATGTCTGCCTAAATTTCCACTGTGGAATCGATATCAAGATGGAAACCAAAACTATGCACTCATGTTTGGATCCGAATATCAAGATTCACCGAACTTGTATTTTTCTCTTACTAACAGTCGGAAGTTGTATAATGAAAACATGCCCTGCGCAGTATGTCGTAGTACCAAACGTCAAAGTGTCATTATGTTACCGGCAAGAAATATTTGTTATCAAGGATGGACCCTGGAATACCAAGGCTACTTAATGGCAGGACATCACACACACAAGAAAGGCTCAATGTATATTTGCGTAGACGTGGCACCAGAAGTCACAGAGTCTGGCTACAGAAACGAAGACGGCAACCTGTTTTATCCTGTTGAGGGTCGTTGCGGGTCCCTTCCATGTCCGGAGTACATAGAAGGAAGAGAATTAACCTGTGCTTTATGTACAAAATAAAACTAAATTAATCTTGATCAAACATGTGGAGAAGGGCTTCATTGTTTATATTTGTGCCATATAATTTTTATACCCACGCAAACTATTTTGAGGGGGTATATAGGAATCACCATGTCTATACCCCCCGCGAACTATTTTGAGTGGGTGTATAGGAATCACCATGTCTATACACCCGCAAACTATTCTGAGGGGGTATATAGGAATCACCATGTCTATACCCCCGTAAACAATTTTGAGGGGGTATATAGGAATCACCATGTCTATACCCCCGTAAACTATTTTTAGGGGGTATATAGGAATCACCATGTCTATACCCCCGTAAACTATTTTAGGGGGCATATAGGAATCACCATGTCTATACCCCCGCAAACTATTTTTAGGGGGTATATAGGAATCACCATGTCTATACCCCCGCAAACTATTTTGAGGGGGTATATAGGAATCACCATGTCTATACCCCCGCAAACTATTTTGAGGGGGTATATAGGAATCACCATGTCTATACCCCCGTAAACTATTTTGAGTGGGTGTATAGGAATCACCATGTCTATACACCAGCAAACTATTTTGAGGGGGTATATAGGAATCACCATGTCTATACCCCCGTAAACAATTTTGAGGGGGTATATAGGAATCACCATGTCTATACCCCCGTAAACTATTTTTAGGGGGCATATAGGAATCACCATGTCTATACCCCCGTAAACTATTTTTAGGGGGCATATAGGAATCACCATGTCTGTACCCCCGCAAACTATTTTGAGGGGATATATAGGAATCACCATGTCTATACCCCCGCAAACTATTTTGAGTGGGTATATATGTCTATACACCCTAAAACTATTTTAAGGGGGTATATAGAAATCACCATGTCTGTACCCCCGCAATCTATTTTGTGGGGGTATATAGGAATCACCATGACTATACCCCCGCAAACTATTTTGAGTGGGTATATAGGAATCACCATGTCTATACCCCCGCAAACTATTTTGAGTGGGTATATAGGAATCACCATGTCTATACCCCCGCAAACTATTTTGAGAGGGTATATAGTAATCACCATATCTATACACCCACAAACTATTTTGAGTGGGTATATATGTCTATACACCCTAAAACTATTTTGAGGGGGTATATAGGAATCGCCATGACTATACCCCCGTAAACTATTTTGAGGGGGTATATAGGAATCACCATCTCTATACCCCCGCAAACTATTTTTGAGGGGGTATATAGGAATCACCATGTCTATACCCCCGCAAACTATTTTTGAGGGGGTATATAGGAATCACCATGTCTATACACCCGCAAACTATTTTGAGTGGGTATATAGGAATCACCATATCTATACCCCCGCAAACATGGATCGGTATGTTTTAGTTTGTCTTTTGGGGATTGTGATATAGACATTTATAGGTATGTTTTTGTTTGTCTTTTGGGGATTGTGATATAGACATTTATAGGTATGTTTGTGTTTGTCTTTTGGGGATTGTGATATAGACATGGATCGGTATGTTTTTGTTTGTCTTTTTGGGATTGTGATATGGACATGGATCGGTATGTTTGTGTTTGTCTTTTGGGGATTGTGATATGGACATGGATCGGTATGTTTGTGTTTGTCTTTTAGGGATTGTGATATGGACATGGATAGGTATGTTTGTGTTTGTCTTTTGGGATTGTGATATGGACATGGACCGGTATGTTTGTGTTTGTCTTTTGGGGATTGTGATATGGACATGGATCGGTATGTTTGTGTTTGTCTTTTAGGGATTGTGATAAGGACATGGATCGGTATGTTTTTGTTTGTCTTTTGGGATTGTGATATGAACATGGATCGGTATGTTTGTGTTTGTCTTTTAGGGATTGTGATATGGACATGGACCGGTATGTTTGTGTTTGTCTTTTAGGGATTGTGATATGGACATGGACCGGTATGTTTGTGTTTGTCTTTTGGAGATTGTGATATGAACATGGATCGGTATGTTTGTGTTTGTCTTTTGGGATTGTGATATGAACATGGATCGGTATGTTTGTGTTTGTCTTTTGGGGATTGTGATATAGACATGGACCGGTATGTTTTTGTTTGTCTTTTAGGGATTGTGATATAGACATGGATCAGTATGTTTGTGTTTGTCTTTTGGAGATTGTGATATGAACATGGATCGGTATGTTTGTGTTTGTCTTTTGGGATTGTGATATGGACATGGATCGGTATGTTTTGGTTTGTCTTTTGGGGATTGTGATATAGACATGGATCGGTATGTTTGTGTTTGTCTTTTGGGGATTGTGATATGAACATGGATCGGTATGTTTGTGTTTGTCTTTTGGGATTGTGATATGAACATGGATCGGTATGTTTTTGTTTGTCTTTTGGGATTGTGATACAGACATGGACCGGTATGTTTGTGTTTGTCTTTTGGGATTGTGATATGGACATGGATCGGTATGTTTGTGTTTGTCTTTTGGGGATTGTGATATGGACATGGATCGGTATGTTTGTGTTTGTCTTTTGGAGATTGTGATATGAACATGGATCGGTATGTTTGTGTTTGTCTTTTGGGATTGTGATATGGACATGGATCGGTATGTTTGTGTTTGTCTTTTGGGGATTGTGATATGGACATGGATCGGTATGTTTGTGTTTGTCTTTTGGGGATTGTGATATGGACAAAGATCGGTATGTTTGTGTTTGTCTTTTGAGATTGTGATATGAACATGGATCGGTATGTTTGTGTTTGTCTTTTGGGGATTGTGATATGGACATGGATCGGTATGTTTGTGTTTGTCTTTTGGGGATTGTGATATGGACATGGATCGGTATGTTTGTGTTTGTCTTTTGGAGATTGTGATATGAACATGGATCGGTATGTTTGTGTTTGTCTTTTGGGATTGTGATATGAACATGGATCGGTATGTTTGTGTTTGTCTTTTGGGATTGTGATATGGACATGGATCGGTATGTTTGTGTTTGTCTTTTGGGATTGTGATATGGACATGGACGGTATGTTTGTGTTTGTCTTTTGGGATTGTGATATGAACATGGATCGGTATGTTTGTGTTTGTCTTTTGGGGATTGTGATATGGACATGGATCGGTATGTTTGTGTTTGTCTTTTGGGGATTGTGATATGGACATGGATCGGTATGTTTGTGTTTGTCTTTTGGGGATTGTGATATGGACATGGATCGGTATGTTTGTGTTTGTCTTTTGGGGATTGTGATATGGACATGGATCGGTATGTTTGTGTTTGTCTTTTGGAGATTGTGATATGAACATGGATCGGTATGTTTGTGTTTGTCTTTTGGGATTGTGATATGAACATGGATCGGTATGTTTGTGTTTGTCTTTTGGGGATTGTGATATGGACATGGATCGGTATGTTTGTGTTTGTCTTTTGGGATTGTGATATGGACATGGATCGGTATGTTTGTGTTTGTCTTTTGGGGATTGTGATATGGACATGGACCGGTATGTTTGTGTTTGTCTTTTGGGGATTGTGATATGGACATGGATCGGTATGTTTGTGTTTGTCTTTTGGAGATTGTGATATGAACATGGATCGGTATGTTTGTGTTTGTCTTTTGGGATTGTGATATGGACATGGATCGGTATGTTTGTGTTTGTCTTTTGGGATTGTGATATGGACATGGATCGGTATGTTTGTGTTTGTCTTTTGGGATTGTGATATGGACATGGATCGGTATGTTTGTGTTTGTCTTTTGGGATTGTGATATGGACATGGATCGGTATGTTTGTGTTTGTCTTTTGGGATTGTGATATGGACATGGATCGGTATGTTTGTGTTTGTCTTTTGGGGATTGTGATATGGACATGGACCGGTATGTTTGTGTTTGTCTTTTGGGATTGTGATATGGACATGGATCGGTATGTTTGTGTTTGTCTTTTGGAGATTGTGATATGAACATGGATCGGTATGTTTGTGTTTGTCTTTTGGGATTGTGATATGGACATGGATCGGTATGATTGTGTTTGTCTTTGGGGATTGTGATATGGACATGGATCGGTATGTTTGTCTTTGTCTTTTGGGGATTGTGATATGGACATGGATCGGTATGTTTGTGTTTGTCTTTTGGGGATTGTGATATGGACATAGATCGGTATGTTTTTGTTTGTCTTTTGGGGATTGTGATATGGACATGGATCGGTATGTTTTGGTTTGTCTTTTGGGGATTGTGATATGGACATGGATAGGTATGTTTTTGTTTGTCTTTTGGGATTGTGATATGGACATGGATCGGTATGTTTGTGTTTGTCTTTTGGGGATTGTGATATGGACATGGACCGGTATGTTTGTGTTTGTCTTTTGGGGATTGTGATATGGATTGGTTTGTTTGTGTTTGTTTTTTTGGGATGGTAATACAGACATGGATCGGTATGTTTTTGTTTGTCTTTTGGGATTGTGATATGGACATGGATCGGTATGTTTGTATTTGTCTTTTGGGGATTGTGATAAGGACATGGATCGGTATGTCTGTGTTTGTCTTTTGGGGATTGTGATAAGGACATAGATCGGTATGTTTGTGTTTGTCTTTTGGGGATTGTGATATGGACATGGATCGGTATGTTTGTGTTTGTATTTTTGGGGATGGTGATACGGACATGGATCGGTATGATCGTGTTTGTCTTTTGGGGATTGTGATAAGGACATGGATCGGTATGTTTGTGTTTGTCTTTTGGGGATTGTGATATGGACATGGATCGGTATGTTTGTGTTTGTCTTTTGGGGATTGTGATATGGACATGGATCGGTATGTTTGTGTTTGTATTTTTGGGGATGGTGATACGGACATGGATCGGTATGATCGTGTTTGTCTTTTGGGGATTGTGATAAGGACATGGATCGGTATGATCGTGTTTGTCTTTTGGGGATTGTGATAAGGACATGGATCGGTATGTTTGTGTTTGTCTTTTGGGGATTGTGATATGGACATGGATCGGTATGTTTGTGTTTGTCTTTTGGGGATTGTGATAAGGACATGGATCGGTATGTTTTTGTTTGTCTTTTGGGATTGTGATATGGACATAGACCGGTATGTTTGTGTTTGTCTTTTGGGATTGTGATTTGGACATAGACCGGTATGTGTGTGTATAATTAGTTATTGTTTCTTTGGTCAATTTCATATCTTTGAAGATTGACTTTAAATATTTCCAAAGATTAAAAAGTATGCAACAAAGCGCTTTTTTCTGAAAAAAATTCTTGGAATTTTTTTAAGTTTAGGGAAAATAAAAACAAATGTGAGAAAAATATATTTTAAAAACCTTATTTCAGCTGACAAACACTCAGCTTGATAAGATGTTTTAGTAATGATATGACTAGCTTTTTACATGTATTACAATTTATAGATGGCAGTGTAGTTTTGCTTACAAAAATGCTACGCAGGCCTGAAAATATGTATTTCTGCTAAACCGACTAACCATAATTTTTTTATGCATACCCTAACGTTTTTATGACATTTTGACAAATACCGTTAATGTTGGTATTATCCTAGCCTCCTAATGTTTATCGGAAACATATAGTTTCTTGTGTTTTAATTTATTTTATTTTTAAATTTTTTTGCATTAATGTGTAAAAAAAACCAGGTGATAGTTTTGAAAAGTGGGCTCAAAATTGTAAGTATTGAAATGTCCCCCAAAAACGCCCGGAATTGTATAAATTTGGGATTTCCGTAAAAGGACGTTTTTTTTAACCTTTGCAGTTTAAAAGAATAAACAGTCGCCAATTATTTTAGGTTTTGGTCAGACTCGGTCGGGGTTCGAACCTATAAACTCACACATACAAAGCGAATACTCTTTTTAGCAATTGTCGGGTAGCGCAAAGGCTGTCAAGGAGCTCAAAGCGAATGAAGAAATAGTGACCCTAAAAAGTCCTTAAATTTAGAGTACAAATGTCTGTATGAACTCTGAAATTATAAAATCACTAACATAGAATTGCACCAGTTACTGCTTTAACCCCGTTGAACTAAACTTTCGTTGCGATGGTGATAAAAGCAAACGTGTTACAATACAAAACAAACCCGTATCCATAGACGCGACTTTAATTCGTAGGAGTCCCTACTTCATCAATAGGTCGATGTCTCTACAGCTGTGTGTATTAAGACTACTTAACAGTTAATTAACGACGGAACAAAAAAGTTGTTTTTGCTGGTATTATTTTTTATTCTTATTATTTTTATTATTATTATTATTTCTCTTTTTTAAAACTAAAAAATTTAGTGTATGTATTTCGAAAGTGTTTGTACTTAAAATGAATGCAGGCAAAATTAAATACTTAAATGACTTAAATATTTAATAATTATGCAACTATGGAGTTATGAAACAGTATTGCTGATTATGATGCTGAACAAGGTGATAACGAGGATGACCAGATGTGATGTATGGATGGACAGATGCATGTGAAATGATGTATGATTAACATAGTCAGGTAAATTTAACGAGAGTCAATTCATATAGTGGCATTAGAAAATCCTGGAAATTAAAAATTCCAAATAGGATCTAAACTG
The DNA here is from genome assembly GCA_021292105.1 of Anadara kagoshimensis. NCBI lineage: Eukaryota > Metazoa > Mollusca > Bivalvia > Arcoida > Arcidae > Anadara > Anadara kagoshimensis. The sequence continues at coordinate 60,903,429 of CM037861.1, forward strand.
GTAAGCATAGAACATCATCTGATTTACCTGGAAATTAAAATTTCTAAAACAGATCTAGACTGGTAAGTTTAACACCCACACACACACACACACACACACACACACACACACACACACACACACACACATTCTCTCTCTCTCTCTATCTCTCTCTCTGTAAAATAAGTCGGATAAATACTGGGGACATTGTGATATTCATAAGTATTAGTTCTTTATCTACAATGTGAGGACATTTTCTGTGATTAAATGTGGGGACATATTTGTAAGGACAATCAAATGTCCCGATCTAACTTATCAAATTCGCTTGTAAATAGCGTTTTAAGAGCATTTCAACTAACCTACAGGAGATCTGGGGACACAGAATTTGTCCCCACATTGTTGGTGGTGTCCCTAGTATGCCTATGCTTGTGATGGAGCTGATAATTGCCCTCTAGATCATCGGCTGGAGCATCTCTCTCTCTCTCTCTCTCTCTCTCTCTCTCTCTCTCTCTCTCTCTCTCTCTCCATGAAGTGAGTGACATAGAACTTAATTTCATGTACCGGGAAATCGAAATTTCTGAAACATATCTAAATTGGTAAGTTTCACTCTTTTTAACACACACACACACAGAGAGAGAGAGAGAGAGAGAGAGAGAGAGAGAGAGAGAGCCGTACAAAACATAATAGTGTGTGTACGATTGACTGTTCACATTTTTTTTTTTCAGTTTTATACCATAGGTTGTTATACCACAAATTTAGAATGTCTGTTTACTTCTTACAACGGGATAACTCCATTCATCCGGCAACAAAGACGGGTTCATCCGGATCTAATGGTTCAATTACGGAATCTCAGTTGAATTTGGCCATCTTAGAAATGCTTGATTTGAATCGGAAGAAAAATGTATGTTCAACATTCTGTAGAGGTAAGCAATGCCATACCTTTCATCTCCAAAAAAATATTCACATGTGAGAGCTGGCTAATCCTGGGTTTGATTACAAGGGTGATAACTAACCAGCCTAAATTATTTCCAGTTAAGATCCACCTCTACTTTTTCGATGTAATTGGAATCTAGTGTCATGCACTTAGACCAAGTGCCACCAACCCAGAACTGAAAAAGTCGGGTCCTTTCCATTGACCCACTCAACAACTGTCGTAACGACTTCTTCGTTAGATGGAAAATGACGTACGTCCACTAATATCATTTTTCAATTTTATGAATAGGAAAAATCACCAGGAGCTAGGTCAGGCGAATGAGATATTGAATGTCAAACATGGCTAGCAATTCAAATGCATACTTCTCATCTAAAGTTGAGTATCGTGTTGTAATTTGGTACTTGTATTAAACAGGTAAAAAAATGACATTCAATGCGAGTAAGCTTATGTGTATGTTTTCTGCGCCGTCTTATGCCCAGTTTAATTTTGGGTAGGAGAATTAAAAGACGGTAGAACGTCTTTAGAAAATGAAGTCAGGTCTGGACGCCCACTCGATACCACCAACAAAGAAATGTGTTGCAAAGTTTTGGATCTGGTTTACTCTGATAGGCCAATTCAGGTGGAAGATTTAACACAGGCATTATGCATTTGAAGCGTTTTAACAACCTTACATTGTCGTTTAGGTATGCGCAAGCTAACAGCCAAGTGGGTACCCAAATCTCTTAGTGATGAGCGAATGGCAACCAGAGCATCAGTACGCAGCACCTTGTTGAAGCGTTTTGGGTCAAAAGTTAATTTTCTATTGCGTCTGGTGACTGTACATGGGACTTGGTTTCATTGTCGTGAGCCAGGGAATAAAGCTCAAAGTCGTCAGTGTATAGGGCCAGTGTCCCCAAGGCAAAAGACGCAACTATATGCTTTCGAGGTGATGGTCACCATGCATGTATTTTGAGACGCAAAAGATGTTATTATGTTGGTTTTTTACCCGAGAGATGTGCCAGCTGAGAACCGCCATTCACCTTGGTAAACTCTCTAAAAGTATTTTGCTCCAACAAGACGACGCGAGAGTCCACACTTACAAAGCTGTATAGGAAATGGATATACAGTACATGTAATTTAATACTGCATCCTGCCTATATATGTCTGATCTAGCTTCTAGTCCCAAAAATTGAAAAAGGATATCTGTGGACGTACGTCATTTCCGGTCTGACGAAGAGTAAAGGAATGGGTCATTAGAAACGACCCTAACTTTTATAGTTTTTGGGCTGATTGCAGCACTTAAACACTGTTGGTCTAAGTGCATCACACTAGATGGCAATTACATCGTAAAAAAACAGATGGATCTCAACCAGAAATAAGAGGCTTGGTTTTTAATAACTCGCCTTCGTATGGATAACTCAATGGACCAGAGATAGATAGTAACTGTCGAGAAACAGCTAACGAGGCATAGGTTTTAACGGTCGTTTTGGTACTAGTTAGCTTATTTCAAACTTTAGACAGATCCGCATTGCCGTATATACAGTTTAACCTGTCTTGAAAGGCAACCTCTTAAAAAGGACCACCTGCTTATAAAGGCCAGTAGAATGGTATTTTGGTATTTTAACCTGTACATAAAGGCCACCTGTCCATAAAGACCTCTTTTACTGGTTCCCTTGCGTGGCCTTTATAGACAGGGTTGATTGTACATAAAAACATTTACTACTACGGTAGCTTAGTTGGTAGAGTACTCGCTTTGTATGTTGGAGGGCTTGGGTTCGACAATTGGCCAGCGTCCGACCAAGAATTGAAAATAGGTAGCGACTGTTCATTCGCCAAGCACTTGACGTATAGAAATGAAAGTCATGGGGTCTTTCAGAAGAGACCTTAAAACCGATGTCTTGTGTCACAGCAGATATATCAATTAAACAACCCTCCCTGAGTGTATTGCAAAAAAACAAATATGATTTCTGCTACGTCTCCTATATATAGTTGTGGACGCCTCGATATCAGTGAAATATTCTTGACTGGGACTTAAAACCATTATTCAATCACTCTATAAAACAGCAACATGTCTGCTGCGCATGTCCATTTATTACTTATTGCGCATGCACATAAAAGGGAAGTAACTCAATCTAAAGAATACAGTTTGACCAAATGATATAAGGGAGGTAACTCGTATGAGTTTTATCATTGTCATAATAAAACAAATCTCTTTTGCAGAAAACCCTTTAACAAATGAAGGCAAGAGGAAACAAATGCTGAAAATGTTGTGTGTTGTTCTGATTCCACTGATGGTACTCACAGCAATGACTGCAAATACGTTAGCAAAATCCATACAAAGCCATATGACGTCTGCAAACATTCGGAATACAATTCTCTTCGGAACTGAGGTTGGTGAACTGTTACTAGCTCTGCAAAGAGAACGAGATATGAGTACATTATATGTAAGTAACCTTGGACCAAAAACAAAACAGTACCTTCTACAGAGGTATCCAGAAACAGACGAGAGGCTTGCTAATCTTACTGCTTGGCCTGTAGACAAAAGCGAAAACAGATTTCAGTTTCAAAGCAAAGATGTTTTTATAAGTTATCTAAATCAACATAGATATGAACTTGACTTGCAGCAGCCGACAACAAAAGATGAAATTTTGTTTTATACCGAAGCAATCGACGTTTTCATTACTTGGATATTTAAAGCAATATCAGAGGCCCAGTCAGGGGCAATTTGGAGAAGTTTGGTAGCTTATCAAGAAGTTGTTGTGACAAGTGAATATATAGGCAGAGAAAGGGGAGTTGGTGTGATATTTTACTCTAGAGGACAGTTTGAGACCAGAGATGACTATTTGCTATTTGCTGACAGCCATGATGTTGCCAATAGTACTTTTAATTCAGCTAAACGCTATTCGGATATTGTGACTGAAGTTTACGACGGCCAGTTCAAAAGCAATGGGACATTTCTGAAAACTGTCCAAAAGATGAGAACAGAGATATTATCAAATAACTATACCCTGACGCCCTCAGTGGAAAACGCCAACTGGTGGTTTAACAATATGTCTAAATACCAGGATGTAATAATAGGCGTCACAAAGAACAAAATCGTGTCACATATTATCTCTATTTTAGTGCAACAATCTGATAGAGATGTACGGACAATTGTGGTAATAGCAGGCGTGTTTTGTATTATATGCATCATCGCAATTCTAGTTGTGACATTAGTGTATTCATTAACATCACGAATACAGGAGTACTCAGTTTCTATAGCAAACAGGTAATTTATACCCCATGCACACAAACATTGTTAGGGGTGTATAGGTATATAGGAATCACCCTGTCTGTCCGTCCGTCCGTCCCAATATCGTTTCTGCTCCATACCTATGGATGGATTATGAATAAACTTGACACAAATATATACTAACGACGCGAGGTCAAATCTTTCATCTCTATGGATGGATTTTGATCAAACTTAGAGCATACGTATATCAACATGAGACGACATACCGTGTTCGACTTGTCGTTTGGGACGAGTGGGTGGCGGGGAGAAATGGCTTCAAAATCGGCATAACATGTGTTTGGCTTGCTTCGTTCTAGAATCCAAATTGTAGTTGAAAAAAACTTAGATAACTAAAACAGTAGAACAAAGAACATAAGACAAGACCCTTTAACAATGTATACGTTTTATTTCCGTATTGAGGTTTTTGTTTCCTATAACACTAACCTTTTACCAAGCTTTTGTTAGTAGAAAAATTGATAGGTGAAATCACTAGTAAAACGTTGACTGGTTATGTTTAAAAATTAGAAAGACTAATGGTAGTTTGCTAAGTATACACTAGGTGGCATTGCGTCAGAGGCGATGGAAAATCCCTCCCTGTATAGCCTTGAGCTCACTGCCACTTCATCTATATAGCTGATGATGTCTCGATATAAGCGAAATATTTTTGACTGGGACGTAAAACCCAATAAAATCAAATAATCAATCAATCAGAATAAATTAGAATTAGGGTTTTGAAATGATGTGAATTCGTGACACGTAGCCCCAGTTTTACAATAATTTGGGAACTAAGATTTCCCTAACTTAAATCGTGCAGATATGAATTTTCAATAGTTTTGTTAGTTTTCAAGATATGGATAAATCCAAGGTATCAGTTTGAATGCTTATTATACCAGAACCTAGTTGTTCGAAGCTTGATTAGCTTATAATCAATGCTTCAAACAGATTTAAAATATAAATAAACATCAACATATCACCGTCAAATCCATAGATTTATAGCCATGCGCTTCAATGACATTTTCAACATTAATTTCACTACTGGCCCCGGTTTCACAATCATTCCTTAGCTAAGATTTTCCTTAACTTAAATATTGCAAAATTTCAGATCGATATAATTTTGGCCAATTTTCAAGATATTGAGGAATTTAAGGTGTCATTTTTAGATCACTCAGTCTAGATTAAAACATTTGCATTTAGTTTGGCAAAAATATTCACCAGAAGTTCCATAAAGAGATTACAAAAAATTGCTAAATTTAAGTTAAGAAAAATGTTAGCTAAGGATTGATTGTGAAACTGGGGTCAGATCTGAAATTATCCATTGTGTAAATTTTGACTAATCAACTGATTAAATTAATCGGGCTTCAAACAATCATATTTACTAGTTCTCATTTTTCACAGTTTATAACGAAATTTTATATAAAAATTATAATTTAGTAAATCATTTAAATTTTATAAAAAATTATAATTATTCTAGTAGCGTCATTCTATAAGAAATGGCCAAATGTACAATGTCAGTCTCTGTTCAAAATTTAATCTCTTATTATAAGTCTATACACTCCGTAAAGTTTTCAATTTTCAAATGATTCCACTTGAAAAAAGTTAATTTTTATAATACGTGGGCACAATCTTTGAAAAACCGTTTTCAGTAATAATGAATATGGTTTAGACAACAATATTAAAAAAATTATGACAACCAATAATAAGTTTGATGTCTCTGTGTCCAGGATTGCCCTGGATATATTTTGACGTCCTATAGTCCTATGTTCCTTTCACACAATTTTGATTACACACGTGGGGGGTGGGGGTGTAGCTAGCTAAACAGGAGACGCTTACCATTCCGGAGCGCCCGGCCTCACTTACCTGGTGGAAATTCACGTGTCTAACCCAGTTCCAAAGTTTTAACTTTGCTTCTGGATTGTGATTCAGACATGGATTAGTATGTTTGTTTATGATTGCCTTATACATTAAAATTTTATCATTCGATATATTCAAAAATGCTATATGGATGTATTAATGATAAAATTCAAGGTGTCGGATATTAGCATCCTATTGTCTTGTATTTTAGAACAAAGTCATTGGACAAGGAAAGGAGACGCACGGATATGCTACTACATCAGATGTTACCAAAATCTGTGGCTGACAGACTGACACGAAATGAAGAAGTAAAAGCAGAATATTTTAATGAGTCAACGGTCTTCCTTAGCGATATTGTGGGATTCACCAAAATCTGCTCCATTATTTCACCGTTACAAGTTGTCAATATGCTGAATAACGTCTACTCTTGCTTTGATGAACGGATAAATTCATATGACGTATACAAAGTGGAAACTGTTGGTGATGCTTATTTGGTTGTGTCTGGTGAGTATTTATACCCGGGGGTCAACTGGTTAAGGCATTCACCCGGGGCCGTGTGGTTAAGGCATTTACCCGATGACCGGTTGGTTAAGGCATTTACCCGATGGCCGAGTGGTTAATGCGTTTACCCGGTGGCCGAGTGGTTAAGACATTTACCCGATGGCTGTGTGGTTAAAGCATTTACCCGGTGGCCGTGTGGTTAAAGCATTTACCCAGTGGCCTAGAAGTTGTTTTTTGTTTTTAAAGCAAGAGTTATTTTTATTATCTCCCCTTTTTAAAATAACTGATCGTTTTACTACCAACATAAGCAGAATTTGGTAACAATCTCAATCAATAGTAGAATATAGACAAAAATAAAGACATGCTATAATACTAATGGTATTTTTCCATTAAAACAATTGAATATACTTCAAATAGGAAAATATTCAGAAATAAACAGATTACATACCCTATTGTGAAAATTGCAATAAAGCATTAAAGCATACTTGGGTCATTATTCCAACATTGACCTTGAAACTATTATAGTAATATAATAGTGACTTAGATAATTCTGGACTGTTCGTTCTCAAAGGACGGATTTTAAAATTAACGTTACATAGAAAATATTCTGATTTCAGTCCTTTGAACTATAAGAGTTAAGTGGCTGTTTCACTTGTCAGCTTGACAAGTATGACGTCTGTTCTGTAGTGTTCCATGTTCCAAAAAGGCTAACCAATGTGCTAAAAAGTCGGGGCTCAACAAATCAAAAAAAAAAATGATTGTTTCACTTGTCAGCTTGACAAGTATGATGTCTGTTCTGTAGTGTTCCATGTTCCAAAAAGGCTAACCAATGTGCTAAAAGGTCGGGGCTCAACAAATCAAAAAAAAAAAAAAAAAAAAATGATAGAATAGTTAATACATTTACCCGGTGGCCAAGTGGTTAAGGTATTTACCCGGTGGCCGAGTGGTTAAGACATTTACTCGGTGGCCAAGTGGTTAAAGGCCATGAAAAGACCATTCCATACACGTGAACCCGCAAACGCATCTCATTGCATCTTGCCTCCTAGGTTGTTATCCCATTCGGGACAGAACAGTATGAGTTTTATAGTGTCGGTGTTTTTTCCTGGCACTCCGGTTTCCGCCATTATTCAAGAATTGACCGACTGGATATCGTGAAATAATCATGACTATGGTCTAAAACACCATATAAATAAATTAACTAAAAGCTAAACAATAAAAAAAGTAGTAAATTCGGATATCTCGCAATTTTTATTGTACATGTATAAGGTATTGTTTAAAGTTTTTAGGTTTAAGTTGACTTCCATTATAAAGAAGAATTTATGATATAACCTAGTGAATGAGTTAGTTTTCTAACTTTTACTAAAGTGAGTAGGGAGTAAGCCGGTAAAACAGCCATGGTTTGTTTTCATACGGCTGACCCTCTCCGTGATTCAAACGGAGAACGCTTGTCATGTTTTCCCAGGAAACTTCAAATTATGGAAAAGAAGTAAAATTCCAATACTGACACAAATAAGTCACACCAGACGACAGACAGAAATATGATTCCATTTTTCAGTTGAATGATGACGTTATTTGCAATGATTTTCATTGGAATATGAAAGAACGTAGAAGTCATTTTCTTGCTGATTACTTTTATTTTAATGTCTTGTTTTTTATTTTGTATAGGTGTACCTCATAGAAATGGTAAGAATCACGCTCTCGAGATTTCAAAGATGGGAATAGATTTACTTAGTCTAATAGATCAGATAGAACTGCCATTTCTACCTGATATCAAATTAAAACTACGAATCGGCTGTCACTCTGGTAAGCAATCTGCCGTTGGTAATAATAATTAGAACAAACTGTTCATTTGGAGGGGCCTCTTCGTGGCCGAGTGGTCCTAAGTGGACGCTTGCGAAACACAGTGCCTAGAAAAGAAAATAGAATCCATCTTAGGACAGATCTTAGTGTTAGAAAGTTGGTCAGTTCGTTTGCCAAAGTTGGTGGTTTTCTCCGAGCACTCCGGTTTTCGATACCCCTGAACTGACCACCTCGATATAAGTAAACAAATCTTGACTGGGGCGTTATACTATCATTATTTTCACTCCTTTAGGAGGATGTATCTAGTAATTGCATTGTTTAATCATATACATGTATTCCATTTTCACTTGCCCTTGTCAAATATTTCAAGATATTTAAGTAGGCCCTTTAAACTAGACATGCTTCTTGGTCAAGGTGCAACATACAACAACAAAGGACTACAACTCTGAATGAATTCGTCAACACTAAAATAAATGGGGTGATTTTATTTTTTTACTTATTAGAATACTGTAAACGTATTTGTTTGGCAAAAGTGCTAATTTTTGCATATTTCGCGATCGTTTGTTTTCCGCGCACTTTAATACGGAGCGAAAATTGGATTATGCTTATTGTGTTATAGTGCATATTAAAAACCTTCGAAATATGTTTAAATTTCATATACCTCGAAAATGAATACACGCGTACAGTTAATAAACATTGGAATAACATGTACATGTCCTAGTGTTATGATCAAAACAACCTAAAATCATGCAGGCACTTGTGCTTAAATTGCATCCATTGATGGTGCATACCAACTTACTTCGCATCAGCAATTATTCAGCTAATTCCGACAAGACACGTGTATAATATTCATTTGCCCTGGAAATATTGTACAAGCGTGACATTTCCATTCCCTTAGTGCAGACCTGTCGGACGTTTATTACTAAGCAAACAAAAATGAGTCTAAGCTAGTCTGCCGAGTGGCCGAGATATTGATAGCAGCTGCTCCAAAAAATTACCGAGATCACGTCCCGAATTGGTACCATTTAGTAGCTAAGCGTTAAGCTTTCGACAGGCCTATACTGGAAAGCACAGTTTAACACTGCGGTAACGACACGGTACAGTATCGGCAGCTCACCTCGGCTCCTTTTACGCTTCATCTCGGCTCCTTTAACGCTTCATCTAGGCGATTTTTATCGGTTTCTCTGTAGTCTTTCGGCCACTAGCTTTCATATATTGGCCATTCAGCAGCTGAGATTCGATCCCTACTTCGTTAGCCTAGTATTAAACTTTCGACAGTTGCGTTTTTCTTACAACTTAGCTTTATAATTCGAACTCCCTAATTAAATAAAAAAAATATAATATGACATGATGCAATATTATATCTTATTATTCCAGGTCCCGTTGTAGCCGGAATCGTAGGAGCCAAGATGCCAAAGTATTGTCTATTTGGTGAGACGATTACTATTGCGTCCAAGATGGAGAAACTCGGTAAAGGTAAGTAAATAGATGAAACACTTTAAAGATAATTGGCAACCTATAATAAACAGGAGGTGCTTACCCCTCTGCAGAACCCAGCCTCACTTCCATAATGGAAGTTCACATGTTTAACTTAATTTGCCATTTAACAACTACATTTTACCACAAACGTAGTAAATTTAAAACTAGAAAAACTGTGAGCCACAAGCTCACAAAAAATACCCCCGCTCCCAAAAATCCATCGGATCAAATTTTTAAATAGGAGGTGCACATCTACTTTATATTACAAAGATTGTGTGAAAGTTTCATGAAAATCCATTGAAGGGTTTAGGAGGATTTGCGAATAAGAGATAGGTACCCTAACGGAAGGACGGACGGACACACGGACGGACACCCCTATCACAATATACCCCCACTTTTTAAGCGGGGGTATAATAAAACGTACATTGTAAATTGTTAGCCGTAGCGGGTGTGGTTAGCTAAACAGAAGGTACTTACCCTTCCGAAGCATCCGGCCTCACTTCTCTTATGGAGGTTCACCTGTTTGCCATTTTTAGCTCACCTGAGCCGAAAGGCTCAGATGAGCTATTGCTATCTATCACCCTCCGTCGTCCGTCGTTCGTCGTCCGTCGTCCGTCGTGCGTCGTGCGTAAACTTTACATTTTAATCTTTTTCTCCAAACTACTGAGCCAAATTTGATGAAACTTGGTGATTATTATGCTTTCAAAATTGTGTTCGGGGTTTGACCACGCCCAACAATATGGCTGCCGTTACTATAAATAGCCAAAAGACAAAAAAATCTTCTTCTCTGAAACCCAAAGGTGCAGGCAAATTTTAATTGGATATTTGGATTCAGGATACCTAGATACACTAAAATTGTGTTTTTCATGAAAATTGGACGAAAAATAGGTTACGCGTTTTTTGCGTAAAATTATGTAATTTTTAAAATGAGACATTTATTGTTATAACTTCATAATGACTGAAGATAATTGTATGGAGTTTTCACTGTTGATCTTGTCTTGCGATTTTCTTCCGATTGATGTCAAGGTCAAAGGTCAAGGTCATGTCCCAGTTTTTGACCTTTGATAAAAAATGCTATTTTTTAAACATTTCTGGTGATAATGATGTAGGATTTTTGGTTAATTGTAGGTATTGACATGACGATCATTTTGATATATTGATTAAGTTCATGGGTTCAAAGGTCAAGGTCACAGATGTACAAGTTTACCAAAATAGTTAATTATCTGCAAAACTATGAACTTTTTGTATAGGCATGTATATTAGAATATTGTAGGTAATGGCCCAATGGTCATTTTGATATATAAATAAAGGTCATGAGTTCAAAGGTCAAGGTCACAGATGTAAACAAGTACTGAAATGATTATTTATCTCTAAAACTATAGACTTTTTGTATAGGCATGTATATTAGAATATTGTAGGTAATGACCCAATGGTCATTTTGATATATGAATAAAGGTCATGAGTTAAAAGGTCAAGGTCACAGATGTAAACAAGTACTGAAATGATTATTTATCTCAAAAACTATAGACTTTTTGTATAGGCATGTACATTAGAATATTTTAGGTATTATCCTAACGATCATTTTGATATATGAATGAAGGTCATGGGTTCAAAGGTCAAGGTCACAGATGTGAATGAATACCTGAATTATTAATTATCTTGAAAACTGTTCACTTTTTGTATATGCATGTATATTAGAATATTGTAGGTATTAGCCTAACAACCATTTTGATATATGAATGAAGGTTATGGGTTCAAAGGTCAAGGTCACAGATGTGAACAAGGTCTGAAATGATTATTTATCTCAAAAACTATAAACCTTTTGTATAGGCATGTATATTAGAATATTTAGGTATTATCCTAATGATCATTTTGATATATGAATGAAGGTCATGGGTTCAAAGGTCAAGGTCACAGATGTGAATGAATACCTGAATTGTTAATTATCTTGAAAACTGTTCACTTTTTGTATATGCATGTATATTAGAATATTGTAGGTATTAGCCTAACAACCATTTTGATATATGAATGAAGGTTATGGGTTCAAAGGTCAAGGTCACAGATGTGAACAAGGTCTGAAATGATTATTTATCTCAAAAACTATAAACCTTTTGTATAGGCATGTATATTAGAATATTTAGGTATTATCCTAATGATCATTTTGATATATGAATGAAGGTCATGGGTTCAAAGGTCAAGGTCACAGATGCGAATGAATACCTAAATGGTTAATTATCTTAAAAACTATTAACTTTTTGTATAGGCATGTATATTAGAATATTGTTGGTACTGGCACAGTGGTCATTTTGATATATGACTGAAGAGCATGGGTTCAAATGTCAAGATCACAGATACAAACAAGTACTGAGATGATTATTTATCTCAAAAACTATAAACTTTTTGTATAGGGATGTATATTAGAATATTGGCCGAATTATCATTTTGATATTTGAATGAAGCTCATGGTTCAAAGATCACAGGTGAGCGTTAAGGCCCATGGGCCTCTTGTTTAAAAAAAAATTCACTTTGCTTTTGGATTGCGATTTTAACCTGGATATGTAGTTTTATTTCGATATTTATTTGTACAAGTCAAAGTTGTTTCTTTCTCTAACGAAATAATTCGACATGCATGATTTATTATTGAAGATACATTGTCTCCAGATTTGAGATTGCTAAGAGATAGAACGTCATCTGTATATCTGTAAGTGGTGTTGAATGATTTGACGACAGTTTTTTTTATATTTATTGTATTTTTCCAATATGAAAGCATACCAGAGTCAAAAACTCAATCTACATGTAATAGGTAAAAATATTCGGGAGGAGTAGGTTTGGTGGAGTACCAAGGCGGTCAGTTCAAGAATGGCGGAGGAGACCAGAGTAACTAGAGAAAACCATTATCTATCGACAAGCGAACTCACAAACATGTTCACACCAGGATCTGCCCAGAGTAGGAATCAAACCCAGACAATGAGAGGCATTGTGACCTATGATAAACGAGTTGAAGTGTATCGAATGGTCGTAACAAGTTATATGATTCTGCCCATTAATAGAACACCTGCCTCTCAATATTTGTTTTATTTTTACTAAATAGCTGGAAGAATTCATATAAGTCAGTCAATGTATGATTTACTATCGGAGGTTGGTGGATTAAATCTGAGAGAAAATACAGATGAAAATGTCAAGGTTAGTATATTATCAGATAAACATGTATTGAACGCATCCAAGGTGTTCCAAAAGTGTAAGGGTGTCAAATTTTGCTTGGAACACCTTTGTTTACCATTGAACGCATTCAAGGTGTTCCAAAAGTGTTAGAGTGTCATGTTTAGCGCGAGACACATTTGTTCAGTATTGAACGCATTTAATGTGTTAGAATGCCATGTTTAGCTTGAAACACTTTTTTCATTAAAGTGTCAGTGTCATGTTTTGCTTGAGAAACCTTTGTTCAGTATTGAACGCATCCAAGGTGTTAGAGTGTCATGTTAAGCTTGAGACACCTTTGTTCAGTATTGAATGCATCCAAGGTGTTAGAGTGTCATGTTTAGCTTGAAACATTTTTTATTTGATTTTTAATGTTAAAGGTGAATATAAAAAAGGTAATAAAATAATATAATTTCAGAAAGAAAAAGATTTACAGATAATATATAAAGGTCAAGTACCTGTTACGTACTGGCTGAGCACCAGTGATGAAGAAGAATACCATTCTATAATGTCGTCAGGTGAAATATCTCCGGAATTCCATGGCAACAGTAGTTATTGATTAGGTCTGTATTATACCTGGGCCAGGTTACACAAATCTTAATTAGCCTCCATTACTAATTATTAGTTAGAACAGGGCCCAGTTCTACAAAACTTAATTAAAGTTAATTGTTAAATTAACCTTTATTAGCGCAACACTACACAATTTGCAAATTTTGGTTTCATTAATTTAATGAATTTTGTGCAACCTGGACCTGGTGTTCAAAAATCGAAATTTTCCCACCTTGACGCTTCGTCAGGCAACTCCTCGCTGACTGGTCACACAAGCGCAATGAAATCTCGCGTGATGCCCTTGGTGTGATGGTGTAACGAAGTTAAACCTTAGAAGCACAAAAATTAACCATTCGCTAATTACAGTTTTAATCAATTATATACTTTTATTAAGCTTTGTGGAAATTGATCCAAGGTTGTCTTTAAAATTTAATACGTGGAAAGAAGTAGAGTGTTTTACGCCCCATGTCAAGAGTATCAATTTCATCGAGGCGATACGTTTTGGGAAAACCGGGCGGAAAACCACCGAACTTCTACAAGCGAACTGATAACCTTTTTCACATGGATCTGCGCGAGTGGACTGGAACCTACAATATAGGCAGTGAAAAGTGCTATGATCCGTAAGCTAGCGTTTATACCACTCGGGCACTGAGTCTTTCAATGAATTTTTAATAAAGTAGACAAAATTAAAATTTTCTTTATTTTAGTACCAAAATTTAGTTAAACAAAACCTTTTATCATACCAGAGTGACACTAAATGTCGGAGGTCATGGTTCGATTACCGGCCGGGTTTGACCAAGACTTAAAAATAGAATAGGTAGTGACTGTTTTTTTATCAAGCATTCGACATTTAAAAAGGAAAGTCACGGGGTCGATCGGTCCTGCGATGCCCCGAGTCATGGCAGGCGTGGCACGTTAAAGAATCCTCCCTGCACATTTGCCTTGAGCACACTGCAAAGGTAAAACATTTTCTAACTTCACCTATTGCTGGTGACGTCTCGATATGAGTGAAATATTCTTGACTTTAATGTGAGACTACATTCAATCAACCATATCTGCCGGACTCCACTATTTGGTCGCGGTTCAAACCCCGGCTGCTTCAAGATTTTGAAATAGGTAGAGCTTTTCTTTCACCAAGCACTCGGTATTTAGAAATTTAATTCACTGAAATCTTCGGAAATGGTCTGAAAACCGATTATCTTAGAACTATACCTGCACATGTCACTTCACTTATAGCTGGTGACGTCTCGATATAAGTGAAATATTGTTGACTGGAATGTATAACCTAATTCAATTCATTAAATTACTTTCATAACTCTGTTTCAGATTTTGCAGTTGCAGATGACCAATGGAAACAGAACAAATTTAACATAACGTTCTAGTTATACAGTTAAATGCCAAAGACGCTGTTATTTAACTTTTAAAGTACAACGTTGATTTGCAAGATAAACCTACATAACCTTGTTTGTGTTAAACTTTCCACCAGGAACAAAAGTGTTGTGACTTTTATTTGGAATAAATGCTTTATTTCTTTTCCGTATTCGGCTATCATTATTATTTTTGCCACGTTTTACCACGCCGATTCCGTGACGTCATCTAATCTTGTTTTTATTGTGTTTACAAGTACAAAAAAAAGTCCGGACTTTATTTAGTGTTGACAATATTGACGCCTAATGAAGTCTGAAGATTGAAGCTCCAGACGAGAAATCAAATACAGTCGTTCAATTTTGAAAATAATTTTATTTTGTAATACCAAAAAGAGTTTTTGTATGCAGACTCAATCTTTCGACTTCATTAGGCGTCGTTATGTTGACGCCTAAGAAAGTTTGGACTTACTGAAACGCTGGACTTCATAAGTAGTCGTAACAGTGCTCGCTTCGTTTGTGGGAGGTCGGTGTAGGTTCGAACCCAGGTTTGGGTCTAACCAATACTTAAAATAGGTGGTGACTGTTCTTTCGTCAGGCATTCGTCGCTTAGAAATGACAGTCATCGATGTCCGTGTCACGGTAGGCGTGACACGTTAAAGAACTCTCTCTGCATGTTGTCCTGAGCGAGCTGCAAAGCTAAAGATTTCTGTCACTTCACCTATTCTTAACTGGGACGTAAAACCCAAATCAATAAATCAATGTTCTAGAAAAGTTTTATTGTTTGTGGATCTCGTAAAGATCTCGTATGTGGGAGGTCGGGATTCGAAACCCGTCGGATCTGACAAAGACTTGAGAATAAGTACTGACTGTCCTTTTCCATGAAATCGGCACCTACAAATAAAAGTCACGGGTCCTTCTAAAGAGGTCTTACAGACGGATGTCCCGTGTAACTGTATAATAATTGAATCTTACACCGGTAACAGGGTAAGACAGACATATCTCAAACGAGGATGAATATTTTCTTGTCCAGAACGAGTTTTAGCGAGTTCTGGACATTGAAAATGTCCATCCGAGTTTGAGATATCTTTTTCTTCCATTTTCCTATGTTGGAGATAGAGATTTCCGCTTGAAGAAACGATGGAAGAAATTTCTATCTTCACCATCCACGTGCTTATCTTCACCTCCACGTGCGGCTTTCAGTGACGTCACACTCAAAGGGCAATTAAATGACGTCATATCGTGGAGACATGACGTCGTCTTGCGGGAAAATGACACCCGAGTCTACAAAATTTAGATATTTTTAGTTTTTTACTGCGTTTCAAATTTCTATTTTGGGAGATTAGAATAAATGGCTTTGTTTTCTAGTTTATACACTTTGTATAAACCAAAATCAGGTACATTCTGTCCGATAGTCATATTTATTTTTATGTCAAACATTAAATAACAAAGTTAGATTTACAAAGATGGCGTCGATGTCGATGTGACTGATACTTTAAGCCAAAAATTGTCATCAAAATGGAAGAAAAAAAATCAATCATGAGTTTATCCATGCAGGATAAGGAAATCTCACCCTCGGGTTGAATATTTCTGTCCGAGACTCGGCAAGCCTCGTCTCCGACTGAAATATTCAACCCCTCGGGTGAGATTTCCCTATCCTACATGGATACTCATGATAGATTCTATTAGTCTTACCCTGTTACTGGTGTAGGATTCTTTTTCTCACACATTTGCAACATAAAACATGACTAATAAACATAAAATTACATAAAATGTTAAGTTTTCATGTCACCATCCTTGCCTGCTGAAAATGACGTAATCAATTTTTGTTGACGTTTTCACGTAAAATGATTGTGACGTCATCAATTAAGCGTGTGTAAGTGATTGTGACGTTGAGAAATTGTTGGTTGACTTCGGAACTTTTCTCAACTTATTAAAGGCATATGCTATGAAATAGAACCACCATTCAAAACAAGCTAATTTTTTCACTGTTTGTTCTATATGAACATGCAAACAAAAATATGCAAAAATAATTGTAGGTCATCGCATTAAATTTTTCAACAACTCTTGTTCAATATATACACTATTTCAAGGAATTTGCATTTTTACCCAAAAATCGGTATAATTTGAAAAATCAACCTCAAACAAACTCAAGAAATTTATTAAAATGTTATAAACAGCAAATAAACATCATACCTATATTTAATATGTTAAAAAATGTCAAAGTTGGCAGTTCAATACACATTTATTAAAATAATTGGTAAAAAATACATTGGAGAAAGTGCTCATTTTACCGCCTTTTTCACAAAAATTCCATACATTTTCATGTACAAAAAAAATCTACCATTCGAAATCTTATCAAAATCTGCCAAAAGTTTAACCAGGCTATATGCTTCACAAAAACAAAGAAAAACTGATAGGTCACCAGGATATTTTAGGATTTAAAAATAAAAAATTATCCCTACCCCAATGATTTTTTCAAATTTTCCATTGAAAAAAATATAAAAAATCCCTCTCTTCAGTTAATTCAAATATATATTAGCATCAGATTCAAGATAATACACAAAATAAAGCAAAACAAAGTATATTTTTACATATAATTTACAATATTAATCTTTGTTTTATAATCTGGATATGAAAAATAGATTCCTAATTATCGTAAAAAATATCTGCGAATCTATAAGATTTCAAAACTTTTAATGAAAAGAACAAAATATAACATTTTTGTTCAACCATGACAACATTCTAATATCTCTTGGAACTTACATGAATTTCCATTACTTTGTGGTATGGTCAAAGAGAAAAAACTCTATATCATGGTAAGTTTACATTTTGTGCATCTGTGCTGGTAATACTCGGATTATAGGCCGTACCGTTTTTCGTTTTGGATTACACAAGATAGATAGAACCTAGTGCTGCAACGTTGTGATGAAATTTGGACAATTCACCGTTGTATGGTTTCCATTTGTTTATGTTTACTGTAATAGACACCATTTAATAATTTTTCGAAGCAAGTGGTTGAGAAGTACGGTCAGGTTCGACAATAGTTGGACCAGATTTGTTCATTTGAATCGTGCGGGCAGAACATACATCTCGCCTTTTCTTCTCCGATACTTTAATAAACCGCGCTCTTCTTCTAAGAGTAATTTTTGATCACTAATTTTACGATTTATACAATTTATAGTGCCGAATACCGATTAAAAGAAAGCCGGATGTTTACAGTTGTTACGGTCGTTTGTATATCCCTTCATTTCAAATGTCGCACCACTTACTCAGACAATAGAGTAGTCTCCCCTGGTTGAGCAGATTTGGTGCGCAATGAAAAAACCCGAAAATGTCTTTAAGTCCTTTCAACGATAAATCCAGAGCAGGTATAACTACGCGGGAAATTCGGCGTGTAACCTGTCTCAACCCTAGGGTGAGACAAGGAAATCCCACATGGGTAAAAACGCGGGATTTCCATGTCACAGGTGCGAGAAGACGTTGTACTTTACCTACTGCAAAGGGAAAAGTCTACCACAGCACTTACATTATAGCTGGTGACGTCCTGATATAAGTGATATATTCTTGACCGGGACGTAACCCCTATTTCATCAATCAATCAATCACTTCAACTACCACTGCAAAGAGTATGGGAAAAGTTAAAACTACTTTAACATCACTAATTGTTTGACATCACATTTCAAGTTGTGTTGAATAATATTATTTAATGACTGGACTAGGTAACAATTAAATAATAAACTCTAACATCTTTACGTGAAACATGAAGAGAACAAGCCGGTGTAAAACAAACAATTTATTCATGGCTGTTCCGTTTTACTGACGTACTCCTTTACGTACAATGTGGCGTCATGTTTTGTGTTGTGAACAATTATTGTGGTGTTATTTTCGTTCATATAATCATTTATTTCAATAGAGTCGAATTCGCATGGTTTTATTCATGTCGTTTACATGCGACCATTGTATCACTGAGTGGCGAATGTAAAGCTAAAAACCATTGACCTGTCCGCTTGACCTTCCATGATCATTTTACTATTTATCATGCGTACGGGTGTTTATTTTGTATATTTCTAATAAAAGGCCATGTTGAGAGTTCAATGCCGTTTGCCTATACCAATGATATACCACAGGTAGATATTGATCATTTCTTAAATAACTAAATTGTGGTTCTGTAACATTTAAATATTTTAAGCATTACCAGAGATTTGTACTATGGTGGCAAGAACGAAAACACAGAATTGAAGTCGGTAAAATCGTCTACTTGTGTAATAAAGGCGCGTTTTAACAGATTGTTTTATAATTAAATACCTTTAACGTTTACGACCAATTAAAGTGCTTTATGTTACTGTAAACGAAGAATGAATTGCAGTAGTTAGCACATCATTACACAATTATATATGTACGTGATATCTGCTTAATTACATAAAATAAAGTGTAAATAAGGTGATAGTTAGGTTTACGTGTTGGTTGTTAACAAACAGGTGGTTTGTGTGATTGACGTCCGAGTGCGCACACACGCATTCATGCACATGTATCTGGCATGTAACTTTGATATTGATTCTAGTTTAACATGGCCACCTTTCATTCGTTTTCCTTTAGCTTATTGTTTTTCCCTCTACTTCCAACTTTTCATTCGTTTTCTTTCAGCGTATTGTTTTTCCCTCTACTTCTAACTTTCTCTGCCTTGGTGCAGCTGAGTGGTTTTCAGCGCACTCTTACGGATCACAATATCATGACCGCCTAGGTTTGAATCCCAATCGGGACAGTTTCTTGTGTGAAAGGTTTGTTAGTTCGCTAGCCGAAGGTTCGTGGCTTTCTCCGGACTTTCACGTTTTCTCCATAATTTCTCCGTGTCTCGATATAAGTAAATTAATCTGAATAAGGACATAAAACAATATTACTCCACTACACCTCCATTTATATACAAATGATTTACTGGTTGTTACTACTTTATCCTGCTTTCCAACATTTCTTTTCTATTTGTCCCCCTCCTTCACTCAGTTGGTAGAATGCTCGTTTCAAATGAGGGAGGCCATGGTTTCGAATCCCGGCCATGTCTGACCAAGACTTGGAAAATGCAGGGACGATTCTTTCGCCAAGCACTCGGCATCTAGAAATGAAAGTCACGGGGTTCTTTGGAAGAGACCCAAACATCCGATACTCCTTTTGATGGCAGGCGTGGAAGATTACAGAATCCTCCCTGTACATTGTATTGAGCGCATTGTAAAGGTACAAAATTCTGCTAATTTAATTGGCATTTGCAAAACAGCATATTCTATGCTTTTGTGAATTGTGTTTGGAATTTTTTTTGTCTTTCATCCAATTACAATATTTTTGTGTTTTTCCTTGCTAGCCTGGTTCAAATTTTGAGAGCTTGAAGGTGCAGTTGTGTCTGTTGCTAGTGGGATGGGGCTGTGTATTTTGTCAACTTTTAGGCAAAATAACCAGATGTTTTCGCATATGTGACATAGTCGTCAGACTCGTCATATACCCACAGTCTCGAACCGCCGAAAACAGTTTACAGAAAGTTGCGATTGTCGAAGCGAGAGATTCCGGTTGATATAACAACATGGTGTACTACAAACTATGTTTTTGTTGCTATTAATTAGATATTAGCAACAGAACGGGGTAAATATATAAACCTTTTTCATTTAAAATAGTGTATGTCACCGGTACTAACCCATATCAAATTCGGAGTTTATGCAAATGTCGATTTTTGGCATTTTTTGTCATGCAAATCACTCGCTGTTGTGCCGAAAACGTATTCTAAATACCTTACCTTTACCCAACTATTCTATACAAATATGCCTTCTTTAAACATTTTATGTCAACGTTAAAGTGTATGTCCTTTCTGAATTTCATCGAGATCAAAGATAATAAACTTTTTTCGGCATTGTCCATTTTTCCGGCTGTACCGGTATTTGCAAATTCATTGTTACGTTACTTGCGATGCAACACCGTTATTTGCTGACCCATTAGTCCACAATTGTCCATAAAATGATTATGCTCTTTTTATCAGTCCGACTATATGAACATTGAAAATAACTACAATTGCATTAGATGTGAATGTTGCACTGGGCCATTTGCCAAAATAATAGATCATAACATAATATTTCATGCTAAAGCAGTTTTGAAAATTGAAAAATTAATTTGACCGCAAACTCAATATTTTTTTTTTGACAACTAAAAAAAGTTAAATATTTACCAGATGAAATTCGCCAAAGGAACTTTTATATCCAGAATAATAGTAAAAGAGAATAAAAAACATCCAAATCCTTGTCCAAACCACAAGTCCAAAGCAACGTAAAACCTTTGAAACTGACAAAGTACGGTAAACACGTGAAATTTCACCAGGGAAATGAGACTGGGTGCTGGTGAAAGTTAACTGCGGCGCCCCTAGTAAGATAGCCATACCCACCATGGTGTGTAATCAAAATTATGAATAAAAGGAAGTTGGAACTATGGGACGTCAAAAATATCCAGGCTAATATTGGATATAGAGGCATCATACTTATCAACTATATTTTGATGACGACCGTAAAACCTTTTTAGGGGCTTGATAAACCAAGGCTAGTAATGCGATTAAGTCAACAACTTAGTTGGAAGCAGCTTGCTTCGTTCGCAGTGGGAACAAGCTCTACCATATCATGTTAATTGTGAACAAATACAACATATGGAAGAAAAGCAAGTATATTGCTGCTTAGAAAAGGATTTGACAATAGAAAAATTCAAGTCATCACGTTTGCCATACAGCTTCAAATGTATCCTTTCGTATCAGTCGTACCTTGTATTTTAACCTCACTGGGATAGATGACATCCACACAATCTCCAAATTTATTATTATTAATGGATTAAACGTCATCTTTGTATCTGTATATGAAATTGAATGAATTGGTGACAGTTTTCTCTTAAGCCGATGTTTAAAAAGGTTCTGCATACGAATAAAGAAACAAATCAGCAAGCAGTGGTGCACGGTTTGTCCCTATTGGCTTATTCATAGTTTGTTGGAAAATTGTAATACCAAACACAACAAATATTTTGTCCATCAAAAACTCTTACATTGCTGGTATCTTCAGAATATTTCTGTTTGCAACCCGCATGGTGCTTGATAAAATAGCCAGAGTTAGATATTTGTATCTTGGCTTACTCTTTTTGTAAAAGAATGACTTTTAAACTTTAATAAGGGAGAGTGGTGTAAAGTGTAAAAAAAAAAAAGGTTTTCGAGATGTAAAACGGAATTAGATAGTCCTATCTCAAACAAAAGACCCAGGGGCATTAACGTTCACCTGAGGATATGTCACATCTCATCCAGAAGTTCAATGGTCAATTTCATTATAAACAAGGACGATGATATTTGTGAAATAAGTATAACTTGTAAAATGCTACCGTATAGGTAAACAACATTGACCTGTCCGTTTGACCTTTCATCAGGAATATTTATATAGGAGGGTCCAGCCAATAAATGGGTAGTGTTAAGATCCAATTAATACATACGCAGTACACAGGTGTACTCTATGAGATGAGTATATCTCATGATGTATACAATATAAACACCTGTGGTCCCTACACATAGATATACTCGATCCCCGATTTTAATGTTCAAAGCTGTAAATAATATATCCCCATCATATAAATTTCTGATTTATTTAAATCTTGTTCTGATTGCAATACCTATCGACTTCGGTCTAGCCATTTAACAATTTATTTTTAGTTGGACCTAATTCAGAATTACAAAAATCATCAATATTTCAAACCCAGTTTCAATAATTTGGAATTCATTACCAACACAATTAAAAAACGCGACATCTTTGAAGAATTTCAAAACGTTATACCAAAGTACTTTTTTACCTATTAATTCCATAATATTATATTATCTTAATATTTGGTTGTTTAATACATAATTTTATACTTAGCATCTTAGCTTATGTTTTATATTTTGCATTATTATTACAGTGATTTTTTTAATTACTACATGTAAATAAATGTTATTTCGTATTAATAGTATGTAATACCTCATGTTGGAGGGCCTTATGTAAGATTGGCTCAGTCTAAATAAGCAACCCTCAAAAAATAAAGTCATTATTATCATTATTATTATTATTATTATATTTCTGGGATTTTGTTGTCTTTCATCACGTGATAGTGTGTAACAAGTGCAGATTTTCAGTATCGTAACGATCAAAGGACAGTTAAATAACGTCATTCTGTGGGGACATGACGTTGTCTTGCGGGAAAAATGACATCCTCGAGTTTCCAAAATTTAGAAATTTTTATTGCATTTCAAATGTTCATTCTGAAAGATTAGAATAAATAGCTTTGTTTTCTACTGTAGTTTATACAATTTGTGTAAACCAAAGTAAGGTGCATTCTGTCCGATGGTCATATTTATTTTTATGTAAAACTTTAAATAACAAAGTTAGATTTTCAAAAATGGCGCCGATGTCGATGTAATTTCTATTTGAAGCCAAAAACTGTCATCAAAATGGGAGAAAAGGAATCAATTATGAGTTTATCCATGTAGGATAGGGAAATCTACCCCCTCGGATGAGATTTCCCTATTCTACATGGATACTCATAATAGATTCTATTATTCTCAAAGGTTTCAAAAAGGGGAAAACTGTCAGTGCTCTTGTTGCTTATCTTGGCACTACTCTCTAACATAGAGGCCTCAATCGAAGGCCTTAATTGGTTGATTGATTTATCTATTGAATGTGGTTTTAAGTCAAGAATATATCGAGGCGCCACAAATTGAAGTGACAGACATTTTGACCTTTGCAAGATGCACAGGGCAATATGCAGGGGTAATTCTTTGACGTGACACAGTGTAAAGGGTTGTGAGGTCTCTTCTGAAGTACCCCATGACTTTCATTTCTAAATGCCGATTGCTTGGTGAAAAAACAGTCACTACCCATTTTCAAGCATTGTTCATACCCCACTCAGGGTTCTAACCCACGGCCTCCCCTATACGAAGCGAGTACTCTACCAATTGAGCCACCATACTGGTTCCTATGCCTTAAGTGGAAGAAGGTACAATTTACCATGGTTTTACCAAGAAACAATAATTGAACGTTCGTAAGCATTATTTGAAAATGCTGAATCTCCAGAACATATTGATATACTTCATAATTAGTAAATATAGGTAGGATTATACATTTAAGTTACTTTTTGCAAGAAAATTCTTAAAATCAATTAAATCACATTTATGACTTGAGGCTGTTGAAATTGAGTTTTTACATTCTATTCAAAATTATTTAACATTTATCACGGCGTCACCAGTTTTACTACGGAGTTGCACAAAACAACACCATTACAATGCTCTCATGATAATGATCAATTGACTCATTTTTGTTGCCACACTTAAAGTTTCAAGGGGAGAGGGGGCCCCCAGAGTGGACAAATTAAATTTGCCCCCAGAGAGACTTTATTGCTATAATTAATAGTTTTTAACGAATATTTTTAATTACCATGCTTAACTGTACCAACCTTAGACTGATCAATGGCAATTAAGTTAATCACGTATATGGAAGAGAATATAAGTTTGCTACCATGGCAACAGTAACCCGATTCTGAATCATAACTGACGTTTGTTGCAGTAAATAGTGTGTTTTGATGACAACAACTTGAGTTTTTTTTAAAGAATCGGAAATTCAAGTAAGTATTTTTTTTGGTCTTTTTTTTTAATATTTTGAAAAAAGGTATTTTGTAATTCTGAGTAAATTTGCAATAATTAAGACACCGGAAAATGATGTCATGGACATTTATTATTATTATTATTATTATTGTTATTGATATCATCATCGTCATTTTTACTGTTGTTGTTGTCGTCATTATTATTATTATTATTATTATTATTATTATTATTATTATTATTAATATTGGGTTATTGCAGTAGTTTTCAGATTGTATTACCATCCCATTACAATAACTTGAAACGTATTTTATCATTTCCGGTTTTTTAATAATCTATCATAGCTAGTTTTATTTCCTTAATTAAACTAATGACTGAACATTAAAAGGGTCCGTTGTTTTAAAACATCATCCCAGCACCTCTCAATGCCACAGTTACTCTGGCAGACACCCCCCTCCCGGAAAGAATTTCCGATTCCCTTGCACACCGTAGTTGGCAAAATAATGATCGTCCGAAGTTCTTATTAGAGAGATTATATTGGCTTGGACGCCATCTCAAATGTAACAAAACTCTTGTTATGAAAAGTTAGTATGCTAAATTCTATCACTATCGGGTACCACTGCGATAGCTCAGTTGGTAGAGTGCTGGATCCGTAAATGGGAGGTCGATGGCTCGAAACCCGACCGGGTCGGACCCAAAACTTGTAAGTGAGTAGTGGCTGTTCTTTTGCCAAACACTCGGCATTACGAAATGAAAGTCACGGTTCCTTAAAATAAACGAGGTCCTGTGTCACGGTATGTGTGGCACGATTAAGAACCCAACTGTATAATGCCATCAGCGCAACGCACAGGCAAAATTTCTGCACATTCGCCTATAGCTGGCGACGTCTCAATATAAGTGAAATATTCTTGAGTAGCACATTAAACACCATTACTCGACTCAACTCATGAAAATGTATACATTTGAACGACAATGTTTCCATATGTACAAATTTCATTAGGTCTTTTAAATCAAAAGTGAAAAAAAATATTTTTCGCAGTTAATTTATCTATGTCTATCAGTTTTAACCTGTTTCACCAACGGTGAAAGCAGGTCTAGCATCTGCTCGATTCCGTTCGCCCGTCCATTCATTCGTATGTTTGTCCGTCACAGCGTACATATTTTGTGTAATCTTTACTATATGAAAGCTATGACTGGTTTCCAAACATTACACAGTGTTTCTACTTATAATTTATTTACTTATGATTTGACCTTGTGTCCTTGACCTATGCACCTAAATTTGGTATGTAACGCACCATCTTATGTTAGTTCAATTTTATAGCCAGTTTGATTAAAATCCATTCAAAGAATTGCAAGATATGGAACGGACACGATAATAAGACATACGGAGAAGGTGATATGTATATATACCCCCTAAATGTTATTTGTCGGCGTATAGATACTCTATTATAATACTATTAGATAAATATATCATTTCTTATAGGGTGACAATATGGATTTTTATACCTCATATATATTAAAACACTTTTCATTGGGTGTTTTCCAATCACATGATATGTAACAAATGAGATATTTCCCACAAAAGTACTACCAGCATGTGACAACCTCTCACAGCCATGTAATATTACTATTATCACCCGGTAATAATCCGGTACAAGGGAAATAACTCGTACAACAGAACCGTGGCCAGTCGTTTTTTGCAGTTCGTCAGAAGCAGACTTGTACTTAACTATGCATGACAAAGATGCAGAAATCACAAAAATGGTCACCCAAGCTTCAGTGAAATACTGGAACTGTATTTGATGGAAACGGAAAGAGAGGTAAATCTAGATTCTGTGGAATCTAAAGTATGTAGACAAGCGTAAAAGGATGGTTGAAATTGTAAACTGACAGCATTTAAAATTTGAATATTGTTTGTGTAATTTTACATGGTCAGCTTTGTTTCGGGATAATAAAATAATAATTGCCCTCTAGGTATGTGGCTATTAAAAAATCGTCTCCTTTCAGAGTTCAAAAGGGTTTTCAACAACCCTTCTGTCGGGTGACAATTCTGGATGTCCACAAACCTAGAGGAGGGCAATGTTTGTACACTGTCACCCAATCAGAAATGTAACATTTATTTTATCAAAACTATTGTTGGTGCTTCTTATACTGTGCAACCAAAGTATACTGGATTGAAAATCATGACAGTCAGCTTGCTGTCGCCTGTAAGTAACTTGTGAGACGCTTGTAACATTGATCATATTTAACATTACTTTAGAAAAGCGTTTAACTGATTAAGAAAAAGAATGCGTTCGAACTTCATACGCAGTTTTTCTGTGCATGTGACATTTTTGGTAATCTCAACCGCTCACGTAATGTCACCCTGTGACGTCAGATTTTCTCAAATCCGAGGTTGACATTAAATTTACTTAAACGCTTATTAACCAATCGAATTTCGAGAAATTTACAAAACCCTTTAAGGTATAATAAATAGATAACAGCGCATGATAAAATCCATATCACATGCAATATATAATGGGCGGACATGGCTTAGTGGTACTTTCACTAGCTTTCGCAGTCAATGGTTGTGGGATCGTTCCTCACTCTAGACTTGGAAAGGACTAGTTCACGATGGGGCATATTTGGCCTAACTTCGGATTTGGCCAAAATTTACTCTAATGATTATATTAGTAGTATAGAAACACAAAATGTATTTTATTCAGATAATTTTTCTTGGTTACCATGACAACCAATCAACAACAGGCCTCTTATTTCAGGTTAAAATCTGAACTTGGTGCTTTTAAAACAGTGACGTTTACACATATACCATTGTTATATTTATAAAAATCATTTGAAACAATCGAAAATTGCATAAATATAATTAATCTTATTACTCAATCTAAAAAATTAAATGATTTGATAAAAAAAAAATTTTTTTGTCATGGCAACTAAATACTAGTTTCGGTACTATGAAACATCTTTGTTTTATTTTTCCAATGCCACACACACACACACACACACACACACACGGTTTTATATTATTTTAGACGGCATGTACTCAAAATATCCATTATAACAGAATTCTATGATAATGAGTTTTCCTTAAAAACAAATTACAACATTATTAGATAAAAAATAAAACGTGTCCATAGCAACAATTCGTGTGCAATATATTAATACCATGTAAATAAGTTTGACTTTAACTTTTATTGGCATACATGTAGTATGGGGTTTTAACGATATTATCAAGCATGTATTTTTATTTTTTCTTTTGATGAAAAGGTCTTTTAAATACCACACTCGTTACTATAGTAACAGCTACTAACCAATTTAAAACAAAAGGTCAATTTCGCCTGTTAGTTCGCTTTGCGAAGATCACGTTTATCCGGACACTCTGGTGTCTTCCTTCATCAAGGTACTGATCGACACGGTGTAAATGAAAAAAATCATTCTTTTTTAACTGTAGAATTTTCAGCGATGGTCTAACGATGTCCATAACGATTAAAATAAATTCCTTAATACCACAACGGTACCTCATTAAGTATGTGGGAGATCGCGACCGGTAATGGCAAAAACTTAAAAATATTTAGTGGCACACGCTGTAAAACACTGTTCATGTTGTACCACTTTTTACATGTTTTAAATATATGTACACTGATGAATATTAATATTCAAAGTAATAAAGTAATTTAATGTAATGAAGTACGATATTAGAGATATGATACAGGGGTGCTGTATTGATTTTTAGCTTGCACATATTCGAAAACATAATATTTTAGTATAAATATATGATAAATTGCAATATCTTTTATAATTTCATGTATAAAGCCAACAAACATGTCGGTGTATCCAGAAGTTATCAGACCTTTGTCCAAATCGATGTCATTAAAGTCCAACGATTCAATGACAGAGTCACAATTAGATACAGCGATTCTAGAGATGCTTGATCTAAGACAAGCCAGAAACAGATGTGAGGGATTTTGTAGAGGTTAGTTTTAGGCTAATTACATTTCAATCTAATGTTTGAAATCAAAAACAAATATACCGTTGCATGTCCAAACCACAATCCCAAAGCAAACTCTTAGAAACTGTCAAATATAGTTAAGTGAACTTCAACCATGGAAGTGACACCGGGTGCTCCAGAAGGATAAGTATTCTCCTATTCAGCTAGCTACACTTGTAATGTGTAAAAACGAAATCGAGAATGAAAGGAAGTGGAACTTTGGGACGTCAAATATATTCAGATTAATTCTAAATACAGAAAATATCACGTATCAATAATATTTTGATGATAAAACTTTTTGAGGGCATTGAAAAGCCTTGAATTGAAATAGACCAGGATATATTAGAATACAAGAGTAGCCAATATAAAAAAAAGATGTTCAAAAATATAATAAATATACTTCATACAGTCATGAATTCGAAATTATATTAATGAAAGTACAAAACAGGCCTGTTCAGTTTACACTGAGACAACGAGAGAGAGAGAGAGAGAGAGAGAGAGAGAGGTCGACTGTTAAATGACCCAGACATGGCTAAGTAGTCCCTGAAAAGCTACTTGTCGAGATATAACTAACGAGGACCGAAATGAGCTGCTGTTTCGGCTCTAATTCGTGAACTTAGTGTTAAACATTTGGCAGGTTTTAGTGTATTTATAAGAGATTTCAGAATGACGACATAATGCAGTATTCTTATTTGCATTTCCGTAGTTTTGATCTGAGCACTACGAATGAAGAATTCTATTCCGAAACGGCCTCCCAGTGCTGCAAATATTAAAACATGTTAAGCAATAATTTCGACCTTTCAACCACTCCGGAAGTGGTAATTGGCTGCTTCCGGTTACGAAAATGAAGTTTATTCTTCAGTTATCACAGTGTATGAACGGAACTGTACGCAAAAAGGTAGCTACTGTTCGTCGAAGCGAGAGGAATGTGTATCGGGAGACACGAGGTTGTTGATTATCTATCTTTCTAGCTCAATTTTAATGGATTTAGTTTATCCCTTTTATTTAATCCATCTTCACTATATAAAGCTTTAGTGGTAGCCATATGCTCTCAGAAAAGTGTCAACTTATATAATAAATATGATGATGAACATCATCAAACGCCGAGCCGTGGGCTTCTCACTTCTAGTCAAATTATGTAAAATACGTATTATTTCACATTGTAAGTTCCATTATCAGTACATATATGTAGGAAAATATTCTTAGATTCCCTAAACCATGTACAGAATGTTACAAACTCGTATTTACATTGAAAAGGCAAGTTTTCCTTCCGTCGTCGAAAGTTAGAACTGTACCGGTAGTTTTCAACATCTGTATTGTTTCTGTACCGGTAGCTACTGTTATCTTCCACGTCATCCATGCGAGTTAGATGGAATTTTCAGTTTGATAGTAGGAAATTATAAATTATAAATCATGCTTTTCTATTGAAGCAAAATATGCTATGGACAATATTAAAGACCAATAGCCCCTTAATTATAGTACATTTTGCAATTGCATTCATACTGTAGCATGTTTTGCCAATTTATTACTCATTACTTTATTTCCATATTGTAAGAACTGAGGGGGTAATAGCTATCATATAGAAATATAATTAAACGTTAGCTACTATTCGCAACGAGAAAAACATTATAACCCTCTGACGATTAATCTATGTGCGTGAGATTTGCTAGTGTGTTTACTATCAGTCATTAGCAAGGAATTTAGCTGTATGGCTATTGCAAGCATTAAGACAGGATTGGACAAGAGACTCGGGAAGGAACATGCAGGATTTAGACCAGGGAAAGTAACAACAGAGCATCCTGAGAAAAATACTGGAACAAGCAAATGAATTCAGAACTCCAATATACACATACTTTGTGGACTTTGAAAAGGCATTCGACTCTTTGCACAGGAAGAGCCTTTGGACGATAACGAAGAGCTATGGGATTACAACCAAAATCACTGATGCTATGAGAGGGCTGTATGAGTGATTCGAATGTTCTGTCATTGAAGAAAATGAAACATCAGAGTGGTTCGCTATTAAAAGTGGTGTAAAACAGGGATGTGTAATGTCAGGGTTTCTTTCTACTAGTTATAAATTGGATGATAAAGAAAACAACAAATGGAGTAAGAAGAGAAATAAGAAGTGACTTTACAACATTATTGTTAGGTCTTGGGTTTTCGGAATATATAGCACTTTTATCCTCCAAATTCTAAGTCCTGAATGATAAGACTAGGAAAACGACTGAAGAGGCATCAAGGATAGGGCTTGAATTAAATTCAAAGAAATAGACTTAGAAGGATTTGGAACACCAAAAATATTGGAAAAAATACAAAGATGCACCTATTTAAGACCTTAGTAGGACCAGTATTGTTTTATGAAAGTAAAACGTTGAAAAGAACGATGAAAGATGAACACCTCTTACAAACGGCTTCCGAACATATTGCCTCAGAAGGATACTAAGAATAAGATGGCAACAGAAAATACATAGTGAAAAAAATATTGAAAACAGCTAGACTTAACAACATAAGCTATGAGATCAGGAGAAGAAAGTGAAACTGACTCGGACACATACTAACGAAAGAGGGAACAAATGACTGAAAGACAACACTAGGATGGCAGGCAGATGGAAAAAAGGAAAGACCTTAGTCCACATGGAGGAGAACAACGAAAAAGGAAAGAAACGCATGAAAGTATTTTAATTTACGACAATCTTTTTTGGCCAAAGCAATATCACAAGTTAAGAGGAGTTGAGTTGAGTAAATGTGTTCTACGTCCCAGTCATGAATATGTCACTTATATCAAGAAATCTCTAGCTATAAGTGAAAGAACCGTGACTTTCATTTCGTAATGCCGAGTGTTTGTCGAACAAAAAAACATTCAATCCCACTTCCAACTTTTGGGTCAGACCTGGTCGGGGTTCGAAGCAACGACCTCCCACTTACGGAGCGAGCACTCTACCAACTAAGCTACCACAGGGGTTATGTTTAAAAGGAAGTGGTGGCTGTATTATCATAATACTTATACAACTACATGTAATTAGATAAAATCATATGGTAGCACAATAAACATAAAAGTACTAAAAATCTCTGATTGGAAAAAGAGAAATTTCCCCAGTATCCCAGAAAGACTGCAGTTAAAGTATCACAATAAAAACTACCGGTACAGTGTTTCTTTTACTAAAACTTCACTACCGGTACAGACAAAATATAAACTACCGGTACAGTAACATCTTGTCAGTCATGTCGTTTGAATCAATATTTTGAATGTTTCTGTGCCAAAGTAGATTTTGTAACTATGTAGACTGATTGAAAAAAGGTTTGTTTTCATCATGTATTTAAAAATTCTCGGATATTTTCGATTAAATGAGCATTAATCTAAATTTTAGATAGGTCCAGCGTTGCTCAAATACGTGTTCACGACTGTTTTAATGGAATATTTAATTTATTTTGAGATTCTAAAACATACAAATACGCCCAAGAAGAAGATAGAGAACAACTGCTTATTTACCGTATTTGATTTCGAGTTGCGATTTACGTAACAAGAACATAAGAAACAATTTACTCGTTGACCTAATTGTCTCTCGCTTCGCCGAACAGCAGCTACCTTTTTGCGTACAGTTCCGTTCATACACTGTGGTTATACATAGTTTAGCTTTTATACTCCATATCATGCTAAAAGTGAGTTTTTTTTAGTTTTACCAAATTATTTATTTAGAATATTTAGAAACTATTTGAGACCTGTGATGGTATCATATGACATTATGACATGTCACATTTCTTATGTTATGTTAAAGGAAAAGGCACCTACATAGCAACATTGTGCTCATGTTTCTGTAGCGTACACGTACTGATGCCAGTCAATGTCAAGGTACTTTGATACTTTATATGTCTGTTTTACTGCTTTTGAGGTTATGGTTTACTAGTACTTCCCGTGTTTAAGGTTGACCTAGTTTTCACTGTTTTTTAAAGTACACCGGAGCTCAGTAATCATGTACTTAGGTTTTCCTTAGGGTAACTTTCTGTTGTCGTCTGTAAACTACATAAAGATTGACGTTTTTTCCTAATAACAAAACTCTATACCAAGCAACAGATAAGTTATTTTAGTACAAAATTCCAACAATAGCTATTTTTCTGACACACAAAAATCCGTAACGCGTAATGTAGGTACTCACCTTCCTTTACAGCACTATACTATAATCGAAGGATTTGTTTTTACAAGAAATGTATTCTTTTTTCAAATATCTTCTAAATGTTAAATATATAGATATCTTACAGACAATTCCTGTCTTCATTTTTACCTACAACAACCATGGCCACTGTCAAGAACAATCACTTACTTTATTTCAAGATACAGGTGTTATGCTCATCGCCTTTGTATTGAAACAGGGCGCTATCATAATGTAGCAAGGGAAACCGGGTTATGTTCCAAGTGCAACACTGGGGAAACCGAGGAGGAGTCCACCTCATTCTCGTCTGTCCTCAGTATTCATACTTACGTCAATTATATATTAAACGTTTTTATTGGTCAAAACCCTCGGCATTTAAATTGATTCAACTGATGAGTGTTCAGAATATCGCCAGTTGCGTAATTTTGGTTTATTTTTTAAAAAAGGCTACATATAAGGGACTACTAGGTGTACATCATGGTCCATCCATATATAAAAAGTCTATTGTTTGTAATTACTATGTATACTTTACAAAATCAGGTTTATTGATATTTTTTCACTGTACTTACCATGCTATTTCATAACTCTATGTAATACACTGTTATTTATTTAATGTAACGCCATACATTGTATTCTACTAACTTGCATGTAACCAATAAGTGTAGACTTAAGGAATAAAGAATTAGAATTAAAATAATCCATGGTAAAACATGCTTCTCAAATGTGTTAAATAGTAAAAAAACCTGACTATGCTTAACCATTCTAATTATTGCCTCAGATGAATGTTAAAAATGCATTTTGGCTCTTATCAACATCTAAAAATATTTAGATTTTCAAAAATTTGATTCAAGCACTACTGATAAAACGGCCGTCTAGTTCTGCAAAAGCAACACAGAAAATGGTCATTGGCTACTTCTGGTTTCAAAAATTGTGTTTTATCTTCTTCAGTTTTTTCAGCAAATTCAGCACCACTGTAACCGACGGAAATGCATGCAAAGAAGAAACTAAATCATTTAACATTGGTTTTATTCTTATTTTTATTACTTTTTAATGTTAGAAAACCCTATCACAGACGAAGGAAAAAGAAAACAGATGACAAAAATGTTAGGAGTTGTATTGGTGCCCCTGATGGTCCTAACGGCGATGACTGCAAACACATTGGTCATTGCAACCAAGCGTCAGTTTGATTCTGCTAATATCCGTAAAACAATCTTGTTCGGAACAGAAGTTGGCGATCTTTTGCGAGCTTTACAAAGAGAACGAGATATGAGTACATTGTACGTTAGTAATCTTGGACCAAAAAGTAAACAATACTTGCTACAGAGGTATCCAGAAACAGACGAGAGACTGGCTAATTTGTCAGCTTGGCCCGTGGCACAAAGTGAAAACCGATTTCAATTTCAGACAAAAGATATATTTATAAGTTATCTTAATCAACATAGATATGAACTTGATTTAAAACAACCAACAACAAAGGAAGAACTTTTATTTTATACTGAAGCAATCGACGTTTTTATAACATGGATATATGAAGCAATATCAGAGGCCCAGTCGGGGGCGATTTGGAGGAGTTTGGTAGCTTATCAAGAAATAGTTGTCACTAGTGAATACATTGGCAGGGAAAGAGGAGTTGGGGTGATATTTTATGCCAAAGGACAGTTTGATACTCGAGACGATTATTTGCTGTTTTCTGAGAGTCAAGATGTAGCAAACAGCACATATAGCTCAGCAAAACGTTACTCTAACATTGTCTTTGAAGTTTACGATGGTCAATTTAAAGGCAATGAATCTTTCTTAAAAACTGTACAAAAAATGAGGACAGAAATTCGATCGGATTCCTTTTTGACGCCGTCAGTCGAGCGTGCTAATTGGTGGTTTAACAATATGTCGAAGTACCAGGATGTTATAAGCGTCACACAGAATGAGATCGTATCCAAGATAATTTCTATTCTCTGGAAGCAATCTGACAGTGATGTTAAAACTATAGTTATTATTGCTGGTATATTTTGCGGTATATGTATCATATCAATTTTGGTGGTTTACGCAGTGTACTCCCTAACATCACAGATCCAAACTTATTCTGTTTCCATAGCAAACAGGTTGGTATTAAAATAAAGAAACCTTAGTAAAAATAAACTGTTGAAGTTGAAAAAGTGTAATTTATTCAGACGTCTTGTCGGATGTTATAAGCTCTAAGGCTAAATTCCAGAAGATTAACAAAAGTAATCTTTAGGTAAAATGATAAATTCAAAGGTATTAAACTACGCACTCCAGGTAAGACCTGTATAACGTTTTTGTCGCCCTTCAAAGCGTTACCAGTTGGATCTTTTTAACTTCCATTTCGTATTTTCTGTGACTTGCGTGCGTTGTCGCCATGTTTGTTTACTGTAACTAGACGTCAGATATGTACGAGTTACTCCCCTTGTACCGCTAAACGTCGCGTGCTCTCATGTACCCCGGCAGATTTCCGAACATCGTTCCATGTACCCCGGCAAGTTAACCAATCGCCATACGAGAAATTTCTTTGAAGGGTGACAATATGCAATATAGACAAAGAAAAAGAAATATTGACCATCAAAAGGTTTTTTGACCGTCGTCACAATGTTGTTGATCAGTATGACGCCCTACACCAAAATTACCATTGATATATTTAACGTTCCATATTTTCATGTTCCTGTCAATCTCAATTATGATCAGACGTGTCTGACGCTAGGTAAACAGGAGGTGCTTACAAACAAAATGCAAACACACTGACAAACGTCCAAACTACAAGTACAATAATTTAAGTATTTGTTGCAAGTATATAATAATTCACACGATGAAATCAGATAATTATAATTGTAAACGAGAATTGCTTCTCCAGGAACATCCGGTCTTACCAGGAATAATTTCAAGAATTTAACTGAATTTGCCAGTTTCAAAATATCTTCTTTCCTTTGTGATTGCGAATTGAACATAAATTAGTATGTTTGTTTTTGATAATATGAATTTAGTTATCAATGTCAAAAGCAAACACAAACATACTGATCGATTTCCAAAATGACAATACCAAAAACAAAGAAACAACTTCGAAAACTGGAAAATTAAGTTTAACCATTGATCTTTCACCAGGTGTTCCAGAAGGGTAGGCAACTCCTTACAATAATTATAATGATCCAATTTCACTGTGTGCAAATGTTGAGTACAAATAAGTAGGTTTAGTATTGTAATTGTAGTTTGGGCGTTAGTTGTTACCTTCCGTCTTGCTAAATCCACCCGCCACGTGCGATATCAACATAGAAAATAAAAGGAGCATGGAACTATGGTACGTCATATATATATCCAGCTTCATTTAGATACAGAGATATCATAATTATCAACATTATTATCATGGCAGCTATAAAACGTTTTGAGGACTTTGAAAACACACTCATTAAACTATTTTAGGAAAAATTATGTTAAGAGTTCAATGAAAGACCTGTGATTGGATTTTTTTCTTTTTACAAAAATTGACAGAAGTTGATCACTTGGTATAGTATGGTATAGTCTTGTTCCAATTTACCCTTAATGTACTCAATAATCTACTATATTGTCAATATATTTTATGCAAATCAATTATTTCAGAACTAAAGAGCTAAACAAGGAGAAGCGACGAACAGAAGCCTTGCTTCATCAGATGCTACCAAAGTCAGTCGCAGATAGACTGAAGAGAAACGAGGTAGTTGATGCCGAACTGTTCGAAGAAGCGTCCGTTTGTTTCTGTGACATCGTGGGTTTTACACAGATATCTTCACTAAGCTCACCATTACAGGTTGTTGATATGTTGAATAGCTTGTATTCATGTTTCGATGAACGAATTAACTGTTATGACGTTTACAAAGTAGAGACAATCGGTGATGGATATATGGTGGTTTCAGGTTTGTGTATTTAAACTTTTTTTTAATTTTAAAAAGTCTATACGTTCCAAAATACATATTATTGTTCCAAGGATTTTTAAATGTTTCCAATGAAGATAAAAATTTTCAGTGCCAATTACCAAAAGCTAGAGTAAAAAACATGCCAAGATAAAATATATTAGTTACTAAAACATAAACAAATATTGTCCAATTAAAATTGGCAAAATGATGGAAAAAGTGCATAGAGTTAAATTGAAAAATAATTTTGACTTTTGACATAATTTTGGAAAATGTTATCAATATTATGATTTTACTATTGTTCTCCTATTTGATATTGATATTAATATCGCAACGTGCATTTATATTGCAAAATGAAAGTCCAACATAAGCAATGTTGTGCCAAATGCAGCACTCACCTGATGGTTTTGAATATTTAATTTAAACGGCCGGCTGGTGCTTCAAAATTAAAACATGTTTAATAGTGATTACAACTAATAGGTTGGCATCTCTGCTGGTGGACTAAGCATCCTTAAAGATACCTTTAAATTAGAAGAAAACTCATGTTTCATATCGTGAATAATAAAGTTTTTTACTTTTTAATTGTAAACAGGTGTACCACGTAGAAATGGCAAACAGCACGCCTCCGAGATAGCTTCCCTTGCTCTGGATATGTTGAAACATATACACAAACTCGAAATACCACATCTACCTGGGACGAAGTTCAAATTACGCATTGGTTGTCATTCTGGTATTAATTAATTAATTAATTAATTTATTTATTTAAATATTTATTTATTTTTAAATATTTTATAATTCTGATATAAATAAATTTTATTGCACTAGATGAACTTTGGTGTTTTTGTTTATATCTTATAAGATTGAATATTAAACATAACATAGTTTTGTTTCCGTGCACATGTATATTTTATCTATGACCAAGAATGGCTTATCGGGAATTTTATATCACATTGTTAGTACACATAAGTTGCAACATCATAATTTAACTTTATTGTATACCGTAAAATTATTTAAGCAAAATGAAATTGATATCAAAGTCATTGTGGTATGAATCGACTGTTCTACCTTCAACATGTAGAAATCAACGTAGGAACTGTTTCTTTTTAAGTTTAATTAATTTATTTATACGCACATTAAGTTAGCATATTTTTAACTTAGGCGGTAATGTTACGTTTTACAGTATGATATGCTCAGTATTTGCTCCTTTTATTGTTTATAGGTCCTGTAGTTGCCGGTGTCGTCGGCGTAAAGATGCCAAAATATTGCCTGTTCGGCGAAACGGTTACAGTTGCTTCAAAACTAGAAGCTCTTGGAAGAGGTACTGTTATATTAAAAGTAACAAGCATTATTAATTGTATTGTATTACTCATAAACTGTCGTTAAACCAAAGAGCTTAATCTAATTACCCTCCTGTAATTGGACTCGTTTTTCAGAATTCTGGACGTGCTGATTATAATAATATATTATAGTGGGGTTAATTCAAAGACAAACATACCAGTTATTTTTAAATAAAAATCGAAAAACCCAAGCAAAAACTGGCAAATTAAGTTTGACACGTTTTTTTCTGCTGCTTCCACCATGTGTATAATCAAAATTAAAAATGAAAGGAACATCGAACTTTTGGACGTCAAATATATAAATGATAAGTTTGGATACGGAGACATCACACTTTTCAGCAATATTGTGATAAAACTATAAAAGACCCTGATAAGCCTAGACATGTGATATCTCCGAGTACTAATTCAATAAATATTTTGTCTTGCATTTCCAATTATGATCTGTGGTATAAGATGTACTTGCTTAAATGAGAAACTGATGTTTAGATTTCTCTGATTTCCTTTCCAATGTGGCGTCCTTTGAAAAGATTTAACCATACCTGCTTTGCTCTATCTTTACTGAGAGTTTGATATCTCGTTATTTTCACAGCTGGTAAAGTTCATACGAGTGAAGTAACCCGTAACTTATTGGCAAGTTTAGGTGGTTTTGATATGGTTGAAAATTTGGATTTAGCGGTAAAGGTAATATGAGTTGGTGGATTAGTTAAGCAAATCAATCTAATATCAAGTCACAACTATATCCAACATATA
Organism: Anadara kagoshimensis; assembly: GCA_021292105.1. Lineage (NCBI taxonomy): Eukaryota > Metazoa > Mollusca > Bivalvia > Arcoida > Arcidae > Anadara > Anadara kagoshimensis. The sequence goes on from CM037861.1 coordinate 60,942,075, forward strand.
AAAGTTTTTGAACCTGTATAACAGGTTTAATGACCTTGAAAAAATATCGCAATATAAGTTATCGAATTATGCATGGCAGTACTGCTAACATGTCTGTTTGGAACCATACGATACTGTATATTTAGAAAATTGGGCATTTGCATTATTTTCGTGTAAAGTCGGGAGAATAATAATACGTCATTACATAATCTTTGCAAAAATTTTATTTTGATATAATTTTCTTGCATCTGTACTGACCATCATACGACGAAGCGAAAATGAGAGTACAGGTATGTCTTAAAAAGATGAATCTCTCGAAAATTAATTAAAGCGAAAATCTCCCGATTAACAGTATTCAAATAAAGAATTTTATTCACAAATTATGAAAAATTATATCAAGACAACTAAGAAAGACGATAAATTAACTAATAAACAAAATGTGGAATGTACTTTGTCTAAACCAAGTCACAAAATACCATTGTGAAAACGAAACGCTTGATCGTAATAACGCATTATAGATCTCCCAACTATGAGTGCAGACAGGACGTAATGATAAAATTAATGTTCAGTCGTATTTGTGTTCGCAAAAACCATCCTACTCATAAAAAACAGTACAAAAATATATACACATTATTATCGTATAATATCTTGAACCACTTTACATGGGCACTGTAAATTACATATTAAACCAGTTTTAATTTTAAGCACTAGACGGCCGTTTCAGAATACAATTCCTCATCAAACGTGCTCAGACCAAAATTATGAAACCAATTTTTTATCAAGATGTTGTAAAAAAACATAAGGACCAAAACACATGTTACCAAAATCGGCTAAGAAAATACTTTGCATGAGGGACTATATTTTAGTTTTTAAGGAATTTCAAATTTTAACTGGCCTCAAATTCGGACAATAGTATATTTCTGACGCATATACACAGTTATTGCCTACTGATTTTGTGATATCCTCAAGACACTAGTCATCAGCTATTATACCAGTCTTAATTTTAAAGCACTAGACGAAGAAGTAATATATTAATATCATAATGTGTTCCGACACTGTACCACGTGAGTCTTCGTAACATTTCTGCGGAACAGTCAATTCCATTAGATGTGGAATATTATCAGTTCATATTTTCCCATAAAACGAAAAAAACGACGTTGTTCCGGGAATTACGCGATTTAACGTTGTCAAAAATCTCCTGCATAAATGTTTAGGGGCATTGACCCCGTGAAACAGCGGCAAACCCTATAACATGTGAAACTTTGAATGTTCTAATTGTATGTTATGATCATGTTTTTACAGAAAGATGGGACTCTAAAGATTGCAAACAAAGGTATTGTGCACACCTACTGGGTGTTCAATGTAGATGAGGATAAAACATCAGTCTTGTCTCTGTCTGATGATGAGATGTGTTATGATGTATCACCAAAACAGACACTTCAAGTTCCTCCCTCTGTAAGTACAAAACAACAACAAGGTAAGATTTTAAAGAACAAATGCCCAAACTGGATTTTATTTCGAAAAAATATCAAGATACGTTCTTACTTCGTAATATTGTAAATCAACTTTTATCCGCTGATATTTACTTTTGCGAATTTCTTACCAAAACCGTTTCGCGACTGTTAATATTAGCGATATCAACTTTAGCTGAATATTTGGTTTAAATAAATCCATTTTTAAAACAAATTCGCGACGATTAAGTTTAGCGATTATTTTGTCCTCGCGAAACACGCGAGAGTTAATCTCGCGCGAATAAAAGTTGGTTTACAATAGTATAATAAAAAACAGATACTGTACAGGTATAGGTTGTAGTAAACGTTTCATTTTCAAGAATTCAATGCTTCGAAAAAGAACAAAAACTTAAACGTAGACCATAACTGTTCCAAAAATACCCTTAAAGACGTATCCTAACACATACATAGTAACATAGATTATTTTACTTATATATATTAATTTAATATTGGGATCTTTCCTGTGGTTGCACTTTGGCGGTGCCCCCATTCAAAGGCAGGGTACCGTTGTGGACGCCATTTGTAACGTAAAATCCATGCTTGTTACAATGAAAAAATCCCTACCCGACCCCGGGAATGGAACCCAGCTCTACCGTTTCACCTAAAAGGTACCCCCTCATTCAAAGGCAGGGTCCTTACGTGGGCGCCATTTGTAATGCGTTATGACACATATCGTTAATGCTTCTTGTGTATTTGTATTTGGCACTGATTATACACAGCAAAACAAAAAATTGTGAAACATGTGATTTTGGCTACAGATACTGGACATTGACTTGTGTTGTGGATTAGTTGACAATTTTCTGAATTATCTCCAGTTATCTCCAGACTGTTTTATCTGAGTAGAATATTTAAATTTACATCGATTGCATTTTTTTACAGAAAATAAAAGATCCTGCAATATGAAGAATTGTCACAGAAACCAACTACAATATGGATTAAGTGCCAAGGTCACTTGTAAATGTCACCTACTACTTAGAATGGGATGGAATCCACAGACCATTTATATATCAATATTTAGTGTCACATATCACAATAATGACTCAAACACAAATAGTTAAATTTGCTATTTATATGTATCTATTAATTATAAAAACAATTTTCGAGTCATAATTATAACCAGTTGAATGTATGCTTAAGTATCAATAGTATATGAACAGTTCCGATGTTAACATTTTATGATTCTTTATGTATGCACGTTAAAATAGTGTTTTGTAAACGTATTTATTTTTGCGTGTGATTATTTTCGAGGTATAGTAAATTTAGACATATCTACGTAGTTAAAATGTTCTCGTTTTTTGAAATATGCACTATTATACAATAAGCATAATATAATTTTCGCTCGGTATTAATTTTCGAAGAAAACAAAAGACCGCCAAATAAGCGAAAGTAAATACACCGCGAAAATAAATACGTTTACAGTATTATGAAAATAAAGTTGAATGAATGTTAGGTGCCTCGGAAGATAAAACACAATTACAGCTATAATTTCTATTATTTCAGTTGAAGATAAGCTACAGTAACAATTTATTATCACATTCGAAGAAACACATTTACATCAGATTTGCATTGAATTCCTTTATTTCGATTTATTGTGAAGATATTAAATGTTTATAAATAATAAATCTTTTACTTTCTTTAATATCGTGTTATACTTTATTATATTATTTAGAATGTGTCTCGAGTTTTTCATGTCTTTATTATTGCCCTTACATCAAACTTTAATTATCTCTTTACTACTAGTATGACGTCATAGAGGTTTCTATTTCACCCCAAACTAATATTGGTAATCGTTCTTAACGTGCTATGTTACATTTCAAAAGTAAACTAGAATTGTATAATACAAAAAGAAGGGTACTAATATTATTGTTTAGTTTTAAAAACAATTCGAGAAACTTTCCAATATAATTTAAATCTGATTTCATATTTATTGCCAAATCATTCAAATCCTCATTCAGATATGCAGATGACGCTTAATAATCAATGCGAATATCATCTACACTAGTTAATTTGAAACAAAAGATGCAGTTATGATATTTATAATCTAGCTCAATTTCAACTAATTAAAATAAAAATAAAAATAAAGTTGACAAATTTATTCTATGTCGGAATTGTGACCTAAGCTATCTAAAGGCCACTTCCAGACTGACGCTAAACATGAAACAAAATACAAAGAAGGCTATAATAAATTACCTGGTCGTCATGGAAACTGAGCCTAATAAAAAATAAGTAAATAATGTCACAGGTAAAGTCTTACCCAGAAAGTCCGAAACAAAAGAATGACTTATTTTCCGACTCTAGGTGAATCCTTGAAAGTCTTGATTAATCCGTTATGTAAAATTAGATTGGTATAACGCGATTAAGATAAAAACACAAAGGAAACAAGTAAATTTATAGAAATAATCCGAAACTAGTGATTTATTTGAAATATTTGATTTTGGTTAAAATAGTTAAGTTGTGCACTGTAACACTTATACCTCAATTATGAAGCCAACGAAAGGTTACACTTGAAAAAGCTATAGGAAAAGCGTAATGAATTTAATTTCTATTGTCCACTTTACTTTTGTCTAATGCAGTATACCTACTTCTACTGGTTATGGTGTAATTTTCTCGCAGTTAATATGCTTTGGTTAAGCTTGTTCCCGCAACGCAGCACGATGCTACCAAATCAATTATGGAATCAGGAATATTGTATGTGAAGCTTATCAAGACCCTCTAAATGTTTTATGGTCGCCATGGCAATATTAGTAACAAGTATTGTATCTTTGTATCAAGCATTTTAATGGAAATATTTAACGTCTGATAATTTCATGTTCTTTTCATATGATTTCACATGGAACGGATGTAGTTAGCCAGACAGGAAATGCTCATTTCGGAGCACCTGATCTAAATTTCCTGATTGTAGTTCATGTGTTTTACTTTATTTGCTAGTTTTTTACTTTTACCTTTAAGGATCGCGATTTGAACATGGATCGGTATATTGTGGTGGATTATGTATTATAACTTATCGCTCTTTTCTAAATGTGTTATTTTTGACATATAATTAATAAATGATTTTTATTTAGTGAGTTTAACACATGCCTCGGTAGCCGTGTGGCCTTACCTAAATTGACGTTTGTCGTTTTCATTGATTTCTTTCACCATCCCAGAACTTGCATGACTAAATTAAAAAGGGGTATAAAAAGCATCACAATTTGAAAAAATACACAATGTATTTCGACTGATCGATTGAATGATTGATTGGAGTTTAACGTTGCAGTCACGCTTATTCCACTTATATGGAAACGTCACCAGCTATAGGTGAGACGACAGCATGTTTTACCTTCGCAGTGCTCTCAGAGCAATGCACAGGGATGGTTCTTTAAGGCACCATGCCTGCTCTGACCCGGGACATAGGTTTTAAGGTCTCTTTGAAAGGACCAGTGACTTTCTCTAATGTCGAAGACTTTGCGAAGGAACAGTCACTATCTATTTTCGAAGCAGAGTTAGACCCGGCCCTGTTTCGAACCTTTGGCCTCCCACATACGAAACGAGCACTATATCAACTTTGAACAACTTTTAAAAATTGGGTCCAAAGTAAACTTCATATTTTTTCAGTTCTGACGTTTCGGTGACGTCAAAATTAGTAGAGGCACTAAAAGGGGACATTTTGTGTCGACTTTATTAATTCATATATTTATTTCTGTGTTTATCTTGGTAGAATCTAAAATCTATGAGTTATAAAATATTGAAAGTTTTGGAGATTCTGTATAATAAAACAACTATTCAGGGGGCTCCGGGCCAAATTGCAGCTTCGCTTCGGTCCATATGACACTTTTTGACTGACTGTCCGGTCCATAAACTCACATATGGCTCGGAGGCCCAATCGAAAACAATTACAAATCTCATTAAACTCTTCAGTCTTTTTAAAACCGAAGATCCAGTGTACCGATTACCCATTCAAAATGTGAAATGTTTATCGAAATACACTGTACCACTACGCTAACACAAGCTAGAAACTAGTGTTGCTACGTTAAAACCCTTTTATTATCAACATTATTTTCCAGTCATAACGTAGCTTAAATATTACCTACACAGCTGCGTTACATGTTGATAATATTGGTACCGCGAAAATTCCCTTTTCAGTGCCTCTACTGATTTTGACGTCACAGAAACGCAAGAACTGAAATAAAAACATGAAGTTAACTTTGGACTCAATTTTCAACTAGAAGATTTAAAACCTGTTCAAAACAATGTTCAGGTTATTAAGGAAACAATGAAACATTTCCCGTCGTTTTGGTTTTATTCGAAATGTTTGTATCGGCGGCTTGTGCACTAAAATTCCGAAACAAAACGTCGATGTTCACATCTTGGAGATTTAATATTCCGATTCGTCCTTTTTTCTCTGTAGATCTGGATTTGGGGTAGGGATAGATAATCTGAGGTAACGATAACATTAAAACAGGTAAGGAAACGAAAGTTTTTTTTCACGGCCAGAAAATCAGTTTGTGATTACTCTCCCCACAAGTAGTTTTCCGTATTGAAAACCGAGACGTCCTATGTTGGCGCAGCCATTACGCAATATCACTGAGAGACTCCTATGGGAACAACGTTGCACCAGGGGATATAATTTATGTAACATTTGGTCTGGAGCTCCTGGCTTATATTTGGTTGTATGGCCCGGAGTAGTTACAGTGGTTTTCAGTTGAAACTAAAATCTATGATGTATAATACAGCAATATATCCTGCTTATGGTGTAATTATTTCCTGCAAGTTAAAATTTGAAATTTCTCAAAAACTAAGGTATACTCCCTCATGCAAAGTATTTCCTTAGCTTAATTTGGTGAAATATATTTTGGTCCTTTGGGTAGCTTTTTCAACATCTTCAAAATAATTTTGGTTTCATAGTTTTAGTCCAAGCACTACTGATGAGGAATTGTATTCCGAAACGGTCGTCTAGTGCTGTAAAATTAAAACTGGTATAATATGAATTCAGAACTAATATGCCATGGTAGAACTTGTTCCCAGTACGGGGAATTTATAAAATGATCCAAGCTTCGTACAAATAAATTGACTCAAGGATATTGCCAACCTAGGCTTCAAAAATGTTTTATGGCCTTGATCACAATATTGATGATAAGTATGTTGTCTATGTAAACTACCTTGGATATATTTGACTTCCCATAGTCCCATGTTCCTTTTGTTATCAATTTTGTTCATACACTTGACGGGTGTAACCAGCTAAACAAGAAGTGCTTACTCTTTCGGAGCACCCGCCGTCACGTCCCTGACGACATATGAAACATATCATTATATGTCCAAATAACAATAGTTTAGTAAAAAAAAGTTGAAACAGGCAAATTACGTTACACACTGGGAAGTAAGACCGAGTTTACCGAAAAGTAAAGCACCTCCTGTTAATTTAGCTACATTCGCCACATGTAAATCAAAATTGAGAAAGGAAAAAAAAACGGAACTATTGGTCGTCAAATATATTGATGATAATTTTCGATACAGAAACTTCATACTTACGAGTATAAACAATAGTGTGATGACGACCATAAAACATTTTAGGGCCTATATAAGCCAATGCTTGCAATATCACTGCGTTGTTGGCAACTAAAGTTGTATAAAGTTCTTGATGTGTGAACAAGCTCTACCATAGCGAATTGATGGTGAAATGCTGCATAGAAAAGAAAAGTTGACAAGGCAAAGCCAGACTCATCAGGTGTGCCAAACAGCTTCATATATGGCATTTTATGGAAGTTGTAATTGAGTTATGAATTTAAATATCAAGCAAATTGCGTAAAACACCTTTTTCTTTTATTTTAAGCTTACTAGTGTATATGTCATTCACATAATCTCAAAATTTCAGATTATTAAGAGATAGAACATCATCTTATATCTATTTGGAGTAGATATCGCGACAATCTTCTCTTCAGACTTAACAAGGTTCTACATAGGCAAAAAAAAAAAAAAAAAAAAAAAAAAAAAAAAAAAAAACAAATCAAGAAGTAGGTCATGTTATTTTTATTTTAGATTTATATAGAAAGACAACTTGATTATGGTGGGAAAGAAAAGTTAGTTCTACGTAATTATTTTTCGGTTCCAAAGATTTTCCTTGCTTTTGGATTGTGATTTGGACATGGATTAGTATTTTTGTTTTTAATTATTTAGGATTCTCTGATATACTATCCAAGCTCTTTGATAAGACATTTAAGGTAGAATCTCTTACAAACGAGAATAATATTGTTGGAAGCCTTATAAGGAAACAACATATTAATGTATATTTCTATATATTACTGCGTACTTTGGATGCTTGAGTACTGAGGACGTTTAAGTACTCGTTGACAAATTAACAGGCATCAAGCAAAAATTGATAGCTTGAATATTTTCCATAAAGATTATTTTGATATTGCATATTTGTTTTATATATAGAATCGTGATATATATAATATCAAGGCAGAATTTTATTTATGTTGCATAACATACAAAACAATAAAAACTGAAACTATTATTTTGGTTTTCCACAACACATATATGCTAAGAATTTGTTTTTATGGTTTTATAAAATGAACCAGAATCATGTATTTCTCAGTTCTAACCACGAGAGAGCATGGAGAATAAAGAACTTTATTAGACACAACTAATATTCTTACATAAAAATCCATACAAGGAAAGATATATAACAGGCTCATCTAAATGTACTACTAAATCATTATCAGTAACTCTAACACAATTTTTGACATTCGTCAAAGATGGTCTTCAGTCTTATTCAGAAAAAGTATATTCTACATCCGGAATCAAATCAACCAAATGTGGATTCTCAAAAATTCTAAAGAATTACTTGAACATCTTGTTTTTAATACTTTATCTCATGTAAAATGTATAATTACATTTGATTTTTCTACACTATACACAACTATCCCTCATTCTTAATTTAAACAACGTCTTAAAGAAATTATTCACTTGTCATTCTTTTACAAAAACGGAAAAACGGTAAGCTTAGATACAAATATCTAGTGCTGAACAGGGATTCTGGTTATTTTGTCAAGGACCATACGGATTCCAAACAAAAATATACTGAAGATACCATCAACACAATGTTGGAGTTTTTGATAGATAATATATTTGTTGTGTTTGGTTATATGGTTTTTTAGCAAACAATCGGTATACCAATGGGTACAAACTGTGCACCATTGCTTGCTGACTTGTTTATTTATCCTTATGAAGTAGAATTTATGCAGAACCTTGTTAAATCTGGAGATAAGACTGTCGCCAAATCATTCAACTCAACAAAGAGATATATATATATATATATATATGACGTTCTGTCTCTTTACAATCCTAAATTTGAAGACTATGTAATTGCCATCTATCCTAGTGAGCTTGAAATAAAAGACACGACTGATTTCTCAAGTTCTGCTTAATATTTAGACTTATTATATAATCTACTCAATAATCCATGTAATACGGTCATACAATAAAAATCGTATTGAATGAGTGTGACGTCATAAAAGCATACACGTCATTCCAGAGTGACGTCACACAATTGACCTTGTTCACAGTTGTTTGTTTCATTTGACACTGTTTGTTGATTGTAATTGAAGCTGATACTTTTGTACTTCTGAAAAGAAGATACATTGTATTTAAATTGAAATTTTTGTTATGTTTTTGTATCCTGCGAAGAGACTATTGTTTGTTTTTAATATTTCAGCAGGATGTACACGAAAAAATGAACTTGTGTTTCGGTCAATCGGCTGTTTTCTTATAATGAGAAGAAAAGTTTTAAATCTACGAAACACCCGTTTTTTATGGGATTATATAATAAATAGAATCTTGCATTCGTGTTTATGCAATATTGAATTTATTAAACTCGTTGAATAATGTTTTATGCAACTCGCCAAGGCTCGTTGCATAAAAAATTATTCAACTCGTTTAATAAATTCAATATTACATAAACACTCATACAAGATCCTCTATTTATACCTGAATTATGACGACCACGACTACATTTGAAACTTTCGGACATGGATTAGTATGTTTGTTTTTGATTTACACTACTGCTTAACTTGCAGGGTTAGGGGCGTCAAGGTTCTAAGCATTTTGCATTTACGCAAAATATAGATTAAAATATCGACTTCAATTTAATCAATAGTTGTTTTTAAAACCATTCATTATAGTTCTTGTCAATCGGTCATTCAATTTTTTTAAATAAATATATAGTTTACCACACTTTTTTTTAGTTTTCGACCTAGAATTAATTTTTCAATAAACATACTTTTTAATTCCTCTTAATGTCGAAATGTTGATCCGTTTGTGCCACTACATTATGTGTCTATTTACATTTATTACAATAAAAACCACTCCTTTGCTCAGTTGGTACATTGTTTGTTTTGTAATTGGTAAGTCGTGGGTTAGTACCCCGGTCGGAAATGACAAGGCATGAAAAAAGATAAATAGGCTGTTCTTTGGCCAAACACTCAGTAGTTAGAAATGAAAGCCACGGGGTTCTTCGAAACCAATACCGCGTTTCATGTCAGACGTGGCAAATAAAACAATCCGCCCTGCACATAACACTAAGCGCACTTTAAAGTTAATGATTTCTGTCACTGGTGACGTATCAATATAAATGAAATATTCTTGAATAGAACGTACAAACCCCATTCAATCAATCAATCAATCAATTAATAAATTTTTATAATTAAAAGTGGAATATCGTAATTTATAGATAAAAATATGCCAAATCATGCGAGAACATGCAACAACAAACGCATTATAATTCATTATGTGTAAATAACGCCAATTAATCTAATATTTCTTGATTGAAACAATACAGCAAAATTGGAAAAAGTTACTGCAATTATGTATGATCTCGTTGCCATGTAAATACGAGTCATTATTTTGTATTATCTAACGTTTGATACTTTGGCAGTTTGTTGGTCAATAAACCAAAGTTAGATGGTTATAATGAAAACACAATTAGTTTGGTAGCCATGGTTAACAGAAAATATTGGGTATACAAAGAAATAAGTCTATGTTGCCAATGGTGGAGTTTGTTTGTCAGCAACTAAGAAATATTTAAAAAGACATCATTTACTGCAAATAGGGTAAGAAATTTTTAAGTTATGATTCTTATAAACTTTATAAATAATATATTCTTTGATAATGTAATAATAACGGCAGAATATGTTTGTTCGGCTCATAAACTTGTATGATGAAATGACCGGAGTTGAAATTTAGAGTTTTGTAATTTTAAGCGATTTAACACTTAAGGTATTTTCACATTTAACACTGAAAATTTAAAGGTAACAACGCTACAATAACAACATGTTTGGACTTGTAAATGAACCTGTAAACTAATTATTTCTTTAATAATAAAAAACAAACAAAAAATCCATAAACAAAGTAAAAAATCTGAAACAGGCAAATTAAGTTTAGAACTTCTACCTGGGGATTTAATATTGACATGTATTTTATCGTTATATTACATATATCAGTTTTAATTTTTACAGCACTAAACGGCTGTTTCGGAATACAATTCCTCATCAGTAGTATTTTGACCAAAATTATGAAACCAAAACGCTTTTTTGTATATTTTATTTTCTAAAGGTTGATCAATGTTATTACTTAGACAAATTTTATACCGAGTTCAATTACTCATTGAGTCTCCTGGTCGTATTCTTTGTGTATTTAGGAACCTTCTGTCTCGTCTTCTGTTATTAATCAAAAACAAACATATTGATTGGTGTCAAAATTTGATTGAATTTTTATAGAAAGAAAATAAGAAAATTTAAAAGTGCAATAAATTCGGTTTATTTCTAATGCATGTAGTACACAACGTTGTCAGATATAATAAAATAGAAAAATATATCATTGTCAGGTCGATAAAATAATGAATTTAAAAAAAATTCCAGACCCCAAGTGCCTGTAGATTTGATCACAATCCCAAAAGCAAGTATAAACTTTGAAACTGGCAAATTTGGTTAAACACGTGGACTTCCACCGAGGTAGAGAGACTGGCGTATCCGGACGGGTGAAAACCTAACGTTTAGCTCGCTACACCCGCTATGTTTGTAGTTTTTCTCCCTACTTTGTCAATTTTTACGTACTGCGTAAAACAGTGTAGTTCTTTATATATATTATATTTAAATTCAATAGTATAGTTTATTATGGTCGTTTTTATTTTTATCATTTCAATATTTTAAAAATATTTCAATTTTCTTAAATTGGTCCGATTACAACTGATATGAAATTCCAAAACGGCCGTCTACTGCTGCAATATTAAAACAAGTTTAGTAATATTTCTTACCGAGAAATACACCGGGGAAGTCAGGTTAGGTAGGTACACTTTTCACATTTAAAATAAATAAATAAAATTAACTGAATCAAATTTTAATTTAGTTTCCTTTATTTGCTATATTTTTGTGCACCATTTATAAATCACAAATATATTTAAACATAAATTTAAATCACAGTAATTAACCTCTATATCACTTTTGGACTATCCTTTTTAAATAGTAAAAACAAATTTGAGATTTTCAATATTTGATTTTGTATCTGTGTATGAAAGTATTTCCCGCAATTTGCCAATGCTATGGTGATATTAAACCTTCCATTGTTTAACACGTGGCGGCTATAGTTAGCCAGATATGCTTACTCGTCCAGAGCCATCAGCCTTCTTTTTCAAGTGGATTTTTTTTATTTACCTTTGCCATTTTTCAAAACAATTACTTTGTTTTTCTGATTGTGATTGAAATATGAACAGGAATGTAAGTTTATTTTAAAACGCCATTTACCACAGTTCCCACGGTCAGAGCCGGTCTGTTCGTGACAGTAAATAACGCTTTATTTCCATAGAAAATCAAGTAAATCCGAATAAAATTGATATTTTTCACTTACTTGTGCCTAGTCGTAACTGAAAATTTGTATGCGCATCCGCGCTTGTCATAAAGTATGTTTGTAGGTGCTATGGGGATTGTACATGGCGACAATGACGATGCTTACATCAGAAGTGATGTCCTTGGTGATGTTTTAAGTCATATACTCAACAGAATGTGCCATTTGCCTGGTTTTTCAACATGTCAAATCCCCATAGCGCTACGTTTTGTTCTGTACAGAAATATTCTACGCTAATCACGGATGCGCAAACAGATTTCCTGTTACGTCTAGGTACAAGTAAGTGAATAATATAAATTTTTATTCAGATTTATTTGATTTTCTATATTTTGGAAATAAAGCGTTATGCACCGTCAAAAACAGACCGGCTCTGACAGTAATCCCGTCGATTGTGTTTGTAATAATAAATGATCTGAAGAGACTTGCAGACCCAATTCAATTGAATAGCTTAACTCTAAAAGAAAATAATAATTTTAAGAAACGGAAGTTTTACAGCTTTGAAAACAAAATATATAAAATATTCAAGCGTACATACACTGGACATGATCCTCATTTGACCAAAACTGTACTGAGAAACGAATATTGAGTGGTTAGAATATTATCTTATATATAATAGAAACCATTTAAATGTCCAATGAACAATGATGGCATAGAGTTGACTCAATTATGACTACTACTAGGTGATTTTATCATTTAACATTTCTTTAAAATAAATATTCTACAAAAATATAAACCCAAAGCAGAATACATTTTATACTTTACAGAGTAAATAATGAAAGGAGATACACAAAATACAAAAATGGGAGTAAAAAGGGATAAAACACTAAACACATCAATACACGTGGTGAGTGTAGCTAGCTAAACAGGAGGTGCTTTCCCTTCCGGTACACCCAGTCTCTTACCAATCCGGAACACCTGGCCTCATATCCCTGTTGGAAGTTCAGGTGTTTAACCTAATTGTTAGTTTTATTTTTTTCGGGGGGGGGGGTGTAAATTAGACATGGATTAGTATGTTTGTTTTTATATACATGTCATGATGTTAATCTAAATTAAAAAGAATTTTGTAGTTACAGCGTATTATTGATTGCATTGTTTTTAATTTTTAAAAGTCTTTATAGTTAAGAATATTAAAGAATGTAATAAATAAAAAAATTGCAATATGTACTTAAGAATAATGTGACATAATTGGTATATTGAATATACAAAATTTTACACACTTTTATTTCAGAGGGTTCTTATATAAAAAACATAACAATGACGTCACACTTCAAAACTCGCCTGAATATGATTCACCCGATTAGGGAAGATGAGTTAGCTCAGAAGGTTCCACAACTCAATCTCAACTAAATCTAGCAATTACAGAAATGTTAGAAATTCCTCCACATAGAAACAAATGTGATGTTCTCTGTAAAGGTAAGTGGCAAGAGGCAGCATTCAAGGTAGATTATTATACAATAGTTCAATTCTCATCTGTTGAAAGCATTTTGATTGATCATATTTGTTCTGTTATGTTTGGATTATAGATTGGCGCTCAGTGAAATTATCTCATCATGGATGACGTACAGAGATGACGTACGTTTATTGCTTGAATTCCTAAGTCATGGCGTTGCTATTTTTGTATTTGCGACGGCTATATTGTCGCTTAAAATTGTTGATTTGTTGTTGAAAAATTTCTAAGAAATGAACTATAAGAAATGAAATTATTTTTTATTTTGTTATTCAAGTATGAAAGAATCTGCGCGAATTATTCAGTGTGCAAAATGTCCAATTCTTTCATACTTAATAACAATAAGAAAAATAATTTCATTCCTATAATGAATAAAATAAAAATCAGAGAATATGTATTATGTACAATTTGTTAGTCGGAAAAATCCAATTTACAACACCAGATTGTTGTTTTGTATGAATGATTTGTTGACATTAAGTTTTAGTGTAGTATTTCCGTACTTGTGCGCGGCTTTGTGATCATTTTGAAGGTATTTTTTACAAATACACCTTATTTTTTCCATCACATTCCTAAAGTGACAAGTTGAAAAAATTGAAATATTATCACTTTTTGTGGTTTTTAGTTATTTCCTAGATTGCTTGATAACATAGATCCCTACGTCCAATTATCAGTTTTATTTTAGGATACAATGAAAATGTTCTCCTATGAAAGCAATGATAATTATTTAAATCGGTCTATGAAAGATAAATACAGTTTTAAACATTTAATATTTTATCCTACAGGTAATCCCCTTACAGACGAGGGTAAGCGTAAACAGATGCTAAAGATGTTAGCGGTTGTACTGATACCCCTGATGGTTCTGACGGCCATGACGGCAAATACTTTGATCATAGCTGTAAAGGGTTACATAAACTCAGCTAACATTAGGAGAACAATATTTTTTGGTACTGAAGTTGGTACCCTGCTCCAATCTTTACAAAAAGAGCGGGATATGAGTACACTGTATGTTAGTAATCTCGGACCCAAAACGAAACAATACCTACTTCAGAGGTATCCAGACACAGACGAACGACTGGCTAATTTATCAGCATGGCCGGTGACCCGTGGAGAAACTAGACCTCAATTTCAAAGCAAAGAAATATTTATTAGTCATCTAAACCGACATAGATATGAGTTGGATTTGATCCAGCCGACAACCAAAGAAGAAATTTTATTTTATACAGAGGCAATTGACGTATTTATAACCTGGATATATGAAGCGATTTCAGAGGCTCAATCTGGGGTAATTTGGAGAAGTTTGGTAGCTTATCAAGAAGTTGTGGTGACAAGTGAATATATAGGCAGAGAAAGGGGAGTTGGTGTGATATTTTACGCTAAAGGACAGTTTGAAACAAGAGATGACTATCTACTTTTTGCAGAAAGTCAGGATGTTGCCAACAGTACATATTCCTCTGCTAAGCGTTATTCCGATATCGTAACAGAAGTATATGACGGTCAATTCAGGGGCAATGATACATTTTTGAGAACCATTAGCGATATGCGGAAAGAAATTCGTTCAAGTCTAGCTTCATTAGGACCATCTGTCGAACGAGCCAACTGGTGGTTTAGTAATATGTCATTATACCAAGATGTTGTGAGGGTCACTCAGCAGAAAATTGGAGCAGAAATCATACCAATCCTAAAAGACCAATCAGATACCGATTTGAAAACCATTGTCCTGATTGGTGGAATATTTTGTGGCGTCTGTATTATTTCCCCATTGGTTGTATTTGCAGTATATTCTATGACGTCACAGATTCAAAAGTATTCGGTATCCATCGCAAATATGTATGATCATTCAATTTAATTATTTTATATTTATTCATTTTTTATTAACTTCCCTGGTGGAAGCTTGCGTGTTAATCTGATTTGCCAGCTTCAAAGTTTTTTTTAATTTGCTTTGGGAGTGTGGTTTGTGCAGTGATAAGTATGTTTGTTTTTTTTTTGGAATATTTGTTATTGAAAATTGCTGGCATAAATATCTAATTATATAATATTTTCAAAATCTAACAATCAATCCTTTTTTTATTTATTTCAAACAAATGAACATGGAACTATTTGAAACATACAAATATTATTCATTGATGCTATCCCTCTTTAGACAAACATACACTTGCAAATGAGAGTAATACAAACATGACCATACTGGTTTAAGATGTTCTTTCAATTTAATACGTTTTAGGGCAAAAAATGACTCTATTTGAAACATACAATTATTCATTGATGCTATCCCTCTTTAGACAAACATACACTTGCAAATAAGAGTAATACAAACATGACCATACTGGTTTAAGATGTTCTTTAAATTAATACGTTTTAGGGCAAACAAACCTGACAAAGAACATGAGTAAAACTGCTCAATTATATCGAAAGCTATGTCATGTTAAGGAGAATTCAATATGCTTTTTTCATTTTAGTCAATTTTCTACATTATGGGATAGGGCGTTGGTGTTGACATCATTAATGAAACAGGTTTTTCTGCTTTAATGTTATAAAATTAGTTGAAGGTACTACTGTTTAGCATGCAAATTGGTTATAAAGAACTTGTTTTATGTTTTATTGCATTTTAGGACAAGAGCACTTAAGAAAGAGAAGAAACGAACAGATAAATTACTTCATCTTTTGTTACCAATATCACTAACTGAACGTTTGAAAAAGAATGTGGATGCCGAAACTTTTGACGAGGCCACTATATTTTTCAGTGATATTGTAGGATTCACTCATATATTATCTCTCAGTTCGCCAGTACAAGTCATCGATATGCTAAACGTCCTACATTCATTGTTTGAAGAGAAAATGAACTGTTTTGATGTATATAAAGTTGAGACAATGGGAGATGCATACATGATTGTTTCAGGTTGGTTTTAGCATTTATAAATATAAAAACGAAAGTTTCGAAAAATGGTAGATCAGAACCAAAATTAATAAAGCCAGCACACTGCTTATCCTGCAATGATTGATCAGAGATGTTAATCTAGTCGGTTACCATGGTTTTGACAATACACTCAAAGGAATCCCGAAACAGGCGACTAATCTAAGATTTGTAAGCTTAGACATCATGAATCATTTTGACACGCCATTCAATATTTTGAATCCCTTTTACACTATTTTATAAGGGATTAGGGATCAAATGTAAATGAAAGAAGAAACATATACTAAAAATCACTTCAATGTTTTCATTTTTTAAAAATTATGTTGATAAAAGCTATAATATATGTTGTATAACAGAAAATCAGCCAAGTAAGCAAACTGTCTCAAGCGAAGGCGATGACGCTCTATTGGTTATGTTCTGAATACCGCGATTTTGATATTAACAACAAACGTACCGATGTATCGATATATGTGCAAATCACAATTATTTATTTCGTTAGTTTATCTTTTATAAGAACAAACATATTAATCCATGTCCAAATTATTATATCGAAGCAAAAACTCTTTGAAAATGAGAAATTAGGTATTTAAAATAGAATTATTTTTCAATCATTTTATTAAAAAAATTAGTTAATTAAGTATATTCTGTAACATTAAACTAGATGTATATATCTATTACAATATATAAAAGTAAAGCTTTTTCTGCTGATCACTTATGTCATTATCGCGATATACAATTTATATTTATTTTTGTAAAGACCTCTACCAATAACTAGATATTGCCAATGTTTATTGCACACATGGCTGGTGTATCTATCAAAACATGGCGTGCTTACCCTTCTGAAGCACCCGACCACACTGCCCTGATGGGAGTTTTCTTCTTTAACCCAATTTGTCAATTTAAAATATTTACTTTATACTTGGGTTATATATTTATTTTTATGCCTACAGGTATACCGTGTACAAATGGTAAGAAACATGTCTCTGAAATAGCTTCCATGGCCCTAACATTACTTGAGAACGTTGCCCAAATAGAGATACCCCACCTACCCGGTACCTCGCTACGACTTCGCATTGGAATACATTCAGGTATGTGCTCATTAAATAACTTTTTGTTGATTCCTGCAAAAATTAAGTGTGTTTACTCCATTGCGTTTACCAATGCACCACTCTTCATGTGTGTAGCTCTTTTATTTTCACATTCTGATCCAAGATATTTTTGCGAATTGCAACTTTGTTATTACTACTTCGTAATTGCAACATTAAATAGAGTATTTAATAAAATGAAGGAGTGTTACAAATGTGTTAAACGATCTATATTATTCCATTTAAATTTGGGTAGTCGAGTGTTGTATGACGGAGTTCATATCATCAACATTTTCGCAAAGACCTGACAAACTTGTTCGCACATTAAATTTTACTAGGCCGCTATGTCACATGCCGGCAAAATCCTGAGACATTCCCGACATTACATGGCAAATAATTTTTTTTACCAGTCTTTCAGCTTTCAACAGGAAAACATAAACTGATCTTTACATTTGACGACTGTCCAGCAATATATATTAAACGTGATAACGTGATATCTGTCTTGTAATAACGTTAAAGAATATGTTGTAGTAAGTTTGTCAAAGCAATTAATCCCAGCTTTTAAAACTTAAGTTTATAGTTTATATATATTTGTTTTACATTTCTCCGACAATTGTAGGACCAGTGGTTGCCGGTGTTGTTGGTGTAAAAATGCCAAAGTATTGTCTGTTTGGTGAAACTGTGACAATTGCCTCCAAGATGGAAGTACTAGGAAGAGGTAACTATATCTATTCTTTGAAACCAATAGATCAATTTTGCATCTTATCATTTAGAATATATTCTGGTCACATCAAGTCAAATGCATTCGAAAAAGTGAAAACAACTCAGCTCCTCATGAAAATTTGTGAAGCCAAAATAAATATAGTTTCATTATTGGGCACGTGTTTATCAATTATAAACAGTTATATTAAACATCGTTTGCTTATAATGTTCCAATATTTACTTATAGGTAGCAAATCAGAAATAAACATACTAATCCCTGCCAGAATCACAAACCAGAAGCAAAGTAAAAACTTCAGAACTGACAAGTAAACTTCTACCAGGGAAGTGAGGTTGGGTGCTCGGGAAGGCTAAGCACCTCCTGTTTAGCTAACTACACCCACTACGTGTGTAATCAAAATTGTAAAAGGAACATGGAACTATGGACGTCAAATACACTTTTGACTCGCAAAAGTTGCTAGATACAATATCTTAACACATATGTCTTAATGAAATGTTTTCAGAGACTGAACAAATTAAATGCTTAAAAATAAGTCCTTTTTACGCCAATAGCGGGACGATGCCACGTGACTCACATATCAATAACCAATTTAAATACCGGACAAGTTGATGTTACTAGTCTTTCATGATATTAGTGAACATAAAAGTTGTAATTAAAACATATTATATTGTTATATCACAGAGAGAATAAAAAAGCATAAACAAATTTCAAATTTCAAGCCATAACCACATCGACAAAGGTAGTGAGTTTTACAACATATACTATTGTCTAAATTTGATGCTAGTTAAAATTTAAAATTCCTCGAAAACTAAGGGATACTCTCTCATGCAAAGTATTTCCCTAGCTAATTTTGGTAAAATATATTTTGGTCCTTTTGGTATCTTTTCAACATCTTGATAACAATTTTGATTTCATAATTTTGGTCCAAGCACTACTGATGAGGAATTGTATTCCGAAATAACAGTCTAGTGTTATAAAATTAATACTGGTATCATACATGTATGTATTTTTTGTGAATCTTATATAATTTTGGCATTTGTTGAGTCGCTCGTGTTTTAGTTATATTGGCTAGTATCGAGTACATTTTGTAAACTAGAATTTACCTAAGCCATTGTATTGTCACTTATTTCAGATGTTTGTTCTCGTCCATTGTTTTCTTATTTGAATCCATGAATGTTGTTGTACTGTTATATGTCGTCACATTATTTAGTCTGCAGCAACAAGATATGTCCGTTTGTATTATACTTTAGCTGGACGGATACACATCAGTGAAACTACATATGATTTATTGAGGATATTGGGTGGGTTTGAGATGGAAGAAAATATGGATAATGACAGAACTAAGGTAGGGTATAACATTCTTTAGTCCCAACTCTATTAGAATTTAGTTGAGTTATGGTTTTTAACGTCCCAGTCAAGAATATTCCACTTATATCGAGACGTCGCCAGCTATAAACGAGGGTGCAGAAATTTTGCTTGTGAGTTGCGCTAATTCCATTATACAGCAGGATACTTTATCGTACCAAACCTACCAAGACACGGGACCTCGTTTATTTTAAATTCCAATCCGAAAGAACAGTGACTTACATTTCGTAATGCCGAGTGATTAGCGAAAAAAGAGTCACTACCAACTTTTAAGTCTTTGGTAGACCATGAAAATTAAAACGTTGATTTAGTTCGACTTCCAACAAACACTGAATTAATTTAAACGTTCAACCAAATACTAGATATCAAATAAAACCTATTGAGATACTTGATTGATTATGTAGGCCCCAATATTTCAATGAAGACTTATTTACATATCTCATTAGCTTTCTGCTAGTTTAAATTTGAAATTCCTCAAAGGTATACTCCCTCATGCAAAGTATTTCCTTACCTAAATTTGGTAAAATATATTTTGGTCCTTTGGGATCTTTTCAACATCTTGATAACAATTTTTGTTTCTTAATTTTGGTCGAAGCATTACTGATGAGGAATACAATGTATTCTGAAACGGTCGTCTACTGCTGTCAATTGAAATAATCTACTATTATATTTTCCATTTAAGAAAGACCAGCATCTATTGGCGTGTTTCCGGGGAATCATCCGGACGTACTGGCTGGTTCCTAAGAGTGGACTTGACAGGAAAACAAGTAAATCATCCGAAGAACATGACTTTTTTGACTGCATGATTGACAAATATGACCATGTAAACGATGGCCCCTTTGAAAGTGAATCGTGTTTCCTTTCACATATATTCACACCAACAACAGTTGATACTCTTATAGGTAATATTTCTTTATTTAATTTTTTTAATAAAAGTATTTGTTTTTGTTCTTTTTCATAAATTGATTCAGTTCACTTATGTTCATAATAAAGATCCCTGACCTCTATAAGATATTTGTTTACATAGAAAGGGGAAATCTTTTAAGGAGAAAGGGGCCGGATGAGCTATAATAGCGACGTTAACACTTTAAAATATTAGGCATATATCGCTGCTGTGAATTTGACCCTAAGTAACTGCAAGTGAGACAAAAATGTTCTTGTGGTAGGCATTTACTTGTTGGTTTGTAAGAACGCCTTGAATTAAAAATCCTGTGAAATTTCAACACATAGCAATGTAATTTCAACATAATTTTGCCTGTCCCTTCTCCAAATTCCCCAGACCTGTCTAGAATTACCAGTCTTAAGCTGCCAGCCTGCTGATTTTTTCTATTCTTTTTAACACATGATAATGAGTGTTTATCGTTGATAACTAACGTGAACAACAATTTGAAAAAAATGATAACAAGAATTATAGCAAAAATGAAAACACGACAGTTTCCCACATTTCGTTGTAGTGATGATGCTCATGTAGTCAGTCATTATGGAGACTTGAACACACACATCACATGCCTCATTCGTAGCCTCTACTAGCATAGGCACAAATTAAACAGAGAACATTTGCAACTGAAAAACATGTACTTGTACAACAGCCAATAAAATATAGATAAAAAAAAGATGCAAGTAAATAAAATCAAACAAACAATTCCATGATCAAATCTCAATCCAAAAATTAAAAACTGTCAAAAAGCTAAAAAAAACTAATATCTAAACTAAACTAGAAAAGACAAACATATTTTAGGACCACTGATGATTAAATCCCCAACTTTGGACGGGTACTGGAAAAATTGCTATGTGATTTGATGATGATAGTATTTTTGGATGACTCAATCAGTTTACCTATTTTGCAAACATTTGACCACAAACGGATATTTTAATAGTAAAGAAAGTGTGAAATATGCATTGCTAATTTTAAAGGTGGAGTTTGACGATAAATACCACAAAGAAAATGTTCTTTACCTTCCTATGTACCAGAAACGACATGATTTTTTATTTATGATTTTCCTTTTATTTTAGAACAAAGATACCAACTGCAATGGCTACCTAAAGGTGAAAAGCATGGAACAATTGCTTTATATAATTATGTCAGTCCAAAAATTGTATCTAGCAATTACACAATATTTTAATTTTTTTAATAAATAAAATTATTGTAATGTAGGACACATTTGAGACATTGAATTAACATGAAATAGAAAATATCGTTAAGTTTATTTTAGTATTATTTATGTCATTCAAAGGTTTTAATAGTTCAGTCTCGGCCAAATACATTATCTCAGACAGGTCATATTACTATAGAGTTCTTTAATTCTGCGGGGGAAAAATTCGCAGTTCGCAGTTCAAAAACTGGAACTTATTCACGGGTATAAAGTTCCGCTGTCCAGTTTCCAATGTTAACAATTTTCTGTACGGATTATCATCGTCTACGTTTTATGAGTGCTACAGGAAAATATTCACTTTGAATTTAATTTCGCTCTTTGAAATCAAACCGCAAAATTATGGAAATTAAATCCCCAGTTAAAAAACAACTATACTGTATGTGGGTTAAAATTATAATTTTGATAAACTAAGACAATTTTAACATGATTTCGATATCTTTTATAGATTTTCTCTGTAATAAATATTCTTGTTTAATGTTTAAAATTTATTTATAGATGTAAGTATTGTGCTATCAACACATGGTATAGGGATTTATTTGAAATATAGATTTAAAAAATGATTTTAAATTTATTCAAAACCAATCATTTGAATGAATCATTCGATCTTAAATCCTGTTAATTAAAAACAAACTATGAAATCTCAATTTTAATATCACACAGTTGTACCAGATTTCCAGTTTTCAAATTTCAATCGAATCTGAATTATTCCATTGTTATTTTAAAACTATGATAGTCTTTACAAAAACAATATAAATTAAAGTCTCTTACTTGTTAAATTAAATTATATCGATATAAATCTTTTTTGAGATTGTCATATTAGTTCTAAAGCAACCGTAAACAATACTAGTGTTTAAAGCAAACGACAAAAGTATTTTTGTAGTAACAAATGGAGAAGTATTACATCCGAAGTTGGTGACACGATTAACTACCCTGTGAGACAAGATAAAAATGAAGCAATTCATTCAAGACTAGAGATAGTATATTGTTCGTATTGTTCTGGCGATCTTTAAAATCTACAAGTTTGGAGGTCCTCATAACTGGGCACCAGTTTGTGACTTATAAACAATTAATGTGTATGGTCAATGATGCATTTAATATATATATATATATATATATATATGTGTGTGTGTGTGTGTGTGTGTGTGTGTGTGTGTGTGTGGGTGGCAAACTAATTTATAATGCAATGTTAGATTTAAAAGTGACCCAAAACATTAAAGATGGATTATTAATTTACTTTTGAAACGATTCATTATTTTGGTATTGGTGCCAATCTAATACCCATGTCGTTAATTCAATCTGATGAACTTTTGCATATTTTCCTGGTGTACAAAACACAAACCTATATTATGTTCTTGTATATATGGTAATTAAAAACAATCATTTGAGTCAATGTTCGTTTGTATAATATATCTTTTAATATATCCGTTTGTGTATATATTTGTTAATAACATATGTTTAACACCAAGATGTAAAATATACTACATTGAATGTTATTTACAGAATAAATATACAACTTCAAGACTCGATTTCTTATTATTTCTTATTTGTACATTATAAACTTGGCATGTTTATTTTTATTTGATTATTTTTGTGGCAAACACGCATAAAATTGAGACTGAAAGAAGCATGGAACTATGAGACATAAAAAATATTTAGGGTAATTTTGGATACAGATACATCATCAGGTAAAACAAACAATGAAATACAAGGTGAGTTAGCCCATGTTAATGTGCCTTCTGTACCATCTGATGCTCAGGTTAAGTTCTGGCTAGGAGAATTGAAACGCGGTAGAAAGTATTTACAAGATGAAGACAGGTCGGCACGCCCACTGAATTCTACCGAAGAAGAAAGTTAATATGTAATAAAGTTCAGGATCTGGTATAATGTGATAGGCAAATTCAGGTGGAAGAGAATGCGCATTCATTAGGCATTTCATATGGTAGTGTTAATACATCATACGTGATTGTTTTAGGTATGCGCAAGTTAACAGCTAGTTGCGTCCACGTGTCTAACCTAACTTGTCAGTTCAAAGTTTTAACTTCGCTTCTGGATTGTGATTCGGACATGGATTAGTATGTTTGTTTTTTATTTTGTACAAATGCACGTGTCTTAAATAACCATAGTTGATTTTCTGTATTGTAATTTTAAGAAATACTCGGATAATCGAGTTGAAAATATTTCATTTTTATTACATTTTAATTAATAACAGTGTGGTTGAGACCTCCACCCCTATTCATGGGTATCGTCTTGGTTTCCAGGTAATGCAGACACATTACATGTTTCACATGATGTAGACATAATAAACACTTATGTTCGTCATACATAAAAAACTTACCTATGATAAATATTTAACTAAAGGTCGAAAAGACAGGTCATTTTTGTTTATCTATACCTGTATCTCTTTATGTTTTACCTAAAAATCTGACAAAAATGCAAGAATAATTAATTATACATGTATAAACAAACCACATTGACTTGTCTGTTTGACCTTTCATTAGGAATATTTTTATAGGAGGGTTCTGCCAATACATCAATACATTGGTAGCAGTAGGGCTCACAGTTAACACAAATACACATTGCCCATGGTTAGTGTTCACATCATATAGACGAAATATACACGCGTGATCCCTATAACTTACATGTACCTGTCCATAATGGATATTTAAATTAAAGGTAATGCAGAGAAGTAATGTTGTTTGCCTATAATAATAATGTTAATAACAAATAAAGACATGTTTTTTAATCCAGAGTATGAAATGCAAGCCGAACATATTTTTAAATATGGGACATATAGTTTACTTCAATGCTTTAAACAGGAGATTATCACCCGTCTTTCAATCAAAGCGAAACATACCAATAGATGTCCAAACCACAAAAAAAAAAAAACTGGCAAATTAGGTTAAACACGTGAAATGCCACCAGAGAAGTGCTAGACCGGGTGGTCCGGAAGGTTAAATACTTACTATTCAACTAGCGACACCCTTTTGCAATATTATTTCATACGGAGTTTAATTAAATATATTGTAGAGACTTATTTTTACTGAGTATCTTGTTTATGGCACGACAGTTGACCACTACAGACCGTGTTTGACTATGTAACATTAAAAATACGCACAAGTTTCGCAACGGAAGAAAGAAATGTATAAAATTAATTGATAAACAGTGTAGTGAAACCAAGAACACGGTACAGTCCAACCTGCCTTGAAACCCACCTCTATATTAAGGTCACCCAGAAGAATTGTATATCAATTGACGGATCGCAAGGCACGCTCACAATGTTCCGATAAAGGGTTGACATGCTTGATGATGAAAACTCGGCCTGAGTTGTGCCATTTAATGACGTCACAGACGTCACAGACGCTAGTACGTCATAAGTTGCCGTGTCGCTGCTTTAGTACCGGCCAGTGTAGGAACATAATAGGCATGACCGGCGATACGTCAATTATTTATTCTTATTATTTAAACCTGTATATAAAGACCACCTGCCCTTAAAGGCCACTTTTACTGGTTCCATTGATCAGTGGCCTTGAAAGACAGGGTTGACTGTATAAGTAAATAATAGAAATAATAGAAGCAGTTGGTGTTACAGTATACTATATGTCAGCAAGTTCCCGTAGAGTTTTATTTTGGCGAATTTTTATAGCGCTGACTATGTTAAAGTGCATGTGTGTCATTCAGCAGCGAATTTATTATTTTGTCTATTATGAATATATACAATAAGTATAAAAAGACACTTTTAAGAAGACTTTTTTATCTTTGCAATAGAAGAAAGAAATTTGTAATTGAAAAGCATGTACCTCGCAATAACCAAGAACTAGACACAAGATATCAACAACTAAAACAATACATGTACAAATATGTTCATCAACTCTGGTCTGATAGATGTCCATCTAATCAGTACCACTGATGTAGATCAGTTAGTAGAGTGCTTGTTCCGTACATGAGAGGTCATAGGTTCGAATCCCGACCGAGTCTGACCCAAGACTTGAATATGGGTAGTGAGTGTTCTTTCACCAAGCACTCGGCATTATATATTGAAAGTCGCGGTTCTTTCGGATGAGGTCTGTGTCACGGTTGGCTTGGCACGATAAAGAACCTTGCTGTATAAAGCCATCAGCGCAACACACAGGCAAAATTTTTGCCTATAGCTGCTGACGTCTTGATATAAGTGAAATATTCTAAACTGGGACGTTACACTCCATTACTCAACTCAACTTTACTCCATTTAATCAGTTACATCAATATAGCCATTCATCACATGTGTCTAAAAACCCACTAGCACTGCGAGCCTTCTTTTCTTGATTCCGTATAATAAACTGCCGACAGGAGAGACACCACGTAGAATCAATACGAAAACACAAGCTGAATGCGACCTAAAGTAGACTGTCAGATTGCTCGTGAAATGTATCTCGTGTAAATTCGAAGAATGAAAATTAAAATAAAAGCTGTAATATTTGAAACTTTCGAAATAAGCATTTTATATAGATTAGAAATAATGGTATTCGCGTAGTGCACAAACTGGTTTACAATGTATAATAAGACAAGAATATTACAATTCTCTGCATTCTAAGTCTGTCTGGTATTGATTAGTATGTTTTGTGATTATTGTAAATCTTCATCTAGATTCATATGTTATTTGCAACAGTCAATAACTCAAAACACAAGTGTAAGTAATTATCAAAAACAAACATATTAATCAATGTGCGAATCACAATATCAAAGCAAAGTAAAAACTTTTAATCTGGCAAATTGGGTTAAATACGTGAAGTTTCACCAGGGAAGTGAGACCAGGTTCTCTGACAACAACCAAAAAACTAAAAAGAAACGAGAAAAAAAATCAATTGAATGAACTTTAAGATGATTGCCTGAAGAATGGAATAGGCCGTATTTATAACTAAACATGCTATAAGCATAAAGAATTTAAAACCGAAAGCCTACACTTGATATATTTGACGTGTCATAGTTCCATGTTCCTTTCATTATCAATTGTTATTTTTCAACTGGTGTGTGTTACAAGATAAAAGGGATGTGCTTACTCTTCCGGAGAACCCAGCCTCGCTTCCCTGTTGGACGTTCGCGTTCTAAATATGCCAGTTTTCAAGGTTTTTATTTTGGGTTTTGAATTGTGATTTGAACATGATCTGGTATTTTAATTTTTATAGAATATTGGAACTAAGTACAAATGGGTAATAAATGTGATAATTTTGAAGGATTGCATCGACGAAAACATATCAGTGAGGTCTTATGCGATAAAGGTAAATGTACGATTTTTAATTGCATCAGTTGATATTTTGATTCAACAAAGCACCTCTTTAAGTTATTAAGAGCGATGAAGACTTAATCGTTTGACACATCATTGTATAATTACATGATAAATGTATAATTAGCTGTTAATAAGGTGAAAGTTGGTTTTACGTGATAAGCCTTACGTATTGATTATTAAGAAACAGGTGGTTTGTAGAGTCGATTTCTAAGTACACACACACGCACCAGCCTGTGTACATCGCAAATGGCAAATTGCCAAGTATCTAACCCACATAATAAAAGTGAGATTTTAGTTGCATAATTATTTTGAATGCTTAAGAAAGTATAAAGTCGAACCTGCCTTGAAGGCCTCCTCTATATAAAGGCCACTTGCTGAAAAATGTCAATAGAATTGTTTCCAAATTGTTCTTTATTCATATTATTTGAACTTGTATAAAAAGGTCACCTGGCCATAAAGGCCACTTTTACTGGTACCCTTGGATAACTTTTATAGACCAGTTTTACTGTATTTCTTTGTTACAAGAGAATCTATTTAACACCTGATGTTATGGTTACATGTCTGTGGATTATTAAACAGACTCATGAAATAATAAAAAATATAAGTATAAAGCGTTGTGAATTGTGCAGAACAGATTTTCATTATTGAAAAACATACTAAATTATCCTTCTAATACTAAAAAAAATAATAGAAATATGATATGTTTCCTTGAACTTTTTATGGTAACATATGCATGAAAATTCGTTCACTGTTTTGGACAATTAAAGATGTTTCTACAAATTGAAGAGTACATAGTCACAAATTATGTTAGAATCAATTGTATTGTTTTGATCAACCAACACCACTATGGTCACATCACTGCTCTGCCAACGTTTGGGGCATCTATGATCGGTAGCCTTATATGTATTTATCTTTTCTTGTCTTAAGTAATGTTTATATTGAATTGCATTGTGTCTTGTTGTCAAGTGCAATTGTTTTCAGTTGCAGGTGGTTTCTTCTACTTCGAGGTGAACTTAATTGACCTCATGCTTATTATAACTAAGATGCTAAAATTGTCAAAATATTTTTAAAATTATTCACGATTGTTTTATAATGGCAGCATTAAATTGTGCTGACGTCAGATTGATCAATGATAATTAATCTTAATAATATTGTTTTATGTTTATAATGTAAAGTGACAATTGTTTTGTAACCAAGACAACAATAACTGATTCTGAAATATGACGTTATTTTCCGTTAGACAATTTGTGTTGTTTGTTTGTTAGTTAGAAGATAGTTTGAATTTTTCAGGATCTAAAAAGTAAAAAATGTAAGTATTTCTCTGTTAGTATGATTGATTTCGAGAAATCAATTTATTTATCTTATTATAAATAGAATTTTACTACAGGAATAAATTGGTAATATAATCTATTCACACCAATAATTATAAATTTATTATCATCATTATTATTATTGTTGTTGTTGTTGTATTTGTTTTTTGTTGAAATAAATTTCAATAGATAAATTTTATCTTTTTATGAAAAATAGAATTTTACTACACATATTAATTGTAAATAAAATTTGATAACATTTATTGTTGTTATTATTATTAAGTTATTGTTTTTACTGGATGAAATTGATTTCGATAGATAAATTCATTTATTTTTTATGAAAAATAGAGTTTTACTACAGGACTGAATTTTAAATATAATTTTATGACATCAATTATTATTATAGATTTATTAATATTATTAGCAGTAGTTAGTAGTAGAAGTAGTAGATTTATTCGTCAGTTAGTTTTATATTTTTCAATCTTGTTTGAGAACGAATACTTTAGAGAAAATTAATGAAACATTAAAAATACTGCACTCAGTTTTTTGTTGCATATCTCACATACAAGCTACAGGAAAAACCCAAATGTGGTCGCAATATTGACAATGACTGCTTTATGTCTTTGAGAGAAAACGTTGAAATTCCTAGAATAACGTGGTTTTCACCAGGATGTGTAAATTTCATCCATATCTAACGGAAAGAATTATTCTGTCAAGCGTTAGATTTTATGGCATCTTATAATAATTTGTCTATTATTTTCCTTTTACCATTAATACATTTTGTGCAAATCTTTAAGCTGTATGACAAACTTTCGAACCTGAATTTTTTAACTTTCCTATTCTATGAATAATATACCTGTTTCTCCTGCTTATGGTATATTTGTTTCACAATTAAAACACTATGGTAGAATTTATTACCAAGGGAAATAAGTTGCTTGCAAATAAAGTACTGCCCTTGGATATTGCAAGACCAGACTTATCAATGCCTTCAGAATGTTTTATAGCCACCATCAATATATTGTTGATAAGTATGATGTCTCTGTAGCCCAAATTACCCTGGATATATTTGACGCCCCATAGTCCCATGTTTCTTAAATTCTAAATTTTGTTTCACTGGTGGTTCGTTTATTATGCACAATTAAACATGGTTTAGTAAGAATTACATCATTAAAGACATTATTTATCTATAAAAGAATTATCTGTTTAACTACCTCGCTTTTTAGCAACAAAAGAATTACATCATTAAGGACATTATTTATCAAGTTAATATCAAAGAATTATCTGTTTAACTATCTCACTTTTTGGCAACAAAAGATTACTTTAAAAAGTGATCTATTTTGGGTCCAGAAATAGTTGTCTCTTTTCACATTAAACAGATGAACTGTATAGAAAAACATAGTATGATGTCTCCGTGGATTACCCTAGATATATTTGACGCCCCATAGTTAAATGTTCCTTTTATTCACAATTTTGATGTAATATATGACGGGTGAAGCTAGCTAAGCAGGAGGCTATTAACCTTTTAGAGCACACGGTCTCATTTCTTGTGGATGTTCACGTCCTTAACTAAATTTGTCAGTTTCAAAGTTTTAATTTGATTTGGGATTGTTATTGGGACATGGATAAGTATGTTTATAATAAAAAACAAATACATGTCTTAATCACAATCCAGAAACAAAGTAAAAGCTTTAGATTAGACATATGAATTTCCACCAGGGAAGTGAGGCCGGGTGTTCCTAAAGGTTAAGCACCTTCTGTTTAGCTAGCTACATCCGCCACGTGTGTAATCATAATTGTGTGTAAGGAACATAGAAATATGTGACGTCAAATATATAACGCACATATTAAATTCAAGCCATATGCTATAGACAGGTGATAGTTATAATTATAGAAATAAGCTCTTAAGCAGGTTATGGTGTGCCTATTAATTTTCTGCATTATTTATTCTAATTTTTTTAAAGAAACATGTCGGTGTATCCAGAAGTTATCAGACCTTTATCAAAGTCGATATCATTAGATTCCAATGCTTCAATGACGGGATCACAGTTAGACATGGCGATTTTAGAGATGCTTGATCTTAGACAACCAAGGAACAGATGTGAAGCAGTTTGTAGAGGTATTCTTCAATTCTGTAAACCAAGCTATTGATGATTAAAACATAGAATGCTTTTTGCAATGAAGATTTTAATACTTTAAATATAATAATTGGTCGGAGTTCCGGCTATGACTATTTCAATTATGTTTTGTATTTGCCATTGCAAACAAATCCTATTCATACATAGAACAAAATATGAATAATGTTTTGAAGTGTTTTAGATCGCCTAAATGAATGAGTACTAAGCTATACATCTACAATTTTCCAAAGTGCAGCTAAAATAGACAGATCTAACAAAATATTTTCTTAGAATATAATTTCTTTTTTAATGTTTTTGGAGTTTTTGAAATAATTTCAAAGATGAGAAAAACAATTGCTCACTTTTTTGGTATAAATGTTACAAAACACTACATCCTCTGAATGCCACATTCAGTTATTTAGTATTGAGTTTTCTATTTCAATGACAGAAAACCCCATCACAGACGAAGGAAAAAGAAAACAGATGACAAAGATGTTAGGTTTTGTTCTGGTCCCACTTATGGTCCTCACGGCGATGACAGCAAACACATTGGTCATAGCAACAAAACGACGATTTGACTCTGCTAATATCCGTAAAACAATCTTGTTCGGAACAGAAGTTGGCGATCTTTTGCGAGCTTTACAAAGAGAACGAGACATGAGTACTCTATATGTTAGTAACCTTGGACCAAAAACAAAACAGTTTCTTTTGCAGAGGTACCCAGAAACAGACGAGAGACTGGCTAATTTGTCAGCTTGGCCCGTGGCACAAAGTGAAAACCGATTTCAATTTCATACCAAAGATATATTTATAAGTTATCTAAATCAACATAGATATGAACTTGATTTAAAACAACCAACAACAAAGGAAGAACTTTTATTTTATACTGAAGCCATCGACGTTTTTATAACATGGATATATGAAGCAATATCAGAGGCCCAGTCGGGGGCGATTTGGAGGAGTTTGGTAGCTTATCAAGAAATAGTTGTCACTAGTGAATACATTGGCAGGGAAAGAGGGGTTGGGGTAATATTTTATGCCAAAGGACAGTTTGATACTCGGGACGATTATTTGCTGTTTTCTGAGAGTCAAGATGTAGCAAACAGCACATATAGCTCGGCAAAACGTTACTCTAACATTGTAACTGAGGTGTATGATGGTCAGTTTAAAGGCAATGAAACTTTCTTGAAAATTGTTCAAAAGATGCGAACAGAAATCAGATCGGATTCGTTCCTGACACCGTCGGTGGAGCGTGCCAATTGGTGGTTTAACAATATGTCAAAGTACCAGGATGTAATAAGCGTCACACAGAATGAGATCGTATCCAAGATAATTTCTATTCTCTGGAAGCAATCTGACAGTGATGTTAAAACTATAGTTATTATTGCTGGTATATTTTGCGGTATATGTATCATATCAATTTTAGTGGTTTACGCAGTGTACTCTCTAACATCACAGATCCAAACATATTCTGTTTCTATAGCAAACAGGTTGGTATTATAACATAACAAGACTCAACAATGCAACTCGATTACGCGTTTTTATTACCAAAAAACCCATATTCAAAATTACCAAAGATTGAGCATTAGGGGCAGCAATTTGGTAGTCCATTTTTCATTGCCATTGTGAAAATTTTTTTAATAATCATTACTTGTTATTTTATGTTTATAATTTGAAAATAATTAAAAAAAAAAGAATCACAAGAAAAAAAGCTTCGTATTTTAAAGGCTGCAATAACAATTCATCTGTACAGTTTTGAGGTAGAAGAATAAATTAACTTACATATCCCAACATAATCTCAGACCTAAATATTTGTAATAAAAAATGATATACACCTGAGAAAACATGTACATTGTACGTGGCAACGCCAACTCAACCAAGATCACAAAACAATGTTAGATAGCGACAAAACAACCAAATAAATAAAATACAAACAAACACTGGGACTATTGGTACTGGTCCATGTACCTTGCCCTTCCTGTTAGAAGTTCATGTGTTTAATTAGTTCGTAACTTTTTTACTTTGGTTTTGTGATTGTGAATTGGACATGTTTGGTCACCTACTTTTTATGTTTTTCACGAAATATATATTAGACCTACAAGTATTTAAATAGATATTATACCAGTGTCAATTTTACAGTACTAAATGGCCATTTCGGAATATAATTCCTCGTCAGTAGTACTTGGACCGAAATAATGGAACCAAAATATATTTAACAAAAATAAGCTTAGGAAATTTTTAAACATGGGGGAATATACATCAGTTGTTTTTTAAACCAATCAATTAATTATTTCAGAACTAAAGAGCTAAACAAGGAGAAGCGACGAACAGAAGCCTTGCTTCATCAGATGCTACCAAAGTCAGTCGCAGATAGACTGAAGAGAAACGAGGTGGTGGTTGCCGAACTGTTCGAAGAAGCATCCGTTTGTCTATGTGACATCGTAGGGTTCACACAGATATCTTCACTGAGCTCACCGTTACAGGTTGTTGATATGTTGAATAGCTTGTATTCATGTTTCGATGAACGAATTAACTGTTATGACGTATACAAAGTGGAGACAATCGGTGATGGATATATGGTTGTTTCAGGTTTGCATCATACACTATTTCCATTGATTATACTCTTCTTGAGACCAGATGAAATCATTAAATCCCATTGGCCATAATTACCATTGATCAAGTGACGTCACTCATTTTCTGCATGTACATGTGACGTCATTTATTGGCTGTTCCAGCGACTTGACATACATGCCGTAAGCATAAATGTGTTAAGTTTTAATCATGATTTAAAAAACTTAAAATATGATTTTAAATAAATGTGGTATGTAAATAATGGTCTAATAAAATAAATCCCTATCTAGTATTAAAAATCAACAGCTCCTGGTATTTGAAAGACACGAAACAAATGTAACTGTATTTACTTAATAATAGCCATAGCAACACAGGTAGTATGAATCATTACTGATTAGTTCATATTACGGAAGTGTGTGTGTGTGTGTGTGTGTGTGTGTGTGTGTGTTTCGGGCATATTTAAACAATGTTTCTTAACAAACCCCTGTTAACGGTAAATTGTCCAACTTATATTGATACAAAGTTGTCTTGCATTGATGTGGATGACATTTACATGCAACGATTTTTTAGAAGACCTTGTTTATTTTTCATTTTTAAATGTGCTTAGTAGTGAAATAATTTGGATGGTTTTCGGCCTCAAATATATGTTACGTTTTTGAAAGAATATCTCGGAAACTAGTGACCAATGACGATTTTGGCTACCAGGAATGGAAACATAGTTTTAAAAAGTTTAAACTTTATATTTTATTGTTTGAAATAAACATTCATTTTATTACAATTGATTGACAGGTGTACCACGTAGAAATGGTAAACGACACGCCTCCGAGATAGCTTCACTGGCTCTGGATATGTTGAAACATATACACAGACTTGAAATACCACACCTACCTGGGACTAAGTTCAAACTTCGGATTGGTTGTCATTCTGGTACTTTTAATTTTTATTTTGATAAATCAATTATTTCAATTCTACACTGCTATCAATAAGTATATTTGCAATAGCTTTGTCATGTACCATTTTTTGAATTTAATCATAAAATACATTCAAAAAATGGTCATATACCATTTTTTAAAATGTATTTTATGATTAAATTCAAAAAATGGTATATGACAGCTTTTAAGATTATATCATAATAACCACTAAAGTTTCATTCACAGAATTGAAATTTTAAATATTATATACAGTATTTTAAAAGATATATATTGTTACATGCAAGAATTGTTCCTTAAATGTCATTACTTACTTTAATATACATGTGCAAATTTTAAATTCTTGTTTTAAGAGTTACGCTTTAACAGTCGCCTTTGTCATATCGATTTAAACCAAACTTTGTTCGTTAAGAAACGGTATAAATTATGCCCTTGGTCCGTAAAGATCAGGAATATTGGCAATATGGGGAATTCGTGTATTTGTTATGTTTGTTCGCAAAGTCTAATTAAATTTTAATTTAATAAAAATAGTCCACAACAACAAGTGCTACATAAAATTTGTTCATTATTGTCCTTTTTATGTCTTTAGGTCCTGTAGTTGCTGGTGTCGTCGGTGTAAAGATGCCAAAATATTGCCTGTTCGGCGAAACAGTTACAGTTGCTTCAAAACTAGAAGCACTTGGAAGAGGTTAGTTATTTATTTTTCCATTATGTATTTCCATAAATTGTATAAAATTTGTGAACTCGTATCTAATTTAATACTACATATAGTATATACGTATATACGTGGTTTTTTGCGTCTTTATCTGCCATAACTATACCAAGGATCACATGTTTTCGCGATAAACCCCAATAACAACATGAATATTAATTTTAGTGTCATATACCATGTTTGATTGTATCTTTTTTTAAAAATAAATTTGAAAAATGGTATATGGCAATAGCAATAGTTGTATTTCTAATTTGGTATTTCCGGTGTGAACAGGTCTTCGGAAATCAAAAGAATGTACAAATCACGACCCCAAAAGCAAATTAAGTACATTGAAAACTGGTAAATTAAGTTAAACATTAGAATCTCCACTGCACCTGGGAATTGAGGCTGGTTGCCCTACAAGGGTTTACTTCCCATGCCCTTGAGTCAATGTCTTTCTAAGCAGCATGCTTCGTTGTAAAAAGTCCCCGTTATGAAAACAAGCTCTACGATAGAGTATAAACTATAATTCAAATACAGAAGCAGGTTTATTGCTACATAGAAAAGGGAAGTTAACAATAGAAGATTTGAAGTCGTTCGTAAAAGAAGTTAAAAAAAAATATAACAAGCAAATTCAGTGAATTAGGATCCACCACCAGCAGGTTCTTTTTGTGATTTGCACTTATGTTCAAAGGACAATAACTCCGAGGAAAATGAGCAAACCAACTCAGTTTCACGAAATGCGCATATCCTATGTATGTTTATACTTTGAACCAAGTTTCGTGAAATAGTGCTTCATAGTTTTGGAGAATGAGCGCAGACACGAATTTCGGACGGGCGGTAACTTGCATTTTATATCCCCCTCTTTCTTCGAAAGGCGGGGATAAAAAAGCGAGTTTGTTTGAGATTTAAACCCTGCTTGTCAAACTGTCTTTATATTTTCATGTCTTTATGTTTTACAGCCGGAAAAGTCCATACAAGTGAAGTCACACGTAATTTATTGGCTAGTTTAGGTGGATTTCAAATGGATGAAAACTTAGATTTAGCGGTAAAGGTACTTACAAAAATATATATTATAATTATAAATCGGTTAACTATTTAGGAGCTCAGTTGTTGATAGTCACAATGATATCAACTAATGATAAAAGCTTTAGATTTTAGCCTGTATTTACAGGCAATCCTTTAAAGGTCACCCAAGGGAAACCATTAAAATTGCCTTTATGGGCAGATGATCCTTATATAAATGTTCAACTATCATTGGGATACAATTTTACTGGCCCTTATATACAGGTGTTCGACTGTATCTTGTATGAAGCATAAAATGATTTGGAATGCATGTAAATATATTATCATGAATGCTGTCACTAAAGCTTCACTGTTAAATAGTTGAAAATGCGCAAATGATAAAAATAGTCAAAAAATCTATTTAGGAATATAAATTAAAAATGGAATAATGGGTGTTATATGTTATGCTATTATTTATTTATATATTTGTTAAATTAATGTTTTGTTTGTTTATCACATACAATTTTATTCCATTGCAGAAAGATCCAACTTTAATGATTGCTAACAAGGGTAATGTACACACGTACTGGGTGTTCAATGAAACGGACGATAAAACATCGGTCTTGTCACTGTCTGATCCTGAAGAGTGTTGAACTATGTTCCCCAACACGACAATTCGAGTCCTCGCGTATGTAAGTTCATAGGTTTTATTCACAAATGTGAGCTTAGTGAGTAAATGTACTACTTGTGTAACAACTTGATACCGTTTTATCACTAGGGACTTGTATTCAGTGGTGTCATTGTTAGTCGAGTTTTATAATTTTGTTGGTGTTATTTTCCTTTTTTTCTTTCTACCAAATACTTATGAAAGAACACAAAAAGCTGTAAACCTTTCCTCTTAAGTTTGAATTGATGTATAGTTTCGTTGTATAGGAATAGGAAATTCGGCTAGTCTGCCTGCGGCGCGTGTGGTGGTTTTGGCGGCGCGTGTAGTGGTTTTGGCGGCGCGTGTGGTGGTTTTGGTGGCGCGTGTGGTGGTTTTGGCACCGCCACTGTCTGGTGCTAGTCTGCCTGCGGCGCGTATGGTGGTTTTGGCACCGCCACTGTCTAGTGCTAGTCTGTCTGCGGCGCGTGTGGTGGTTTTGGCGGCGCGTGTGGTGGTTTTGGCACCGCCACTGTCTGGTGCTAGTCTGCCTGCGGCGCGTGTGGTGGTTTTGGCGCGGGTGTGGTGGTTTTGTCACCGCCACTGTCCGGTGCTAGTCTGCCTGCGGCGCGTGTGGTGGTTTTAGCGGCGCGTGTGGTGGTTTTGGCGGCGCGTGTGGTGATTTTGGCACCGCCACTGTCTGGTATGGATCAGATAAAAAAAACTGCCTTATACCTTTTTATGGGAATAAGACGATCGACTGGTGTTGGTGTGTAGTTTGCTAGTGTGTTATTTTCTGATCTCTAACTCAGTTTTCGAAAAAGTAAAGTAATCGACACTGTGCCCATGCGTACCTTATTTTTTTTTTTTTAAATACAGATTTTAATTCTTATATGTGTATTGCATTGTACTGCTGGGATCTAGCTATAGTATCAGAGTTTTTTCCTTATTTTATTCGAATTGTTTTTATTTTATTTTCAGAAAATAAAAAATCTATGAAATACAAAGAATAATCACAGAAAGGAAATCAAAACCAACATATTTCAAAAAGCCTTCTTTAGAAGGTGAACTGCAAAAATTCCAAAAATATACTTTATGTATACCAAATACTGACTGTTACTACTAATACTTTTAATACTGTTAATTTTACTAAAGTATCACGTGTTATTAAGCATAAAACTGTAAAATTAATTAGATCTAAAACAGGTTGAAATATTAGCTCTTGGTCAAACTGTCATATACCGGGTTTTTTTAAAATTTAATCATAAAATACATTCAAAAATGGTATATTACAATATCATATACCATTTTTGAATGTATTTTATGATTAAATTTTTAAAAAATGGTATATGACAAAACTGACTTATGAGACACTAATAAAAACACATAAAGGCAGTTGATTTAAAAAAAAATACCGATTGCTAGTATCTATACTTGGCCAAAGATTTAAAGCTAATATGATTATTGTCTTTTTGTGATTAAAAGTTACATCAACATTTGTCAAGTAAAAAAGTTAAATTCAAAAAATGGTATATGACAGTCCCATTATATTTCATGACATTTCTCAAACTACAAGGATTTATGTCGAAGAAGAGAAGAAGAGATCCAGCAAAAGCCCTCGGTCTGATATTGGGGTCTCGGTCCGTAATGACACATTATACGGATTTTTTCATGTATTGTTCTCTATGTGAATCCAACAATTTTACTTTAAGTGTTATACCATCATTTTCAGAATATTTTAATACATGTATATATCTAAATTAATTATGAGATATGTTTGTATAAATGTTTGACTGTAATTAAAAAATAATGAAGATTTTGTAAACTTGAACATGTTGTTCGTTATTAATTTGGAGTTATATATGGTCACCTTGTGACGTGAAAAAGTATCATATAGACGTGCATGTCAGAATAGCATTCTTACCATACATATTAATATCATTATCAGAAATCCCAAATCATAACATGAGCTTCAGTTTTAAAGACCATGTGATAAGATTTTGCAATTAGATTAAGTACATTTCCGAGGCCAATGCTGTTTTATAATCAATTATCTTAATATCATGTACTTCCATGTTCCTTGATTTTACGCGTGGTGGATGTAACTAGCTAAACATTCCAAAGCACCCGGTCTCACTTCCCTGTTGACGTTTGCGTGTTAAGCTTAACTTGCCAGTTTTTAAAGCCTTCACTTTGCCTTTTGAGATTGTGATTTGAGCATGGTTCGGTACGGTTTGTTTAATTCTATAATTGCATTTATTTGTCTTGGCTGCATTGGTTAATTACAAGCATATGTTTTCAACTACAGAATGCTGTTTATCACCCGACATACATAACACTGCATTGCCTATTCATTTATTCCTCCATTAAAAGTGACAAGTGTCATTTGTTAGTATTTTTATTAAATAAGTATTCATACAGATTAGCACATGAAAGTTGGTCAGTTCACTTGCCGGATGTCGGTGGTTTTCTCCGGGCACTCGTGTTTCCCCTACCATCCTAAACGCAAGCGTCTCAATATAAGTGAAAATCTAGACTTGGGTGTTAATGCCATTGCTCCATTTCACTCTGTTGTATCCTATTTCATGACAATTTTACAGCATGGCATCGACTCTTTCATTTGTAAATATGGAATGCTCATTCATAAAACCAGCCACGACCAGTTTCAAGTCTTTATTAAACCGTGACAAACAAGAACTTAGTCCGCGACTACACTTAGTATCGTGCGATTCATCGGTTTATTGAATATTAGTTAATGTGGTTTTACGTCCCAGCCAAAAATATTTCACTTATATCGAGACGTCACCAGTTATAGGTGAAGTGGCACTTTGACCTATGCAGTGTTGGAGGTCAAAGTGCCACTTCACCTATATTTCACGTATAATGAGACGTTACCAGTTACATAGATGGATTGGCAGATTATTTTTATTTTTTTTAGGTACCTTGTGCACAGGGACCAGTTTCATAATATTTTTTAAATACCCATAAGTATATAACAAAAGTATTCCTTTTAGCTCACCTGACCAAAGGTCATGTGAGCTTATGGTATGGTGCGGCGTGTGTATGTGCGTGCGTGTGTGCGTGCGTGTGTGCGTATGTGCGTGTGTGCGTGCGTGCATGCGTCGTTAACACACATTTTTTACTTCTCCTCTGAAAGTACTTGGCAGATTTCAACGAGACTTGGTCAGAAGCATGTCTGGGTCGGTGCAATTTAGATTTGTTCATGACGTTGCCATGGCTACCAAAACTAGGTCACAGTGACCTAGGGGTGCAAAAATCTTGAAAAATCTTCTTCTCTGAAACTGATGATGGGAAAAAGATCTGATGTGACATTTGGCTTCTCTAGGGTCTTAAGCCTGTAGTTTGTTCATTTCGTGAAATTCGGTCGAAAAATGGGTTACGCGTTTTTGCGTTTAATTTTGAAAAAAATCGTAAAATGGCTTCAAATTGTTATAACTTGACTATTTGACCAGATAATGACATGGGGTTTTCAGTTTTGACATCTTCTTGTTAGTATCTTCAAAATGAGGTCAAGGTCAATTGTGAAGGTCGTGACGTATTTTTTTTACCTCCGATTATAATTATTATCTTGAAAACTATAAACTTTTTGTATAGGCATGTATATTAGAATGTTGTAGGTATTGATACAACGATTATTTTGATGTATAGAAAAAGGTCATTGGTTCAAAGGTCAAGGTCACAGATGCGAAACAATACCGAAATAGTTAATTATCTCGAAAACTATAAACTTTTTGTATAGGCATGTATATTAGAATGTTGTAGGTATTGATACAACAATCAATTTGATGTATAGAAAAAGGTTATGGTTCAAAGGTCAAGGTCACATATGCGAAACAATACCGAAATGTTTAATTATCTCAAAAACTATAAACTTTTTGTATAGACATGTATATTAGAATGTTGTAGGTATCGATACAACGATCATTTTGATGTATAGAAAAAGGTTATGGGCTCAAAGGTCAAGGTCACAGATGTGAAACAATACTGAAATAGTTAATTATCTTGAAAACTATTAACTTTTTGTATAGGCATGTATAGTAGAATGTTGTAGGTATTGATACAACGGTCATTATGATGTAAAGAAAAAAGTCATTGGGGTTTAGTATTTATGTTTTCTTTAAATCTATCAGCTAGCCATTAGTTATCAGGTGAGCGTATCAGGCCCATGGACCTCTTGTTTATCTACTTATGGGTATTTTTAAAAACAAAAAATTATATGAAGCTGGTCCCTGTGACCTGTTGGGGCAAAATGTTTTACTAGTCATGATCCACTGTTACATTCATTCATATTTTCCCTTTTATTATCGAATTTATAACGCCCCTATATATAGTGAAATATTCTTGACTGGGACGTTTTAAAACACCATTACTCAACTCAACTCGAATTTATAAATAAACCAAGTACCTTCATCCCGCTATCAATAATAATATTCCAAGGTAGCCGTTTCATTTATCTTAAAATATTGTAATCCAATCAGTGCTGAGAGAATTCTTTTTTAAATCATTGGGATTTTTTCTTAGAACGTGTCAAGCGCGATAAATCTTGTAGGCCTAGTGTCGGTTGAGACGTAAATGAAGGGAGATAATTTATATTGAAATAACGCTTGGAGATTTTTTGGTCCAATAAAGGCAGAATACATCTTTATGGGGCATTATAAACACACAACATTGACACTGATCCGATTCTACATGCATAAATTACAAGGTAAAACATCTGTTGTATATCATATACATAAATAATACTTTAAAATACATAAAACATCAACAGGTTGTTGTGTGATGTAGTTGACCTTTGAACTCTGACGTACAAGCAGTTTGTACGAGAGATTCGCGCACCTTGCTTCAGAACCAGCTGATTGTCAAACCGTTAGCAGGGATGTAACATTGTTTTAAAATTATATGGATATGAAAAATACAGAGGAAACCCACAAACTCACTGAGTCTGTTTACCGGGTAAGCTCATAAATAATTTAGGGGAGAATAATCTCACCTGGAATTAATACGTGTATTATATGTGATATTTTTCCTCACCCGAGGAACCGTTATCAGGGATGTGTATTACATGGATCGATATGTATATTTAGTGTAACGTATTTCTGTCGTGTGTCGGATCTTGACATACATATTTATAACATTTCTACAAATCTTGACTAATCAGAGCTTTCTCATTTTATGGTTGTTCGTTTGGTTAACGGGATATTTAATTTTGTGGCCCATCTTTATAGCAATTTTATTGACTAGATCTATGGTTAGGAAAGACAGAATGAAAAAGGAATTGAATTTTGTGGCACATCTTCAGCACAGGGGCCAGTTTCATAATAAAATGTAATAGAAATACCCTTTTACATTTTATTATGAAACTGGCCCTGTGATCTTTATGGTGATCTATGGTTGGGATAGAGAGAAAGAAAAAGAGTAATTTTGTGGCACATCTTTATAGGAAGTTTATTTGGTTGGGATAGACAGAATGAAAAAAGGAGTTTAATTTTTTTGGCACATGTATAGCAATTTAATTAACTAGATCTATGTTTGGGATAGACAGAATGAAAAGTTTAATTTTGTGCCACATCTTTAGTGACCAGATCTATGGTTGGGGTAGACAGAAAGAAAAGTTTAATT
Source organism: Anadara kagoshimensis (assembly GCA_021292105.1). NCBI lineage: Eukaryota > Metazoa > Mollusca > Bivalvia > Arcoida > Arcidae > Anadara > Anadara kagoshimensis. Next base: position 60,984,288 of record CM037861.1, read on the forward strand.
TTATGGCACTTCTTCAGTGACTAGGTCTATGTTTGGGATAGACAGAATGAAAAAGTAATTTTGTTGTTAATCTTTAATGACTAGATCTATGTACATGTACTCTAGATATAGGTTTCCACAAAATAAAAATCATTAGAAGCCAAATTTTTAAAGTGAAAACATAGTAAAAGATATTAAAGCCTTATGTATGACCTGGCCAGAGTTCAAATCCATAATCTCTAGCTCTCAAGGTGGACGGCTCTACCGGTGAGCCACTGAGGCAGTAAAGATGAAGAATTGTTTCTTGCACTAAGTTTGATTGTGTTTTACGTTTTTTTTCTGCAGAAACCTTGTTCATTTAGACAATAAATTATGATGACTACTATAAGGTGTTTTAAGTATTTCAATATATTGACACAGGGAGGTGACAAAGTCGTTTTTAAAGGTTTATTTTATCACAAATGTTGATTGAGTGATACATTCCTGTAAAGTTTTTATACACTGATCACTAAGACTGGCTGTCACCTAAACAAACACACCTAGATGTACCCTTGTGTGGGTGTTTTATATTTGACATAGGAACTTTTGGTTTTAAGGTATTGCCTTAACGAAGTCACTGAAATAAAAAAAAGAAAGAAGTTGAGTAAGGGAGTTTTATATAATGGGAGTTTTACACCTTGGTCAAGATTTTTTTTCTCTATATCTAGGCAGTCAGTTCAGGGATGGTGGAAGAAACCAGAGTGCCCAGAAAAAACCACTGATCTTTGGCAAGTTAACTGACAAACTTTCTCATGCTAAGATATTTCCCCCAAGTGTGATTCTAACCTAAGTGGTGAGTGGTACTGTACGTGCTTAGTACTTACATATTAACAAATGGCTACACAATTTTATGAAGCTATATACTTGTCACATTTCAGTACTCTAGGTTACACCAAAGGGACATGAGCATTTAAGATATACATGTAGTTAAATCAGTCTTTATACTCTATTGTAAATGTTTGGGGTTTTTATTTAGTTCTTTCACTACTTTGATACTGTTCTATCAAATGATGTTTTCAAACATTAATTTTTTTGAGATATTTTCAGTCTGTAATGATATGACCAGTTGTAAACATGCGTTATGGTATATAATTTATGGATGGCAGTGTATATAGATCTTAAGGAAGCATTAGGGTTGTCACTGCATTCAATTCAATTGTCATTTTCATTGTTTTATATATGTGTTTGCTGACAACATAAGTGGTTGAAATGAACAAGTGAAGGAAATTACTATAGTTATATGCCTCATATTTGTGTATAGACCAAAAACGTATTTCATCAGTAAAAAAAAGGGATTTTTGTATCAATGAAACACTGAAAACTTTTGCATCAGGATTTGAACCCATGTACTATCAAAATGATATGACTTTAATTTGTAATGTATCTATCTGAATACTATTGGTACTTACTTGGACACAGACTCTAGAGATATAGTCATCCATTTTATAGTTACAGTTATCATAAATTCAAGAACAGAGCTGCCACCTGGCCTGCAACCCGTGGGTCCATCCCACATTTACACATGAATTCCTGCTGACCCACCAAGAAGTGGATTGACCCTCACTTAAGAATACAGTTTGAGGGCTTGCAGTATTCATTCATTACCATTCGAATCCACATGTAATCACGACATATTTGAGTTGTTACATGAGTTGACAAAGGGTCTAATCAGGATTAATTTTGTGCCGGTAGTGGGTGAAAAATCACAAAATCATGATGCGCATATACTGTATCCATTTTTGTGTGATATACAACAACGCACTATTTTTAATCTTCTTTTCATTTTTTCTCTGAGTCTGAGTGGTGCAGCCAGCTTAGCAGAGCGCGACCCACCTTGGATGGATCTCGGACAAACCCGCAATTGACGATAGAGTTGGCAATAATAAAAATTCTGGCACTTCATCTGTCAATGGTGTTTCAATATAAGTGAAATATTCTGGATATGTCAATGGTGTTTCAATATAAGTGAAATATTCTGGATATAAAACACCATTTAGTCAATCAATAATTTATAATGAAAAGTAGTTTTTGATACAGAGCAAAAGTGTGTTGATTGATTGTGCTTGAATGGTCTTGTTGTATGCCTAAAGATAGTTGAATATGAATAAGGAACACATTTGTTCATACTGAAAATGTGAACAAAATTTATATACCCAAAATGCCCATTTTGGCAAAATTTTACATCTATATTTCTTTAATAAGCTCTCCTGGTTTGATTAAGTTAAATCTTTTAAAAGTAAATATGTTCACAATACAGTTTTACTTTATTTTTTGACACTTTTTTTATAAATTATAAAAACTGATCATAATACATCCAGTTGACCTGGCACTGTTTAGGCCAAAAATAAAAATGTTTTTGCCGCTAATGCTCTTATAAAAATAAGGATTGGTAGGTAGGCAATTTTAAAAAATGTGTGTTCCAAATGGGCAAGGATGCGAACTTTGACAGTGGTTATCAAAATTTCAGGTAGGCATGAACTTTAGGGTCAGTTAGGTTAACAAAAACAAACTTATTTTTTCTTTAGGCCTTACATCCAAAACATCCACTTCCTTTCATCTTCCATTAAGACCCTTAAAACTTTTTGCTAAAAAATTGGGAAAACATTTTTATGTCTACTTTATTTAATAAACAAAAAGCATCATTAGTTTATTATTATATTATACACAAAGCAGCATGGTAGGAGCAAAAGAATTAACTGTTTGAATTTCAGATAGCAGTCTATCCTAAAGTCCATGATGGATATAACTTGTCAGCAGACATGACAACTTCTTCATCACTGCTCTGTACGACAACATAAAATGCTGAATATTATAGATTGATCAATAGTCAAAATGCTTACAAACTGGTGTAGTCTTTGTTTTACTAACGAGCTTGGATTAAGATTAAGTTTGTCTCCTACTTTCACTGTGTTTACATTTTGTGAACATATTGCTCCATATTTGGTGTCTACTTTAGGAAATCTGTCTTCTTCTTTAAAATTATTATTACTGATAGGGGTAACTGACTACTCTGTTATGTCCATGAAAAAATGGCACCAAATTGACTGCAAAAATTCTGAAAATACATTGCAACTATGGAACTCTGATTCAGTATGAATGGACTGGATTAATGGTTTATTATACCCCAGTCAAGATTCTTTCAATTATATTAAGGCAGTCAGCTCTTGGATGGTGGAGGAAACCAGAGTGCCCTAAAAAATTTCAAAATTATGAAATTTAACAAGCCAACTTGACAAAACTTCTCATACATGGATGTGCGCAAGTAGAATTCAAACCTAGATGATGAGAGGCCCTATGATCCATAAGAATGCACCTTAGATCGTTTGGCCATAAGGCCTTGAATCAGGGTCTGATAGATTGGCCACAAGGCCTTGAATCAGGGTGTGATAGATACAATAACCATTGTACAGAAATCCTAAACTTTCTGCTAAAATTTGATGAGCGGTTTATGAATCTAAGACAAATAAACTTAAAGTAAATCTAATTCCTGTTCTTATTGAACTAATTATCAAAACTTACCATTTATTACCATAGTTAAATTAAAAAATGTAAATTAGAAACCCTTTCCTCACATTTATAGTAGAGGATATGAAGTCACTTGTATTATCAAATAACAGAGATGGCCCCAATTTAACAATCATTCCTTAACAAAGATTTTCCTTAACTTAAATCTGGTAAATTTAAAAAATACTTTATGGTACTGCTATAAAAATGTTTTGACAAAATTAGAATATAGATGTAATAAGTTTTGACTGGTCTTCAAAAAGACACCTAAAATATATGGATATCTTGAGAACTAACAAAATTATTCAGATTTAAAATATACCAAATTTAAGTCAAGTAAAATCTTATAGTTAAGAAATGATTGTAAAATTGCAGGCAATCAATTTTTTACAGAATAACCATGTTAAGAAATTTTGTTTTTCAAAATGTTTGTTTTAACTAATATATGATATAAATATGTTTTAAAAGACATAATATATTATATTTATTATTTTATAGGGATTATCAGAACATTTTTACCCTGGAATACGACATGTAGTGTCTTGTGGAAAAGCATACCATAAAGCACTTATAGGTAAGTAGGCTAGACTTGTTAGGTTCCTATAGTGAACAGGGGGCTCTCGCTGGGCCATAGGCTAGAATTGTTAGGTTCCTATAGTGAACAGGGGGCTCTCGCTGGGCCATAGGCTAGAATTGTTAGGTTCCTATAGTGAACAGGGGGCTCTCGCTGGGCCATAGGCTAGAATTGTTAGGTTCCTATAGTGAACAGGGGCTCTCGCTGGGCCATAGGCTAGAATTGTTAGGTTCCTATAGTGAACAGGGGGCTCTCGCTGGGCCATAGGCTAGAATTGTTAGGTTCCTATAGTGAACAGGGGGCTCTCGCTGGGCCATAGGCTAGAATTGTTAGGTTCCTATAGTGAACAGGGGGCTCTCGCTGGGCCATAGGCTAGAATTGTTAGGTTTCTATAGTGAACAGGGGGCTCTCGCTGGGCCATAGGCTAGAATTGTTAGGTTTCTAAAGTGAACAGGGGGCTCTCGCTGGGCCATAGGCTAGAATTGTTAGGTTCCTATAGTGAACAGGGGGCTCTCGCTGGGCCATAGGCTAGAATTGTTAGGTTCCTATAGTGAACAGGGGGCTCTCGCTGGGCCATAGGCTAGAATTGTTAGGTTCTTATAGTGAACAGGGGGCTCTCCCTGGGCCATATTTGGGGCCAATATTGGATCCTATTCGCAATTTAAAATAATAATATAAATTGAGTCTAAAATTGTTAAAAAAATGAAAATAATAATAAATTCATGTCATGAAAGTAATTGCCAGATATGACTTGAACCTTGCTTTTGATTTACTGTTATAGGTAACAGTGACCTACTTTATATAAATCTTGATTACAGGTGTGACTTCAGCAGCTAAAAATTACACTGAAGCACTGCTCAAATTTGGATTTACTTCAAGATCAACATGCAAAGGAGGGACAGAGGATGTGGGTATGTATACATTTATCATATACTCTTGTCTCGCTTTTATGAAGTGAAAGCTTTACCAGCTTTCATAAAACATTTCTGTTTGAGAACTACTGCTGTTTTTACCCGATTCCATGTTTTCCATCCTGCCTTATTACTTCTTTGAATTCTCTAAGTTGAAATGGGACATTTTATGGTAAGGTGTGGTTTATCTGTCTATCTATACACCGAAGTTTAATTTGTCCGGTCTACTCCCTTAACACCATTGAAGATATTTTTACTAAACTTGGTATACATGATAACCAGGACATGATATTGTGTTTGCCAGAAGAGGAGGCAACTCTGTGTAAATTTCGTAGAGTTGTGCTCAATTTCATATGAAATTTTAGTCATATTTTTTCTTATCCAGTCTACTCCTCCCACCTTAATGAACAGAACAGGATAAGTTATGAACTTTAGCCTTAGTTTTTGTTTCCCACTTAAATATTTTATTTACTTATGTACTTTGCAATCTTAACCAACAGTTTACCATAAATGTTTTCCCTGATTATACTGGTATTTTTATGATGAAAATTGAGCAATATAATCTAAATTTAGAAACATTATCATTCAAGTCAAACAAAAGTTTTCTGTGATTTTTTATGACAAAAATTGAGCAAAAAATATAAAATTTGTTTCATTAAAACATGAACAGTTGTTCATCTTGATCACTTCAGTGAAGAAGAAATGGAAATCATTAAAAAAAATTGGGGTTTTTAAGGAAAAAGAAAAAAAGAAAATTCATCACATATATTGTATTATTGATAACATTGTACTTTAACACATCATTACACACATTATCCAGCTCATTACCTTGTTTGGATGTACAAATAATTAGTTTTCAATTCTTTGATCTAGCTGTATAGTAAAAGTTGACATGTTTGATCTGTCAGTGTGACCTTTGTAAAGTGTGACAATATTGTCTGGATATACAAATGATTAGTTTTATGCCACTTTGATCTAGCTGTAGTAAAGGTTGACATGTTTGATCTGTCAATGTGACCTTTGTACAGTTTTCAAAATACCTCAAAATTTTCAACCAGTTCTTGTTTTTTGTTTTATATAGGAGACTATTGCAAAAGTTATCAGTTCTTCCCAAAAGTAACCAGTCTTGGACTATGGGACTGGCTGTTATTTTTAGTCTGTCAATGTGACCTTTATAAAGCATTCAAAATTTTCAACCAGTCATTGTCTTTATAATTTCAACATTGAAAAAATTAACCAGTCTTTCCCAAAAGCTACCAGTCTCGGAGTGTTCGACTGGCTGTTATTTCAAGTCTCAGACTGTGGGACTGGCTGTTACTTCTAGTCTCAGACTGTGGGACTGGCTGTTACTTCTAGTCTCAGACTGTGGGACTGGCTGTTATTTCTAGTCTCAGACTGTGGGACTGGCTGTTACTTCTAGTCTCAGACTGTGGGACTGGCTGTTATTTCAAGTCTCAGACTGTGGGACTGGCTGTTATTTCAAGTCTCAGACTGTGGGACTGGCTGTTATGTCAAGTCTCAGACTGTGGGACTGGCTGTTATTTCAAGTCTCAGACTGTGGGACTGGCTGTTATTTCAAGTCTCAGACTGTGGGACTGGCTGTTATGTCAAGTCTCAGACTGTGGGACTGGCTGTTATTTCAAGTCTCAGACTGTGGGACTGGCTGTTATTTCAAGTCTCAGACTGTGGGACTGGCTGTTATGTCAAGTCTCAGACTGTGGGACTGGCTGTTATTTCAAGTCTCAGACTGTGGGACTGGCTGTTATTTCAAGTCTCAGACTGTGGGACTGGCTGTTATGTCAAGTCTCAGACTGTGGGACTTGCTGTTATTTCAAGTCTCAGACTGTGGGACTGGCTGTTATTTCAAGTCTCAGACTGTGGGACTGGCTGTTATTTCAAGTCTCAGACTGTGGGACTGGCTGTTATGTCAAGTCTCAGACTGTGGGACTGGCTGTTATTTCAAGTCTCAGACTGTGGGACTGGCTGTTATGTCAAGTCTCAGACTGTGGGACTTGCTGTTATTTCAAGTCTCAGACTGTGGGACTGGCTGTTATGTCAAGTCTCAGACTGTGGGACTGGCTGTTATGTCAAGTCTCAGACTGTGGGACTGGCTGTTATTTCAAGTCTCAGACTGTGGGACTGGCTGTTATGTCAAGTCTCAGACTGTGGGACTGGCTGTTATTTCAAGTCTCATAATGTGGGACTGGCTGTTATTTCAAGTCTCAGACTGTGGGACTGGCTGTTACTTCGAGTCTTGGACTGTGGGATTGGCTGTTGTTTTGTGATGCCATTTTACAAATTTTTAACCACAATGATTTTTCACATCTTCAGAAAATGAAATTTCAATAGGGTTTGCCAGCATTGTAACCATGTGATATACCATGGTGTTTGTGTGGAACGATTATTTAAATTGGATATGTAACCATATCAATTTGCACACTAGAGCTCTAGATTTTGGACATAGGGCAAGGGGTTAAATTTTTTTGACAGTGTAAAAAGCTTTTAGATCTCATCACTTTATAAATGTAGCCAAATTGCAACAGGTTTCATCTAAGTACTGAAAACATGTTAGACAAGTCTGTCACATTTTAAAAAACACAAACAAGAAACAATAAATATATATAAACAGCTTTGTAACAGCCTTCGTACACAGCCCTCAATGTAGTGCAACAGGCTTTATCTAAGCTGTGTGGTTGTCGTCATAAAACACTGACAATTAAAACAGGTAGATTATCACAAAGTGATACACTTCTGAATGGGTTTTTATGATACGACATCATTATTGATAAAATGTTATATGTTCAATATATATGTATGTATATATATATATGTATGTATCATACCTGAGAAAAACAATTTATTTTGTAACAGTGTCATGTAGATATAGATACACATGCTATATATGTGTTTAACAGATATATATACATTTGTATATGGTAAAGACCTGTTGAAAGTTTAACACTGATCTAGTGAAAAAGGGGTCGATGTTTGGTTACAGAGTGGCGGAGATATGGATAGCTAGTGGCTGAAAGTGCAGAGAGATATACATGTATACATCAGCTATAAAAAACTATTGAGATACTACTGTATAGCTAGGGAGGGTATAGGTTGAACTGTCGTCGTTAGCTTAGTGTTAAACTTTCGACAGGACTGAACTATATATATATAGGTGTAATACTATTATGTGTGTCTTCTTATTGATTTTTTAGTGAGATACGATATTTACTGAAAATTCATACGATTTCATTACTTCTAGTTTGGTATGAGGAAATTAATGGCTTTTAAATTTCACATGTGTGCTTTTTAATGCACATGCATTTACACACATTTATACGCATATTCTAATTGTTCTTGCCAAAATGGAATTTAAACATCTAGTTTTAAATTCATACGATTTCATTACTTCTAGTTTGGTATGAGGAAATTAATGGCTTTTAAATTTCACATGTGTGCTTTTTAATGCACATGCATTTACACACATTTATACGCATATTCTAATTGTTCTTGCCAAAATGGAATTTAAACATCTAGTTTTGAACAGGGAACACACAAACACACACACACACACACACACACACACACACACACATACACAGAGAGAGAGAGAAAATGAGAAAGTGATGAAGTTTTAACATGAACGTAATAAAACATACAAACAAGAGAAATATTCATTACATTGTAAATAGACGGTAATGGGTTTCATCTAAGACCGATATTGTCCATCAGCGATATTGTGGCAGAGAGTTTATAAACATGGAAGATTCTACTGTAAACATTTTTAGCTCACCTGACCGAAGGTCATGTGAGCTTATGGCATAGCGCAGCGTGTGTATGTGCGTGTGTGCGTGTGTGCGTGTGTGCGTCGTTAACACCTATTTTCGTCTTCTCCTCTGAAACTACTGGACAGTTATTAATGAAACTTTGTCAGAAGTATATATGGGCCGGTGCAATTCAGATTTGTTCGTGGCGTTGCCATGGCTACCATAACTAGGTCAAGGTGACCTAGGGGTGCAAAAATCTTAAAAAATCTTCTTCTCCGAAAGTACTAATTGGAGAAAAAATCTGATGTGATATTTGGCTTCTCTAGGGTCTTAAGCCTATACTTTGTTCATTTTGTAAAAATCGGATAAAAAATAGGTTACGCGTTTTTGCGTTTAATTTTGAAAAAATCGTAAAATAGCTTCAAATTGTTATAACGACTATTTGACCAGATAATGACATGGGGTTTTCAGTTTTGACATCTTCTTGTTAGTATCTTCAAAATGAGGTCAAGGTCATATGTGAAGGTCGTGACCTAATTTTTTTACCTCTGATTATAATTATTATCTCGAAAACTATAAACTTTTTGTATAGGCATGTATATTAGAATGTTGTAGGTATTGATACAACGATCATTTTGATGTAAAGAAAAGGTCATGGGTTCAAAGGTCAAGGTCACAGATGCGAAACAATACCGAAATTGTTAATTATCTCGAAAACTATAAACTTTTTGTATAGGCATGTATATTAGAATGTTGTAGGTATCAATACAACGATCATTTTGATGTATAGAAAAAGGTCATGGGTTCAAAGGTCAAGGTCACAGATGTGAAACAATACTGAAATGGTTAATTATCTCGAAAACTATAAACGTTTTGTATAGGCATGTATATTAGAATGTTGTAGGTATTGATACAACGATCATTTTGATGTATAGAAAAAGGTCATGGGTTCAAAGGTCAAGGTCACAGATGTGAAACAATACTGAAATGGTTAATTATCTCAAAATCTATAAACTTTTTGTATAGGCATGTATATTAGAATGTTGTAAGTATTGATACAACGATCATTTTGATGTATAGAAAAAGGTCATGGGTTCAAAGGTCAAGGTCACAGATGCGAAACAATACTGAAATGGTTAATTATCTCGAAAACTATAAACTTTTTGTATAGGCATGTATATTAGAATGTTGTAGGTATTGATATAATGATCATTTTGATGTATAGAAAAAGGTCATGGGTTCAAAGGTCAAGGTCACAGATGTGAAACAATATCGAAATGGTTAATTATCTCAAAATCTATAAACTTTTTGTATAGGCTTGTATATTAGAATGTTGTAGGTATTGATACAATGATCATTCTGATGTATAGAAAAAGGTCATGGGTTCAAAGGTCAAGGTCACATATGCGAAACAATACCGAAATGTTTAATTATCTCGAAAACTATAAACATTTTGTATAGGCATGTATATTAGAATGTTGTAGGTATCGATACAACGATCATTTTGATGTATAGAAAAAGGTCATGGGTTCAAAGGTCAAGGTCACAGATGTGAAACAATACTGAAATTGTTAATTATCTTGAAAACTATTAACTTTTTGTGTAGGCATGTATACTAGAATGTTGTAGGTATTAATACAACGGTTATCATGATGTAAAAAAAGAAGTCATTGGGGTTTAGTATTTATCTTTAAATCTGTCAGCTAGCCATTAGTTATCAGGTGAGCGTATCAGGCCCATGGGCCTCTTGTTATAATTGTATTAAATTGTATTATGCTTATTATGTTATAGTGCATTTTATCAAAAACTATGCAGACATGTCTAAATTCCCTATATCGCAAAAATAAATACACGCGAAATTAAATACATTTACAGTATATAATGTAGACAGCCTAAGATAGGGATATGTAAAGGTGGAGTTTACAATTGAACCCATGAAGGCCTGAATATCAGTTACAATAACATGGTACAGTCCAACCTGCCTTAAAGACCACCTCTATATAAGGGTCACCTGCTTATAACAGCCAGTGAAATTGTATCCCAATTGTTCTTTATTCATATTATTTGAACCTGTATATAAAGGCCACCTGTCTATAAAAGTCACTTTTACTGATTCCCTTGGGTGCCCTTTACAGACAGGTTTGACTGTATTAATAGCTATTGGTGTATAATAAACTACAACTGTGCCACAATATCACTGACCAACTATTTTGGAGTAGAATTTACTCATGGGGTATGTACCTACATAAAAATAGAGTATAAAGTAAAATGATGATAATTGCATAGGTGGCACGAAATACCAGGAGCTAGACCAGTTTCTTTCTAATTTGATCTCACCAATAGTCAGTGCTTACCTGATATTTTGATGAATGTTTTGTGAAACTTTGTGAGCTTATTGAATAATAGTCTGAGAGAGTTGATTGGATTATAGTTTTTATGCCCCAGTCAAGATTCTTTCACTCATATCAAGGCGGTCAGATTTTGAACTGTGGAAGAAACTGAGATCTAGAGTGCATGGAGAAAATCACTTTGTGAACTGACAAACTTTCTGACACTAGGATCTATCTGAGTGCAGATCAGTCACCTAAGTGATGAGAGGTGTTATGTTCTGTGAGCAAAACTGCTTCAGACCACTCAGACCCCCAAAGCCCCACAGATAAAAAGGCAGAGAGAGAGAGAGAGATTATACCGGTAATCATAAAAATATATTGTGTAGAATACAACAAATTCAGTCAGACTTTTAACCTTAAATGCACTGAATTGATAACCATTAAGTCACAATGATATAATTGTGACAATATTTGACCTAATTATTTTGTTGTCATAGTTTGTTTGTTGTTTTATTTGTTTAGATATTAATTTATAAGATAAAAGATTATTTATTTGATAGTGGTAGTAATATAGTACACACAATAGTGTGGATAAATGCTATGCCAGGACTTCTCTCAATAGTCAACAGTATGTGGGAGGTCTTGGGTTCGAACCCCAGCAATAGTCTGACATAGACTTGAAAATAAGTAGTGACTGTTCTTTTGCCAAGCACTCAGCATTTAGACGAAACTTTTAAAATTGATGCTCTGTGTCACAGCAGTAATTAATATGGCATGTTAGAGAATCCTCTACATATTGCCCTGAGCACATTGCAAAGGTAAAAATTTCTGCCACTTCACCTACAGCAGGTGTTTTCTTGATATAAGTGAGATATTATTGATTTGGATGTAAAAACCCCATTAAATCAATCAATCAATCAATCAATCAATCAGATGGTTACCATCTTATAAGCTTTCCAGACTGAGGTTTAATTGCTTATTTATTTATTCTCTTCATCTCTGCTTGCACCAACAAGAATCTTCCATTTGTCTCTGTCTTTTGCCAAGTGTTGTGCTTGTATCCAGCTCCTGCAGCTGTGCTTGGATAGTTCTCCAGGTGGTACAAGATATACCAGGCTTCCTTTTTCCAGGTGCTGTCCAATTCAATCCTGTTTTTGGAATTCCTTCCTCACTGGGCATTCTCATCACATGACCTAACCATCTAAAGCATTTTTAGCTCACCTGACCGAAGGTCATGTGAGCTTATGGCATAGAGCAGCGTGTGTATGTGCGTGCGTGTGTGCATGCGTGTGTGCGTGTGTGCGTGCGTGTGTGCGTCGTTAACACCTATTTTCGACTTCTCCTCTGAAACTACTGGACAGTTTTTAATGAAACTTTGTCAGAAGTATATATGGGCCGGTGCAATTCAGATTTGTTCGCGGCGTTGCTATGGCTACCATAACTAGGTCAAGGTGACCTAGGGGTGCAAAAAACTTAAAAAATCTTCTTCTCCGAAAGTACTGATTGGAGAAAAAATCTGATGTGATATTTGGCTTCTTTAGGGTCTTAAGCCTATAGTTTGTTCATTTTGTGAAATTCGGATAAAAAATAGGTTACGCGTTTTTGCGTTTAATTTTGAAAAAATCGTAAAATAGCTTCAAATTGTTATAACTTGACTATTTGACCAGATAATGACATGGGGTTTTCAGTTTTGACATTTTCTTGTTAGTATCTTCAAAATGAGGTCAAGGTCAATTGTGAAGGTCGTGACCTAATTTTTTTTACCTCTGATTATAATTATAATCTCGAAAACTATAAACTTTTTGTATAGGCATGTATATCAGAATGTTGTAGGTATCGATACAACGATCATTTTGATGTATAGAAAAAGGTCATGGGTTCAAAGGTCAAGGTCACAGATGCGAACCAATACTGAAATGGTTAATTATCTCGAAAACTATAAACATTTTGTATAGGCATGTATATTAGAATGTTGTAGGTATTGATACAACGATCATTTTGATGTATAGAAAAAGGTCATGGGTTCAAAGGTCAAGGTCACAGATGTGAAACATTACTGAAATGGTTAATTATCTCGAAAACTATAAACATTTTGTATAGGCATGTATATTAGAATGTTGTAGGTATTGATACAACGATCATTTTGATGTATAGAAAAAGGTCATGGGTTCAAAGGTCAAGGTCACAGATGTGAAACATTACTGAAATGGTTAATTATCTCGAAAACTATAAACTTTTTGTATAAGCATGTATATTAGAATGTTGTAGGTATTGATACAATGATCATTATGATGTATAGAGAAAGGTCATGGGTTCAAAGGTCAAGGTCACAGATGCGAATCAATACCGAAATGGTTAATTATCTCGAAAACTATAAACTTTTTGTATAGGCATGTATATAAGAATGTTGTAGGTACCGATACAACGATCATTTTAATGTATAGAAAAAGGTCATGGGTTCAAAGGTCAAGGTCACAGATTCGAAACAATACTGAAATGGTTAGTTATCTTGAAATCTATAAACTTTTTGTATAGGCATGTATATTAGAATGTTGTAGGTATTGATACAACGATCATTTTGATGTATAGAAAATGGTCATGGGTTCAAAGGTCAAGGTCACAGATGCGAAACAATACCGAAATGGTTAATTATCTCGAAAACTATAAATTTTTTGTATAGGCATGTATATTAGAATGTTGTAGGTATTGATACAGCGATCATTTTTATGTATAGAAAAAGGTCTTGGGTTCAAGGGTCAAGGTCACAGATGTGAAACAATACCAAAATATTTAATTATCTTGAAAACTATAATCTTTTTGTATAGGCATGTATATTAGAATGTTGTAGGTATTGATACAACGATTATTTTGATGTATAGAAAAAGGTCATTGGTTGAAAGGTCAAGGTCACAGATTTGAAACAATACTGAAATGGTTAATTATCTCGAAAACTATAAACTTTTTGTATAGGCATGTATATTAGAATGTTGTAGGTATTGATACAACGATCATTTTGATGTATAGAAAAAGGACATGGGTTCAAAGGTCAAGGTCACAGATGCGAAACAATACTGAGATGGTAAATTATCTCGAAAACTATAAACTTTTTGTATAGACATGTATATTAGAATGTTGTAGGTATTGATACAACGATCATTTTGATGTATAGAAAAAGGTCATTGGTTGAAAGGTCAAGGTCACAGATTTGAAACAATACTGAAATGGTTAATTATCTCGAAAACTATAAACTTTTTGTATAGGCATGTATATTAGAATGTTGTAGGTATTGATACAACGATCATTTTGATGAATAGAAAAAGGTCATGGGTTCAAAGGTCATGGCACAGATGTGAAACAATACCGAAATGGTTAATTATCTTGAAAACTATAAACTTTTTGTATAGGCTTGTATATTAGAATGTTGTAGGTATTGATACAATGATCATTTTTATGTATAGAAATAGGTCATGGGTTCAAAGGTCAAGGTCACAGATGCAAAACAATACCAAAATGGTTAATTATCTCGAAAACTATAAACTTTTTGTATAGGCATGTATATTAGAATGTTGTAGGTATCGATACATCGATCATTTTGATGTATAGAAAAAGGTCATGGGTTCAAAGGTCAAGGTCACTTATTTGAAACAATACCGAAATGTTTTATTGTCTCGAAAACTATAAACTTTTTGTATAGGCATGTATATTAGAATGTTGTAGGTATCGATTCAATGATCATTTTGATGTATAGAAAAAGGTCATGGGTTCAAAGGTCAAGGTCACAGATGTGAAACAATACTCAAATGGTTAATTATCTTGAAAACTATTAACTTTTTGTATAGGCATGTATATTAGAATGTTGTAGGTATTGATACAATTGTTATCATTATGTAAAGAAAAAAGTTATTGGGGTTTAGTATTTATGTTTTCTTTAAATCTATCAGCTAGCCATTAGTTATCAGGTGAGCGTATCAGGCCCATGGGCCTCTTGTTTAATTAATTGTATGGTGATACTGGTACATTTACTGATCTTGAACAGATTTGCTTTAAATTGAGATTTTGATGGGGTATATGATTAAATCCCAATCTTTCACTGTAGATGAAAGCTTTGCTGATTGGATGAATCAAACTTTGGGAGTTTGAGTTGTTTAACTTCTTGGCCATAGCCAGTAAAATATAACTCCCACCTTTGGATGGGCACTGGATATAATGGATCAACCAAGTCCAGTGTTGTGGCTCAAATACTTTTTGATGGGCCTCATCCATTCCACTTACATGTATTTTACATAATCAATTTTCTGTCTCAATAGATATATATGCTACATGGCTCATGATTTCTGTGTCAGAAATTGATATGTCATTCACGATCTGATGGCAATGTATACAGCAAGTCCATTTTAACATTAGGTTTGCTATGACAAATAAAGCATAGAATGGTGTGATGATATACAAATGCAACATACTGTTATAGGTAAACAACATTGACCTGTCCTTTTGACCCATCATTATAAATATTCATATAGGAGGGTCCATCCAGTAAATGGGTAGTGTTAAGATACACAGTGCACAGGTTTACTCTATGAGGTGAGTATATCTCATGATGACCTGTGCTCCATATACATGGATATACATTGTTCATGATAAATATTTAAATGAAAAGTCAAGCGGACAGGTCAAAGTTGTTTGCATATTGTAAATGTTTCTTTTAGAAGAAAAAAAACAATGCAACCAGAAAATTTTGTAATGTTTAAGATATTTATGGTTAACAAAACTCTCCTTCTGTGAGATCAAAGATGTATACAAAAACAAATTAACTTTGTGTTAAAAAATGCATATAAAACTTAATGTCAAACTCAACTTCCTTTGAAAATAATCCACATGAAATGGTGTAAAGTAAAATGTGCAATTATAATTCAATTATTTCATGTTTGACTGCCACTCAAAGATGTTACTACTTAAACAATAGGCCGTAAATCATGTGGCAGTAACGTAAATGCTATAACTTGTAAAGAATGTTTTCTTACACACGCTGTGTGGTTTATGTAAGGGTATGTAACATGTGGCATAACACAGATTATAAACGATAGGTAGGGGTTCTTTATTCGTTGATTTTTATAAGTTTTTATCCAGATGAATTCAATGATTTATTATCAGTTTTACGTCATTTTTATTGTCAATATTTTTGAGATGTCACCAGCTAAACACATGTTTACAAATTTTGATCTTTGCAGTGTACTCAGGGCAATGTGCAGGGTTCTTTAGCATGCCACACCTCATAAAATACATTTCCTTTTTTGAGATCTCTTCCAAAGGATCCCCTGACTTTTATTTCAAAATGCAGAGTGTTTGGTGAAATAGCAGTCACTATCTATTTTTATGTCTGAGTCAGACCAAACCTCCCACATATAGAGCGAGACTTCTATCTCCAGATGAATTAGAATATAATCGAAAGAAGTACCATAAAAATTTCTGTTATTACAGCCTTAAATGTTGAGTTGTCTTTAGCTTTGACTTTCAGACCACAGTGCCTCCAACTGGCTTAGTTTAAATCACATATTTGACAAATTCTAGTATGAGAAAGTTTGTCAAATTGCTTGCAGATGGTAACTGGTTTATCTGGGCACTCCAGTTTTCTCCAGAAAATAATTTTGACATAAAACAACATTCCAAACGACTGACCAATAAATTAATAATGTATAATGTAATGAAAATCCAAAATGGCCTGCTTTGCTACTTTGAGATTTTTAGTTCTGTTTGCCACCTACTTTGCTTTTATTGTTCAAAATAAAGGCTTAATTTATATAACACATTATCTTTTAATTATGTCCCCAAACAAAGTGCATTTTGCATTATAAAAATCAGAAGACGCTACTTTCAAAATCTTTAATGATGTCATGTATTCATGAGAAATATGTCGGATTTACGATATGGGAAGTTTTGACTGGTTAGTATATAGGCAGCCAAGTCAGTCCAAGTGTAAATATTGAGTTTATTTAAGTGCATTAGTAGGCTAAAGTAAACAAAAATTTTAATTTTTTAATAAACTATTTGATTGATGATTTACTAAACTAATTTTTTTAGTAACTTATTGATTTTTAATAGTTTTAAAGTGTTTTTTATATTTGTTCTTGGATGTTTTAAGACATGTGTGCTTAAACACATTGTAAAATACCCCATAGAATTTTTAGTGATAGCGATGTCTAAGCTAACATTGACTCACCTTATCAAAGTGGCCTTTTTAGGATTAACTTTGACTAGACATGCACTCAAGAAACGCAACCATCTTTGAAAAACTGTCTTATTTTACTCTTAAATTGCAACATCATTCTTTTCAGCTTTGTTTATTCTCAAAAGAACTAATTTTGCAATTTATAATTCCCATTTACATGTAATGGGGGTCTACTTGACTGAGTTAGGCTTCTGGGACTAAGTGATCTCAAAATCAGCTTTTAAATCACCCCTAACCCCCCCAAGGTTTGAATCCAACTAGGGGTAGATCCTAGTTTTAGAAAGTTTTCTGCTTCCTTTCCAAAAGTTAGTTGTTTTCTCTGGACACTCCAATTTCTTTTACCATTCCTTAACTAACCACCTCAGTATAAGTAAAAGAATTCTGACATGAGACATACTACTCCATCACTCCGTTAAACTGAATGCTCCTGAGCACCTACTTGCAGATCACAGCACATTTCAACAACAAAGATTGTGTTCCTTTCTGGCAGATCCTGATGTAGAGAAGGTCTGTCAAGTTGCTTAATGACAATGGTCTGCAATTTTCACTGGGTTTACCTAAGTTTCCTTCATCATACCCAGAATGAAAGAATGACATCTAATTTATGAGGTAGCAGTCTAATGCACAGATATACAGCATTTCTCACCAACTTGAGGTCTGATGTCGCAGTGATCTAATGGATAAGACGTCAGTGTACAAATCCAGGGTCTCTCAACACTGTGAGTTCGAGTCCCACTTAGACCACTTGTGGGAAAGTTAATTTTCCTTGCTGTTGGTCTTTAATGGTTCACCCGGTGTCAGTATAATGTGACTGGGGGAGTGGTACGCTTGTGTGCAGTGTACTGACTTGGTGAGCTAGCACCTTAAAGTCGCCCTAAATTTGCACTGGTACAAGGCAGACCATAAAACACATGTGCCCTTCACATGCATACTCAGACTTGTTCATAGATTAATCCATAGAGATAAATAAAGTAGTTCTCGTCGTGAATAGCTGAAAAATTGCTGATGCGATGTTAAGCAACATTCAACAACATCAACAACCACCTAGGTTCTAATTTTACTCTGGACAGAACCTATTATGAGAAAGTTTGTCAGTTGACTTGCTGCCGAAGGTCAGTGGTTTTTGGATTTTGATAAATTGAACATCCTGATACCTCAGTAATCAATATCAGAGTCTGTGCACTTTGTTTACTTTAAAGTTGTCAAAGTTTTCACTGAAGAATATTATATCGTATAAACCCTTTCTCAAATCTGATATGAAAATAGGTTTGATGCTTGATTGATGATGAAACATACAGAGAGTCAAGTCTAGAAATAAGATGTGAAATTTTGAAAAATCAACAAAATCAATTTGTTTTTAATACAATGATGATCTGTGTTATGACAATGATTTATAACAAGTTCGCGATATTATGTAGTTAATATGTGTATTTTTGTATCTCAAATTTTCTGCTGAACTTGCAAGGCTGTTGGATTATCTAGTTATTTGCATGAAATGGGCGTGCACATTATATCTAGGGCCACAAATTTAAGTGGTTTAAAGTGTGGGTTTATGGGTCACCATGCTCCTTACAGCCTAGGTTTAAATCCCATTTGTCAGTTCGCTTGCTTCAGGTCGCTGGGTTGTGTTGGGCACTCTATTTTCCTCCGCCTCTACAAAACTGACTGTCTATATATTTAAATGAAAGAATTTTGACTAAGGCTTTAAACACTGTTACTCTACTCTATTCTAACCTTTGACTTCTAAAAATTCAGAAATTATTTTTAAAACTGTACATGTATATATAACTTTTAACACCTATATATAAATCAATATGCTTATATCACAGAAAATACTTTCAATCTCAAATCAAAGTTTAAAGTTATTTCAAAAAATTATAGTTTGGTGTTTTTTGGGGTTGGCATTTAGGATTTAATTAACAAATAAAGTTTTTTGGTTATAATATTACATGTGTTAGACTTAAATTTGTTATTGATCCAAAATCTGAAGAAAAAGTTTTTATCTTATCACAAAGTCAACAAAATGAAGAGATTTTGTCTTAAACATGTACTTGACTTCTACTGGACATAGATCAAGTCTTATGTACCAGTCTAAGGCAGTAACCTTCCACATGTTTGACCCCAAAAGTTTGACCTCTGGTTTTTTTAATAACTAATTAGATTTATATAAGTTAATTTTGAAATTTCATAAAGATGAAACAATTAAAATAACAATTTTATAATTTTTTCTATTGAAAATTTTTCAGTTTTAAAATTTTATGGTTTAAGTGATATGATTTTTTAAATTCAATTTATGAGGTCATATTACCAGGTCAAACTAGTCAAACTATACTGCCATCCAGTCAACTCATGAATCATGGCTGTAACATACAAAGATACCTGTGTTTGACACTTTCTGTTAAATCAAGACTTTTACCACCTTTATCTCAAAGTAGCTTACCTGACATTTGTCAAATAAATACTATAATGTTTATAACAACAGTAACCTAGATGACTTTTATAAGAAATATTGTTATGATGTACCTACAGTAAAGACCTGTCCAAAGTTTAACAGACCTATCCAAAGCTTAACAGACCTGTCCAAAGCTTAACAGACCTGTCCAAAGCTTAACAGACCTGTCCAAAGTTTAACACTAGGCTTACGAGTTGAGTTGAGTTGAGTAATGGTTTTTTACGTCCCAGTCAAGAATATTTTACTTATATCAAGATGTCGCCAGCTATAGGCAAATTTTGCCTGTGCGTTGCGCTGATGGCATTATACAGCAGGGTTCTTTAGCATGCCAAGCCCACTATGAAACAGGACCTCGTTTGTATTTAAATCCCCATCTGAAAGAACTGTGACTTTCATTTCTTAATGCAGAGTGCTTGGTGAAAGAACGGGCACTACCCACTTTCAATTCTTTTGTCAAACCCGGCCGGGGATAGAACCCACGACCTCCCACTTACGGAGCAAGCACTCTACCAACTGAGGTACCGCAGTGGTTACTAGGCTAATGAATTGGTGCCAATCTGCGGCTAATCTCTGCCCCTAGTCAGTAAGATATACTTTGGCAGCTTTTCAGTAGTTGCTATACTTAAACCAAGATTATTTTCACGGGGCGAAAAATTTAATGATTTCTGAAATCTGGCATTTCCCATAGATGTAATGTTCTCTTAACCAATATAAGATATGTATTATGATACATTAATTTGTACCTAGACATTTCCGGAAGGGTAAAATTTTTGCAGTAATTTCTTAAGCACAAAATAAGCAAAAATTTTACCCACACAAAATTGCCCCCTTTACAGTTTACGTCTTGTTAGCTAGCTATTTATATCTCGACCACTCTGGGTCCGAGCTTCAACTTCTCTCCATTAGCATAGTGTTAAGTTTTCGACAGGTCTGTACTGTACTATCATAAGTATATAGGGACAGTAACCAAGACACTATGTTGTCATTATAGTTACTTCTTTGTTTGATTGGGTTATCTAAATTTGAAACTAAGGGATACCCGAAAGTGATTTAACTATTAAGTGAGCTTGTATTAAACTTAGGGCTTAATCTAGATTGTAAAAATTACAGATAGCTTTTAATTTTGATATCTAAAGCTTATATGTAGTGTCTATTAGCAACTAAGTTCAAATCTCACTGATGTGAGAATGTTTGTTTGTAAACTTCCCCATGGTTGGTGCTTTGTATTTGGATGCTTGTGATCTTGGGATAAAGAACTGGTTGACAGGGAAATAAAATACTTACTGTTAAATTTCATTTTAGTTGACATCCTTGTCCTTTATGGTCAATGTAAAAAACATTAAAAACAAAATTTGCCTATACCTACCATCTCTAATTATTTTTCTAAGACCAATAGCAGAAACACATTTTTGTTTTCTTTGGCCTTACACAGGATTTAGTTACAGCACAAGGTAACAGAAATGGTATAGCAATAAGGCCCATTGCCCCTTGTTAAATGTTCTTATGGAGCATAAGATACACAAAGATGTCCCGCGGGTGAGCAATAAGACCCATGAACCTCTCATCAAATGTTCTTTGTTATCAATTTCTTTTGTGTATCATTCCTTGATACATTTACATAATATGTAATTGTCTGAGTCAGCTGTTTAATATGATAAATGTATTGTCCAGCTTGATGCACATGGATAAGTAATTATACTTTAATATTAATCTAAAATACCCTAACTTTGTACTTGCTGGTACTTTGATGTTGCAATACCAAAGACTTTAATGTATAAGTATGTATGAATAAATATAAGTATAAATGAGTTAATTTCTTTTATTTTTCTGTATATTTTTGCAAATCAAAAAAAAAAAACATAAGATATTTTCCAGTCTTTAAGTAATTTTAATTGTTACACAAGATGCATGGGGTCTTAGATGACAGTGTCTCTCATGGCCTAACGTCAAATCTAACTTTGGACAGATCATAGTGTGAGTTAGTGTTGCTGAAGGACTGAGTTCTATCCTCTGGGCACTACATTTCCTCTGGGCACTACATTTCCTCCACCATACCATTACTGATCACCTCAATATAAGTTAAAGCACCTCCAATATGATATAAAACATTAATACTCTACTCCAATCCACTCCACAAGACATTCAAATAGTATAGTCATGTATTTTGTCTTCACAGAAGGTAATTTTAGCATATAGAGACAAATGAGCTACTACCTGACAAGAGGATTCCAGATTATCAATCTTGTAGAAAATTGGTCTCAGAGGAATAAGAAGCATTTAAAAATGAAAAAATAAATTAAAAATATTTTATAGTGGCTGTTATTTCAGATTAATTGAAAAGGGGAGACAATTTTCTTTATATTTCTGATCAATAGAAAAGGGAGATAATTTACTTTGTATTGCGGATGAAAAGAAGGGGGGGCAATTTTCTTTGAATTTTTAATGAAAAGAAAGGGGGGGGACAATTTTCTTTGTATTGTCGATGTATAGAAAGGGGGCAGGGATGAGTAATTTTTTTCTTTGTCATTACTGGTTGACTTTGCACCAGTATATTGGACTTCTTCAGTCTTGTATATAATGTTTGTCTGCAATTTCACAGGCTAGTATGTGTACTGTCACACTAAAGACATTCGTAAGTTCACATTAGTACACAGCAGATTAGAAATACTGGCATAAAAATTATCACATGTCAATTCTTTAGATTACCGTAATAAAAAAATTATAATTGTCATGAATAGCTATAAATAAATGCAGATGCGAAGTGCAACAAAATACAATCAACCAAACCAACCAATCCCCAATGTAAATTTGAGGCCTTGGTGGCCAAGTGGTCTACAGCATATGCTTACAGATCACAGCCCAAGCTCCAGTTTCACAATCATTCTTTAGCTAAGATTTTCCTTAACTTAAATCTAGCAAAATTTCAAATCTTTATTTTGTTGATTTTTAAGATATTCAGGAATTTAAGATGCCATTTTTAAGATCACTTCTAGATTTAAACATATGCATTTAGTTTTGACAAATATTTTCATCAGTATTTCCAAAAAAAAAATTAAAATTGCTAAATTTAAGTTAAGGAAAATCTTAGCTAAGGAGTGATTGTAAAACTAGGGCCTGGTTCATATCCTACATGGGACAGATCCTAGACAACAAAGTTTGTCAGTTCACTTGCTGAAGATCAGTGGTTTTCTCTGGGTATTCCAGATTCCTCAACCATCCAAGAACTGACTGCCTCAATAAAAATGAAAGAATCTTGACTGTGACATAAAATGCCATTACTCCACCATTCCACTTTTTTTTTTTTTTTTTTTTTTTTTTTTTTTTTTTTTTTTGCATCGCATGTTTTTCTGTCAACTCTTGTGTTTAAATAAATTTTAGATAAGTTAGTTGAGGGACAGCCTGGCAGTATTGAAATATATCTTGTAATTACCATATTTGGCATGATGCATCAGTGTACATGTACTACTATTCTGATGCCCAAGGTCAAGGTGAAATCAACAGATTACAATACTAATGCATGCATACTTTCTCCCACACAAATGTTTAATCCATAGAGTTAGTTCTTAGACATTCATAAGAAATATTTGCCTTGTAAATGACAGGGGCATTTCTAATACAGCTGTCAGAAGCAATCAATACAAGGTCTGAATCCAGGAAACTTAATTTTTACAACTCTGAACAATGCTTGATAGTTAATTTCATATAGCATCCTAGGAGCATAACTGAATCGGATACAAAATTACTATACAATGTAACAAGAAATTTTTGCATTAGATTGGGGCATTAAGAAGATGTGAAAATCAAATTTTATCTGGATATGATTCCTGTGTAATGGGGTTCACCAATGTACCATGTGATACCTCATAACATTTCTGCAGAACAATTATTTCCATTGAAGATAGAATGGCTTCATTTCACATTTTCCTGTTAAAATGAAAATTTAGACGTAAATATTTTTCCAAAACATTCAGCACAAAGGTTAAGGAATATTGCTCACATGGTATGCTAGCAAACTCCATTATACAAAACATCACCCGATTTTCCAAAAATAAATGTGTGTATAACTTGAAAAACCGATTCTCACAAGAGTTAAGTGACACAAAAATTTCTTGATTTACAGTAGTAACTTTTACCCAATTTTATTGAGTTTTACCTTATTGTAAGTTCAGTCATATGAAATTATCTTGTTATCAATAGAATTTAACAACCATCGATGACCACCATCTGTAGCTATGAGATTTTAAATTCTTTGCTTAAATTGTCAAAAATTGTAGCTTTATATAGCACCGTATAATCTTCTAATTCAAAAGTAAGGCTATATATACAGTCAAACCTGCCTATAAAGGCCACCCAAGGGAACCAGTAAAAGTGGCCTTTATGGGCAGGTGGCCTTTATATGCAGGTTCAAATAATATGAATAAAGAACAATTGGACTACAATTCTACTGACCTTTATAAGCAGGTGGCCCTTATACAGAGGTGTCCTTTAAGGCAGGTTGGACTGTAGTACATTAGCTATCACTTAGCTCAGGGTTCAAAATTGGAAGGTCCTGGACCTTTTGTTTTTAAAGCATCAGCCATGCTGAATGCTTTATAGCGATCGTTGGATTTTTTCGTATTTAGCGCCGCTCTCATTTCACCTTGACAGCCAATCAAATCCTTCGTTTCGACTGAAATTACGGGAATTTCCATATACGGTATCCCAGGTATGTATAAACTCTAATCTGGGTGATTGGGTCTCCCGGAAAGTTACGAAAGCAATGTTTTCATCATGTACACATGTGCCGATCTGAAATGTATTCATACGCGTATTAGTCCGTAATTGTTTTTGCTGTATATATATTTTAATTCTTCACTTTTGTATGATAATTTTAAGATAAAAACCATAAAAATCCATTAAGTATACACCCCTCGGAAAACCCAACAAAAATGACGATCTTGTCAGTTCTTCTTTTTGACCTACAGTGCTGTACATGTGGTTGTTTTACAGTCGCCGCCATATTGGATTTTTTTAATTTACGCAAAGTGACATCGATAAATAAACACAAAGTATGCTCATTAAACAGTTTTTAAGTTAAATAACTTTAAACATGGATCACATTTGATGATAAATTATATATATTTTTTAAAAATTGATTGTCAATAATATTTCGTGTTTGGGATATCCCGACCTGGTTCATTAATATTCATCATAACGTCACGAGGATTTTCCCGCTTTCAATTCATTCCTGTCAGTTTGCCGGTAGCGAAATTATGCATAACAAAAAAGTAGAAATCAAAGATTATTCCCAAAAATGTGATACGAAACTGAAAGAAGAAGTTTATTTACAAGTTATTGGCTATGTTGATAAATCGTTTGCGACTCGTGAAGTTGTGTAGGCTAGCTATATCGATACCGTAGTTCGTATGCAAATTAGCCATGTGTTTGGGGATGCCTGCATTTGACACCCGATGCCCCTGCTCAAATGTATTCACATAGCGTAGTGATTGACCTTTTTAGTCCAGTACACCCTTGCCCCTTTTAATATGATCATGACACCCTGTCCTTATTAGTTATCAGTTTAATATAAAAACGACATGCTTTAATTCGAATCTCTGAGCTACATACTTCCGATCTTCCGCACACACTCCACTTCTAACCATATGTCTCCGAAGACAAACAATTTCATCATCAATGTTCATTTAAATACCTTTTCCAGTTGTTTATTTTGAATCAACAAAATAAATCGACAAGAAAGAACAACTTGAAATCAAAATGTAAACAAAACTGAAAAAAACGATGTTTTAAAATTTTCAGATAAAATTTATTTACCTTGTTACAAGTCCTTATTAGATCGTTTTTACAGTGGATATCCGATTAAAGTTGTTGTCAGTAGTTTAATCCATGGTTTTTTACAACCTTTAATTTCTTTTCATGAAGCCATATTACTTTATTTCACATAATATGCAGGAAAACAAACAAAACCGTTATTGTGCTTTTTTAAGTTCTTCCGATTTCTAGAGCACCGTTGGTGAAGTAGAACAGAAACTAAGGGCGGGAAAAATATGGTACCAATCTTGTGAACTCAACTCCTCTTACAGTTTTCAACCAAAAACCTTGAAACTTCACAGAATTTTCTATATATATTGAGGATGTGCACCTGCCTTTATGGAAATATTTCAAGAATTTTTCCCCATTTTTCAAGACTTTGAAACTTAGTCACTTTTTAGCAAGTATTTGAATGGGGGTACCTACTTTGTGAACTCAACTCCTCCTACAGTTTTCAACCAAAAGCCTTGAAACTTCACAGAATGTTTATATATATATGAAGATGTGCACCTGACTTTATGGAAATATTTCAAGATTTTTTCTCCATTTTTCCATACTTTGAAACTTAGTCACTTTTAGCAAGTATTTGAATGGGGGTACCTACTTTGTGAACTCAACTCCTCTTACAGTTTCTCTTAAATTCAAAGTAATTTTATTGTAACATTTTAGTTGTCTAAATAATAATCATTTAATTTTCAATTAATCGTATTCAGAAATATTTCCCCCTTTTGTACACAATTCTTGTCAACAAACTTTTTTGAAAGAGACAGTTGCCTGGACAACTTCTGTAATTGGGAGGTACAGATTATTAGCTTATTGTGTCAGTATGGTTTATGCCAATTCAGGCTTTTAAAGCTCACTTGGACAATTTATATATATTCATCAATAATTTAAAATACATTTAAATTATTTCTAAAACAAAGGTTTTATTTTTATTTTTTTTTCAAATTAATTGTGAATTCAATGAATAAAATTAATGACTTCAACAATGGTTAATCTGTCAATTGCAAGTCAAGGGAAATAGCTGGTCATGGTGAAAGTTTTTTGTGATGATGACACTATATGTCGATGATGATGTGGCATGATGATCTGATGAAGATGATGACAATAATAATGATGATGACGACATTCAGTTCTGCTGCTGCCGATGATGATGATGATGTCACCATGATGATGATGATATGACATGAGGAGATATAATGATGATGATGATGATGTGACATGAGAGAGATATGATGATGATGTCACCATGATGATGATGTGACATAAGGAGATATGATAATGATGTTGATGATGGTGATGACATGAGTTCTGTTGATGCCGATGATGATAATGATTATCGTGATGAAGAAGATGATAGTGATGGTGGTGATGAAAATAAGCTCTGTTGCTATGAATGATGATGGTGATGATGACGATGTGTCTTGATGAACTATGATGATGATTATGATGGTGACATGAGTTCTGTTGCTACCGATGATGATGATGGTGGCAATGATGACATTCAGTACTGCTGAGCACTGCCGACAGTATGATGATGATGATGATGATGGTGGTGATGACATTCAGTTCTGCTGCTGTCGATGATGATAATAATTCACGATGATGATGATGATGATGACAAAGCCAATGTCTTCATGCTGATGATGTGACATGATGATGATGATGATGATGATGACATTCAGTACTGCTGCTGCTGATAATGATGATGATGTTACCATGATGATTATGTGACACGAAGAGCTATGATGATGATGTGACCACATTAATGATGTAACATGGGGATTTCTAAAAATGATTAATATAATGGTGGTGGTGATTGTCATGGCATGGGTTCTACTGCTGCTGCTAATGACGACGGTGATGATGATGATGATGATGATGATGATGATATCTTCATGTTGATGATCAAAATGTGATATGAGGAGTGATAATGATGATGATGGTGGTGATTACAGATCCAGTTTGGGTTTTCTTCCAGTCAACTGCGTTTTAGTGGAGTTATGCCCCTTTCACTTTGTGAATTTTATCAAAATGATGGTTTCTCTGGACTTTTTTTCCGTTACACTTGAGATATTTCACTCAGATTTGGGGTCGGGTCTTTAGTATCCTCTCTTGGTTTTTGAAAAATTTGAAAATTTATATTTATGCAAATTACTTAGTTTACTCAATTGATAAACATTGCGTGGCATGTCCATTTTGACCATTGTAACATATTTATATGTTAAAACCTAACAACTTGCATAAAAAGCAGACTTGTTGTTAGAAGCTTACCGATCACAGTATCTATTATTTGCATGATTTCCATTTGTTACTGATTCATTAGACAAATCTCAGTTTCAAGTGCACATTTTTTTTATCAAATTGCTCAGTTTAGCTGATGCTTCAGTACCTTCAGTACTTTGATTATTTGTGGCAGGTCTCGCATACTGTTTTATTTATAAGTCCAGTATCAACATTGAAAGATGTTTGAGCAATCATGTACATTTTGTATATAGAAAAAGTAGATTGTCCTGGATATGACGGATCCATTGGACTCTTACAGTTTAATTATCAAGGGTCCCAATGTAAAATCAGTAGGTCCAGAATTTATAACCCTGATGCTCTATTGACTGAGTTACTCTGTAACCTATGGAATCATATATAAATGTTATTTTTGTAATTTTACAGATCCCAGTTATACTCTAGCATAGTTAATTTTAGTAGATACTAGAATGACTTGCTAATAAATATTTATTGAAATTTTAGAAGTAAATACCAAATACTGAATGAGGGATCAATGGAAATGAATTCATCAGTGCCATGTAAACCGGAGATGTGTAAAACCGGATCTCGGTGACCTACTTTTATGAGGGTTCAGAGTTGTATATTGTTATTTCCATACATAGCATAATTACTGACTCTGGTTTGCAGATCATTCCTGAATCAAGATTTTCCTCAACTTAAATCTTGCTTTAAATCTTTATAATTTTGTTAATTTCCAAGATATTCAGAAATTTAAGGTGCCATGTGGAAGATCACTTCTAGCTTAAAACATTTTGTATTTAATTTTTTCTCTGAAACATTTAACTTATTTTAGTATTTCCAAAAATAAGATTTTCAAAATTTGTTAAATTTAAGTTAAGGAAATTCATAGCTAAACTATGACCAGGCTGTAGTTTCACAATCAATCCCTAGCTAGAATTTTCCTTAACTTAAATCTGGCAACTTTTGGAAATTTTTAATGTTGCCACTACAGAAGATGCTTACAACTAGAAGCGAATTAAACAGACTGAGCAATATAAGATATATTGAGTTTAAAGCCATTGGTTTGTAGTTTACACATCTGGTTACCTAGTAGTACATTGAGTTTGAAAGTCATCACTTTGTGGTTTATAGAGATTTAACCATAAATTGAATTGGAAGCTCGGTGATAGCTTAGTCCTATGGGAATGTCATTATGCTGATAATACTTATAATATAATATATCATATCAAAGCTTTTAGATGTATTTGTGTAAAATAAACATTCCAGAACAAACTGTTATAGGCAGACAACATTGACCTGTCTGGGTGACCTTTCATTAGGAATATTCATATATGATGGTCCATCTAATACGTTATGATTAGCAGTTAATACATAAATATTCTATATTCCTTATGGTGTAGAGGAAATAAACACTTAATGAATTCTATATACATTAATTTACTGGTCTATTTTGAATATTTAAATTAAAGGTCAAGTGGACAGGTCAATGTTGTTGGCTTTGTAGTTAGAGATCAGAAGAATTAGTGTGATGATGCAATTTTAATCAGCTGAGGAACACCTGGATTTTACCTGGCCTGATTGATTTTATTATAGTATTGTATCTAATCAGTTTCGCTATATTTTTTTACCTGTCTGTTTCTAGGTGTGTTTATTACACCTGTTCAATAACGAGCATAGTTTAATTACTGCCTTTTTGATATTACCTTGATTCTCAATACACATTACTACCACAGGTGTAATCCCTATAATGATCATGTTTCTGTTAATACCCCAGTTAAATTTACTCAGTTTAGCTCATCTGGTCAAAAGGTCATATCAATATGCCACTGTGTATTATGGCATCAATAATTAACTGGCAATGGTATCAGGGTGGCTACAGATTTACACATCAGCTTGCCACCAAGTGAGTTTGTTCTTCCAAGAAAAATGTTCAGCCAGTGATTTGTTTAAAAAAATGGATTCCATCCAAAGTCTTTTACTTAACCACTAGTCTCAGCTGAGCTGTCTGCACTATTTCATGCTTGAACAAAATTATCTTGTTCTCTACTCAGCATCAAGACTTCATTATCCTCTGTCAAAATATATTTTCATAGTAACCTTTTACAAAGTTAGGAGGTGAAGTAATGGTGTATTATGCCTCAGTCTAGATTCTTTCACTTAATTATATTGAGGTGGTCAGCCCTGTTATTAAACTGTAATTACCAGAATTACCTCCCTTTTTGATCTTTGTTGATGTTTGATCAAGTAATTAATTGGTAATTTTTCACAAGAATTTTAGAATGTAGGCGTTTAATGCATTCAATAATTATAAATAGATTTAACAGGTTTCATTGCACAGCTTAAGTACAAGTTAATCACACTTCCTTTTAAAAATCTCTATTCATTAACTGTTTCTGTGTCTAATTTTAACAGGTTTTATTGTAAAGCTGATCATGTTCCTTTTTAAAATTCTCTTTCATTAACTGTCTCTGTAGTTTAATAAATCATTTCAAAAAAGTTTCAATCTCAACTTCACTGCATGGACTCTTAGCTATCTTCACAACAGTGCTATAACTTAAATTTTTATTTATATTTTGTACATATTTTCATTTATTTTTTAACTTTCCAGTACATGATCAAATCTCAAGTTCACATTGATTCCATAACTAATCTTTTCATTATATTAAATCTAGCAAATTTAAAATCTTCATGAGTTCTTTAGTTTTATTTATATATTATATATATTTTGGTTATTTATGAAACTTCCCTGTGTGATTAAATCCCAGGTTCACTGATTCCTTCACGGAGATTTTCCTTATATTAAATCTGGAAAATTAAAAATTTTCATGAGTTCCTTAGTTTTGAAGATATGATTTCACAATCATCAATTAAGTAAAATGTTGGAGGAACAGTCTACAATGGAATATTTCCTGGCCCAAATTTCACAATAATTCCTTAAATCTGGAAAATTAAAAATATTTGTATGTTCCTTAGTTTTTAGCTCACCTGACCAAATATCACATGAGCTTACCGGTATGGCTTAGCACAGCATGTGTTTGTTTGTGTTTGTGTGTCGTTGACACATATTTTTAACTTCTCTGAAACTACCAGACAGATTTCAATGAAACTTGGTCAGAAGTATATATGGGTTGGTGCAATTTAGATTTGTTTGTGGCATTGCCATGGGTACCATAACTAGGTCAAGGTGACCTAGGGGTGCAAATATCTTAAAAAATCTTCTTATCCAGACCTAGAAAAAATCTGATGTGATATTTGGCTTCTCTAGGGTGTTAAGCCTATACTTTGTTCATTTCTTTAAATTAGGACAAAAAATGAGTTACGCTTTTTTGCTTTTTATTTTGAAAACATCATAAAATAACTTCAAACTGTTATTACCGTTACTTGACTACCGGTATTGCATCAGGTAATGATACTGGGTTTTCAGTTTTGACATATTCTTGTAACTACAGAATTAGTTAAGGAATGATTGTGAAACTTGGGCCAGTCTGCTTTAAGAATCTTACAATCTGTTTTATAAATGCTGCAGAGAAATACGAATTGGATATTAGGAGATTCTGTACTGGTGCCGGTATTCCATTAGCCAAAGTAGAAAACATTGATTTTGTTTTATACACTAAATGAGCCAGCAGATTGCAGTATTTCAATTGAAAACACTCTTATCCATATCATTATTTCTTCATGTTTATCATTACTTAGGCTTTATGTTTTGTGATAGAGTTATTCTTGATGATGTATGAGACCTCTTTCATACCTGTTGTGATCGGGTTTTACTGATGAAGTATTTTACCTCTTTATAAAGTCTGTTGTGATTAGGTTTTTCTTGATGATGTATTTGGCTTCTTTATAAAGTCTGGCTCCGGTTTCACAATCATTCCTTAACTTAAGAATTTCCTTATCCTAATTTCTATATTTTCGTCCTTAGCTAAGAATTTCCTTAAATCGCGTTTCACAATGTTTCCTTAAATTTTCCTTAAATATTTAAGGAAAATCTTAACTAAGGAATTTTTTTTTCAAGCATACGAGCTTGGAAATCTTTTGCGTTTAACACATATAAAGTATTATAAAAACCTCTTCTTCATCTTGGATTCGGATTTTCCACGATTATTTTTAGCACCACTGTTAAGTGTTAGGAGGTTTACGAGGTATACAATCTTGAATAATAAAAGTCTACAATTATGTCTACACAAACAGTCCTAAATGTAATAAAATAAAGGTTCAGTGGAGAATGATTATAAATAATATTATTTATATAAAAAAATATATTATATAAATAAATAAAATATTTTTTAAAGAAAGGCTAACTGGGCGAAATCCCTTGTAGAATAAAATACAGAATGAGGGAGAATTTTTCGGCAATTGTAAAGGTCCGGTAGAAATAAAAGAGGAAGGGCGAAATTACCATGCAATGAACAATCTGTGAATAGTGTAAGCTGCATACTCAGTATTTTTTATCATTTATTTTTTATGATCTGTTATTGCTTTTTAGATCATACAGACGTATAACAAAATAACTGCGATTGTTTTTTTAGCTCAGGTGAGCTATTGCGGTCACTCCCCGTCCGACATGCGTTGTTTGCCATGTGTCGTGCGTTTTCCGTCGTGTGTAAACTTTACATTTTAATCTTCTCCAAAACTACTGGACCAATTTGATGATATAAGTCAGCTATCATGCTTTCGAAATTGCACAGATGAAGGGGTATGCCCTCCTGGGGCCCTGCACAAGTCTCAGCTGTAGGACCCAAAAATGGAAAATGACAAGGCACTTAAGGGGAAAATTGCTGAAATTAGTGATATCAGTCAGTCAATATATCTGAAAAACTTCATGTTATAACATTTTGTATAGGCAAGTATATTGAGGGTCTTACATGAGTGGTTATGTAATATTAAATACATTAAATGAGTTAAATAATTTTTATGCAACGAGACTAATGAATTCTTAATATTACATAAACTCGAGTGTAAGAATCTATTTAAGATATAATCCAGGAAAAACAGGGTTTTTTTCTCGTGAAAATACAATCCGTTTCCTCTATAAGAAAAGGACCAATTGACCGAAATTCAGAGAAGTCACGTAAACGTGTCACATACGCCCGAAGAGTACAGCTTACATTTTATGGTATGTCAAAAACATAATGTTGACTTATCCATAATAAATAAATAAATAAATAAATAAATAAATAAATAAAAAATCGACGTATTGGAATGTTACCACGGTTGCGTAAACGATATCGCACTTTTTTTTAAATTAGATTTATTTATTTATTTATTCATTTATTTTTGCTGTTTATAAATATATATATATATACTGCATGTAGACTTTAGATATGTTATATTAAGCATTCTCAAGACATAATTAATTTGCAAATATTCTTATTATTGGTCCCAACTCCTGAAAATTTGGATTTTTTCTGTAATTAATTGGCCGTTTAATATCTGGATGTGATAAGGGCAATACCTGCTCAGGTGAGCGTTTAAGGCCCATTGACCTCCTTTTTCACTTAGATATACAGAGATCTACAGGTGAAAGCCGGTGAAAAAATCACGCTTGTTTAATTCATCTAGTAATGAAAGCCGGCGAAAAACTTTCTCTTTTCTCCTCCTCGGCGTTTAAAGGCAATATGATCAGTAATAGATAATAAATATTTGTCTCAGGCGTCTGAAAACACACCATTTTGTTTTCCTACGGAGATTTCCTTAAATATTTAAGGAAATGATTTTGCATCCTTAAATATTTAAGGAAAAATCTTAAGTTAAGGAAACATTTAAGTTAGGAAAATATTGTGAAACGCTTTTTTCCTTAACTTTAGGAAAAATCTTAAATTTAAGGAAAAAACATAAGTTAAGGAATGATTGTGAAACCGGAGCCTGTTGTGATCGGGTTTTACTGATGATGTATTTGACCTCTTTATAAAGTCTGTTGTGATCAGGTTTTTCTTGATGATGTATTTGGCTTCTTTATAAAGTCTGTTGTGATCGGGTTTTTCTTGATGATGTATTTGACCTCTTTAAAGTCTGTTGTGATCGGGTTTTTCTTGATGATGTATTTGACCTCTTTAAAGTCTGTTGTGATCAGGTTTTTCTTGGTGATGTATTTGACCTCTTTATAAAGTCTGTTGTGATCGGGTTTTACTGATGATGTATTTGACCTCTTTATAAAGTCTGTTGTGATCGGGTTTTTCTTGATGATGTATTTGACCTCTTTAAAGTCTGTTGTGATCGGGTTTTTCTTGATGATGTATTTGACCTCTTTAAAGTCTGTTGTGATCGGGTTTTCTTGATGATGCATTTGGCCTCTTTAAAGTCTGTTGTGATCCAGTTTTTCTTGGTGATGTATTTGACCTCTTTAAAGTCTGCGGACATGTTCTTTAAAATATTTTGCCAGTATTGAATGATTTAAAATACAAATTGTATTGTACAATCATAAAAGTACCGTATGTATACATGTTCAACAAGATTACTGTATTAAAACATAGAAAGAAAATGCTTTGTTTTTATGCTGTACTGGACAGAAAATGCTTTTTTTAATGCTCTACTGGACAGAAAATGCTTTGTTTTTATGCCCTACTGGACAGAAAATGCTTTATTTTAATGCTCTACTGGACAGAAAATGCTTTGTTTTTATGCTGTACTGGACAGAAAATGCTTTATTTTAATGCTCTACTGGACAGAAAATGCTTTGTTTTTATGCCCTACTGGACGGAATGTGATGGGATGTCAGATTGTTTGTTATTTTATTTGTTGGTCTGTCCATAATTTTAAACAATTATTTTTATTTGTGCTCTGCCATGACTTCATCTTTCTCATGTATTTATCACATGTATGTCTGTCCCTATGCCAGTCTCTGTCCATGTAAGTATTTGTCCTGGCTAGAACTCATTGCTGCTTTGGAGAAATTTCATGAAACAAATTATCTCTATGGTCTATAGATTTGTTTGGCAGTTTCAAAGTTCAAGGTGATTCATATACATATATGGTCCTAGTGATTTTGTTTTCTAAATTTACTACCAAATAAAGGTAGTTTTCCCTGGGGAAAATTACTAAAAATTTCCCAAATTGACCACTAAAATTCCCAAATCAACAGTGATATAATACTAGCAGGTTACATTAGTTGACTTTACCCAATAAAAAAAAATTCATATATTCTCATAGTAAAATGTCTTTGCCTTGAGAAACCTAGCCATTGCAAGCATATTATAATGCAATTTTCCTATATTTAAGAACTTCAATTTTCTGAATCTTAAAAGCAGAAAGCATTTTTTGAAAAAGTGTAACAAGATCAATTGGTCCCTATAGAAATCATTCCATCTGTATCTGCACTCACATAATGAACTCTATAAAAGTTGATTTTTACACATTTCAGTTTTGTGTGTGATGAATGACTTGCAATTTAGGCTAATGTGATACTAATATATAATACATGTATATAAAAAATGATAAAAGCCAGGGGGGTAGGTTAATTTTTTATTTTTGTTTATTGCTTGAGGTTACTGTTGGCAATAGTATAGGCAAACAATATTGACCTGTCTGCTTGACCTTTAATTTCAATATTTAATATGGACTAGTGTATTTATTTATTAAGCAACTCGGGTATTTATTTCCTCTGCATCACAGGGGAAACATGCACTGTGTATGTATTTCTCTGCAAATATTAACACTGACCATGTATGGGGTGGATTTTTCTGTAGGAATATTCCCAATGAAAGGTTGTGTGGACAGTTCAATGTTGTTTGCCTACAACTGAATAATCATGAATAAGTAATAGCAATATATATATCGCTGTGGGTTGTTGTTAATGTTTTTTTCTAAATTTATTTGTCACTTTGACATTCTTTAAAAGATAATAATTAAAATATTCTTAGGTTATATTTCTGCCCCACCACCTGCAAACTAGTTTGAAAGAGGTAGTATAGGAACCACCATGTCTGTCCGTCTATCTCTGTGCAAAATTGTGTTTGGGCTGTATCTCATACATACTTTGGACGAATGTCATTAAATTTCACAAGATTAATCTTCATGGTCCAAAGGTGTGTCATGACCTTGAATTAAAAAGGTCAAGGTTGCAGGAAAACATTAAACCCTTGTCGATGTTGGGGATTTGGGGGATATTTGGCTCTCAAGAGACAGGTCTAATTTGAGGTTGCATTAAAATTAAGTCTTTCTTTGTTTTATTCATAAAATTCATGTATCTTAATGAACTCATTCATTCATTCATTTATTCATTCACACATTCACATGTTTATATTCATTCATTCTTTCAGTCAGTCATTCGTTCACATGTTTATATTCATTCATTCTTTCAGTCAGTCATTCGTTCACATGTTTATATTCATTCATTCTTTCAGTCAGTCATTCGTTCACATGTTTATATTCATTCATTCTTTCAGTCAGTCATTCGTTCACATGTTTATATTCATTCATTCTTTCAGTCAGTCATTCGTTCACATGTTTATTCATTCTTTCACTCAATAATTCATTCACTCATTCATTCATAAAATTATGCCTTATTTATTACTTTTATTGAGACATAACTTACTTTAACTGTAACAATATATAGGCCGAAAAACTAATAACAGCACATAATAAAAGACAAAATAAAAAAACAAAAAACAAAACAAAGAAAAAATGTTAGTGAAGGCAAACAGCATTGACCTGTCCACTTGACCTATAATTTAAATATTTATTACGAACCAGAGCATTTTTCTTTAGGGTACACAGGTGTTTATTTCATCTACAGGTGTTACGTATGTATTAACTGTGAATCTTCACACTACCCATGTATTGGGTGGATCATCCTATATGTATATCCCTTATGAAAGGTCAAGCAGACAGGTCAGTTTTGTTAACCAATAATACATGTACCATTCACTATGTTTCAGGTAAATATTATAATGTTATATATATAGATGAGTATTCATTTGTCTCCTTGTCTATATCAGGGAGAGAGAAAAAAAGACAAATGTCATTGACTTAGCATCATCATCAATCAGACATACCTTTGTTCACCTGTATGTCCTCACCTGTGTGTAGCCTTGCCTTTTTCTTATATGTTTATAAATATGGAAAAAAAAACAAATTAAGATAGAATTCAGCTTTAGCTGATAGCTTCAGGTAGAAAGATGGTTGTTGACCAGGTCAGCTAATTCACAGTTCTGAAGCATTAAATGGTGGTGAGAGAGTATGTTTTATAAGAACCATTTTCTGATATGCAGTAAAACCTTGCCTCATCGCCACCATTTATTCTGTCAGATTTTGGTGTTATAAAGGCAGGTTAGCAATCAATTGAGAAAGGTTTTTTTTACAAAAAAAAATACATAAATAAAATAGACAACATGGATTTTTAGACTTAAAAACAGCCACTTCCCAGGGTCTGTCAAGCCCCCAAATGCAACAGGAAAGAGGCAAATGTGAACCCAACTAGCCAAACAATACCAGCTGAGCCACCCTGCAATCTATCAATCCAGATTGGCCACACATACTTCAATGTGACAAAACAATAGGTTCATTTAATGTTTCATTGACTTACATTCGTCATGTTAATTACAGTAGACATAAAAAATAATTGATGTAATTATTTAAATTGCTTTATAACATCACTGAGGTGATCAAGTGTAAGAAGGGATTAACATGCTAGTCAAATTTCTTTCACTTATCTCGAGGCTGTCAGAATGATAGAGAAAACTGGAGTACCCAAGTCAAGTTTCTTTCACTCATGCAGGCAGTCAGTTTTTCAATAGTGGAGGAAACTGGAGTACCCAAAGGCAATTAGTTTCTTTCACTTATATTCAGGCAATCAGTTTGGGATAATGGACGAAATGGGAGTACCCTAGTCAAGTTTCTTTCACTTTTGTCAAGGCAGTTAGTTCTAGAATGCTGGAGGAAACTGGAGTACCCAAGTCAAGCTTCTTTTATTTATATCCAGGCAGTCAGTTCTTGGTTTTCTTTTTATCCAAGCCACTGACCATTTTAAGCAAACTGACAAACTTTTTCATATATAAATCTGTTGGAGTGGAATTGAAACCTAAGAGATGAGAGGTGCTCTCATCACTAAGCATGTGCATTAGACCACTTAGCCACCAACCACAACTAAAGTCATAAATACACATTGAAAGGGGCTGTGACCTAACATTATCTTTAGTCCATATTCAGCCATGTTCTTTACTTGGACTTCCTTTAAAATTGACAATTACAAGCATTGTATGGCAGTTTTTCCTCCTTAATGACCATGGAGGTCTAGCAATGATAAATGTTTGTTTTTATAAAACTACATATATTGGTGATCCTCTTGTTTCTAATATACCACTGTTGTAATGAATTAACAACTTATAGGCTTTAGATGTCCTCTATCAAAAATCTACATATTTGTGTTACCAGTGAGTTTACACTAGCATTATGTTATGTATTGCCACAAATACTGCTTTTGTATTTGTCACTGTTGGTTTTTATCTGTCTATCTGTCTTTCCACCTGTTACCTATCTTTTTGTCCATCCATCAGTTACTAATCCCTCTGTCCATCCATCAATTACCTGTCCATCTGTCCATCCATCTTATCTTTGTTTTATGAGCTATTTTAGTTACTATTTTTAATGATGCATCTTTGTTTTATGAGCTATTTTAGTTACTATTTTTAATGATGCATCTTTGTTTTATGAGCTATTTCAGTTACTATTTTTAATGATGCTTCAAGTACCTTTATATAGGTATTTCTTATCAAACAGTTTTGTAGTTCTTATCAGATTGAGCAAAATTTTGACAAATTCCCAATAGCCCCTAGTGTTCTGAAGACTAATACCCCATATGTCAAGGATGATGTCCCATAAATGTCCTGAAGAGAATGACTCCCCCCCCCCCCCCCACCATGCAGATTAGAGGAAGAGTGTCTGCATTGAGATTGGGAGGTCAAACCCTGGTCAGGTCATATATGTTAGACTTTAAAATTTGAGTTTCTGCTTCTTCACCTGGGACAGAATATCAACTGGCTCTTTCAGAGTCATAATAATTTGACTGGGGAGTGATATTATGCTTGGCTGTGGTATACTGGTACTGTAGGCTAGAATCTTAAAGTACCATTGAGTGCATGTTAGTACAAGGCAGACCGAAAAAAACACACTCGCACATCTCATGCATACATGAACTTGTTCTTAGATTAATAAATTTGCTCTTGTGGCGAAAAATCTGAAAAATTTCTGATGCGATGTTAAGAACATTATAATTAACTTTAATCAAAAGTATAATACATCATGATATGTAAGTTATTGTGAGTACAGTGAAACCTGTGTATAAAGGCCAACCAAAGGAATTAGTAAACATGGTCTTAATTGGCAGGTGCCCCTTATACAGAGGTTCAAATAATATGAATGAAGAGCTACTGGCCTTTTAAAGCAGATGGCTCCTAAATAGAGGTAACCTTTAAGGCAGGTTCGACTGTATATATAATAAAAGATATAAAGGAGAACGAAACCAGGGACCTCCTGCACTAGACGAGTGCTCTGCCAACTGAGCTCCACAGACCGCCCCATTCCTCTCCTGCTATTTTTTAGTTTCCCAAGTGGGAAATCTAAAACAAATTCCACCCTGGCCACCAAGCTGTAACAGGAAGGAGAAAAATGCAGGGTCTAACTTGGGATCAAACCCAGGACCTCCTACACTATAGGTAAGTCCTCTACCAACTAACCTGACCATTACAATTTCATAGATATGGAATGAAAGAAATGGTAAAAATGCATCAAAACATTCCATAATGAAGAATTTTTACATTTAATTGAATGGGAAACCAAAAAATGCCCTATTGCAAATGAACATAATTGTGTACTCTTACAAGCTAAGACATTTATATGGATTTTAAAAAAAGAAAGTTTGTCTGGAATGCGAGATCAATTATTCTAAATAAATTGTTCTTCTATAGGTTTTACTGATATCATGGCTATCCAGGGAATCCTGGGTGTGTCTCCGTGATATATTGAAATGTAAACAGCATTGACAAATTACATTATCGATTTTGTTGTCATTACTTAGGTAATTATATATATACTTCGGTCACTAAATGAGGAGATACTTTAGATATGATTAGTTGAGATTTAGTATAGGCATACAACATTGACCTGTCTGTCTGCTTGACCTTTCATTGGGAATATTCATATATAGATGAACAACATTGAGGTATCTGCTTGACCTTTCATTAAGAATATTCATATATAGATGAACAACATTGACCTATCTGCTTGACCTTTTATTATGAATATTCATATATAGTATATGGATGAACAATATTGAGCTATCTGCTTGACCTTTCATAACGAATATTCATATATAGATGAACAATATTGAGCTATCTGCTTGACCTTTCATAACGAATATTCATATATAGATGAACAACATTGAGGTATCTGCTTGACCTTTTATTAGGAATATTCATATATAGATGAACAACATTGAGCTATCATCTTGACCTTTTATTAGGAATATTCATATATAGATGAACAACATTGAGCTTTCTGCTTGACCTTTCATTAGGAATATTCATATATAGATGAACAACATTGAGGTATCTGCTTGACCTTTCATTAGGAATATTCATATATAGATGAACAACATTGAGGTATCTGCTTGACCTTTCATTAGGAATATTCATATATAGATGAACAACATTGAGCTTTCTGCTTGACCTTTTATTAGGAATATTCATATATAGATGAACAACATTGAGGTATCTGCTTGACCTTTCATTAGGAATATTCATATATAGATGAACAACATTGAGGTATATGCTTGACCTTTCATTAGGAATATTCATATATAGATGAACAACATTGAGCTTTCTGCTTGACCTTTCATTAGGAATATTCATATATAGATGAACAACATTGAGGTATCTGCTTGACCTTTCATTGGGAATATTCATATATGGATGAACAACATTGAGCTTTCTGCTTGACCTTTCATTAGGAATATTCATATATAGATGAACAACATTGAGGTATCTGCTTGACCTTTCATTAGGAATATTCATATATAGATGAACAACATTGATGTATCTGCTTGACCTTTTATTAGGAATCTTCATACATAGGCAAACAACATTGGCCTGTTTGCTTGAACTTTCATTAGGAATATTCATATATAGGCAAACAACATTGACCTGTCCACTTGACCTTTCATTAGGAATATTCATATTGGATTAACCACCCAATACATGGGTAGCGTTAGGATTCGTAGTGATACATAACCAATGCATATTTGCCATGATGTAAATGGAATACATAGTTTCAATGCTGCTTAAACTAGTGGTAAACTTGGAATGCTGTATCACACAAAACCCTTTTACTATACACAAAAACATGCATGCTTTTTCATGAATACCAGTGTTCATTTAACATCCCTGAATACGCAACTACGATAACATCTTGTACCGGATTTTAACCTCAAAGTGATCTCATGACTATCACTCCTGGTGCACATATACCATATACATGATCACTCATGTTAACTTTTATAAAAACTGTGTTTATATTTGGATTAGATCCTTGGGGGATTAAACCTCTTAAAATAATTATTTCCATTAAACTTTTTGATTTGCCATAACAAAAGCGGTTAATAGAGACTTTGTCGTTATTAAACTGACATCATCATCATTTAAGTGTTTAATGTTATGGAGAATTACCAGTAGATCCTAAAGGGAATTATACCTAGACAAATTGAAATTAATATTTCCAAATTTAGTCTTTTAAGGACCAGTAAATCACTAATTAATGTAATTAGTTTCTGTATTAATGAAGAGCTTTTAACAGTGCATTAAGCAACAGCACCTGTCTTAACTGAACACCTTCCTTTTTATACCCCTACAAATGTAGTTAAGTGAGGTACCGGTATATAGGAATCGCCCTGTCAATCTGGCCAACTGCCCTTTTATCATGTCCATTCCATTTTTTCCATTCCATGTCAATGGATGGATTTTGATCAAACTTGGCACAAATGTATTTCATTATGAGACAATGTGTCACATACCAAATTTAGATGCATAGATCAAGAGTCATGGTAACAAGTTGAAATCTTAGAAATATGATCCAGCTATTATGTAGTAGATACAGCTATTATGGTGATTA
This sequence comes from Anadara kagoshimensis, assembly GCA_021292105.1. NCBI lineage: Eukaryota > Metazoa > Mollusca > Bivalvia > Arcoida > Arcidae > Anadara > Anadara kagoshimensis. The sequence goes on from CM037861.1 coordinate 61,026,219, forward strand.
ATTCATTCAATATTTTAGCTGAAATGCCAAATGAATCTGTGTAAGCTACCGGTATTTATTGAATCAAAGAACAATCTAGAAGTAATCTGATTCAAATCTGTAATGTTGGGGACAGGGTATTTTACTCTCAAGAGACTGTGCAAGTTTGAATTAGACAGGTGTTCAGTTTAGACAAGTAAATTTTGGATTAGTCAGGGGTTTGGTTTTTACAGGTACCCCTGTAAAATGTAAGAAGCTAAATCTTGTACATAGCATGGTTACATATTTCAGTCAAGGACAAATGTACTTAATTTCATAATTTTTGTATTTACAGGGGAGGCTATTTACCAGATAGCTGAGGCACACAGAGAAATACAAGCAAGAATAGAAGAAAATGTAAGCCCCTCTCTCTCTCTCTTTCTCTCTCTCTCTCTCTCTCTCATGTCTATCAGAGGAAGGGGGGGTCAGAAGCCAAATGATCTAAAGTTCTAGTTATTGGATCACATGTTCAAATTTCAACGGGATGCGAGATTGTCTCAGTTCACCTGTGGAAGGGTTTGTGGTTTTCTTTAGGAACTCTGGTTTCCTCCACCATTCCAAAACTGAATGATTTAATATTGGTGAAATATGATTGTGGCATAATAAGAAAAGGATTTGATGTATGATACTTTTAAATGCTTGTCTCTTCACAGTACCTCTCATTGCCTATGTTATAGTCCCACTCAGAACTGATGCTAGTCTGACAAAGTTTGAGTTCACAAGCAGAAGACTGATTGTTTTTTCCAACCACTCTGGCTACCTCCACAATCCATAAACTGACCACCTCAATCTAAGTGAAAGAATCTTTACTGCAGCATAAAATACCATTACTCTTTTCAGAGGAAAAATGGTTAATTATCCTGCACATTAAAATAGGTTTTTTAGGCTTAAAAAACTTACATAAAATTTGGTTGAGAATGTATTTTAGGAAAACATAAAAAAAACAAAAAAAAAAGTATGAATACAAGAAAAAGAAATTAATCACTAAACTGATAAATATTCAATCATTGATACATGCAGAATGAATTACTCTTCTGTTATAAAATATCTAAGTTAGTGGAGATTAAACAACAAAATATTTTTATTTTTGGCTTTCAATGTGTACAAAGATCTGAAAATCTAAAATAAATCTTAGCTGACATGGAGGCGTTAGTGTTTTCTATTTCGTCAATAGTAAATATTCAGTGAAATTAATCATAGATACGTTAAGCTTGGGACTTAAGTCAAATACATGTATCTTACTTAAATGTTTACGTAACATATTGTACAGACAAACAACATTGACCTGTCTGCTTGACCTTTGATTGGACCAGTACATTGATGTATATGGATCACAGGTGATTATTTTGTCTTTATCAGGGGGATCATGCATTGTTTATAAAATAACTAAGAATCCTAACTCTACTTCTGTATAAAGTGGATTATCCTACATGAAGATTCCTTATGGAAGGTCAAGCAGACAGGTCAATGTTGTTTGCCTATATACAATCATTTGTGATTGAATTTGTATGAAAAGGCGTTTATATATCGTTTATATATCAGATGTAAGTAAAATGTCACAGGTGTATACAGACTTCAGAAATATATTTTGTATTAAGTTTTCTTGTCAATTTCAATGTTATCATGTACTACAATGGGTGTGATAAATTGTTATATGTTGGTTGTTAGTGCCGGGTAACTTTTAAACTTTTTCTTATACCACTCATTTGTTTGACTATTTTCATAGTCCACAGTGGTCAAAATAACAGCTAGGCCCTCGATCAGTCCCAAAGTAAAACTTTTGAGAGGTGCTGGTCATTTTTTCAATAGTCTCCTATATACCACAATAGAAAATGTTAAAATTATCAAGACCTAATTAATGTGAACACTGCATACCAACAGTTAAGCTTTTGAAGCTACATGGGTTGAACATTTTGTTGACTTTAAAACTGGATTAAGTCTGTTTATATGACATATATAAAGACAAGACAACACCTCTGAAAGATAAATAGATTTTGCTTTTGCTTCGGTGTCCAAGTGGTCTTGATTGCTTGTTTACGGGTGACATGGCTTTTCACTGCCAAGGTTTGAATCCTGCTCTGGGTCGATTCTAATGTGAAAAAGTTTGTCAGTTGGATTGTCACAGGTTGGTGTCAGTTGGATTGTCACAGGTTGGTGTCAGTTGGATTGTCACAGGTTAGTGTCAGTTGGATTGTCACAGGTTAGTGTCAGTTGGATTGTCACAGGTTAGTGTCAGTTGGATTGTCACAGGTTGGTGGTTTTCTTTGAGCACTTTGGTTTCCTCTACTTTCCTAGAATTGTCCACCTTGATGTAAATGAAAAAATCTTGACTGGGGCATAAAACACAATTGATGTATCGCCGGCCACTCCCACAATGTTCTGACACTGGCAGCCATTATGGTAATAAAGCAGCTAAAGCAGCGGCAACTAATGACATTCTAGTATCAGTGACGTCATTAAACTGCACAATTCAGGCCGAGTTTTCATTCTTTTTGCGTGTAATTCAAGCACGACGGGACTTTCTCGGAACATAGTGGGCGTGGTCGGTGATCCGTCAATTACTCCACTACTCCACACTTAACTCTTAATATGAAGATTTAAAAACTTATCCATTTCATCAATTTTAAGGACTGAAAGCTTGATATTTCACATTAAAGCACCATAAAAGACCCCTAATTTTTGCCAAATTTCCTTGTTGACATTGGGCATTATAAAATACACTTTGGTACAGGATGGGGGTTAGTTGTAGGAGTTTGCTTTTTGTGATATTGGTCACTATTTTGTGACCTTTTAATTGATTGGCATTGACCAAAAAGTCTCTTAAAAACTGAAAACTTGAAACCTTGCATATTAAGCATATGTTTCTGAAGCAGAATGATTAGTTGATTGGTTTCAATTTTGACTCAATTGTAGCCATGCTGCTTGTATCACTACATGAGCATGGAGTCTGCCATTTGGCATTTTGTTTTGAAAAACAGTAATCTCTGTTGCTCTGTTTATGTCTTAAAAGTATTCCTATTTATATATCTGCCAAAAGGAAAAAAAACAGAACAAATATTAGAAAACTGGCAATTTCTTTGGACACTAATACTCTAATTTTTTTTTGAAAAATGGTAATTGGCATTTAGTTTTGAAAAATGGTAATCAGCTGTTGCACAGTGTCTTAAAAATACATGTATGAGCAAATTTGAAAAATGAAAAAAAAATAAAAATGATAGAAAGCTTGCAATTTCCTTGGGGCCTAAAGCAACAAAGACTCTGTTTTTAAAAAAATGGTAATTGCATTTGGCATTTAGTTTTGAAAACTTGAAATCAGCTGTTGCACAATGTCTTAAAAAATCCTATACATGTATGAGCAAATTTAAAAAAAAAAAAAAAAGCAAAAAATGATAGAAAGCGAGCAATTATCTAGAGCCTAAAGCTTCTAAGACTCTATATTTTGAAAAAAACTAATCTCTGTTTTTCATTTAGCTATTTATGTGTCTGGGATGCTGTTATATAAGCAAAAAATATTAGAACAAAATAGAAAGCAAGATATTCCTCGGAGCCATCATCTCGGCTTAATATCTGTAAAAGCTTCATTTAACCATTATTGATTGACAAGAGAATGGTAGCTTAACAGACTTCTGTCGTTAAAACTCTCATATTACCATTCAACTCTGATTATTATATCGTTTATTGCCTTAATCATCATCTATGTGCCCACTCGTAATGTCTTCAGTTTATTTCTACATAGTCTAATGTACATAAGTATACAAATTACAAATATTTACTGCATTTTCTCCAATTTTACAAGTAGATAGAACTAATTTGTGTGCGTAATGAGCAAGTTAGTAAGTGATTGAGTGGAATTTTACATACTTTTGAAAATTGAATTTTTTTTACTTATATCCATATGTCACTATTTGGTATTATCTAGGTTTCCACAATTTTCAAATTGTTAATAGCCAAATTTTAAAAACTTGTGAAAATAATATTTCTTTATAAAGTGGTTTTTTTTTTCTTTTACAAATTTTCTAAAATATGCTAAAAAAAATTTAAGAAATTCTCATAAATTAGTAGCCAATAATGATTTTGGCTATCCATGAATGAATACATGGTATTATAAAAGGGTTTGGCAAAAAAGCTGGGGAGACTTGTAAAGAAAAACATAGAAGAATCAAATTTCCAGACCAGAGGCAATTAGTGGGATGGCAAAGTTGTTGAGGGGCATTACAATGAGGTTTTACTGCATATACTTTTGTAAATTGCAAATGACAGTCACAGTTCTTTATAGTGCATACATGTGCCCTTCTCCCTCCTCCCCCCCCCCCCCCTTCTGACCTCAACAAGACTGTAGTTGTTAATCTGTGTATTGCTATGGGCCTCCCGCACCCCCTCTGACCTCAACAAGACTTATAATTTGTAAATCTGTATTTGCTATATTGATACTCACTGGGGGATAAAATGTGATTGATTCTGTCAATATTTCATTAATGGTACAACTGGGATATCCTCCCTCTGCTGCTACACTTAATAACATTTTGTGTCGTTGATAATGTCATTGCCGCTACATGACAAATTCAAGTCATCTCTAGATGATGATGATAAAGAAAGGAATTATAATTGATTTGTCAAGAAGTTTTCACTTATATTGAGCCATTTTGTTTTAAAATGCCTGAAAATATAGAACTGGAATAATGATTTATTTGTCCCAGTCAAGAGGATTTTAGTTATAAAAGGCAGTCAGTTCATGGATAGTGCAGAAAACTGGAATACAGAGTAAATGACTGATGTGTGGGGCAAGCAAACTGAAACATTTCTTCAAGCTATAATCTTCCTAATTTGAATTCAAACCTAAGGATAAGAAATTATGTAACCCAAAAGACAATGCTTTTTCTTTTTCTGTATTAAAGATCTGTTTTTGGATTTACTCAATTAAAAAACTTTTTTTCTGTATTAAAAATCTCTTTTCTTATTCTGTATTCAAAATTTCTTTTCCTTTTCTAAATTATTTTTTTTCTGTATTTGCAACCTAGCTGTCATGACAGCATTATAATACAACTTATAATAAACTTCTATTCCGTAACATAGATCTGAATCTACCCTTTCCCCTTTGTAAGCTGCTCATGATCAATTCGGAAATGGAAGGAATTTAGTTGACAGAATATTATAGTTGTGCTTTAATTCTTATGAATTGTTGCCTGTCTTAATTTTACAATCTTAAAGTATAAAGTGATGCCAAAAATTTGATAATACCCATCTCAAAATACAAATGTTTTAATTCCCATGAATTATTGCCTGTCTTAGTTTTCACTTTAGCTCATTGATCTGATCGCGATAAAACTGGATTACATCAGAGTATATTTCCTGTATTACATGTGTGGCACGGCACATCACATTCGTTATCCAGTATTTAATATCTGTAGCTCAACACATCATTCATGTTACAGAATAATCTTATGAATTCTATATAACAAGCATTCCTGTATTGATTCCTCTGTTTACATTGGTAAAACTATCACTTCTATTGACTTTGATGCTGTTAGTCATGTAGCAATAGTCTTCTTCCTGATCCACTTGTCCTCGCAGCTCACCTAGTAATGATGCCCTAATATGAACCGTCATATAGCAATGGTAAAACTATCACTTCTATTGACTTTGATGCTGTTAGTCATGTAGCAATAGTCTTCTTCCTGATCCACTTGTCCTCGCAGCTCACCTGGTAATGATGCCCTAATATGAACCGTCATATAGCAATGGTAAAACTATCACTTCTATTGACTTTGATGCTGTTAGTCATGTAGCAATAGTCTTCTTCCTGATCCACTTGTCCTCGCAGCTCACCTGGTAATGATGCCCTAATATGAACCGTCATATAGCAATGGTAAAATTATCACTTCTATTGACTTTGATGTGGCTAGTCATGTAGCAATAGTCTTCTTCCTGATCCACTTGTCCTTAAAGCTCACCTGGTAATGATGCCCTAATATGAACCGTCATATAGCAATGGTAAAATTATCACTTCTATTGACTTTGATGTGGCTAGTCATGTAGCAATAGTCTTCTTCCTGATCCACTTGTCCTCGCAGCTCACCTGGTAATGATGCCCTAATATGAACCGTCATATAGCAATGGTAAAATTATCACTTCTATTGACTTTGATGTGGCTAGTCATGTAGCAATAGTCTTCTTCCTGATCCACTTGTCCTTAAAGCTCACCTGGTAATGATGCCCTAATATGAACCGTCATATAGCAATGGTAAAATTATCACTTCTATTGACTTTGATGTGGCTAGTCATGTAGCAATTGTCTTCTTCCTGATCCACTTGTCCTTAAAGCTCACCTAGTAATGATGCCCTAATATGAACCGTCATATAGCAATGGTAAAATTATCACTTCTATTGACTTTGATGTGGCTAGTCATGTAGCAATCGTCTTCTTCCTGATCCACTTGTCCTTAAAGCTCACCTGGTAATGATGCCCTAATATGAACCCTCATATAGCAATGGTAAAATTATCACTTCTATTGACTTTGATGTGGCTTGTCATGTAGCAATTGTCTTCTTCCTGATCCACTTGTCCTTAAAGCTCGCCTGGTAATGATGCCCTAATATGAACCGTCATATAGCAATGGTAAAATTATCACTTCTATTTACTTTGATGTTGCTTGTCATGAAGTAATTGTCTTCTTTCTAATCCACTTGTCCTTAAAGCTCACCTGTTAATGATGCCCTAATTTAAGCCGTCGGGTAGCATTTGTCTTCTTCCTAATCCACTTGTCCTCATAGCTCACTTAGTAAAGATGCCCTAATATGAGCAGTATGTAATGGTCATATCCAAGATGCATATTGTCACCAATCTAACAATTCTTCCATATGTGAACTATAACACGATCCTCAGTGGTTTAGTGGTAGATCATCTGTCTAAAGAGTGAAAGGTCATGGGCTCAAAGCTCAACTGGATCATACATAAGATTTTTAAATTTTAGAGCACCAGTAATGGGTTTAAAGCTCAACTGGGTCATACATAAGATTTTTAAATTTTAGGGTACCAGTAATGGGTTTAAAGCTCAACTGGGTCATACATAAGATTTTTAAATTTTAGGGTACCAGTAATGGGTTTAAAGCTCAACTGGGTCATACATAAGATTTTTAAATTTTAGGGTACCAGTAATGGGTTTAAAGCTCAAGTGGGTCATACATAAGATTTTTAAATTTTAGGGTACCAGTAATGGGTTTAAAGCTCAACTGGGTCATACATAAGATTTTTAAATTTTAGGGTACCAGTAATGGGTTTAAAGCTCAACTGGGTCATACATAAGATTTTTAAATTTTAGGGTACCAGTAATGGGTTTAAAGCTCAACTGGGTCATACATAAGATTTTTAAATTTTAGGGTACCGGTAATGGGTTTAAAGCTCAACTGGGTCATACATAAGATTTTTAAATTTTAGGGTACCAGTAATGGGTTTAAAGCTCAACTGGGTCATACATAAGATTTTTAAATTTTAGGGTACCAGTAATGGGTTTAAAGCTCAACTAGGTCATACATAAGATTTTTAAATTTTAGGGTACCGGTAATGGGTTTAAAGCTCAACTGGGTCATACATAAGATTTTACATTTTAGGGTACCAGTAATGGGTTTAAAGCTCAACTGGGTCATACATAAGATTTTAAATTTTAGGGTACCAGTAATGGGTTTAAAGCTCAACTGGGTCATACATAAGATTTTTAAATTTTAGGGTACCGGTAATGGGTTTAAAGCTCAACTGGGTCATACATAAGATTTTACATTTTAGGGTACCAGTAATGGGTTTAAAGCTCAACTGGGTCATACATAAGATTTTACATTTTAGGGTACCAGTAATGGGTTTAAAGCTCAACTGGGTCATACATAAGATTTTTAAATTTTAGGGTACCAGTAATGGGTTTACAGCTCAACTCTGTCATACATAAGATTTTAAATTTTAGGGTACCAGTAATGGGTTTAAAGCTGAACTAGGTCATACATAAGATTTTTAAATTTTAGGGTACTACTTTCTGGCCTGGTGTTCATTAATAAGTGGACAGATTATTGACCAGATCACCCGGTGTCAGTTTAATGTGACTGAGGGAATGGTATGCCTGTCTGCAGTATACTAGTATTGACTCTGTGAGCTGGCATCTTAAAGTAGACCTGATTGCACCCTAGTAGAAAACACACCATAATACACAAACTTGTTGCTTTGATTAATCCTTAGATTTTATTTAATCTGCTGTGGTCACAAATAGTTTAAAGATTGCTGATGTGAGATGTTTTGCGAGGCTTTCACAAACCATCTCAGAACTAAAACCTGTTCCATATGAGCAAAAACACCAGTCTAATGGCCTTATAATTTGTAGCATCAATAAGTATGAAATGATATCAATTTCATTGTCTGGTTCTATGATTCAATAAATCACTGACATCCATTTGAATGGTGACTAATGTTGTACACAAAGTAGGCTTAGAAATATTCAATTTTGATTTTCATATCAAAAAGCAAATGTTTTATCATGAAGAATCAGACTGAATTATTATCAGTTTTTATTTTATTTTTGTTATAAAATAACTAAGGAATGCTGAACTGCTAAATTGGAGACTATGTACGAAAATGGCTCTGTGTGGTGTCTTGTACAATAGATTTGCTATTTTTTGTTTGACAGTTAAAAAAGGGATCTATTTTTAAATATTAAATACGAAAATGGTTGTCTTTTACAAAAGATTTCTGGTTGAATGGGTAATAACTAGTACAATCTTTACCATGTATATGCTATGATTTAGATCATATGGTTTAGTTAGAAACATCAGAGTTTTAGTTAAAGTTTCCAATTTATCAGAACTTACTAACAAGATGTATATAAAGAAAACAATAATTACAAATAGCTTCTGCCCCCTTTTTCTTCCACCACAGAGAAATTTAATAGTGGATGGGACAAGAAGCATGAGTAATGCATTCCATATGTCTGTCTGAGTGTCCATGTGTCACACTTTTTGCCCAGACAAGTTCTCCATTACCATCTATGAGATATTGATTAAAATTTACAGGAATAACCAGTTGATGTTTGTAGTTTGCATATTGTTTTCCTGTTCTGGTTCAGTGATTTTGTAGGAGTTATGGCCCTTTGAATATTTTTAATTTTTTTCTGGACTATTTATCATATACCATTGCTTAAATATTAATGAAACTTTACAGTAATGACCAGTAAAGACATACCAGGTAGTTGTGCATATGTTATTTTGTTGTTCCAGTGATTTTTTTTAAGTGTTTGAATTTGAATTTTTGAATTTTTTAACGATAATTTTTTTTCCGCTCCTTTACCATCCATAACATATTAATGAAATGTTACACTAATGACTAGTAAAAGATTGTGCTCAACTTGATCCTGTTCCATTTATGGACCGTTTAATATTTTATTCCTGGTTACCTGCTACAACCATGGTAGGCATATCGCCTACCATCGAAAGTTGATAGGGCAGATACGTCGCTGGCTCAAGGCCATGCGATCAACACAAAGTTATCCAGAATCACCAGTAGGACGTGCCTTTCGGAATGATTGGTTTTGTTCTAATAAATTCATATTACAAAATTAGTAGGGAATTTTGCTGTTACTGGAAACTCTAAAATGTTTTACAAATGGCATTGCAAACATTTCCTCAAACCAATTTGATATTTTGGTTCTAATTAAGACAGATTTGACTTTTTATTGAAATAAAGTAATTTTATTATTTTCCTGTTTCAGACAAAAGCCTTATTTTCTGAGTTAATTCTTCCACTCGAACAGAAGCTTGAAAACGAATTTAGGAGATATGCAGTGAGTATTGAATTATTATACAACGGACGCCTTGTTATACTAAGATGAATGTTTCTCTGATAGAAAAGTGATCTTAGATATGTTGGAAACTACAAATCAATATCACAAGAATATATTTTTAACTAGATTTGATCTAGTCGTCATATTGTCTTCTTGGTTTTAAATATATAGATATACACAGACTTACCACTGAAATAACGAATATGTGTACAGTAAGGACCACCACAGAGATTCCCCATATTTGTTGCCTGTATTTAGCGAAATTCTGTCTTCCAAACGGTCCATTTTTTTTATTATTATTATGTTTTTTTCATCAATTTTATTTTATCTGCATAGATAATAAATCAAAATTAATCAGTCTGAAAAATACATGTAGTATTATACTTAAGTTTTTTTTATGGAGTTTTATGTGCCAGTCAAAATTTTGTCATTTATTTTTAAAGTGGGTAGTTTTAAGGAATGGTGGAGGAAACCAGAGTGCTCAGAGAAAACCACCAACCCTCAACAAGCAAACTGACAATTAAACTTTCTAATACTAGGATCTGTCCCAAGTGAGATTTAAATCTAGGTTATCACAGGCACTGTGATCTGTAAATGTACTCGCTTTCCACCACTCAGCCAACTAGACTCCTTTCCTTATAGTAGACCACTGTGGTAGCTCAGTTGGTAGAGTGCTTGCTACATAAGTGGGAGGTTCGAACCCTGACCAGGTCTGACCCAAGACTTAAAAGTACGTAGTGACTGTTCTTTCCCCAAGCACTCAGCATTATGAAATGAAAGTCATGGTTCTTTTGGATGGGAACTTAAAATAAACATGGTCCCATGTTACAGTAGGCTTGGCACATTAAAGAACCCTTCTGTATAATGCCATCAGAGCAATGCACAGACAAAATTTCTGCACCTTTGCCTATAGCTGGTGACATCTTGATATAAGTGAAATATTCTTGACTGGGACGTTAAACACCATTACGCAACTCAATCCTTAAAATAAATTATTCATTTGGACAACATGGGTAGACGACATGTCTAGGAATTGACGTCTGCAACAGTATGACCAATGATCAACAATTATTTATACATTCTATATTGATTTAAGATTCAATTTTGTGGCCTTGCATCAAGTTATGTCCCCTAAACACGCTAAAAGTTGTAATTTATCCTACTTTGGAACTAAGATCTGTATTAAAATGTTATCTAGTTAAGATCCACTCCACAATTGTAATGACTCATGTAACAGTGGTCGGGGGGGGGGGGACAATATATATATTATGGTATGTCATTGTCTGTCCATCCGTATGTTAACATTTTTCTTGTCCGGTCCATATCTTTTAGCTTAATAAGGTTATCATGTATTATGGGAAGTTGGGTTGCCCCATATAAAATTTAGGTCAGAGTATTGAAGGTCAACCAAGGACATAATGTAGAAAATGCAAGAACTTCCTTATTTCTCATTTAATTCCTTTCAAATTTGATATGGATTTACAACAAGTAGCAGTGTTTCTCATCTAGACTGGGTTTTTGCTTTGAGGTCCTACTTTTTGCAGAATTGGAGAATGGTTCTTTGCATCTACGTTCTCATATCTTCTCATATCTTACTTTAATTGTGTTCAATTTTCTTTTGGGTACAACCTCTAGACATTAATGGGCATATATTGCCCCACTCAGCGGTGCTCTTGTTTTGTCTATGATATTATGTAGGCATGTGTCACTGGCTTTAATTGCAGGTTGGTTAGTTGAATGTTGCTTAACGTCAGCATTTTTTCAGCTATTCGCGACAAGAACTATTTTATTAATCTCTATGAATTAATCTATGAACAAGTTCATGTATGCATTTGAAGTGTGAGTGTTTTATGGTCTGCCTTGTACTTGTGTGCACTCAGGGCGACTTTAACGTGCTAGCTCACAAAGTGGGTATGCCGCAGACAGACATACCACTTCCCCAGTCACATTATAATGATACGAGGTGAGCCAGTAAAGGCCAACAGCAAGGAAAATTCTTTTTCCTACATGTGGGCTGAGTGGGGCTCAAACTCACAATGGTGAGAGACCCTTGATTTGTAGACTGACATCTTATCCATTAGGCCAACCCAGCCTCGTGGTAATTGCGGGGTCTTATACTACATTTCAAATATTTTCTGGGGGAGCATGCCTGCATCCTCTGATTTGTTATTCCACATCAATGGAAAAATGTAACCCCTTCTTTCAAAAATTCTTGTTTCAAATTTAACTTGTGTTTATTTTATTTATTTTTTAGGGTCAACATAAAAAATATACACATGGTCATAAAGCGTTAATTAGTCCTTACATAAAATCCCATGATGCATTGAGAAAGTTCCGAAAGAAAACGAAAAACAAAATGGTGTATGATGAACATAAGGAAGCACAGGTATAATTGTTACATCCCTAGTACATAAATTTAGTCTTCCAGAGCACTGGGCCTCACTTTCTTGGTAGAAAATCAGGTGTTTAACTAAATTTGCCAGTTTTCAAAGTTTTTACTTTGTATTTTGGATTGTGATTTGAACACGGTCCTGTATGTTTGTGTTTGGTTTGCATTTGTAATGTTTTATTGAATTAAACTCTGTTGAGACAATATGTAATCAATATATGCTTATAATTACCATTGCTAAAGTGACATCACTATTAATTTCTTGCTTTTGCCTCTATATGTGACATCTTTGATTCCAGCAATTGCAAATGAATGTTGAACATGCCAGTGTTTTAGAATAATTTCAGAATTCAATAACTAAAATAAGATTTTCAAAAAATACCAAATATAAATACAACCATTGAACTGACGACGAGAAATGGTGTTTATATGGCTATAACTAACTTCCATTGCTTTGCAAAGCAAATTAATAATGTGCAGATATGGACTGTTCAAATATAATATATATGTATATGTATGTATTCTTTAACATTTCAATATTTTCAGTATGTGAAGATATTACACAAATGTCAGGAGAGGTTAGATGACTACAGGTATCAAGGACTGAAACTGGTAAGTTATGCCAAATGACTACAGGTATCAAGGACTGAAACTGGTAAGTTAGGCCAAATGACTACAGGTACCAAGGACTGAAACTGGTAAGTTAGGCCAAATGACTACAGGTATCAAGGACTGAAACTGGTAAGTTAGGCCAAATGACTACAGGTATCAAGGACTGAAACTGGTAAGTTAGGCCAAATGACTACAGGTATCAAGGACTGAAACTGGTAAGTTAGGCCAAATGACTACAGGTATCAAGGACTGAAACTGGTAAGTAAGGCCAAATGACTACAGGTATCAAGGACTGAAACTGGTAAGTTAGGCCAAATGACTACAGGTATCAAGGACTGAAACTGGTAAGTTAGGCCAAATGACTACAGGTATCAAGGACTGAAACTGGTAAGTAAGGCCAAATGACTAGAGGTATCAAGGACTGAAACTGGTAAGTTAGGCCAAATGACTACAGGTATCAAGGACTGAAACTGGTAAGTTAGGCCAAATGACTACAGGTATCAAGGACTGAAACTGGTAAGTAAGGCCAAATGACTACAGGTATCAAGGACTGAAACTGGTAAGTTAGGCCAAATGACTACAGGTATCAAGGACTGAAACTGGTAAGATAGACCAAATGACTACAGGTATCAAGGACTGAAACTGGTAAGTTAGGCCAAATGACTACAGGTATCAAGGACTGAAACTGGTAAGTTAGGCTAAATGACTACAAGTATCAAGAACAAAAATATGTGGTTCTACTCAGTCTTTGCAGAAGAGATTCTAACTTTATCAGTACAAATTTACGTTACAGGCATGTCATGAATTTAACACTAAGCTAAAAAATTACAAATGTAGTGCCAAACTGGCAGCTCATCTCCACCAGTTAACTCTTGACTCCAGCAGATGCTATCTAACTCTCCACTAACTATCCATATCTTGACCACTTGGCAGCTGAGCTTCTACTTCTTTTTGTTAGCTCAATGTTAAACTTTTGACTGGTCTGTACTGTATCTTGACCTCATTAAAAGTTTGATTAGGTAACTAATATTTAGAGTGTGATATGATAACTGGATCCACAGATTATATTTTAAATGCTGAACGGGGGTTAAAAAAATTTCCCAGTTCGGAGGTCCAGGGCCTATTTAAACAACATTTAACACTTTTAATATTTAACTGTGAAAGTCTGATAGACCTGCACTTTTTTACTAGAACAATACTGCTTTTTGTATACAGTAACATAACTGCACATAAATCTTTCAGTGCTAATATTTGACTTTCAAAACATTATGTGGGATCTACCAAAAATAAAGGCAAAAAGTCTTGGACCTTCCGTCACAAAACACAATATTAACCCCTGTCAGCCTAAGTCTCAATTTTTTACATATAAAGGTAAAACCAGGAAGTTTTGATAGATAGTGTTAGATAGTGATATTTAAAAATTGAATTTTAATTACCTTAAAGTTTTCATGTCAATGCATATTTATATTAAACCCTTTGATTTCTAACTTGATTTGATTCAAGTTTTAAAAATGTAATTTAGAACTTTTTAGAAATATTTTTTTTTATTTAACTTCAGAGTTATGTAATGAGATTTTATTGTGCTGATTTTTACTCATGGAATATTAATTTGCATTTTTTCCTTTAAATATATGTGCCTTTTTGATTTTGAGGATATATAAATTGATATAATTGTTAATTGTTGAACAAGTTGGAAATTTAAATGGTGACATACACCCTGAAAACTAATTTTTTTTTCGGGGAGGGGGGGGGGGGTTAGGAATCACCCTGTTGGCCCATCCGTCCAGTTTGTCTACCTTGTATAAAGTTTGCATCATTTCTTCCTTCTTCCTTATCTGCAGATGCATTTTGATCAAACTTGGCACAAATATAAACCAACATGAGATGATATATCATATATAAAATATAGTTACAAAGGTTAAGGGTTAAGGTCACAAGGTCAAATTTTTGGGATGGGGGTAGAGTAAATGCCTCCCTAGAGACTGCTCAGTTTTATGCAGACTTCACAGAAAATCAAATGTCAAAATGAAAGCCAGAATTCACAAGTGATTATTTCTACATTTTATTAACAATAAAGTCTACATAAAAAGACTACAATGGGGCACATCTTGTCCCCATTTGACTGTCCAAGTTGTTTAATATTCATAAACATAAAACAAATATATCAATTTGTATAGCCTCAGAATCAAACAAATCAACAGGTCACAATTACTTTAAGTATACTCAAAAAAAAAGAAATGCAGATTAATAATCCATGAGTAAAATCTTGTCACATTAATTTAAAACCCCATTACATTGCAACAATTAGAAAATTTGTTCTGAAGGCAAAAAGTTATTGCATGTAACTTGTTAGTACATGTCCCTTTTTTATTTGTAGACTTTAAAAGTGCATATATGCTCTATATAAATTATAAAATTATAAATATCCATTAATAGCATGAAAAATTCTAGTCTAGGCAGACATTAATGACCTGTCTGCTTGACCTATCATAAGGAATATTTATATAGAAGGATCCTCCCAATGCATAGGAAGTGGAATTTGAAGTAAGTGCATTAACAATACATTATTTTCATGATGTAGTAAAATAAGCACCTCTATTCCCTATACATAAAGGTACTGGTCCTTAATAAATATTCAAATTAAAGGTCAAGCAGACAGGTCATTGTTGTTAGCCTACCCAGTGTACATGCTGATTGATCCGGTTACCTTTAATACAACTGCTGACATTTAAAAAGCTGTATACCTTAAATAATGAGTGATGTAAACATGTACACGACTTAATACCATCTGTGACACAGTACATATACTGTTATGTATTTCAAAGTAAAGCACTTAGTTTGATTGAATGTGGTTTTAGGTTCTATTCAAGAATATTTTGCTTATATTGAGATGTCACCAGCTACAGGTGAAGTGGCAGAAGTTTTTACCTTTACAGTACACTTAGGACAATGTGCAGGGCGGGTTGTTTAACATACCACACCTGACATAGCACAGGGCATTGGTTTTTAAGGTCGCTTCTGAAGGACCATTTGACTTTCATTTCTAAATGGCAAGTGCTTGACAAAAGAATAGTCACTAACTTTTTCAAGTCTTAGTCAGACATGGCATGGGTTTGAACCTATGACCTACCACATATGACGTGAACACTACCAATTGAGGTACAACAATCGAAAAATAAGGCACTTACAGGCCACTCGTAAAATAAGGGATTTGTCCCTCTGTTAATACTACATTGTATAGTCATTTTACTAAACACCATTAAAACATTAAATATAAGGTTCAAAGTAGGGAGTTCTATAATTATTGGGCCCCATATATATATTTTCTTGCATTCCAAATAAAAACAAAATCCATAAAAAGAGCAGTGAAAGATAATTTCATCTTGCATTCTCTGTGCAAGATATGACGCCTCAGCATAAGTGAAATATTCTTAGGATGTGAAACCCCATTCAATCAATCAGTCAATTCTATGCACCTACATGTTTTCCTGCAAAGCTTTATTAATAAAATAAAAGGTGTATTGATAGCTTGATAACATGTTTAAATTAATTTTTAAAGGAATTTATGTATTTTGTGGTGAAATTAATAAAATCAATCACATTTTGCAGTGCCTGATAGGGAATTTTTTTACTATTTGGTCCAGAAACTTCATTTTATCAGTTGCTGACTGAAGGCCAGGTATTCTTTAGGTACTCCAAATTTCTCCACCATCACAAAATTGACTGCCTCAATATAAGTGAGAAAAAAATCTTGACTGAGATGTAAACTCCGGTATTCCACTCAACTCCAATTAATCCAGAGATTGTTAAATCAAGATGACATTTTGAACTTGGTTTGGTAAGAGAATGTCATCTTAATTTAACAATCTTTGGATTAATTGGAGTTGAGTGGAGTAATTTAGTTTACACCCCAGTCAAGATTTTTTTCACTTATATTTATGTTTCACTTATTTATATTTCCAGAACATAATTCACTCTCTTTTATGCTTTACATATTTCAGGCCTTACTAGAAGAGAGAAAATGTCACTGTTTTGTTCTAGATCGACTGAGTTCCATGGCAAATATGTATGCATTACATCACAAACAGGTAATTATCTGCAATCGGGTCCAACACGTTGTACCCATTCACATTTATGTGTAACTATTATTTTATATTAGGTTACTGTAATTATGTTCCCGAAACGAAATGGGGACATATATTATGTTTACTGCATTTTTTTCGCCAACAATTTGTCTGCCACTTTTTTCGAAAACTGAAAACCTGATCTTTATGAATAGGAAAACTCTTTAAGTGGAATAGATGTGATGTTGGCTTTTTGTATTTTGATCATTAACATGGCTGGTGATGTCTAAGTTGGAGTTAGTTTCAGTTATAACTTATTATAACTGATTATATGATGATAGTCTGGGAATATTCTCAATTTTTGTAATCGAGAAAAGATGAAAGAATTTCTAAACAAATATTATAATCGCAAATCTATTTCCAAGCAAAAAGAAAAAAAAAACAGGCAGGTGTTTTTGGACAACTTGACTGGTCTTCTATCTGTGATGTCACAATCAACTGTTTGGGAAGTAGCTTAGGTCATTGACTGCTTATAGAAGATAATTAAATGTCCCAAGTCAACCATCTTTAAAATGGATAAATGGCAAGTCCAGTATTTTTCATCTTTTTATGTTTGATTCATTAAAACACATTTTATTTGGTTTTAGGCTTCAGATATTTTAAATAATAAAATAGGACATTGGAAACAGTTATCATCAAAACCACATATATTGCCTTCATCTGCAGATAAACTTATAACACCACAAGCACAAAGGGTAGGTAACCATGCAGTAGTTCCAATATCGCAGGTTTGTGCATAAATTTACACGTTAAACAAATATATGAGTCTAAAATATCTTACAGGGGTCACCTAATGCAGCAGAATTGTAAACATGGTCATTTTCATGTGGCGAAAATTTTGCTATTTTTCGTGAATTTAAAAAACCATAAAAATTACTCTTTCTAAAAATTATGGCAAGTCATTGCTTCATGTGCTTTGTACCTCAAGCATGGACAAAATTGGGGGAAAAAACCCTTGTGTAAAATATTAACAATTGGATTTCACAAAAAAAATCTTCAATCCATCCGAAACTCTTGTCCACCCAAAATTCTTTAAAACTATGAAGCATTATTTCACAAAACTTGTTGCAAAGCATCAACTTTGATAGAAGATGTGCATATCTTTAATCGAGTGAGTTTGCTCAATTTTCTGGGAGTTTTGGCTCTTTGACTGAAAAGAAGACCCTGCTGGCTGGGGATCCTAATTCACTGAATTTGCTTGTTTATTTTTATAAGTGATATTTAGATGATTTTATAGAATTTTTGAATTTCCTTTTTAGGAAGAAATGTATGAACATATGAATGGTGTGGGAATGTATAGGGATAATGGATATCTACGTGATGACACCAGGTCATTAGGTAGTCCGTACCGACGTCCCGCTAGTGTACCCGGGGTCTATAGACATCCAGAGGGAGATTTTTATAGTCCAGAAATGTATAGTAAGTTGTATGCCTCATAGTCAAATTATCAGCCTCAAAGTCAAGTAGTCTTTAATGAATGATTTATACAACTTACATCAGTAATGATAAATCAAATTGTAAAATAACTAAAATAACTAATCATTAATAAGATTGGATGAATTGGATTACTGGTGCTTTACATTCCAGTCGAGTTTCTTACGTTAATATTGATGCTGTCAGTTTAATCATGGTGGAGGAAACTGGAGTGCCCTGAGAAAAACCCTCAACTTTTGACAAGTGAACTTTTCTTACAGTAGGACCTGCCAAAGTTGGATTTGAACATAGACAGAAAGAGGCACTGTGATTCTAATGTGTATGCTTTGTACCACAGAGGTCCTTTCTGTTAATAAGAAGAAACCCAAGTTAAGGCATATAAATAAGTAAATCTGAAAGACATAAAAATGAAATTCTCTACAAATACTGAAAATGAGGCTAGTTGCTATATAGAGAGAGTATGTGTATGGAAAGTCCTCCAATTGTACTCTACACTAAATTTGAATTTAGATTGAGAAAGTCTCAAAAATCAAGCTGTTTAGAAATTTTTTGTGAAAATGAATTTTTCAAAACTTTTACTTGTAAATTAATTAATAGGTGGGTGGGGGGTTACAAAAGGAAGTCGTACCTTCATCACTGTTGTGTTACTAATTTTATTCTTATATTTAATTATAGGTAGAACATTACCCTCATCACGTGGTATAAGTGTACCCCCTCCCACACCCCCAGGGGTACTACAAGTACGAGGCGTGTATTCTCATGTAGGAGAAGGTGAAAGTAAACTCAGTTTTGCCGAAGGAGATGTTATCAATTTGATTGGTGAGAAGTCAGATGGATGGCATTACGGTCAAAATACTCGCAGTGGGAAGTAAGTTGTTTAATGAAATTAACACAAATTTCACATGAAATTCATTTGAAGCAAAATTCATGTTAAATTAACCTAAAAATTTGTTTCAAATTACATAAAATTCATGTCCAATGTATGTTAGCCCAAGAGCTAGTGGGGTTTGAAATATGTGTCAATGGCCAAAAGCTTTGAAGGTTGTTTCTGATAGAAAAATGTCTGTAGTTTTCGAATTTGGGCGTCTTGTGAATGAACTCGTTTCCGATTTTTTTTCAGACGCGAGTTTTTACACTAGAATCGCATTTTTCAGCCGGTTTTTCGGTAATTGATAATTCTGCATTATGGACGCGATATGGCCTTAAAATGTCTTATTACTGATGCGGTTATCAAGAATTATGATCATTGTTGACATTTAAGTTAAAAACTTCTTGATACATTTCAGATTTTTTTTAAAATAACTATTTTAGGAAAAAAATAGACCAAAAATTTTGCGTTTTTAATATTTTGCCCTCTTTTATGTCTTATAAAAAAATAATAAAAGCATTTAAGTGAAATGTTTTACCATATTGTCACAGCCTAATGTGTTTTGCATTCAATAAAAGTAGCTGCATATCATTTGGTAGGAAATTGCGGCACCCACAGTGGAAAAACTTTCCCCTACCCCAAAAATTGCAAATTTCTCAAAAAATCGATCTTTACTACAAATTTTGCTATTAGTTGCCATACTGATTGTTATACCGTGTAAGCTTTAATACTTGGGTGACAACATTGAAGACCTCTAACTAAAAACTTCTTGTTAAGCATTCAATCTCAATTTTGTGGCCAATTTTAAACAACCGAGTTTTGCGTTTTTACTTAATCTTTATTCGTTAAAGTCTTGTAGCGCATTCAAAAAAAGCCTGATTATCAATATACTATTTTATTTAGAATCCCTGATGTTTGTGCTTTATTGTGCAAGTATAATGTATAACACAATCGTCACACAAACCCTTTCACCACAATTTATTCTTCCCCCTACCCCATATGCAATAAATAAGCGAGTTCGCGAGATATTGATTTTACACTTGTGCGTTCTCAGGCAGTGAGATTTTAAACACGGTAGAGTGTTATAACGTAAATTTGTACTTGAAACATATAGTAAATTACGCTGTTAGCTTGTTTATTCAATGCTTTGATTTTTTGTATTATTAAGCAATGATAGTGCCACGCCCTTTTGTATGACTCGGCAGATGGCGCTGCGCAAAGCGTTTGTGTTACGTTTTCTGTCATTGCAAATCACACGTGGTTGCAATTATAGATACTTTCATATGGTTGTTGTTTATGATAAGTAAGAAAAAACTATTCACCCCTTTTTTCTATTGTTTTGTTACCGTTTATATTTCGTGTGAACAAGTTGATTTTATTTAATATTTGTTTTTAAAAAGAATCCGTGTTCACAATAGAATCAATGAAGTTTTGACGCAGATAAGTAATCTGTTTGTTAATTCTATTTGATTCCGTGACTGAATTAAAATCACTGTAAATAATATTTTGCGATTTGTTTGTGATAACTCATTGTCATTTCAATTAGAAGTGTTGCAAAATGGCCAGCACACGGCTGGATACATCTAAGGGGAAACAGATATTACAGGGCGATAGCACAGATGAAACAAATCTTGTTTGTTGCCTTCATGTCGATAAACGTTTCCAAGATATAGAAATTAAACCTTTTGATGAAACAACATGGAGTAAAGTGGCAAAAGTTGCTGAATATCGTCTTTCGAAAACAAAATCCCACAAATATAAACAAATTTGTCAAGATCTTCCTCAAAACTTTGATCCTAAAACCAATGGTTATCACAGAATGTGTTACAAGAACTTCACTGCTGTCTCAAAAAAAGAACTAGAGTCTTTTTCCACTGTAGAAGTAGAAGAAGTTTCTTACACTTTAAGATCCCACACTGAACATTTATCGGACGAAACTTCCTCCTCCGGTATTTTTCTTCCCGTATGTTTGTTTTGTGGCCTCCTGACGAAGGGTAAGAAAAGGGAACAGTTAGGCAATTGTGAAAGTTTGGAAGCGGGAGAAAAATAAAAAATGCTGCAATGGTTCTGGGTGATACAGATATGATTGCCAGAGTTTGTGATATAGATTTTGTTGCTAAAGAGGTTAAATATCACCATAGCTGCCGAAAACATTACTTAAATCTTTCTGAGAGGTGTATACCCGGGTCTGCTAAGACAGAATATGGCAACATTAGGCTAGGACACGAAAAAGCATTTAAATGGTTGACCGAATACATAAATAAAAACGTTATAGCACAAGGTCAAGCTGTAACAATTGCCTCCTTGTATGAATATTACACTACAATGCTGATGGACATTGGTCTTGATTGCTCCTCATATACCATCCAGACTTTAGAAGTAAAACTTCTAAATCACTTCAAAGATGATATTTGCATGAGTAAAATAGGTAAACGACAAGGCAAAATATTATATCCAAGCTTTCTAGATACAGATCAGATTATAGGTTTCCATAATACGTTTTTATTAAATTCCAAAGTCACTGAAGCTGCATACCAGTTGCGAAATACAATATTAGAAATGTCAAAGACATGTCCCCAATTACAGAACCCATTGACTGTAAATGAAATACAGAAAGGCCAAGCTAACCCCCCAGACATACTTATGCAGTTTTTTAAAACTCTATATACAGGGTCTTCAACAAAAGAACCTTCTGAAAGAATGAATAGATGCATCAGTTCAGCAGCAGATGATGCTTTGTTTGCTGTAACCAATGGCGAAATAAAGCCATCAAAACATTTATGTCTTGGACTGGGTTTTAAAAGTATGACTGGTAGTAAAAATTATTGAAGTACTAAATCATTTAGGGCACTCAATAAGTTACCATGTTGCGGAGACACTTGAAACTGAACTTGCAATGACAATATCAGACAGGAATCAGCTAACTCCTGATGGATTACTGAAAATTCCAAACTTGTCAACCGGAACGGCTTGGGATAATTATGATGAAAACACCGAGACTTTGTCTGGAAGCGGAACTTTGCACGACACAGTTGGAATATGTTACCAGAACACTCCCGACGAACAACATTCAATGGGGGACTCTCTAGGAATTCCACAAGTATCCACTACACAAACAAAGTCATTGAAACGTAAACGCTCTTTAGATATTGAGGACCCTATTTTAGAATCTTACAGAAAGCGTCCAAAAATAACAAAATTTCAATATCCCGTAAAAGCAATTTCGGACCCCTCTAATTTAAATGAGACCAGAAAAAGGGATTTAACATGGGTGATTTGTCACCATTTATTTTCTAATATACCCATGTGGTCAGGATGGAATTCTCTAATCACAGTAGATCATCTACCAGAGCAAGTGATAGGCTATATGGACAATATAAGTTTGCCACCGACCCGATTAGATGTGGTGTCGGAAACATTACGTCGATCGCAGATTGTGGCACGGGAATGTTCTGATAACACAGCAATTGTCCACTATGATCTTGCCATAGCTAAACCAGCGATGCAGATACAATCGGAAGAATCACCAAAGTACGACAATATTTTCATATGTTTTGGTCCTTTCCATATAATGTTGGCATATTTTGGCGCTCTTGGTCACTTAATTGAGGGCTCTGGCGGACCATATGTGCTAACCGAGACCAAAGTTCTGGCAGAAGGGTCTCTAAATGGGTTCATAAAAGGGAAGCATTATAACAGATGTCAGAGAATGCATACTATATTATCTCTTTCTTTCCGTATTCTCCATTTTCGGTCTTTTCTGGAAGAGCATGGTCAGATATCTGAATCTTTATACGAGCAGTTAGAACAATTCATTACAAATACTTCTTCAGAAGAAATGCAAAACGTTCTAGAGCAAGAAAATTTAAAATCTATTTTTGATATGTATGAAGCCTTTTCCAATGACACAAGAACTGGAAACCATGGATCAACAGCACAGTATTGGTTTATGTATATTGAATTAGTTGAACTTCTGTTACTTTTCAGTAGATCTTGTCGAACTAACGATCTACCTTTATTTACTTACTGCTTAGGAAAAATGTGTCCAGTATTTTTTGCAGCTAATAGACCAAACTATGCAAGATGGATGACACGCTATCACTTAAATTTACTTAACATTGATATAAGTCATCCACAAGCAAGAGCAATGCTTGAGAATGGTGGTTTGTCTATAAGACGCTCGAATAAATCATTTTCCAGAATTCCAGTGGACATGACACTTGAGCAGACAATCAATGCTGATGCTGCATCTCGTCTAACTGGCATTTCTGCATTCAGCCAGTCATATACGGCCAGGCGAAGATGGATGATTACACGAAGTGTCCGCAGTGCTATCGTTGGTGCTCTTCTCTCAAAAACTGGAATCCGGAAAAAGGGGGATGTGAATCAAGAGCTCAAGCCGTCGCGAATTCAGAGAGATAATAAAGATGTAAGTAGTTTGATCGACTGTATTAAAGCAACTAAGAATCCGTTTGATACAGAGATAAGAAATGAGGATCTCCTGTGCATATCAACTGGTAACAGAGTCAAAGATGATGTGAAAAATGAGATACTTAGTTGTGTAAAATATGGCGAGCAATCTTTTCACGACTTTAGAAATGGCTGTTTTGCAGATCCCTCTAGATTTGAAAAACCTATTACAAGAAACAAATTGCGCACTTTTGCATCTTTGGCACTTAAGGTTCGGGTTGAGGTGAAAGCAAAGAAAATCATACAGCTACAGTGTTCACGTGATCTATTTGGTAGGCTTTTGTTTTTGGCAACGACAACAGATATAAACTTGCAGAAAGTTTTTGAATATCCTCTCACTCCCGTGCCGCCAGCTCTTGCACAAATTGACGGGAATATGAATAAAACCGACAAATCAATACTTATGAAAATGTTAGAGAGCAAGGCTCATTCTGATCCTCCAGCTGCAAATCAAATTGATGCTTATGTCGTTGATGCCATGTTCCTTATACAGTTGCTGTCAAACCTACCAGATACTTTTGAAGGTGTAGCCAAAACCATTCTCAAGCTATTATGTAAACTGGCAAAAGAAATACACTTTGTTTGTGACACATATGTCCATCCATCCATCAAAGATATTGAAAGAGATATGCGAGGAGAGAGCAGTGGACCAGATATTGTAGTAATGGGCCCAAAACAAAAGCGACCTCATGATTTCCGTTCAGCTTTGAAATCTGCTAATTTCAAGAGGTCATTACTATCGTTTTTGCTACAAGAATGGAAGAATGATAACTATGCTGACATTCTTGCAGGCCATACATTATATTATGCAACAGAGGACCACTGCCATCAATTCTATTGCGAAAATGATGCAACAGTAGTGTGCAGTGAAGTGTCCAATCTTGCCTGTACCCACGAGGAGGCAGATACCAGGATCACCTTACATGTGCAATACATTGCCTCAAGGTCCGATTCTCCTAACGTAGTGGTTAGAGCAAATGACACGGATGTAATGGTTATTTTATTGTATCATTGTCACCAAATACATGCAAACATATGGATGGATTCAGGCACTGACGGCACCAATACTAGGCGATTTATTGATCTAACAAAACTGTCCAATGAAATTGGGATCGAAATGTGCCAAGTTCTTCCAGCTATCCATGCTTTCACTGGATGTGATTATACTGCAGCATTTCTTAGAAAAGGTAAAATTAGGCCTTATAATATCGTTGAAAAAAGTGCAACTTTCAGAAGCGTTTTCTCAAATATTGGAACAAATCAAAGAGTTAATGAAAGAGATATGAAGGTAATGGAATCTTTTGTCTGTGAAATGTATGGCAAAAAAAACATTAAAACAGTAAATGAGGCACGATTTGCCATTTTCAGAGAGAAATACGCTCCAACAAATCAAACTGACCCATTAGAAAAGCTCAAAGGAGCCGATCCGAGTTCACTACCTCCTTGTAAAAGTGTTCTTGTTCAGAAAATCCTCCGAACAGAATATGTTGCATATTTTTGGAAACATGCCAATTGCAGTTGTCCTACATTAAATACTCCACAAGAAAATGGATGGAAAAAAGAAAATAACAAGTATGCGATTCACTGGTTTGAAGGTGAACAGATTCCGAAAGATATAAGACTGAAGATGGACAGTACAACTTTTACAGAGGATGACATGGGAGAAGATGAGGATGTACGTGAATCCGACAGTAGTGATAGTGAAGACACTGATGATGAATGAAATTATAATTCTGAATGAATACGAGTTATTTTGAACCAGCCTGTCTAAGAGCACTAACACAGTATATCCCGTGAATTCGCATATCGTTAGCATATTGGGGTAGGGGAAGAATAAATCGTGGGTAATGGGTTAATGTGACGATTTTGTTACACATTATACTTGCACAATAAAGCACACACATCAGGGATTCTAAATAAAATAGTATATTGATAATCAGGCTTTTTTTGAATGCGCTACAAGACTTTAACGAATAAAGATTAAGTAAAAACGCAAAACTCGGTTGTTTAAAATTGGCCACAAAATTGAGATTGAATGCTTAACAAGAAGTTTTTAGTTAGAGGTCTTCAATGTTGTCACCCAAGTATTAAAGCTTACACGGTATAACAATCAGTATGGCAACTAATAGCAAAATTTGTAGTAAAGATCGATTTTTTGAGAAATTTGCAATTTTTGGGGTAGGGGAAAGTTTTTCCACTGTGGGTGCCGCAATTTCCTACCAAATGATATGCAGCTACTTTTATTGAATGCAAAACACATTAGGCTGTGACAATATGGTAAAACATTTCACTTAAATGCTTTTATTATTTTTTTATAAGACATAAAAGAGGGCAAAATATTAAAAACGCAAAATTTTTGGTCTATTTTTTTCCTAAAATAGTTATTTTAAAAAAAATCTGAAATGTATCAAGAAGTTTTTAACTTAAATGTCAACAATGATCATAATTCTTGATAACCGCATCAGTAATAAGACATTTTAAGGCCATATCGCGTCCATAATGCAGAATTATCAAATTACCGAAAAACCGGCTGAAAAATGCGATTCTAGTGTAAAAACTCGCGTCTGAAAAAAAATCGGAAACGAGTTCATTCACAAGACGCCCAAATTCGAAAACTACAGACATTTTTCTATCAGAAACAACCTTCAAAGCTTTTGGCCATTGACACATATTTCAAACCCCACTAGCTCTTGGGCTATGTGAAAATTTCACTACAAGATTCATCTGAAAATCAAAATTTGGCTGTGCAGTAGTTTATCATGATTTTGTCGTTGAAAAGTAATAATTCTTTTAATCATTGATTAGCATATTAAATTTAAAAACATGAATATAAATTAACATATACTACAGATAATTAGTCTTAACAAATTTCATTTAGCAAAAATTTTAATGTGTATTTTTTGCACAATTGACTAAAGTGCATTTGCAATATGCTTGCACTGGGGAGTGGGTCAGTTAATATTCGGTAAACAGGGTGGGCAAGAAAACATCTGACATAAAGATATATGGCAATCTTGTTTCTCTTTATGATTATACACAATACATATGCACTATTAGAAAAAAAGATCACTATTTACTCTGCCATAATACCTCAAATAGAGTGTAAGTATTAAAATCAAAACTATGATATGAATGAGGTATATTGGCTTAGTTCAAAGAAGAATAACTCTTATAGTTTCATGCTAATTAGAAATCTGGAATTGATATAAAATGTTTACGTATATTTTGTTCTTGTTTAGATATGGATGGTTTCCACTTTCTTTTACTGAACCAATATTAATAGGAGGTCCTCCTAGAGAACCTGCTCCAAGGTAAGTATACATTGCCATGTTGATTACCTGAAAGTAAGTAGTGAAGTGGAATTATGGTGATTAACTCCCAACTCATAAATATTTCACTTATATCAAGAAGGTCAGCTCAGGGATGGTTAAGGAAAGCAGAGTGCCTGGTTTAAACAACTTAATATGATAATGGCAAGCGAGTTCATAAACTTGATTACACTTACTCTGCTCAAATAAGCTTTAAACCTAGGCAGTTATAATTAGAGGTTCTGTGATCTTTTAAAGACAACTCAGTCCACTCAGTCATGAGAATACAAACAGTAAGGTTTCAATATATATCATATTAATTAAGTTTGTAAATCTGTCTTGGTTAGAGTTTCAGGCTGACCAATTTGACAGATTTATCCGATTTTGACAGATTTGTACCATAAAAACAGACAGATAAAATAAAAGGGTCAAATTAGACAGATTTTTCCTATTTTGACTATTTTTTAAATTAAAAGTACTAAAAAAATTAGGACTTTTTGTATTGTACCGAAATCAAACACTTAATAATAAAAAAGTACCGAAATGGCAACCTTGTACATTAAAAATGTACTGTTCTGGACAAATAAATAAATTTGATTAGTCACCCTAATCAGTTCGTTGCTATTCTAAGACTGATTTTATTATCAGATTTGCAGTTGCAAATGCAAATATTAACAAATATTATTAGGAGCTGCTTCTCAGGTAAACATAGCAATTTTCCTTATTTTTATATATTAATCCTGTGTCATTTAATTCTTTTTCTTCAGTTTACAGTCAAGGGCAAAGAGTTTAGGTGAACTAGATAACCAATCTTTGTCTGAAAACAGTGGGTACAATTTTGAACATGACATTCCGGGAAATATACGACGACCAAAATCTATGTATGACGGGTCCAATATGAGACTAGTTAACAGCACATCACAGGTAAATATTACCAGTATTATGAAAATCCTGGTGTATTACACATATATACTCCATGTTGAAGGGCTGATTTCAAGTTTGATCCAAATTTGTTTGGGTTTTTTTTCATCCAAATACCGTTATATTAAATGTATATCCACCATGTTGAAGGGTTAATTCCATTTTTGATAAAAATTGTTTGTCTTTTTTCTATACTTAATATGTCAGGCCCCAAGGACAGTTTTACAATTGTTTCTTAACTTCGACTTTCCTTAACTGAAATTTCGCACATTTTGGCAATCTCTGTTGGAACTAAGGATATATATTTTTGACAAATGTTGTAAGCTTAAAGTGCTCTTTAAAAGAACACCTTAAATTTCTAAATATCTGTTAATAAAATTTCCAATTTGCTTGATTTAGGTTAAGGAAAATCTTGGTTAAGGAATGATTGCAAAACTGGATTCTATTTTGCAATCATTCCTTAATTAACTAAGATTTCACTTAAACTTATATCTAGCAAATTTGGCAATCTTTCATTGAACTTAAAATTTTAGACAAAACTTGAATACATTGCTAGATCTGAGTTTGGAAAACTATCAGTTAAGGATGATTGTAAACCCAGGACTGGGACTTATTTCATTGGTATCGTTTTCTTTTTGCTTTGGGAATTGTAGATAAGTTTGTTTTTCGTATCCATGTATTTGAAATAAAAAAAATTGTATGTTCCTGTTCCTATTATTGATATAGACTACGAGGAGGCATAAATCTATGTATGATGGTCCCACTCTAAGGCTTGTGAAAAGTACATCTCAGGTAAAATTAATCACTGCACATCCCTGATGGAATTAGATGGTTTAAAATATCAAGTTAGATCTGGAGATCCCAATGGGATCTACCTGTGCACCATGTGATAACTCTTAATAGGTGTGTGGATTTGAGTACAATAAAACCTTGTTATAATATCCCTCAATAACTTTGCCACCTCAGTTATCACCACAGTATTTTGAAGTTGCAAATCTGTTTCTTCTATATTTTTTTCTAAATGTAAGTCTCCTCTGATTCATTGCCAATTCTCACCAAAATTTGACTGAAGAAATGATGACTTGATGTTGAATCAATGTTTGACTGTACATGCCCTAACTTATGTTTTATCACCAACCTATATATATAAAGACCCCATGTTCATAAACATCCCCTGCGAAAATGAGTTGGAATAAGTTGGGTCATTTAGCCTTTTCAGCTTATTTGGCAAAATTGAACCTGCAAATTAGGACCTTTTGCTCATAAGGTTTAAATTTTCCATAGATGGTCTACAGGCTTTACTTAGAGTATATTTCCATAGGTGATCTTAAATGCCATAGACCCATCCATACAAACAATATAAGCTATCACATGGTTCACAGGTCAGTCAGATCAGTCTCTAGTATTTTTGGATGTTGGTTCACATGTCAGTAATTCTTTATGCCCTGGTCACACGTTCACGGGTCACCTCGCTGGGTCAACTATGGATTAAATTTCACGGATATACTCAGAAAGCTGATTTTGTAGTCGGATGCAGATCTGATGGGGACACACAATAATTGTGTTACTGCAATAGTATTTAGTTAACGGTAACTAACCATAGAAATCCTTGATGAGTTCATGCTTATGAATTATAAAGCACAGAGTTACCTGTGATACCATTTTGATAGGTTCTAATTCCGGTTAGAAAGGATAATCTAAGGTTGTTTGAACCATGGTCAAATTATAAATATGTCATGGATATGTCAAAAGTAAGTACTACTACAAATGACTATACAGCTACAGACCAATACAGATTTCCACAGAGATGCTGTATCATGTCCATTGCTAATCTGGATTGATGATCTGTGAATGTGCTACCGGGCATAAGCATTTTTTTATATGGTGGTTTACAATTCGATCTCTAGTATTTTTGGATGGTGGTTCACAGGTCAATCTCTGTAGTATTTGGTTGGTGGTTCACCAGGTGATCCTTTTAGTATTTTTGGATGGTGGTTCACACTTCAATATCTATAGTATTTTTGAATTTCTAAATGGTAGGGGTTTTTATATTTCTTTAAGGATTGTAGAATAAATGGAAAAGGGTCCCATTTATTTCATTACATTTTATTTAAAAGTTGAATTATTTTAAATCCAACTTAATTACAGATTTATAATACCAGTTATATCTATCTTCTGTAGAAGTTATAGTAGTAGAAAGGGTGTCCGATCTTTACAGAATTTCTCCCATTTTGTTTCTATTCTAAATCTTGCTCATTTCTGGAGCATCATAGCTTATTCTTTTAAATTTTTCTTTCTTTTATTAGGAGGTAAAAGTCTTTTGATTACCTTGTAGGATTGTAGATAAGTATCACAATTTCACATGGTTTTCATACACCATATCTTCTGGTACTCTTTCTATGTAGAAAAATTAAACCAACGGATCAGATGAATAATTTTTCATCTTAAAACAATGACTTGGTAGCATCATTTGAATATTGGCTCTAAATAAACATGCCTAATTGCAATTAGCTGAGTTATAATTCTGTTGTAGTCAAATTTTTTGTAGTGCTCTTTTTCAAACTTTACTTTATGGCAGTTTATGCCACTTAAACAAACATTGTACAAAATGTATTAGCTCTGTATCATGGAGGTCTATATTAACTCCTGTCAAAATGTTTGCCCCACTGCTATTTCTGTTTAAGACTTTTAAAGAATGGAAATGCTCATTGTTTTTGCTACGACTCAGCAAATTTTTGAAAGG
Organism: Anadara kagoshimensis; assembly: GCA_021292105.1. Lineage (NCBI taxonomy): Eukaryota > Metazoa > Mollusca > Bivalvia > Arcoida > Arcidae > Anadara > Anadara kagoshimensis. The sequence goes on from CM037861.1 coordinate 61,056,921, forward strand.
AATAAGTGTAATTTAATAAAAATTACTACACCTTAATGTCAATACCAGTAATCCATTTTTCATCAAATAAATCATAAATGAAAACTCATAGTTAATTTTACTTGTAATTCAAAATCATTTAGTGTAAAGTTGGTTTAACATTTCAAAACTTGGTGATGATATAAATATGGTCTATATATAACGAAGTCACTTTATAATGAAGTTAAATACAAAGTCCCCAGGCCTTCATTGTAAACGTGTTTTACTGTATACACAAAGTACGGTAACAATTTTTCTACATAGAGAGATGCTTCTTTTATTTCATTGCATCTTGGTTTTTATTATTTTAATAATTGATTACTATTTTGACAATTTCTGCTTGATTTTGTTTTTTGTTATTTTTTGTCGTTAATTTAAACTTTAATTTTACAGCAATATATATTTTTGTTGTTAAATTTAAACTTTAATTTTACAGCAATATTATATTTTTGTTGTTAATTTAAACTTTAATTTTGCAGCATATGAGTACTGGCTGGCATGATCCTCAATTATCTGGGTATTATTCTCTCCCCAGACATATGACCAATAGCAGATATCACCCCCCTGAACCTTCTGAACAAATATATCAGCCTTTGCACAATGAGACACAGGTAGTTTCCAACCAGGTTACCAAGCAACCATTTGCATGTGATTTTTATCAGCCAATGGGTATTTTTGTTGCATGGAGCATGTGTCTGGTGACTGAAATGTTTGCTACAGGACTTGATCATATGAATGTTTTGGTTTTGAATTGTTAGAAACATTTCATATTTAAGTATTTTATTAATATTAATTGTCCAGGGATAATCTGTATCTTTTACATAATTATGAAAGACAAACATTTTAAATGAAAAATAAATGTGAGGAAATTTTTTCTTCCATATGTGCTAAATGCACAATGCTAAATAAAAAATTCAATAAACTAGCCATATTGACATAAAGTTTTAAAAACCAGAAATTTTTTACTTTTCAGTTTTAATGAGTAAATATACAGACCATTTGTGTTGAATATGGAATGTTTCTAAATGTTGTTTTTAATCATTATTAACTAACGCATATGTTGTTTTTGTGTGATTTTGTTTGTGTGTGAATTTGTTTTTGTTTTGTTTGCTGTTTGTGATTTATCTTCTCATTTACCAGCCGTGTAAGTCATGTTTCCTTTTGTTATTCAAATTCTTTTTGTAAATGTGTTGATGTTTGTGTAAAATTCACTACAGAATCTGATTTAAAATATATAAGGATAACAAAAATTTATTTAAAAAAAAGAAAAAAGAGTGAAAAATTTTGTTTTTTGAAAAGTTAAATTCAGTCATGTTTACTGTTTAGATTGTAGAAATATCCACATGTTTGTGAATTTAATAATCAGCTTTTTCAAACATATTCATTATGAGCATGTTCAGCAGAGCTAGAATATGAGCTTTGTGAGGTGTGTAGTCCATTGACAAAGCTAATGCTTTAGAGCAAATACAAACATTTAGATCAATTTCTGGAGGCCCAATGCATTGATGAAACCCAGATTTATATAGAAAATCCTTAACGTGGATACGATTCATTACCAATATTAAAACACAGTCTGAGGGATGATGGTTAATTATTTTGAGTTTGGGGTCGAGCTCACATCAGAGAAGAAGTTGTAATAGTAATAAATGGCTAAAATGTGTAAAGTTTAGGGATTTATATTTGGGAGCCATATTTGGGCTACAGTAGTGGGACGCTACTAATCTCAGTCCCTGTAATGCAACTAAACCATAACTATAGTATACCTAAATACAGACAAACCTGTCTATAAAGGTCACACAAAGGACCCAGTAAAATTGGCCTTTATGAACAGGTGGCCTTTATATACAGGTTCAAGTAATATGAATAAAGAACAATTTAGATACAATTGTACTGGCCTAAACAAACGGTTGGCCCTTATATAGAGGTGGACTGTATATCATGTAAGGAGAGGGGTGCACAAATATGACATATTCTTTTTTCAAATCAATGCCATTGGTTTGAGATTGGCATTAAGTATATTTCTATACTAACCAAAATTTATTGTTCTTATTGGTGTAAAATATGGTTGATTATTACTTCCCCTGGTATTGTACTAATATTGTATAGTAAAGTGTGTATGTGGGTGGGTGGGTGGGTGTGTAGGTGTGCACATATTACTTGAAAATAGACTTGTCAAAAGCTGACAATGAGCTGACAAAAAAGAATGCTGAGTGGTTGAGATATTAATGGCTAGTGGCAGAATATATACCAATCACAAAAAATGGAATGCAGTTGTTATAAAAGCTGTCAAGATGTAGCTTTATGGGGCCGAAATGAACTACTGGCACTAATTAATAAGTGTAGTGTTAAACTTGTTAAACAGATTACAAGTAAAAGTATCTTCATAGAGAGCTAAAACAAAATGATTCCATTCTTCTACATTCACAACTCAGTTGATCACAAATTAATTGGATTTTGTTTTTCCCAATACATTTAATTGAAAATTCAAAAACAGAATGCAGTCAAATCTCTCCCATTAACACTTTTAGTGAAAAAAAATGTTCAGTTTGCAGTTAAGCTACCTACAATGACAACTACCTGAGTAAATTAAAACTTTATATTGATCATCTAATGAGTTTGGCCCCAGTGCCACATGACCAATGGATGTTTTGGAAAATCTTTATGATGCAAATTCTTTGAATCACATTGTTTTTAAGAGAAAATCTGAACTGATATGATTCCATACCCAATGGAAAGTATTGTTCTGCTTAAATGTTAAGGGTTCCATGTGGTAAAACGGTGAACCTAAGTATACCCCAGCAAACCTAACTGTACCCCAGCAAACTAGTTTGAGGGGTATATAGGAATCACCATGACCGTCTCTCCAGGCCATAAATATTAATTGTTTTGGACGGCTTTCATAAAACTTCACAGGAATAATCTTCATGGCCCAATGATGTGTCATGACCTTGAACCAAGATCATATTGGAAAGGTCAAGGTCATGGGAAAATATTAAATGTTGGAGGCGGGGGTATTTGGCTCTCAAGCGACAGTTCTAGTTTAAAATACCTTACAAAACATGATAATGTTATGTGTGCTCTGTATGAGATTGCTTTTGACAGCTTCAGCTCTTTCTCTGTGTGTGTGTGTGTGTGTGTGTGTTGAATATCGTTTTATTGGTTTCACTCCCAACATTAATAAAAATATCAATTTTCTTTAGATTCAACAATAGCTATAAATATTTATTATAATCAGTTGAAATATATTATACTCATTTAGTCAGAATTTGACATGGAAAAATGTTCATTTATTGGCAAAAACATTTTTTGTTAATTTAAAAAGGAATATTTTTTTATTTGAATACAAAATTTCTATTATTTAACATAAATATTATCATATAAACAACAAGTTATTTAATACACAGTATTATCACAATAAGTAATTTGTTATATATATATATGCATGGATTCACTGGTTTTATGTTTATCAACAGTACTAATTTCACATTCGTTGATTTTATTGTCATAGAAAATGTTTTGTTAATTTTCATATCAGTTTTAGGGCATTTTATTTTATTTAAAAATTTTATTTTTATTTCAGAAAATTTCTTTTTATTTTAATGTTTAGATTAATTTGTACTTCCTTTGTAGCTGCAAGTTCATGGACGTCTTGATTCGTCACCAGGACAGCACTATCATTCACCTTCCCCTACACCACCTGTCCAACCACCTCCCCCTCCCCCAATTGTAACCACGACAGCACCACCCTCAATCCTGTCTCCCATGGTATCATCACGCAGTGCATGTCCATCCCCAGCTTTAAGCAGAGCGTCAAGCATGAGACGCAGTGACCAACCGGAAACAAACACAGCAGCACCACCCCCTCCCCCTCCTCCACCACCCCACCACCAATTCAGTCACAAACACCTTACGCACTGTCTCATCTGTCAACACTTTATCACAGAACCAAGCAAGTATAGCAGCAGCCGCAGCAGCCATAGGACTTAATGGAACACCAAAACGACAACAGGCAAGTGCACCACCACCACCGCCACCTAACTTAAAGGCAAGCGGAACAAAACCTTCAAAGCCTTCAGCATCACCCAAACATACTAACAAAAGGGCTGGTAATTCACATCCTAAAGCCGACTACGGCACAGATGAAGAAGATTCTGAGTAATTATTTGATTTCAATTTGTTCATCACCTCTACAAAAATATCCAGTTAAGTTTGTCAGCCATACTGAAGTGATATTTTATCAAAACAAGTCAAAACATGGCAGCTGTAGCTAGAGCTAGATAGGAGGTGCTTACCCTTTCAGTAACCTCGCTTCCCTGGTGGAAGTTCACATGTTTAACTAAATTTGCCAGTTTTCAAAGTGTTTACTTTGGTTTGGGATTTTGATTTCAACATAGACTGGTATGTTTGTTTTTTATCAGAAATTGAGAATAAAAAACTTTAACATCATCCATTTGTCATATTCCTCATCTGGACAGATACATAGAAGTGTTTCTTCAAGTTCCATATCCTGCTGGACATGCCATCAGGAAAGAGATTTGCTCTGCAGTTTCAATTTTTTTAATTTTCTGCAAATCTGTTTTAGTTTATGTATATGTTATAAATATTCTCAACTTTTAAAAACTCAAATTTTAATACATCAAATTAAATTTTATAAAATTTGAAGCTCCAGAATTTAAAAAAGCTTCCTAGAGAAATTAATCTGGTAAAAAATTTAATTATTGAAATTTAAAAATACTAGAAAAAAATACAGTAAAAATATTGATTAATTAGTATTCATATGACAAATATTTTTAAAGAGGCTAAGTTTTCAATTATCTATTGAGCAGGATTCAGTGGACAAAATTCTGATTACCAGGTTTTTTATACAAAATTATGCTTCATTTCTTATTTTTCCCCATTTATTTAACTCCCTTAAATTTCAGTAGGTCTTGCTAACTTTAATTGTGTGGCTTTGTGTGCGTGTTTGAATAAAAACTGTACCGAATAGATGAATTTTCTTTTTCTTGCATCTTGTAACATGACCTTATTTGCCAAGTGAGCTACATAGGCCCTTGATTCATATCCCATATTTAGTGTCTGTTCCCAATTATTCCACATACATAGTGTATTAATAAGTGTGTTTCCCCCATTTTTTTTTTTTTTTTTTTTTTTTTTTTAAGTGGATGTGCAACATTCCACAATTGTTAGTCCTCTTTAAGTTTATTTTGTATATACTCAGATTGCACATGGTCATTTAAAAGGAACAGTTAACTCTTATTTAATTTGCACGCATGTTTTAAATATATATAACATAAAATATATATGTATATATACTAACCTCTTTACAAGGTTTTGGGGCATGTTGGGTGGTTAGACTTGAGCTTTTATTGGTTTTAATTATTAAAAAACAATTTTAAGTCGCTTTCAAATTCTTTAAATTCAAAAGGGGTAAATCAATTTAAACATGATATTGGTAAGAATAAAGACACTGAAATAATTTTTTTTTTTATTTTTTTTTTTTTTTTTTTATTTACAAATTTTAGAATGTTTAATACAAGTTATTTTATTTAGTTAATTAAGAACTACTACTGTGTATGTAAAGAAAAGTTTTATAAAGTTTTAATTTGGAAAGCGGCAGGGCAGTGGGTACGCCCATGTACCACATGTTCAATACCTCTTAATGTTTGTGCTGAACAATTTGGAAAACGTTAACATCACAACTTGGAATAAAGTTTATCCATTTGAAATAACTGTTCTACTCAAACGTTAGAGGTTTATAATCTCATTTAAAGTGACGAACTTTGTTGGATTATATATTATACAAATAGAAAGTGGTACAATTTAATTGATTGGGATTGTTTTATCATAAGATTTTAATGTATTTGTTTATAATTATCATAATTTTTTTTAAAATAAATTCTCATTATCAATCAAATGTAAATATCTGTACATTCTTCTATTTTATTTTTGTATTTTTGTTGCAGCTACAAACGTAATCCAAATTTTCTGGTGTGAATCTTCGGAAAACGACATCCAACGACAGATCTGCACCAAAGATAAACTGAAAATATAACAAATGTTTTAACAGCATTATCCAAAGAAGTCTGGCATCAAAACAAATGGAAAACAACAAACAACAGATCTGCACTTCAAGATTAACTGTTTTGGTTTTTTTTACAATACAGTATACCGGCATAATCCAAAATGTTTTGGCTGGACTATCTCAAACAGCATCTAACAAGAGATCTGAACCTCAATTTATCGTAGCTTATTACTGACAAATCAGTATGCTGATATAATCCTAAAAGTTCTGGCTGGAATATTTGAAACAAGATTCAATATCAAATCTGCACAGATAAATTAATTTTTTTTTTTTTTGAAGATTTAGTTTACCAGCAAAATCCAAAATGTTTTGGTTGGATTATTAAAATCTAATGATGAATATACACAGATAGGTTTTTTTGACAATTTAATATACAAGCATTAGCTAGATAGGTATGACTTTAATATTATTAAAAACAATAAGCATCAAATGTCTAATCTGCACTGAAAGTTTTTGACAATTTGGTATATAAAGGTCCTTATTTGAATTGTAGAAAAAAATCTATATGAACAGATCTGCCCCAAGACAGGTGTCAAAAAGGTATAATGTGGATGTTAGAAAAATTGCAAGTGCTCATGTGATGATAAACATTGCCCAGAATAATCTGATTCTTAATGATTGAATTTGCATAATCCAAAATATTACAATGTGAATATTAAAAAATAGACATGGACAGATCTACTTCTAAGACAGGAGTAAAAAAAAGTTTATATTTTAGTAAAATGAGGTTTGCCGCTATACCATGTGATGCCCTCTAATGTTTGTGCAAAACCTTTATTTCCAATTGACTTCTAAGATTTAGACAAGTTTTGATATCTACAATGTTCAATCCAAGATTTTGAGGATTATTCAGAGGGGGGGGGGGGGGGCACTTCCAAAAACTTTCCACTAAAACAATAACATCAATATTTTTGTGTTCATGTAATGTTTCATATGGCCTATTAAGACCTTAAGAAATGGCCTTGGTCCTTTTGGCCAAATAAGGGGACAATGATTCCATGACCCCTTCTAGAATGAACACTGCCCTTATATTAAAATAATACTGTTAATGAAACGGAAAAATGAAAAACTTATCTCAACTTATCTTAACTTTTAAGGGCTTTAATTTGGTATTAAGCAGCTAAAAACATTAGGAAATTTTGATGAAAAATTTGTTGGACCATGACCTTTGTTTGTTGTCATGGTGATTATATGCATTGTTTGTGATTTGGAGGTCATTACTATATTCCTGTTGATGCCTTTCATTAACAGTTTATAAAATGTTGTTTGTTATACTTTTTATCATGGGTTTTAATGTGTACATAACTGTTAATAATGCCTTTATCCACCCACTCCACCCCACCCCCACCCCAAAGGTCTTAGTGTCATATGATGTAAGATTACATAAATATGAAGTTATTTATCTTGTGTGTCAAAGGTAGGCTCTATAATGGAGTAGTCTACAAAGTTAGCTTAAATAAACTACAGTCAAACCTGTCTATAAGTCTACCTAGGTGAACCAGTAAAAATTACCTGTATAGACAGGTAGACATATATATAGGTTTAAATAACAGGAATAAAGACTCCTTTAAATAAAAATTTATTGGCTTTTAGTGCAAGTGGCCCTTAGTATAGTGGTTACATTTAAGGCAGGCTTGACTATACATGTGTCATTAACAAAACTATCTGTTTCTCTGTTCTCAGAGTTTGACTTACTGCTGTGCAGTAGACGCGCCACATGTATGTGTTATGTTATCTGTCTGTGAATTGGGTTTACCATTGTATGACCTAGTCCTGGTTTAACAATCATTCCTTAACTAAGATTTTCCTTAACCCTAATCTGGAAAATTTGATGCCATTATAATTTTTTTAGATTTGAAGATATTCAGTAATTTAAGGTGTTAATTTGGTTCAAGCTTTTAACATTTATTATAGTTTTATCAAAAATGTCTTTTCCTAGTTCCAGAAAAGCTTGTCAATATTTGCTTAATTTAAGAAATATCTTAATACAGAACTGATTGTGAAACCGGAGTCTATGTAAAGTTTTTGATTTGAGAAACCATTATTCCAATATTGAAACACATAATTTGACCATTTTCTGTGAAAGTGACATTACTCTGGCAATGTTCAAAGTTTTTAATATTTAATTTTCTGAAATGTTAAGCATGTATGTTATGAAGTTACTCTGGCAAACCCCATTCAAATTATATAGTGAGACGTATCTAATTGTCATTACTTCTTGTTATAAATTTGTACAATATAACCATCATTATAATTATAAACTATTATTGTTTTATTTGTTTATTGTAACACAGATTTTAATTATTCTATTGGTTAAGTTATTTACAAACATTGTATATTTGTAAATTGTATAAAGCTGTATTTATACTTAGTATAAAGTTGTAGTTGTTCATTATACATTTGTGTATTTATATATTGTATAAAGTTGTTACAAGTTATTCATTGTACATCATTGTATAAAGATATAGTTGTATATTTGTGTATTTGTAAATTGTATTTATACATTGTATAAAGTTATATGTATAAAGCTGTATTTATACATTGTATAAAGTTATATGTATAAAGCTGTATTTATACATTGTATAAAGTTATATGTATAAAGCTGTATTTATACATTGTATAAAGTTATATGTATAAAGCTGTATTTATACATTGTATAAAGTTATAGTTATAGATGTACATGGTACATTTGTATTTATACATTGTATTTGACTGTGTGATTATTATATCTGTACTGTAATTGCCTGGTTAAGGCGTGGCATGTATATTTAACTGTAAAAGTGAATTATTTATGTATACAGTCTATGCCGGCCATGTTTTAGTTGTTTTTCTCTAGTTTCTCATTAATCTAGTCATAAATGTAATATGTTATAAACAGTTAATTTGATCAATTGTTTTTGAGTTTTAATGTTCTTTTCTTGGTCATTTGTATTTTTATTTTGTGTCTTCATATTGATCTTTAAATGTAGATGAATGAAAGCAGATCTACATGTAAAATCTCAATGAATGTTCTTGGCTTTATAAATGACCACTTTGGTAGCTCAGTTGGTAGAGTGCTCGCTCCCTAAGTGGGAGGTCATTTGTTTAAAACCCAGACAGGGGTCTGACCTAACACTTAAAAGTGGGAAATGACTGTTCTTTTGCACTCTGTATTTCGAAAAAAGAAAGTCACAGCTTTTTGGATGGGATCTTTAAAGTCCTGTGTTTCTGAGCCTTCTCTATAGCTGGCAATATCTCAATATAAGTAAATTATTCTTGGCTGGGACATTAAACACTGTTACTCAACTCATTCTCTACTATCTAAGTTTCACTCCAGATTTGCACTGGATTAACTTTGTGTTTGGTACTCAATGAATGTTCTTGTAGCTTCTTTACTGTCTAGATGTTGCTCCAAAGTTTGTTTGGTACTCAGTGGTAATTGGAAAAAGTACCATTAGATAGGCATAGAGTTTAAAATGTAATTAAAAGGAGATTACTGGTAATTGAAAGCTTTTTAGTGTGGAATTTGAATACCATTTTCTTTTATTCATTTTTAATACATAAGTGTGTCTGTGTGTGTGTGGTACAGTAAATCGGTGAATGTCACAGTTAGTCAATAGGCAAGGATCCGTGGTTTTTATTTTGGACAATTGTATAATCAAGCTATTCTGAAGGGTCTCCCATTTTAGGCATTCTTCATTACAATGTTTTCTAGCTTTTGTGCTTCGATATCTTTGTTTTGCACATTGGCTGATTGGGGTTCATTTAGAGGACATATTTAAAATGGCATCCCATTTCTCGGCTATTTCTGTTATAATTTGTGTTGTTTGTGGCGATAGACATAATAGTATACACATGTGTTTTTGTTGATTTTGTAACAGTTGGTTTTGTAAAGGTTGTGAGTTATATGGTGCTGTAGTTTTAATTATTATATTTATGCATTGTATTTAATTATCTGCACATTTTATTACCAGTATATGTTATTAAGTAACCCTTTATAATTCCATCTATTTTGTTGGTTAAATAATTGACTTTCATTTTTTTAATTTGCTAAATTTTTGAAAGAAAGCTATATTCCTGATTTTCACTATAGAGATTATGATCTGCTTTCATGAACTTCATTAAATCAAGTAAATAATTGATAATTTATCCACACATGTCAGATTGTTTTAAGTAAGGCCTTTTTACCATTTTTTCCAAGCATTTTTTATACACCTACAACAACAAAAATGTAATAGCATCTCTTTTTGGTGCACTTGTAACAAAGAATTTCATTGGATCTCTTTTTGGTACACTTGAAACATAGAACTTTATTGGTCTCTTAAGTGTACTCTTATAACAAAGAATTTCATTGGGTCTCTCTTTTTTGGTACACAAGTAACAAAGAATTTCATTGGATCTCTTTTTGATACACTTGTAACAAAGAACTTCATTGGTCTCTTAATTGTACTCTTGTAACAAAGAATTCCATTGGATCTGTTCTTTTTGATACAAAAGTAACAAAGGATTCCATTGGATCTGTTCTTTTTGGTACACTTCTAACAAAGAATTCCATTGGATCTGTTCTTTTTGGTACACTTGTAACAAAGAATTCCATTGGATCTCTTTTTGGTACACTTGTTACAAAAAAATTCATTTGATCTCTTTTGGTACACTTATAACAAAGAATGTCATAGAGTCTCTTTTGGTACACTTCTAATAAAAAATTTCATTGGATCTCTTTTTTGCTTCACTTGTTACAAAGAATGTCATAGGATCTCTTTTTGGTTCACTTGTAACAAAGAATTTCATTGAATCAATTGTAATAAAGAATGTCATTGGATCTCTTTTTGATACACTTGTAATAAATAATGTCATAGGTTCTCTTTTTGGTTCGCTTGTAACAAAGAATTTCATTGGATCTCTTTTTTGATACACTTGTAACGAAGAATGTCATAGATTCTCTTTTTGGTTCATTTGTAACAAACAATTTCCTTTTATCTCTTTTGTAACAAAGAATGTCATATACTTTTTTGTTCTTTTTACCAAGTGGTTATAATATGCCTTTTTGTGTCCCTTCTTTTCTGTGTAGCATTTTTTCTGGTACATATAATTAATGTATAAGAAGTGATAATGCTTCAAAATGACATTCCAATAGTATTAGTTATAGTTATATGTTCAACATGCTATATATGGTTCATATACCATATATTGTTTTAAAATGCCCAGCAACACTAACATAGGCCAAATCAGAAATATATGTGTTTCTGCTAACACTTTTAGAAAATAGGGTCTGTAGCTTGTACATTGACCATATGGGGCAAGGATGCCAACTTTAATAAGTGTTTGCTTAAATATTGTTATAAAAATTTAGGTTAGGCATAAAAATAAAGGCCATTTAGGTTAGCAGAAACACATTTATAAGGCCTAAATGTTGATGGTATTGTATTATGACCCAATCTGTAAGTCAATCAGTTAGTCTGTAAGTCAGTCAGTCATGATAATGTTCTGTCACCACAGAAAAACATTCATTCTAACTTACAATGGTATGTGTTCTTCAGTTGTTGTTGATTGTTATGATACAATTTATTTATCCAATAAAATATACAAATAATATTATAAATTTTTACCTTTGTATTACAAGTAATTAAGTATGTAAAATGAAGTTTATAGCACAGTGAAAAATGGTGTCTTAGTAAAGATTACTTTACTCGCCCCCCTCTCTGTCAATGCTTTTAAATCCAATCTCAATATATTCTGGTCAAAACACTCAATCAAATTCAATCCCAGCTGCTAACTATAGGATATGACCATGGGCAGCAAATAGTACCATACAGAGAATACTATAAAGAAGCAGAACTGCTTACAACGATGTCTATCTATGCAAGAAACATAAGAAATGCATATAAAAAGGTTGTAAGTTTTTGGATAGTGGAAGAAAACTAACAAACATTCTTGGAGTAGGACTTAGATAACCAGATTGGAATCAAGATTATTAGAGATACTATCTAAGGTATGATCTGTATGTCAGAGCTTTAGACCACTAGGACAACAAGTCTCATTTATAGCTGAATAAGCATGTGTAAGTAGAAATGAGTTCAACATCCAGGTCAAAAATATTTCACTTATATCGAGACATCACCAGCAATAGGCGAAGGTGCATTGAACCTTGTTTATTTTAAGTTTCCATCCAAAAGAACCGTGACTTTCGTTTTGTAATGGCGAAAGAACAGTTGCTATCCACTCTCAGGTCTTTGGTCAGACCTGGTCACGGTTTGAACCCACGACTTCCCACTTTACCTACTGAGCTAACGAATGAAGAAATAAAATGCAAAGGTGATACCACTGGTCATACCATTGCTGATTTTGGAAGTGCATCAGCTTTTACAATAATAATATATTTTGGTTACGTATTCATGTTATGGTATGCATGAAAAGTCCCTAGACGGATGTAAACATTAGCAAACAAAATGTCACCTTAGAATAAAACGTGTACTTGATGAATATAAGAAAACATGCACTTGGCTCATGACAGAACAATAACAAAACGAAGAAAATGTGCTTTTACCAAACTGGCAGACAAACAATAACATAAAGAAAACATGAATGTTAGAATAAAAGAACAAAGAAAAAGTACTTGTCAAACCAAAGAAAAAGAATAACACGAGGAAAATGTCAACTGTGCAATCAACGGAATAAACAAAAAATGAGTAAAAGCGTGTGCGTAGCAAACCACAAAACGAAAACACGAAGAAGACGTGTGCGTAGCAAACCACAAAACAAGAACGCGAAGAAAACGTGTTGGTAGCAAACCATAAAACAAAAACGCGAAGAAAACGTGTATGTAGCAAACCACGAAACAAAAACACAAAGAAAATGTGTATGTAGCAAACCACAAAACAAAATCACGAATAAAAACGTGTATGTAGCAAAGCACAAAACAAGAACGCGAAGAAAACGTTTATATAGCAATTCACAAACAATATCACGAAAAATAGTGTATGTAGCAAAGCACAAAACAAAATCACGAAGAAATTGTGTATGTAGCAAAGAACAAAACAAGAACACGAAGAAAACGTGTATGTAGCAAAGCACAAAACAAGAACGCGAAGAAAACGTGTATGTAGCAAAGCACAAAACAAAATCACGAAGAAAACGTGTATGTAGCAAAGCACAAAACAAGAACTCGAAGAAAACGTGTATGTAGCAAAGCACAAAACAAGAACGCGAAGAAAACGTTTATATAGCAATTCACAAACAAAATCACGAAAAAAAGTGTATGCAGCAAAGCACAAAACAAAATCACGAAGAAATTGTGTATGTAGCACAGCACAAAACAAGAACTCGAAGAAAACGTGTATGTAGCAAAGCACAAAACAAGAACTCGAAGAAAACGTGTATGTAGCAAAGCACAAAACAAGAACTCGAAGAAAACGTGTATGTGGCAAACCACAAAACAAGAACTCGAAGAAAACGTGTATGTAGCAAAGCACAAAACAAGAACGCGAAGAAAACGTTTATATAGCAATTCACAAACAAAATCACGAAAAAAAGTGTATGCAGCAAAGCACAAAACAAAATCACGAAGTAAATGTGTATGTAGCAAACCACAAAACAAAATCAAGAAGAAAACGTGCATGTAGCAAACCACAAAACAAGAACTCGAAGAAAACGTTTATGTGGCAAACCACAAAACAAAATCACGAAGAAAACGTGTATATAGTTAAACCACAAAACAAGAATTCGAAGAAAACGTGTATGTAGCAAGCCACAAAACAAAATCACGAACAAAACGTGTATATAGCAAACCACAAAACAAGAACGCGAAGAAAACGTGTATGTAGCAAGCCACAAAACAAAATCACGAACAAAACGTGTATGTAGCAAACCACAAAACAAAATCACGAAGAAAATGTGTATATAGCAAACCACAAAACAAGAACGTGAAGAAAACGTGTATGTGGCAAACCGCAAAACAAGAACTCGAAGAAAACGTTTATGTGGCAAACCACAAAACAAAATCACAAAGAAAACGTGTATATAGCAAACCACAAAACAAGAACTCGAAGAAAACGTTTATGTGGCAAACCACAAAACAAAATCACGAAGAAAACGTGTATGTAGCACACCACAAAATAAGAACGCGAAGAAAACGTTTATGTAGCAAGCCACAAAACAAGAACACGAAGAAAACGTTTATGTAGCAAACCACAAAACAAAATCATGAAGAAAACGTGTATGTAGCAAACCACAAAACAAAATCACGAAGAAAACGTGTATGTGGCAAACCACAAAACAAGAACACGAAAAAACTGTATGTAGCAAAGCACAAAACAAAATCACGAAGTAAATGTGTATGTAGCAAAGAACAAAACAAAATCACGAAGAAAACGTGTATGTAGCAAAGCACAAAACAAGAACGCGAAGAAAACGTTTATATAGCAATTCACAAACAATATCACGAAAAAAAGTGTATGTAGCAAACCACAAAACAAGAACTCGAAGAAAACGTTTATGTGGCAAACCACAAATCAAAATCACGAAGAAAACGTGTATGTAGCAAACCACAAAACAACGTGTACTAGTATGTAGCAAACCACAAAACAAATTCACGAAGAAATCGTGTACCTGACAAATGCTAGAACATGTTCATAAGTGTGATCTTCATAGTTTTAAACATTTTGACCCATAATCTAACATAGAAATGACCAGTTCGATTGGATACTTTACTTTCTTGGAAGTGCAAATCGTAATGTTACGAAAGCCTATTAAGCTCATGAATAAAAAAAATTAAAAGGCGTAATAACGCAAAATAAAGGCGTTATAATGCGAAAAAAGACGTTATAACGCCTTTAGAAAGGCGTAATAACGCGACTTGAAAGGCGTAATAACGCGAAATAAAGGCGTAATAACGCGAATTGAAAGGCGTTATAACGCGGATAAAAAGGCGTTATAACGTCTTTTTCGCATTATAACGCCTTTATTTTGCGTTATTACGCCTTTTAATTTTTTTTATTCATGAGCTTAATAGGCTTTCGTTCCACATGGAACCTTGCCAACCAGAACAAAATTCTGATAAATTTCGGTGTTTATAAAATTGATAAAAAAAAAAACTTTACGGATCAAAACAAAACTCTGATAAATGATTGCATTTACAAAATTGATCATCATTGCCAAGAGTATACATGACACAGAGTGTTCTATAAACTTGAAGCAATATCTTATGAACATGATGCCCACGTGAGACCTTGCAGACTAAAACAAAAAAATTGTGATAAACAACGTTTATACAATTGATAACCATTGCTAGAGATATGTATGTAATTACTGCACACCTGGATAGATCTCAAATGGTCACACGCCTTATCTGTTGACTGAGTTCCGTTGAAATAAATGAAAAATGAAATCATGTCCTGCTGGTATCTTAACATGCACGATCTATGGTTAAATATGGATTAAGAACACCCAAAATACAATTCAGGCAAGTATTGTCATGTTTTCGCGATGTTTTTCAACGTTAGTTGTTTATATACCAACACTACCTTATTTTTATTGTTGTTACATGTTGACTCACTTGTCTGGAGGAAGGTGGTTTGTCAGTTTAAGGGTTTTACATTGCTTCCGGATTGTAGTTTGGGCGTGGATTATTTTTTGGTAAATTGTTACGTAAGTTCAACGTCTCATATTATTTTTCGGTATCTTTCTTTCTTGCTAATAAAAACTATATTTAGTTTTGTGTTTTAATTGTATTGCCATGTTCCAAAGTGCGTTTTTTTTTTTTTTTTTTTTTTTTTTTTTTTGTTAAAAGTCCTTGTCCTTCTAGAGCACTTGGCCATGGTATCACTTTCCTGGTGAGAGTCCGCGTGATTAGCCTAACTTGTCAGTTTAATGTCTTGCTTTGCTTCTGGATTGTGATTTGGACATGGTTTGGTATGGGTTTTTTTTTGTTGTACTGTTTTGTGCTGCTCTTAGACGCCGCTTATTTTCGAGTACATAATTTCGGTTACAAATTCGTTCTTTGTATTGTGCATATTGTCAGTTTCAGTTCGACACAAACTTTCCTAAATTAAGCTGAGGGCAAGTGTCTGTAGGCAAAATGTAGATCTACATGAAATCGCAAAATAACATATGTTTGGTACACGAGTACTTAAGATTAATAGTTTTTCTATAGCTCAACTTACTTTATGACACTTACCATTAGGTTGAACTTGAGGCTTTCAAAAAGATTTTGATTTTGTAACATTTTATTAAAAAAAGCATAGTGATTGGTTAATAACTTGCCATGTCGGAGTATATTTATAAACGCATGCGACGTTAAGAAGTAAAAGGGAAGTAACTCGTACATCGCGGATGTTTAGTTTAATAAGGCAAACAAACATGGCGACAACGTACGCTTGAAACAAGTCAGTGAGAATATGAAATCAAAGTTAATGTAGGTCAACCTAGTAGTAGTACCGCTTTAAAGGGTGACAAAAAACGGTATACATAACGGTCCAGTTTACCAGGTCAAAGAGTATGATTAATGTACGGTACCCTTCCCCTGCGGCTCAGGAGCATCTCCAAATAGCAAATAAGCCTAACACAAATCTTTCAAGTAATTTTCAGTTCGTGAATAGAATACACTTAGGCTAATGTGCGGCTTCGAATGAGGAAACCTGACTAATTGTCTAGGCGCTAACTAGTTGGCTGACGAACTTGTATCTTGTTTATTTATTAACTGATTGAAAATGTGTGACACAATAATGTTGAAACTTGAAAGTTATGACTAAAAAATGTACAAAATCCGTATTGATAAAGTCAAAAGCGTTTAGACCAAGTTATTTAACTGAAAAATACAAACAGGGTCTTGAAAAAATTAAAATTATTTGTATTGCTAGCCTAGCCTTATCAAGGCCCAAAAATTTTTATGGGCTTCATCACAATCATCAGTGCTGATAAGTACATTATACAATTATGGACTTTTTGGTGGTTGTATATGGTGTGATATTCACCGGAAAAATAAATATTGATCGAGGCGACAGCCGAGGTCAATATTTATTTTTCCGGTGAATATCACACCATATACAACCACTAAAAAGTCCATAACTGTTTTATTATATAATTTAGCCACTGTGGCACTTCGGTTGACAATGCTTTCTCAAACCTGTGACCAGGCAATCTTACTATTTTACCGATGTTATATTTCCCTGCCCACCCTGGTTGATCACACTAAATTATCCCGCATTAGTTGAATCAATCTGACTTTTTCAGAAAATAAATGGCATTCCGGATGAGACACAATCAATTACACACTACATTGTAAATTGATAATGTCATAACGTTAACGTTAACAAGACACACTCACTTGCGTACACTTAATTGATGACGTTCTAATCATTTTACGCAGAACGTCAACAAAAATCGATGACGTACACCGAATTTGATATTCACCGGAAAATCCGTGGTATATGATGTGAGATCCAATGGTCACGTGTTACCGTTTTAGCCAATCATAAAGATGGAATTTATTAATTATATAATAAAGTATATTATATATCGGTATCCAAAATTATCCTTGATATATTTGACGCCCTATAGTTTCATGTTCCTTTTATTCTCAATTTTAATTGCCACATGGCGAATGTAGCCTAGCTAAACAGGAGGTGTTTACCCTTCCGGTGCATCCGGTCTCACTTCCATGGTAAAAGTTCACGTGTTTGTTAGTTTCAAAGATTTTATGTCGATCTCGGAATGTGATCTGGATATAGATTGGCAGTTCTATGTTTGTTTTTGATTATAGCAAACAAAAGAAACTTATGAAGTTTAAAAATGAAGATTTAAAACAAGCTTCATTGATCAATATGTCTAAAAATTAATATGTGTATATTAATTAACATCGTTTGGTGGACATATCTCTTCCTTCAGTATTTTCAGTGTCTGCCACTTTTCTAAAAAAAAAAAAGTCGGACTTTATTGAGATAATGTTTGGGTCCACGAGTATATGTGCTATTGACTATTCGTATTTTCGCCGTGCACGTGGTTGGGAAAACATGGATTCGTTTGGGGACACATTCGAAATGAATTTCCATTTCCGTTATAACTTGTTATATATGATATTACTTTACCAATTTTATATTTTAGGTACCTGGTGCTAGTCTGATAAGCGGCCATCATGCTATAACACAGATGATGCTGAAGTAGAGCTATATTTAGAACGAATTTCAAGAATTTAAATACAAATAAAAACCAATGGCAAGCAGCTGTATTCTGTTTAGGCTGAGATCGCCAGTAAACTGTGTGGTTTTATTTTCACTGTTTATAAACACGCTAGTACTTATTACTCTGATGAGCAAAACCTATACAGGAGACCAAGACTGTTCTCGTGCCATTACGCGACATGAAACGTGTGATGGTTGCTTTCCACATAACTTTAATTACATGATAAACAATAACTTAATATGTCAATCAAATATACAATTGAGGTTAATTGTTTTAATTTTTTCACATCCAGATAATGAAAAACGCAGAAAAGCTTTAAGGGAAACATGGCTGACTTTGACAAAACAAAACAAGTCGCCTTTAGTCCGCCATGTTTTTCTTCTCGGCAAATCAACAAAAAGTGAAATTAATAGGAAAGTTGAAAACGAATCGCAGATTCATCACGATATAATACAAGAGAACTTCCTGGATACGTTTGACAACTTGACATACAAATCTCGGATGGGGATGAAATGGGTGAAAGAGAACTGCCAATCTGCTTACATGGTTATGAAAACAGACGATGACATGTTTGTAAATATTGCAGCAATAATTCGTAAAGTAATTCCTAGGTATTCGTTTAAACTCAGAAATTCTGTCGGAGGATTATGTTTCCAAAATGAAAAACCAGACAGATATGAAGACTCCAAGTACTATCTTTCCACGGAAACGTTTCCGAATTCATATTTCCCGCCCTTTTGCAGCGGAACTGGCTATATCACTCATTATAAAGTGTTCAGAAGAGTTCATGAAGTTGCTAGTGACATTCCATTCCTGAAGTTGGAGGATGTTTATTTGGGTTTATGTTTGCAATATCTCGGATACTCAACGATAAATATACCGTTCTTTACAAACGAGCATACGACATTTGATTCCTGTGTGTTTATGTTTCGCAACGTCATGACCAGTCACCTTGGAGATGAAAGTATAAAGGAATTATACAATATATGGAATGCAACTTGTAATGAAAAAACAAATGTTTCTTATATAGATATTAATGTACCAATCTAACAAAGCCAATAATAAAGTGACCAAAACATTCCTTTCATCCAAGAAACATCTCTGACATCAACTCCAAGAGTGCAAATACAGTAACACCTTGATTTATCGTCACCATTTGTTCCTTTAGATTTTGACATTACAAGGAGGTTTGGTAATTGTACAGTAACACCTTGATTCATTGCCACCATTTGTTCAGTTAAATGTTTTTGGCATTACAAAGATGTTTGATAATTGTACAGTAAACCTTATATTCATCACCACCATTTGTCTGTTTTTGTTGGCATTATAAAGGGGTTTGGTGATAATTGCGACTTACAAATAAAACCTTAGAAGAAATTGGTTTTTTACCTTCAAAATACTAAATGGTAATAAGCTAGGTGGCCAAATTATTGAGTGTCATTATAACAAGGTTTTACTGTTTTACTGTTTATACAAACAGTAAAACCTTGTTATATTGTCCCTCTCATCACTACACTATTTTGAAGTTTAAAAATCATTTTTTTTCTGTTTTTTCTTTACAAGACTTTATAATCTCAAAATTTGACAAAAGCACCTCTTATTGCCTAGATTCACTGAAGGTTAGTAGTTTTTTCCACCATCCCAAGAACTTGCCACCTCAATATAAGTGAAAGAATCTTGGCTGTAAAACATCATTATGTCATGCCACACTGTGTACTTTAAACATAAACAGAAGCCAATACTGTCACAATCTACAATTCAAATCGAGCTCACAAATCTGAACAATCTTCAATTAAGAAATGACATTCTGATCATGGTATTTCAAGGGGTAATGAAAGATAGTGTGGCGCGTGCCAAATTCGATGAAGGGCAAAGTCCTTCATTTTGAATTTGGCACGCACCACACTATCTTGCATTACCCCTTGAAATACCATGAGCAGAAATGTCATTTCTTATATTTACAATTCTTTCTTTAATAAATATTTTGTACCTTGGTGCTATTTTTCCATATCTGCTCGTGTGATATAGGGTTTTTAGCCATGAGAGATCGGCGTATTTCACATGATCACGTGACCCCCTGTGCTGGACATGACGTAATATTGTGGGAAATTGATACACTTCAAGGGTCATAACCCCTATTGTCTTTCAAAGGGAATTGAAATACAATTGCTTCTGTATGTTTCATCGAAGAGAGATACAGTCATATTGTAAATATTAGTTTTTTGAGTCCAAGTCTGCTTAACAACGAACCTGTAAAACAAGATATGAGCACTTTATGATGAAAATGATATACAGAAAAACTTTTTTAAATGCCCCTGGATAACTTTGGAATCTTGCTTATTGACACACTAATTCTAAGGCTTAAAGTCCATTTTCTTTATATTTTCATTTTTAAATCATCACCAAACCCTTTTATATTGTATAATGCTTATTTCATTGTAGTTTTATTTTCACTTTATTCCCGGTGAAGTGCATTCGCTCGAAAATAAAACTGCAGCAAAATACAGCATTTTAAGGCATTCAGTAATGTTTCTCTAGAAGACCACAGAAAATTGACACCGCGATTACACTAGTCATCGTCAAACTGAAAAATTGACACCGTGAATTTAAAAAAATATACAGCGACACCAAATTTTGAATTGACAAATGGTGGCAATGAATAAAGATTTTACTGTATTTTATGCTGAAAATGATATACAAAAGCATGAATGTAATCTATCTTTTATTTATCGTATGTTCTTATATCAATTTCATTGTACATCAACCACATACATACTTTGTATTGACCAATCATATACCATTTAAAAGACTTACCATTTAAACTCTTATTGCAGCACTTAGTAAAATACTGTATGGCAGGTTATTTTGGCAAGTATGGTAAAAAAAAAAAATTGGATGTAAATTTCGGAGATCTGAAATGTAGGTGAACACTTGTGACTAGAACATCTCTAGAATGGAGGCCTAAAACTTTATAAAAATGTTAAAATTTAATTAGAAATGTGTGTGTCACAAATTAAGATGAGTTGAGTAATGGTGCTTAACGTCCCAGTCAAGAATATTTCACTTATATCGAGATGTTGCCAGCGATAGGCAAAAGGTGCAGAAATTTTCCATGTGTATTTTTCTGATGGCATTATACACAAGCATTCTTTATCGTGCCATGTCTACGGTGACACAGGACCTCGTTTATTTCAAGTTCTTATTCCAAAGAACCGTAAATTTCATTTTGTAATGCCTGGTGCTTGGCCAGAGAACAGTCACCAGCCACTTCCAAGTCTTCGGTCAGACCCAGTCAGGTTTCCAACCCATGACCTCCCACTTATGGAGTGAACACTCTACCAACTAAGCTATTACAGAGGTGTACAAATTAAGATGAGTACTTATGAGCATGAACAACACTAGCTTAATAAATTGGTTATAAGAGTACTAACTGTATCAGACTACTATGGTGAAGCAATAATCACTAAATTATCTCTAAATTTTAATGATTTTGAACTTGACTGACAAAATACATAGGAATTTAGCACCCTGCTAAAATTACCTGCCATACATTATTTTGACACAAAAATAATCAACATTTGTTTATTTTATCACAAAATAATTATTAATGAGACCATCAATTAAAAAAATAGAATTACCCATAACAGTTTATTTTCATGTATAATACTGAAATAAAATTTAGCAAAACAAATTTCTGGGAAAATGTTTTCTATTGCACCAACATAGAAATACATGTAAATAATCCAGAATATTTTGATAATAATACACTCAAAGATGGAATTGTCACCTCTGAAGTATTCAATGGGGCACTGTTATAGCAGTGGGTACCTTGGGGTACTCAAAACAAGTTTCATAACATGAAATATCAAATAAACCTATGGCAATGCAACACCATCTGCTAAACACCGTCTGCATCTTAAAGTGTACTTTTTAAGGTATTCACATGTTTTAACAGCTATGAATAAAAGTGTCCCCCAAAGGAACCCCAACTTGGAATTCAATGCTTTTTCCATTTGTAGCCTCAAACATGTGTATAATCAAAATATAAATAGCTAATGACACATCTTCTCCAACCAAGGATTGTTCCTGTGGAGTGCTGTTCAATAGATTTTGAGAAAAGTGGACTAAGGAGTAAACACTATATCCCCCTTCCCTTTTGTTTTGGGGACATAATAATGCAATACACTAAAAAGTACATACTAAACATATTGGTTAACTTCTACCAAGTTTCTAAGTCATCATCCACTCTAACCCCAAAGTTAATAAAATATTTTTAAAAATAACCTAAGTTGACCTTTTCCATAATCATAATCAGAAAATTTTCATTCCATGTTTCAACTCAAAATCAAGAAATTCCTGTCAAAAAATGATAGAAAAATAGATGAAAAGAGTTTTCCTAACTTTTTTAAAGTAATGAAAAAATATTAAATTGATAATGAATTAAACCCAGAAAATTGTACTAATATTTTTTTTTAATTTTAAGAAAAATAAAGATAAGTAAACAAAAATCGAAAATTTTCATTGGAAATTTTTCCAGTAAGCTACATATAACAAACGCATATGGTCATTAGAATTTACAATGAACAGTCAAAATACTTTATTTGAAACCAAAAAATAAAATTTGTGACAATCTGTTTTAGAAAAGTATACCATACATATTGTTACAGTATTTACTGAACACCAGTTGGGACACTTAAAATATATACTTCAATACAGAAGATTTTCCAAATCTTCAACCACTTATTAGTCTGTATATATAAGAAAATTAGTCTGTATATATAAGAAAATTATTTTGCTAGTCAAAACTTTCAACTGTTTATAAGCTAGTATGAATATAAAATTATTTAAATTTTACCAAAATTAAATTGATACCAGAACCACAAACAGTAGATGAAGCTATAAGTTTGTTGAATAACAATAAAAACTTCAAATGTATCAAGTAGCCTTAATTATTATCATGCCATCAGATAAATCTTCTGAAAATGAAACATAAAAACACATTGCTTCCATTGGTACATAAACAGAATGCATTGCCGTTCTTGTTTTTTGAAAAGTGTTATACATGTAGTTTTAAAAACTTTGAACAATCCATGGTGGTAAAATACCTACAATAATTGACATTTTGTGTATGCCATAATTTACTTAAATTATTATTTTAAGTAATGCTAAAATTTCCAAATTTACAGTAACTGAAACCAAATCAATTAATTAATCTTTAAAGATCCAAAGTTCTTCAACAATGACTGTTAAAGCATGGAAGTTATTTTTTAAGTATTTTTTATATTATTTAATGCAAACTAATAAACGTATCTAGTTTCTGAAATTCATTCAAAATACAATGCCTTTGTCAACCATTTCTTTCACAAGAATACCCTCAACAGCACAATTATGCGACAAAAGTTTAATGGTGCGTACAAAGGGGAGTAACTCTCCAGAAAATTGTCTAGATTACCCAAAAATGCTCAGAGCTTGCTTGTGACATTGACCTGAGTTTTTATTTTCAAAATATTATTGTACACCCCAAAACTACAATAATAAAACCTTAAAAAGGCAAAAATTATAAAGAACAAAATGTTGGTCATTACCTTGACCTTTGAAGTGACCTTACTTTGAAAGTCGTTTACAAGAAATTCCAAAAAGTTAAAACCAAATTTTCTTCTCTTTACACACCAAGATATGACAAGGAAAAGTAATTTAAGACTAGTTTAATTCAACCTATATTTTTGTGAAATGTCATAAAATGTCATAAAATGATCATACAACAAACTTAAGATCTTGGAAAATTCAGATATCACATTAGATTTTGGCTCCAATCATCCATTTCTGAATACGATTTTTTCAAAGGGGAATAACTCCAAAGAAAATTGCTGTAAATGAACCCATGTGAGGTATTTTGAACATTTACCTTTCTTTTTTATTTCAACAAGATTCCTTTTCATAACTTGGTAATTCTTGTTCTGAATACAATTAAAGGTATTTTTAAACATCATTAAGATATGAAATTTTAAAGATATTTTACAAATTTTACAAAATAAAATGCAAAATTGTGTAACATACTAAGGTAATGTTGATGTAATCTCAGGAAATGATAAAACTATAGACTTTATAAGGGAATTAAAACATCACATTAATTTTTGCCTCAATTCATCCTTTTTTAAAGTAGATGATGTTTGAAAGAATTTTTGCCAAAGATAAATACCTCTTGGGAAAAATAATTATACATGGCCCAAAGCCAAATCTGTGCCAGTTATTTCACTAATGTACCATATATTAAATATAGAAAAGAATCCATTAAACGACACCATCTCTAGTGCTTAGAATGCAACTGTCCCCTGATGGACAGATGCATAGATGGTCAAACAGACCACATCATAACAATTAACATTCTGTTTTTATAAGTATATGACATTCTTGAATGACAACCATATAATGAAATTATTCATGTTATTTTTATAACAATTGTTGATATGTATATGACCATTTTATACAAGGTGAATTAAAATCAAAAATAAATTAAAAACAATGATAAAAACAAGCCATTAGATAATCACTGGAAAATTGCCTTTATCCAGGCTGCCAGTGAAAAAACATCCATGATAAATCCAGGGACCAATGACAAAACATTCATGGCAAATGAATGAATATTTTACGGATCATTCATGATTTTTCAAAATTAAAAAACATCTTATTTAAATTTTTTCAATAATTTTGTGAAAATGTTTAGTATTTGAATCAATAAGATTTTAGAACAATGGAGTTTCTCAGTACACCAAGTGACCAATAGCCTGTTATGTAATTGTGTAATGTTTTGGAAAATGTATATATGAATAAAAATTCCTACAACTGATGCAATTCCATATCCAATGGAAATAATTGTGACATACAAATGTTTTCGGGTATCACATGGTTTGCTGTCAAATCCAATTGAAGCTTCTGTGTAGATTTGATTCCTATTACATGGTCCCAATTTACATACATAATTTATAGAAAATTTATTCTTTTTAAATTACAATATTATGCAATACTAGCAGTTAATTCAAATGTAAAATGTACATATGACTTATTGCGTAAAATATTATGAGTATTTGAAGCACTACAATTCAAACCATGGTCAGCTCTCGCTGTCAGAAATGTCGTCAAATTGACCTGGCTCTGCAATAAAATTTATTTCCTGTTTGGTAACTGGCAGTTCATGTATATCATATGGTAAAAATAAATGTGAATCCACTACGTATCCTGCATCTGCTAAAGTTTTTGGTGCTGGATGCTGGTAGATGTCATTGAAATTTTCTGAAAAAAAGTTTTAAAAAAAATAAAATAATAAATACATATGTATGGCTATATCTGCTTTTCCTACACAGAATTTTTAACACATATTTTAATTCATCCATAACAAATTAAAATTAAAATCTAATGTGAGAATAAAGCAGGCTTATTGATTTTACATTGATGGTGGTTTAGATATTTGTATTCTAAGGTCATACCAATATATATAAAAGTTGCTTATTTTGACATAATTAACTTGAACCTTTTAACAACTATGATCACATATCTTTTGTAAAACAGTTCCACTACAGATATTACAAGTAAAAATAAAACACACATCTTAATTGACTGTGTTAATTTTTGTTATTCAACCCATTTCTGTAATCCAGTATTTCAGTATAAAACAGCATAGATGGAACATATAAGATTGATTTTTCAATGTCATTCAATCAAATACATTTACATGTAATTACAATTTCAACTACTATTTAAACCACAATCATCCTTTTGTGTGACAACATCTTGCATGTACATGTATACGAGATTTAATGTATGAGTTAGGGTCTTTTTGTATAAACAACAAGAAGAAAGATGGACATTATATGTTTCCAAGGATTCAATAAAGTTTGGTCCCAGCACTAATGATGAAGAGTTTTATTCCAAAACGGCAGTCCAATGCTGCAATATTAAAACAAGTTTCATAATAATTACAATTACAACAAGAATATACAGGCACAGATTAGCTAAACATCCAGTTTTATATTTATATTAACTATTATTATTATTTTTACCATAAGGAGTGTATTGTTCCACTTCTTCTATTTCATCATCCCAGTTTTCCTCAGGTTGTATCAGACTTGATCCTAAAACTAACTTATCCTTCTTCACATCAGAATCCTCACTGCCTTCTACCTGCTCACCTTTATTTACAATAAATAGAAAAATAAATCAATAAATCAATCAATCAATCAATCAATCCCAAATGCTTAATCCAAGAACCAATTGAACATATCTTTTAATTTTAAGATTTGTATCAGCCGAGTCTTGTTCCCATGACAATATCACGACAAGCCGCTGTGCAGTGATTCGTGATGTATCATGGGGACAAGCAAGACTGATACAAATCCCGGACATACATAATATATTTTTATCTTACAATGTTTACAAATTTAGCAAAAATCTAGTAAGTTTATTAACTGAAGTTAAACATAGTATGTACTATTTTTTTTGATGGATATCTGGGGTGTGTAACCTCACAGTATAAAACACGGATCACGGTTGACAGGCGCCAGTTCATTGGACGTCATTATAGGCATCGGACATGTGATCAACAAGCTTTAAGACAACGGAATCTTTGGACAATGGGAATGGCGATTATTTTTTATTAATGCTTATGATTATGACAGTGTTTGAAGTTCTTTGTGCAATTCACATAAATAGAACATTTACTTTGACAGATGAATCGTCATTTGAGAACATTGAATATATTATGTACTGATACAAATCAACTTACTGCATTGCCGAGAATTACATTTTACGGTTTTATTTTCGGATTAAGGTTTTTAACAATTTATCGTAGTTTGTAACTGCATTCATTTATCTTGACACAACAGAATCTAGGGAAACCATGATCTTTGTTTACGTAAATTCCAATCTGATGACATCATTATTACGGATCAGAAATAGTCCGCGAAAAAACGCATGCGACTTTATATCAGGCATATGCCTGATACAGAATCTTGTATCAGGCATATGCCTGATACAGAATCTTTTATCAGACACCCTTGTATCAGTTCAAGAATGATTAGATTTAAACAAAATACATGTTAAATTGTAAGATAAATGAATAAATTTGGAGGCACTTAATATTAGTCGAACCATATATGCTCCTACCAGGCATTTTAGCTCCAAAAATAGGTGGTTCAAATTCATCATCTTCGTTTTCATCCTCAGATGTTCTATAACTGTCATCATCATCAGTCTCTGTTTCGGTTTGACTGGAGCTTTCATTTTCTGGTGCCTGGTGTCCCATATGTCTTGGATGTCTCACAAATCTTTCTCGTTTATTAGGTCCTCCGTGAGATCTCCATATTGACATGTTACGTATACAGGCTAGTCTGTAGAGGTCTTCATTATAATATTTATCTGACTCTGATGTTTGCTATCATCTTCTTCCTCATCTGGATCTACATCTGCCATCTATGTATAAAGTATATGTATGTAAATCATAAAAGAGTATAGTATTAACTGAACATTATAACCATGAGGCAAAATTTTAGCAATTTAATGATGAATTAATACTTGTGTTATTTTTGCTTTTTGATTCAAAGTTACAGTATTTCAGTGATTTATTTGTTATAAGCAAGATTTCCAAATTCATATGCTAATTGACAAAAGCCAAGTTATTCACTTACCCAATTTAACCCTTTCACAATATTTAAACTCATAAAGCAAAGGCAAGCTTTCTCCATCATTCCAGGGCTACCTCATTAAGAGTGATTTTAAATAATCTTGACTAGGATAATAAACACCATTCTAGCCATCTACCCACCTTTATATAAGGTGAATGGTATTTTTAAGACACTCCAGTTTCTTCCACCATTCTAGAACTGACTACCTCGTAAAGAGCAAACGTTAATCATTATGACTGGGATGTTGTACACCATTCTAGCCACCCACCAGTATAAAACATAGCTTACATGAGACATAGTAATATCTTCTTCTGTCATCCCTATATCCTGTCTAGGTCGACCTCGCCAGTTATCTTTAAGTTTGGGATCTCGTGCTGGATATTTGGTCTTGGTTATAATCTGTGGAACTTCATTCTTAGGAATCTTAAAATTGTTCTGAAATAATATGAAATCAATTCAAGTCGCCTCAATTTTAGCAATGCAGTGATGCACTAATTCTACCAATATTCATGATCATACAGTACCACTATTTAAACCTACCTGCAAATTTAAATTAATTAATATGATCATAGTGCACAAGGTGATGTATAAGATATAAGTTAATTCAAGTCCATGTAAATATACCCAAATAATGATCTGTGTTAATATGTTTACACACTAAAATTTATACATTTATACACAGTTTGGTTTGATATGTGGGGAAGGAATGTGTGGATATGTGGAAGAGGAGTGTATGAATATTTTGGGGAGGAGTTTGTGGATATTAGATGAAGTGGTGTGTGGATATATGGTAGAGGAGTGTGTGGATATGTGGTAAAGGGGTGTGTGGATATAAGATGAAGTAAGTAGTGTGTGGCTATGTGGGGGAAGGGTATGAGGAGGATGTATCAATATGTAGAGAAGGAATGTGTTAAGTGGAGGAAGGATGTGTGGATATGTGGGAGAATGGTGTGTGGGTATGTAGAGGAGGGCTGTGTGGATATGGGGGGAGTGGTGTATGGGTATTTGTATATGTGGGGGAGTGGTATTTAAATATGTGGGTGAGTGTTTGTGATTTTTGAGAGAGGATGTGTAGATTTGTTGGGGAAGGGTGGTGATGGCACTACAGACACGATTGTGCTGTGTTATCCATTCAAGAAATGCAAACAATCCTTTTACTTTTTATAGAACCAATTTAATTAAATAACATGTAGATGTTCTATTATTATTTTTTTTTTTTTTTCTTTGTCCTCTGCAGCTCTGTGTGGTGTACATTTATATTCACAAGCATGAAAATGTGAATGACCTGTATTGACAATAAAATGCCAGTACTATCATGGTATTTTTATTTACAAAATGTATATACTTACATCGTCTAGATCTAATCTGACCAGTTTACTAAAGCAGCTTAAAGCCGAGGGGATTTCTGTTAATCTGTTATAAAACAAGTCTAACGTCTTTAAGTTTGTCAACTTGCAAAACGATTCTGGAAGTTCTTCCAACTGTAATATAAAAGATCTCACTAGGAGTCAAATTATTTATAAATATGTATCATAAACAATTTTAATAAAGAACTGAAAGTATGGATACACTAACCACACAAAATAAATCCAGTGCCATTAAGTGCACATTAACTTTTTACAGAGCTAATATCACGAGAAATTTTCCTTAGATATTTATAAATAAACTACTGTTCAAAAATTAATTTATATCTATAATATAATCTTATGTTAAACTTTTATCTTCATCAACATGTGAAATACAGAAACATGTAAATCTTAGTAGTAAAGAGATCAAGTTCTAGTAACAGATCTATTGGGCAGATTCTCATGTGAAAGAGTTTGCAGAAAGGGGGTGGTTTTCTTTGGATACCCAGTTTCCTCCACCATCCCAGAACCAACAACCAACCAACAACAAATACAATCAAAATATTCTTGACTGGGTGTAAAACTCTATTACTCAACTAGGATTTAGTTGTAAGAAAGCTTGTCAGTTAGCTTGCTAGGGGTCAGTAGCATTTTTTCCAAATACATGTATTCCAATTTCCTCCACCATCTTGACAGTCTAAATAAAGGAGAAAGAACATTGAGTGGGCGTAAAATACGATTACTCCACTCTGCTCTCTTAGGCTAGTAATGTCAACAAATCTGATAGTCTAATGATGAAAATGAGTGATCTAAGCCACTGGTCTTACCAAATTATTATCCAATCTTAGATCTTCCAGACTGGTTAAGTTTCCAAATGTACTGGGTAACAACTGGATTTTATTTTTAGATAACTGACAAATCTTCAACGATCTTAAATTACCAAATGATTCAGGTAGCTCATGTAAGACATTCTGACCTGTAATAAACAATAAAATCTGTAAATACATGATAAGTATGATACATTTTAAATGAATACAGGAGTGGACTTTGGTAAAACAAAATCAGATAAGTATACATTCATTAATCATTTGAATTTAAAAACCCATATTTAATAATAAACAATGTTTTGATGGTACTACAGTAAATTCTATGTTTTCATTATTGGTAGCCAAAATGTCACTGGACTATTAATTTCTGAGAAATTACTTATTTTCTTACCACATTTGTGGGAAAAAAAACAACTTAAAGAGGCCTATATTTTGAAATAATAAGATTTTGAATATTTGGCCCATAGATAATTATGTTATTATATTATTATAAATTTGTGGAAACCTAGCTACTAGTATGTTTCACTTACCCAGATCCAGAAATTCTAAGTTTACAAGATTTCCAAATTCTGATGGTAATTCTGATATAAGGTTCTCGTCAAAGTGCACTTCTTTGATGTTCACTAAATTACAAAATGTATCTGGCATACTAGTAAGCCAATTTCCATTCTGAAATGCCCGGCGTTCCAGTTCATCGATGACACTTCCTAAATGAAGTTTCTCTAAATTAAACAATTCTCCAATAGAATCTGGAAGTTTTGTCATAAAATTTCCACCCAGATCTAGAACTTTAAGTTTTTTACAATTTTTACCAAATTTTTCCAAAAGAGGCTGATGATGGAGTTGGTTATCACTTAACGATAACTCTGACACTTGAGTTAACATACAAACCCAACCGGGTATAGATGCCAGATGATTTCTCTCTATGATAAACTTCTTTAATGTGTCAGCTGACTTACAGTACAACGGTAGTTTTTCCATATCATTCCCTGAAAGGTCTATATATTCCAAGTGTGGAAGCTCACCAAAACTGTCTGGAATTTCTTTCAATTTGTTGTTACAAAGATTCAAAGTTTTAAGATTTTTCAGCTGTCCAAGTCCAATGGGAACTTCTTTTATCATGTTATCAGCCAGTTCCAAAACTTCCAATTTACAAAGCAGTCCTAATGTTTGCGGTAGTTTTTCCAGTTCATTTTCATCAGCAGATAAAATTCTCAAGCTCATAATTTCACCAAAACTCTCCGGAAAACATTTGAATTTATTTCCAGTTAATTTCAATATTTCAAGAAGTCTTAGCTGGCAGATAGATTCTGGAAGAGAAATGAGCTCATTTTCATCCAATAAAAGTTCTTGTAAAACCTTCAAATCACCCAGACAGCTTGGTAACTGTGATAATTTGTTGCCATTGATGGACAATATCTGTAAATTTGGTAAAAAGTCAGCCATTTCTGCAGGTAGTGTGACAATTTCATTATAGTCCAAGTACAACTTGGTAAGGTTGGATTTCTGAAGAACATCTGAGGGTACTTGATATAAATCTTTTGATGAGAAATCTACCCCACCACCATCTTCACTCTCAATGGCTACCTCATGCTGATCTATCTGTAAACCCATTTTCAGCCAAATTTCACACTGTTGTATCACTACTTTTCTCTATCTGTTTCAAAAATAAAATATTATGTTAAAAATATTTAAGCATAATAAAAAATATTTTTTAATACTAAAAGATATTCCTTGGATTTTTCTCCATCACTATTCAAAATTTGAAAATACAGTCTTCCTTACTTCAACAGGTTGAAGATCGAAAACTTTAATCCAACTTTTGGACATTTTAAAACTAGATTCAGTATTAACAATTAAATGTGGCAGACCACACTCTATCAGTGGCTAGGTACCTCACTAGTAGTTAAGCCACTACATTTTTAACATTTCCTGGTACATTTGGGGACTCTTCCTACCCTGGAAACTGGCTGACCAACAGGATGGACCAAGAGTGGATCATGGTGGTTTCTATTCAAGGTGGTTCAATCAAATAGAAAGGGAGGAATTTGGTGCTTTTAACTGGACTTCATTGGTGGCCAAGTAGCTCGGTCAGGGGAACATCTCTGCTAGTACTGGGAAAGTCCTAGGTTTGAGTAAAGGTTTGGCATTGCATTTTTTCTTGGCTTCAAGGTAGTTGAAAAAAGAAGGAAGAAATGTGGTGGACCAGGCTTGACAATTGACAGAGTAGCTCAGTAAGTAGAGCATCTTGCTAGTATTGGGAAGGTACAGGGTTTGAGCCCTGGTTTCACTGCTGCACTTTTCCCTTTCCTTTTACATATTCAATTTTAAGGAGTACCATGCCTACTGAGGGGTAACTCCCTGCAGGAATTTTAACACAGCAGTTTCCTAAATGTGAATTTTTAAGAAAAAAGAAGATAAACAATGACTTCTGAGGAGCTTCTGTTTCCCCTATCATTTCTTCTGGTTTTTCCACAATGAAGGGAAAGTAGGGAAAGTGTCCACTGACTTAGAAACAGAGGAATTTAATTCTACGTCAAAGATAACGGTGATCAGAGCCATGCGATAATTAAGGTTAGGAAGAATATTGGAATCAAAAAAAATTGTTTAAAAAGACTTAAACGAAAAATATATGACTATATAAGAGCAAAAAGGCAATTTTGTGTACCTGCTTAGAAGAAGCATGTTCCCGGAAGTTGCTTTCTGCATGTTACCAACAAGAAGTCGTTTTTATTACGACAACAAAAAGTGCAATTTTAATGATTTCAGAAAAGAAAAAGTTAGCCTTAATTATATAGTAAATATTAGAGAGATAATGCATACCATATATCATTATAAAACATATCTTGTCTATTTTAAGTTACTTTAGATAATTTGTTACGACAACCGGTTTCCGATATAAACAACACACAGGCGCTTGTTTTCAATATGACATGCCAAGATATTTCACATGGCATGTCGTTTGTTATCTTAGAGATATATGACGCGATATATCCATGCGTCTGAGGTAAAATATTCTTTTTTCATAAGGTATTCAGCATTTGCAATATTTAACACTGCAAGCACAACATATTTTAATATCATGTGCATGTCAAAACATGACAAATGGGGAGGGTGTTTACTGAGCTGGCAGTTGGACTATCAACTGGTTCACCCTTGGTCAGTATAATGTGGCTGGAGGAGTGGTATATTTGTCTGTCATACTGACTGAGATAGAACATTAAAGTTGCCCAGCGTGTGCACTATTACAAGACAGACCACCGGTCTAAACATACTCGCACATTCACAAACTTCAATTGCAGATGGTATAGATAGTTCCCATGGACCTCTAGCAGACGAATTTTTCAGTAAAGTGGTCGCCATTTTGTTGGTCAATCTATATCGTATATCTATCTATTTTAACCAAATTTGTTAATTTTTAATTTATTGTTTTTCAAAAAGTAATCGGGATATCAATAAACTTTTTAAATTTATAAAATTGTCAATGTTTTTACTTTGATTTGGTATATTTTATAAGATTTTTGTCCCCATAACAAGGATGTGACAATAAATTTTATACACCCTATTTTAGAAAGAATTAATAAGATTCAATTTCTAAATACCTTCAAAATGGCTGCTACTTTACCTGTGAAGTGGACAGTGTGACGACACATGGGAACTATCTATAACATTAAAACAACATAAATCTTATTGGTGATCACAGAAAGACTTAATTGTATATATATAATATATATATATGAAAGCTAGGTTACAGAAAACATTGAGATATACAACCAAACCCTGAATAAATGGAAATTGTGTCTTTAATCAAATTTTAATATGACTGACTGTGTGACCGTTAAAAATGTGCAACAGACAAAGTTCTATGACAGGTTTTTATTCTAATTTCCAATTATTTACTAGGTCAAACCTTTTGAAACTCTTATCTACTTTTCTATATTTCTTAGGAAAAATCCTGAAATAATTCATAAATTTTAATATGGCGACGTATTGCAGGAAAATTCACCTGAATTTGACACAAATTCTTCAACTCACCAGATATAGGGATTGTTGTGTTGGATTAATGGACTTTTTGATGTTTGATTGATTTAAGAATTATATATGTACACAGGTTGTCTAAAGTGAAGGCTGCGATTAAGCTGTGCTTCCTAGTATGATTGTAGGCACTGTCTGTGACAGAAAGCTTCATGCACATTACAGATGTAACATCGGCCATTGTACTACCATACCATACATGTACTTCAAGATTTGTTCGTTATAAATTTAATTTATTTAATTAAGTTTTACTTTAATAATTTTAAATGACATAAGAATAATTTAAAAGAAGTGCCAAACAAAACATCAAAGTTATTGCGAATAAAAGATTCAAGAATTAAAGATAACTCCGTAAAAAAGATTGTAAAACTATTGGCACATTTGTGTATGATGATTTGATTTGACACTATGTATGTTACTTGAATATGGCATTAATAGTCAAGACTGTCTAGTTAATGAATTTGTTTAAAGTGAATGCCTTAACTCAAAGTCTTTACTGCAGTGTGATTTTAAAATGTTCTTATCAGTATATCACAATTTATTTTTCAGGTGTGATAGTTAATCGCGGCCCACTAATCTGTGTATTGAAAATGGCAAACAGGCCTGACAGTGTTGAAGCATATAAAGAGTTGGCTGCTCAGAAAGAAAAAGAATGGAGAGAAGTAACAGATCTCAGGTAAACAAAGATTGCTGTTTGCTGTTATCCCTATATATTGTAAATTTTATTTCCATATCCATTTGGAAGCCTTGTTGGACAAGTGGTCCAAAGTGCACACTTAAGGACCGTAGTGTCTCTCACTACCTAGGTTTGAATCCCACTCAGGACTAATCCTAGTGTGAGAAAGTTTGTCAGTTCCCTTGCTGAAAGTCTGTGGTTTTTTCCATCACTGCATTTTTTCCAGCCTCCACGAACTGACCACCTCAATGTAAAAGAAAGATTATTGACTAGGGCCTAAAACACCATAATTCCATTCAAACTTTTCTCCATGCCTTCTTCATGGCTGAAACAGATGCACCTTGATCCCAGGATAAGGCAAGATTATTTCTTATATTTACGTTTTATAATTACACAGCATATTTTATCATATAAAATATATATTTGCAGAATTCAGACACTTGAGGCAGCCATCAAAGAGAAGGACACACTATACAATGAAGAGAAATCCAAATTAAACAAGCTTAAAGAAGATTTCAAATACAACTTCAAGCTTCTGGAAGAAAGAGATCAAGAATTAGAGCAGTATGATGCTTCATTTAAAGGTAAATTTTGAAACTGAAATTATTAATTCTGTTTTACTGGTAAAACCATCTTACTTAAAAAACATATTGGTCTGGACCTACTTCAGAAGCATATGGCTCAATTACATGAAGTTCAACATCAAATTACAGTTAAATTTTGTTTTCATGATTGTGACGTAAATCCCATTTATTCAATCAATAAGTCAATAATCTGCACATTAAGCTAATCATTTAATAACATAACTACCTTTTAAACTAAAATTTTTATTATTTTTTGTTGTATTTACTGGTAGGTAATATTTTATTTACAAAACTTTGTTGCTGCCCCACACACCAGAGGGCGTAATGGGCAGTAAGTAAGTAATATTTTATTTATAAATCACAAAAAAGTACCTCCTAGCGGGAGTATCCTAATTCACTGAATTTTCTTCTTATTATTATTACTTGGTAATCATGATAGTGATAGTAATAATCTTATAATTTCAGGATTGAAGGCTCAGCTAAATGTTAAAAATGCAGAAATAAGTGAACTTAAAATCAAGTTAGATGATATGAAATCCTGCATGAACAGAGAAACATCAGCGAGAGATGATTTACAGAGACATTATCAGAATAGACTGAAAGAAAAACAAGCAGAGATAGATTCTTATAAATGGTAGGTACCAGTACTACAAAAGCTTTCATTCCTGGGAGTCAATATTGCCACTGGCTTCTAATTTCTGAGAAATTTTTCAAAAAGTAACCTATTTTAGCAAATTTGAAAAAAAAAATACTTTAAAAAGGACTATATTTTAACAAATTTTGGATGTTGGGCTGTTGATCATTTTTAATTTGTGGAAACCTAGCAAATGAATATCTTAATGAAATAAAATAATGTCTGACAGGTAAACCATTATTCTTGGTTGACAAAACATGGCCAACATTGTAAAGAATCGGTAACCTCTGATGAGCTGGTTTTTTAGAAGGATAGAATGTTAGATATCATTGTATATGTTCATACTTATTTCTGTCGGTTCATTAAGCCTAGCTAATATCACTTTGCTGCTAACTAAATATACATGTATATGGGGCCATTCATTCAATACATGTATTTACCATAACATAATTTCAAGTTTTGTTTTGCTAGTACATGTACATGTGTTTTAAAAATGTTTTTTCCTTTCTGTTGATATATATACATTGACTGGTGCTATATTGGTGTTTTAGTGAGAAAGATTTAGAATTTCAAGAAGACAGGAAGGAATTTGAGAGTTTTAAACGAAATTTACAGAGACAACTTACAGAAGTAGAACAGGAACTTGATACACAAAAGAGGGAATTATCTAGAGGTAAAATGAAATAAAGCAAATCTCCTTTGTTAACAAGCATTTTGATTGGTCAGATCTTTTCTGTTATTATTGTATGAATTGATTGCTCCTAGTGCCATCATCTTATATTTTATGATACACGGAGACATTTGAATGCTTACGATTTACATAAGTAAAACTTAATTGAACCAATTTGGTATTCAGTTTTGTCAATTTGTAGAATTTCATTTTGACATTATTATAATTACATGTATTTTTAACAAACCATATGAATTTTTAAAGTTCATTTTCTATTGATCATCAGGATTTGAAGATGCCCTTAAACGTAGAGAACATGAATTTAGAATTCAAACAGACGAGATGAGTGCAAAAGTACTGGAGTATGAGTTAAAGGTTTGTTTACACAAAACTTCAGTATTTTACTACAAATTAATTTTTAATATCAATTTTCCTTTCACCTCCAAAATGTATTACAAGTTTTTGATTCATGTTTAGCATCTATCTAGCTACAACCATTTCATATGGAATCAAAGTTCAGAATCATAGGAACAAATTTAAAGACTTTTTCAGGTCTGTGTGAAATCTGTTTTATGTATGGTAAATATAAACAAGATGCT
Organism: Anadara kagoshimensis; assembly: GCA_021292105.1. NCBI lineage: Eukaryota > Metazoa > Mollusca > Bivalvia > Arcoida > Arcidae > Anadara > Anadara kagoshimensis. The sequence goes on from CM037861.1 coordinate 61,094,225, forward strand.
GGGATCGATGTCAAAGCAATAGAGTTATATGTATTAAAATTTGTTCCTGGGGGAGGTGGATGGAGTGGAAGTGCTTACCCTTCCATCTGATCTCATCCCCCTTGGGGAAGTTCACATTTGTCAGTGTTCAGGGTTTTCACTTTGTTTTTGGGGTTGTTATTTTAACATGGATGGGTATGTATGCGCTTGCTTCCATCTGATCTCATCCCCCTTGGGGAAGTTCACATTTGTCAGTGTTCAGGGTTTTCACTTTGTTTTTGGGGTTGTTATTTTAACATGGATGGGTATGTATGCGCTTGCTTCCATCTGATCTCATCCCCCTTGGGGAAGTTCACATTTGTCAGTATTCAGAGTTTTCACTTTGTTTTTGGGGTTGTTATTTTAACATGGATGGGTATGTATGCGCTTGCTTCCATCTGATCTCATCCCCCTTGGGGAAGTTCACATTTGTCAGTGTTCAGGGTTTTCACTTTGTTTTTGGGGTTGTTATTTTAACATGGATGGGTATGTATGCGCTTGCTTCCATCTGATCTCATCCCCCTTGGGGAAGTTCACATTTGTCAGTGTTCAGGGTTTTCACTTTGTTTTTGGGGTTGTTATTTTAACATGGATGGGTATGTATGCGCTTGCTTCCATCTGATCTCATCCCCCTTGGGGAAGTTCACATTTGTCAGTGTTCAGGGTTTTCACTTTGTTTTTGGGGTTGTTATTTTAACATGGATGGGTATGTATGCGCTTGCTTCCATCTGATCTCATCCCCCTTGGGGAAGTTCACATTTGTCAGTGTTCAGGGTTTTCACTTTGTTTTTGGGGTTGTTATTTTAACATGGATGGGTATGTATGGGCTTGCTTCCATCTGATCTCATCCCCCTTGGGGAAGTTCACATTTGTCAGTGTTCAGGGTTTTCACTTTGTTTTTGGGGTTGTTATTTTAACATGGATGGGTATGTATGCGCTTGCTTCCATCTGATCTCATCCCCCTTGGGGAAGTTCACATTTGTCAGTGTTCAGGGTTTTCACTTTGTTTTTGGGGTTGTTATTTTAACATGGATGGGTATGTATGCGCTTGCTTCCATCTGATCTCATCCCCCTTGGGGAAGTTCACATTTGTCAGTGTTCAGGGTTTTCACTTTGTTTTTGGGGTTGTTATTTTAACATGGATGGGTATGTATGCGCTTGCTTCCATCTGATCTCATCCCCCTTGGGGAAGTTCACATTTGTCAGTGTTCAGGGTTTTCACTTTGTTTTTGGGGTTGTTATTTTAACATGGATGGGTATGTATGCGCTTGCTTCCATCTGATCTCATCCCCCTTGGGGAAGTTCACATTTGTCAGTGTTCAGGGTTTTCACTTTGTTTTTGGGGTTGTTATTTTAACATGGATGGGTATGTATGCGCTTGCTTCCATCTGATCTCATCCCCTTGGGGAAGTTCACATTTGTCAGTGTTCAGGGTTTTCACTTTGTTTTTGGGGTTGTTATTTTAACATGGATGGGTATGTATGCGCTTGCTTCCATCTGATCTCATCCCCCTTGGGGAAGTTCACATTTGTCAGTGTTCAGGGTTTTCACTTTGTTTTTGGGGTTGTTATTTTAACATGGATGGGTATGTATGCGCTTGCTTCCATCTGATCTCATCCCCCTTGGGGAAGTTCACATTTGTCAGTGTTCAGGGTTTTCACTTTGTTTTTGGGGTTGTTATTTTAACATGGATGGGTATGTATGCGCTTGCTTCCATCTGATCTCATCCCCCTTGGGGAAGTTCACATTTGTCAGTGTTCAGGGTTTTCACTTTGTTTTTGGGGTTGTTATTTTAACATGGATGGGTATGTATGCGCTTGCTTCCATCTGATCTCATCCCCCTTGGGGAAGTTCACATTTGTCAGTATTCAGGGTTTTCACTTTGTTTTTGGGGTTGTTATTTTAACATGGATGGGTATGTATGCACTTGCTTCCATCTGATCTCATCCCCCTTGGGGAAGTTCACATTTGTCAGTGTTCAGGGTTTTCACTTTGTTTTTGGGGTTGTTATTTTAACATGGATGGGTATGTATGCGCTTGCTTCCATCTGATCTCATCCCCCTTGGGGAAGTTCACATTTGTCAGTGTTCAGGGTTTTCACTTTGTTTTTGGGGTTGTTATTTTAACATGGATGGGTATGTATGCGCTTGCTTCCATCTGATCTCATCCCCCTTGGGGAAGTTCACATTTGTCAGTATTCAGGGTTTTCACTTTGCTTTTGGGGTCGTTATTTTAACATGGATGGGTATGTATGTGCTTTATTGTAATAACTAAATTTTTGATAATCCACAGGCAAAGCTTCTAGCTAAAGAATTAGAGATAATGAAATGTACAAATGAAAAGACTACAACAGAGTGTAAATATATAGAAGATAACCAGAAAGAAACAGATAAAAAATTAAAAGAAAAAGAGTGGGAACTAGCTGATATACAGGCAATGAAAAATGCAAGGTAAATGACAAAATTTTGATAGTTCATAATCATGATAATAGTATAAAAACTCTTCCTATTTTTGATGTTCATCCTAGCTCTTAATATCGTTATGGTTCTTGAAATTTACTAGGTTTAATTTTAAAATTATTAGCAGCCAAATTTCTGAAAATTGAAAAAAATGGTCCTTTGTAAAGTATTTTCTCACAAATTTGCTAAAAAAGTTATTTTTTGAAAGTGTTTCTCAGAAATAATATTTCATAGAAATAAGAAGCCAATTGTTCAGAGCTCTGTTAGCTTGACCAACTGGTTAGCAAAAATTTGTAACTTGTTTGTTGGGTAATTTTTAATTTATGATAGAAACTAGTACATACAAAGCCTTTTATCAAAAGAAGTGATTAAAGTCAAAACTTATGTTAATGAACAAATTTTTTTATTTTCATTACATTTTCAAAGACATCACATTTCAATACATGTACAACATTATTGTTTTATGATTTTTGAGCTTGAAATGTAGATTTACTAGATGTTGAATATTTTCTGTAAGTTTAATTAAAGTTACACAATTAAAATTTTTCTTTGTATTAATTAGAATTGCAGAACTTGAAATTCAGATCCAACAGCTGGAGAATTCCATGAAAAGGATGCAGGAAGATTTTCAGAGGAAGTAAGAATATTAACATTTTTATACCGTGCCTTTCAAAGAAGGGGGTGGATATTAAATTCAAACTTCCATCTTTTCATTCATCTAGACACTTCTAGTCCTGATTATTTCTCCTCAAAACTATGAAACACTATTATACGAAACCTGATGCAAACATCAATTGATAGATGTGCTTATTATTAAACCAGAGTTGATTTACTCATTTTGCTGGGACTTATCGCCCTTTGAACATAAGCACTAATAGCAAAAAAGTACTAATGGCAAGGGATCATTAATCACCGAATTTGCTTGTTTATTTTAACTACCACCTTGCTTCTTTTGTTTAATAAAATCTGAAATTCTCATTTGAAATCTTTGATTAAGTATGAAATTGTCTCCAGCAATTTCCAGTTGGCATGTAAACAGTGTTCATGTATGTAAAAAAAAAAATACAAAAAAATATGTAACCCATATATTTACTATCTTGTAAAGGATGTTATCTTATATCGATGTCAATTGAAACTCATGTTTTATCCTTAGTATTTCAAAGTTATATACACTGTAATTTATTGCTTTTTAAATGAAACTGATAACCTATAAAAATCTGCAGTTTTTCATTTGCAATGCAGTTATTTATGACATTTAAATAAGGTATTGACAGTAATATTTTGAGGTTTTCCTTTTGTCTTTATTTTTCAGACATGCAGAAATGGACAAGTATGGTAGAGAAAAAGAGTCTGCTTTGGCCAAGGTCAAGGAAGGTTATGCTGAGAGGGAGCAGTCATTACATAACACAATCAGGGAGCTACAATCTAAGCTAGAAGAACATCAGATAGAAATCAGACAGCTACAATGGACCAAAGATGATATTGAAAAAGACAAAAATTTACAGATTGAGAAGTAAATACAGTAAAACTTCATTGCCCCTTGATAACTGTGCCACCTACCTGATGTAAAATCAATGTTAGATTGAATCTATTGGGTATGTTCTGCAAATAGTGGCATTAAGTAGTGATTCATCTCTTTTTGGAAATGGGAACAAGTACAGACATTTCTAGAAACATTAGACAAGTCATTTATTTCCAATAATATTTTCTTATTGTTCAAATAATTTTTGTACTTATATCCAGGAGGTCAGTTCTGGATGGTGGAGGAAACCTGAGTGCATCAGAGAAAACCACTGACCTTAAGCAATCCAACTGACAAATTTATCACACTAGGATCTGTCCCAGGTGGGATTCAAACCTATAGCACTGTGATCCCAAAACAAACACGTTAGACTACTTGGCCATGGAGGCTTCATGTAGATGTGTAGGTAAGCTACCCTGTTGTTCTTACACCTTTAGTTTTGTTGTAGGTTACGTGATGAGATAAACCAGATAAAACAAAAATGGGACAAACAGTTGGTTGATGTGTCCAGAAACCAGGTCAGTAAAGACGTCGAGCTGGAAACACTGAGAGAAAATGAAGACAGGCTCAAATCAGATCTCTTACAGAAAAAAGAAGATATTGAAAGGTTTGATTATTATTATTTTTTTATTTTACTTTTTTTTTCAATTTTTTACTATATCAATTGAGTCATTGTCCATGTTATCATAATCTATAAATAACCATTATAGTCTTAAATTTGCTATGGTGAAGTAATGGATGCAAATCATGAATGTTTCTTTTTTCCATTGCATTTCAATAATCATAATATAATAATAATATTAATAATATAATTATGTTCAGTTGAGTTTCCAAATTTGAAATATCAAGTAATTCCTAGTTGGTACTTGCATTTTTGATAATAATTTTTAATAAAAAAGTTATTTGCCTTATTTCTTATTATACCCCCCACCCACCCCAAACTAGTTTGAGGGGGGTATATAGGAATCACGATGTCTGTCTGTCTGTCCATCCGTCCATGTAAAATCATGTCCAGGCCATATCTCATATTTGCTTTGGGCGACTATCATATAACTTCACATGAATAATCTTAATGGTTCAAATGTATGTCATGACCTTGAACCATATTGGAAAGGTCAATGTTGTGGCAAAACATTAAACCCTTGTAAATGCTCAGGATGGGAGTATTTTGGCTCTCAAGAGACAGTTCTAGTTTATAATTAAGGTACTCTGTTGATTCTTGTATATACATGTACTACCAATGTTTTTTGTCACCATTCATAGAACTTTCTCACATCATCATTGGTTAACTTGCCAGGCTACATGGAACTTTGTTTGTAAATTTGCAAAGGTACATAAATGCCCATGATGTTTAAATTTACTGATTAAAAAGAAGTAACTTGAACATCATGGAGTCCAGTTACAGTAAACGAACATAATATGGAGACAAGGTACACAAGTCGCACAAAATACTAAATCAAAGTTAGAAAGGCTCAACTAGTGCTCCTTTGAAGGGTCAGGTTACCATTATAAGTTATACAGGGCTGAGGCAGGTTACACACCCCCATGTACACCCTCAAAGATTTATGTACCCTGAGCCACAGACGAAGGATACATTTATCTGATGGGGTACATGGGGCCTTGTAACCTGCCAAAACCATGTATGTTTTTGTCACCCTTCAAAGTGTTACCAGTTGGGTCTTTTTAAATTCCATTTCATATTTTATGTGACTTATGTTTTTAGTCGCCATGTTTGTTTACAGTAACTAGACGTCTGCAATGTACGAGTTACATCCCTTTCAACACTAAATGTCGTGTGCGTCTATGTACCCCAACAGATTTTTTAACCTACACGTAGTTCTATGTATCTCAGCAAGTTAACCAATCACTATTCTAGTAATTTATTTCAAGGGTGACAAAAAATTCTGACTGATAAACATCAGTATACTTTCCATTTTGATGATAGATTAATGAATAGAAATTCTTACTGGTTTAGGTACAAGAAAGAACTTGGATTGGCTGTAGAAAGAGAAAGCAACTTAGAGAGAAGTAAAGCGCAGCTGGAATTAGACTGGCAAAGACGTTTTGAACACATAGAGAGGAATCAGTATGAGAAATCTGAGGATCTGATAAAGAAGCTAACTAGAACAAGAGATGAAGTATGGTTATACTTGTAGTAGTATGAAAAAAGTGAAAAAATTATTGTAGTGAGAACACTTTGTTGATTTGCCTGTCATTCATCACAACAAAAACTGTTTTGCCTGGGAGGACCTACTGTATTTCCATAAATTGGGTGCATATGGTTTTTATTATTTATTTCTTTTAATTAAAAATGTTACCATAATTAAACTATCAATAAAATACATTCAAAACGCACTGACCTTACCAAATTATATTTTTGAATAAAAACACCATTGTTCAGTTCCCCTGTACATAGAGGAAATTTGTGAAAAAATCTTGAAAGTTGATACAACAATTGGGCCTCATTGAAATGTACATCAGGGTATTTAGGGTCAGGGAGGTCATTGTTGTTTGAGTTTTTTCCAGGTGTTATCATCATTATGAATATTCCAATTATGACATAACATTTATAGTTGTTCAGATTAAGAAGGTACAGTAGGGATAATTATGACATAGTTATATTTGCAGTTTGTTAAAAAGTTAAAAAATTTATCTGTGTACAGAATTAAATTAACTTTTGGATGAAAGAAAAATATTTTTTCCTTATGTCTGTATAATTTGTATCAAGTTTTGACAATTTTTTGTGAGCTTGTTGGAAAAAACGACTTGATTCTTGCATTTTCCATGTGGACTGAATTTGTGGAAATCAGTAATTATGTTTATTAAAATGCATGATTTCAAAGATTTTTCAAAAATGATAACAAAGTTGTGTTTTTCTATCATTAAGTAACATATCTAGTAACACTAAAAGTCAGACATAGTTTTATATATGGAAATATTACAGAATTTCTTTCTCTGCTAAAACCTACTTTCATCCCCATTAAACCTTGTTTGAATTTGTAGTTACATAATGGTATTTATTATTTAAAGGCTTTAGCTACAGTAAAAGAAAGGAACAGAGAAATACAACAGAGAGATCAGTTAATAAGAGTATTACACAGGGACAAAGAACAGGCAATGGTGACACTGAAGAAACATGATATACCTCTAGATAAAAATATCAATGTAAGTTAAACATGTATGAGAAAAACAACATAGCTATACAAAAATGTACATCAAACATGTCTGCAAAACAAAATAAAATAAAGTTGTGTCACTGATTAATTAATGTGATATTGTATACCTACATGTATATATGTACTGTATATTTACCGTGTCACATTATCACACCAACACTAAGCTATTAATCTAAACTAAACTTTATCATATTTTTTGATAGAAATCTTCTGAAATATACTCAAGGAAACTGAAATGTTCATAGAGAAGCACCAACTTTCAGTTATCAAACTCTCCTACACTAGGATCTGTCCGAGTGAGATTGAAACCAAGGCAGTGAGAGATGCTGTGGTGTGCAAGTCCATGCTTTTGACAACATTACCACTAAGGGCCTGCTTATAAGCTTTTGTTTACTTTGGATTAATTTACATGTACAGTGGTAATATCTTTGTTCCTTTTTCAGATTGATTTAGAAAAATCTTGGTCCTTTACTGATCCAGAAGAATTAAAGAAGCTGAGAGAACAAAATGAAAATCTGATGACAGTTATAAAAGAAATGAGACTTCAAATGGAAGAGCTAAGTCAGGAGTTACCTGCCCCTGATGAAGAAAAAAAATCGAAGAAAGATGGATCTAACAATAATGGTATAAATGCATTTGTTTTAGTTGGATGTAGGAATGCATATAAAGCATTTAAAAAAGTGAAATATGAAAAACCAAAATAAATATATGAATACTGTATAACAAGATATATTCGCTATGTATTAATTTTAATATTCACAATTTTCACGGTGAAGTCTCAGCCATGAAAATATGTACACTGCTTAATTTAATATAAATGGGCAAACCTACTAGCTTGTCAACTGCCAAAGTAAATACACAAGAACACATTTCTGAGTGTTAAAGTGCACAAGTTTCTACCTGTGAATATTTCTTGTTATACAGTATATGGAAATCATTTTATGTACATGTTCATGACTCCATGCATTTCCCTTTTGGTTGAAAATCAAGGTTTCAATTTGATATTTGAACCATAGTGGTATGACCTTAAACAAGACATTTAATTATACTATACTTCATTCCACCAAGCTGCCAATTGAATGGATACTGGTAAATATACTTGGGGTTAACTTTGCATTGGACTGGTGTCCCATCAAAAGGAGGAGTAACATACTCTTAGTTACTTGACCATGCTCACATCACTGAATTTGGGACAAGCTTTAGCCTAATGGGCTCAAGACAGACTATAATTTATTCAGTGTCAGACTTAGTGTACATGGTCTTTGATAGTTTTTTGTATAATGTTCATAAAGTGAAAGACAGTGTAACTCATTGATACAAATTGGAGAATATGAAATTGGTTTCTGCACTTCTGAAAGTGTTCAAATAACCCTTCCCTATCAAATTTGGCAGTTGTAACTTATTTTATGTATTATATAGTTGTTTTCTTTAAAATATATGTTACAGATTATATCCATTCTTTGGAAACTGATAATAGAAAACTCAAACAGGAAGTGAGAAAACTTCAGAGTGAGCTAGAATCAGGCAGACAACATGGCAGAATTCCCATAATGCAACCAACAACATCAGAGCAGGAAGTGATGTCAGAAATAAATGACAATACCATGGTCAAAAGACATATCCAGAGCCTCAATGATGCTATTGGTACATATAAGAGCTAGTTTAAACAATTTCCATATAAAATCAAACACAAACATACCAGGCCATATGTAAATCACAATCCCAAAAGTTAAACATGTGAAATTCCACCAGGGAAGTGAGGCTGGGTTCTCTGAAAGGGAAAGCAACTTCTGCTTAGCTACACCCGTCACATTTGAAATCAAAATTGAGAATGAAAGATGCATAGAACTATGAAACATCAAATATATCCAAAAAAAATTCTCTTATACAAATCTTATCAGCAGATGACTTTATGAAGTCTAAAAGTTAGATGAATGGAATGGTGTTTTAGGCTCTTTACTCGTCTCAAAGTGGTCATTTTTGGAATGGTGGAGAAAACAAGAGTAACGTAAGAAACCCACCAATCTGTTTGGCAAACAAGCTTGCAGTACCGGGTAGAAATCAGATCTAGGTGATGATACGTACTGTGATCCATAACTCATACTTTAGACCACTCTGCCATCAAGATCCCTGAAGTCATTGGTAGTTTGATTATCCAATCCAGATACTGAAATATCACTAAACATGATTTTTATTTTTTGCTTGAAAATTAGACAGTTTTACACAACTACTCTCAGAAATTGAATACACACAACTATTTCAAATATGAATAAACTTCATTTGAAAATTATAAGCTTGTTTTATTTAAATCCTTTGCAGAAAATCTTCCATTTTCCTGCATTTTGTTACTGCACAATCCAACGGGATAGATGATAATTTTTCATTATAAAAAAACCTACATAATATGTGCTTTTGTGATAAGATTCATATCTTGGATAGTTGATTTTTAACTAATTATGTGGAATTTTATACATAAAAAAAACCTACATAGTACATGTATGTGATTTTGTAATAAGATAAATTTCTTGGATAGTTGATTTTTTACTAATTTAAGGGGAATTTTATTAAAAAAACCTACATAATATGTGATTTTGTAATAAGGTTCATGTTTTGGATAGTTGATTTTTAGCTTTTTAGCTAATTATGTGGACTTTTGTACATTGTATAGGGTCATTACGTACTGAAAAAGTGGAATTAACAGCACAGGTAAAGAAACAACAAGCCAAACTACAATATCAGGAAAAAACGTTAGATCAAGCTTCACAACAGGTAGGCTTCACCATGGGTTATTGATATCTAATTATCTAGTTGATAATTTTGGTAAAAATAAACTACTAATGATACCCAGTGAGAGATTTTCTTGCTCATGATGGTAACTAATTCTACCATTGTTCTAGAGCATGGGTAGGTTGGCAATTATGTATTTCAGGATGACTACTTTAGATGTAATTGGTTTTAGACAAAGGAGATTAAAATGTTAAAAGGATTGTCAAAATTTGTAAGTGGTAAGAAAAAAATTCCCTCACAATTCAAAAAGTGTTCTATAAGTATAATTGAAAACTGAACCAAAAATAAATAGATGATATGAATCCAGATTTGAAAAATTTTCAATTACCAATATCATAACAAAATGTTAATCTGATTTCAATAAGTAAACCAATGGTTTCCACATGTACAGGTATATGTTAAGTTACTTTTTTAGTGTTAGGTGTTGAGTTACTCTTCAAGCATTGACAGTGTTAATACAATAAATTATTTGAAGTTTTCAATATACCTAACTATCACAGTAGTGACAACAAAACATATTCAAGTTATTGGATAGTTAGAAGATTTCTACTTTTTTATGTTCCCAAGAATAAATGGGGGGGGGGGAGACATATAGTGTTTACTCCATTTTATCTGCCACTTTTCTCAAAACCATTTAACAGGTCTTTATGAAACTTGACATGAACAACCTTTGGTTAGAGTAAATTTGCAATTGGCTATTTCATATTTTGAAGGGAAAAATGGATTTCCCATTTGGGGTTCATTGTGAGGATACTTTTAAAATGGCATCCCATTAAAATCAATATTTATTATTATTATTATTTTAGCCAAGACAAAAGCAGGTTGAGATAGATCAGTTACAGTACGAGATAGGAGCTCAGAGTCGACGTTATCAAGCGGAGATAGCTAGTCTCCAGCAGAGAACTAAAGACCTAGAGCTACAACTGTTAGAGGCTCGTAAAGAAGCTGATGAGTATTATAAAGGAAATCTGGAACGAAACATGGAAGTCACTGCTTTAGGACAAGAGGTTTATATATATGTTGATTAGTTAACAACTTTTTACTTTTTTTATGTTTGAAAATATAAAGTTTCCATGTTTAACTTCATTAACCAGTTTTCAAAGTGTCTTACTTTCCTTTTGGATTGTAATTTGGATATTGGTCAGTATGTTTGTGTTTGATTGGATGGTGTTCTACATCCCAGTCAAGAATAATAATCACTTGTATTGATTTCACCGGCAATAGTTTAAGTGACAGAAAGTTGTGAGAGGCACTATGATGTTTTAATCTAAGGAGTATGGTAATGAAATGGGTGTTGTTATCCTTGCCAGGTGTCAGTATTTATGTTAAAATTTCAAAATTTTACTTGTTAACCATCAAGGCTTGAACTGCAAGATATAAATCCATTTAAAATTTAACGATTCTTGTATTACCAGTAATGGTTCTTGTCTGTCTTTTTTAGCTATCCAACATGAAGTTAGAATTAGCTGAAAAAAGACCAGCTCTAAATTTTGGTGCTCAGGTTGGTATTCTTACTATAGATGTTTGGTTAGCCCACCTGTAAAGTATACACTCTTTGTATGAGTGTCAGCATGGTCATCAGTGTGAAAATCAGTAAAACCATGCCCCCTCTAAAAATTGAATTATTTGGTGGACTAGATAAGATAGTAAAGTTTTGAAGGAGTAGTGAGTGTCAGCATGATCATCAGTGTGAAAATCAATACCCATGCTCTCCTTTAAAAATTGTTATTTGGTGGACTAGATAAGATTGTAAAGTTTTGAAGGAGTAGTGAGTGTCAGCATGATCATCAGTGTGAAAATCAATACCCATGCTCTCCTTTAAAAATTGTTATTTGGTGGACTAGATAAGATAGTAAAGTTTTGAAGGAGTAGTGAGTGTCAGCATGATCATCAGTGTGAAAATCAATACCCATGCTCTCCTTTAAAAATTGTTATTTGGTGGACTAGATAAGATTGTAAAGTTTTGAAGGAGTAGTGAGTGTCAGCATGATCATCAGTGTGAAAATCAATACCCATGCTCCCCTTTAAATATTATTTGGTGGACTAGATAAGATAGTAAAGTTTTGAAGGAGTAGTGAGTGTCAGCATGATCATCAGTGTGAAAATCAATACCCATGCTCTCCTTTAAATATTATTTGTTGGACTAGATAAGATAGTAAAGTTTTTGAAGGAGTAGTGAGTGTCAGCATGATCATCAGTGTGAAAATCAATACCCATGCTCCCCTTTAAATATTATTTGGTGGACTAGATAAGATAGTAAAGTTTTGAAGGAGTAGTGAGTGTCAGCATGATCATCAGTGTGAAAATCAATACCCATGCTCTCCTTTAAATATTATTTGGTGGACTAGATAAGATAGTAAAGTTTTGACGGAGTAGTGAGTGTCAGCATGATCATCAGTGTAATAATCAGTACCCAAGCCCTCCTTTAAATATTATTTGGTGGACTAGATAAGATAGTAAAGTTTTGACGGAGTAGTGAGTGTCAGCATGATCATCAGTGTAATAATCAGTACCCAAGCCCTCCTTTAAATATTATTTGGTGGACTAGATAAGATAGTAAAGTTTTGAAGGAGTAGTGAGTGTCAGCATGATCATCAGTTTGAAAATCAATACCCATGCTCTCCTTTAAATATTATTTGGTGGACTAGATAAGATAGTAAAGTTTTGAAGGAGTAGTGAGTGTCAGCATGATCATCAGTGTGAAAATCAATACCCATGCTCCCCTTTAAATATTATTTGTTGGACTAGATAAGATAGTAAAGTTTTGAAGGAGTAGTGAGTGTCAGCATGATCATCAGTGTGAAAATCAATACCCGTGCTCCCCTTTAAATATTATTTGGTGGACTAGATAAGATTGTAAAGTTTTGAAGGAGTAGTGAGTGTCAGCATGATCATCAGTGTGAAAATCAATACCCGTGCTATCCTTTAAATATTATTTGGTGGACTAGATAAGATAGTATAGATTTAAAGAACTACATGTACATGATGTTGATGTACAAATAACCTACACTATTATTCTGACACATCTTTCTATAATTTTGGTTCTTTATTTACATTTAAGTGATATTTTATGAAACAATTTTGTAGCAGTTTATTTTGTAGAATATCCCTTATGATTTTACTAGACATTTTATGTACTGATTAAATGTTCTGGTTTAGTTCAAGCTTAGGATGGCCTTGTATCTCATCATCCCATCTGCTGATGGGCTTTGTACTCTCTGTCACTCTATGCCACTTCATTCACTGCATTGGTAAGTCTCTAGTAGTGGCACAGACTTCAACTTGACTTAACTACAGGATTGGAAGAGACATTCAACTGATTGGTGGTTAAGTTAAAGGATTCCTGATTCAATGATGATGTGTTTGAGCCCCAGACAGCACAACACACACTTTGCTACAGTTCACTAAGCTGCCAAATGAATGTATACCAGAAAATGAGCTTGGACTTTACCTTGCAATGATCATCCTATTTAAGGCAGAGCATTTATATATCATTGAAACTAGAATAATCATGATCTGATCAGCCTGTAGGACAAAGACAGACTAACCTTAACATTAACCTCCAAAATGGGGATCATGAGATATTCAATTAGCAAAAATTCTTGTTTTTCTTCAGGAACTTGTCATTCAGCAGTTACAGGATGAAATATTGAGGCTAAAAGAGCAAGCAGGCCATGTGACAGGTCACATGACAGAATCTGAACCAACCAGGAAGAGTAGAGGTTTTGACTCCAATGCTTCTGTGGACAATCTTCAACAGAAGTTAAAGTCAGCAGCCAAACATATAGCTCAACTAGCCAAAGAAAGACAGCAGTTAATTGAGATTTGTAATAGACTACGGGCAGATTTAAAGAAAGCAGGTTAGTTGATTATGGCAGAGGGTGATGAAAGGTTTAATGGTGGTTTATAGCCTAGTTAAGATTCTCTTGCCTTTGTCTGAGTTTACGAGCAGATTTGAAGAAAGCTGTTTAGTTGATTAAGACAGAGGGTAAAAAGTGGAATGTTGTTTTATGGCCCAGTCAAGATTACAGCTATTTAACTTTTAATGACAGTTTTTGTATGGTAGAGAAAACCAGAGTACCCAAAGAAAGTGTTGTCATACACCAATATATTAGAAGGCAAATATTTGGTTAAAAATCACATCAAAAAAATTTGATTTGTGATAAGTAAAATTTTCTGAATGCCTGTTGAGATTTTTCTTCTACTTTCCACTGGGCACCAGTAAAAGTTGCTGAAAAATGCTACTGTAGATTACTTATTTTTCGCGATTAGAAAATTTCGCGGCAAGACCATGTTGGCCTTATTCGCGAATATTTGAATTCGCGTTTGGAATCTGACTGAATACAAAAATTCGCGATCGTTTGCAGCATAAATGTAAATAATAAAATAAAGACGGACATGACACGTGTGTAAAAATAGTTCTTCTCTCTCTGTTAAAATGTTCCGCCGTTTGATCGGAGAACCAATCAGTAGGTTAATCTCTTTAACCAATCAATAAAGAATTATAACAAATGTATATAGTTGTTTGGTTTTCTTTTTTTACTAAGGTGAGTAGTATTCACTACTGGAGTGAGTAATGAGTAGTATTTACTGGTCTTATTAATGTACCGGATTTAAAATGAACACTCCACGCAAAGTGGCTCCTTCAATCGTTGGAAGAGCTGAAGGGAAAAAGTCAACTTATCAAGCACGTGTACGCTTGGGACACTGTTAAATTCATGACTCACCGTTGTTAGTTTTGCCAAAATGTACTAGTATTTATACAGTTTGTGACAGTTCTTTGTCTATGGGATTAATTTGTATTTTTGTATTTAATTACATAAATTAAACAACGAATTCTTTAAAGTTTTTTTTTCAAAAGTTACGCATTTTAGCATATAGGTATTGCTCTTGAAACAAGAGGATATACGTTCAGTATACTACAAGTAAAATTCGAAATATCGGAGAGAGTGAGAAAGAGAGAGAGAGAGAGAGAGAGAGAGGGTTTACATACAAGTACAGTAATGTACTACGTAAAGACACGGTTCACTAACCCCATACACACCTGTATAATTACCGGATTAAGATGGCTTCCATGGCAGTCTTGTTTATATTCAAAACTTTATTGATCGATTTCATCAGAAGTATTTAATTAAACATGATAAAATTCATAAATAATGTTGATATATGTACAATAATAATTTAAACAAAATCTCAAGGTCGTGCGTTAAACACAGAATTGTGTGGTGTAAGTTGTATATCATCAAATTCCCTGGATCGTGTCATTTAGTACCGGTATGACCGTATCGGAAATGTCAACATAGAAATATCTGCGTGCTGGAAATATTCGCGTGATATTTGAATTCGCGAATGAGGTGAATCGCGAATTTACGCGAAAATAAATCTCTCGCGAAATAAAAATAATCTACAGTATCCGAGGCCTACATATATAGCCATACATGATTAGTGTTTGATTTTACAATACAATGTCATTTATTACAAATTTTCTTAAAGCTTTTTCACATTTCTTGTGACTTGAAACATTGAAACTCCTAGACTTAAAATTAAATTATATAACAAACTTGTAGGTTTAATATTTTATAACTATGAAATACATTGAAATAAGCATTTAGAGAACACCCCTCATTTCAAAAGCTTGATGTCTGTCGTCTTACCATGTAAAAGATTATTTACAACTACAGTCAAAATCTTCCAATAGATGCTAAGAAAAAAGTTAAAGTTGCCTATGTGAGTAAATCATAGAAGAAATGTAGTCGATTTTTCTTGGTCATTACATGAATGGATTGGGCATTATGTAAAGTGATCCTTAAGATATGAAGCATCACTGTAGATACATTTTATTGTTTTCAGGTGTAACACCCACATCTCCAAAAGCTGCCAGGAAGCCCATGTTTACAGAAATGCCATCATCACAACCAGAGATGACCACATCACAGCCATTATCACAACAATTCCTGGGTAAACTTTCACAACTAGAGAATCTACAATATGAGTTGACAAAACAGGTAAATTTTTATTATCGCCACCTTTCAAAGAAAGAGGTTGATATTAAATTTGAACTTTTGTCGGTCCTGCTGTCTGTCCAGTCACTTTTTTCTGGAGTTATTCTCCAAAACTATGAAGAGATTTTTTACAAAACTTGGTACAAAGGGTCAACTTTGATAGGAGGTGCACATATCATTAACCTGAGTTGGATTGCTCACTTTCCTACATCCCATTTGAACATTTGAACAAGTGCAAATCATAAAAAGTACCTATAAGCAGGTGTACTAATTCACTGAATTTGCTTGTTTATTTATACATCAGTGAAACCAAGAATTTTGGTCTTAATGAAGTGACTTTCTGAAATTGATTTGGATATAAAGATATCTACATTTTATTATATTTACATGGTTTAGTCACACATAATCTATTAATGAAATATCTAAGTCCCTTAAGATTCTCTTTATTTTTTACCTGATAATGTTTGAAACAAAGCATTATTTGAAAGTCATTTTATTTTATAAATACCACTACAAATGCAACCTGTTTTATTTAATAATTTTAGTTTATTATAACCATTCCACATTGAGGCAAAGAGAATCACCCTGTCTTTCTGACTGATCATCCCAAAACCATGTACCACATCCACTCAATAACTTCCACATATTTATATTTTGATTGATTTTGATCAAACTTGGTACAGATGTGTACCATGTGTTGTATACCTAATTCAGGTATGTTAGTCAACGTTCAAGGTCAGGAGGTCAAATCTTAGATTGTAAGCAATGTTGAAGATGGGTTCTTTAATTCTAGAAATGGACTGCTGTTTCATAATCTCATTTCATACTGTTGAAACATGGGAATAATATTTGATGATTTGTTTGTTTTACAGCAGTTGCAATATGCTCAGAAATATCCAGAGTTGAAGACGTCCGGTACTATGGAATCTGTGAAGTCAGAAGTAGATGAGGAGTATCGACCTCCACCAATACTTAAAAGAAGTACAGAATTTAATGGTAAGACTAAAAACTCTCTGAAGTTTTTAAGATCTGAATTTGTTGGTGTTTGAAAGGATTGTTAAATATAAATTTATTTGTTGAAGTATCTTGTCTCAGGACAATATTTGATGCAGACTGGTGTCAAAATTGATTCCAACTTTAAATCACTATCACACCCCCTATATCATAACCCTATATCACACTCCTGATATGGCACCCCTATATCACACCCCTGGTATGGCACCCCTATATCAAACCCCTATATGGTACCCCTATTAAAGCATCTAACTCTAATATTCTGTTGGCAAGACTGCCCAACACACGTTCTCCCTGTTCCAACATTTTTGTTTGTAAACAGACGAACGTCGCTTATTGTCAAACCGGTAATGATAAAGGGAATTGAATTCGGATTTTTTTTATATCAGCCCCGGTCACATGACCGGGGCGTGATATAATCCGATATCAGCCCTAGGGCTGATATGACTTTTGAGAATTTTGACTCGTACCACATATACAAAATCTATCATATTATTTATAAACGTATGATAAGTACTTTTATTCTTTAGGCACTTTGAATGATACACAGGAAACTCAGAGATCAAGTAGATCAGTGAATACTAACAGGGAGCAGTCATTACCTCGTAATTCTCAAGAGTACAGAGACCAGTTATTAATGAGTATGTCATCAGTTGGTGGAGAATCCTTACAAGAAATATGGAAAATGTTAGATGAGAGACCTAGTCCAAGTCCTTATGTCACACCTAGATATCCAGGTAGGTTATATTTAATACTGTATTCAAAATTACAGAATCCCCTGCTTTATAGGATTATAACCCGCTTCACATGTATGATGAAATGAAATACAATGTCCTTTTGTTGAGATACCAACCTACAGTTACAATATGATCACTCAAACTTAAGTAACTTGAATACGTAATCTGCCATCGGCACCACATTCTTAATATATTCTATGTTGATCAGTTAACAAATCGAACACAGAATTGTACATAGATTCATGATTTGTTTATTTTAAAGAAATAAACTTTAGAGAAAGTTCTGCATAAATATACAAAGTCAGAAATAAGACATGCTGCTTGCCTAAATTATAAATATTGTATGATGTTACACAATCCCAAGCATATGAAATATTAAGAAGCACTCTAGACATTTCCAATGGATCTTTACAATTTATATTTGTGTTTTATTTGATTAACAATATCATTAAACAAATCAATTCTTTTTTCTCTTTGTTGTGTAATGAGTAGTTTACATTTAATGTTCACAGGATTCAGATTATTGCCAAATATATAATTTTATTTACTTGTGTTTTTATTTAGATATACAGAACTCTAAATCCAGTGAATTTCAAGACAGTTCTTCAAATTTAGTGATATCTGGTCAAAAACCTAAGTTTGGACAGAGGAAAAAATCACCGAATAGAACGTCAGAAAGAACTATGGGAAAACAAGTAAAAAAGACAACACCTAAAAAATCTAGTGCTAGAAATTATAACTACAGAGATGATGATGACAACAGATGATACATGTGTTCATTATTTGGTGACTAGTTCACAAAGATTTCAGATATAGTAGAACTTCAATAATTTGAACATCATATTTTCAAAAAGCAAGGAAGTCCAGAGGTCTAAATT
This sequence comes from Anadara kagoshimensis, assembly GCA_021292105.1. Classification (NCBI taxonomy): domain Eukaryota; kingdom Metazoa; phylum Mollusca; class Bivalvia; order Arcoida; family Arcidae; genus Anadara; species Anadara kagoshimensis. Next base: position 61,112,818 of record CM037861.1, read on the forward strand.
TTGTCTTAATGATATTTTTTTCCATATTAAATATTGGATACAGTAATTGACTTTCAATATAGGAGATAATTCATTGACCCAAGTTGACAATTTATATTAAATCTGTCATGTCCCATTGATGAAGACAGTTGCATAACTCCATGAACTGTGTACATGGTCAGCAAATTTTATATTACAACTGGACAGAGAAGATAACACATGACAAATGTGAATTTTGTTCTTATGCCAGATATTATACGATCATTTTAAGAGTGTTTTTGGAACAGACATAATATTTGTCATTCATAACAACCAACTGGTACAGAAATGATGATGTAAGACAGTTATTTAGTTTTTTTGGTCAGCTAATACATGTATAACAAACTGTATTGATTTATAAGTGCTAGTAGCTAGGACCAAAAGTATCTTGATCCAGTTAACATAACTCCGATAGTTATAGGAACCAGGTAATAACATTCCATTTTGACAAATTAATATGAACCGTGGAAAAAAATGATATAATTTTCTTGGCACTGGGCAGAGTTTGAATAAAATTTCACTTGTCACTGGGCTGTTTCATGTTGTCAGGCCAAGTGGCCAAGTGCTTGATCTGAGGTCTGTCGATAATGACTGCATCATATTTAGGGTTTTAAGGAGTTATTATAACAAATTGTTATGTGATAAGGATATATGACTCTATAGGTTCACTTGTGGACACCATTGAAATACGAGTCAATGTTGTTAGTATGTCGGATCTTCATTTGCTATGACTGAAAACAGTCCATAGGTTTTATGTTATCATGTATTTCCGTCCATATACTAGTTTATACATGTATATTTTTATATTTATTATATATATATGAAAACTTTTTAATAATGAAAAATTAAAATGATTATAAAGAAAAATTGTATTCAGTTGTGCTTTTTTGTCTTGAAGTAAACTAGAGCAGTCTTAAGAGTAGTTAATTTGAAAAACAAAACCTTCCTAATTTGGACTCCATTAGTGATTCAGAATGTTTTATACTAAATATATATCCCATCATTCCGTCTTTTAGCCATCAAAACTTGATATTTTGGGTCTTATAAGTGATGCAGAAAACATGTTTACTCTACAAACCACCACATATCCTACCAATCTATCTTTTAAGAGATCACAAGTAAGTCACATTCTTATACTGAAATAAAGACTTCATGCAATGCTAATTTCCAGTTATCTTATTTAATGGAATAGGAATTTATGTGTCTGTATTTTACATTTGGTGTCTGATGGTCTGTTTTTCACTTGCTCAAAATGCAATTGAAAATCAAAGATGGCTTTAAATGTCTGGACAAACAGCTTTATAGATAATTGCATCGATATCAAAATTGAACCATTCATGAATGCATCTATGTAATCACATTGACTTTTCTGATTTAATATAAATCAAATACAACACTGTTCCAGAATTCTACAGACTAAGAGCAAAACTTATTTAACCAAAATTGTGCACAGAAACTCAACAGTTATAAATGTGGTTCCGGCGATTCTCTTTTTTGTCGTCATAACATAAGTGTTAATACATTTGGTGTCTCTGTATCATTTATACCATAGTTCAATGTTGCTTTAATTCTGAATATTGATTCATACATGGTGGATGTAGCTATCTAAACAGTAGGCGATTACCCTTCCCGAACACCCGGTCTTACTTCTTTGGTGAACGATCACATTTAACTTAAAATTTGCCAGTTTTTGGGGATGGTGGTATAACATTGGAATGGTGTTTTTGTGTTTGATATTAGGAATTGCACTAATTTTGCTCCCTCCATGTATAGATCTAATAATTATGTATCTCAGGATATCGTTTCAACAGAACGATAAACTGAAAGAACAGTTTTAACTTTTTAAGAATTTGTCAAAATATAAACACACTTGCATACCTAAATACATGTTCAGGAAAATTATCATTGTTTGGCCTTTTTAGACTTCATTTTCACGTAGGAAAGAAGACTCATAGAATTGTTATTGTTTGGTCGTTTGTAACTATGCCAACAAAATGTTCCTTGACAACTACTTTTATACCGTTATATGAGTAAAAACAGATAAAATCTAGTGGAATCAACTCGCTTGGCGATTTATACATTCATTTGAAGTTTATTCTCACTTGTTCAGACGTTAAATGGAACTGGTACATGCATGTACTTTATAAGTAATTTAACCATGTGCAAAAATATTGGAAACTGTTTTAGTATTCATTGAATCCAGCATAGGAATGCAGTTATAAATTGTCTAACAGCAGGAGGAGGATTTATTGCTTCAGTCTGTATGATTATGTAGGATTTAAATGAAATTGAATAGTGCTTAGTTTTATATGCATGTACACGTACTTTTTCTTTTCTATCAATTAATCATGAATATTTTGGAAAAAACTAAGTGATCAATGAATTCACATGCAGAAACAATTTTTTCAGATTTATTTATCATTATACAACGCCAACTAAATCCAACCAAATTTGACACTTCTATATACAAGACTAAGTATGAATCGTTTTCTTTATCAGAAAATTAGAAAAGTTTCAATCTTGGACAGTGTTTCATCTAGTTTGTGGTATATGGAGAATGGTTATTCCAAGACCTATTTATTATATTTGGTGATACATTTAAAAGTTCTTACTGCTATATAAAATCTCACATCTCTCTTACAACTTAAGTATAGAATGTAACAAATAACCTGATGGTAGAAATCTGTATACAATAGAGATTTAGATAACAGCCGGTCTCAATTCCCTGGTGGAAGTTCACATGTTTAACTGAATTTGCCAGTTTCAAAGTTTTTATTTTGCTTTCGGATTGTGATTTGAATATGGATGGGTATTGTTTGTTTTTGATTGATATATACATTGAGCGTTGATGACAATAGATAATTTTTAAAGTATTCCACTTTGTAAAACACAGGTGTAAGGAATGAGCATGTTCGATTTGAATACATTGTAGAACACACTTTAACCTTGTAGAAGAATATACATTTAAATGTACATGTACATTAATTTGCAAAATCAATAGAATTTTTTTTTAAGTATTCCACTTTGTAAAACATATGAGTAAACATAACAATACATAAACTATTTATACTAACTCGAAGGAAACGTTTCTACATGTTTAACTGAATTTGCCAGTTGCAAAGTTTTACTTTGCTTCGGGATTGTGGTTAGGGCATGGATTAGTATTGTTTGTTTTTTAATCGATATATTTATTGGCCTTTGGTGACAATAGAACATTTTTAAAGTGGTCCACTTTGTAAAACACAGATACTAGTATAAAGAATTAGCATGTGCAAATGAAATACAATGTACAACAATTTTAAACCCTGTTAACAAATATACCAGAGCAATATATACCAATTTGCAAAATCAATAAAAACCATTTAAGGTACTCCACTGTGTAAAACACAGGTGTAAACAAGCATACATATCCTGGCAAGAAAAACATTTTAATAGTTTCGAAAACAACTATGACCACAAAACGTCACAAACACATGAATTAAAAATACAGATATGAACAGCATATCTTTTAAGACCACAGGTTATTAACTTTTGGTTACAGTTGGGTAAAACAATGATTTTTTTTGTAGGACTCTACATCGTACTTTTTACAAATATTTAATTTGTTGTTGCTTAAACCATGTTCAAATCAAACACAAAAATACCGGTCCGTGTTAACAGAATGAGGATTTTAAAAACAAATTTAAACGACATTGAAGTCTTGCACATGTTACGTCATGTATTTCGTATGCCAATTTTCCCGTCTATAAACTAATCATTGATCTTTTGAAAAAGCTGTAAATAATCAATAACTCCAGATGCAGTAACGTTCAGGTTTTGGATTAATTTATAATTATAAAACATATCAATAACAATCATGCATATTTGATATTGCATAAATATAACGCACGAAATAATACAAATAATTTTCTGGATTATTTCAAATCTTGGACAATTTTTTTCAAATTATTTGACACATTATAATGAATTTTTCAAGATTTTATTTACTTTTTATTTGTTAGAAGTAGTTAATACTGTGTCACACATCATGCTATTTCTCTTACTTTGCTTTGGGATTGTAATTTGAACATGAATTGGAATATTTGTTTTTGATGATTATAACTTCATTCTAGAATGTACATATGTGAATATATGATAATGTAATTGTAGCAATACAAATGCAATAGAGCACAGAACTGCGTTATTCCAGATCGTTAGAGTGGCTTTACAACCCATTATTTATAGGAAAATGCAATAACATACTTGTTTACCTGTTTTGAAATAAAATTGTTGTTTATTTTTCAATTCATGTAAACACAAATTAAAACAATAAAGAAGTCACATTGATTTGTCAGCTAAAACACAGTGAAAATTTACTTTTAGAAAAATCACACCGTCACAATCCCTGGATAAATATTTCAATTGATTGTTTCTATAAAAATGGCATCGTTCCTTTGAATGAGTCTATGGATTTTAATATTAAACACAACAGCTTTGAAATTTGAATCATTTTGTAATAAAATTGCGTAATTTCTCAAACATAATAAAGTTACACTTGAGTGATGATAGAGCAACAACAACCGTATAATAAGTATATTGGTCTTCTAGGAAATCTTGAAGCAAGACTCATCTAACAAGTAATTTATCATCAAACAAAATGACAATTTAAAGAATCACAAGACAATCATGGGAATTATTACTAAACATGTTTTAATTTTGGAGCACTTAGACGACTGAAACGAAATGAAATTCTATATTAGTTGTGCTTAGACCAAAATTGTTGGATTTTTTTTCAAATACATGCATTTCATAATCATATGGTAAAATTAAGATATTGTCAAATATCACAGAATCACAATTTCTGAAATTAAAAACTTTTGAATAATGAATAATTTTAAAAAACTTAAAAAACAGAACTTTATGTTTATAGTTAATAACGACATGTCCTTTAGAGTGTTGCTCTGTTGACACTGCCATTGTATCTTGTTAATTCTGATTCAGAAAGTGTAACGAATATAAACACCACTAAACGTATGTAGGATATTTTAATGAATTAATAAATCAATAATATTGTTGATAAGTATAATGTATCTGTATCCAAAATTATCCAATATATATGTGACTGTCCATATTTCTATGTTCCTTTTCTTGCCAATGTTACTTTGACACTTGGCGTGTGTAGCTAGCTGCTCCCTTCTGGAGCATACGACCCCTTTTCGTTGGCGGAATTCACATGTTTCGAAGTATATTTTACTATGTTTTGGTATTGTTATTTGAATATGGAGCCGAGTTTGATTACACTCGATTTCCAAACATTGGACAAGGTTTCCGCAAGATTATACAACACGAACAAATGATACATCTGTTTGGAATTTGGACAAATACTCACAGAAGAATGCAATAAATGCGACAATTAGAATGAAATAGATTGGTAATTGCCTCAACAAAGAAAGAAAAAGAGAGAGTCAAACAGAATAGCACGGTTAAGAAATTTAATAGCTGGAGCAATTCATATTAAATCAGTTATTCGTTGCTTAGAATTAATCATTGGAGAATAAATGGTATTTCTGTAAATAAGCAATTATCTTGCAAGCAGAAAACTAACCTTGTCTTTTGACAAATCTATAATGGAATGTGCCAATCAAATTCATAAATGTTTGTAGAACGAATATCCATGTCACTAAAACAGATTTTTGTTTATTCATAACACAATTTCCTCACTCAGAAATAACCAATTATTAGAATTTCAGTCAGAATTGAAATTCTTTGACAGTAATAATTTTACATGATCGATTTCTTTGTTAATTACCATTTGTTGCGTAAGATGAGAGTAACATTTTTTGTAGTTTATTTCAAACTAGCTTAGTGATTCCGAATTCTCAGAAGTTATGCAGTCAAATTAACTGCTCTTCATAGACTTTAATTGTCATATAGAAGGCACATCATATACGCATACATCGGTGTACTATTTTGCAAATTTTGTAACAATAAAAAGTATTACAATCAGTTTTATAATCAGCGATATGTATTTCTCTTGTGTATTGTTCCTCATACTATATTTTGTGTGCTCCAGGTTTTAAAAAAAGTACATGCTTTTCAGACTGCTATTTTTTTAAATAAATGTTAAATCATCATCCTCCCAAGACACATCAGCTATAGATTGTTTAGTATAACTATGTCTTTAACTCCCTCTCCATGGATTTCTCTATCTAATAAGATAGTCACTATATGTTCTAAAATTTCGAAAATCTAATAACAAAATTACATTTAAGTATACACTTGACTGATTATAAATCAATTAAAACGTAATGGGTTTTGTGCCTTTTAGGAATTCTTCTGAAATAGCATAGTAACTTTAAAAGCACCTTTAAAACGATAGGCGATTTTAAGCATCGTCCTCGCAGTATGTTTTACAAATATAGTTGGAAGTGCTGGATATATTTGACGTCCCATAGTTCCATGTTCCTTGAACACAATTTTGATTACACACGTGGCGGGTGTAGTTAGCTAAACAGGAGGTTCTTACCCTTCCGGAGCACCCGGCCTCACTTTCATGGTGGAAGTTCACGTGTCCAACCAGACTTGACAGTTCCAAAGTTTTTACTTTGATTCTGGATTATGATTTGAACATGGATTAGTATGTTTGTTTGATTCTGGATTTTGATTTGAACATGGATTAGTATGTTTGTTTTTGATGATATATGTTTTTATTCTTGGTTTGTTTCCAGGGAAATTCAGTGGTATATTTGCATTATTGGTAAAGAATAAAGTACGATGGGAGATGTTCGTAATCATCATTTGTAATTTATAATTAGTGATTCATAAATAAGCACATATCAACGCTAATTTATCCTGATTGGGTAGCATTCAAATATTATGAAAAAAGGAAATTTGTTAAAAAATAAATTTGGGAAGTTATACAATTATATGTACTCTTGTTATGGTCTTTTTAAGTCATCCGTCTGAAAGAAAGTTTGTGCACGTATGCTGCAAACGCCCTGATTTGTAGTATCCCGTCTACATCATGTAATAAGAACAAAAGTTGTATCAGATGGATGAAGCTTCATTAGGGATAAACTTATCAACACAACTCATTACACGGTTTGGATCAAAGCATCAAATTTAATAACAAGACCCTTGGTTTTAACTTGATTATCATATGTTAATTGGTAACAATAATATAACAGCATAGAATACACTTTTAAAAAGAAAGAGACATAGCAACCATATTTGCTCGTCTTGGTTTTGTCGATATAATTGACATTGGGGCAAATCTTTTTCAAAACCGTTATGAATAGAAAAGTAAAACTTAACATATATGTTTAACATTTCTTTGCAACAGAAGACGTAGGATTGATTATCTAAATTTGGACAAAAAGGTCATATATTTAAGTCAACGAAACTTTACCCAATACCTGAATATATGCTGTTGTAAAAGTACGCTCACGGATAATGTAATTAGATTGACTTGGAATGACGATGTCTATGTCGATTGTCTTTGGTACGACTATGTACATCACGTCCAGATATGTTTCCTGCCAATCAAACAATACAGTATAAATCGACTGCAGTGTTTCTAAATTTGGAGAAATATCTGATTTCCAAAACATGGTAATAAATAATACAAGGTAAAATTTGTATTTTTAATAGATTTGCTGATGAAGCAGGCAATCCCAAATGTGGACACTTAAATATTAAAAATTGTAATATTTCATAAATAGTTGTGCAATTGTTTTGTATCAACAGGTAAGATACAAAAGATTGCTTTCAAAGGTAGATTGATTAAATAGTTGTAAAATGCACTATGTATAAAATGGGCACACGGATTCGTTTTCTACTTGTTTGGTATGAATATTGATAATTTGTTAATAGAATAAAGTATAATTCCGTTTCTGATGGTTTATTTGAATATTGTAAATATCCTTATCAGGCAAGAACCTTATCTAAAACATATCATTTGACACATATTTTCTTAGACCCTGTGCCCCTCCAATGTCCAGATTTCTACCATCGTTTCGTTTTCTTTCATTATTTTTCATCTTTTTTCTATTTTATAAATTATTATTTGGTAATTTGTTTGTTACAGAAATGACATTCAATGGGAGTTTTGTTCTACATTTTCGCTGAAAGATTGAATTGAATAAGTAATTCCAACTTAAGGAATAAAATGAAATACTAGTATAATCAGAGGTTTATGATAAGTTTGTTTAATGCGTTTTCTCATATGTATAAGCTTTCAAAAAGATTCTAGATTTCACACATATAAATAAATATACATTTAAAACAAATAAATACACATTTGGAACAAATAAATACACATTTGGAACAAATAAATACACATTTGGAATTACATGAATATATGATCCAAAATATTAAGTTTGAGTGTATAAATTTATAATCAGATAATGAATCAATGATCAACATTGTGACTTATGGTCATCAAATACGCCATCACAAAATTGTTGGTAAGTTTGAGGTCTCTGTATCCAAAATTCTTATGGATATTTTTTTTCACATGACTGGGATAATTGTTTAAACAGTAGGACACACGGCCTCAGTTCCTAGGTGGAAGCTCATTTAATTAATTTGCCAATTTTCAATTTATTCCTTTGCTTTTGGAACTGTAATTTGAACATATATGTATTTGGTTGATAACATTGACTTGCGAAAAGCAAAAGTCAGGAAAAATAGTTTTTTATTACTTTTACAGTATACCAGCTGCATCCTTTTGTTAAAATAAAATTACCTGCCATATTTGTACATTTTCCATCGACGTATAAGATAATTAATCATTGTAACTTGAATGAAAATGCAAATAATGACTTCTTCAACATCATCAAACAGCTTGGCAATGAATATGTCAACTAGCTTATCCCAAGATAACTATCTTATTGATGATGTAATAATAGCAATTCTTCCAAAACATGCCAAAACAATTTCTCTGTAGACCCAAAAGCCAATTTGATTATTATTGAGAATTGTGACTTAAATTAATTTTTAAAACTTATACATGTAAAGGCTTTTATTTCTTGTTAGGTATAATAAGGCTAATTTTTTATTTTACATGTTCTTTGGTTGTAAATGAGTGAGTTGGTTGAGTAAAAACTCTATAATTGTGCTATTACCTCACCGCAAGACATTTACTACAGTACCACAGTCTAAAGGCGAATTTCAATCATTTATGGGTTTTTTGTCTTCTTGGGATTTTTTTATTTGATGCTTTTTGGTAGCGTTAGCCAAGAATATGATTTTTTTTTATTTTCAAACTTCTTTCTTTTGTTGCATATCTTATTTGCTTACCCTTTCGATTACCCAGCTAGCTTCCTAACATTGGTGGAAGTTTTTGTGATTAACTTAATTGACCAGTTTTGAAAGTTTTTACTTTCCTTTTAGGATTTTGACATGAACTGACATGTTTGTGGTTGATTATATATGGACGGAACAAGGCACGTAGAAATAGATTATTTGTTTTTCTTTCTTTGTAAATTAAGTTAAAAGTTTTTAAAGATGTACACAATACTCAACTTTCAATCAGTTTATTTACCAAAACGAAACGGCACAAATAGGAACGAACAAATTTTGAACACTGGATATAAAACATCCAGAATTTAAATAGATTTTTATATCGTGTTTGTATCTAGTGTTGTAGTTGAATATTTATTTGGGGTCTTACAATTCACATATTTCTTATTTGGTAATTTATTTCACTAAAACCTATTTGAATGATGTGGTAAGCCACATCATTCATATTTCCATTTAATCTACAATATTTAAATTGTTTTAACAACAACAAAAGTGCAAAATTTGAAGTTGGTTATTTATCACAAAGATGAAATTAATCAACATGATTCATCGCTTGACATAACTTATTGTAATTATTTTATGGTATATCTCCGTATTATCTATATATTTTCATCTCTACAGCGTCATATAAATTGTTACGAAAAATCGACAGAATAATCTTTTTTTTAAATAGTTTTCATCTTTTGTCCACAAATATCCGTTGTACGGTACATTTATTTGCTTTATCATGTTTAATTTATAGTAAGGGAATTAATTATCACCTATATACATATGTCAATAATACAAGGCCTAGAGATTTAAAAGGAAATAAGAAAAAAAGAAAGAAAGACCGTTAATTAATAAAATGAATGTGTGTTATTTATGTTTCTTTCAAACGTCTTACCAATAGCCATTGAATACTCAGGAAGTTGTCTTTCAAATCCACGAATAAATATGTGATTTAATACATTGTAAATGATAGATTTTCTGGAATAAACTATAGAAGAGTAGCGTATTTTTAGTTTACTAGCATTTACTTGTATGAAGCTAGATTATCATATATTCAGCACCAATTTACCTTCTGGGATGAAAATGAATTAATTATCACTGACATACCTATGTCAATAATACAAGATCTAGGGATTTAAAAGAAAATCAGAAAAAGGAAAGAAAGACTGTTTATTAATAAAATAAATGTGTGGTATTTATATTTCTTTCAAACGACTAAAGAATAGCTATTGATTAATCAGGAAATTGTCTTTCAAACCCACGAATAAATCTGTGGTTTAAAACGGAATAAAGTAAAGGAGAATATTTTTTGTAATGAACTAGCATTTTCTTGTATGAAGCTAGATTATCATATATTCAGCACCAATTTACCTTACGGGACGAATACTGCTGCATAATATAGCAGACTATTTTTATACAAACACACTTTGAAATCCTTTCACTGCAACTAGAAAATTGACAGTTTACATATTTATTAAAATGTATATGCATTTATTTTATATATCAAAAACGCGAATAAAATGCATTGCAAAAGTTCCAGAACAGTTGCTGCTAACGAATAATGCATTTATAGACAAAAGTCGTTTGTACTAATGATGTTATGAAATATAGCTGGATTGTAAAACTGACATTATCGTTCTATCATTGTCGCATTTCTATTACATAACAGTTATAAATGAATAATCATCTCTAAATTGCAACACTTATTTTCTCAATTAAGTCAACAAATGCAGTGTTATGGGAGTAAGCGTGATTATGTTTTGAAACATGGCTTGTCAGGTGAAACTGACAACTTCATTCTATCGCTGATAAATTTCTAAGCCATTACATTCATAATTTGTTGTATAATAATGTAAACATGTCTCAAAGTGACACAAATTTACTTTAATTAAGTAAACGAAGGTATAAATATGTTAGAATATAATGTGAACTAAATGTGGTTTTATTAGTTGTTCTTGATAAGGGAAAGTTCGCATATGCTTTCATGTATAAATAGATTTGATTTCTTTACTGAAAAAATGCACTGGACAATAGCAAATGATACAAATGGCAAGAAACAATAAAAGAACCAAAAAAGATAAGATAAGCTGAAATATAATATAAAATTCAATTGTCAAACTTGTAAAATGACAAAATGGTTGAAAATACCATAATCAAACTACTTATTTTAAAAAGTGGGATGATAAAAGGGACCTCTAATAGTACTTTAACTAATCAAGTGTACACCATTATGTGTATGTCTAAACTTGTTTGATACTTATTGTGTGTATTCGTTTTTTCTTGTTTGTTTGCTTGTTGTTTGTTTATTGAGCCAGTCGTCTTGTATGTTCTTACTTACCTTTTCTGCTTCAAGGATTTTTTTCTAGCTACTCGTTTCTGCATTCTACATATTATTTGAATCGAGTTATTCATAAAACAGCACTACAGGGTTTTTACGATATATTTCATTTAATTATCTATTAATATGCATTGTCTTTCTTACAATTATGATTTGTCTTACCAATTTCGACTAAACGATGCATGTTTAATATTGACTGTCTCATGTTAAGTTTACCTATGTAACCAAGTCCTTTAATTGTCAGACATAATGGTTTGTCTGTCTTAGAATTTAAATGCATCATGTGCTAAGTATCGAAGGTTCCTCTAATCAACTCATTATCAGTAATCCTAATACAAAATTTAACAGTCATCAAAGACGGTTTTTAGTCTTTTTCAGATAATGTTTTTGTATCACCAGTCATACCTCAATCATGAGCTCACGAAAGGCTAATTGTAAACTGTACGACACACGAGACGACTTCAATTTTTCTATCGTCAACTTTCCTTTTCTAAGCAGCAATATATCTGCTACTCCTGCTTATGGTGTATTAGTTTCCCAATTGATACGCTATTATAGAGCTTGTTCCCACTATAAGGACTTTATACAACAACAAGCTGCTTGCAAATTTATTGTTAACACAAGGATATTGCAAGCTTATCAAGGCCCTCAAAAGTTTAATGGCCGTCATCACAGTATTCTTGTTAAGTTTGATGTCACTGTTCAGGATCGCCCTGGATATATTTGACGTCCTATAGTTCCATATTCTTTTCACTCAATTTTGATTGCACACGTGGCGGGTGTAGCTGGCTAAAAATGAGCTGCTTACCCTTCCGGAGCACCCGGCCTCATTTCTCTGGTTGAAGTTTCTAACCTAACTTGCCAGTTCCAAAGTTTTTACTTTGCTTCTAGATTGTGATTCGGACATGGATTAGTATGTTTGTTTTTAATTTCATCTGATCAAAGCAAATGTGGATTCTGAATGTCTAAAGAATTACTTCAATATCTTGGTTCTGATACTTTATCTCGTGTAAAATATATTCATATAAAAAGTCTACACTTTGCAGAGCTATCCCTTATTCTTAATTAACATAACGTATAAAATAAAGCATACACCTGTCTTTTTTTTAAAAAAATACTTATCAGGAATTCTGGTTATTTGTTCATGTACTATACAGACTACAAACAAATATATACTTACAACTTGACGTTAGAAAATTTGATGAACAATATATTTGTTGTGTTTGACAAAAAAAGTTTCAAACACAGAACCGGTATACCAACGAGCAAAAAAATTACCATTACTAACTGTTTTGTTCCCATTCGTATAAATAATTTATGCAGAACCTTGTTAAATCTGGAGAAAATAATTCAAATCATTTAAATCTCAATGTACATGACGTTTTATATCTTAAAAATCCGATATTTTAAGAATGTATGGGGCCAGTGTCATCTGTCCTAGTGAGCTTGGATTGATTCTACTAGTTCTTGTTCAAACTTAACTTAATTATGACACCTACGAATGAATACAGAAGCTATATGACAAAAGTGACAACTTCAATTTTCCTAAACTTTTCTTTTCTATGCAGCAACATACCTGCTTCTTTTAGTAATGGTGTATTTGGTTTACATTTAAAACGCTATAATAAAATTATTTCTTCTATTGACACTTTATACAACGATACAAACTGCCTAAAATAAACTGTTGACGCAAGAATATTACAAGGGTAGGTTTATCTAAGCCATCAAAACATTTTACGGCCGTCATTTTGATAAGTCTGATGTCTCTGTATCAGAAATCATTTTGGATATATTTGTCGTTTCAATGTTCCATTTCCTTTTCATTCTAAATTTTGATTTTATATGTGGTCGATGTAGCTAGTTATACAAGCGGCGATTCCTCTTTCAGAGCACCCAGCTTCAATTCCCTGGTGAAGAGTTTTACATATTTACCATTTTTCAAAGTTTTTAATGTATTACTTCTTGTTTAGAAAAGTTTTAAAGGATATATAATTACACTACACATCTTTTAATATTATATCAATCATCTGACAACATTGTGAAATCGATATTCAACACATATAATTTTGATTTCATAATTTTGGTCTAACCACTACTGATGAGGAATTGTATTCCGAAACGGCCGTATAGTGCTGTAAAATTAAATCTAGTGTGTAATTAGCTAAGCTTAGTGGCGCGTTCTTGTATTTAAATATTATCTTCAGAAATTGAGTTTTATTATAATTAATTTTTTCCCAAATTTCTTAAATACTTTTTGCTATATTTACACTTATTATCCTTCAAAAGTTTATTATTACAATGTCTTTATTAAATCCATAAGAAAATAAGTTATTTCAGTCCATTTTAGAGGCAAAATCGAAACTAAATATACTTGCACTTGTCTCGACCTTTTCCTATTAAAAGACCATTGGCTATTTCTTAACTATACCCGTGCTTCCAAACAACAAGGAACTGATCAGCTAAAGAATAAGTTATTATCTATTCCATATCGTGCGATATAAAATCTATTTGTTTTGAATAAACACGCTTCTGTCATCTAATGACAATAACATTATATTTTATATATTTTTGATGATCATAAAAAATGATCATATCATTTATAACCATTAAAATTGCATAAACGGATGATAAGTGCTGTCAAAGTGACGAAGAGGATCAAAATATAAATACCATGCGTTAACAAAGATAAAATGTAAATACCATGCGTTAACAAAGATAATAAAATCGATGGTTTGAGAATTAAAAAATACACAGTAATTGACAGTGAAATAGAAAACAGAAATAGAAATTAGAATTCGAAATGATTGAAAGCGTTTTGTGTCCAATATTTGTTGTTTTTTAATGGACGGATAATTCATGGCTATGAATAATTTGTTGTTTTATAATAGACAGAAAAGCCATGACGATGAATATATTGACAAATATGATAACACTATGAAATAGCGTTTACAGTTAATTCTAAGAAAGGTAGAAAAATGTTAATAATATGTATCGATAAAGAGTAGAGTCGAGTTATGGTGTGTAACGTCCTAGTCAAGTATATTTCACTTATACCAAGACGTCGCCAGCTATAGGTGCAGATGCAGACATTTTCCCTGTGCTTTGCGCTGATGGCATTATACAGCAGAGTTTTGTATCGCGCCAAGCCCACCGTAACACGGAACATCGTTTATATAAGTTCCCATCCGAAAGAACAGTGGATTTCATTTTGAAATGCTGAGTGTTTGGTGAAAGAACAGTCACTACCCACTTTCAAGTCTTGGGTCAGACCCAGTTCGAACCCAGGACTTCCCATTTACGAGCATTCCACAACTGAGCCGAGTCGAGTTATGGTGTGTAACTGTAACGTCCTAGTCAAGAATATTTCACTTATACCAAGATGTCGCCAGCTATAAGCGTAGGTGCAGAAATTTTGCCTGTGCTTTGCGCTGATGGCATTATTCAGCAGAGTTCTTTATCGCGCCAAGCCCACCGTGACACAGGACATCGTTTATATAAGTTCCCATCCGAAAGAACCGTGAATTTCATTTTGTAATACCGGGTGTTTGGCGAAAGAACACTCACTACCCACTTTCAAGTTTTTTGTCAGACCCAGTTCGAACCCAAGACCTCCCATTTACCAGCATTCTACCAACTGAGCTACAGCAGTGGTTGTATCGACAAAGAAGTATAACAATCAGAGGGTACAATCTAATGCATGCAATATAAAGGTTCTGAAATCAAACATACACTGTCCCGAAAAACAGTAAAAACTTTGAAAACTGACACATTTTGACAAAATCGCCGCGAAAAATCAAGTATTAAAATCAATTTATTTGGCAATTGAGTAACACATGTGAAGCATATGGTCAAATATTGAGAGTAATTAAGAAATAACTTTGATATATTTTTTTGGTTTATCATTTTAACCTCCAAACCCAGTGTGTAAACTGTATAACTCCGCGAAGTTAAAAATGATATACCAAAAATATCAAAGTTATTTCTCATAATTTAATTTAAAAATAATTCAGCAATAATATTTATAATTTTAATGACAATTAAATGTTTTGAAACTTTACATTCAAATTGCCACCATCATATGACGCATTAATACAAATGACGTCACTGACGTAATCAGGTCGTAACATTAAACAACCGCCAACTCCGTCATCTTTTCTATTGATCACGTGACCAATGTTGGTTATCATAAATAAACTAAAAATAATGACATTAAAAGATGCCTAGAATTAAATTATCATACTATCAGATTGCTTTTCCACAGAAAATAATTTATATATGTCGTCATAATGTCAAAATGCACAATGAAATTTTCACTGATCTGTTCACAAGTTTGACATATAATTTACATTCTATAATAACGTTTATGGTCCTGTAATATCATATTGAGTGATGCACATTCTTTTTATGCACATGCTCAGGAACATAGACAAACCTTCAAAGTATTATTACTGTACTCTGTTCATGCACAAATAGCAAAAACAATAACTATACATTCTTTCTCTTAATTCCTAGTAACAAACATTAAACTGCTTCTTTTCATTGCTTATAGCAAAACAATTTTAAACAAATAATTTACACTTGACAAACTATCACAGCGTTTTTTCATTACATTGCGACAACTAAAGGTCTTAATAGAATTCTTTATTGTATAAAGTAATCATGCCTCACAAGACTAAATCATCATTCTAACTTGCATGTCTAGATGATTTCTATCAGCCTTTTAATCTGCTTCCATTTTTGTTTAAGAGACAGGGAAACTGAGTAAACTGAAGTATCACAAGAGTATTTAGTTCAACAGAACAAACAAAAACAAACACACTAATCCATGTCTAAATCAAAACCTAGAAGAAAAGTAAATACATTGAATCTGGCTAATTAGGTTAAACACGTGTCTCACCAGGGAAGTGAGGCCGGGTGCTCCGAAAGGGTAAGCATGTCGTGTTTAGCTACCTGCATCCTTAAAGTGTGTAATCAAATTTGAGTAAAAGGAACACAAAACTATGGAACGTCAAATATATCCAGGGCAATCATGAACCCTTCTGGAGGCTCCACCAGGGTAAAAGGACGGGTGCTCCGAGCACCCGGCCTCACTATCCTGGTGAAAGTTCGCGTGTTTAACATAATTTGTTGGTTCTAAAGTTTAAGAACTTTTTACAATGCTTTTGGATTCTGATTTTGACATGGATTGGTATGTTTGTTTTTTATTTTAAATACACAACAAAGATTAATAAACAAATAATTCGTTCAACACATTTTGCGATATCATTGCCGAAAAAAAAATTTTGCGAAGGGATAATTATTATTCGACACTATTTTATATATGTGTTTGTTTTCGAATTTTTTTAAAAATTCAGAGTATATCAGTGGCCACCTACTTTGCACAACTATTGCCGTTTTTTATTAATAAGAAGCAAAATTATCGCAGTATCTTGATACATCTTAAGAGAAAACTGTCCCTAAATAATTTAACTCAACATACAGATATATAAGTCACGTGCTATGTCTGCATAATCCCTAATTTGAAGAATATGTGAATGTCATATAACCTAGTGAGTTTAAATAAATCGCAAGACCGTTTCCTCAAGGTTCTGCTCCATATTTGGAGCCAAGAAGACAACGTTTCTATAAATAACGTGATCTCTTAAATTTTCAATTTCCAACTTTTCTTTTTTATACAATATACCTGCGATTCGTTTAACACGCTCTGGTAGAGTTTGTTGACAATATGGAAATTTCATACAACGGACAGTACAACATCTAACTAGGTAAAATGTGCTAACCTTTAAGCAGCATCCGGTCTCGTTTTGTCGGTGAAAATTAAGGAATTTTACTGTTTACACACTTTTTACTCAGGTTTTGGGAATTGTGAATTGACATGGACCAGGATTTTTGTTTTTTGTATTGCATTGTTTACACATATCTATTTTCGTTATCTGTGATAAAATTATGTTTCTAAGCTACAACGTTGTCTATTCCATTTTTGTCCGCATGAGAATAACTTATTGGGTCAAAAGGAAATCAAATTTTTTGATAAAAAAGTTTTACTTTACTTCCTACTACAGTATAATTACGTCTTAACCGAGTTTGTTATAATGAAATTGATGACGCCTGTGTTTATTAGACCTAATCAAAGAACCTTTATTAGGTCTGAGTTCATTATGTTTAATCAGAGAACCTATGTTTGAACATTCCATGCCATTTTATTGTCTGGCAATATAGTTCATCGACCTCCAAGTGTAAATAGATCTTGTACCCAATTTAACACGATGCATGCTTGCTTTTATATACAAATATCAACATTGCAACTCTACATGTGTTATACAATAAAAAATCACAAATTTCAAAGCAGAGTAAAAAATTTGAAACTGACAAATTAGGTGAATCATGTAAAGTTCAACCCGCGAAGTGAGGCCGGGTGATCTGGAAGGGTAGGTACCTCCTGTTTAGCAATCGTGTGTAATCAAAATTGAAAAAAAAAATAAAATAAAAGGAATGTTGGACGCCAAATATATATTGCCAATTGCTATTGCGAGCTATGCTATGGAAAGACAAGTATTAAATACAAACCATGAAATGAAACACTATGGCATTTTTGGTTGTTTTTTATAATGTGGCACTACAATACTATTTATCAAATAAGTCTAGACACGATTTTATTTATAATGAATAGCTATTTGATAGAGTGATATAATTTCAACTCGAACATGTACTAGTTCAATGTTCACATAAATAATTAAGGAATATTAATGTTACAAGTAACAAAATCTGTTTGCAATTTTATGTTCAGGAAAATACAAAGCATATGTTGTGCTGAAATATAAATTCTCTGGCCAAACGTTAGAGTGAAGTTGTAATTAAGCGCTAGTCAAAATTTTTCATTTTTATCCAATAGTCAATTCTAGAACAGAGGAGGAGGAACCGCAGTTTTCTGTGAAAACAACCATCCTTTGGCATTTAACTAGGTAGAATGTGCTTACCCTTAAGCAGCATCCGGTCTCGTTTTGTTGGTGAAAATTAAGGAATTTTCCGGTTTACACACTTTTTACTCAGTTTTTTTGGGGGGAGGATTGTGAATTGACATGGACCAGGGTGTTTGTTTTGTTTTCTATATTCCATAGTTTACACATATCTATTTCGTTCTCTGTGATACAATTATGTTTCTAAGCTACAATGTTGTCTGTTCTATTTTTGTCCGCATGAGAATAACTTATTTGGTCTAAAGGAAATCAAATTTCTTGATAATAAAGTTTTACTTTACTTCGTACTACAGTACATGTACATGTTAACCGAGTTTGTTATAATGAAATTAATGGCGCCTGTGTTTATCAAACCTAATCAAAGAACCTTCATTAAGTCTGAGTTCATTACGTTTAATCAGAGAACCTATGTTTGAACGTGCCATGCTATGTGATTGTCTGGCAATATAGTTCATCGACCTCCAAGTGTAAATAGATCTTGTACTCAATTTATCACGATGCATGTTTGATATTATATACAGATATCAACATTGTAACTCTATATGTGTTATACAATAAAAAATAACAAATCCCAAAGCAGAGTAAAAAATTTGAAACTGACAACTCAGGTGAATCATGTGAAGCTCCACCTGCAAAGTGAGGCCGAGTGATCTGGAAGGTTAGATACCTCCTGTTTAGCAATCGTGTGTAATCAAAATTGAAAGTAATAGAAATTATGGAGTCAAATATATATAAACCGGAGAAAGTAACGGATATAGAATGCCAATTGCTATTGTAAGCTATGCTATGGAAAGACAAGTATGAAATACAAACCATGAAATGAAACACTGCTATTTTGGTTGTTTTTTTATAATGTATAATGGGGCACTACAATGCCATTTATCAAATAAGTCTAGACACGATTTCATTCATAATGAATAGCTCTTTGATAGAGTGATATAATTTCACCCCGAACATGTACTAGTTCATTGTTCACATTACTAATTAAGGAATATTAATGTAACACGTGACAAAATCTGTTTGCAATTTTACGTTAAGGAAAATACAAAGCATATGTTTTGCTGAAATATAAATTCTCTGGCCAAACGTTAGAGTGAAGTTGTAATTAAGCGCTAGTCAAAATTTTTCATTTTTATCCAATAGTCAATTCTAGAACAGAGGAGGAGGAACCGCAGTTTTCTGTGAAAACAACCATCCTTTGGCATTTAACTAGGTAGAATGTGCTTACCCTTAAGCAGCATCCGGTCTCGTTTTGTTGGTGAAAATTAAGGAATTTTCAGGTTTACACACTTTTTACTCAGTTTTTTTTGGGGGGGGAGGATTGTGAATTGACATGGACCAGGGTGTTTGTTTTGTTTTCTATATTCCATAGTTTACACATATCTATTTTCGTTCTCTGTGATACAATTATGTTTCTAAGCTACAATGTTGTCTGTTCTATTTTTGTCCGCATGAGAATAACTTATTTGGTCTAAAGGAAATCAAATTTCTTGATAATAAAGTTTTACTTTACTTCGTACTACAGTACATGTACATGTTAACCGAGTTTGTTATAATGAAATTAATGGCGCCTGTGTTTATCAAACCTAATCAAAGAACCTTCATTAAGTCTGAGTTCATTACGTTTAATCAGAGAACCTATGTTTGAACGTGCCATGCTATGTGATTGTCTGGCAATATAGTTCATCGACCTCCAAGTGTAAATAGATCTTGTACTCAATTTATCACGATGCATGTTTGATATTATATACAGATATCAACATTGTAACTCTATATGTGTTATACAATAAAAAATAACAAATCCCAAAGCAGAGTAAAAAATTTGAAACTGACAACTCAGGTGAATCATGTGAAGCTCCACCTGCAAAGTGAGGCCGAGTGATCTGGAAGGTTAGGTACCTCCTGTTTAGCAATCGTGTGTAATCAAAATTGAAAATAATAGAAATTATGGAGTCAAATATATATAAACCGGAGAAAGTAACGGATATAGAATGCCAATTGCTATTGTAAGCTATGCTATTGAAAGACAAGTATGAAATACAAACCATGAAATGAAACACTGCTATTTTGGTTGTTTTTTTATAATGTATAATGGGGCACTACAATGCCATTTATCAAATAAGTCTAGACACGATTTCATTCATAATGAATAGCTCTTTGATAGAGTGATATAATTTCACCCCGAACATGTACTAGTTCATTGTTCACATTACTAATTAAGGAATATTAATGTAACACGTGACAAAATCTGTTTGCAATTTTACGTTAAGGAAAATACAAAGCATATGTTTTGCTGAAATATAAATTTTCTGGCCAAACATTAGAGTGAAGTTGTAATTAAGCGCTAGTCAAAATTCTTCATTTTTATCCAAAAGTCAATTCTAGAACAGAGGAGGAATCGAAGTGTTCTGTGAAAACAACCATCCTTTGGCATGTGTATTGACAAGCGGTTTGAAATAATGACCTACTACTCCTTTGGGGATGTGATTTTTGGATGGATCGGCATGTTTGTGTTTGGTACACTTAAAATTAACAAATTGTGCATAAAATCCCTTTACTTTTTACACAAAGTGGTTTATAAAGACGCATTCCTATGTACGTCAATTAAAGTTTAAGGAAGTGGTTCAGAAACACTTTAAATATGTACAGCCAACAAACGGGGAATCAGAACTTCTTTAGAGATAAGGCCTGTCACTGATGGCATCTTGCGACTCATCAAGTAGCAAGGAATGAAGCTACAATAATAAAAGGTTTGATACCTTACATAAATCATTCTGAGGATCTGTGACATAACATGGAACTATAGCTGCTATTTCATAATTCTAATAAGTTCTATGTACTGCATAACACTGTCTCTGGAGCGAATCACACATGTTTTAAAATAGATTTTCAATTTCCGTGTAATTCAGTTCTTCCACTCGTAAACCGTGCGCAATATAATAAAATTAAAGAAGAATAACAGAACATCGTCCTTTTCTTATACAACCTGCCTGATTTAATTGTCTAGAAATGGTATCAATTGAAGATTGATTTATTTGTACCAAATTAACCTGAGTGGTACATGTTTTATATCAACTTTTAGATACCTCTGGAGTTGCGTAACTTAATTGTCGAGACACTACAATTCTATAATTCCAGGCTGCCTACACAGTAACACAATGTAATACATGAGATGCAAATACTTAAAGAATATTTTGTGCTGAAATTTAAATATTCTGGCTAAACGTTCAAATGAGATGGTTATTTAGCCCTAGTCAAAATTCTTCATTTATCCAAAAGTCAATTCTAGAAAAGAGGTGGAAACAACAGTGTTCTGTAAAAACCACCATCCTTTGGCATGTGTATTAACAAGCGGTGTGAAACTATTATCTACCAAAACAAATGAACACATTGTGCATAAAATGCCTTTACTTTTTACACCCAGTGATCTACAAAGACGCATTCCTATGTACGTCCGTTAAAGTTTAAGGAAGTTGTTCAGGAACTTTTTAAATACAGTATAACCTGCTATAGAGTCCACCTCTGTATAAAGTCCACCTGTCTATAGCAACCGGTCTGAAGTATCCCCAATGGATTTTACTATATAATGACCCTGTATATAAAGTCCACCTGTCTAATGTGAATAGAGTCCACCCTTTTTAGTCCTAAATGACTTCTCAACCTGTCTATAAAGTCCACTATTTCAATCAACTTCTTAATTTTTTTTATATAATTTTAGTCCTAATTTTATGTAATTATTATATTCCTAATGCTTAAGATTAGAAATATATAATTATTATAAGCCTTTTATCATTGTATAAGTTTTACAATTTTTTGTTGCAAAGAGGTTATGTAGATGAGTTATAATAGGTAAAACTTTGAGTGGAAAAATGTGAAGTTCTTATTCTCATGTCAATGACTGAAGCCATTAGACCAGAAAGAACATATAGTCTTTGTTATCTAAGGCAGTGTGTGTTTCTTTAACTATTGTTTTAATTAGTGACACCCTGCTTCCTAAGAAAACAAAGACAATATTATTCAAGTATATACTGATTATAAGAAAAACTGTTACCATGTAATCAGTTGTACACTCCATTAAGATTATAATGCACTTTTCAAATATCTTCTATAATTATTTTTTTTTTAAATACCATAAAAATAATTTGAACAAAACTAAACAAAAGGGTATTTTAATAGGTATTATATGTATTATTTTCATTTATTTGTATACCAGTATCAACAATACACATTTACTCTTTAATAAGGTGACCCTCTATATAAAGTCCACCTGTCTATTAAGTCCACTTTTGCTCAGTCCCCTGGGTGGTTTTTATACACAGGTTATACAGTAAATACAGCCAAATAAATGGAGAATCAGAACTTCTTTAAAGCTAAGGTCTGTCATTGATGACATCTAGCGATTCATCTAGTGACAAGGAAGAAATCTGCAAATATTATAAGTTTTATACTTAAATTCAATCATTCAGAGGGCCTGTGACATAACATGTTACTTTATCTCCTATTTTATAGTTTAAAGTTTATTTACTGCATAACACTGTCTCTGTAGCGAATCGCACAGGTTTTAAAATAGATTTTCAATTTCCGTGTTTCACATGTAATTCGGTTCTTCTACTAGTTAACCGGGCGCAATATAATAAAATTTAAGAAGAATAACAGAACATCGACCTATTCTCATACAACCTGCCTTATTTAATTGTCTAGAAATAGCAACAAATAAAGATTGATTTATTTGTACCAAGTTAACCTTGTTTTATATCAACTTATAGATACCTCTGAAGTTGTGTAACTTCGTTGTCCAGAATCTACAATTCTATTATTCCAGGCCGCATACACAGTAACACAATTTTAGGCATGATGTGTAGATACTAAAAATGCATCGCTTTTATATTTAAATAATAATCCATGTCCGAATCACAATCAAGAAGCAAAGTAAAAACTCAGAAATTGATAAGTAAGGTTAAAAACGTGAACATCCACCAGGGAAGTGAGGCCGGGTGCACTGGAAGGGTAAGCACCTCATGTTTTGATTGCCCGACAATAGGATACAATGAGTACCTAACCTAACCGAATACCTAACAGACTCAAACAAAAACCTGCTGATCCATGTCCAAATGACAATCATCCAAGAAAGAAAAATGTGGCAAATTTAGTAATAAATAAAACATACACAAAGGAAGTGAGGTTAGATATCTATGTTTGGTAAGCATTTCCTGTCTGTCTAGCTAAATAATGTTAAATCAGTATTTAAGGTATGTATCATAAGTGAGATTAGTTACTAGTTTCTTGTTTTTATTGTTTATTTTAAATTCATAATAAATATGTTTCGTTGCTTCTTAATTTGTTTATTTCATCAAATATAAAGCCACTTTTGGTGTCGTTGGGTACTTAATATATTTGAGGTCCCATTGCTCCATGTTCCTTTAATTCCCAATTTTGATTACACACGTGGCAGTTGTAGCTAGCTAAACAGGAGGTACTTACGCTTCCGGAACACATCTGGCCTCACTTTCCTGGAGAAAGTTCACGTGACTGTCGGCTTTGAGTTTTTATTTTGCTTTGGGATTGTTGTTTGAACATTGACCTGTATTATTTATGTTGTTGCAAACTACATTTACAAGTTAAACATTACACATCGATTGACGCCATTATAATCATAAGTTGCTGTTTTGAAGCATTATTCTATCTATATTTTATTACAATTCATAGAATGAATTATGTCTTTTTGATTCTAGAACGAAAAATATGAAAACAGATGGATTGTATAAACAGCCCACGTATCTGTCGAATCAAATAATACTTTATACAGTTTTGATGACCATAAAAAATAACTTATTCATTTTTGAAACATTAAAAAGACAGATTGAGGATAAATATTGTGGAAGTGACGAAGATGAACACAATGTAAATAGCATGCGTTAACAAAGATAAGAAAATCAATGAACTAAGCTTCAAATATTATAAAATGACTGACAACAATAATAAAAATATAGATTGGTATTCAAATTATAGAATGTGTTTTTTTGTATCAAAATTGGCGTTGAAACAATCTTCATAGCAACTACAAAGAGAATAAATTTAATGCACGTTGAAAACTGACATGCCACGAAACATGTTTGCTTTTAAGCAAGAGTGAGCACTCTAACATCTTAGCTAGCATATTGGTGCGTTAGATAAGTGACGCAGCCTTGGTGAAAGAGACGGCATATTGATATGTAAGTTTTATTTGATAGTAAAGTCAATATTTGTGACATCTAAAAGCCAAGGTTTTTCATTTATGTCACATTTATTTCTGCATCAACTGTGGCCGCTTACATGTTGTTTTTGCTTACAATTTTAAATGACATACCAAAATAATGCGAACTTGGATTTGATAAAAAAATAACAACCATATACATATGTACTTGATTGGGTTTGGTCCATTAGCGATTTTATTTATTTTTTCTTGTGATAGTTTTGGACAAAGCCCTACTGATGAAGAATTGTATTCCAAAACGACCGTTTAGTTCTGTAAAACTAACTCGGGTATAATATGCAATCAAGATAATTCGTATTCATTGATAATATTATATTGCTATAAAAACAAACCATACACACGAAAGTGATTCTCATAGTTCCTTTCACACAATTTTGATTACACACGTGACGGGTGTAGCTAGCTAAACAGGAGGTGCTTACCCTTCCGGAGCACCCGGCCTCATTTCCCTGGTGGAAGTTCACGTGTCTAACCTAACTTGTCAGTTCCAAAGTTTTTACTTTGCTTCTGGATTGTGATTCGGAAATGGATTAGTATGTTTGTTTTTGATTATACAACTTTTTTATATTTTTCTTATTTATAATGTCAGTCACGAAAATACCTTCCTTTAAATTTCTATTTCTTAAATGATGCAAACAGTTTAAATGCTCTTTTACTAGTTTATCACAAACAACTTTCAAACCTATTAACACTTCACAAAACCAATATCATCGCTTTCCTTATTACATCTTAATACTCTATGTTCGAACGAAAAACACTTAGAGATTGTAAACCAATCGTCTCATACAAGGCTTAATCAGCATTCTGACTTTTATTGCAAATCTTTTTACGTCAAGTGTTTTCTATTAGCTTTTCTATTTTGTACTCCATCTTTTCTAAAATGGTAAGAATGATTATTGTACCGTCACCGAGTCAAGTGCCAGCATAGAACTCAAGTAGCATATTTTATCACCGTCATCACATCACAATATTCTTGATAAGTATTAGGTCTCTGTATCAAAAAGTGATCCTTGATATCTTTCTTGTCCCATAATATATTTCACCATCCTTTCATTATTCTCATTTTGAGGATAGCTTTAGATTTGCTTACTCTTCCGGAGCACCCAGCCTCATTTCTCTGATAGAAGCTCAAGTGTTTAATTTTTTAATCAAACAAAAATATAAAGAAACAACAATTAAGAATGAGATTCTGCTCTTGGTATTTCAAGATGTAATGGAAGATAGTGTGGCGCGCTAGAAATTCAGTGAAAGACGAAGCCCTGCATTTTTAATTCGACGCGCGACGTTATATTTTAACTACAGCAATACAATTAAGAATGATTATTTCTTTTTTATATTAATTTGTTTTAAAAACCCACGTCTATTGACATTTGATTTCAGGGACTATTTTTATGCCATTTTTATACATGTGCATAAAAGGGCATGACCACACTTGTATTTCAACGGGTATTGCAATGCAATTTCTTCTTTATGGTTCATCAAAGAGTAATATTGTTAAAATTATACAGTGAGAATGTAAAACAATGCATCAAATTCTTTCATAAAATTTATAGATTTTTTTTCGAAACCAGTGATAAAATAAGGAATTTGAGCTTATGTGAATATCAAAGAAACGACGGCAATCGTTTTAATCGAACAAGTGAGGACTGTATTTAGAACAAATTTAAAGGTGAATGTTTGTTTAAGTATTGTTGATCTTTTTAGTTACATTTGAATGTTTGCAGCAGTCCTGAAATTTATACAACTGTTGATGAAATTTTAAATTTTACATATCTGCATATATGTTTCGAATTTACAAAATGTGTATGTAAATAGTTGCATAGTCAACTTTTACAAATTGATAAGAACTTGATTTCCCTATTTCCCTTCTATTACACCTCAATAACAAATTACTGAAGCATTTGACATTAGTTTTATTGTTCGTCCAAAGCCGTAAATTTTATGATATATTCTTACATTTTGTTAGCTTGCTTTTTGCTCTTAGTTTCATTGAGTATTTCCAAGTACATGTTACCTAATTCAAAGTTGTTCTATTCTTAAAGAGATGATTTGAAACTTAATTACTACAATCCCTTAAACGTACTAACGTCATAACACAAGTTTATTGTAACAAAATCAATTACGTGCTCGGTTGAAGTTTTTTGTGTCACTGACTAAATGAGGTCTGATTTTAATAAACAACTGTACTACTACATGCTTTGTTAGATCATTTTTTTAATTCTTACCTAAAATTTAAAGATACATTACACACCGATTACAATCAACAGCATGAATATAACCAATGGCATTATTTTAAAACATTTATGAAATACGCCATTATTTGGTAACTTTATCGATTTTACCTCAATAATCTTCAGCGGATTAAAGATTCGTGTAAATAAACCATCTCCAAGGGGACTTTACTTAACATCTTCTGTATATTGATTAAATTTGATGTGCTGATACAATTAGAAATGCAACTTATTAAAAAATGGAATATTTTTGTATCACTAACTAAATGCAAGAAAAAAATGCTGTTTTACTTAGTTACTGTTCTACTTCATGCTTTTTATGATCTTTCCGCTTCTTTAATTCTTCTTTAAAATAATTGAAAAATATATTAAACAAAGCTTACAATCAACAGCATGCAAATAACTAACGGAATTGTTTTAAAACATTTATGAAGTATGTCATGAAATGATATAGATTTTGTCTCGATAATCTTTAGTAGATTAAAGACTTAATTCGTGCAAATAAACCCTCTCTACGGAGACCAAACTTCACTTCTCCGGTGTATTGATTTGATGTGATGTGCTAATACAATTAGGAATTTAACTTATAAAAAATTGAGGATTTTTGTATCACTAACAAAATGTAGTGTAATAAAAGACTATACTACTACACGTTTTAATGATTATCCTCCTTATTTTCTTCTAAATCCAATTTGAAAAACTACACCATACACTGCTTACTATCTACAACATGCACTTACTACATCATTTTGAAATATTAATGAAGTAGGTCATGATTAGGTAATTATATTTATTTTATCTCAGTAATCTTCAGTAGATTAAGGACCTAATACGTGCAAATAAATCCTCTCTACGGGGACTAAACTTAACATCTCCTGTATATTGATTCGATTTGATGTGCGATATAATTAAGAATTCAATCTATCAAATATTTATATAAGTTTGATGTAATCCAGTGTGAAATGTTTTACTCACAACATGCAAACCTTGTTTTGTATACAATTTATTATGCAAAGACATATACAGTCTTGATAAGCAAAAATTTTGGGGTTTAGCTAGCGAGAATGGAGATGCTAACTCTTCCGGAGTACTTGGCTTCATTTTATTGCTTGAAGTTTGTCAGTTTTCTAAGGTTTTCTTTGCTTTTAGCATTGTTGTTTTTATATGGGATTGTTCATGTTTGTGTTTCAATACAAATGATTTGCAATTGTTAATAAATCGCAATTGCGCGTTTCATTAGAAATATAATATTCTATTCATTTATCTCTGGTATTGAACATTATCGTTCTTTAAAAGTATTTAAAACAGAGACAAGCTTGAAACTTCTTGAAATCATCCATGTTTAAATTTTATTGCGACAATAAAAGTTCTTAATAAAACGATTTATTGTGTAACGTGATCGTGTCACAAAGCCATAAATGAACATTCTGATTTACAAATATTGATGCCTATACGCTTACATTTGGTTTTCATAAGTGCTAAAATGACACAACAATCTGAAGTTACTCTAGTATCAGTATATTTAGGAACAAAAATTATTTAAAACCACAAACATTTAGAATGAAATCTGAAACAAACATCCAATCCATGTCCAAATAAAAATACCAAAACACAGTAAAACATAGACACGAAAACCTCCATTAAGAAAGTGAGATCTGGTGCTATCTGATTAAAACAGTTGATTAAAATTTTAATACCTCAAATTAGCAGTTTTCTGGATATCAAAACTATGTATATGATAGCTCAGGTCCTACAATTATTTATACCAGATCTCTAAAAATATATCCAGTCAAGTCCCCCACTAAAGTTTTAATTCATTAGTTTTTTTTCAAATATATTCAGCTTATCTATTTTTTAAATTCCTACTCATTTTTCCGATGAAACATGAAAATTGTATTTAATATTCTTTCACTGAAAGAAACAAAAGTCATCATATACAACAGAATATCAATAATTAAGGTTTATGTGGGTTAGGATTCTTTACATGCTTCAGCTCGGCTTTCATTAAGATAGATTAGAATTTTATTTCATTATTTCGTGACATGGCAACAGGTCGACGAAATAATGAAAACCTAGTTAAGGTGTATGTATGTTGTGATTATGAAATAGCAGGTTTTATTGTAACGTAACTCCGTAAACTAATCTCCTTAAGCATATAAATAGGCTGTCAAAAGACTCCTAAGCCCTACAGAGACCATATTCAATAACCATCCCCAGAGAACTATTGTTTAAATCATGATTCAATTTCAAGACGTTGTGATTAGCATAGTAAAGCATAAAATTTGATTTCTAACATTCATTCTACAATATTTAAGAATTACATAAAAATTCAATCTCGCTCACAATGCCAACAAAACTCTTGTAAGATTCCCTGCAATCACACAGTTTCTTCTTCAAGCTGGTGTGTTGCAGAGACTTGTTTCGTCTGGCTGGAAGACTGTCGCCAAATCATTCAACGTCACAAACGCCTATAAAAACGATGACTCACCATCTCCTAATATTCCGAATTTGAATTGAATGCATTTATTATTTCTTGAAATAAAAGATAGGACTTATACCTCAACTTTAACACCCACGACATGCTACATTTGAAGTTATGTGACAAACGTTTCACTGTCTTTTTCTATACATCACTACACCTGCTTCCACTGCTTATGGTGCATGTGTTTCACAGACCATGCACTATGATGGAGCTTATTCCAACTAAATGAACTTTATACAAACAATCTGCTTACAAATAAATTGTTGACTCAGGGATATTGCAAGCTATGGCTTATCAAGGTCCTCAAAAATTTTATGGCCGTCATAACAATATTGTTGATAAGTATGATGTCTCTATATCCAAAATTATCTTGGATATATTTGTCGTCTCATGATTCCGCGTTCCTTTTATTTTGAAATTTTATTACGCAACTCTCAAGTGTAACTGGCTTACCAGAAGTCTATCACTCTTTCAGGGCACTCCCCCGCACTTCCGTAATGCATATGTTTAACTAAATTTTCAAGTTTTCATTTTAAGTTGGCTTGTGATTTGAACATCTGTCGGTATGTTTGACAATTTGAGGATTAAAATGACAATACACATTCTTTTGAATAAAATGGTAAATTATCTTTTATCAGTATTCTTGATTTTCATTTATTAGATTGAAATTGAAAAAATACAAATGTATAACTGAACAAACTAAATTAAAATGACATATGTGGTACTATTACGTTTATACATGTATTCACCATAATTATACAACATAATATATTTCCTCTTCATGTTATTCTGTAGATTAATCACGTAAGTCATGCAAATAAGCTATCCAAATGTTATCAGATTTCTACATTTGCCGAGTTTTGCATCCCGAGGGTCAAATTATTTAAATAATGATTGATATGCTCAGATAAATAAATTGTTGTTGGTCATTACATAATATTTCTTTTGTGTAACCCATGAAGCAAAGTTATATATGCAGGCCCAATTAAACCTTGACAGTCCATGTAATCATTCGTACCTCAAAACAAATCGGTATGGATAGGTTTAATGACTCTTTATCATACTACTGTTACATTTCATATGTTTTAACAAAGTCATATTCTATGTTGTCTTACAGCAATAGTTATGTGCTGTGTTTGGTTATACAATAAAGAGTATATTTATAAAAATTGCATTAGACATGTGGCGGCTGTAGCTAGCTAAACAGTATATCCATATATACTATGGAGGAGGTTCAATTGTTTAACTTAATTTGAAAATTTGCATTTTTTACTTTCATTTCGGGTTGTGATTTGGGCATGGATTAGTATATTTGTTTTTGATTTTCAAAATTCAAGATGAATATTTTACAGCAAAGTATCAGGAATTTGTTCAAACTTCACAACAAAAATTCTTTAAATAAATGGAATTCATTATTTTGGA
This sequence comes from Anadara kagoshimensis, assembly GCA_021292105.1. Lineage (NCBI taxonomy): Eukaryota > Metazoa > Mollusca > Bivalvia > Arcoida > Arcidae > Anadara > Anadara kagoshimensis. Next base: position 61,143,809 of record CM037861.1, read on the forward strand.
TTTTCAAGTCAACACACTTAGTTTAATACCAGTATAAGTGAAAACACAAAAAGTAGTTTAAACATTAAAAGACTTGGAATATAATTCTATATTAATATTAAAGACTTTCAAAATCCCGGTTTTATTAAATATATTCATTTTGTCAGTCAATATTATATTAAATTTTGTACTTTAGTGTTTACAGTCTACTACCTTTTATTAACGTTGTGGAATATGGAATGTTCAGAAATTTCAAATAAATCAAATGTAATTTCATTTTAAACAAGTCTAAGTAAGAAAGCTGAATCGCTATTGTTTATAATGAAAATCTGTTCAATAAACAATTAAAAACCGATAACATCAACTTATTTCCGATAGGGTTGAACAAAAATAAATATATCGGTCCATGTTCAAACCACAATCCAAAAAGCAAAGAAAGAAAACCTTCAAAATTAAAAAAATTAAGAAATGTGAACTTTATGCGGGGATGTGATACTAGGTGTTACAATTAGAGTAAGCACCTCCTGGTTAAGTTTTTTTTAATTTTGATTAGGTCTTTCCTTCAATCCATTCAACATTGTAGAACAATTGTATTTATATGTCTTTATTATATGTCATATTCACAGGAAAATGGGTAGAATGTATGAATTTATCATCGATTGCAAGGAAAACCTTCAAAGTATTTTTTTTACATCAGATTTATTCCAAAAATGGCTTCTTAACATTCATAGGTTTCAATTAATTAACAATATTACTTATTCTAAAGTTTCTGACCTACTTTTTCATGGTTATTTAAATGTCAATTTTCATATCAGTACACAGCCGAAACAAAACCTAAAAAGTGTTACATACTGATAAAAATGGTTTCTAAAATGTTAAATGGAATACGTTATTTATAATTCTAAAATGTTAAACATACAAATCATTTATTAATAACCTTTTTACATGGTGTAAGATTTTTACAAATTAATATTTACAATCTGATTAACACTCCTTCAATGAAGCTTCGACTGATTGCCTTCACCTGTGCATGAAGGCAACGGGGTATTCGCGTGACCTTGATGACGTAATGTTGACCTGGTTTTTTATCAATGGCGCATGAATACATAATGTGTACTTGTATTAAGTAAATTTCATTAAATTTGCGGATTTCTCATTCTCTTCATAACCTCATGAAAAATAAAAAAAACTCAATTTCAATTCTTAAATAAGGTTATCAATAATTGAAAATAATTGAACTGCCTTGAGGCCTCCAGATAATAACATGGTTTTAAACGAACCAATGACTTGTAAAACCCGATGAGGAATAAAGCCAGAATGTGGACTTCATAATCTTAAATCAAAACAATTATGTTAACTAAGCTAATGTTTAACTAACCAAATTTCAGACAAACTAATAATAACATTTTAAACAATTTTACTCAAGGCAAAATTAAAATATGAAGATCAGAAATTGAACATACAACGTTCCAGATTTATTTGGTAGCTATCAAAAGCAATAACATTAACAAAAGAAATAAAAGACAAAACAATATAATCAAAACCCTATGTAGTACCAAATGAATCATTATATGTTGTCAGTACGACATGGTTTATTTGTATCAACTAGTTTACTTGTCTAGACTTCTGGTATTTATTATTATTAGTATATCAAACCTTTTTACACAAGCTCTTTGCCCAGACTAACAGTATTTTACGAGCGCATTATTTCCCTTTTTAAGTAGGTTTTGTTGATTTGATAAAAGAAAACTGCAACCGATTAGGTAATTGTCCATATCGATTATAATTTCAAAGGACACAAAGTTTCAAAAGAAAACAAACCAATTCATGCATGCCAAAATCACAATCATCCAAAAAAAAAAAAATAAAATAAAAAACTTGAAAAATGGCAGTTAAGTTAATCATGTGAACTTAAGCCGGGGATGTGAGATCGGATACTCCGGAAGGTATGCACTTACTGTCTATCTAGTTTAGATCGACACGTGTGTTATCAAAATTAGGAATGAAAGAAACATTGAACCATTGGAAACAGACATTAAACTTAATAATATTATGACAATGGCTATACAACTTTCCGACGTCCTTGATAAACGTAGGCTCGCAATATCTGTGAGTCGATAATGTATTTGTAAGCTGCTTGTTTTGTTGTATAAAGGTCCCGTTATGAGAACAATCTCTACCATAGCGTATTAACTAAGAAACAAACACAACATTAGCAGGAGTGGCAGGTATATTGGTGCGTAGAAACAAGTTTTGCTTTTTCAAAGGATTCCCATTCCTCGACGTTTTTCTTAATTTTGTTAATGCGATTTATCAATTATGAAAGTGAAAACGATACGATTTTAATTTGTATCTGCTGTTCTAGCACCATCTAGTCATTTGTGGCGAAGAACTCTTTGTGCCATATTGAAGAATTCGTCTTGACTGACCAGAATAAAATTTAGACCAGAAATTAAAACAAATGAAATGATCGATATTTCCTATAGGTTGTTTTGCCACAGACATTTTGAAAAAATTTTCCTTCTCTTACATTTTCTTGTTAGGGCAACATATGGCGTGCATTTGTAGCATACTTAAATTTAAAGATATCGAAAAATATTTGATTGATAAGATCCAAATACATGTACATACTTAGTATTCACTGACAATACTTTTCCACTTTTCCTGAAGATATTGAAATCTTATTATAAAGATACGAATCAAACCCAGATTTGCGGGTTTATTAAGTTTTTGATAATTACCATAAAACTTATGTATTTATGTTATAAATAGCAACTTATTTAACAAACTATAAATTTGGACTCTTTTATTTTTTATATCAGTGATTGATTTTCTAATTTTGCTGTAAAGAGTACTCTTTCAATACGCCAGTCATTTTAGGAATACAGTTTTCGTAATTACTGCATTAGGTCAGTCAGAATCATTTTTAGACCATAGTGTGTCAGTTTGGTACAAATGTTATTTATTTTAGCTTTTAACAAGTTAAAGAGGTTTTTTTTAAATATATCTAAAGTGAAATTGGAACTGACATGGAAATTTATCAAAAGGTGGAGTTTAAACTTGAGGGAATACAACCAGCATATTGCATTCAATTTAGGTGACTAAACATCACATAATCGAATAGGTAAAAGTGTTTAAAGCACAACGATGTTTTATTCATTTAATCAAATATATTTACAACATTTTGAAAATGAACTAATCGTTTCATCATTGTTCAAATGTGAAATGTGTTGTATATATATATTTTTTTAAGTCTTTTAACGAAATCGCATGTTTTTGACAATAGCCAAGTGAACCTGAACAGGATAAAACATATGTATGAGTAAATAACAGTAACATGTTATGGAAAAAAAACAAATTTTGGGACTATTGACTATAAAACTAAAAAAGATTATCTTCACGAAAACAAATTATTCTCACGAAATATCAAAATAGACTATTATTAATGACAAAATATTCAAAAAACATAGTTTAATCAGGTGGTTTTTTTTAAATAAAATTGACCATAACTAGAATTTTGGAATAAAAAAACTCCACTATCAGTCCAAACTCGAAAATTTAAAACCAGCGGTTATGAAATGCTTATGTGTTTGTTCTTATTTTCTTGTTTGAGGTTAACTTGTGGTCATGTTCTGGGTGCATTCAATATAAACAAATATATTAATATCAAGGTCTTTTATAAAATAGATGGGTGATTGTTCCTGCCTGTTTTGTTAAATTAGCATTTTAGGAACATCTGGGTGAAAAATCTCAACAATTGATAGCGTTTTGTAGTTACACGAAGTACCCGTTAAAAGCAATTTTTTGGTGGTATCATCTTGGTTTTGTTTGACTTTAAAATAACAATTCATTTTGTTATTCTTGTTTTTATCGTTTAATATCATAAAACCCGATCATGAAGGAAGTTTTAACTTATTATTTGTCTATATGTTATACGTAAGTTCCTAAAAAAGCTATGCTTCATCTTTGTGGTGAATAAATTTTGATCGTTCTATGTTTCTCATTTCAAAACCTTAAAAGTATTTGGATCTCCACAATTTGGTTCATGCACTAGTGATGAGGGATTTTATTTCGAAACGACAGTCTAGTGCTACAAAATTAAATCATGTTTAGTAATAATTAATACATCGCTTATTTCTTGACCATCAACGTTTCTTTCACGTACTTTAATGATTTCAAAACTCTATGATGAATCAATAATATCTAATTATTGCAGTACACGTATACTTTAAAGTTCTTCATTTTATATTCCATCTGAAAAAGCAATTTTAATCAAGCATTTGAAAGACTTTATCGAATCATCTTGCATTTGAAGAGGAAATTAGAAACATAATTTCAAAATTAAGTCAGTCACAAGAGTATATTTATTGGATAATTTCAAAGTATTGCTAAAGAAATTTGATTCTTCCACCCTTCAGGCAAATGCGTTTTGTAAATATAATAATAAAAGTAGAATTAACAGGCAAATGTTTTGATTATTTCATTTTAAAACCAGTGTATAGCTCTAGGCGTATATCTCACATTTTTTAAGACAACCAATTCTTAAAAGTTCGCATGGACATTTAAAATATTTGAAATCGATTAAATGAATATTACACATGCGGCGGGTATGGGTAGTAAAACAAAAGGCGCTTGCCCTTCTGGAGCAACCGGCTTTAATTCTCTGGTGGAAGTTCGCGTGTTCAACCTTACTTCCTAGTTTCAATTTTTTTACTTTGATTTTGGATTGTGATTTGATATGCTCGGTATGTCTGTTTTTAATTATATTTTCTATGGATTCTTAGTTGCATTCAGCACGATCATTTCTTTTTTAGATATGTATACTATAAAAATGCATATATAGAGTTTTTGTCATTTGATAAACAGAAAATTTATTAAAGGATGATACTGTTGTTATTGATTTTGAAAAGTGCAAAAATATCATCGTTCTGCTGTCATGGGGTGACATTTAACAATTAACTTATACCTCAGTTATAGCGTCCCGTAGTCCCATGTTCCTTTCATTCTCAAATGTGATTCTACACGTTCCTGGTGTATCTAGCTAAATGAAAATGATACTCTTCCGGAGCATCCGGCCTCTTCCGAGGAGTAAGTTCACATGTTAACCAAATTTCAGTTTCATAGCTTTTAATTTTGCTTTGAGATTGTAATTTGGACATAGATTGGGGCATTGTTATTCGTGATTACGACGGAGGTAATTGTTATAAATTCCCAATAAAACTTCTAATAATGATAAAAAGTTTTCAAAAACCTTGCTATGAACTTTTGTGTTACAAAGTAAAGATTAAAAATTAATGCTCAAATACTTATTTTCATTACTCTAAAAACACGATAGGTTGTTGGGAAAATGGGAAAAGGTAATTAGTTAATAAGAAAAAAAATTGAAAATCTGTACACCAACAAATAAAAAACAAACATACCATACATGTCCAAATCACAATCCAGAAGCAAGGTAAAAATTGAAACTGTCAAATTAAGTTGAACACGTGAACTTCCACCAGAAAAGTGAGACCGGGTGCTCCGGAAGGGTACGCACCTCCTGTTTAGCTAGCTACACATGTCACTTGCGTAATCAAAATTGAGTGAAAGGAACATAAAGCTATATCCAGGACAATCCTGGACACAGAGCCATCGAACTCATCAACAATACTGTGATGACGGCCATAACTCTTTTTGAGGGTCCTGATAAGCCTAGGCTTGCAAAATACCTGGTGGCTTGCAATATAAACTTAAAAAACTACACAATACATAAATGAAAGAAACAAACAAGACAATTTGATCAAGTGCAAACAAATAGGAACCACACCACTGATTAAAAGATTCCCGACTTTATCGGAAATGTCGTGCGATGTAGTTATAGTTCTATTAGATACAATAATGCACAAAAAAACACAAAACATGTGTGATTAAATGTATCCATCATCCGCCATTTATAAATTGTGTGGGTTTATTAGTGCTCTCTTACATTTATAATTATAAATTCACTTTCGTTCAAACGATTTAATGTCACGACTTGTTTAAACTATGTGACTAAAGCTATGCCAAATTCATGACTTTCTATGGAAATGTTCCTTATAACCTAATTGAATTGACAGTAGATGAAAAATATATTTACAAATCACAGGAGATATATGTTATCCATGATGCTTCTATAGTGCCTCTTCTAAAATACAATCTATATTTTTTTACATAACACAAGTTTGGTCAATGGGGACTGACTGCAATTATAGATTAAAACGAAAAAAATGAAATAATATGTCTAAAAAGAAGACAAGTCTATTGGAAACGTCCCTGCAATATGTTTCTATTATGTAACACGGTCTCCGTTTTCTGTGGATAACAATAATAGACATCATGTGAAAATTAAAACATCTAAATTGTGGTTGACGCAGACAGGATGTTAGTAACTTTATGTGGAACACTTGGGAGAAACGGAAACAATTACATTAGTAAAGGCAATGAAAAACACAACCAACGTATAGAGTGATAATTGAATAACAAATATTGTCTATACCTTGGAATTGAATCGACAGGAATTGGCTATTACTATATTGCATTGTTGAGATGTTTCATTCTTAATTCAAAGATAAAATTGACCGCTGTCTGGTTTGGAATAAGGTTTTCGTTATTTATCATGATAATTAAGTTTAGTTGATTCGCGGCATTTGCTCATCCAAAAATGATTAAAACCATCTCACATGCTAGTTTTCCAAAGAACAAGTCTATTTCTCATGGTCCTTTACAATCGATATTTATTTCTCTAGAAGATTTTGTTTCTTGATTGCAGTTTATTATGTAGCAATGTTCAGACAGCTTATTATATTTATAATTGTTGTTATTTCTTCAGTACTTCACAAGCGTGGGCGTATTTATCTAGACAGGGGTGCTTACCCTTCCTGAAGAAACAGTCTTTTTTACCTGGTGTGGGATTTTGAATACATTGATGCATTTATTTTAATGCTACCCTACACCGGTGCACCGAAATATGCAAGTTTCCACAAGCATGTTTATTAAGATTCAAGTTCCCAGACTGAATGTTGATATTAAAAGTAAGGATGAACTATCATTTATTCATTTTCGTTTGCCTTTGAATATATTATCCCTTCAACGTCCACAGTATTAGCCTACATCAAAAGAAACAATGATAAACGTAGCAAAAGGTGTGAAATGTGCATGAAAAAGAAATGTTTATATAATGTTTTGCACTACCAATAATTCAATAATTTTCTTTATGTTAGAAAGGACATATATATATATATATATCTGCTTACGGCGTGAAAGCATGTCATATACAAAAAATTACATGAAAATAATATAAATCTTTATAGTAATATCGATCAATATAATAACTTTGGTATTTTGCAATGTAATCTTACACAAGACAGTTTCCATATTTGACAACCATTACATAACAAATTTTGTCACGTACAATTTTCTCATGTACCAGTAAGGTAGATTTTTATCTCTAGGAAGATAACATGATCGGTTATGTGCTATTTGTATTATTGTTACTTAATCTATAGATTCTGAAATAAAGCAACTACAACGTAAATCCAAAACTAACTGTTTATAAATCGTTAATCAAAAACAATTTGTTGAAATTACTTTTATCGTACTTTCTACCTAAACAACTTGTTCAAGTGATATGATTCTTTTAAGCAGTATAAACATATAAATAGAATGGTTCTTTTAAAAAAAGTGAAAGAATCCAATACTGAAAAAAATATAATTATAAATGTAAATGGTAGTGAGTAAGAATTCTGGTTCCATAGTCCCATGTTCCATTCATTCTCAATTGTAATACAATAAACACACGTATCGGGTATAGCGAGCTAGATATGAGATCCATCCCCTTTCAGAGCACCTGGTCTCACTTCCCTGGTAAAAGTCCACGTGTTAACTTAATTTGTGTGTTTTCAAAGGTTTTGCTTTGCTTAGAAATTGTGCTTTTGGCGTGGATCGTTATATTTGTTTTTGATTTTGATTATTTTTTATTTAGGTTCTAGACGAGTATGTAAAAAAAAGTAAAACAAAATAATAATAATAAAAAAAGAAAATGAGAAATAAAAAAGAAAGCAGAAATTGATGAGTAATACATTTTTCGTAAATGTTATATCCGTAACTTCAACATCTAACACAACAATCTTTAAATGTTTTATTCCCTACAGGAAAACATTTATCAATATTGAAGACAATCATTTAGGAAGTATGCTATATTGACATGCTCCAACGATATACTTTTGCTACATAACACGGTTTTGGTCTTTCGGGGAATGAAAACAATAGACATTAATAAGAAAACTAATGCATCAAACATACGGAATGTCACTAAGTTTTATTGCGGAACACTCCAGGAATACGGAAAAACAATTACATTAGTAACACAATATAAGACAAAACCATCTGGTAAAAACTGTACTTTTGTAACTAAATAACTGTATACTGTGTGTTTTTACGGAGTTGATTGCGCCATCAAATCGAATGAACAAGTCTAGACTATGATTGTCAAGATGAAATGTTTAGGTTTTTGTCATCAGTTGATTTTAAAATTCTCAGAATTATGTTCACTAGATTATAGGTTGTATTTTGGAGTAGGTGCATCATTTCACCAACAGCAATATGTTTTCAAGGTTAAACATTGTTTAAAATTAAATCCTGTGCATTTTACTATACACAAAGCAAATTTAACATAATACAGACCTTTCAAAGTTGGTATGTATTTCTTCTTTTGAAAATTGAATACAATTTAAGAGATATTCCTATCTAGGAATGCTTCTAATTACATATCATACCAGTTTTATATTTACAGCACTAGACGGCCGTTTCGGAAAACAATTCCTCATCAGTAGTGCTTGGACCAAAATTATGAAACCAAAATTATTTTGAAGATATTGAAAAGCTACCCAAAGGACCAAAAAATATTTTACTAAATTAAGCTAAGGAAATACATTGCATGAGGGAGTATACCTTAGTTTATGAGAAATTTCAAATTTTAACTTGCAGGAAATTTAGACAATTATAGTAAATTCTAAAGAATTCTTTGTTTTTTATTCTAGAGCACAATGCTTCACTTCCCTTGTGAAAGTTAAAGTTTAACTTAATTTGTCAGTTTTCAAATTTTTTAATTTGTTTGTGGAATTTAACCATTTATACCGGCATGTTTAAATTTGGTTTTGAACGTGATAAATAATCAAAATCAAGTGAAAGTTTGAAAACAAATTGACCGCATTTCGAGAATTAGGAATAATTTAAAGAAAACTCATCATGTCCGTATCAAAGTAGTTTTAAAAAATCAAATCAATGAAAGAGAAACATACAGTATGATCAAACTTAAATAACTTCTTGTAAGAAAAAATCTACGGTCTATTCCTAACAAAATGCCTCATAAGTAGTGTTCGAACTTTAACTGTGGGTATCAATTTGCCCCGGTGCCCGCCTAAAGTCGTGGAGTTCATAAACAGTATTAAACATTTATGACTGTCTTTTCCTGTTCTGATTTGCTTTTTTATTTACGACATGTATTTTCTCGTATTTTTGGTTGTATTAGCTATTGTCGAGCTGCAACTTTTTATTGTGTGCTATATTTTATAGATTTATAAGGAACAAGAGATATTATAAAGTTGCAAACCCCTTTAACAGCATAACAAACCTCATTTAATATAATAAAAAGTTGCGTATTTTCTCACAGAAGAAAAGGATATGTAACTAAAAAAAGAAACAGTTAATAACAGAAACAAAAACGAGGTATCACTGGCTATAACTCTTCCAACTTTAGATAGACAATGGACTTCAAAACAAAACAAAATATGCCTTGTAATGCTTAAAACTTACGCGATATATTCATAATAATTATTTCAACTGCCGATGGTAAGTGGCCCTAAGACAAAATACCTGGCGTGGTTACAGTATTTTATCATCATCATATATGATCCTAAAAATTAAAGCAACTATTAATCGATTCAATTACAAAAATATTGTAGGACAATTTATAAAAACCTAATTTGAGTAAAGACTATATCAGTATCACCATAAACAAAATAAACAATATACCAATATGAAAATACTAGATCAAAAAAAGAAAAAAGTTATATTCATTATCCTTTATTGGCTGACGTTTAAATATTAAATAGTTAGTTTTATGAAGACGCTCTATGTGTCTCTATATAGAATATCGAGTGTTTATATTGGATAACAGTTTTTTTTATTACATAAGCGTCTCATAAACCCACCAAAACAATAATATAAAAAAATAAAATAGCTAAGAGTCAACAGTTAAATGTCGATTAGTACGCTGTGACAATGCCCAAGGTGGCCTCTTCTGCTACACCATCCATCAATGACATCTCTTTTACGTTATAATATTTTCAATGATAATTGCATCAATAGCTTCTGTCAGTCTAAATAAATTGATCCCTATGGGTGTGGATTATTTCCAAAGACCTATAGACTATTGTAGTATGGACTTATCACTGGCATTAAGCTTTAGTCTTTCGTCGAAACCACGCGACGACGACGAGATCGGAATTAGCCTTATTTATCAACTATACGTGTGACTGGATGAAGTATTTGTTATAACATATTGAGGAGGTTTAACATCAATACGTTATCTCAGTAACTCTGACAATATTTACATCATGACAGCTATTATTTAAGCAACATGAAGACAGCAATTTAGAGGAAAATGAACTATACACTAGAAATTGTACTTTGTATATCTGCCTTAATCTGTCTATGCCTTGAGATGACTTCAGCTAAAAGAGTAAGTATGCTTACGTTTATTATAACGAATCGTTTTCTTTAACAATCTATACAACAAATCTGAATAACTCACATGTGTCATTTGTTTTGTTAAAACATCCTTCTTCGTTATTGTCTCTTCAACAAGTTCATAATTATAAACAAAATATGGCATTATACACTGTGAAACCTGCCTATAATAGACGCCTTTGTAAAAAGGACATCTATTTATAACTGAATAAGGGCTGGATACTAAAGATATATTTAACTACAAATAAAGGCACTTGTCTATTGAATTATTTGTTTCTGTTTTTAATATACGTTTTAGGAAGTTATCACTTTGTACAGAGGTAAATAATGTCCATACTGTCTAAAAAGTGATTTAAGTACATGCATATCAAGTACAATAATATTTAAATACATTTTGTAACAATGAAACATATCATTATATAGGTTATATGTTGGTATTATCGTAAAATATCTTCCATAAACCGATTTTTTCCTGTTAAAACTATGCGATAATATTGCATAGTAACGAGGATATATTTGATGATGTGAAACAATAATTTGATTGAATTTATTCTTGGTAAAATACAAAACATACTTATTCATGTCCAAATCATAATCCAAAAGCAAAGTAAAAACTTTGGAACTGACAAGTTAGGTTTGACACGTAAACATTCATCGGGGAAGTGAGGCCGGGTGCTCCGGAAGGGTTAGCACCTCCTGTTTAGCTAGCTACACCCGGTACGTGTGTAATTAAAATTGTGTGAAAGGAACATGGAACTATGGGAGTCAAATATATCCAGGGCAATCCTGGACACAGAGACATCAAAGTTATCAAAATACAAACTCGTAATGACTCCAAAATAATGAATGTTCAAACTTTTACTTTAAATTTGAATCAAGAATTTACTATTTTAGTCACATTGGTATAATTTCTAAGAGATTGTAATTTTATTCTAGGTAAATTTGTTTCTTTATATTTTCGGAATTGAGTGTAACATGGTCGATATTAACGTAATCTTAACATGACGTATATGCACTAGACGAATGTACATGTATTTTTAACATTCCCCTTTTTGATGTTATATTGAAAGTAGACATCTATAAATACTATGAGTTTGAAATTAAGTCCTTACATAATTTATATATAACGTGGAATAGCAAAAAGAATTTAGTTCTATCATGTAATCATACATTTTGTAGCATCGTGTTCGGTCCATGGAGAAATTAAAATCAAGTATGATGGTTTGGCTTTTTAAAAGTGCAAAGAAATGTACTTTGTGCTGTATTTTTTAATTGAATTAATTGTTTTTACTTCAACACAAACATATCGGCTGTTGACCCAAATGACATACCAATGAATAATAAAATCAATGTGACTTGTACTATACGTTCTATTATTAATTTATAAAACAATGGTAAGAATATTGAAAACAAAAATATATGTAAAATGAAAATGAAATTATATGAATCTCATTAATAGAAATATTGAATTATAGAATAAAAATGAATAAAAGAGAATAAATAATTTATTATAATCAAAAACATACTTATCCATGTCCGACTTACAATCCATCAGCAAAGAAGATACTTTGGAACTGACAAATCAAGTTACACACGTGAACTTCCACCAGAGAAGTGAGGCCAGGTGCTAGGACATTAAATAAACAGTATCAAAATGTTAAGCTTCAAAAGACTGGATTGATATATATTTATTGAATAAGAAGCAAACAATTCAAATGGCATCAACTAAATTGACATATTTGAGTTTATCATTAAATACAAGAGGTAGAACAAGAATGCTTTTTGTTTTTGTTTGAGCTTTCTTTTTCGTTTTTTTCATTAAATCCTTGCATACAACACTAAAAGACCAAACAAACAATCCATAAAATAGAGACCAGACCCCTTTTGTAAAGACAGGACTGAATAGATCAAGATATTGTAAAAAAAACTGACTTTAAACATTTTAAATGTTTCCATAACAGATATTTTAATATGACAAAATTAATAACCCACACTACAACGTACACAAGTTAATAATTAATTCGAAAATATAAAACGCATCCAATGAATCCAGTTATTACATTTAGAGCGGATGTTTTGCTCCATCATACAGTCTATAGAGTCATAATGTTATGTAATAACAACATATTTTATTTTTCTGTCTGTTACTATTGTTACTCCGATTTATTTGTGTTTCTAAAATCATCAACAATTGCTCTTTCTACATACTATCAAACAAAATGTGTGAGTCCTTTTTTCAAACCACAATAAAAAACAAAGTGAAAACTTTGAAAACTGGCAAATTAACTTGAACTTGCAAACTTCAACCAGGGGAGTAAGGTCAAGTGAGTAAGGTAAGGGTAACGTCTTCTTGCGAGATACAACCGACACATCAATAATTTGAGAAGTTAATAAATAAAGATTTGATTTTTGGTAACTATGCAAAAGAAAGAAGAATACGTTTTTCCTCGAAAATACTTCGTTAAAAGTAATGTGAAATACATACAAACGTGGGTCCTGGGTTCGGTTTGTTGTTGGAGGCTCCGTTAACTTAACCAGTTGCTTATTGACAACGTGATTCCTATTTATGTGGGTAAAAATTTTTAAATTTTCTAATCAAAAGTTATTTCATACAAAAATTAATTATCAAAAACAAATGATTTACGTCAAAAATTTATGTCTATAACTTAACTATGTCTTTAATGATTTCAAATGACGATTTCAATTATTTTACCAACCATTTCATTTCACAACCGGGTCCTGATTAACACATATCAGAGTTTGTTAATTATTTATAACACCTAATCTAATAAACCAAATCAATATATTAGCATTGAATAAATAATTTAATTCATCTGCCCGCAAATTCGTAAATATATTTTATGGGTCTTAACTATGGAATTAAAAGTTACATAAATATATGTATTGATAAAATACATTTTATTTGAAAAAAATTTTGAAAGTTTCATGTATTTGGTCATAGACGAAATGATTTAATGAAATGATTTGCGTTAAAGTATTTTACACATATCACTAGAATGTATTGTGTCATTAAATTTAAACTCAAGAATTTTATAACCAATTGTCTGAATACGTATTTACCTGCTTTGTTGTTTTTTATTTTTTTATTATATTTTTTATTTTTTGAATTGTGTTTTTCAGCTACAAATTGTTCTTCTCATCTGTCGATAAAAATACACACAAATAACATACAATCCACGATAAGCGTAGCAAAAATGCACTGTATGATTTACAATATGATATTCCGCTCTTTTTACAAGCAGAATTTCGTTAGGTATAAATTTCTACAAACGAATAATATACCGTGATGACCTTGTCTAGCATTAAGGGCTAAATCAGTGCTTTATTTTAACATTATTCTCCTCACCGACAGTAAAAGGAAAAGTCAAAAGTTAAGACAACAATAAAAACTCCATTAACAATGCAATAAGATCGTCCATAAATTGTTTACAATCACAATGGTCACTTCCACCGATAGTGTGTGTGCCATAAAACCGTATTTTTCAATATGTTTACGGTACATTTGGATTAAAGGGTTTTTCTCGATCGCTATAATAACCTCTGGCTCTGAATATAATCCGGTTACATATACTTTAACTGCATTATCCATCAAATTGAATGAAAATATATTCCTAATTTTCAAGACATCATACTGTTTTTCAAGCGCTTCATTATTTCTAGACTTTGTACTCTTGAGTACAGTGAGCATCAACATGCTGGTCCTAATCAACCTTAGCTTGTAAGACTTTTTTGAATTACGCAATATGCTCCATGAAACTTTGCAGTCAATGCCAGTGAAACTGTATTTTTCAATTTCTTATGTTCTGGAATAATGTTGTGACATTTATTGACTTAGAATTTAATTTCCTTTAAATTGTTTTCATTGTGGTATTCGCTAGAGACTATCATTATTTTAAAAACATCTGCGAGAACTGACAGACAATTCTGCCTCTCATGCCATTTAAACAAATGAAAAGTGTGTTTAAAAATGTTATTTTTATATTCATTTCTTGATAATTGTTGCATTCGCTGAGGATTCACTGCTTTCTATTCATGTCTTGATTTTTTCTATAGAACTGTTCATTAGATTGATGATGCCTTATTTAGAATTTATATCACAAACAATGTCTATAATTAAATTAAGTATAGGCAAACAACATTGACCTGTCTGCTTGACCTTATATAATTAAAATTCATAAAGAAGGATCCAACAAATAAATTGGTAGTGTTAATACATATATAATATAACCATGTGTACACAATGTACCTGATTAGATTTCGCATGTAGATGAAATAATATAGATGTGTTCTTTCACAATAAGAATTAAATTAAAAAGTCAAGCGGGCAGGTCAATTTCTTTTGTCTATATGTTTTCTTCATTAGCATTTAATAATATTTTCAATATTTTTCTAAGAATTCCCATTGATGTATTCCACCTACGCATTTTTTGGGTTTTTCACTGTAAATTCTGTATAGTTACTCTAGCACTAAATCAAATGAAATGGAGCAGAATGATGACATTTAACGCCTCAGTCAATATTATATTAGCTATTTAAGCTCTTATTGAGTGTCCGGAGTAAACCACTTTGACCTAGAGCAATTAAATTGACAAAGTGTATAGCAGTAGGGAGATTTGCACGATTTCTTAAAACCTCTCAGACACAATCTAGAAGAACAATTTAAAAACCTACCAAACTATCAAGCACTTTTACTAACATTCCTTTTCACATTTTATTACTTCAGTGGTTTAATTCTATATATTTTATAAATATTTAATAAATTGAAAATAAAAAAGTTTTTATAGGTACAATATTTACAATTACAAATGCAGGTAACATCAACAATAGTTTTCTAAGGCATCACAATAACATTTTTATGTCTTCGATCAAACTAGTTTGTTATTGATTAAAGTGTTTTTCTAATAAATATTTTAAAGTAGATTGTATCTATCTCTTAACACGCAATGAATACAAAAGCTGGGTTCTGTAGAAAAAAATTCAATCATGTTTCAAATATAGTTTTTAACATTTTAAAATTAAAAATTCTTGATATGTTACCAATTCAAAAACAAACATACTAAACCATGCATTCAGGCTTTTATTTTTTTTTAAATTCTGAATTTTCATTGATGTTTTAGGTCTTCCGGCAAGTTGATTTTTGCTCTGATGGCTAAAAAACAGTAAAGCTACGAATTGATAAAGAATTGTGCGATTATAAGAAAATATCGTGGAATAATTTTTCTTTTTGAACCCTTCAATCCCCTGTAACCAAAAAGAATTATCTACACTGACATTGTGTTATACATTTATTAGACGTGTGATGATGTTACAATAAAGAGCATAAAAGCTTAAAAGTGTGAATCTGTTTTTAAAATATGCAACAACAAAAAATCAATTCTACACTGTAGGAATACTTTCTAATAGTTTTATTTCTTGTGTTAATTAACATCATTTTTACTATAGCAAAAGATATAACTCACTACTTAAACTTAATGGGTTATTCATTTTGTAGGTAAGATGCTATACGAAATAAAAAAAACAAACATACCAATCCATGTTCAAATCACAAGTTTAAAGCAGTAAAAACTTTGATACTGGCGAATATGGTTAAAACACGTAAACTTCTATCAGGAAAATCAGGTCAGCTGTTCCGGAAGGATAGGCACTTCCTGTTTAGCTAGCTACACCTAGCACGTGTGAAATTAAAATGTGAATGGAACATAAAATTATGAGACGTTAAATTTTACAGGAAAATTTTGAATACAGCGACATGATACTTAGAAGCAATGGTCTTACTCTGTGTTTATTTGAGTATTTGGTTCGGGTTTTCAATTGTTCTGGATTTTGGATAACATTAGTTTCATTTATTGATTTTAATCACTTCATTTTAAACAATATTATCTATTTTATGTGGTAAGCAAGCATGCCACTTGATTAGTTACCCATAACGTTTAAATTATAAAATTCCTTAAACAACTAAGCTATGATTCATCGTTCAAAATATTGCTTTTGGTGTATTGTTTCAACATTTTAAATTTATTTGGATTGCAACAATTTTGGCCCAAGCACTACTGATGAAAACTTTTGTTCTGAACGGCCATCTAGCGCTGCAAAATTAAAACCGGTTTATTAATAATTATGTTTTACGTCATAGAAAACGTTTAATAAGCCAATCACGAAATAATGTCGTTTTTACGTACTTTATGCCATTCCATTTACAATCGAGTTAAAAGTTCCACACAAATATCATTATTTTGTTTAACGTGGACAGCTGGTAAACCACAGTATTCCTCTGTCCAATGTTGGCGTTTTTCAACCATTGTCGTCACTATATTTGAAATGGTAGTTACAGAAGTTTCTTTATTACTCTGGTAATTATCCAATTAATTTTTATTCTGCACTTAGATTGAACTTCTTCAGAGTAAGAGTAATACTATGACAACACTAAAGATACCATGAATAATAGTTTCAGGAGCAATTAAGTCAAACAGCGTCTACTGCTTTACAAAAATATTCCTCTCCAATAAGTGCGTAAGCCTTTCCTCGGGGAAGCTGGTAGCTGACCAAGATAATAACGATGCCTTATATTGGATTCTTAGCGTGAACCTTCCGCTAATCTTATTAGGGTCTCAATAGTTAATTTGTCATATTCCTATCTTTTATTCTATTTCAAGACTCACTCATATACAGCTATGTCGGGACACACTATCATTTCTTTCAGAGCAATGGTTTTGCTTTTTGAAATTTTAATCATTCACAAACATACCCTGTACATGTCCTGATAACATTCTAAAAAGCAAAGTCATACGTTTAAAAACTGGCGAAAGAAGATAAACGCTTGCAGTTAGACCAAAGAAATAAGACCTGATGTTCAATTCCGACATTTAAACGATGTGAACAAAAGATAATGTTCTAGTTCTATACACCACCGAGGGTTTAAAAAAAAAATATTATTATCCATTTGCAATAGCTTAAAACACTTTAAAATGAAACATCAAATTTAGAAGGGGTTGCCTAGTGCCTATGAAATGTACTTAATTTTATAATAGATTTCACCGTGAGTTGATGTACATAATAAACTATGGTTCTAGTTCAACAAACATTTTTCAGACCCCTTTTCAGAATTTTGGGGTAAATATACACAAGACAAGAGCCTTACATCTACTTAAGCTTCTGAAAAGTCTTTTTATTATCATAAGGTCAATGAACTGATAATTAATTCAGTCAATTTTAAATTACTTTTCTAGTAAAATAATGTATAATAAGGATGCCAGTTGTATTGTTATATTAAGATAAAGGATGCAAACAAACGGTAAGTTATTTTTAAAACAACAGTAAATTCCTGAAGATAAATATGATTTGTTCCTAGAAATTTTTTACAAAAGTTTTTGTAGAAAAATTTTGATGCATTTATTACTTGTTTTCTCATGACAAAATATATTGCAGGTATAACTGTGCATTTGAGCGCAGACCCACAGCATCATGATAACATTTTGAGCGCATTTCCATAGCAGCACTATAATGAAACGTTTGAGCGCATATCTATTGCATATTATTAACGGAAATCTCTCACTCCAGTATACATTTCCTGAAGCCATTGTAGGGAAAATACCAGTATATAGGTTTATTATGTAAAGTACGACGCATTTCATATGTGGAAATAAAAAAAACACAAATCCATCTCAAAATCACCATCTAAAAAGTAAAAACTTAGAAACTCAGATTTAGTTTAACACATGGATTTCACTAGAAAAGTGAGACCGGGTGTTTATTTACTAGCTACAACCGCCAAAAACAAACAACTGCTCTTAATCACCAAAAGCTATGTAAATCATATTTATAAGACGTTCATTTTATCAGGCTTATGTATCCCAATGGTGATTCTTGTATTTTTATCAATTTTTAAGTCTTTTGTTCACTTTTTAAAACGTTTAATCTAGTTCACTTCTATCACATATTCATCTATTTTGTAATGGTCTGTTGTTCACGTCTACAAATGTCTAATCTAGTCCACATCCTCTATCTTTCGTTGTTTTAAAATACAAAGAAATAATCATCGTTCAATTTTAAAAGCAGCAAAGACTATATCTTTATTTTGATCAAGACTAATCAGTAGTGGTTACAATATTATGTAACAATTACTGTGTAGTAAAGATCTGTCATCTGTACCTGTCAATTAGTAACGATTCTTAAACCAGATTGAGATTAATTTGTTGTTTTCAGCAGATTTAAACTTATTTTTGAATCTATAGGGACTCGGTTTATCCCAATTTTGATATCATTTTTTCACTATCCCTATAGATCATAACGCGTATTTAGTATAATGCATCATTATAGTATTGTTATGCTTTAAAATCACATGTTAATACTTCTATTTTTATAAGAATTTTGTTTACTCAATTATTTAAACAAGTACAACCGTACCGGGCCATGTCCAAATCACGATCCCAAAAGCAAAATAAAAATGCAAAATTCAGTTAAATGAAAAATTTGTTTTCCTTTCATAAAATTTTCTTGGTAATTATGTCATATATTTAATATTTTTTATTTTTAGAATCATGCATTTTTAATTTATCTAACAAGTAAAATTTGTTTTCCAATTTATTAATCAATTTTCTCTGAATATTCACTTAAAGTGTATTCGTAGAATCTGCGTGTGAGGTTAACGTTCTTGTAAATTGCAGTTATAAATAGTTCACGGATTATGAAGGTCGACTATCTTTATTCTAAACAAGCCATATCAGCATGTTTTAAATAGCGCCAATATTCAACAATTACAGTGATTATCTAAGATCCGTCTAGCATTTGTCATTTAATTGTAGTTATCTAAATGATTTGACTTCCCTGGTGGAAGCTAACGTGTTTAACTTAATCTGTCAGTTTTCAAAGCTTTAACTTTACTTTGGGATTGTGATAAAACATTCTATAATTTCCTGTTGTTAGAAGTTTGTATGAGTCTAGAATTGAAGATTTGATTGTGTGTTATATCAAAAACCAACATACCACTCTGTGTGCAAATCATAATCTGAAACCAAAACCATTCAAGCTGGTGATTTAGGTTAATTAAACACATAAAATGTCACCAGGTAATCTAAAACAAACATACTAATCCATGTCCGAATCACAATGCAAAAGCAAAGTAAACACTTTGGAACTGAAGTGAGACCGGGTAACCCGAAGGGAAAGCATCCTCTGTTTAGCTAACTTTACCCGCCACATGTGTATTCAAAATTAAGATTAAAAGCAAAATGAAATATGGGGCGTCAAATATATCCAGTAGATTTGTTTGTGTTTAATATAAAAGAAAGCTTAACTAAACCATTGGCGATTGGTCGCGTACTATAGAGTGCATGTAGACGTATTAAAATGTTTTGATAACCGATAAGATGAATATATTTAACTACAACGGAGGTTGTGAGAATTTAAAAAAAAGCATTGGAAAAATGGGAAGTCAAAGGGAAGTCAAATATATCCAGGTTAATGTTGAAATCAGAGACACAATGTACGACATAGACATTATAACTGATATAAACCATCATAGCGGATATTATTATATTAAGAAATCAACAAAACAAGTAAAAAAACCTTTGAGTATATATACATTATCCAAAATTAACTTATGTGTTTCGACAAAAAATAACGTATTTCTTTACAATATAGATGTTTTCATCACTACAATTGAATCAACGCCTCCAAACTAGACATCCTATTAGTGCGTTATCAAACATGGCATATGTGTTTTAAAACGACAAAACTAGGTATGGGTCTCAACAACGAAATAACTTATTAAGATTCTCAAAATCCTGTTTATAAAGATCATTTCTGACACTATTAGTTGCAAATACAATTACTCATAAAACGGTGATATCTATTCCATAGAATTAACACAGACTTTATTACTATGGCAATCTAATCTATTTAGAACCAATCGTAATTCGCTTAATTTAAAACAGTGTAAACCTTGGTATAACTCGTAACAATTTAGTTCTAAAAATTGTTTGTGCCAAACAGAGTAATTTGACTCATATCATTTCTGGTCTAAAATGAAATAAAAGGAAATACAAAATCCTCGTTAACTCGATCACAAATAAAATCATCCTTCTTCCCAGGTTTTATTACAATTTCACAATTGTCATTATTGGATTTTGCTATTTAACGTATTTCAAAATAATTGAGTTTGTGCCTGATTTACAAGTTAAGTGGCGTTGCTCCGTCATAAATCTACAAGACGTATTTCTATCATGTTTAAGAGCGCTGTGTTCTCTTTGTGTTTGTTAGTTAGCTTCACAATTCATTTGAAAGCAAATTTAATTTACAAAGTTCAAAACCAATGCATTGTATACCATAAATTGTTCGTTCTTTAATTTATATCATGCAGAAAAGCATTTTTTTTACAAAACTCTTCCATTATTATAGAGAGTTCTCGACGCTTGAACAACAAGCTAGATTCTATTCTATCATTTAAGAGACGCACAGACAGAAATATTACATGACAAGACATGCAAGCATTTTCAATCATTTGTTTTCACATATGACTAGTGGATCGTAGATGTAAAATTACAGGAATTGAAGACACAACGACATAAAGATATTTTACTATCATTCGTCTTCAAATGATTCAATATATTCCGTCCCTTTTAATCTTAATTTTGATTTTTAACGATGAGAGTGTACCTAGATAAATAAGAGGTGTTTATCCTCCTGAAGCACCAGGCCTCGATCCCCCCCCCCCCGAAAGTTTACGTATTTAATTTACTTTTCAGAATTTTTTAACTTGATTTTGGGATCGTGATTTCGATGTGGACTAGTATATTTGGTTTTGATATAACTAGTGAATTGTAGATCCAGAATTATAAGAACTGCAATGTGGAGGTATTTTACTATTATTCTTTTTGTGATGGCTATCGACAAATTTATTTCAAGAAACTCTTAAACCAAAAACCTGAACATTGTACATAAATAATGTGTGTATGTATTAATCTATTAAATTTTTACAATTGTCATCATTGAAGAAGAAAAAATGCAAGAATTGCACAAATAACGAATTGAAAGTATCTGTGTTAGTAACCCTTAAATAAAATGCTTTCGTGACAAATTTTATTTCAGATAAAAAATTAAAGCAAATGGTCTAGAACCAAATCGATTTTATATGATGTAGTTTAAAATGTGTTTCAATTTTAAAAGCGTCATTATTATATTTGGACTTTATAGGTCTTTGTGTTTTGTCGTTTATTCTCAAAAATTGAGTTTTTTATTGACATGGTAATAGATTTGTTACCATTACAAATATAACGATCATATTTCTGTAGTATTGAAAAGCAAGTTCTCCATGTAGTGGTAGTGGTCCTTTGTTAGCTTGTCAATTTATTTGAAAGCAAATTTAATTTAAAAAGACAAAAAAATACTTTGTATGTGGACCAAAATGTGGAGACTGAGATATTTGTGAATACCATCTATCCTAGTGAGTTTGAAATAATAAAAAAAACTAACATACAATTCCATGTCCGAATCACAATCCAGAAGCAAAGTAAAAAATTTCAAACTGACAAATTAGATTAAACACGTGAACTAACTTTCACTAATAAAGTGATACCGGGTGCTCCTGTTTACCTAGCTACACCCGCCACGTGAGTAATAAAAATCGAGAGTGAAACTAACATGGAACTATGGGACGTCAAATATATCCAGGGCAATGCTGGAACCAGACATCATACTTAACAATACTGTGATCACGGCATTAAAATTTTTTGGGAGCGGATTAGCTTAGGCTCGCAATATCCCTTAGCCATTAATTCATTACATCTTGCTTCGTTGTAGTTTAGTTTAGTACGGAAGCGTATTATGGTCACTTTCCTAATTTTTTTTAAACACACTTTGATCTAAATATTTTACACTTTAATCTGTTAAAAACACTTTAAAACATTTAACATTCTGAAAGACAGTGTTTTTCACGTACAGATAGTGGAGTTTCAAATATCGTAAATTATGGTTATCTATGTGACAATTAGAATATAGAAGAATATCATTCAACTTAACACGATGCAAAGATTAAGATCTTTTTCCACTACATGACTGTGACTGCTGACTAAATTTGCTTTCGGAAGCTACTATACCCATTCATATGGATTCTCTTTCGGCGATATAATTTAAGTTATCTTGTGTATGGTTATATGAAACCAAACAAAAATAATCTTGATAATCCATGAATTTGACATGCTTCTTTCAAATTTGGCTCTAAAATCTGGATTAATAAAATATAACACAGACATTTGATGTTATATGTGACTTCAATTGATCCATTATCAACTTTCCTTTTCTATGCAGCAATATACCTGCTTTTCCTGCTTATTGTGTATTTGTTTTACAATGAATGCGCTATTTCGGACTTTGTTCCTACTATGCTTATCAGGGTCCTCAAAACGTTATATGGCTGTCATCAAAATATAATTGATAAATGTGTTATCTTTGTGCCTAATATACCCTGGATATTATATATGGTAGCAGACCTCAGTCGTAATAAAGCCGGATGTAGGGCGGTCAAAAGTAGTGCATATAATTAACCAAGAGGGCTTTCCTTAGTCAATACTCGTTTAAATTTGTTAAAAGGTAGTACTTTGCAATATAACCAAGGTGAGAGGTTTTTAGTTTTGCAAAAAAACATTAAACCTAAATTGGTTGACTATAGCATTTTATTTCCGGCGTAAGGACTTCAGTCGCACCATAAACTTTCTATGGCAAAACCACATTTTGGGTGCAAACATTGTCATGTGCTTTTAGCATGGTTGGCAGATTTCCCAAATTTCTCAAAAAATGAATCCAACAAGACCATGGTTTTCCTTGACAAAAACAAACTGGAATATTTAAGGATTCAGGAACAATATGTGCCATTCTACGTTCGAGATTTTGTTGACCATCTTATTCCATGAAAATGGCCTATTTTGAGGTAATTCTTTGCATTTTTTGTATGGTTGCCATGGAAACAAAATATTTTCAATAAATTACGAGAATTTGCACATGACTCATAAATGTAGTATAGGTATGTTGTTTTAATTCTCCTGAAGTATTAACATTCATGTTGTTTCTGCAACATTATTGAAATATTGGTGCACAACACTAAATGTGATGAGGCCAAAATTGGCTAATTTTGAGTGTCAATTCACAACTGAGGTCTGTAACCTATAATACCATTTTACAGTACTAGACGACTTTTCCTTACCAAACAGAGCTTTTTCTTTTGATAATTTGTCGTTCCATATATGCACGTTTCTTTCACTCTTTGCACGTGTGGCTGACGTTGCTACCTAAACACGAGGTGCTTACGCTTCTGGGATACCTGGCCTCACTTCATGGTAAAAGTTCGCGTTTTTAACTTAAATTTTCAGTGATTTAAGTTTTTTCGTTTTAGATTGTGATTTAGTCATGAATTGTTATGTTGTTTTTTATATTTATCGTGTCTATTTTAATTACTATTAAAAACAAACGTACCGATCCATGTTCAAATCTGAAATCCAATAGCAAAGTTGAAAAATTTGAAACTAGAAACTACTATCGTGTGACTCCGGAAGGATAATTACTTCCTGTTTGCCAGCTACACCCGTTTGAGTATGAAAGGAACGTGAAACTTTGGGACGTTGATAGGAAGCTGATTAAATAAAAAAAGAAATGATAAAACTTTGTTTTTTCATTGAATAGACAGTATTGAATGTTATAACGTCTGCAATTGAAACAAATATTATCCGCTCTATGCATTTATGTTAAAATGCAACACGAGCAGTAATCAATTGTCGCTAAAGGCATTGATGTCTAGCAGTAATAAAGTCACAAGTGATGTTTTAAACAGCATTATTTCTCTCAAATATGTCAAATTACTTCATCTGATGAGAAATTCAAGTGATTAGCGAGACCAAGATAAAAATAAATATAACGAGGTATTCTGAATGGTCAATTTTATCACACTGAATTGCAGAAAATTATCTGTTTGTAGTCAAAAACAAGGGAAATGATAGTTCCCACGTGCAATTACGCGGAATGTTGTTATACTTACCCGCATAAATAAATTATTAGCAACAAAATAACCTCTATAATTCAGGGAATAAGAATGACTCCCTGAAGAAATTAACAAGAATTTATTTGTGACAGTAACCCAATCAAAGGTCATAGAGTCATTCCTATGAAGCCGTCCAAACGTGTTGATAACGCAGATTAGCCTAATCCAATATGGTGCCTCTCTGGTTATTGCGATACCAAATTGACAGACCAACCAATAGCTATCTATTTTGACATTTCGCAGAAAATTAACATGGTCCTGTAAACTTCTATAGTTCTGGCTTTTAAATTAAATTCAGGAATAGTCGTTTTGGGGAATAAAGCCATTTTCGAGTGAAATAAATAATAGTTATTTCATTACTGCTGATTGATATATGCCCTCAGAGTACATGGGACAAGTGCTTTATATAATTGAAATACCAGAATTTATGTCCAACGCCCTGCTTTTCTAATAAATTCAGTCTTCAAACGACATTGTGTAATATTGACGGCGCCTATTAAATATTGTTATAAAACAGTTCAAAATCGGTGGTTTTAGGCAGGAAATGGAATTGATTTTTAATTATGTCTATAGAGAATCTAAAATCACCAAAAGGTATCAAAACTATTTAGGTGTTTAAAATAAATAATTGTTATAATTATAGTCGATTTTCTAATCGTTTTATTTAGAATATAAATTAGCTTTAATACACAGTTTGATACAGTAAATGTTTGACTAAACCTCCTTTCATTCCATTCTTTGTTAGATTTTTTATCTTTGCCTGAAAGCTTTTACGTCTTGTCGTTAAGAACATTAATTTGTTGTTTTTGTCGTTTCTTTCGAGTGATGTTATTTCCTTTATTACTTTTCGTAGTTTCAAAACTCGATGACCTCATCAAACACAAAATCATAATTTTGTTCAACAACAAAAAATCTAATATGCCCATTAATCAGAAATGTATATGTCTTGTATATGTAAAATTGTCCTTTTGTTACCCGGCAAGTGAACCCAGTGGTCCCAACCCTGGCACTTGACCATCCCTATTCAGTGTCTGGGACAATAAAAAACATACATTACAAAAAAACTAAGATATGTTTCAAAGATTTTCAAATGCAACAGATCATATAAACTCCCACATGAAAATATAGTTTTAGTCTGTCAAGGCATATACAGCACATGAGCATGTGAAGGTAAAGTGTATTCATGACATATTAAATTTGGTTAAATATATTGTGGTCCTTGGATATTTTTTCAATCTCTTGAAAAAAAGTTTGTTTCAAAATTTTGGCCCAAGCACTACTAATAAGAAATTCCGATACGGCCGTCTAGTGCTGTAAAAATGACAATGGTATATTATTGTAATATAGTGCACCTGTAGTTTTTACCTATCCTATACCGATAAAAACTATCTAGTCAACAAGATTTGAAACTTTCGTACAACATAAATAAGTAATATATATATTTAGAAAACATTGGATGCAAGTGATGTAATTATGTTGTTGTAAATATCACACCAAGCATCAGTTATACAGAAAGATACTCCTGCTCATGTTCATGTCGGCCCTACATAAGCCATTGTTTTTATTCTTTTTTTTCCAACAACTATAAAATATTAATGTGTTCATTGATTTTAGAATCAAATGGAGATTTATGATGCTTAGAACTCGGTATCAAGATGGATTAGTAAAATGATTGGGTCTTAACAAACATGAACATTTGAATACAAAAACGCATTTTAGTTAAACCTTTATTTTGTAAAGGCAATTAGTGTTAAATGACCTGTGAAAAACGTGTAATATTATAAGATAACTAATTAAAACGCCCATAAAAAGCTGTCATTTTGTACAATTAATTCGGTGTAGCAGAGACGCTCGATTCAAGCTCCAAATATGTTGTTTTGTAAAGCGTATGATTGATTATGATTAATTATATCTTGACGTTTTAGTGTCAACAGTTAGCTTACAGGAATATTTACGTGTTGATAGTTCTAGAACTGTATTTTTATGTAACTATCGATTTTTAGTCCAACGTGTAACACGTGATAACGCTAACAAAGCATGAAAATATCGCTACCTATTTTTGTGAATTTGTTAGGATTTTCTGGGTGTTGATTGCAATACTTTTCAGAGAATGATACGGTGGTGGTGATTGCAATACCGCTACATATTTATGTAAGTTGGCCAGACTTATATGAGAATTACACCACCGTGTTGATTCCAATACTTTTTAGGGAATGATACCGTGGTAGTGATTGTATTTCTGTAAGTTGGCCAGACTTATATGAGAATTATGTACACCACAGCGTTGATTGCAATACTTTTCTGAGAATAACATCAAGATAGTGAATACTGCTACCTATTTCTGTAACTTTGCTAGATTTTTCTGAGAATAAAATCGTGTGTTAATTGCAAATCTTTTCTGAGAATGACGTCGTTGTGTTACATATTTGTTGGGTATGGGACTATTTTGTGCCCTAATCCGAACTCGTTTACCGTTTTGTATGTTAGTACATGTATTGTATTATTATGAATACCAACACCTGCTGTATCGTAATCAGTAATAAATAGTTTTTGAAATGGCTGATGTTGCACGTTGTTGTTTTTGTGCATGTTGGACGAGTCAATTCATAATTATATGTCATCAGAGAAAGACACAACAGTACTAACCATTTGCACTACCTAATGTTTGTATAAATTTATGAGACTGACATCGAGGTGTTGATTTCAATATCATACCTATTTCTGTAAATTGGCTAGAATTTTACTATCACCTAGGTGTTGAATGCAATAGCGCTACCAATTTCTTTAAATGCTAAGTTGATTGCAATACTTTTCCGAGAACGACATCATAGTGTTATTTATTTACTATGTTGATTGTAATACCGCGACCTAATTCCTGTATTTCTAAGAATCGCATCGTGGTGATGATTGTCATGTACCGCTTCCTATGTCTGTAAATTGACAAGAATTTTCTGAGAATGGCATTACACGAAGTTGATTGCAATTTACGGCTACCTATTTCTGAAAACAGGCCAGACCTTTCTGAGAATGGCAAAATGGCGTTGATTACAATACCATTACAATGTACCTATTTCTACAAATCGTTCAGACTTATATGAGAATGACATTGTACGGTTCGATTGCAGTGTATCGCTATTTCTACGAATTGGCCAGACCTATCTGAGAATGGTATTGATTGCAATGTACATATTTGATACCCCATAATTCCATGTTCCTTTCACTCAATTTTGCTAACACGTCTTGGCGGATGAAGCTAGCTAAACAGGAGGGGCTTACCCTTCCGGAGCATCCGGCCTCACTTCCCTGGTGGAGTTCACGTGAAACTAAATTTATCAGTTTGAAAGTTTTCACTTTGTTTCTTGATTTTGATTTGGACATGCATTTGTATGTTTGTTTTTGATATTCTAAGATTAAATAATATGACATGATATTTGATATACTTCTGTGGGAATGACATCGCTGTGTTACTTATGGCGGTTGCAATACAGCTATCCATAAAATTCTGTATATTGGTCAGACTTTTCTGAGAATAACACCCTGGTGTTATAAATCTATTGTGGTTTCATTACCGCCATCTATTTCTATAAATTGGTCATACTTTTCTGAGTATGACACCGTGGTGTTGATTACAATAACACTGCCTATTTCTGTAATTGTCCAGACCGCCGCTGTTATATATGGTGATTGCATCCTAAAGGGTAAAAATGGCTTCATTAAGTAGCAAATAAACAGTTTCTTTATTTACCTAAACCCTCTTCATTTCGCAAATAACAGATCGTTCACAATTCTTTTATTTTCCGCTTTAGGTAGAAACACATTTATTTGACATGAAGTTTATTGCTTTTTTATTTAGACTTTCAGGAAGAAATGCCATTTTGTGGAAAACATGTACATTATATGTATCAAAGGATTCAACTTAAGTAGGGAAATACTATATATCTGTGTATGCTCTCTTAAATGCTTCAGTCCATCCACAATTTACTTTTATAAATGGTTAAAACTAGGATTGCAGCCTTGTTTTATTATTAGAAACACCAACAACTAGAAAGGTAAACCTAAATTCCACATAAATTCTATCAGAATAATAATTGGGGTTTCGTTGATATAAGAAAATTGAAATTAAACAGTTATAAGCGTTTTGTTTTCTGTTTCTCAGAAAATAAAGTTCTCTAAAGGTTGCAATCAATAAAAACGTCTTTAAAGAGTTTTCGGTAGATGTTATTAACAAATAACTATTTTCTTTGAATAACAATGAATAATGGCGTACATCTAATTTTAACAAGAAAGCTTAACATACAAAAATGGGTATTTCTAATCTAAACTTGGATCACCTAAAGCATCACATTTTTTAACATTTGATAAGGTACTGTATTCAATTTCGTGTGTATTTATTTTCGAGGTATATGAACTTTAGACATATCTGCGTAGTTTAATTTTCGTGTTTTTTTAAATATGCACTACAACACAATAAGTATAATGTAATTTTTGCGTGGTATTAATTTGCGCGCAAAACAAACGACCGCAAAATAAGCGAAAATTAGTACAGCGCGAAAATACATTTGCAGTAAATAAACTAGATAACACATCTATCATTAACTGAGCCATCTTTGTAAAACCCCATACCTGTTAAATAATATATGGCCACCATGTACCAGAATGGTCTTTTTGAGATTGTTCAGTAAATATTTTGCCGGGGTTGGCCTAAACTGTCAACTAAAATGGTTGATTTAAAAGATTTACAAACAAATGTAAAGTATTTGTTTTTGTTTTTTTTTATACTTTTCTGAAATTAAGTAGCTGTTCTATCTGTATTATAATTCAAAAACAGGTTTATATATGTCAATATTATGCATTTTCTTTGTGTTGAACCCCACTTTTATCCCTCATGAATATAATAAGCGTTTTGTGTAAAATTAATTCCATGTTACAAAGTTGCTCTTATCAAGTTCTCTTTGGGTTGTTTTGTACAGCATGATGATTGATTATGATAATTTTTATTTGACGTTTTAGTGTCAACTGTTAGCTTACAAGAAATATTCACGTGTAGATAGTTCCACAATCGGATTTGTTTTAAATAATTAAGAGATCATCTGGTCGTGTGTTTAAAATTACTTCGATGGATCCACTGCAACATGTCAAAATTGACAATGCTAACGAATCGAAACATATTTCTTACTACGTTTTGTAAACTGGTCGGAGTATTGGACTTTCTAAATAAACAGGTGGTACCTACTCACCCTGAGCACCCGCCATCACTTTCCTAGTGGAAGTTCACGTGTTTAACTTAATTTGTCAGTTTTGCTTTGGTATTGTTATTTGGACATTGATTGCAATGTTTGTGTTTGATTGATATCAGTTACCATGTTTCAGTTATGCATGAAAACTGATTTCCACTCACAATAGACAACCTTACTCATCACGCGTACACAGTTCAACAATCTGATTTGTTTTACAGTTTTCCAGACTGAGTGTCAATGAATCCACTGCAACTATCAAAACAGACAACGTTAACGAAGCGAAAATATTACTTCCTTCATTTTGTAAAGTGGGCGAAGTTTGCTTAATTGAATGTTCCTTTCATTCTCAATTTGGTTACACAAGTGACAGGTTAGCTAGCTAATAAGGATATGCTTACCCTTCCGTAGCCCCCGGTCTCACTTCCCTGGTGGAAAACCACGTGTTTAACTTAAATTGCAATTTTCAAATGTTTTACTTTGCTTTGCGATTGTGATTTGAGCGGTGATTGGTATTTCAGTTTTTGATTGATATCATTTTTTATTGTTTCAGTCATGCATGGGGAATTATTTCCATCCACAATAGTGAACTGTACTAAGTCTACACATTTGTTAAAATTGGTCCGTTTCTTAGAATCACATATTGTGACGTTATTGAACTACGGTGGTTGCATCTTAAAGAGTGACAAATTATCTCATTTTGTAGCAAATAAATTGTTTCTTTATTTACCCTAAACCTTCTTCATTACGTTGGAAACGTTATTTTGTTTATTTTCTTCTTTAGGTTGAAAAATATGTTCATTTGACAAGAAATATACTGCTTTTTTATTTGCTATTTCCCCTGGGGATGCCATTCATTTGAAAAAAGTACAAGTATAAAGGGCCTCAATGAGTATAAGAAATAGAATACTTTAGCACAACTATGATTTGCTTTCCAACTGAGATTTAACAGACTAAACCGTGTTTTATATGTAGAATTTATCGGCTTATCATCAGGCGAGCCTTACCCCAAGATATTGAAATTGATTCTGGGTTTGTAAGCAAAAGAACATTGAAAGTATTAAAATATCTGAAAATGAAATTTACTATAAAATGGCAATTCGTAAAATGTTTTTAAATGAAATATAAATGAAATAAGCATTTTGTGTAAAATTAATTTCGTGTTACAGAGTTGCTCTAATCAAGTTCTCGTTGTGTTATTTTGTATAGCGTGATGATTGATTATACGAATTTTCATCCTGACGTTTTAGTGTCAACGATTAACTAACAGGAAATCTTCACGTGTAGACAGTTCGTTCAACAATCTGATTTGTATTACATAATTGATGATGTCATCAGACTGGGTGTTTCATAATTTCTTCGATTGTCCAACTGCAACGTGTCAAAATAGACAATGCTAACGGGGTGAAACATAGTTTCCTACATTTTGTAAATTGACCAGTTTCCATCGAATGACGAAGCGAAAAAATATCGTTTCCTAGTGTTTGTAAATGTATCAGTTTCCTTCGATTAACGAAGTTGACACAAACACTTCTTGTTTTCTAGGTTTTTGTAAATTGGCCAATTTCTTTCGATTGAAAAGATAAAGAAGCGAAAAATTTCGTTTTCCAGTTTTTGTGAATTGGTCTTGAAGTTTCTTTCGAATGCAATCACAATCCATTGTTTCAGCCATGCATATGAAAAGACTGTCAAACCTTGAAATAAAAAAAATATTTCTGTAAATTGATCAGACTGCGTAAGAATATCGATCCATGGTTATTACAAATTAAGGGTGAAAAATTTCTTCATTTCACAAAAATGCGTTTCTTTATTTACCCATATTTTCTTCATTTGACAAAAAAAATATAGTTTCATTATTTTCCGCTTAAGGCTGAAAAATACATTCATTTGACAGAATAGATATTGTTGCCATATTTAGAATAAAACCTTTTGATATTAATGTCATTTATTGTGAAAAGAATGCATTTGTATTACAATATCTGTCATTCATGCAAAAAAACTCGTTCTTATTACAGCAATAGTATAAATGTATTCCTGTTAAGTGTGTCAGCCTAGAAATAATGTCGTTTCGACACCAGCCGGCTTACAATTGATACTCCATTACGTTTGTTTGGAATTATCATTATGTTTGAATACATGGTCACATACGTAATATGAGTTTTCTTTATAATCGCTAAGCTGACGTTTACATTTTAGTTTTAAATGCATCGTTTTTACAATCCATGAACCGAATAAATCACTACTTTCGTTTTTTAATGAAAAATTAAAGAATTGGACATTATGCACAAAAATATACAATTCTTTTATTTTTCCAAAAAAATAATTAAACAAAAAAATCATTTTTATGATTCACTTTAAAGATTTTTTAAACAACAAATTAGCACTTTTAATACTCTTACAGATATAGTTAGTAAAATACAATCACTACGTGGCGTAGGAATATATGTGTTTTTGTATGCCGTCCATGATAACATGACGTCAACAGCAGTGTTTCATTTCGAAATAACAGAAAAAGGTCTGACCAATCAAAATTTCTCATGTTTCAACAATGAAATAGGATCGGGTTATTTATCATGTTTTTTACTCCTAACATTATTTATAATTGATATGTTGTCATTTATTTAAATAGCTCTGTATTTTTTTATATTTTCAGTATCGGTATTGCTCCGAAGGATGCTGTCCTCATGAATTCTGTGCCTATCACAAGATATGTTACCCAACATTACATTGTCACGTGACTTGTCCCGACGGCCATTGCGACAATGGATTATGTATGCCAACAAAGCCTTGTACAGACAATAAAGCCTGTGACATGTTCTATGTATGTACCAACAATTATAATCTGGGATACAAGACGTGCCAATATAACCTGAACATTGGAACAACTTTGTGTGTGGATCGTTATGGCAAATCTGTCATGTGGAAGGAAAAGTCATAACAAAGTCTACATGATTATTGCACCTTTTATACATTACTTATTGTAATATTTCTGAAATTCATACAATTTTTTTCATATTGAACATCGTATCATATACATTGTATATATTAATGATTTTCAAAGATCGCAATTCAAAAAAAATAGTTGTGTTCTCAAAGCATTGACGACTAGTTGTTTGCTGGAGTTTTGGATCTACTTGGATACATAAAGAAGAATTTGCACATTTACCATCACATCAGACAATCAGAAAATCTCGGACTAACTTTCAAGATAAAAATCTGCGATCGTCATTGAAGCCATGAAGTTTATAATTTAATGACCCCAAGTAGGCAGAAATCAAGATTTAGTGTAGATTCTATAGTCCATTAGTTTACAAAACTTTTGGAATCTCAATAACACGTGTTTAGGGGAATTATACGGAAAAGGGGGTTCGTTAAGTTCTTGGTAGACAAAAAATTAATTGCCTGGTTCATTGTTCTCTATATAATGGTGTTTAGGTGAAGTCATTTATTTGTATTCAAAAAAGAACACACCAGTTCATGTCCAAATCGTAATCGCAAAAGTAGTAAAGCAAAAAACTTTGAAAACTTGCAAATTTAAACAATTGAACTTCTATCGGAAATGAAGTGAGGTCGAGTGCTACTGAAAGCTAAGCACCTCCTGCATAAGTAGTGCAAAATGAAAATTTAACAATTGAAGGAACATAGAACTATATGCGGCGTCAAAGATATTCAGGATAGTTTTGGATATGGAGACATCATAATTATCAACAATAAGCTTACATTATAAGCATTGTTGTCTTATACATTTTTATTCTTTTTAAATTGAACATATATACATTAAACATTAAATCTTATCTTTACTATAACTAAATCTCTATTTTTAATTACATGCAATCATTGTCGCATCAGTCAATGATGAATTCTATTGCTGGTATTTATAATAATCAGTGACGACTTGCTATTTTATATTCAATCTATTGATGCATGAATCTGTTATTCTGTATATTAAAATTACTATTTTAAACTTTTATTCTTTTTATTTTATAATTAATATAACAGAACAGAATTATGTATATTGATATCAGATATGGCTTTGGTTAAACATACCACTTGTTATGGGAAAACATTCCCTGCTTGAAACACTGCCATCCATAACTTGTTCTACATGTCATATGCCATTTTTTTTAAATTTAATCATGAAATACATTCAAAGTGGTATATTATATACATGTTTAAACTTGTAATGTACAAACTGTGCACCATTGCTTGCTGATTTGTTTCTTTATTCTTATGAAGCAGAATTTATGCAGAACCTTGTTAAATCTGGAGAAAAAACTGTCGCCAAATCATTCAACTCAACATACAGATATATAGATGACGTTCTGTCTCTTAACAATCTTAAATTTGGAGACTATGTAAATGTCATCTATCCTAGTGAGCTTTAAATAAAAGACATGACTGATTCCTCAAGTTCTGCTTCATATTTAGACTTATACCTGAATTATGACGCACACGAAAGGCTACATTTGAAACTTTATGACAAACGTGATGACTTCAATTTTTCTATTCTCAACTTTCCTTTTTTATGCAGCAATATACCTGCTTCTCCTGCTTATGGTGTATTTGTTTCCCAATTAATACGCTATGGTAGAGCTTGTTCCCACTACGGGACTTTGTACAACGAAGTAGGCTGCTTGCAAATAAATTGTTGACTCGGGGATATTGCAAGCCTAGGCTTATCAAGGCTCTAAAAAGTTTTATGGCCGTCATCACAGTATTGTTGATAAGTTTGATGTTTCTGTGTCCAGGATTGCCCTGGATATATTTGACGTCTCATAGTTCCATGTTCTTTTCACACAATTTTGATTACACACGTGGCGGGTGTAGCTAGCTAAACAGGAGGTGCTTACCCTTCCAGAGCGTCCGGCCTAACTTCCCTGGTGGAAGTTCACGTGTCTAACCTAACTTATCAGTTCCAAAGTTTTTACTTTGCTTCTGGGTTATGATTTGGACATGGATTAGTATGTTTGTTTTTGTTCATTACAGACTGAAAATCTTCAAAAATTTGAATTGTTGAAAACATCATTTTACTAAAGCTGAGTTTTAGCTAAAACTGTTTTTCTTAAAAACGATATTTTTCGCATATTTCTGTATTTTCCCAAAACTTCCAAATCATTTCAAGAAAGTCGTTTTTGTTGCATACAATTAATTGGTAAAGACTAACACTTTCAAATACTGCAAACACTTCAATATTTCTATTCTAAACACATATGGTTGATAGCTTAACGGAATAGTTGCACCTCTAAAGGCTCTTTAATCTAATTACATATCATACCAGTGTTAATTTTAGAGCACTAGACGGTCGTTTCGGAATACAATTCCTCATCAGTAGTCCTTGGACCAAAATTATGAAACCAAACTTGTTTTCATGATGTTGAAAAAATACTCAAAAGACCAAGTTTAGCTAAGGAAATACTTCGCATGAGGAAGTATACCTTAGTTTAGAGGGATTTTAAATTCTAACTAGCAGCAAATTTCAAGTAATCATTGGATACGATTTTGTCATTATATCTGGCGTCCATCTAAAGTCTGGAGTTTCATTTTAGTGGTACCAATGTGCATTTATCTTGCTTACATGTACAGTTCGTTTTCTTGTGGTGAATTCTTATTAACTGCGATTGCAGCGTTCTATTCATTTATATATGTGTCATATCCTGATTTTGAATTTTTATTTTAAGTTTTCATTTTAAGTTGCAAATTTTGAATACATGATTTTAAATTAAAATTCACCTCGTGGCACATGTAGTAATTACATATTATACCCGTTTTAGTTTTACATCACTAGGCGGCGCTTTCGGAATACAATTCATTAGTAGTGCTTGGACCAAAAATTATAAATCCAAAATTGTTTTCAAGATAATGAAAAGATACCCAATGTGCGTGTTTAGTTTTTATAATATTTCCAAAGTATTCAGAAAAAATACTTTTTAAGCATCGAATTTTAGTGTTGGACAGAGACCCGTCAATTTGCCAGTATGATTTTAATAATGTTTAATTCTGATATCTGAGGCATTAAACATAGCCTAGATACATCGATAAACTGTCACAAGCATGTATCAAGAGGCAGTATACCATGACATTTGTCATATATGGTACCAATATAGCTAAAGCTCTACAGACTGACTGAAAATCTTTCATTGTGTTTTGTTTGAATTTTAATTTAATTAATCATGTCATGTGCTACTATTGAATTTTCATGAAATGACACCATTGAAATATAAAATATTATATATGTAACAATAGTTTTAAAGTTCAATAGATCCAATCCCAGCCCTTCCCCCGAAAATAAATACTGGCTGTGTGCAAGTGGTATAAATCTCTTTAAGACCATGGAACTATGTAGGTAACTTAACAATTGTATATACAGTACAGACTTGTTTAACGCTGAGCTAACGAAATGAAGTCAAAGCTCGGCTGTCAAATGGTCGCCAATTGGATAGCTACCGAGAGATTGATAGTAGCTGCTGAACACCTGTAGAGATAAGCTTGAACGGAGCCCAGGTGAACTGCCGATTCGTCTCTGTTTCGTTCGCTTAGTGGTAAATATTCGACAGGTCTGTAATGTAGATTATAGCTTATTTTATACAGATATTAAGAATGGTCTTTGCTTGGAATCACAAGGACTTATAATTATACAATACATGAAATTAGTGTTGTGTCATAAAGCAGTAAAATGGAAAGAATATCGACTAGAAACAGAAAATGTATTTCGTAAATTTGTCTGCGTCTATATAAATTTTTTACACAAAATAGAACTTCCCAAAGTTATTACAGCAGAATGCAAAATCTGCCAAAAGTATATTGCTATCTGAAACAAGACGGATATGTCTGATTGGAATGATTTTGTGGTATAGGTATTTTTAAGATTTTTACAATATCATCTAGACTGTCGGTATTTCTATCAACAGAGTGGCGTGAGGTAGTGACGTAATTACGCCCCAGTCATGATTATTTCACCAATACCGAGGCGATCAGTTATGGAATTGTGGAGGAAACAAATATTCCGGGGAAACCCAGCGAACTATTTCACAATAAGATCTGTCTGATAGTGGGGTTTGAATCCTAAGCGGTAAGAGACGATGTGCCGCTTTAGATCACCATAGGCTATCGAGACCTCATTCCGCCACCGTAGAGACCTCTTCCATCATCTGATTAAACGTCGTGTGGTGACCTACACGAAGAGGAAAGGGCTAGATTGCTCCAACACAAACGTTAGTAATACGTTCTGTTAAAATTACAAACAAGATTGTTAGACTAGAAGAAAATTTGTGAAATAACTGATAATTTCATCAGTCTGGAGACTGTTTGTTAATTTGAATAAAGTTTAGTATATCTAAAGTGCACGCGTGACGGGTGTAGCTAGCTTAACAGGGTTCGTACCCTTTCGGAGCACCCAGTCTCACTTCCCCAGTGAAGGTCAACGTGTTTAATCTAATTTACCAATTTTAAAGTTTTTACTTTGCTTTGGGATAGTGATTTGGACATGGATTGGTATGTTTTTGGTTTAACAAAAACATTTTATGAATAAACCTTATTACATTACACTCTTAGTATGATAGTTTTTCACTTTGAAGTGAGCTTGGGAATTTTACGGAGTTTGCAGACTTTTGAAATAAGATTTTAAGCAGAGACTGCCATCAACAATAGGTCACTTCCTAATAAAATAATACATGGAATTTTTTGTAAAATGCTGCTACAATCTCTGAAAAACAACAGGGTTTTATTAATAATGAATATGGTTTAGTATGAAATTCTGTCGGAATGTAAACCCACAAACAACTAATTATTTAAAAAATATTTTTTCCTTTAATATACATGTACTTCATGAATACATAATCATTGCACGTCTAAAATGATTCACTTCAATTCTTTTACAAAAACGGTAACCCTGAAAGGGACTCTATTTTGTCAAGCTAAATAAGGACTGCAAAAATATTTATACTAGATGATACCATCAATAAAATGTTAGAAATTTTGATAGACACCATTATGTGTTGTGTTTTGCAATATAGTTTTCAAACAAACAATCGATATACCAATTGGAACAAGCTGAATCGTGGTCATTGTTTGCTGATTTGTTTCTTAATTAATATGAAGGAAAATTTATATTATATATATGCAGAACCTTATTAAATCTGGAGAGAAGACTGTTGCCAAATCATTCAACTCTACATACAGATAAATATATAGATGACTTCTATTTCTTAATCATCCGGAATTTGAGGAACATTTGTATGTGAATGTGAAGTATTCAAGTGAGCTTGAAATAAGGATACAACTGATTTTTCAACTTTTGTTTCATATTTGGAGCTATACCTCAATTATGACAATAAAGAAAGGCTACATTTGAAGGTGTATGACAAATGTGACGATTTCAATTTTAATAAACAATTTTCCTTTTCAATGCAAAATTATACCTGGTTTTCCAGCTTATGGTGTAGTTCTTTCAGAGTAAATACGCTATGATAGAGCTTGGTCCCAATACGGGAATTTTATACAACGAAGCAAGCTGCTTACAAAGAAAGTGTTGACTCGCGAATATTGCAAGCATACGCAAACCAAAGCCCTCAAAAAGTTATTTGGTCCCAATTACAATATTGTTGATAAGTACCATGTCTCTATATCCAAAATTGCACTTGATGTATTTTACACCCTAATGTTCCGTGTTCTTTTTATTCTAAATTTTGATTTCACGCACAGCGGCAGTTGCTAGAAAGACCAGGGTCGCTTACCCGTCTGGAGCACTTGTCTCACTTCCCTGGTGGAAGCTCGCGTGTCTGTTCTTAAATTTTTACTTTGCCTCTAGGATTGTGATTTGAACATGTATGTCAAAGAATCGTGACTAGGACATAAAGCATTATTAGTCTACTCCGCATATTCTTAGAACAACACTTGTTTCCCCAGGGTTCGTACAGACATTTGGACTCCAAATTTTAGGACTTTTTAGGTTCTTTTCAGGGTCTTATTTGCACATGTAAGGCCTAATCAGAGAGACCATTTTAGTAAAAACAAATTGGTGCAAAGGCAACTAAATCAATCAAACATGTTCATAGTAATGACACTTGAAAGGAAGGTTGAAGTTGGGTGTTTGGTTGGGCCAGATACCTTTAAATTGCACATTTCAATGTAATATCAATTAATTATTTATTTACATCAGTCTATTTGCAACCACCTAATAGCAAAATACAGACACCCAACTGGCCAAATTCGAGGGCTTTTTAGGGCCTTCAGGATAAATTCAAGGGCTTTTTAGGGCCAGACTTGTTTTTAGGGTCTTTTTAGGACAAACCTCAAAATTTAAGGACTTTTCCAGGCCTGTACGAACCCTGTTCCAGTAGTAGCATTTACTCGATTCGTTAATCACGTTAAACGCATGGAACAACCGTAAAATCTATAACCGTTAAACCGAAATAAACACATCAAGCGTTTAAATTGACAAATTGGCCAGTTTGAAATCCGGCAGTCAGTTCATTAATTTTCGTCAGTTCAATCGACGATTCATTGGTTTAATCTGTGGAAAAAAACGATAATATACGGTGGCTTAAAGTTTACTGAGACATGCACGTATCTGCTTACTTTAACACATTAGCGTCAGCGAGAGTTGTAGCTTAACTTAATTCATTGTGCTCGGTATTATAACGAGCTGCTGCGTCCTTTGATTTATCAGAGGAGGAAATCTTTTTAAACATTTAATCTCAGCACTCGGAACGCCACAAATTGTGTATCAGCTTTACTTTATAACCTTCCGCCGTTGGAAAATAGGGATTACTTTTTGACAAGTGTTCGACGGCTGGAAAAACACCCATCAGTATAACTCATACTCTGTGCTAGTGTCTGGTCTAGTGATTTGTCCTTTGATGATACCCTCAAAAGCGAAGTATATCTTTGAGGTGATGTACATATCGGATCCAAAATATTTCTCTATTATAAAAATAATCAATAAAACAAAAATAAATATGGATATCATTTTTTATGATAAATGATTAGTAAAGTACGGTTTATTATGCAAATTTTAATGTGAATGTTTAGGATTCACATGTAAATACATCTTGTGTTTTATCAGGGCTCTCCGGTTTCCTCCGCCATACTAAAACAGCATTCCATGTATCCTTTGCTGTTTTTTTTATTATTATTATTATTTAACATGTATGCACATGTAGGTGTTAAAAAAGACATAATTATTTTCTTATTCTGTGACAATACTGCTAATCTTGCATGGCTGACAACGTCTAGTCACTATCCATGGAATACCCTTACTGTAGGTGCATTGAAGATTCCATAGTGACTGGATAGATGAATATCCTCTATGCATATTAGTTGTGGTTCTGGTCTGTAAAACATTTTTGAGTTCCTTTTATTTTTATTTTTAACTTATTTGACACTTGTAATATTGTTAAACAATGTAAGCAGTTTACATCAACAAGATGGTCCTAAGTCTGTTGATCATGTGATCATCGTGAATTTGCAATTTCTAGTCCTGAATTTGCAATTTCTGGGTACAAAAACAATCCATGTAACCAGAATTTTTAAGATTTCAAAAGGAGACCTACATCACTGAGAGTGGAAAAATGCAAGACAATCCTTTAAACTTTATTCATCAACCGTTGACAGCACTTTTCAATAAAGACATGATCAGTGTGGTGTATGGTTTCCATCATGAAAAGTCGTGACAAGTTATAACAAATTTTATTGACATAAAAACACATTTCAAAACTTAATAAATGTTTATTTTGCCTGTAAACGATTTTAACAACTACATATTTACAAAATATTAAACAGCTTATGCTGTTCAAGTAAACAAACATTTAATATATATGTATATAAAATTTCCTCACTAAAGTATATATATATATATATATATATATATATATAGCATGCCAATTGACACGAAAATCTGTAAACCCTAAGATAGGTGGTTGTTGACCTATAGATCCCTGGCTGACTAATAGAATAGCAGGGAGGAAACTGTAGCAGCTATAGATGATAGCTGAGCTATACTGGGGTTTACAGATTTTTGCACCAATTGACATGCCATATATTTTTCCAATTACTGTAGAGAAAAGACCTAACAATGTACAGACCATATTGTTTTAACTTTAAATGTACAATTAAATCATAAAGCCAAAAAAATAATTCTGAATGCTGAAATATTGGTCAATTGGTATCTATGCTACAATGCAGATATAGATACAATAGTATTTAGTAGACTGCCAAATGATCTTATAGAACAACAAAATGTGAATATAGATCTCTGATGCCATACAACAGGAGATGCAATAATTTCAGAAAAAGACCCATTGCCCTTTTTAAGGTGTGGTGAATATAAGAAACCTTGGATGTTATTAAACCCCCAAATCAAACCAAATGGGTCAAAAGCACAAAGGTCACATTCACTTTTAAATTTTGAAAAATACCAATGTAAAAGAGAATTCTTAAATACCATGGGTATTTTTATATTTTTATTATGAAAAATATTTCTACCCATGAAGCTTATTTACAATTAGAACACAATGGCAACCCACAAATCTGTACAAAAACAAAATATTAATATGATTCTTAAACATGTATATGATAATGCTGAAATTATGATCAAATGCAATTTTCTGTGTCAAAAAATTAAGTCATGCATACTAATTAAAGCTGTTGAATAAACATATACATGTTGTAACTAGAACTGTCTCTTGAGACCCAAATACCCCCACCCCCAAAATCTACAAAGGTTTAATGTTTTCAAACAACCTTGACCTTTGTGATATGACCTTAGTTCAAGGTCATTACACACCTTTCTTCATGTGAAGCTTTTTTACAGCCTTCCAAAGCAATTACGAGATATGGACTGGACATAATTTTTCACAGACAGACATGGTGATTCCTAAGTAACCCCCCCCCCCCTCAAACTAGTTTGCAGGGGTATAATCATGTTGATTTTTATGTTATACATTGTAGTATGTTTTTGAGGAGAAAATTAAATGACACGTAATTTTGAAAAAAGATACAGTGGATTTGGTCATATACATGTATCTTGTATAAATATGCAGCATTGCAAATTGAGATGCCACATTTTTTCACCCTGGTGATTTATCAACTCATTTTTTTCTATATAGGCAAACTACATTGACCTGTCTGCTTGACTTTTAATTTCAACATGTATATTGGACTAATACATTTATGTTTAAGGAATCACATGTTTATTTTGTCTGCATTGTGGGAAACAATACTGGTATACATTATACATAAGAATTTTGTATATATTAACTGTAAATCCTAGCACTATCCATGTACTGTGTGGATCATCATATATCGTCGTGTCATATGTTTTCGGCGGACATTTGTTTTCGGGGCATATTTATTTCTCTGGATATCAAACGCACGTGCATTTATAGAACATTTCCTCGGACAACTTTTTTTAAGGTAAAAACCGGACTTTTTGCCTCTGAATCGAAATGTGAAAAATCAAACTTAATATCAAAAATATAGAAAGTTCTTCCTTACATATGGTATTTCCTGTGTTTTCTGTAATGTCCGAATTAAGTATCATTGTTAAATGATGTTACAATAAAAAAACAATGCAACTGCTACTGATGTTGACATTTGGCAGCGTTCCCGACGCCATCAATAAAATCATGTGACTGCCACATGGTTAGCATGTCTGTACAATATGAAATCGAAAGAATAAGGTGGCTCTGTTTTTATATATTTTCTATACAAATATTGTTTGCAACTTATATATAGTTTATATATAGTTTGACTTGCGTTATTTCACCAAAAGAAAATAATATCTAGAATAAAACGAAGTTGATTAACCAAAAAATTAAGATATAAAAGGTTTAGTTTTGACTAGCATTCAAGAGCTGTATACATTTTGAGCAGTATAGAGCCACCTTATAATCCGGTTCCACTTTTGAGTCACTCCTTCTGTTGACCAATGACATGCGCCGAAAACATATGACGTTCCAAAAATAGCATTGTAAACAGACATGCAGACAAAATCACCTCTCCGAACAAATTGCGGTATGAAATGAAAAATTTGATTGTTTGATTTGATAAAGATTGTCTTTATTTGATTTACAAGCCAAACGTCACAAATGATCTCTTATTAATTTTTTTTTGAAGCAATACTGTCTTAATACACCGAAAACCCATGACACGAGGATATAAATATTTCTAACAAAAGGTCAAACAGACAGGTCAATGTTGTTTGGATTTACCATTTTAGACTATTCCATGTTTATAAACAAACTATGTGAACCCAG
This sequence comes from Anadara kagoshimensis, assembly GCA_021292105.1. NCBI lineage: Eukaryota > Metazoa > Mollusca > Bivalvia > Arcoida > Arcidae > Anadara > Anadara kagoshimensis. The sequence continues at coordinate 61,187,089 of CM037861.1, forward strand.
ATCCTGTATATAGTGAGTGTGATAAGATAGGGAGCACTATTAATATATATAGGACAGGTTAATACAAGTACTAAACGTGCATTATATAGTACATAGTACAGTCAAACTTGTCTATAATGGCCACCCAAAGGAACCAGTAAATGTGGTCTTTATGGGCAGGTGGCCTTTATATACAGGTTCAAATAATATAAAAAAGAACATATCGGATACAATTCTACTGGCCTCTATAAGAGGGTGGCCCTTACATAGAGGTTGCCTTTTAAGGCAGGTCGGACTGTATGTAACTATCCTAATACTAGATAAGACTAAAAGTAGAAGCACTATTATAAATTACAAGAAATACAGAGAGTATACAATAATCATTCAAACCACTAACATTAACCCTAAATTTGTCCCCATAGAATCATATTAGTTGGCAAAAGGTTTGCCATTTCCTTAACCCTCCCCCCCCCCCTTATTAACTACATCTGACTACAATTCTATATGAAAAATACAATAAGTGTAAAAAATAACATATTAAACTATTTCAAATTTTAAAGCATACCTAATTTATGTGGACAATGTGCTTTTAAATACTGTACCCAAATAAAAGTACCCAAAAATAAAGTTCAATGTTCCCTACAGAAATTTTGGTAAAACACAAAGCTTAAAACCCTGAATAAAATCCATCAAAAATCCATTTTCGAGCTAAACAACCAAGAAATCGAATAATGTAGATTACAATAAAATGCTTGTGCAAAAAAACCCCTTACAAAATGAAAGCTTAAAGAAAATTTAATAATTCCAAAATAATGTCATTTATACAGAAAAAAGCATATATGTGTATATACTCTAAATATGAAAATACATGCATAGTTCTACATGGGTGAACCCAATAATGAATAATAATGATTGATAATATATCACAGAAGCCTTCTAATAACTCTATATACAACTGTACATTTAAATTATTGATACTAAACATGCTATATGAATGTATAAAACTTATTATATTCCTACAAACACAAGAAATAAACCCTTTAAAGCACTGTTTACTACATCTACAAAAATATAAAGAAATGTTGATAATAAAGTCATTAATAATGCAAAACAAGTTTCCACTGTTCTATATTGCACACAAAAATGAGGTAAATATTCACACAGTGATGCTGAAGATGAAAAAATTCCCTACATATGTTTAGTTTCTCAAATTTCAGGAAAATTTACCGATATATCACCATTAAATAATGTTGGAATTATTTATATATTGACTGTTCATAACTTTTACTTTCTGAAAACTATATACATATATCAGTATACTGTATAAGAAGAAACATTGGCGAGGAAAAAATATTCATAATTTTCATGGTGACCTTTGTACTGCGAATATATCTTGGTACAATTTCCCTACAGTGGGAACCATATGAATATTTCTAATTGCAAAATAGTTTAGAAGGTACAAAATTTCTTCTTATACAGTATAAACAATTAAAAAAAAACCATCCCGGTCCATGTCCAAATCTGAAATTCAAACGCAAAAAAATTTTTTTGAAAACTGGCAAGTAAAGATAAAACATGTGAACTTCATGAATAAAATTCTGACCAATGAAAGTTTTTATGTACTGCTTAGAACACAAAAAAATTCTGTAATGAAGCAAAAATAAACAGTTCTAATTACCTAAAATTATGAATGCTGTCATAAAAATTACAAAATGATGAAACAAGGGAGACAACTCTGGTAATAAAAATCCTAATGCTGTTTTTGATTTTCTACAGGCACATAAATTGATAATATGAGGTATACTGGTTAGTTTACATGGACTTGCAAGAATTTTGGGTACCCATACATTGTACACTGATTTAGATATAAGCATCTAATAATATTTTGTACATTATCCCGACACTTTCTCATAATAAGACGTTATTCTAGAAACATAAATAATGGCTCTACAACAGCATTAACAGTATCATAGGGTAAATTGCCAAAGCAAAGCCCATTGGACATGGAATCAAGTGCAATTCACAATAAGCCATCAAAAAAATGGGTGGCACTGAACAAGTCATAGTGATATACTGGTAGATGGCATTATACATCTGTGAATGGCTCACAGTGACATTTAGGACCCTATACATATGTGGATAGCTCAAAGTGACATGGAAGGCCCTATACATGTGTGGATCAGTCACAATGACATGGAAGGCCCCATACATGTATAAATTGGTCACAGTGACATGGAAGGCCCCATACATTGTAAATTGGTCACAGTGACATGGAAGGCCCCATACATGTGTAAATTGGTCACAGTGACATGGAAGGCCCTATACATATGTGGATAGCTCACGGTGACATGGAAGGCCCCATACATGTGTAAATTGGTCACAGTGACATGGAAGGCCCTATACATGTGTGGATCAGTCACAGTGACATGGAAGGCCCATTGACACATTATTGGCTCACAGTGACAAGAAGGACCTTTAAAACATGTGAATGAGTGAATGACATGGAGGCCCTATACACATGTGAATGAGTCACAGTGACACCCTATACATGTGTGAATGACTCATGTTACACAGAGGATCCTTGCATGCATGTCAATGGGTGACAGTCACATGAAGGGCCCTAAACACATGTGTGAACATGTCATAATGACATAGTGGGCTCTGTACAGATTGCTGGAATGTTTTATACAAATGAAATTCAGTGATGATGTAAGTAAATGCTACATGTCTTTAATATGCTCCTTCATAACGTTTGGTAGAGGTAGTCTGTCATAATCTGATTTAATCAAATTCTTTTTGATTGTCAGAAAACATTTTTCCTGAAGTGATAAATAACGGCAAGTTCTGGCACCGAGTCCCAGCTCTGTCTCTGTTGCTGTAGAGCTTACAACAGGATACAGTGGTACGTTAACTTTGTCCAGTCCATGAAATGCAACACCTTGGCTGACACCATTGATGTAATATGTTAATGTGCCTTTATAGAGATTTAACTGACAACCAATCACAGTTGTCTTGTCGAAAAATGGTGCACAATACTCCTGACACTTCCCATCATGCCATATTGTTCCTTTGTATGATAATCCCCAACTCTCTTGATCAAGACCTGGAAAAAAACACAAGAGCTATTAACACAACAGTAAAGTTAACCTGTCAACTAATTCATAAAAACATTTTTTGCAATAACATCTGTCGGTCAAAAAAATAAAATTTTTAACAATAGTTCTGATGTTGGTTTTAGGGACAAAGCTTGAACTAATGTTTAGCAAGCAGGTGGGTTTTAAATTATGAATTTTCACTGACTGTTTTTCTTTCTTTATTAAGTACGGGTAATGAAGAATATGGCAACTTTAATACCAATATATCATTTGAAATTTTGCAATATTTATGACACTTTTCAATACTTTTTAAAATACATGTTTTCTTTTTTATGGTTAAATTGAAAGCTGCATGTACAAATAGGAATTTTTTTTGTATATATTGTATTCCCATCACAAACATGAACTGGAAATAACATATAGCTTAAAACCAGAATCATAAGTATTTTTCTTCACTGATTTGTATCACAGCAAACATTATAAGTCTATCATAAAATATACATATACAGTAAATGTTTCTATTTTTGGTAGCCAAAATCTCTAATGGCTACAAATATTTAAGAAATTCATCAAAAAAACCTATTTTGGCAAATTTGTGAAAAAATACTTTAAAATGAAATATGTTTTCACATTTTTAATTTTTTTTTTTGAAATTTGGATACTAACAATTTTAATTTGTGGATTTACCTAGAAACTATATTGTATTCTAGCATACTATAAGTCAAAGGTTAGTGTGCATTATATATATAAAGTATATATATGGTAATTCCTCATGTATATAATTATACAAGTCACTTGAGGTCATCTGGAGGTCAAACAGGTGAACGGTCTACCTTTGACCTCAAGTTATTTATATATTATATTAGGTATAAGCTTCTTTATATATTTTGTATACTTACCTATTAAGTTGACATACTGATGATTAGATTTGTGTAGTAGTGTATTCTGTGTCCCAACACCTACCATAACTGAGGTCCCTGCCGGGGGCTCTAAAAATATAATCTCCCAATAGTGTTCACCATTTGTAAACCCCTTGGTCCCTCTAACACCTGAAAAATATATACATAAGATATGTATATACATGTTGTTAACTTCTTTAAAATGCAATTTTCATCAACATTTAAATGATGGTATTCTCACAGCTGAAAAAAGCTCTTTTACACTTTATTAAATGTATGTTATAGATTGTAGTGTGATTTATAACTTCAATACTGACAGCAAGACAATGGATCAGCTTCACATTAGATCACTTTCAGTGTAACTCTTAGTTTCCATGACCAAACATTAAGATGGATATCAATCAGAATCCAAAGACCTGAACCCTTTAAGATTTTCTCCAGGAATTCCACATATTAATAAGCATCTCTGTATATTGTAACATTAATTATATATATTTTGTGAAATTTGGCTCACTTTGTTACCGCACTGTAACATTAATTTTTAAATTCAGTGGAAGAACAATACCACATAATGGTACCAGTCTGTATACCAAAAGTTAATAAATGACATTCACAAAAATGAAAGCTACCATAAATTTCCAATCCCAATAGCCAATCTCACCATTGACTACTAACTTCTCTCAAAGAGTAGGCCATATAAGCAAATTTATGAAGAAAATACTTCAAAGGGACTATATTTTCACAAATTTTAGAAATTTGACTACTGTACTAATATTTTCGTGGAAGCGCATGGTCTAGTGGTTAAGGCGTTGGACTCATGATTCGAAGGTCATGGGTTCGATCCCTGGACCGGGCGATGTGTTGTGTCCTTGAGCAAGACACTTAATTTCACGTTGTTCCAGTTCACTCAGCTGAAAAATAAATGAGTACCAGCAAAATGCTGGGGGTTAACCCTGCGATGGACCGGCGTCCCATTCAGGGGAGAGTCTTGTACTCTCAGTCGCTTAACGCCACGGAAACCGGGATAAGCTCTGGCCTGATGGGCCTAATGGCTCGGGACAGACTTTAACTAACTTAACTAATATTTTCATATTTGGGGAAACTTAGAAAAGATGTCCTACAGGTGTTGATTATGTTTCTTCTTAGTTCTAGTTGATTTGATGATTCATTTTATTATTACCTGCTGTTCCAGTACTTTGATAAACCGGGTCCACATAAAAGTAAGCATTATTGAGGTCTGATGATAACATCACCTCTGGGGACTTGTGGTACTGGTCCCATACCCAATCATCAATACAAAAATCCTTTATATCCTTTATATTACAAGAACCCAATTTAATTGTCTCAAAATCTAAAGCTGCAAGATAAAAATAAAATCATTATGAATTTATGATAGTAGAACTTAATTACCGATATGCTCAAATTTAGACAGAATCATGAAAATAAATTTTATTCAACTTTTCAGAAAATGTTTAATCACAAGAGTTTCAAACTCATAATAATTACTTTATTTTTAATTTTCTGAAGAAAAAATTTAATTTTGACAGTTTACTAAAATTTGGACTTTTTGTATGGAAATTGTACCAAAATCAAACACTTGGTGATAAAAAAGTACATAAATGGCAACCTTGCACAATAAAACTACTAATCTGGACAATTAAAATAAATTTGATTGGTCAGCCTGTACATACATTTAATATAAGCTGAAAATATTAAACTTTCAGTTACACGTAAGCAAGCAATCTTATAACAGTTTACAAGGGCACAAATGAATACCATCACTGTTGGACTAAAGAAATTGAATTAAAATGAACTAAGATATTATATGAAGGAATCAGAGAATAGACATACAAATTGAGCCTTAAACATATTCCAAATATCAAAATTCTGACTAAAATCCTTACCCATTTATTTGTAACTTCAACTTTAAAATATTTTACCTGCAATGGAAAATAAATCTTTTTCATTTTTTCTCAATCTATTCATTAAATATACACAATATTACTGCAAAATTGCATCAGATTAGTAAAAGGGAGATAACTTAACGGTTCCCTTCTCAATTTCCTTTTAATTTCTCTTTTAGTTTATCTTTTTTATCAAATTTTTTAACTGAACTATAATTTCAATTTCAATATTTACTTTAATAACAATGAACTATTTTTATCTTAGTAAAAAAAAATCCAAACATTACAACAAAATATCTAATGCAGGGTTTACTTTAAAATATTTTACATTATGACACTTTTTCAGTCCCTTACCATGTCCCTTCTTTGTTTCCATTCCTGATACTGGTAACCAAAATCAACAAACACTCTACTAATTTCAGAGGAATTCATTCCAAAAAGTAACCCATTGTTTTAGCAAATATGTGAAAAAGTACTTTAAAAAGGACTTTATTTTTACAAGTTTGGGAATTTGGTTTCTAATAACTTGTGGAAACCTGGTCCTTTGTATTATTTTTTACTGTATGTACATGTGTACCTATTACATTAATTTTAAATCACACAATATGGTATGTTATTTTTGTTATCTTTATGGGTTTAAAATTTAACCAAAAGTTAATTTTAATAAAAAAAATATCAAATAAAATTATGATAAAAACTAACCTGATCTATGTTTCAAACTAAATAATAAATTGATGTCAAAGAGAAGTGTAATTTATCATTGTTATTGATTTTACAAAATCTCACTCTCACACATAAATGATATTTGTTAACTGGAAATAATATGTTCTACATCAGATGACCAGAATCTCCAGGCCACTTATAAAAACCTAATTTATACAGAATGTGTTGATCAACAACTTCTTAATGTAGTTGCATATTGACTTAATTAATTCATGGAAACATCCCTGGTCCTACCTCCCCAGGGGACCATCATCTGGAAATCATTTTAAAATTATGGTAAATGGATTACAGGAAACACTGACCAATGTCAACATCAGTTATAGTTATCCATAGTTGAGAGAGAGAGAGAGAGAGAGAGAGAGAGAGAGTTTACGACTGAACTCATAATCCATCCATTTATGTGAGAAGAATATAATAAAACTATCTCCATATATCCATATAATTTTTGAAAGTAACTGACTTTATATACTATTTCATGGGAAAAAAACCTTCAGATCCTTTCTTCCTTTTTTTGGGGTTACAAACTTACAATTACAAGACAGATGTGTGAGAATGACTAACTCCTGCATAGGATACAATTAACCAATTAAGATAGATTTAATGTTTATTTGCTCTCTCTCTCTCTCTGTATTTTTCTGATCTTTGGCAGTTTGGGGTGATTCATTCATGAATCCCTTGTTAATAATGAAACTAAATTTGTGGAAACCCAGTTATTCAGAAATCAACTTGAGATTAAAGGTATAACAATTTCTTGAAATAATATCCATTGATGCTGCACATTGCAATTATCATTAAAATGTCTTCAGATTCATCGCCTTCACAAACAAAAATGTATATTTATCACACAATCGGACTAAAGCAAGGTCATGTTTTGAGCAATATTTTTCAAATTCTGAGATGAAGGGCACAGATTATTCATAAATTTATTGAATATTTATTTCACAAACTCAAAGAATCAATCATGACATTGTAAAACAATTCACATGTTTTTAGCTGACACTCACCTGGATCGCTCGTGTCTTGAAAGTGGTGTACTGGTGCCGAAAATTGGTTTGTTTATTGACCCGTATTTGTTGACCGAGATTACTCTTGTTAATTTTTCTCCCTCGAATAAATTTATTATTTATCCGAAAATTGAGCACAAACTTTCGCTTTTCGTGCCTTTCTTGAAGACAAAAACATTTTTAAATATTTTACTGTTTATAATTGTTAATTTAGAGGAAGAAATGATGTAATTTTTAATCAATATCATCATTTTTTTGTATCTAATTATCAATTCCACGTGTCCTTGAAAGATTGATGCAACAGCCGCAAAAATTCGGGCACCTGCTGCTGATTGGTTTATTGGTCACACGCCTCCAACCTGCTACCCCTGCCGATCTGAAATATTGGGACGTACACCATCAACTTCCGTCTTGCATAAAATGTCTGCATTTCCGGTATACCTTTTGTAAACAAAAATATAATTTTTCTCGATGTTAAAGAAGTAAAAAGGAGAAAATCATGTATTATGATCAAGGAGGAATGGAATATGAGCTGGAGGAGGACAAGTTGTGAGATTTTAAATTGATTTGAATTTTTGTATAGCTTCATTACCCTCCATTTCCACTGACGGTTTCCCCCAACGACTTTTTGCAGCATATTGACAGTTTTTCTTTATTCACACATAGTTTTGTTAGAGCACTGGTTGGGCATTCTTGTCTGTATGAGCTTTGTCAAAAGTACACTTGCATTTTAAGCATGAGTTGTCTGTGTTTCAAATTTCTCGTATATATTGAATTGTAACGTGTTTGACCTCTAACCTTTATGATGTCAGTCATTTTCTGACGTGGCTATACATTAATACTAGTTGAGAAAGTTTTCAACCTGTGGGATATAATTTGATAGCACATTCATTTCAGTTTCACAGGAAATTGTGTATCATGCTTGCCTACATTTTATAACCAGTTCAGAAACTTTGGATGAGGAATGGACTGTCTGATTTAGAATAAATATATCTGCATTGTTCAGTTGTTGGGAAAGGGAAAACTGCTACAAATGATTTGAAAACCATATAATGGAGCGGGCAGTAGTAAAAATGCATGTTTCGTTTTAAAGAAATTGTCTATTATGGTAATGGGTGTAATATTTGCAGCATTTCACATATTTGAAAAAAATGAAAAAGTTGTCATGTACGACTGTGAATTACTAAATAATCTATAGGTCAGAAGACAAAGTTTCAAATCATACAATTTTCATTTTTAATAAACAATTAAGTTTGTGCATTAAGATGTCAACTTTTTTGCTTTAATACTTGAGAGAAAGGCCAATACATACTTGTATCACAATTAATTTATTGTTGCTAATGATTAACAATACACTTTTTCCATTAAGAAATAGTGAAATACATGTATACTGTACAACTTCAGCAATGTACAAAATTAATTTGTGATTGGATGTTTGTTACACTGTTATAACTATGTAGAATTTCTTTACAATGTTTTTGTTTGACCAGTCAAGTTCAACTATAAAGGTACCAATTTAATTACATGTAATGATGTATACATTTTCTCTGTCAGACTTGTTTTATGTAAATGAATGATCACTATAGCAGTAACTTGAGTAAGTACCGATGTGTGTGTGTGTTTTCAGCAGTAAAATATGCCAAGTGTCAAAAAATTGAATACCGATACATATTTGTGTAAATTCTGCTCTTATTTTCCAATTATTAAAAACAATCTCCAGTCAGACTTTAACACCCTCACCCAGAGTCTGAATTCCTAACATGACACATTAATATTTAGTTTACTGATCTGCAACAAAGTAATTGTACTATTGTAGCTCACCCAGCAATATAACCATCTGTTTCAGTGCACATAAATGATATAAATAACACAGCTTTTATAATATCTCCATTTCAGTGCACAGTGCTATTCCTATATCTCTTACCTCATGCACCATGACCTATGCTTTTATCTTCAAAGATCATAGAGGTTTACTATGACACTCTATGGTACTCTTTCATTTTGAGTTATGTGTTGTGTGTATGTGAATGATAAATGTAGATCTATGCACTTAGATATTCCTTTTGTTCTTTAAACATGTGTATTCCAGTTGGATGTGGAGGTTACATTGTAACCGATTCTGCTTTTTCAATCTTTGTTTCAAATTCTAGTATATCTGTTTAGTTATCTTTAGTTTTGTGTGATTCTGTCTGCTTGTTGGTTTGTAGTACAATGTGTATATACATGTATATTTACAGTTTATTTACTTAGATTAGATTATTGGATGTTGACTTTTATGATGAATGTTTTGGTCGTCATCCTTAACGTTTACCTGAACCAATTAACACAAAAGTGTCTATGTATAAAAGTCATTATCACTACATGTAGTTAACAAACATGTTGAAAAATTGTAACCACTGCATATCACATGACCCTGTAGTATACTAGTGAGGGGCATAAAGTCTTAAGTAACAGCAAAAGGATCAAGGTTGTTCTCATCACTTAACATTTAAACTTAATTTCCTCCAACATCCTAAAAACTAACAAAATAGCTCAAGATTTCATAAAATATAATGTATTGTGGTTGTTTTAATTTTGTTCAAGTACTGTCTCTGTGGCTCAAAGTTCATAATATCTTGAATTAATGGAATCCATTGAATTATATTGTACTAGAGGCTACCAGAAATGGTCTTTAATCATTATAGGAGTTCTATTTATAGAGTTAAATGGTTCTCAGGTGAGCGTTAAGGCCTAATTTGGTTTCTTGTTTATTTATAGATGTTGATTTTGTCAATGTTGTAGTAGCTAGTGAATTTAGTGATTCATCTGTTTTTGAAGTTAGACTGCACATACACATATAAAACCAGGTCATGTCGGGTCATGAATATGATTATGATTTGTTGCCGACCTTTGACCCAGACGACTACGATCCACAAGAGGATGGATACCCATTTTTCTATGGAGAAGATACAAGGTTCATGTTCAGATTTGTTACTGATATTCTTGCCAAGCCACATTCTGTCTTTGAATTACAAAATAATACAGCTTCCATTTTTGATAGGAACTGAAATTGAATATCAAAATTTGATATTTAGGATATACCTGAAGTTTTACATGTATACAACATTCACTTGTCCAAATAGTATAACAACAGATAAATGAATAATTAACCTATGTGCTATGTCTGTATCCATTTACTAACCATGTCCTTGCTTAGTTTCGGTTGGCAACACATAGTTTGCACATAAGAAGAGAATGTGTCTGGATTCTGTTTGTAAATTTATTTGGAAAAGCTGTATGGTTTGGGTACATCTATTAAAAATAGACAAAGTTAATTTTTTAGTCCTTAAAACTTAGAGCACCCCAACAAACATTAATACAAATACATGTGATTCTGTAGATCACTTTTATTTCATGAAAAATTTATTTTCGCATAAATTTGCGACTTATCCCATTCGTGAATTCATATATCGCACAGATATTTCCAGCACACAGATATTTCTATGTTAACATACATATGTTGTATTCAATAAGATTCGAAACGCGAATTTAAATATTTGCAAATAAGGCCAAGATGGTCTCAACGCGAAATTTTCTACTCACGAAAAATAAGTGATCTACAGTAATAATTATTCTTGTGTATTCCTGTAAATGAATAATTTTAATTGCTAAATAAATGGATCTCAACACTAGATAAAACAAATCATACCAGATAATGTATTCTATATTAAAGTTTCAACTAGTGTTGAGATCCACCATCCATTTATTTTAGGAATTTATCATATGGTATCCACTTGAAGAAACATAACAGCACTTTGTACCTTAGGGGTGTTGGTTATCTTTATACACAAAATTATGATTAAATAATTTTAATATTATGTTAACAAATGACATATATGTACCTTCATTTGTCTAGTGCACCATATGTTGCATTCTGTTACATGTTGTACATGCATGCTAAAAATAGTTGTAAAGTTAAGTCAGTATAACATGTGTTTTATCAGTATTATATAGATGTACCTGTATTATCTCAACATAAATGTAACAGTCCAATCTTGTCAAATATTCATTATGTTCCATACCAGGTATACACCTTGCGAATACACTGATACTTATACTGCATCTGTGGCTTAGCAAAGACTAAAATTTTTAAAATTAAGAGATTAAGTGGACAGTATGTACTGGTTCAAACAGTGTCAGTATAATTTTACTGGTGAAGTGGTATGCTTGTCTGTAGTGTACTGACAGGATGAACTAGCTCCTTTGAGTCACCATGAATGCTAATAGCATAAGACAAACTACAAAACAAGCTCACACATACACAAACCTGTTCCTTGATTAATCCTTAGGATAAATAAACAGCTTCATTGTTCATGGATCTAGATCTGACGTGGAGTAATTATATTGGTATTTTCTTTTATTTCAGGGGAATGACAGTGACCTCTGGGAGGATAAAGTTAGCCAAAGACAACCAGAACTTAATTGGTATAAGTATCGGTGGTGGAGCCCCGCTGTGTCCGTGTCTATATGTGGTCCAGATATTTGATAACACACCGGCTGCTAAAGATGGCACCCTGGCCTCGGGCGATGAGATTGTCAGTGTTAACGGTCAGACAGTCAAAGGTAGAACTAAAGTTGAAGTGGCCAAGTTAATACAATCCATGAAGGTAGGTCACTTGTAGTTTGTGGATTTGCTTTCAATCTAAATCTTTGGTTTTTCCATGCCTGTATTCTTGAAAATTAGAGCAGTTGATAAAAACAGCCAGAACATGTAGAACATACCTGTCAAATATTTAAATTTTAGTTACTTAAGTTACCTGTCATTATTTACTATCGAGTCTCGTGGCTGAGTGGTCTAAAGAACAGACTTACTGATCACAATGCCTATAACTGCCTCAGTTTGGATCTCACTTTGGCTAATCCTAGTGTGAGAAAGTTTGACTGTTCATTTCCCAAAGGTGAATGGTTTTCTCTGAGAGCTCCAGTTTTCTCCACCATCGTACATGAAGTATTTAAATGCAATGCAACTTTTTATACAGACTTTAACAATTTAAAGAAGAAACTATCTCACATGTTCTTTGACAACTTGACTTGAAGTTTGTTTACAGATTTAATTTTCTCTTTATTCAGGAAGAGGTTACCATTGGTTACAATAAACTACATGCTGATCCTAAACAAGGGAAGAGTCTTGATATAGGTATGTAATTGATATCAGATTGTTAAAATTTAAATATTTGTGTTTTTGTTTAGTTTTGATAAAGGTTTAAAGGACAGCTGTTTTTGTTTACTAGTATGAATGTATAAAGGGGTACATTTAATTTCATGAAAATAAAATTGTCTTTTAAAATATTGGTACTGCAAGATCTTTTATGGTAATTTCCGAAAAACATCTGATAAATATAAATTTTGAATCATACTCTACATGTTACCTTAAATCCAGTTACAGTACATGTTTTAAAATTACTAGGATTTAATTTTACTATACCATCTTGCATCATACAATAAAACAGTTGGATTCCAGTTTTTACAAATGTTTTGATTTTGATCTCTATTTCAGTCTTGAAGAAAGTTAAACATAGAGTTGTAGAAAACATGAATACAAACACAGCAGACGCATTAGGTCTTAGTAGAGCTATACTTTGTAATGGTAAGTAGAGTATATAAAACATGAATACTAACACAGCAGATGCATTAGGTCTTAGTAGAGCTATACTTTGTAATGGTAAGTAGAGTATATAAAACATGAATACTAACACAGCAGATGCATTAGGTCTTAGTAGAGCTATACTTTGTAATGGTAAGTAGAGTATATAAAACACGAATACAAACACAGCAGATGCATTAGGTCTTAGTAGAGCTATACTTTGTAATGGTAAGTAGAGTATATAAAACATGAATACTAACACAGCAGATGCATTAGGTCTTAGTAGAGCTATACTTTGTAATGGTAAGTAGAGTATAAAACACGAATACAAACACAGCAGATGCATTAGGTCTTAGTAGAGCTATACTTTGTAATGGTAAGTAGAGTATATAAGAATACAAACACAGCAGACGCATTAGGTCTTAGTAGAGCTATACTTTGTAATGGTAAGTAGAGTATATAAAACATGAATACTAACACAGCAGATGCATTAGGTCTTAGTAGAGCTATACTTTGTAATGGTAAGTAGATTATATAAAACACGAATACAAACACAGCAGACGCATTAGGTCTTAGTAGAGCTATACTTTGTAATGGTAAGTAGAGTATATAAGAATACAAACACAGCAGACGCATTAGGTCTTAGTAGAGCTATACTTTGTAATGGTAAGTAGATTATATAAAACACGAATACAAACACAGCAGACGCATTAGGTCTTAGTAGAGCTATACTTTGTAATGGTAAGTAGAGTATATAAAACACGAATACAAACACAGCAGATGTATTAGGTCTTAGTAGAGCTATACTTTGTAATGGTAACTAGAGTATATAAAACATGAATACAAACACAGCAGACGCATTAGGTCTTAGTAGAGCTATACTTTGTAATGGTAAGTAGATTATATAAAACACGAATACAAACACAGCAGACGCATTAGGTCTTAGTAGAGCTATACTTTGTAATGGTAAGTAGAGTATATAAGAATACTAACACAGCAGATGCATTAGGTCTTAGTAGAGCTATACTTTGTTATGGTAAGTAGAGTATATAAGAATACAAACACAGCAGACGCATTAGGTCTTAGTAGAGCTATACTTTGTAATGGTAAGTAGAGTATATAAAACATGAATACAAACACAGCAGACGCATTAGGTCTTAGTAGAGCTATACTGTGTAATGGTAAGTAGATTATATAAAACATGAATACAAACACAGCAGACGCATTAGGTCTTAGTAGAGCTATACTTTGTAATGGTAAGTAGAGTATATAAGAATACAAACACAGCAGACGCATTAGGTCTTAGTAGAGCTATACTGTGTAATGGTAAGTAGATTATATAAAACACGAATACAAACACAGCAGACGCATTAGGTCTTAGTAGAGCTATACTTTGTAATGGTAAGTAGAGTATATAAGAATACAAACACAGCAGACGCATTAGGTCTTAGTAGAGCTATACTTTGTAATGGTAAGTAGAGTATATAAGAATACTAACACAGCAGACGCATTAGGTCTTAGTAGAGCTATACTTTGTAATGGTAAGTAGATTATATAAAACACGAATACAAACACAGCAGACGCATTAGGTCTTAGTAGAGCTATACTTTGTAATGGTAAGTAGATTATATAAAACACGAATACAAACACAGCAGACGCATTAGGTCTTAGTAGAGCTATACTTTGTAATGGTAAGTAGAGTATATAAGAATACTAACACAGCAGACGCATTAGGTCTTAGTAGAGCTATACTTTGTAATGGTAAGTAGATTATATAAAACACGAATACAAACACAGCAGACGCATTAGGTCTTAGTAGAGCTATACTTTGTAATGGTAAGTAGATTATATAAAACACGAATACAAACACAGCAGACGCATTAGGTCTTAGTAGAGCTATACTTTGTAATGGTAAGTAGAGTATATAAGAATACAAACACAGCAGACACATTAGGTCTTAGTAGAGCTATACTTTGTAATGGTAAGTAGAGTATATAAAACATGAATACAAACACAGCAGACGCATTAGGTCTTAGTAGAGCTATACTTTGTAATGGTAAGTAGAGTATATAAGAATAAAAACACAGCAGACGCATTAGGTCTTAGTAGAGCTATACTTTGTAATGGTAAGTAGAGTATATAAGAATAAAAACACAGCAGACGCATTAGGTCTTAGTAGAGCTATACTTTGTAATGGTAAGTAGATTATATAAAACACGAATACAAACACAGCAGATGCATTAGGTCTTAGTAGAGCTATACTTTGTAATGGTAAGTAGAGTATATAAAACATGAATACAAACACAGCAGACGCATTAGGTCTTAGTAGAGCTATACTTTGTAATGGTAAGTAGAATATAGAAAACATGAATACAAACACAGCAGACGCATTAGGTCTTAGTAGAGCTATACTTTGTAATGGTAAGTAGAGTATATAAGAATACAAACACAGCAGACACATTAGGTCTTAGTAGAGCTATACTTTGTTATGGTAAAGTAGAGTATATAAGAATACAAACACAGCAGACGCATTAGGTCTTAGTAGAGCTATACTTTGTAATGGTAAGTAGAGTATATAAAACATGAATACTAACACAGCAGACGCATTAGGTCTTAGTAGAGCTATACTTTGTAATGGTAAGTAGAGTATATAAGAATACAAACACAGCAGACGCATTAGGTCTTAGTAGAGCTATACTTTGTAATGGTAAGTAGAGTATATAAAACATGAATACAAACACAGCAGACGCATTAGGTCTTAGTAGAGCTATACTTTGTAATGGTAAGTAGAGTATATAAAACATGAATACAAACACAGCAGACACATTAGGTCTTAGTAGAGCTATACTTTGTAATGGTAAGTAGAGTATATAAAACATGAATACAAACACAGCAGACGCATTAGGTCTTAGTAGAGCTATACTTTGTAATGGTAAGTAGAGTATATAAAACATGAATACAAACACAGCAGACACATTAGGTCTTAGTAGAGCTATACTTTGTAATGGTAAGTAGAGTATATAAAACACGAATACAAACACAGCAGACGCATTAGGTCTTAGTAGAGCTATACTTTGTAATGGTAAGTAGATTATATAAAACACGAATACAAACACAGCAGACGCATTAGGTCTTAGTAGAGCTATACTTTGTAATGGTAAGTAGATTATATAAAACACGAATACAAACACAGCAGACGCATTAGGTCTTAGTAGAGCTATACTTTGTAATGGTAAGTAGAGTATATAAGAATACAAACACAGCAGACGCATTAGGTCTTAGTAGAGCTATACTTTGTAATGGTAAGTAGATTATATAAAACACGAATACAAACACAGCAGACGCATTAGGTCTTAGTAGAGCTATACTTTGTAATGGTAAGTAGAGTATATAAGAATACAAACACAGCAGACGCATTAGGTCTTAGTAGAGCTATACTTTGTAATGGTAAGTAGAGTATATAAAACATGAATACTAACACAGCAGACGCATTAGGTCTTAGTAGAGCTATACTTTGTAATGGTAAGTAAAATTTTATACCAAGTATATAAACATACTGTATGACATAATTAAAAACAATTAATATTGCTATACATCTGCCTATCTGTCCTCTTCATGACCGATGGAGCATAAAAAGACACAGAGATGTCTCCATTTAAGCTTGTCTCCAGGTCCATTTAACTGCCATTTCATCTTCCTTTCCTGTTTCCTTCTCTCACTTGATCTCCTCCCAGTTTCTCTTGGTCCACCTATTTTTCCTCTCATGCTATAGCCTGGAGTGAAGTAATTTATTGTCAAGAGCTGTTTGAAAAGTTTGACTGATTTCAAATGCCGATTACACTTATTACTTGTATTAAATAGATGTTCAAAACCATTGGAGCCTCCTATTATTCTTGTGCCAAGTGTCATAGTAGCTCTCCAGAGAACATCATTGTCTAACTTTGTATGCTGCTGCTGTTACTGTTGTCTGTTCAGTTTCTTCAGTTTGCTGCCATTCTTCACGCTGCTTCTGTTTTTGTACGGCATTCACGATAGTGAAAGCGGTACTTTGCAATCGCTTTCTCTAAAACCAGGCTGTTTTTGCACATGGAAATAGTGCGCCTGGTAAATGAACGTGTAAGAAATATATCTGTTTTATCGTTAGATATGTATTCTGAGACGGGTAATGCATTTGGTTACATATGCACATTTGGAATAAATTTTCAGAATATATTTCGAAATCTAGTAAAATATTGCGTTGGAGTGCATCCAATAATTTGTGCAATCTGGCGAACTGATCTCGTAAATACAACAAAAGTACCGTAGTCGGAAAAGTTTGCATCCTACGATGTCAACAACAACAACTACGATGTAAAATCATAACAATTTATGAAATAAACAACAATGGCAGGTGAATTTAACTCATTCTTTATAAAATCTGCGGTAATTTGAATTTATTTTGAAGGTTATAATAATGTATTTTGGTGTTGAGGCATTCTCTGATTTATCGATTAGTTTATACTTCTGTGAAAGGGAGATAAATCGTACAGTGTCATGAGCTAACTGACAAGCATGGAATACAAATGTAGATTTGAAATACTTTTGAAATACTTTACCGATTTGGAAGTAAAATTAACATGAAATAGGAATATTGTGAGTGATAATCAGCAGTTTATTGAAAACCAGACTTAACAGCAAATGATCCAGTTACCTACAAACACTAGAATGACCCCCCTCACAGCGACTGTCAGGTTTGCAAAACTCTACTTTCTCTCTATCCAAAATGACAAACAACGATCAGGTACACATTTATAATTAAAACTTTATTAAAATTTAATTACTGATCGTTTTTTCATATATTTATGGAATTACTATTTTCTGTTGACCTTTACTTAGCAAAACATGATTTGGTACATCGTTTCTTTTTCAAAAAACTGTGACCATCTGTCGGACTATAGATGGTGGAGAAACACATTTGTTCATTGATGCATTGATATTAAATTTCAGACGGACTTGTGAAGAAGTTAGAAGAATTGGAAAGAGTTGCTGAAACATATAAAGGTCTAATAGAACAAACGAGAAGACTCCTAAAGACTACATTTGAATTATCTCAATCACACAGAGGTATTGTATAATATACATGTATTACTATTAAATCTGGTAACTGTTAAACATGTACATATAAATACAGTAAAGACCATCTGTCTATTAAAACCTCTCTTTTAAAGCACTTTTGCTTCATTTTTCATCAAAAAGAACCTCTATATAATATACCACTTGTCTAGAAATTCTATATTATGTTGGTCCCATTGGTGGTTATTATATACAGATTTTACTGTACATGTATTTACTGTATAATTTAGCATACCGGTAGTTGGTATACCCTTGTACTTTATCATACACCTGAACATTGTTGTGGAATCATGTTTTAAGTTGATATGGAATATTTTTCTATAAAAGAGAAATTGTGATACAAACTTTTCTCAAAACCAGCAGAAACACATCGGGCCCAGGTTTCACATCATTCCTTGGCTAAGATTTTCCTTAACTTAATTCTTGCAAAATTTCAAATCGTTATAATTTTGTTAGTTTTAAAGATATTCAAAAATTTAAGGTGTCATTTTTAAGTCCACTTCTAGATTAAACCATTTGCATTTACTGTTGACAAAAATAATTCACCAGTAGTTCCAAAAATAGACAAACAAAATTAGCTAAATTTAAGTTGAGGAATGATTGTGAAACCGGGGTCTGGTCTGCACAAACATTAACGGTTATTGTATGACATGATTTAGTAATATGTGAATTCTGACTAACAGAACACTTATCCCATCCACTTCTTTGTAAACTTTATGGCACATTATTTAATAGTTTGTAGAAACACCACTCTCATCAGATGTAAACAAAAGTTTATGTCTAACATGGAGAAACAACACTTTCAATTACCGGTAATGTTTAAGCAATTATCACCTGGCAGATTTATAAAGAGTTGTATACTACTACTACATTTCCATTCCAAGTTGTTTTGAGAAATTCTTTCAAAAAGTAACCTATTTCAGCAAATTTGTGAAAAAGTAAATTAAAAAGGACTATATTTTCACAAATTTGAAAAATTTGGTTACTAATAATTTTAAATTTGTGATAACTTAGTGGTAAGCTACACTAAAAATTAGAATTTCTTAAATTTTTATCATGTACGTTACTATTATTTCAGCTTTTGGTGAGGTGTTTTCTGGTATAGGTGTGAGAGAACCTCAACCTGCCGCTAGTGAAGCTTTCTCAAAGTTTGGTGAAGCACATAGAAGTATGGAAAAATTTGCTATAACAATGTTAAAGACAGTTAAACCTGTAAGTGAAGAAGTGGTATACTCTATTTTAAAGAGGGACTTTGATGTGTGAGTGGTCTAAAGTGTGTGTATGGTTGATAGTGCCTCTCACTGCCTGGACATGGGTTCCAATTTCACTCAGGTATGTCAGTGTTAGAAAATTTATCAGTTTGCTTACCGAAAGGTGTGTGGTTTTCTTTGGGTTCTCCAGCTGTAGAATTCAGTAAGTTATTGTCTTTGGGTTCTCCAGCTGTGGAATTCAGTAAGTTATTGTCTTTGGGTTGTCCAGCTGTAGAATTCAGTAAGTTATTGTCTTTGGGTTCTCCAGCTGTAGAATTCAGTAAGTTATTGTCTTTGGGTTCTCCAGCTGTAGAATTCAGTAAGTTATTGTCTTTGGGTTCTCCAGCTGTAGAATTCAGTAAGTTATTGTCTTTGGGTTCTCCAGCTGTAGAATTCAGTAAGTTATTGTCTTTGGGTTGTCCAGCTGTAGAATTCAGTAAGTTATTGTCTTTGGGTTCTCCAGCTGTAGAATTCAGTAAATTATTGTCTTTGGGTTGTCCAGCTGTAGAATTCAGTAAGTTATTGTCTTTGGGTTCTCCAGCTGTAGTATTCAATAAGTTATTGTCTTTGGGTTGTCCAGCTGTAGAATTCAGTAAGTTATTGTCTTTGGGTTGTCCAGCTGTAGAATTCAGAAAGTTATTGTCTTTGGGTTCTCCAGCTGTAGAATTCAGTAAGTTATTGTCTTTGGGTTGTCCAGCTGTAGAATTCAGTAAGTTATTGTCTTTGGGTTCTCCAGCTGTAGAATTCAGTAAGTTATTGTCTTTGGGTTGTCCAGCTGTAGAATTCAGTAAGTTATTGTCTTTGGGTTCTCCAGCTGTAGAATTCAGTAAGTTATTGTCTTTGGGTTCTCCAGCTGTAGAATTCAGTAAGTTATTGTCTTTGGGTTGTCCAGCTGTAGAATTCAGTAAGTTATTGTCTTTGGGTTCTCCAGCTGTAGTATTCAGTAAGTTATTGTCTTTGGGTTGTCCAGCTGTAGAATTCAGTAAGTTATTGTCTTTGGGTTGTCCAGCTGTAGAATTCAGAAAGTTATTGTCTTTGGGTTGTCCAGCTGTAGAATTCAGTAAGTTATTGTCTTTGGGTTGTCCAGCTGTAGAATTCAGTAAGTTATTGTCTTTGGGTTCTCCAGCTGTAGAATTCAGTAAGTTATTGTCTTTGGGTTGTCCAGCTGTAGAATTCAGTAAGTTATTTTCTTTGGGTTCTCCAGCTGTATAATTCAGTAAGTTATTGTCTTTGGGTTCTCCAGCTGTATAATTCAGTAAGTTATTGTCTTTGGGTTGTCCAGCTGTAGAATTCAGTAAGTTATTGTCTTTGGGTTCTCCAGCTGTAGAATTCAGTAAGTTATTGTCTTTGGGTTCTCCAGCTGTAGAATTCAGTAAGTTATTGTCTTTGGGTTCTCCAGCTGTAGAATTCAGTAAGTTATTGTCTTTGGGTTGTCCAGCTGTAGAATTCAGTAAGTTATTGTCTTTGGGTTCTCCAGCTGTAGTATTCAGTAAGTTATTGTCTTTGGGTTGTCCAGCTGTAGAATTCAGTAAGTTATTGTCTTTGGGTTGTCCAGCTGTAGAATTCAGAAAGTTATTGTCTTTGGGTTGTCCAGCTGTAGAATTCAGTAAGTTATTGTCTTTGGGTTGTCCAGCTGTAGAATTCAGTAAGTTATTGTCTTTGGGTTCTCCAGCTGTAGAATTCAGTAAGTTATTGTCTTTGGGTTCTCCAGCTGTAGAATTCAGTAAGTTATTGTCTTTGGGTTGTCCAGCTGTAGAATTCAGTAAGTTATTGTCTTTGGGTTCTCCAGCTGTAGAATTCAGTAAATTATTGTCTTTGGGTTGTCCAGCTGTAGAATTCAGTAAGTTATTGTCTTTGGGTTCTCCAGCTGTAGTATTCAATAAGTTATTGTCTTTGGGTTGTCCAGCTGTAGAATTCAGTAAGTTATTGTCTTTGGGTTGTCCAGCTGTAGAATTCAGAAAGTTATTGTCTTTGGGTTCTCCAGCTGTAGAATTCAGTAAGTTATTGTCTTTGGGTTGTCCAGCTGTAGAATTCAGTAAGTTATTGTCTTTGGGTTCTCCAGCTGTAGAATTCAGTAAGTTATTGTCTTTGGGTTGTCCAGCTGTAGAATTCAGTAAGTTATTGTCTTTGGGTTCTCCAGCTGTAGAATTCAGTAAGTTATTGTCTTTGGGTTCTCCAGCTGTAGAATTCAGTAAGTTATTGTCTTTGGGTTGTCCAGCTGTAGAATTCAGTAAGTTATTGTCTTTGGGTTCTCCAGCTGTAGTATTCAGTAAGTTATTGTCTTTGGGTTGTCCAGCTGTAGAATTCAGTAAGTTATTGTCTTTGGGTTGTCCAGCTGTAGAATTCAGAAAGTTATTGTCTTTGGGTTGTCCAGCTGTAGAATTCAGTAAGTTATTGTCTTTGGGTTGTCCAGCTGTAGAATTCAGTAAGTTATTGTCTTTGGGTTCTCCAGCTGTAGAATTCAGTAAGTTATTGTCTTTGGGTTGTCCAGCTGTAGAATTCAGTAAGTTATTTTCTTTGGGTTCTCCAGCTGTATAATTCAGTAAGTTATTGTCTTTGGGTTCTCCAGCTGTATAATTCAGTAAGTTATTGTCTTTGGGTTGTCCAGCTGTAGAATTCAGTAAGTTATTGTCTTTGGGTTCTCCAGCTGTAGAATTCAGTAAGTTATTGTCTTTGGGTTCTCCAGCTGTAGAATTCAGTAAGTTATTGTCTTTGGGTTCTCCAGCTGTAGAATTCAGTAAGTTATTGTCTTTGGGTTGTCCAGCTGTAGAATTCAGTAAGTTATTGTCTTTGGGTTCTCCAGCTGTAGTATTCAGTAAGTTATTGTCTTTGGGTTGTCCAGCTGTAGAATTCAGTAAGTTATTGTCTTTGGGTTGTCCAGCTGTAGAATTCAGAAAGTTATTGTCTTTGGGTTGTCCAGCTGTAGAATTCAGTAAGTTATTGTCTTTGGGTTGTCCAGCTGTAGAATTCAGTAAGTTATTGTCTTTGGGTTCTCCAGCTGTAGAATTCAGTAAGTTATTGTCTTTGGGTTGTCCAGCTGTAGAATTCAGTAAGTTATTTTCTTTGGGTTCTCCAGCTGTATAATTCAGTAAGTTATTGTCTTTGGGTTCTCCAGCTGTATAATTCAGTAAGTTATTGTCTTTGGGTTGTCCAGCTGTAGAATTCAGTAAGTTATTGTCTTTGGGTTCTCCAGCTGTAGAATTCAGTAAGTTATTTTCTTTGGGTTCTCCAGCTGTAGAATTCAGTAAGTTATTGTCTTTGGGTTCTCCAGCTGTAGAATTCAGTAAGTTATTGTCTTTGGGTTCTCCAGCTGTAGAATTCAGTAAGTTATTGTCTTTGGGTTCTCCAGCTGTAGAATTCAGTAAGTTATTGTCTTTGGGTTCTCCAGTTTCCTACACCATGTCCGAACCAACTACCTTGTTATATATACTAAGCCTGTCTGACTAATTCTTAGATATTGTAGTGGTGGACTGTGACCAAGCACTTGGCATAAAGAAGGTATTTTTTTAATTAAACAAATGTTTAGTAGACTTTTCGAGGTAAGGATTTCAAACTACACTTGAGTGGCCTAAAGTGAACACTTACAGTCCATGCCATGGTTCATATTCTGCTCTGGACAGATCCTATTGTTCAACCACATCATGTTTTATCATTGATGATTTGTTTCTTTGACCATTTCAAGTAATCTTTTTATATTTTCCAGATGATTAGCGATTTAAACACATATTTAAACAAGGCAGTACCTGATACAAGGCTGACAATTAAAAAATATTTAGATGTCAAGTTTGAATATTTGGTAAGTAAAAGCAAAACTTTTGTTTCTATTTCAACAAACTTGGATGTGGATTTAACTTGCTGGTTATTCTACCTGGTCTGTTTTGAAGACAATGTCCTCATTATTTCATACTTCTGAAATTTATTCAATTTATGCAATGATTAGACAACCAAACGCAAGGTTTCCAATAATTTAACATAATTACTATAGTAGCCAAAATTCGTGAAAACGTAGCCCTTTTTAAACTACATGGTTTTTTTCACAAATTTGCTAAAATAGCTTACTTTTTGAAAGAATGTCTGAGAAATTATAACCCAGTGTTGAATTTGGCTTTATAATAACTTGAAACATGATTCAGTGTTTGCATATTGTTGAGCTAGCCATTTAGTCAAAAAAAGAATAGCTTGTTCATATATTTGTACAAACACATGTTTGCTAGAATTTAGTTTGTGTTTAAAATCTGGATGCCTTTTGCTTTTCATGACTTCAGTGCCATTGGAGTGCTTTTTTGGGACTTCAGTGCCACTGATATTTTTTCGGACTTAAGTGTCACTGATTAATGGTACGTTATTGTTTATGGAGTTACAAATCACCGTACCTCTCTGTACTTGTGTTCTACTTTTCACCCCCAGGGCAGATCCTAGAAAGTTTGTGAGTTTGCTTACCTAAGGTTTGATTTTCTACAGAGTCTACAGTTTTTAAGGGTCCTTTGTATGAGACCTTAAAACTGATGCTCCATGTCATGGTAGGCTTGGCACGAGACCTTAAAACTGATGCTCCATGTCATGGTAGGCTTGGCACGAGACCTTAAAACTGATGCTCCATGTCATTGCAGGCTTGGCACACTAAAGGACTAGCACTACACATTAAACACTGTTTCAACCAACGAACAAGCTTGGATATATGGTTATGTGTTTGGGACTCCTGTTTGGCCTTTATTGTTATAATGTTTATATTTTTTTCATAGGCATACTGTTTAAAAGTTAAAGAAATGGATGATGAAGAGTATAGTTATGCTGCATTACAAGAACCTTTATATAGAGTAGAAACAGGAAATTATGAATACAGGTACAGAAATATGCTGCTCTCCATAAATTATCATACATGTTTTAAACTGGTCTTATCATAACAGACTCAAAACCGTCACAAAATTAAATTGTTGAAAATATCATTATGCTAAACTGAAAGTATTTTTATCTTGAAAAATGTAATTTTCCCAAATTTCTATATTTTTCCCCAAAATTTCAGAAAATTCCAAGAAAATTGATTTTCAAGAAAACCAACTTTATTACATTCATTTAGATCATACAGTTAAAATATCACTTACTAATACAGAAAAAAATTCAATATTTCAAATCTATGTCTATGAACAAAATTAGATTCAATGATTATAATGCAAACCTATGGCAAGTATATATTTGTAAAGTTAGTTATAGAGGAGTGTGTAGTAGCGTTACAATTAGATGTCTTTTACCAATACACAATTTCAATTTAATTGTATCTTTTTAAAAAATTATTTTAATATCTGGACTTTTAGTTCATTAAGGCATTCAGTTTCTATTTAAGTGTATCTATTTTAAAATTTTATTTATATCTGGATAATTGGGTATTTTGTCATCAAGCAAATTTGAAGGAGTTTTATGTACAATTTTTTGTGCATATGATATACTGTTATAAATATTTAAACTCCTAAAATAAATGGGGTTGGGTGTTCATCTCTTTTCTAGTGTACTTCCAACACAAATTTTATAAAACACACTGGAAATAAAACAAAAGTTATTTATGAAGACCACTAATTAGACTATAGGAATTTTAAGACCCTAACACACAGCAATATGAAGCAAAGAGGCCTTAAACATTAGCCTCTATAGACAGGTGCAGCGCAGCCTCAACTGCATGGTCTAGTAAAGTTTATTTTAATTCTTCTGTTTTAATGTAATTTTAGGTTAATATTACGATGTAGACAAGATGCTAGAGTAAGATTTGCCAAAATGAGATCAGATGTTTTAGTCAAGATGGAACTTCTCGATCAGAAACATGGTAGGTCATCTTTAATGTACACAAGATACTGTGGATTGAAAGTTTTGTCTGGTGCTGAATTTAATTAAGAATCAAATAGCATTTTTTCAGGCTTGTGCAATAGTAAAATAACTTGATTTCAGAAGCACAATTATGCAAAACATTGTTATTTAAATCACATAAACTTAATTGCAATGAATTCAGGGTTTTCTTAATCTGTAAGCACACACTTAAAGACAACTATGGGACTAAGGCCAATAGATTTGACCAAATTGATTGCATTTCATAATCCCAGTTAACAAAATTTCACTTATATTGGGAGATCACCAGCTGTAAGTGACGTGCACTAACTAGCATGGGTTCTTTAGAGGTCCATACTAGTCCAACTTATCAGCCCACCGAACTCCCTTTTTAATTTTTGACTTTTTGGGGGTTTATGGTGTGACATTATTGAATTCTTGAAATATCTGGCAAAAACAACAGAAATGAAAACCAGAGTCGATAGCTTCCAGTAAGTCCTTACCTTGCTGGCAACATGGAACACTTCCTAAAACATTATTCTACCATTCCATGCTTGAAGTATTCCATGTTGCCAGCAAGAGCAAGGTAAGGAAATACTGGAAGCTATCGGTGTGCGATTTCGTTTTTTCCTTTTTCTACAGAATTTCGAGAATTTAATAATGGAAGCTGTCGGACCACAAACCCCCAACAAGTCAAAAATTAATATTGGGGTTTATTGGGCTGCTTAGTCAGACTAGAACCACACATACTTTGGCATGTGACACAAGACTTATTAGCTATTGTATGGAAGCAATAAATTTTACAAAAATGTTTAAATTTTAATCACTATATCTTTTGATTACTTTATTTCAGTTCAAGACATAGTGTTTCAGCTACAGCGTTTTGTAACAGCAATGTCTCATTACCATAATGACTGCCATTCTGTCATGAAAGAAGCAGTAGTGTTTCCAATAGAAGTAGACTTGTCTAGAGGAACCTTTACTTATGACACCTCAAATCAATTTAACGATGGGGAGGATGAGGAGGAAGAAGAGGAGGCAGAGGGAGAAGAGGCGACAGAAGTTGTGGAAACGGAACACACGGGTGATCTCATTGCTACTGATTAAAATGTTGTCATGATAAATAAGACATGTAAACTGAACGTACTGAATAAAATACCACCAAAACAGATGTTATGACATGAAAGCATCCTAGTTACAAAAAACAAAACACATACCTAAGAATCTGTTTTAGTGATTTAAAACTATTAAATGGCTATATTAGTAATGGAAAGTGAATGTATTGAATAAAATACCACCAAATAAGATAATGTCATCATATGAAACAGCTTAGTTATAGATATGCAGGACACATCCAAGAAACTGTTTGTTTTATATAAAGGCTATTTTCATTGGAATTCTTGTATTTTTTGACATATTTGTTCTGCCTGAAAATCCTTTATTATTTCCACAACTTATATCATAGGTGAAATTTCCATCAGGTGTGTTTTACATTCCATTCTACCAGACTTGTGCATTTTGAATCTCATATCTGTATAGAAATCCATCTCAATTGAAATCCGTACTGATATACAAGTATATTGAAATAACTTGCGAATTTTTGAATCTCTTATTCATCTGGAAATCCATCTTCATTGAAATCCTTATATATTAATGGTTTCAGTCTTCTTGAAATCTTTTTTTATTTACAAAATGTATTATTTAAAAACATGTTTAACTTTTATATTGAATATCTGAGCGAGTATAAAATAATTACCCACGGTTGGTTATGATTATGTCATTGGCCCTGAAATATGGAAAAAGATGTTAAAAATTTAATTCTGTAACTTTGTAGGTATCATTGTTGTTAATTTGCCTGCTTATTCAATGATATAATTACATGGGAAGGTATAATTACATGGGAAGGAAAATATCATTGAACCAGAGTGTAAATATCAAATGGTCGCTTTTACTGAAACAAACATTGTTATATTGTTATTTACTTTAGTTGTTTACAATGAAATTTTGATTTGATTATAAAAAAATACATGTAGCATTCTGATTGCCTTTAGTTTTAAGTATATTACTACCAAAAGTAAAAAGAAACTCATCTGGACGATACATTCATGCAAACACCGTCAATTTCATACATTTCTGTTTACATTCCATTTATATATGTGAAATTACAAACTCTCTGTCAAGTGATTTGTTAATCCATGACATTTATGATATAGGCAAACAACATTGACCTGTCCACTTGACCTCTTATTTAAATATTTATTATGAACAAGTGCATATATATATATATATATATAATGTTGGTTTATTTTGTCTACATTATGTGAACACTAACCATGTTCCTTCTGTACACATAATAACTGCGAATCCTACTACTACCATGTATTGGGTGGACCCTTCTATATGAATATTCCTAATGAAAGGTCAAGTGGACAGTCAATGTTGTTTGCCTATACATAACATTTTTATTTTTGTTTATTAATTATCCAGTGAAGATTTGTTGTTTTGTGATATTAATGGTTGTATTGTTGTTATATTATTTAAAATTAGTTATGCATTCCAAATTTTTTATTATTTCATTGTGTTGTGAAAATCTCTATCATCAAGATCTTTGTTTTAGCTCGATTAACTATGTTGATAAATCTGACCTTTAACTAACTAATATGAAGATTGATCTGACCAATTACCTGTGTAGAAGTTTACATTCAACTTTTGAACTTTATTAAAAGAAATTATCCAACGTCTGAAAAATCAAAAGGTTAACATAAACTTTTGGAAGAAATATGAATTCTGTAATAATTTGTTATTATTTAGAATTTTTACATCAGAGCTGTAAGTTGTCAGGGAAATCTGAATTTAGTTGAGAATTTCCTCAATTTTTCTATGGTAGTGATTAATTTATCTTTGTTATATCAATATGAAATTTACCGATATAAGAATTTAATCTTCTTGTCTGATAATTCTGACACTTATTTATTATACATGTATTTAAATACTTGGCAAGAGTTGAATGCTAACAAGTTTCAGGAAAGCTAAACTTGTATAATACACATTCCATTTTCAAAAGTTACTGTGCATTCAAGTTAAAACAATTATGTTATTGCCCTCTATATTTGCAACTTAAATGTTTATACTCTAAAAGGGTCTGCAAGTCCCTATGATCACCATGAATTTGCAATTTTCAGGTACAACAATGTCTTATTAGAAACCCTAATAAAATGCATCACCATGCAAAAAATCATTATTAAAAGTATACACATTGATGTCTGTTCTTCGAAGTTAAATTTTGGGAACATTTTGCAAATGATTTAGACATGAATTGGTACGTTTATATTCTATTTTATAATACATTTCAAGTTAGACTTGCAGATTCTGTTTAAACAAGTTATCAAGCTATATAATAAAGATGTTTAATGTTTTCTGTTTTTTCTACATAGTTTATATATAAGTATTTATGTTCTTTTTACAATTATTAATGTTGATGATAATGTGCAATAATTTACATGCATTAAGTATTTGTTGCTAAGGATACTAAATAAATCCAACAGTGAAAATTCAATGTTGACTTGTTTTGATTTGTAGAACTAGTATACATAACAACATTGACCGATCACTTGACTCTTTATTAGGAATATTCATATAAGATGATCCACCCAATAAATGGGTAGTGTCAAAATTCAAGTTTATACATACACAGTGCACATGCCTACTCTATGAAGTGAGTATCACTCATGATGTATTGAATGAAATGAACACCAGAGTTCCCTACACATAAATGAACCGATCCATAATAAATATTTAAATTATAGGTCAAGTGGACAGGTCATTGTTGTTTACCTATAAACATAATGGGTAAAGGTATTTCAAAATCTGATTGCAGTGTTTACAAGTGTATTTTAATGTTAAGGTGGTTACAACAAATAAAGCGAAGAAAGTCGATGGGCAAACAATGTACATGTATACAGTTGCATGCCATTATTACTCAGGCAGTTTAGACTCACCCATGTTTAAAAACACTTTGCTATCAGGTTGCGAATGACCTATAATGGGCAGTATGCAAATAACAATTTGTTAATTTTGAGGCCAAGTGGTTGAGCAATTAATCTTCAACCCAAGGTGTCTCACCAGTGACTTGAAGCTTGACAGGCATGTTGGATAGAAGAGTTCTTTTTCATCAGCAGTTATTGGTTGACAAAGTGTCAAGTCACTTTAAATGGGGTAATGCCCAAGTCAAGATTTTTCCACTTGTATTGACTTGAGACAGTCAGTTCTTGAATAATAGAGGAAGCCAGAGTGCCTGGTGAAAACCATCAAGCAAACTGACAAACTTTTCCACACTTAGTATTTGCCCACAGTGGGATTTGAGCCTAGGTGGTGATGGTTCTGTGATCCATAAGCCTGCACTTTAGACCACCGAGGCCCCTTTCCAACAGTTTGAAATCAGGGAGCATATTAAGTCATTATTTATAAAAAGCAATTCTAAAACAGCTCAAACAATTATAGAATCATACACCACATAAACATCAACATGCTTCAGTACAAAAGCAAATCATGCTTGTAATTACAATTCTGCAATTTCCTATCATTTTGATTGAATGTGTATTCTTAATTCTATGCCACATTTTACATTTATAGGCCATTAATTTCCACATACAAAATAGGTAGTTTAAGTGACATTTTTTAAAAATCTAGGAAGCATTAACTCAACAAGCATACAGATATATGTAATATGCAAGTTAGTGCAATTTATATCAGTATTACTGGTAATTATATCAAGTACATTGTATGAATATGTTGTACACATTTTTGGGGTACAGTGGAGTAAAGGTGTTTTACTCCCAAGTCCTTCACACATATCAAAAGGTCAGTTTTGGAATGGTAGAAAAAAACCACTGAACTTCGAAAAGCAATCCGACAAACATTATCATGTAAGGATTGTCACATTCCATTTTTGAGAATACAAAAAAGCAAGTAAAGTAAGCAAGCAAGTAAAGACATCACACACACAGCAGATCTGGAGCTAATACAAGACAATTTTCCAATGTGGCCACGTACCAATTTTGAAAATTTTAAAATGCAAATAAAGAATAAGCACACGGCTTTGTTTCAAAGGTTTCTGTATGTAAAAAAAAAAACAATTGGAAAAAATAAGTTCAATGATAATTTGCTGTTTATTTACTGCAATATCAAAATATAAATGTCTAAATGTTCCAAAAATTGTTCCATTAGAATGTACAACATACAAAAGTGTAACATATAAATATGAATATATAAATAGTAACAAATATAATAAATAAATAAATGTATCAAAAATAAATAATAGAAAAATATAATGATGTGGGTATAAATAATATCAACTTTTTAAATACTGTACCAGTATAATAAACAAAAAAATTGTTAGAATATGGCAAGATGGTAAATAACCTAATGTTAACATAACACAAATGTTTCGTTTGAGTTTGGCACAGGTTGGAATTTATTCAGACAACACTTCAATTTTTTGCCTTTGGCAAGTTATTGGCAGTTACACTCATAAATATATGTGCTACCTGCTACAACTGAAAATTTTTCGATGTAAATTTAAAGCTGAAAATTGCTGGCCTTGGTATAATTGATTTTTTGTAGCAGGGCTTCTAAAAAATATTAATAATTGAATTATTTTATGGTCTTCTACCAGTAATTTACAACTTAAATCTAGAAGACCCAAATACAATGTCCATGAATTCACGATTTGTCAATCTCTGAATCATTAATATGATTTCTTAGATATTTGGCAGTACATGGAACCAGCTGCAGGAAAAATGCACTGGTTCAACAGAAAAATCTCTGTGGAGTTATCAGATTTGTTATAACCATATGTCACTAGATTTCAAGATATGCTCATCAAAGCAGGTTTGTATCGGTACTATTATTAGCATTGTCAGACTCCAAAGATGTTTTCTTGAATTCCCGTAACAGGTCGCATGGACTCAAAATTACAACATTACAAAGATGCTTCCTACTAAATTCCCATAAATAAATATTCTCAAAATTGCAGAATTATAACGTCTTCTAATAAGTTCCAATATATAAATCAGAGTCAAAAGTACAAAATTACAGTCGGTTTTCTAATAAGTTCCAATGCATGAGTCGCATAAAGTTCTCTTGTTGGCATTTCTTTATCACCGTTTCACATAAGTTGAGTATAAATGTTATATTTTATTGAGAACATCTCTGATGATATCTGTCACAGAGTCGAGGTTTGATCCCTTCAATAGGTCCGGGTACTCACATTTCAACTGCTTAATTTGCACAGATCCACTACAAAACTACAATGAAACAAAAGAATGTGATATTCATTAATTTAAAATTCAACATCAGTAGTTTGACAGACAGTCTTTGGTTCTTAAGAAGTCAATCTCTATAATTATTTATGAACCCAATATGGCATACCAAATATATGGTTGGTTGGTAGGTTGAATGCTGTTTAAGGTCATCAACAATTTTTCTGCTATTCACAACAAAACATGTTTTGTAATCTCAAGAATTAAATAATCTACATATTTTCGTGTGGCCTAAGTTCGTGGTACTAACAGTTTGGGTCACAAAATTAATAGGCAATCGTCAGAAAACAATAAACATTTAATTCTCATTTTGAATATCTTGTCACTTCATTTTCAAAATTGGAAATATCCTTGGCTATTTTCATTATATACCGGTAAACATTGTTTGTAAACAATGCCCTCAGGTTAGATGCTATTTTGAAGAATGGGCAGAAAGTTCGTGGGAGATCTCCCGGATTGCGTGATTTCACGTGATCAATGCCTAAAAAACTTATTTTTCTAAAACAAATATTTTAAGTAGTCTAGTTTAGATTTACAACAAAATTTGTTAAAAAATAAAATTTATAACAATAAAAAACGATCATACACTTCCGGTATGACATGAACAATGGACCTCGTTTTTACACCCGTTTTTACATAATATTATATAGTGAAAATTGCATATTTTTTCTAAAAATGGCGTAAGTATTACACTTTTTTGATTTAGCTAAAAACTAAATTTACCTGGTACAAAATGTTTCAAATGAGGATCATATAAATAGGTCAGAGACTCCATGTGCAGACGACATAGGTCACATCTTGATTTATATTACATGTGACGAAAAAATAAACAGATAGTTTAAGAACAATTTAGGAATAGTAAAATCTGTCTAAAAATTAAAACTTCCGATATTTTTATATATTTTCTTATTTTTTAAAATATTTTCTAACTAAGAATGAAAAGTTGAACACTTAGGGCGCCTTTTGACTTTGAACATGTGCAGTGATGTGCTTCCTATGATTGAAATCCGGTATAAACAAATTGCCACGAACTTGACACTACCACGAAGTTAGAGCACTTGAGGATACAAGTTCATGTGATGCATTCATTATCATGCAAGTATTTCTGATATGCTTTTGTATCGTGGGTCAGCCAGTGAAAACCCTGGACAAGGAAAAATACACCAAAAGTTGTAGGATACCTTTGACATTGAAGCTCAATTAATGCATCAACCTCTTGGACACTGCATCCCTCCCCCCATACTGTTCCTGGTCCAAATATTGTATCCTTAATTTTGGTTGCATTGGCTGTTGCTAAATGTACATGTTTTAAATTTCCTTTTGTTTTTACTGTTAAAGGAAAATACCAAACCATGCTTGTTACCCACCAAGGAACTCAGACTTGCTGTGAAAAACAACTTATGGCTCGACACATTTTCTTTATACAGGGACCATTCAGTTTTCAATTTTGTCGTATCATAGTTGTAAACTGTATTACATAAAATTTATTAAATGATTTACCTCTTCAATTCCACGGTCTATATCTGAAGCACCTGCTTTTACAAGAGTTACCTCCTTTTTATATGGCTGGTCTTGTTTGTATTCTGTTGCCATAGTTACACAATGGTGATACATTTCAGCTGCATCCTCTATATTATCATCAGCATTCTTTCCAGATTCTGTGATCATCTCTTTGACAAGATAAACATAATTCTCAAATGATTTCTCATTGATATTATCTGGGAATTTCTGAAACAAAAAAATTAAACATTCAAATCTTTGATTCTTATTTATTTATAAATAGCTTACTGTAATATATCCTACACAATCCGAATTAATCTGAATTTTACTGGCCCATATATACTTCTGATCAGAATTCAATGAAATCTGCCCATTAGTTTCAGAGGAGAAATTAAACACGGAGTTAACAATACACGAGCATATACACACGCTGGACTAGCTATGTCATAAGTTTATATGATCACTGGTCAAATGAGCTAAACATCTGAAAACAATTACATAAAGTGAAGTACACACTTTTGATACACACACACATAAATATATATATTTCTGTGAAGTTTCAAGGCTCTTGGTTGAAAACTGTAGGAAGAGTTGATTTCACAAAATAGGGACCAAATTAACTCCACCCATTGTCCTGACATTCACCAATTTGCTTTTCCTACAACCAAAACAGGATTGTTAAATTATGTCTAAAATATAAGAAAAATTACCAAGAAATATTTGCAATTTAGCATGAAAAGTGAAATGGACAAAGAAATTGAAAACTCATTATCAATCAAAATCACCAGGTATTACTGGAGATGATACTGAGATGGTGAAATTGACATTTCTGTTGATCTGTCAATCATGTCAGGAAATTGACTCGGGTGTATGTCAGAGTTTTTTTCTATATGCAAATGTAATAGTTTTGTTCGTAATCTGTTTCTAGAAAGTGTTAATTTTTTAAAAAAGAAAAAGAAAAAATATCATCCCCCCTCATTTTTTTCACTTTGGGGTTCTTTCTTTATATGAAAAGGGTTAGCATTTGTTACTCGGGTGAAATGGTGAAATAAAAATGATGGCTAGCATCTCTGAAGAATGTGCAGTAAGTATGGTGATTATTTGTTTCATTTTTGATAAACAGAATTTGTTTTTCTATCCATTTAATCATGAATTCATTCAAAACTCAATGAGTATATCTGTTTCCAGTAAGCAGCAATGGCAAAAGTCTTGAAAAATCAAAACTGAAACCCCTATTCAAAAGCCATTACATACAGTCAACATAAAACAATTCTTAATTTTGTTTTCACATGTGGCAGATGTAGTTATCTTAAGGCAATAGGTGCTTACCTGCAAAGAACACCCTGCCTCACTTCCCAGATGGAAGTTCACATGTTTAGCTTACTTGGCCAATTTTCAAAGTTTTTACTTTTCTTTTTTGGGTTGTGATTTGGACATGTTTTTCAAGCTTTTAAACATGAAAATCAATAAATTTTGTATTATGTCATATACCTTTGTAAGTATGCATTTTTCGTAATTTATAAACACCAAAATACATACCATCTCGCTCAGGAAATAAAACACAAATTTTAAAATCCTTACAGGGATTTGCTATGGCACCACACCACAGGAAGTATTTCCTGTCTTTTGATAAAATTGTTTGAACAAGCGGAAACTACTCTTATAATTTGTTTACAGGTGCTGGGGTTTTTTTTGGGGGGAGGGGGGGGTCGGGGTAGTCTCCCTTAAGTCGGACAATGTGAACCTACCAGTGTGAAAAAATGGCACTGTTGTTCATGTGCAGTTCATTTCTTCTAAGCCATATAATTGATACCTCCAGTCATCTGGTGCCATAGTTAAAAGCCATAGGAACATGGTCATTTGACGGGCACGATATGATAAATACAAATAAGTCATGCACTTACTATAGAAGATTCTGATTTGATTATACTCCTGACAAATGATTCAAATATTATGCCATATTGTTTTCTGGTTTCCATAGTAACAAGTTTGGACAGTCTGCCATTGAAAACTTCTGGAACAAAGTCAGGTGAACCATCAAGAAGAACCAAACCCTTTATCTTATCACCATATTCTGCGTCGCCATAGTAATGCTGTAATTGTAATCCCATCTCCATGGCAACAATAGCACCAAATGAACAACCAATCAAAATGTAAGGACCTTTGGGACATACAATTTCTATTTGCTGAAAATAACAAAAGACCCATATGGACATAAGCATATTACTAACAATTATCAGTCTTTGGCTTAAATTTTCAATGTGTTAATTCCAAACTTCTAATTCCAAATTTCTAATTTTTATCACAAAATTAAGAAATAAAACAAATGTCAGCCATGTGAGTGCACTGTGAAAACAAATATCCAACTAAAAATGTACAGATCAGTGCAAAGACTCCATCATGTAATATGCTCTTATGGCTTTTGGCCATATGACCTATTCAATAATTACCAAACTTAAATACTTAAATCTATCTTAAGAAAACTTTAAATAAATGAATGAATTTTACCTGAAAAGTTGCTTTTTTTAAACTTCTTGTTTAACTTATAAAAAATCATGTATGTTTTAGTGTCTGTGCTTAGTAGGCATAAACGGTGTCATACCATGTGATAATACAGTACAACCTGTAAAAACTTAACCCCAAGTAAACCTAAAGCCTGTCTTAACTGCACCAATTTATAAGGCAATATTAATATTGTTCAATAAATCAACACATGAAAACTGAAACCCTAACCAAACTGATAACAACCTTCCAGTCACAAAGAGTGTTCAGTTTAGACAGGTTTTGCTGTATTTTACCTGTAAAAAGTGAGCAGCGATGGTTTTAATGGAATCTGTAGGTGTGTCTTGTGAAATCCTTAAACCAAACACAGGCTGATCAAACTGTTGTGCCAATTCACTTAAACTTTCTGTCAATCCTGTTAAAATTTACAAAATATAATTATTTTTACCACTAATTCTTTTGTTTTTTTCCCGTCAATATCATGAAATGGTCAATGAACTACAATAGCATACTACATGTTAATCATGCATTATTGACAAAATTTAAAGGTAAAACTGCTGCTATACATTTACTTGCATGTTGTTTGTATTGTTGGAAAAAGTTGAAAAATTTAACCTGTGTAGATAACATCAGGAGACAGTAAAGTGGAGTATTAAAGTTTTACATCCAAGTCAAATTTTTTTCACTTATATCAAGGCTGTCAATTCTGTGATGGTGGAGAAAACTGGAGTACCAGTCTATCCAGAGTACTGTCTGTTTTGCTCAAGTTCTTCAAAATTGTGAACATCAAACTCTACAAGTTCTTTACCTGCATCAGTTTTGTAGAACATGTTTTATATCATTATAGGGTTATTGAACTGATATTGTGAAATATTGTCCCGCGTTGACTCGACATTTGCACAAGCTTGTGAGTAAAAACCCTATATCACACGAGCAAATATGGAAAAAAATAGCGCCAAGGTACAAATATTTATTAAAAGAAAGAATTGTAAATATAAGAAATGACATTTCTGCTCATGGTATTTCAAGGGGTAATGAAAGATAGTGGGGCGCGTGCCAAATTCAAAATGAAGGGCTTTGCCCTTCATCGAATTTGGCACGCGCCCCACTATCTTTCATTACCCCTTGAAATACCATGATCAGAATGTCATTTCTTAAACAAGAACTAGTGCAATATGACAACAACACAGTGATGACGTCTTCAGCCATGTAACAACAATTACATGACGTCATAAACAACAGCGTCATGTGACAAAGCATGCAATATGAAAAAATATTCGGGCAACTTCGGACTTGAACAAAGTTTGTGTCCATATTGCACACTAACACCTCAGGATTTATCGTTTGATTTGTATATAATAAACAAAGTTATTAAACATTCTTCTTAAATGTACCATGATATTGGCTAGCATACCTTCTAATGGTTGAACAATAACCAGAACTGGTGTCAGGTCACTTGTAGCATTGTTCAGTAAAGTCACTGACTGGGCAGGAAACAGAGATACTGTTTCATGACTTTCTGTTTCTTTCTCTGATTCTATGATCATACTACTTTCATTGGAAAACTTCTTTAGCTTTCTAAATGTAATCTGTCTAATCTCTGATATTGATAAATAAATATCAAATTCCCTCTCTAACACCTGTTTTATTTCTGTCACCATTAGAGAATCCAGACCCAGCTCTATCAACTTGGCATCTTGATTGACACTTCTTATGTTATCAATGCCTAAAATATAGATATATATAATAAATAATAATGGAAGAAAGTTATTTGCTGCTCAAAAACTTGTAACTTAAGAATAGCCAATGTAACCTAGAACACAGGTGGAGTGGAGATTGTGGGGTTGAATAAGGTAGTTTTTGCCCCAGTCAAGATTCTTACACATATCATTTTATATACATGTATAGTGTATTTAGTTATCATGGTGATTGTTATTATTTCAATTTTAACAAGGTCCCACTAATAATAAGAGGATTCGATTTGTAAGCCTATAGAGACAAGGTAAGATGACATCAAAGAATTTGCTAGTTTGTTATGGTTGAGTGTAGTGGTGCAACAGTTCACAGTGCCTTACTAGATATGTATCGTATTCTCACATGTGTACTGCAATACAAATTGTATCGTGAGGTAGGTGTATCTTTGCAGTCCTAGTTGAGGGTCATGCCTTATCAAATAAAAAACAGACATATACTTACCTAAACTACTGAGTACTGCCTGTGCTGGTGAAGGAGAATTTTCTTTCTGTCTATCTGTCTTTACTTTCTTATCTGCCAGTACAAAACTGGAGACCACAGGAGTCTTAACTTGAAGAAGTTTCTCCAGTGACTGTAAACATGAAGTTATTTTCTGTGGAAGGGATCCTCCAACCACCACCTCATCACTGCCAAATTTATCCATCAAAATACCAACATCTCCAACAGCTCCCCACTGAATAGCTAACCCTTTTTATGAAAAATAAAACATGTTGTTTGTCTGTTGTCTAACATTACTTTTATAACTAATGTCTGCTGGTAACAGAGTGGTTGAGAATCAAGTTCACATTCTTTCAAACTTAGGAAATGTGTCTAAACAATGTGAAAGAAAGGACACTCATATCAATATATGTTGTACAATGTCAATGCATTATTTACTTATCATGTTTATCCATGCAAGTATGAATATACAGTAAAAACCTATTATAATGTCCTCGGTAACTTTGGCACCTCACGAATTGCCACTACAGCATTTAGAAGTCCAAAAACCCATTTCTTTTATGCATTTCTTTATTATCCTCCCTCAATATATCACCAAACCAAAACTCTAATTTTTTAAAATGAAAACTGACAGACTAAAAATTAATTTGGTGTGGCCTAAAAAAATTTCTGTAACTGTGAAAACGAGATATGTATTAAACATCAAACCTCACATATGCAACACTGTAAGCTGACATTTACCTGGCAATCCATCATGAACCCTCTTCTCACAAATCCTTTCCATCACAGAATTAGCATATCCGTAGTTTGTTTGACCCATTGCACCAACAGACCGCCCACTTCTAACTGATGAGAACATAACAAACCAATCAAGACTGTCCTTACAAAGCTCCCTGGTCAACTTGTCTAAATGGACTGTTCCAACAACTTTAGGCTTACAAGATTCTGTGAAGGTTTCCAATGTCTGATTTTCCAACATGCTGTCTCGTAACACCTAAATACACATGTACAATGTAATATTATTGTAATTATAAATCATTCAGTAACATTTAAAAGTACTGCTCATGACACAATATAAACCTGTCATACATTATGAAACATTTCCATTGTAAAAAGTATTAAAACTCTAAATGAAGTGGCCTTACATCACCTTGTTACCTATAGCAAACAGATCATGGCATTCCAAAAACCTAGGTTCCAATTCCAATCAGACCAATGTTTGCTAGTCTGTCTGCCAAAGATTGGTAGTTTTATCCAAGCACTCCAGTTTCCTTCATCATTCTAGAACAAACAGTTTCTATGTAAGTGAAAGAATCTTGACTGAGGTGTAAAAAGATGAACAATTGAGAGCATTGGTTTTGTTAACATTCGGTCCTTTTGGAATTCCAGAACCATGCCATTTATTATGCTCAAGAATATTTCCTATATAAATGTATTTTGATAACTCTTTGTTAAAATTTTCAGATTTTTTTCTCTTGTTTTAAAAGCTTCAAGATATATTTATAATGTGTTGTTTTTCACTATCAAGTTTCCTCATGTAGCAAGGATTTCAGTGTCTAGATGAACAACTCAAATAAAACTGAAGATAACACAACATAATTTTGTGGTTCTAGTGTATCAAAAAATTTTCAGTATGGGTTTGTTAAATTTAATATTTACAATTAGATTCTTCACACTCTGGTAATTCATAACAAAAATCTCATCATACAAGAATTTTTACCACAGCTAAATTGAAGATTCCACCAACAGGACCTTTTTTGATTGCCTCCTCCAATAGTGATCTGCACCCTTTCTCCGTTGTTGCATCATGAGTGGATACTGTAACATCAACATTTTTGTTCTTCCATTTCTGTATCTTTCTGGATTGATATTCTGTCTTGATGCCGGATCTTGAGGTCAATATCAATTTTGTAGCCCCTTTCTCGACCAACCACTCGGCTAGTTCTAGACCAAAGCCACCGAGTCCACCAACAAGGATGTAAGTTTTTGTTGGACAACATGATATTGATGGAGAAGCTGGTACAGAAGAATGGAGGTCTTCCTCATCATTACAAATCTGTAAAATAACTTGATTACATAAAATACTTTTAAGATTTTTTTTTTTTATAATTTTTTTTTTTTTTTTTTAAATTTTCTTTTGGCATAATTACTTAAGCGTATATACAAATAATTTGAACAGAATATGACATAAGATAAACAATTCAAAGCTTAACACATGTTTACAATACAGAAAAACACATAATAAATGTCTTTTTTAATACTTTTAAGATTTGATAGATGACAGAGCTCCAGATAAGCTGCGTATCTGCGTATTTTACGCATAGATTTTATTTAAATACGCCAAATATTTCAATGAGAGGCGTACTACTTACGCATGGTTATGGACACTTACGCATAATCAGTTAAACCCCCTCGTATCGATGTTAACAACTTGAAAGTGAAAACGAAAGTAGAAACTCCCAGTCTACAGCAAAGTCAAGTAGACGCTTGATAATAACAATTACATGACCTGGACTCGAAATCGCTTTTGTGACAATGATGAACCTCGTGGTATTGCATTACGTCAGTGTCAGCCAATCAAAGTTCGTCTAATGACAGATGTCGCGGAATATGGCCAAGTCAAAACAAAAATTTGACGACAAAATCGTCAGGTCCCGAATTATTATTGAAGAGTTAATTACTGGTTGTATCAACGAGTCTAGAAGAAAAAAACACGATGGACAGAATGTAAAAAAAGAAACAATATTACAGTGGCAGGCACAATATCCTAGTTGGTTGTCAAATCGTCGGCTGAATCGGATGTACGGTTTTCTTTAAAATGAAACAAACCAACTTGGATGGACCCCCCCCACACACACACACACAGCGGAATTACTATATCCCCCTCACCACTGGTGGCGGGGGGATAATTAGTGCACATAACATAGATACAGCTACAATGCTTTGAACAAAATCCAGCATGACAGAAAAATGTAAAATAAAAACAAACACAATCATATTCACTAGTTTCAATTTTTAATTTAAGATATTTTAAGTTACACTTTTTAATCAAAAATTGTCGGTAAAAGTGGTTTTACTCCTCATTGTTAAATTTGATGAGTACTTCTACTCATCACTAAATTGCTTTTACTCATAAAATTAAAATTTGATGAGTGAATACCCATGACACTTAAAAATTATCTGGAGCTCTGAGATGAGCAATAACAATTGATTGGATGTTGTTTTACCTCACATCAGCAATTTTCTAGCTTCAATTTTCATTAATTCCCAGGATTAATCTTAACACAAATTTATTTACATGACTAGGACATCAATCTATTAAGTTTCTAATCTGCCTTCATCTTACAACATGCAACTTGGGACTTTTAAGTTGATATCTAGAAGGTTTTTCACTAATACAAGGTTTAAAACCATTAGTAGCCCTATTTCAAAAGTAAGTGAAAATATATCCCTTTTTTAAGTATTTTTCTTCAACTAGTTTTTGAAATAATTTCTCAGAAATTAGTAGTCAATGGCCATTTTGACTACTAGTAATGAAAACATAGCAAATATCAAGATGCCTTAGTTAAAGCTATAAAAAGTTGAGACATAAAAAGCTTTTCATTTCTCAACCCCAGCTTTAGACCACAGAAGCTTGTTATCAGAGACCATCATACAAGTTTACTACTTCATCAAAACATTACGACAAAATTATGCCATGGCCAACCAGGATAAAGATTCATGCTCTTACCTGAATTAATATCTTTCCTGTATGATCTTGTCTGGACATATCTTGTATGGCTTGTTTTATCTTGTTGTGTGGATATGTAGTGCTGTATAAGGGTTTCACAACTCCTCGTTTGATTCCGTCCACAAGCATGTTCCAGAGATTGTCCATTTCCTCCTTCTTATAGTCGATCTGTGCTGTACATATGTTTATGTTGCTATGCATGTCTTCTGAACCTACAACACAATGCTCATTATCCAGACCAGTAACAATAAAGTCATTATTTAGTATATCATAAAAGCTTATCGTGGGTCTTGGTGGCCAGGTGGTCTAAAGCCTAACCTAACTGATCAAAGTACCTGTCACTGCCTAATTTCGAATCCCTATTGAGGCAGATCCTAATGTGGGGAAGTTTGTCAGTTTCGTTCACCATTCCTGAAATGACTAAATATATGTAAAAGAGTTATGACTGGGTCATACTTCACTTCACTCCACTCTACTCAAAGCTTATCACAATTGAATGGTGCCAAAAGATCAGATGATTATAGATGTTGTTTTACATCCAATCAGCAATTTCTAGCTATTTGTGATTAGATAATAGTTAATATTATTAGTTAGTATTAATTTCAGTGATAAATCTAAATTTAAGTTTTTATAATCTGCTTTGTACTTATGCACATTTATGATGGCCTTAAGAATGCAGCCCTTTCAGTAAATTTTAAAGTAGAAAATTTTCAAACTAGGCAGCAAGTATGGAGGAATATGTATTGCAAAACATTCAGAAAATATAAACTTAGTAGAAGTAGGCAGCAAATTTTATCCACATCAAAAAAGTAGCACACAACTTTCCTCACCTTGCTGCTTTATTGAAACAACTGAGTGTGCTATTGCACTTGCCTACAATGTCACAAATTTACACTGCAGATCACTCAATCCATGATACTGATGCCATGGCAACCAGCAGATGTCCTTTCACTTGTAGGTGACTGGGTCTGAACCCAGAGTTGTTAAAACTCCTGGGTCTAAAGGGCTTCAAAAGGATCAGAATACATGGCTCACCAATAGATGAAACCTCACTCATAACACTACTCCCTACTTTCCTATGAGATAATCTTTTATCTAACATTAGACTAGTTTTTCTGTCTGTATTTGATGAAATACAAGTTTTATCGAACACGCGTGATACAGAATCTTGTATCACCACAGTGTGGTGATACAACATTGGCGGTAAAGTACACGTGCACTTCTCATTGTGACGTCATTGGGGAATCTCCGATTTGTCAAATGTAAACAATGACGTCATTACTACAAAACATGTCATAACATAGTTCAGTGGTTTTCTGCTGTAAAATGCATTTTTTCACATAAAGTATTGGGTTTTTATTATTTTAATGACCTAATAGGAAATGTTAGATAAAAATATCATATACACAGTGTGTATGTACAACCCTTCGTATCAGGTCGAGTCCTTTTTTCGTAGCTGTATCACTACGAAAAAAGGACTCAACCTGATACAGAGGGTTGTACATACACACTGTGTATATAATATGTATGTATCTACTGCAATCACTAATTAAGACCTATGTCCTACCTAATGTAATCTCTTTTCTTGCTAGATCAATCCTGTTGATGTCACAATATTTACCACCAGGTTTTAGTAATCTTAGATTTAAGTGTAAATCTTCTGTGAACTCTGAATTCATGACAACATCAACACCTAAAATAAACCAAAAAAATTATACCAAGGCAAATCATAACATTAATACCGTATTTAAAATGAATGTATGTATTGATTTTTGGAAAAGGAATGAAAAGACCCATTAGGATCTAACCTGTGAATGCTATGGCAATTTATAAGTTCAAATTTTCAAAGTTTCATACAGCAAATCTCCAAACTTCACCAAATTATAAAGATCTAGTTTTTCAATCTAGCACAAGGTAATACCCACCAGAGTAAAATTATATTTGTTTATTTTTAACTAAAATGATGTTGCAAGACAAACCAGTAGTCATCTGAAGACAGAAGTTTTTACGTCTAGACTTGGACAGTCTAATTACACATTGTTACCTAGTCTGATCCTATAACAAGGAAAATTCTTTGGGTACAGTATTTTTCCAAGTTTTCTGTCTTTTAGTACCTAGGACCTGACTCAAGTGTCATGATATACTATTCTCACACCTGTGACATGGAAATCCTGCGTTTTTACCCATATGGGATTTCCTTGTCTCACCCTAGGGTTGAGACAGGCTACATGCTGAATTTCTCGCGTGGAAATACCTGCTCTAGATTTATCGTTGAGAGGACTAAATAAGTTGAGAAAGGTTCTGAAGTAAACCAACAATTTCGCAATGACACAATCACTTACACACGCTAAATTGATGACGTCACAATCATTTTACGTGAACACGTCAACAAAAATCAATTACGTCATGTTCAGCAGGCATGGATGGTGACATGAAAATTGAACATTTGATGCAATTTTTCGTTTACAAATCATGTTTTATGTTAAATATGTGAGAAAAAGAATCCTACACCGGTAACAGGGTAAGACAGAGATATCTCAAACTCGGATGAATATTTTCAATGTCCAGAACTCGCTAAAGCTCGTTCTGGACCAGAAAATATTCATCCGAGTTTGAGATATCTCTGTCTTACCCTTAGCGAGTTCTGGACATTGAAAATATTCATCCGAGTTTGAGATATCTCTGTCTTACCCTGTTACCGGTGTAAGATTCTATTAGTAATACATGTATTTTGAATACCGGTACATTCAACAGTTGTAGCTTACCATTCCCTTTCGTAGCTCGAAGAATCTCTGGTTCAAAGAAATTTTCACCATCAATCAGCACATGATTGTCTTTTAGATTCGGAAAACAGGCTTTGATGTGCATGGACTTCTCCGCTGTAGAGACAGTTGTAAATACTTCACATCCAATATCCATGGCAACAGCAATGGCTGCCAAACCAACATCAGATGCCCCATCCTCTATCAAAATGCTGGTGTTCTTGTT
Source organism: Anadara kagoshimensis (assembly GCA_021292105.1). Classification (NCBI taxonomy): domain Eukaryota; kingdom Metazoa; phylum Mollusca; class Bivalvia; order Arcoida; family Arcidae; genus Anadara; species Anadara kagoshimensis. The sequence goes on from CM037861.1 coordinate 61,231,725, forward strand.
GATTACTGCTTTTTTGCACAGAGCAAAATAAGCCATACTGTATGCCCAGATGACGGTTGCTGCGTCTTGTAGAGACCAGTCTATAGGTACATCTAACAGGTATTGATTTTCTGCTATAACTGATGTAGACAATGCCTATATATAAAACACGCAAATGCAGTGAATTAGGATCCCCCGTCAGTTTGAACTTTTTCTGATTTGCACTTGTGTTCAAAGGGCTACAACTTCCAGGAAAATATGCAAACCAACATGGATATGCACATCTTGCATCAATGCTGATGCTTTGCATCAAGTTCCTGAAATAGTGTTTCAGTTTTGGAGAATTACTCTGAAGAGGAAGTGTCTTGGCAAACAAATGGAAGGGCAGAATTTGTTAGTTTAATTTTATGTAGATTTGAGTTTTTCTTCAAAAAGGTGTGAAAAAAGCATGTTGAAGCATTTTTGTTCCACGTTGTTCTTGAACACAAAGATGGTAACTGTAATAGTACACAATCAATGAGGACTGAATAATATCACAAAAACCCATCTTTCTCGAATATAAACAAATGACCATTTCAAATAACCTTGCTGTCTTAACCAAAATTTGTACTATTTTGTAGCATGTTTATATTTTAATGTTGTTTACTTGTTTTTCTATTTAAATGTTTATTTCCATGTACCAGTAAATGAAGTACATATACCTTGTTGTGTGCAATACCCATAATTCTTCTTCCTGTTCTTGTTTTTCCAGAAAATTCTGAACCAAAGCAGTTTGTTCCTTCTGGTAACATAATCTTTCCAGTTCCAACCATCAAGTCTTCTACATTAAGGGCGGTGTAAAATACATGACAAAATTCTTCATTTTCTTCATCTTTGAACTTTGACATCTCTGGTGGCATCATCATCCAATGAAAATTTGACTGGTTTCCTTTCATTTCCATAGCAACTGTTGCATTTTTACATAAAACTTTTTGGGTTTCCTCATCTAAAAATTAATAATAATCACTTATGAATGAAATACTATATACATGTAGTAATTTACCATGTAAATATATTTTAGTTGAAATCTTTTAAAGTACATGGTAGAGAATGGCTGAGTGGTTAACATTGCAGATCATTGTGATCACTGTGAGTTTAAACCCCATTCTGGTTATATCATGTCCTGAAACAAGACATTTCACTAAACATGGCACTAGATGATTAACCAGCAAATATGCTGGTACATGTATAACATTAACCCTGCAATTAATTGACATCCTATCCAAGGTGGAATATTGTACTTTCAGCAACTTCACACAATGGAAATCAGGACAAACATCAGTCTGATGAGCCTACAGGCTTCAGACAAACATCAAGTAACATATAAAAGGAAGGCCACTTTAAATGGAGTAATGGAGGTTTATGCCCCAGTCAAAATTCTTTCACTTATATCAAGGCAGTCATTACAGGGATTGTGGAAAACACCTAAATGCCCAGAGACCACTGTATTCTTTGGCCAGTGAACTGACAAACTCTCTCACACTAAGTATATGTACTAAGTAGGATTAGAACCAGGTAAGACAGGTACTGCTCTGTGATCCCAAGCACACACTTTAAACCTCTTTGCCACTATTAGCCCTCCCCCTTTTAAGAGGCATCTTGAAATCTGGGATTACTGCATCATTCGCTTACCTGTACATATGGGTATATGTCGATATGAACCAAACTGTCCATTACGATACACATTCATAACCAAGTTCTTCTGAGATAGCTTCTGGAATGTCTTACTGTATATGTCTAGATTTGGCAATAACGATTTCCCATCAATTTCAGCATTGAAGATACACCTAATTTGTTATATAAATAATGTTGTCAATACAAGCAGAATACACCAGCAAAACAAATACAGTAAAATTTTATCCCAATTTCTTTTATTTATGATATTTGATCCTGTATATAAAGGCTGCCTGCCTATGCATAAAGGCCTCTTTTACTGGTTCCCTTACGTGGGTTTAATAGACAGGTTTTACTGTACTACTACAAATCGGGATATTTCATTTCATTTCATTTCTGTTGTAACTTGCAAAATTAACAGATGCAAAAATGAAACTTTGTGAATACATGTATTTTATTTTGATATAATTCACTAACATTTGCACTGACAATCATTTGATGACACAAAAAGTAAAAGCACACAAATATATTGAAATGACGATTCTCACAAAAACTTATCAAGGCATAAATTTCCCCCAAATATATTTTGGTAATAAAAGTAGGTTTATAGAACATTAAATTTATTATCCATTCATAAGAACACAGTTCAGAATGTTTTGTTATGGAGTTGGTACTGCCATAATATAATAAATTGTGTACTTGAATTATTTGGTTTTATTTCGTCTCTTTTCGTTTGTTTTTTAGATTTTATATCCATATCATTTCCCAATTCACAAGGTACTGGACAGGACCAATTGTACAATAAAGATAAAATAAATACCAGGTACAACACTTTACCAGTGATTTTGTCACTTTTTAAAAACTACCTACCATGGTACTGCCTTTTAAATTTGGAAAATTTGCAGTTCTAAAATACAGCAAACTGCTTATTGGCATGCTTGCAATAGCTTAGGATCCTAATTGCAAAGATGTGAAAATTGTGACAACATTTACAATTTTGTGGAAAAAGACAACTAGATTTAATTTGCTAGTATAACACTGTTGTTTTGGAAATTTTAAAGGAGCTGTTGGGGAATTTTAATCATTTTTCACCAGGGGAAACTACCTTTATTCGGTAGTAGTTTTAGGCAAACAAAATCACTGATTACACAAGTGTTTATTAACCCACCTTATTCTTTCTGCTCCTGGTTCATTTCTCAAACAATTCACCAAGCCAACAATCCCACTATAAATATTTTCATCAGCAAGCAACCAGAGGTTATCTCCCTTTGGCATCTTCTGAATCTCTGATATGTTTGTTTTCAAAGTTTCTAGCCATGAGTAATCTGCTTCATTAATTTTCAGAATCACTGGAGTAGAAATAGAATTCATGACCTGCTTCCTTAGTAGGAATAAAGTGAACAGCACGCCATCTGACTGCTGACATACTACATCTAATCCAAATTTCTGAAAAATATCAATCCATTTTTCTCCAGTACAATATAATCCACTGGATCGTTCCGATATGTCTTCACATTCTGGAAGCTCCTTATCTAAGCACTCTAAAAATGAGTAGAGGTAACAATTCTGTGTGACCTCATGAACCAGCAGAAATCCGCCGTCTTTAAGAGCTTTGCAGATATTATCCAGAGATTTGGATATATTTGCCTGCAAATGTAGTACATTATTTGATACAACTAGATCATAGCTATCTACTTCATTAACAGGAAGATCTTGATAGGGGGTCCACTGTAAAGGGTGTAGACTAAAGCTATCTACGTCTTCAGGACTAATTCTATCAGCATGTCTGTCTGCTGCTGTATATTGTATGTGTAGATCCGGCTGTAAATTAAGATTACCCAGAACCCTCTGATACATTGATCCATCAACTGCATCCACTTCTAAAACTTTCAGATTGGTTGAGGTACAATTCTCTACTACAACGTCCAGGGTTGGTTTCAGACATTTTGCCTGCAGCATGTAGGTCAACAGTTGGTCACTCTGTAAATCCTGCTTATATGTGTCCACTATATTGATAATATTGTTTAAGTTTGTCCCGGTCACACCTAGACTAAATATCTTATGAAATAATTGGAGCAGTCCACAATTTTCCTTTTGAAGATATTGGTTGATGTCCTGGATCATTTCTTCATGTGGAATATTTTTAGCTTGACTTACAATTAAATCTTTGTGTGGCAGGTTTAATTTCTCAACTTCTGGAATCACTTGTCTCAATCCTTTTGACACCAAACCAATACACTGCTTGCTGTAACTTTCGATGTCAGAAGGTAGTTTCTCAGTTTTCTCATAAGGTACAAACTGTACTTCTTCCAGTATTGGCGGTTTTTGTTTCTGTACCCGAGCAGTTGGTGTAACTTCTAGGTCCTGGATTTCTATCCCACCTGCTTGTGTTGTCTGTGTACATATATCCACATAGGTATGGATAACTGAAACAAAGACAGAATTACTCAACATTATGTTATATTTACTTTCATCATACTGTTAAATCATCAATTTTTATGGTATTTCAATTTTTGTTGTTTTTGTGGACACCCTAATCCACTCTAAATAACAATGAACTGACTACCTCATGCAATGGTATTTATCGTAGAACCACAGAAATTGGACACCATAAGAATAAATTAATTCAATGTACAGAAGATTCTGTTTTACACTAACATCTCACAGAGATAAAATTTTGTTCACTTTTCAAAGATTAATTATCAATGGTATAGTAGAACCTGTCTAAACTGAACACCTGGAAAGAAGATTTTTTTTTCAAACCAGACAGGTGTTTGGTTTACACAGGTTAATGCACCAAACAATTTGTATGGCAAACAAAAAGAGTTCAGTTTAGTCAACTTTTTGGTTTATTTCAAGATCCAGTTTGCAAAGGTTTCACTCTATCTAGATCTACAAAAAAAATATTAATGTCAGCTAAGGTAGGTTTTTGCTTGACTCAGAATTCACTATATTTAATTATAAAAAAGTTAAAGGTGTTGTTTCATATTTAAATACCGGTATGTCAATTCTACTTCATTCTATTTTAGCATTTATGATAGTAAAATCATATTTTTAGTTTTGACAAATTCCTGTTCAGAGTTATCTCCCTTGCCTCCAAGGTATGAATCAAGCAGAAGGTAGAATATTGCAATAAGACATGTGTATTATTATGTCCTTATTATAGAGCATGCAAAAAGTTTTGTGGTTTTGAAGCTAAATGAGCTAAATTGTTTTCTTATATATCACTATATATCACTATACCTCTCATCTATATTTGCACTAGGTTTGAATCCCATTCAGGTAGATCCTTGTGCAAAAAAGTGTGTCAGTTCTCTCAGCAAAGGTCAGTTGATTTTCTCATAATACTCCAGTTTCCTCAACAATTTCAGAACTTATCATCTCCATATAAGTGAATTAATCTTGACTTGGGCAAAATACACCATGCAAAGCCACCAACAACCAACAATGTTTCAAAGTTCAATAAGAGTGAAGTGAAGTAATGGTGCTATATGCCTAAGTCGACACTATTTCACTTGTATTGAGGAGGCCAGTTCTAGAATGATTGAGGAAACCAGAGTGTCCAGAAAAAGAACACTGACCTTCAGCAAGACAGGGTTAGTACAGACATTTGGACTCCAAATTTAAGGACTTTTAGGGTCTTTTCAGGGTCTTATTTGCACAATTGAAGCAAAAAATATTGATGCAAAACAAAGGCAATTAAATCAATAAAACAATTACTTACATGTCCATAGTTCCAACATGTGAAGTGGATAAGGTTGAAGTTGGGCATTTGGAAAAGCCAGGTACCTTTAAATGGCTCCTTTCAAGTAACTTATTAGTAAATATTTATTTATTTACATCAGTGTATTTGCAACCATTTAATATCCAAATACAGACACCCAACTGCCCAAATTCAAGGGCTTTTTAGGGCCTTCAGGATAAATTCAAGGGCTTTTTAGGGTCAGACTTGTTTTAGGGTCTTTTTAGGGCAAACCTCAAAATTTAAGGACTTTTTCAGTCCTGTACGAACCCTGGCAAGAGAACTGATAAACTTTCTCTCACTAGGACCTGCCCGAGTGAGATTCCAAACCTAGACTGTGAAATATACACATTGTGATCTGTGAACACACAATTCAATAGAACTCAACAACTTAACAAGTGAACAATTTTACAAGTACTTACTATTAACATCAAAGTCTAGTGGTTTGACACAAGTTTTGTGTAATTTTGGATCAATACAGACTGACTTTATAAATGTTGGTAACTTTAGACGTTTGTCAGCCATTGTTAGTAGATTGATCTGCATCATAGCATCAATAAATGTCACCCAATCACCCTTCCATATCAAATTCCCTTCTTCACCTGTAAAACAAACAATAAACTCAACTACATGACTATACATTGACTAGAAGTTACTAGAGTTGTAAGTGAAGCTGACTTATAGCCCTGCACAAGTTTTGTCATAGATTATTAGAATGCCAATGGTAATTGTAATAATTATGTCTTGACAAAAACTCCTAAGTATGAAAATCACAATAATTCTTGATACGGGTAATTCCAAAATGTTAAATCTGACCATACTGATAATCGTAGGTGCACAATTTCTTATAAACATCTTTGCATAATTTCAGAAAAATTTATTCATCACAGCATAATTGAATAAACTTACAATACAATAATTGTCTAAGCATGGAAGGACAAGTTGATTCCAGTATAAAGATGATAGCTGTTAAAATTCAAAAAAGTTTATTAAATTTACATACTTTCTATCTAAAAATGGAACTTGCTATCTTAACTGTTATGTTTTCAATTGTGTCAAAATACATGCAAAATATTCCAAATATGGTATACCTTGACACTACATCTTACTGATTATCAATGATAAGTTAAAATATAAATCAATATTATAAATATAATAGCATGAGTCTTAAAATTAAACCATTAATTAACAAAAATGTTGCTAGGCATAGAAGATATGCCTGTAGACATTTTTGCCATTAAACTGTTAGTAAAAGTTTGCAATGATGGCAAAAAAACATGATTTGAATTTCAAAGGGACTTTGAGAAATTTTTACACAGTTGCCTCCTCTTCTTGTAAACAAAATGTCATATCCTGGTTATCATGTATACCTAGTTTAGTAAAAATACCTTCAACAATGTTAGAGGAGTAGGCAAATTATAAAGGACGGATAGACAATGCAACACCATAATACTTTCCACATGACTTGTTTCTAAAAATAGGGGGTAGAAAATGACTGCCATAATTTATATGTCTTTTAAGACATAGAGTTTATTAACAACAAGAGGTTATAGTATCATAAATTGTTTACCTTTATCTGTTGCAGCATGTATTCCCTGAAATGCTGGTCCATAGTCATACCCTCTCAGTCGTAGTTCCTTGTATATATCAGCTTTCTTCAGATTTATTCCACATTTACCATATTTGCTTACAGGTGTTCTAATGCCTTCATTATCTGTAGCCAGATCTAGAGATCCACCCGGTACTCGGACACACCCACTAACAACTACAGATCCGCCCTCAGTTATCTCAAACTCTCCAGTTGCCTGCATGATACTTACTGAAAAGTTTAATGTGCCTGAAAACAAAATAATACATAAATGTTGTAACAGCATAATTTCCTGCACATCAAGTCATCAATTTTATTAAAACAATATTTGAAAATTTTTAACAATGTATGAATTGGAAGGCTTATGAATGCTGACACCAAAAACCATATAAAAGGTATAACATTAGCATGACTGTAAGCATGCTTGTGTGGGTTCATGTGCGCATATATGTGCAGCTGAATGAACTAGAACAGATTCTTAAGACAAATATCCTATCTCCAATATTGCCAAGTTGTTATTTCTAGGTTTGAGCTTTTGTCCCATGTTGGTTAATATTTGTGTCAAATTTGTTTAAAAGCCATCCAAAGACATGGAAGAATTGGACACAATATTGGGACTGACTGCCAAAGGGATAGAAAGATAGATGGACAGGGTGATTCCTATATCCTATTTATTTTATTTACATAATTATAAATAAAACATTCTAATTAAGATTACTTTACGTATATCACAACATCACCTGCTAAAGTAATTCTATCTAAAGTGTCTCACCTGTTTTGGGTAAAATAGTTGCTCTTTGAATATTCAGATTCTCCAGTACCAAAGACATCTCTTCATATAACTCCCCTCTTAGTTTAGCCAGTGCTTGCCAAGCCAATAAAATATACCCTGCTGCAGGAAATAATGCATATCCATCTATCCTATGGTCATTGTAATGGTGATAGTTAGAACCAGGTGACATGTCAACCTCAAATACACTGTCTGTCTGTCGACCTGTTCCTCCACTTAAAAACTGACTCAGTTTTGGTACATTCCAAGACTTGGAATGGTCCCATTTTATTGCAGGTGAGATCATGGGAGTTGATTTTGGAACTGGAAATTCCACTGGTGGATATAATCCAAGTGGATTTACTTTGACTCCATACATATAACATCTGCAAAATAAAATGTAAATGATATAATGTTCTGTTTTATACAAAAAATTACTCCTTATTTTGCACCTTGTTAACATTAGGTTTGATAACAAGAATGCTACTGAGGTACAATATTTGCCCCACACATAATTTTGGCTCAAGACATGTTGAAGAACTGTAATGATTGAAATCTAAACGGCATATAAAATAGAAAGGTAAATAACTCATGATTATGATCATGATGATGGTGATCTTGACCTCAGACTCAATTGTAGGTCATTTGCATTAAATGCTCACCCATCTTGTGCTAAACAATCATTACCGGTATGTAAACAAGTCATTAATGTGAATTTGGTGCCCAATTGGAACGTTCTGGACAAAACTTACAGAGTATCATGTGAAATGGGAATGAATCACATTACCGTATTAGACATATACTAGGCTTAGTTATTCTAGCAGGGGTCTTGTGGCCAAGTGGTCTAAAGCTTTTCATTGTGAATCACAGCTAGCCTCTATAACCGCCCAGGATTTTTCAGATAGGGCCATTATCACAAACTTCCTTCTTAAACATCAATATTTCTTTCACTCATATTATCGTATAACAATGGGGTCAATTGGAAAAATATGGGATCAATGCCCCTCTTGGACCCTTCTAGAATGAATACTGATGGCCTATGGTTGAATCCCAATCCAAAGAGATCCTTGAGTGAGAAAGTTTGTCAGTTTATTTGCCAAAGGTAGGTGTGTTCTCTGGGTACTCCGATTTCTTACCCCATCCCAGAGCTGACTGCTTTGTTGGGACCATAAAACATTATTACTCAAATCCATTCTACTCAGTTATTCTAAAAAACAGGCTTAAAAAGTTATAATTAAGTCTTCACCAGTGTAAAACCATTTTTGAATGACTTACTTCCCAAGAGAGGATAAGAAATAGTTCACATTATCTTCATGTCCTTTCTTCATCAGACCAGCAATAGAGCATGTGTTTGGAAGTGATCGTTTAAGTACAGCTTGTAATAGACAGTGTGGTGCTATCTCTATGACAACAGCATTATTAGGAATGTGTTTTAATCCTTCTTGAAACAAGACGGGACTGGTCAGGTTGTTTACATGGTAATCAGCTGATGAATATTTGGCAAGTTCTGTGTTCCATTCAGACTCTGGTATAGAGGTGCTTATCCATTTAGAACCACGGGGTTTAGGTACAATACTCTACAAAATAAGACAAAGTTATGTGTTGAGTTAGGTGATGGTGTTATATTTACTCTCCCCCCCCCCTTTCCCCCATGGCATGGATGGCAGCTCCATCATTTTAATAGTTCTTTAAAAATACAAATGTATGTCAAAATGAGTAAAAAAAACTATAAACAAACAGGAGTGCTTACTTTTTTTAGTGCAGTTTTCAAAGCAGGTGCAACATTCTTCATGAAATATGAATGGAATGCTACCCCTGCACTGTTTACATCTCTAGCAAAAACACCTTTATCTTTTAATTCCTGCACAAACTTGGCAACACTCTCTTTTGGACCTGATATTGTGACTGTCTTTTCTGCATTGTGACAGGCAGCAACCACACCCTCTGGACACTGCTGCTTAGCTTCTTCCCATGTTAAACCTGTAATCAATGTTATATGTATAAAGTTAAGTCTCCTCATGTGACAAGCCTGATGTTGACAGCAGCAAATGTATAGGTAAACAACAATGACTTGTCTACTTGACCTTTTATTAGGATTATTCATAAAAGATAATCCACCCAATAAATATGTATTGTTAAGATTCAAGTTAATACATACACAGTGCATGTGCCTAATCTATGAACAGAGTATCACTCATGATGTTGTAGACAAAATGAATGCCTATGCTCCCTATATATAAATGAACTGATCCATGATGAATATTTAAAGGTCAAGGGGACAGGTCAATGTTGTTTGCCTATAACAATTTGTTTTATTTATTGTATGCTTAGTAGTAAATACAGTTTCTACATGCTTAGATAGAGCTAAAATCATTTGATCCATATTACTGACTGCACATGTCTGTCAGGAAAACCATATCATCTGAAAAACCATATCACCCATCTGATATTAATATCAGACCAGCTACTTAGAACAAATGGATTATCATTACAGTTAAACCTGTAGAGACCACCCCAGGGGACCATTAAAAGAGGCCATAATTGGCAGGTGGCCTTTATATACATGTTCAAATAATAAGAATTAAGAGCAATTGGGATACAATTTTACTGGCTTTTATAAGCAGGTGGCCCTTATATAAATGTGGCCTTGTAGGTAGGTTGGACTGTATATATCTTTTTATTTATCAGTACTAGCAGTGTTCAAAAGCTAAACTATTCTTCTTTTTTAGTTTTATCCAAATGGTGATCCAAAATTCTTGTTCCCCATAAAATTACTCACCAACAGCTGCCATTCCCCCTGGTGGTAAATTTGCCTGTTGAATGCAGTTCCCTCTGTGATAAGCCGCAAGAACTGTCTCTTCTGCAGATAAGGATCCATCTGCATAACCACACCCAAGTTCTCCGACAGAATGTCCCACAATGCCATCTGGCTTTATACCCATACAAGTCAAAACATCAACAAGAGCCACCTATCTCAAAATACATCAAGTAATAAGACAATATATCATTCAAAATAATTTTAGTTCTTTGACTTATAATACAGCTGTAAAGGCCTTTTACTATTGAAAATGTGTAATGGATTAGACTAAAAGCTCGGTATTGTTTGTCTGAAGGGTGAATGCAAAGACAACTGTAGAGCACCACTAGTTCACCTAGAGAAGATGCTTAATGCTAAAACAAGTCAATTATAATAACATTAGATATGAACTGGTACTGTAATCTGTCTACCTCTGCCTGTTATTATTGCACAATTAAATGTATGCTAATATTTTGAATTGTACTTATGGGTTTGTGGCCCTGCATACTTTTGTAATAAAGATACATATATAACAAGCAAATTAAATCAACTAAGCCAAGTTAAACAAGTGATCTACCTGAATGGAGGCCAAAGCAACAAAAGAATGTAGTACACTGTCATAGGAGTTATCTTTCCCTTCCATTATCAGTTTGTACAAATCAATCCCATAATCCTTCAGTACACTATGGGACTTCATGATGGACTGATGGAACACCTGCAGCGACATCATATCCTGTCCCATACCTGGCCACTGTGTACCCATACCAGAAAACACAAACCACACTGGACGCTGGTCATTCTCACATTTCTGTGAAATAAAAATTATTAATAAACTATATGCATCGTAAAAGTGATCACATAATTTGACAATTATAATGTTAGTAGAAATGTTTGCTGTGTATTTATGTTCACACCTTTTCAATTTCTTTGTGGCCAGTAAAAACATAAACAAACCTTAATCTTATTTTTTTTTGTATTTTCATACCTTTCTAAAATAATCTGAGCAGGCAAATCCTAGTGTGAGAAAGTTTGTCAGTTGCCAAATGTCGATCTTTTTTCCAGGCACTCCTCCCAGAACTGACTGATGTGTGGAAAGTGTGAAAAAATTGTATGTTCCCTTGTCAAATGTAGCTGGTTTTTTGTTTTTAATCTAGGTTCCCCACTTTTTCAAAACTCTCTGTCAAGTGACTATGGGCCAGTTTCAAGTCATTCCTTAACTAAGATCTTCCTTAACTTAGTATGAACTTGGTTGTATTGTATTCCATGGTGCCCAACCAGATGAACATCTCCAATCAAATCAGGAGTGATAAGTCCCAAAAGTAAAGTAAAAACTTTGAAAACTGGCAAATTAAGTTAAACATATGAAGTTCCACCAGGTATGTGATGTCAGGTGCTCCCAAAGGGTAAGCACCTCCTGTCTTGCACCACATGCAAAATTAAAATTAAGAATGAAAAAAAACATCGAAATATGGAATGTCAAATAAAACCAGGATAATTTTGGACCTAATACTTATCAACAATATTGTGATGATGGCCGTGAAATTTTTTTGAGGGCCTTAATAAACTGGTTTGCAATATTATACCTGTATTTCTTGTATTCTGTCTTTTGATTTAGAATTGAGGATTGTATAACCTCGAAATGGATGACGATTTGATGAAGAGCATGTCTCATTCAGCAATTCATGCAGATTTACATCTTCTGAATGTTTTGCCATACAATCAATGGTCGACATTACAGCCTCAGTTGTACGGCCTGAATAAATAAACAATCTCTGACAAGCACTTGCTGGATGTGGCTTCAAGTTAACTTTATCGAAAGATTTTAATATAGTATGAGCTGCTAGTCCTCCCAGTCCAAAACTACTGACGCCTACAATGCCACCTTCAAATCTAGCCCTATCTGTCACAACTTGAAGTCTTCCATCAGCTAACCCTGGTATGTCCATATTTGTGGAATGGTAATGTATATTTCCCGGTATCATTCCATCCTGCATTGCTAATATCACCTTTGCTATACCTGCCAGACCTATGTATATGTAGAGTAAACAAGAGGCCCATGGGCCTTATACGCTCACCTGATAACTAATGGCTAGCTGATAGATTTAAAGTAAACGTAAATACTATTAAAGTAAACGTAAATACTAAACCCCAATGACTTTTTTCTTTACATCAAAATGATCATTGTATCAATACCTACAACATTCTAATATACATGCCTATACAAAAAGTTTATAGTTTTCGAGATAATTAACCATTTCAGTATTGATTCGCATCTGTGACCTTGACCTTTGAACCCATGACCTTTTTCTATACATCATAATGATCGTGGTATCAATACCTACAACATTCTAATATACATGCCTATACAAAAAGTTTATAGTTTTCGAGATAATTAACCATTTCGGTGTTGTTTCGCATCTCTGACCTTGACCTTTAAACCCATGACCTTTTTCTATACATCGAAATGATCGTCGTATCAATACCTACAATATTCTAATATACATGCCTATACAAAAAGTTTATAGTTTTCGAGATAATCAACTATATTGGGTTTTGTTTCGCATCTGTGACCTTGACCTTTGAACCCATGACCTTTTTCGATACATCAAAATGATTGTTGTATCAATATCTACAACATTCTAATATACATGCCTATACAAAAAGTTTATACTTTTCGAGATAATTAACCATTTCTGTATTGTTTCGCATCTGTGACCTTGACCTTTGAACCCATAACCTTTTTCTATACATCAAAATGATCGTTGTATTAATACCTACAATATTCTAATATACATGACTATACAAAAAGTTTATAGTTTTCGAGATAATAATTATAATCAGAGGTAAAAAAAATTAGGTCACGACCTTCACAATTGACCTTGACCTCATATTGAAGATACTAACAAGAAGATGTCAAAACTGAAAACCCCATGTCATTATCTGGTCAAGTAGTCAAGTTATAACAATTTGAAGCTATTTTACGATTTTTTCAAAATTAAACGCAAAAACGCGTAACCCATTTTTAGACCGAATTTCACGAAATGAACAAACTGCAGGCTTAAGACCCTAGAGAAGCCAAATATCTCATCAGATTTTTTCTCCAATTAATACTTTCGGAGAAGAAGATTTCTTAAGATTTTTGCACCCCTAGGTCACCTTGACCTAGTTATGGTAGCCATGACAACGCCACGGACAAATCTGAATTGCACCGACCCAGACATGCTTCTGACCAAGTCTCGTTGAAATCTGCCAAGTACTTTCAGAGGAGAAGTCGAAAATGTGTGTTAACGACGCACGCACGCACACACGCACGCACACACGCACGCACTCACGCACGCACGCACATACACACGCTGCACCATACCATAAGCTCACATGACCTTTGGTCAGGTGAGCTAAAAAAACAAAACATTACATAGAGAACACATAAATCTTTTTAAACACTAAATAAAAAATTATCTATTACTGTTATTAAAGCATTAATCTATTCTCTACAAGAAAAATTATTATTCTTTAAAACAAACAGACACAACTACAATATCATATCACAATTAAATAGGATTTAAAAGCCAATATTTTTTTATTAAATTTAACTTGTGTGATCTGGCCAATCAGTCATTCTTTGAGGTATAACAATAAAGTTAAACTGACAAGACAAATAAGCTAAATGCCTTAATGTAATCCCAACAATTATACTGCATTAGTAATTAACTTGGTCTCAATAGTTCCTTAACTTAGCAGTGTGGTCAAACAGCTACCATATTCCAAAGTGTGATATATAATTTTACCTGACCCTGCCTCTGTTTGGCCAATGTTAGATTTCACACAATCAAACAGAAAAGAGTCTGGTCTGTTGTTATAAACCACCTTGGTAACAATTACTATGTCATAATGTAATGTGTGACCTACAATCTTACCCGAGACTGGCTCTGTATGGCCAATGTTAGATTTCACACATCCAATCAGAAGTGAGTCTTGTTTGTTGTTACATAACACCTTGGTAACAGCTTCCATTTCTTGAACATCTCCATCTTTGGTACATGGACTACAAGCCTCTATGTACTGTACTGAAGCAGGGTCTACATTTGCTTCTTTATAAGCAAAATCCAGCATACTCATCTGTTCTTCAAAGGATGGACAAGTTGATTCTATATAAATATAATAAATGTAGAAAAGGTCAAAACATTTTAATTTTTAGTTTTTTAAAATAATCTTTATATCTCTGTTACTAAATAAAGTTGTGTCCTAAAGCAACTTAACACTCTTGCTGCTCAATGGACATATGTATAAGTACTGAATCTACTGATAGTCTGCAACATGGACATATGTGTCTTATACAGGCAGCCTGGAAACAATTTGTTACAAGACTAAGAAATATTTATAATCATTTTGTAAAGTAAACAAAAAATGCAAATCTGGACTATTGAGATTGAAAACTACCATTAACTAATAATGCCATAAGACCGCAAAGCACATGTGACATCATTATACTCAGTGTTGACGTCATATTAATTCAGATTGCGAACTTTAATTTGGCACTGTCAATGTTGTTTTAAAATTAAATGGGATTTGCTGCTGTACCATGATTGTGATCAATACCTGCAGAACATTTTGGAAAATGTTGATGTCATAGATTCCAAGAATAACATCGTTTTTACAGGAAATAATCCTCTTATGTGATTCCATATCCATTGGAAATAAAAGTTCCGCACAAACATTAGGGGGGTATCACGTGGTACAGTGGCGAGCCCTATTTTGCAGCTAGTTGGTTCAATGATTTTTTTAATTATTGTTTCACCAAGACTGCAAAAAATTCTAGTATTTGATGACTTATATATGCTGTATGTAACACTTACTACAACTACTGGATACATAACTGATACAAGTTGTGTTCAAAATGCTGCAGTATACACGTTTAGCTTCTGTCATCTTCTGTAGATAAAATACAACTATCCCCTCACTTCTAGCATACCCATCACCTAGCAACAAAGTAAGTCTAGAATTCACCCATCATTTCCAAAGAATAAATATTTATGTGAAAACTTGACAAGAAATGGTGAGACATCACTCATATAAAATAAATATTAAATGCCACACTGATAAATAAAACAAATTAATGTGATGAATGTCATATCCCATGTTTGGACAGTGACATTAAGCAAAATTTCTAAATAAAATCAATCCATGGTCTTCATATAACATGTATAAGTTTTTTTAAAACAAAATATTAATGTGCTAGTTCTTCAAAACTAAATCACTGAAAAGGGATGAGATACATTTGTTGGCTACCATACTACAAAGTCACCCCTTCCAAATGTGATGATTTACACCATGATCTAAGGTAAATCACAACTACAGTTCCGTAACTCTATAATAAAGTATTGAAATTTAACCAAAACTGTACAGATTGTAAAGTTATAACAAACAATTGTGAAATTTGAAGTAATTAATTCATGGAAAGCATTCTTAAGATATAATAGGACTTGTGGTTAGAATCATGGACAGATGAACATTTGTATACCACACTGTCCAATCAAAGACTTAAAAAAATAAAGATATTTTGATAAATGCTGACACATGGACAGGTGAACATTTGTATACCACACTGTCCAATCATAGACTTAAAAAAAATAAAGATATTTTGATAAATGCTGACACATGGACAGATGAACATTTGAATGCCACACTGTCCAATCATAGACTTAAAAAAATAAAGATATTTTGATAAATGCTGACACATGGACAGGTGAACATTTGAATGCCACACTGTCCAATCATAGACTTAAAAAAATAAAGATATTTTGATAAATGCTGACACATGGACAGATGAACATTTGTATAACACACTGTCCAATCATAGACTTAAAAAAATAAAGATATTTTTGATAAATGCTGACATATGGACAGATGAACATTTGTATACCACACTGTCCAACCATAGACTTAAAAAAATAAAGATATTTTTGATAAATGCTGACACATGGACAGATGAACATTTGAATGCCACACTTAAAAAATTAAGTGGTGATTTAACAGTATATACATGAACAAGAATAAATTCAAAAACCTACCTTCAGAATCAAAACACCTGCAAATGCCTTCTGGTGAGAGTAGTCCCATTTTATTTAACTGAAGGGATATGGAAGGTTTAAGACATAGGTTACATCCCCCGACTATAACAGATTCACACTGTCCTGTCCTGATAGCTGCCACGCCTCTGTCTAGGGCCAATAAACCTGAACCACACCCATTCCGCAGACAATAACTGGGTCCTGAAAGGAAACAAAACACTCAAACATGTGTATATATGACATGTCAGGCAAACCATAATTGTTGTTCATTTTATCAATTTTGAGGTTTTGTATCTCAATTTTTCATAAAGTACATATATATATACATTACAAGCACTAAAGATGGAAACCCTTTCTGGTGTCATGTCAGAAAGAACAAAAGAACAGATGATGAAGGAACAAATTAATAGTCAAGACTTATTCAGCTTTTTTTGACAATATAGTAAACCATTTGAATTAATTTGTAGAATGATAGTCAACTACCACTTATAAAAAATATGGCTCTCAGTGGCCAAGTTTAAACAATATACTTACTGATCAAAGTGTCTATCAGGTCATAGGTTAAAACAATCCTCAGGGCTGATCCTAGTGTGAGAAAGTTTGTCAGTTTGCTTACGGAAGGTCAGTGATATCTCCAGACATTCTGGTTTCCTCCAACATCACTAAACTGATAGCCTGAATATAAGTGAAAGAATCTTGAATGAGGCATAAAACTCCAACTATCCACTCCACTAATCTCTACTTTATAAAAACATTTCGTATGTTATATTGCCAGTATTACAGTTTAAAATGGTATATTTTTATACCTTTTAAGTCAAAACTATATGATAATCTGTTTGACAGCATACTGGCAGCACATCCCAGAGGTGTGTAACTCATGCTATGGTCAGGATCAGAAGAGTATGCCTCCAGAGCTTCCGACATGCCACATCCAATAAATACACCTGTGTCAGTCCCTTTTAATGAATTTGGGTGTATACCTACCACAAATAAATAATATAATTATATCATAACTGCAACGAGATATATGTCATAATCAATACATCAGCAGTGTATGTTTCATCTAATGGTGTCACACAGTGTCATGCTGTGTAAGGTGGGAATTTAAATTTCTAAAAATTTATAATCTTCTGATTTTTTGGCAGCATGAATGTAAATGTAAATACAAGCATTGAACTGTTGGGATGTAAGAGGTGTCGTTTTACTATTTACTTGGTATTTTTGTGATACCACTAATTTATAAAGGTATTATATCACTAAATCAAATCAGTGATATTATTAAATAAATTAGTGATATCACTAAATAGAATAAGTAATATCAAAAAATCGAATTAATGATATCAATAATTCATAAAGAAAAAATGATCGCTCCTTTAAATATATTCAAATCAAGTACTTTGTAGTTATTTGCTGCAGCGTAACTTAAGGGAGAATTAATTATTTCCACTTCTTTGTCAATGAATTTTCGATTTATTGATATCAATAAATGAAATTAAATTAGTGATATAAAAAATAGATTTAGTGATATCACAAAATACTGAATAAATAGTAAAACGGCACCTCATAGAGATGTGGTATTTATTATTGTCGTATAACTGCCGTAGCTACTCCAGGCAAACTAATCATGACATGCTTAAACACATGTTATTCAGTTTGCTGGGAACAGCAAGCTACGAAAGTTATAGGACCATAAATACCATATCTCAACAGGTTAGTGTTTAAGTAATAGTGAGCTTTGGGGCCTAGCAATCCTACCAAACTCAAATGGCTGTGTACAGACAGCATCAAGAAATTCTTTTCAAACAATTCACTTAATTGCAAGAGCAAATTTGAAAGAATTTCAAGAGGCCTTGGTGGCAGTGGTCTAAAGCACCTGTTTATGGTTCTAATCCAGCCCCTGAAAGACCATACTGTGGAAGTGTCAGTTGGATTTGTTGCTAAAGGTTAGTGGTTTTCTCTAGGCACTCTGTTTTCCTCAACCATCCATAACTGTCTCAATATAAATGAAATAATCTGACTGAGGCATAAAACTCTTTCTCCATTTTACTCTTTTCAATTTGCAATTTAACTAATCTCACTTATAACCAGAAAATATTACGATTTGCTGTGAATTCTCTTTATTTGCCCAAGATCCTCTGTGGGCAAATGATCTACAGCATTCCCTTATTGATTACAGTACAGCACCTTTTACTGCCTAGGTTTGAATATATCTTGAACAGATCCTAGTGTGAAAGGTTTGTCAGTTCTCGTGCCAAATCAGGTAGCTGGTTTTCTCCAGGTACTCAGGTTTCCTCCACTATTCCATAAATTTCTATAAGTGAAAGAAACTTGACTGTTGTATTAACAAACAGAAAAAAATTCTATGGTCGGCATTATGATTAAAGTCATCTTGATGAAAATTAATGTTGATTAAAAAAGAATAAATCTTATTTTCAATTCAAGTAATTTATTCAAGTGTAATTTTTTTTGTTACAAGCACTATCTAACAGTCTATGAAATTTTATTCACATGTAAAAAAATCTAAAGTTAAAAATTGCCTTACATAAAAAATTCAACCAAGAATGACACACACATGCAGCCTATCAATTAATGTATCTAATGGCTAATCTCATACTAAAATAATGTCACACATTGGATTAATCACAATGTCACAAGCAACATATCACAATGTCACACATTACAATAATCACAATGTCACAAGCAACATATCACAATGTCACACATTACAATAACCACAATGTCACAAACAACCTATCACAATGTCACACACTACAATAATCACACTTAATGTTACAAGCAGCCTATCACAATGTCGCACATTACAATAATCATGCTTAATGTTACAAGCAAACTCAAAATGTCACACATTACAATAATCACAATGTCACACACATCCCTGTGACGTACGAGTGGAATTTTGTTCAAACTCGGCCCAATGCCAAGTTGATTATTTGCATCATGCTATTTATGATTCTTATTGAATTGTCAAAATTGAATGATAAAACAAACAAGAGGCCCAGGGGCCACATCGCTCACCTGAGCAACTTGCTAGGTAGAAGCCGAAATGAGTTCAGTATTGAAGTGAGTGCAGGGGAGGGAGGTTTTGTACAAACTGAAATCTATACTTCCTACCGATGCTTTTCACTAAACAATTTGTAAGTATTTCTATGTACCGTAAAAGGTTGATGTTTCGACAAGCCTCGGCTTATTCCGTTACCTTTTTCTTACAGCATTTCAACCAATGAAATAATTTTAAAAAAAATTTTCATCATGCAATCTACCAATCTCAAAAGAGAGAAAATGCATAGGCCGAATACTGTAATCGGGAAATGGCAAATAGAAATTATAGAATACAGCAGGATTTACATTAAAAATTAGCTTTTAAATACAAGTACAATTAATATATTTCTCATGAACAATATATTTAACTTTATATCAAAATACTTATATAAAAGAATACAGCATGGAAAATACACTATTATTTAACCATGATTTGAACAAACTTGAATCTACACTACCTGAGGATGCTTCCATTTTAATTTGAGCTTTCCTGGCCTAATAGTTTTTGAGGAGAAGATTTTTAAAGATTCTCTCTATATATTCCTGTGTAAAACTTGACCCCCCTCTTGTGGCCCCACCCTACCCCCAGGGACTATGATTTGAACAAACTTGAATCTACACTACCTGAGGATGCTTCCATTTTAATTTGAGCTTTTCTGGCCTAATAGTTTTTGAGAAAAAGATTTTAAAAAATTTTCTTTATATATTCCTATGTAAAACTTGATCCCCCTCTTGTGACCCCTCCCTACCCCCGGGGACCATGATTTGAACAAACTTGAATCTACACTACCTGAGGATGCTTCCATTTTAATTTGAGCTTTTCAGGCCTAATAGTTTTTGAGAAGAAGATTTTTAAAGATTTTCTCTATATACTCCTATGTAAAACTTGATCCCCCTCTTGTGGCCCCTCCCTACCCCCGGGGACCATGATTTGAACAAACTTGAATCTACACTACCTGAGGATGCTTCCATTTTAATTTGAGCTTTCCTGGCCTAATAGTTTTTGAGGAGAAGATTTTTAAAGATTCTCTCTATATATTCCTGTGTAAAACTTGACCCCCCTCTTGTGGCCCCACCCTACCCCCAGGGACTATGATTTGAACAAACTTGAATCTACACTACCTGAGGATGCTTCCATTTTAATTTGAGCTTTTCTGGCCTAATAGTTTTTGAGAAAAAGATTTTTAAAAATTTTCTTTATATATTCCTATGTAAAACTTGATCCCCCTCTTGTGACCCCTCCCTACCCCCGGGGACCATGATTTGAACAAACTTGAATCTACACTACCTCAGGATGCTTCCATTTTAATTTGAGCTTTTCAGGCCTAATAGTTTTTGAGAAGAAGATTTTTAAAGATTTTCTCTATAGACTCCTATGTAAAACTTGATCCCCCTCTTGTGGCCCCTCCCTACCCCCGGGGACCATGATTTGAACAAACTTGAATCTACACTTCCTAAGGATGCCTCCACAAAAAGTTTAAGCTTTACAGGCCGAATAGTTTTTGAGAAGAAGATTTTGAAAAATACCAACAAAGTTTCAATAATTCTCAATTATCTCCCCTTTAAAGAGGGTGTGGCCCTTCATTTGAACAAACTTGAATCCCCTTCACCTAGTGGTGCTTTGTGCCAAATTTGGTTTAAATCTGCCCAGTGGTTCGCGAGAAGAAGATGAAAATGTGAAAAGTTTACGACGACGACGACGACGACGACAGACAACGGACAAATTGTGATCAGAAAAGCTCACTTGAGCCTTTGGCTCAGGTGAGCTAAAAAAATTAAAAATTAATAAAAAAATAAATAAAAAATGAATAAAAGATAAAAAAGAAAATAGAATGCTTTTCTAGTGGTAAGTTATAACTAAAGGGTACTGAGTTTACAACCCCTAGTTACTTTGCACAGTACCAAGCCGTTTGAATTTTTTTCCGATCCCTGCACATATTACAATAATCACAATGTCACAAAAAAGTGATCACATTTATGTCACTATTAACATAATCACAATTAATGTCACTAGCAACCTATCACAATGTAATATATATATATATAAGAATCTATCACAATTCATGTCATAAATTAGAATAATCATAATCCAAGTCATATATTAGAATAATCACAATTCATGTAACATATCACAATTAACTTTTAACCACACATAAAACATCACAAACAACCTATCACAAAATTTGTAGTGACTTGTCCTTTGTTTAATTTATCATTTTTATCTACCCAAATTAAAAACTATGTATTTGTAACAATAGACAATTTAAACACAGTGCAATATATACAATGTTGTATGACAAGTGAACATATGTACATATCTAAAATAGTGCTCCCAGTGTCACAATTATTCCTTAATTACGGTAACACTTTCCTAATAACTCCTGGTATCTCTATGGACTATCCTGAAACCATGTATAAAAGGGAAGTCCTAACCGAAGCCTCTTTTTCACAGTGTCAATTTTTATTGAACTTAATATAATAAATAAACCTGTCAAATTTGACACCACCATAGTTTTGCTAATAATATTAACAAAACTGTTATGGTATAAAATAAATAATTAAGATATTACAGGTTTTAAGGTGCCCTATAGAAGATCCCTTCAAGCTTATAACATTTTTATTTAGTTTTGTCAAAAATGTCTGTTCTTAGTTCTAAAATTGATTGCCAAAATTTGCTGGATTTAAGTTAAGGCAAATCGTAATTAAGAAATGATTGTAAAACAAGCCTTAGTTGTGCCACTGGACTTTTTAAGCATATATAATTTTTATAAACAGTGATATTTTACTTCTGTCAGTCTTAACCATTTGTTTTCACATCTTTGTATTATAAATATAAATACAGTCTGTCAACAATGTTTTGGCAAAGTGTTTATAAATATGGAAGAGTCTATATAATGACAATATGTATCATATATGAAGGTGCTTTTGACAAATAAATGCATGAAGCAAATATATGTATACAATATCAAAGTATTAATACCTATTTGTGTAAATTAGACTCTTCCTTGTTTATAAACACTCTGCAAAAACATTGCTGACAGACTATATATACATGTACCAGTAAATATAGATACACTTTCTCCAGTTGTTCCAACATTACTCAAGAGACACCTATAACTGGTAATTCAATCGGACCACCAATATTCCATGTATAAAAAGGAAAGCCAGCACTAGCACACTGGAGCTCCTCTTTCACACAGCCGATATCTTTTTCTATATCAGCACTGGGGTAAAAGTAGAATGGTTCTAACTGTTCTACCCAATCAAGATATTCATCAAACTTCCTTTTGTATCCCTCATTAAATTGTCCTCTCCGTAGTATAACATTGACTGGTCTGATAGCTAAAAGTAGACCTTTTTGCTTTTTTCCTAGTACTAGCAAATGCTTGTGTCGCATTACAATATAACAAGTCTTGTCAGCCCTGTGGTAGAACACTTCATGTTGCCAATCTTCATCTTTCTCCGGAAGCAATTCCCTATAATTGTTTGGACAGAAAAGTTCTGAATATCTGAAGTCACACTTAGTTGACGTGGCAACATTTACACATGGTTGGATGGCTGGTGTTAGAATCGCATCTTTGACCATTGTGGATTCTGTGGTTCGATTTGTAAAATCAAAGGTGGTTTTACTTGAAAAATCAAACTTCTGGAGAACTATTGATGGTGTTGGCTGTTTGGCCTGAACATCTCTTGGTGGTGTTGTCTGTGTGGTTTTCACAACTCTTGATGGTGATGTCTGAGCGGTTTGAACAAATCTTGATGGTGATGTCTGGGTTGTTTGAACAAATCTTGATGGTGCTGTCTGTGTGGTTTGAACATCTCTTGATGGCGATGTCTGTGTTGTTTGAACAACTCCTGGTGGTGTTGTCTGTGTGGTCTGAACATCTCTTGATGGTGTTGTCTGTGTTGTTTGAACAACACTTGATGGTGTTGTCTGTGTTGTCTGAACATCTCTTGATGGTGTTGTCTGTGTTGTTTGAACAACACTTGATGGTGTTGTCTGTGTCGTCTGAACATCTCTTGATGGTGTTGTCTGTGTTGTTTGAACATCTTTTGATGGTGTTGTCTGTGTTGTTTGAACATCTCTTGATGGTGTTGTCTGTGTTGTTTGAACAACTCTTGGTGGTGTTGTCTGTGTTGTTTGAACAACTCTTGATGGTGTGGGCTCTGAATTATCAGCAGGCTCTAGTTTCTTCCATGTTAACTGTAAACTATAAGAGTCTAATGTTTCCTGGAAACTCCATGTTACTGGTAAATCCTTTATAGTGTCATTTAACAAACAGTTCAAAACTTTTGGAAAACCTGTAGTATTCATTTTCTATCCACTGTATTCAAAGCTTCACCACAGAATTTTGTATGACAAATGTTTAATCTGTTTGCTACATTATTTAATAAATACTACTACCACAAAAATTAACTGAAGAAATAAAAATGAATCTGATTGGTTGTTGGTTTATTAGTTGACTACTCAACACTAAACACACCTAAAGAGGCCACAACATTAAAGAGATCATGATTTATGAGTAAGACCTGTCAGTCATATAACTCCAGGTAATGAGTAATCCCCTAAGTGAGCAGTAATCTGTTAATCACGGTGGCTTCTACAAGCTGATCTGAAGCCCTAAGGACTGTTTTAGAGGACAAGGTGTAAGAAATTTCAAAGAAAGAAATGAATAAAGTGTTTAATTAAATAATTATCAGAGAAGACTATCATTTGTACCTTCCATTACTTTTTAATTTGACTGAAAAAGCCTTAACTCAAAAAGCTTGATTGAATAAAGAAATTTTAAACAGTTTTATGAAAATTAATCTTTCAAAAATTTTACATACAATAGGGTATGATAAATACTTAACATTATCATTTTGTTTTAAAGAAGTAATTTCAACTTATTTAAATCATATATCTTTTATCTTTTTAAAATCTTTTCAGTTTTATTTCAATCTATTACCGGTACTAAACAATAATCTATTTAATTTAATTTATTTCACTCATTTTTCAATTACCGGTACATTTAAAATATTTAACTTTTTAAAATCTTTTCAGTTTAACTTTAACACTAAACAATAATCTTTTCATTTAATTAAATTTATTTCACCACTTTAATTACATTTTTCTATATTTGATGACACTGATCAATCATAAAGTGATTTTTAAATTAAAAACTTTTACAAATAATTATGGAAACTTGTATATGAATATGTACTTGTTACGAAATATTTTTGAATCAATACTAGTCACCAAAAAAGTTAATAAGCCAATTAAGTAATCAAGCAAATTGTAAATTACTCAATTCCCTGTCAATCACAGATGGGGTACTTTAGGGCAACTGCTAGGGAATAACCCCATGTAGCCATATGGACATTCAGCAATCACAACACCTGGGGATCTAGTTAAACCCCATGCTGCTTTTGATCTGTGGGGATTTCCTGTCAAGTGAATTTTCTAAAATAGTCATTTGAATAATATTAGTTCTATAAAATATTCTTGACATTTGTGACCTACCGGTAATCAATTTTTTATATTTGAGAACTTCTGGAAACTTCAGGTATATCTGGTTATTTACATTTATTCAATTAATTTAGAACATTTTATAGACATTTTTCTTGGTCTAAATCTGTTTTTATTTTTTTAATTTACAAATTTTAACTTCTACTTTGCAAATCCTTAAGGGACCAGATGTGACTTTGAGTGTGGGTCATGGTCAATAAGCTTTGCAAAATAGGAAGAGCTTTATGCATTGACAATATCACGATACGATACGCTGTACAGCAGGTTCATTCCCGATTCTCCCACTTTTAATTACCTATAGAATTATAATCCCTTATATATACAATTAGAACAATAGGATTAAAAATTTTTAATGTTTATATTAATCAAGTTTCGTTAAAACAAATATAACATATAATAATGATAATTTTAAGCAACAAAACATAATATCACAATATTAAATACGCCAGATCAAAATAAATGTCAATAAAGTTAAGATGAAGCACTATAAATTAAAAAACTTGACATTGTGTATAGTGAAAGGAAGACTCCAGGGAAAATATTCTTCACAGCATTTCTAGAGGCAATTTAAAACTCCAAGAAAATGACATCTATCTTCACTTTTCCCTGGTAACGGTCCAAATACCAAAAGCTATAATAAGACCATTGACCATTGCATGTACAGTCCAACCTGTCTTAAAGGCCACCTTTATATAAGGGTCACCTGCTTATAAAGGCCAGTAGAATTGTATCCCATTTGTTCTTTATCCATATTATTAGAACCTTTATATAAGGGCCAACTGCCCTTAAAGGCCACTTTTACTGGTTCCCTTGGGTGACCTTTATAGACAGGTTTGTATTGTACAAAGGTTGGTGGAAAATTTTTGGGCAAGTATAGACTGTACCATCACAAAATATCACAGACGCACTTGCAAGATGCTGTAAATTTTCAAATGCACTAAAAATCAAAACATGAGAAATGTATACAATCAAAATCTTTCCCTGGTAGACGTTAAACACCAGTCGCATTGTAAATGTCTATTTTAGCTTGTGTATTATAATTACAATACATTTTTTTTACATTGAACTTTTTAAAATTACGGCTGATCAGTGTTATTTGGATGGCTCCAATTATTATCATAATTCATAAATTGGTGCTATGATAATAATAACAGGCATTTTTTAAATTTTATTTTATTTTATTTTTCAAAATATTTTTACATATAAAAAACAAATGATTTTAACAGGGTAAAATTAACTAATTTTTTTAAATTACGGCTGATCAGTGTTATTTGGCTGGCTACAATTATTATCATAATTCATAAACTAGTGCTATAATAATAATAATAATAATAATAATAATAACAGGTATTTTTAAAATTTTATTTTATTTTAATATTTTTTACATTTAAAGAACAAATAATTTTAACAGTGAGAAAATCCAGGTGAATGAAACGAGGGATAAGGAAATAGACTATAATTACTAACATAACATTTAAGACCAATGTTTATATTTACCGGTAATTAAAAGTGGGAGAATCGGGAAGACCCCGTACAGCGAGTAGTGATATGTCATGGGTTAAGGATTACTTCAGGTGCCGGTAACCTTGAGTATGATTCAAGTCTGAGGATCAATGGATAAGACAAGCTTCAAAGAGGTATATGCAGTTTCAAGTTTTTAAGCCATTCAATTCATGATAAGAAGATCACCACTACTCTAGCTCTGATGGTAGAATGTTCACTTCCTATGTGGGAGATTGGGGTTTAGATTCCTGACAATTTTTTGCTAAGATGGACTATTTTTTCAGAACACTTGGCATTTAGAAATAAAAGTCAATAAGTCAATGGGGAGAGAACTTAAAATCCCCTATGTCATGACATTGCCCTTCAAGAACACATTACAAAAAAAAAAATTCTGCCATTTAACCAATACATGGTGACATCTTGATATAAGTGAAATATTCTTGAAAGAGACATAAAACTCTAAATTAATCAATCATGATCATAAACCAGAGCACCTGGAGGAAACCACTAAATTTGGAGCAAGTGAACTGACAAACTTTCTCACATTAGGCTCTGCCCAACAAGGGTGTGAATCAAGCAGCAAGAGGCACTGTAATCTGCCACTTTACACCACTTGGCCACCATGTTTTGCTATTATTTTCAGGTTATCTGTTATGTCAAGATATAATCAGTCAGCGATATTTTGGCAGATTGTTTATAAACATGGATGAGTCTATTCTACTTAAATTGGCATTAATGTGTATATTCATGCTTTATTAATGTGTTCATTTGTCAAAACCATCTTTATATATCATCCCAATTAACATTATATTGACTCTTCTGCGTATATAAACACTCTGCCAAAATATCACAGACACACTATACCATTTTGCTTTTGCCAGTTGCAATTAGTGATCTGAAATTCTGGTTGACATTTCAGCCATCTTGACTAAATTTTGTGGTGATGTGTGGACATGGCCTTGTGGTGTTGTCACTGGCTTTCGAAGTTAAAGGTTGAGATGATTTTCCTGCTCATACTAGAGCTGTAAAAGGCTCAATACTAGAATAGTATGAGACTAAAAACTGAGGTCATGTGCCTTAGTGCTACTAAAGACACCTCTATAGGGTTCTAAAAAGAGAATGCTTGATGTGGCCACTATAGACGGTGCTTACAACTAAAGGCCGATTAAAGCAGACTGCGCAATGTAAGATAAAACATTTAAAAAATAAAACAAAAGAAAATGTAGATACTTTATTCAACTATCAGTTATTTTAAGTTACAAGCACTATCTTACAATCAATGTTAAAAACTAATGTTAGTGATTGCATTACAAAACATCATATCCTGGTACCAAGCCTTTAAAGTTTAAATCACTATAATGCCACTTATTAATTATCACAAACAACCTACAACAATACATGTCATATGGTATATTACAATTATCACAAACAACCAATCATTAGTAATGTCACATATTTCAATTATCACAAACAACCTATCACTATTGTAAAGGCCCATATTACAACTATTTATGTCACAGGTCGACACATAAAACTCTGCCAAATTGTGTAATCATTACTCAGTTATTTATCACTCTGGTATCTCTATGGGACCATCAATATTCCATGTATAGAAGAGAGGACTACTACACTGGAGTCTCATCTCTACAGTAGAGATTATGCTTTCAATGTCATTATTCATGTTCTTATAGCTCATTTCTAACTCTACTTCTTCATCGAGTCATCCAAGACATGCAAGATAGTCAAGATAGACTGAATTATCTCTTTGGTCCTTTCTGATTCTGTAGTTTGATTTGCAGAATCAGTGGTTTGAACAACTGATGATGGTGTTGTCTGTGTTGTTTGAACATCTCTTGATGGAGTTGTCGGTGTTGTTTCAACAACTGTTGATGGTGTTGTCTGTGTTTGAACAACACTTGATGGTTTTGGCTCCGAATTTTCAGCAGGTTCTGGTTTCTTCCAAGTCAACTGTAAACTATAAGAGTCTAATGTTTCCTGGAAACTCCATGTTACTGGTAAATCCTTTATAGTGTCATTTAACAAACAGTTCAAAACTTTTGGAAAACCTGTAGTATTCATTTTCTATTCACTAGCATTCAAAGCTTCAAAACAGAAATTTTTATGACAAATGTTTGATGTTTGCTACAGTATTTAATAAATACTACCAACATAAAAATTAACACAAGAAAAACCATCCTATTGGTTGTTGGTATGACTACTCAACACTACCTGAAGAGGCCATGATTTATGAGCAAGACCTGTCAGTTATCTAACTCCAGGTAATGAGTAATTCCTCTAAGTGAGTAGTAATCTTCTAATAAGGGTGGCTTGTACAAGTTGATCTGAAGCCCATGAACTGCTTTACAATATGAATAAAGTGTTTTCTTAAATAATTATCAGAGCAGACATCTGTTTGTACCTTCCATTAATTACTTTTTCATTTGAGCGACAAAGCCTTAAATCAAATAGCCTGATTGTATAAAGATATTTTAAACATTTCTATAAAAATTAAAAAATTTAACATACAATGGGGTATGATAAATACTTAACATTATCATTTTGTTTTAAAATACAATTTTAATTTATTTCAAATGATTTGATGTTTCATCTCCCCTTAAAATCTTTTCATTTTAACTTTATTAACTAACAATAATCTATTCATTTAATTTAATTGATTGTACTAACTTTTTAATTACATTATTTCTGTATATGATGATGCTGATTAATCATGAAGAGTTTTTAAATTAAAAGGATTCAATTCAAATTTAATTCTTGATTTATTAATTTTTTTTAAACTTGGACTTTTGACTTTAACATTGTACAATAGGACTGTACATCATTTTTGATTTTTTTTCAAAACCTGTAAATACTGTTTCACTTTTAACACTTTTAATTTCTTGAATTCATGCTGTCAGCATTACATCATTATAACCAAACACAGTGGCCACATAGACTCATAACTTGTAGGTGTTTGTATTGTTCATGGATTGTTTTCTGAATTTTTTAGGTCCAGGTTGTTGCTACAGATGACTGCTAGGAAGTAATCCCTGCATTATAATAGCCATATGGCCATTTATGGACATTCAGCAATCACAACACCTGGGGATCTAGTTAAACCCCATGCTGCTTTTGATCTGTGGGGATTTCCTGTCTGATGTGCTCTTTTTCTTAATAATTTGTTTGCATAAAATGAAATTACTTAAATATTCTTGACTTTTGCGACACAATTTTATTTTGATATTTGAGAACTTTTGGAAAACTCAAGGTATATCTGATCATTTACATTTATACAATAACAATCTTAGAACATTTTATCAAGACACTTTTCTTGATCTAAATCTTTTTTTTTTTATTTACAAATTTTGACTTTTACTCTGCAAAGGGAATCAATGTGACCTTATGTGTGGGTCATGGTCAATAAGCTTTGCAAAATAGGAAGAGCTAAAGTAATGCATTGAAAATATCACAATCTACTGTGCAGCAAGTTGTGATGTGTGACATTAGGCTCTGCCCAAGGGGAGCATGAACCAAGCAGCAAGAGGCACTGTGATTCCTAGAGCTGGTGCTTTACACCGTTTGGCCACAATGTTTTGCCATTATTCCAGCGGTACTGATTATGAGACCTTTAGTCCAGATATACACGTAATCTGTCAGGGATATTTTGGCAGAGTGTTTATAAACTATTCTACTAAAATAGGCATTAATGTGTATATTCATGCCTTAAAAATTCTTTATTTGTCAAAACCATCTTTATATATTATGACCCCTATTTACATTCTATTGACTTTTCTGCATTTATAAACACTGTCAAAATATCACTGAAGGACCATACCATTTCATACTTTTGCCAGTTGTTATTACAATGATCTGAAATTCTGGCTGACATTTCAGCCATCTTGACATAAATAAAGTGGTTGATGTTGAGTTATGATGTTTAATATCCCAGTCAAGAATATTTCACTTATATCAAGTCATTGCCAGCTATAGAAAAAGATGCAGAAATTTTGACTGTGTTCATCTGATGGTATTATACAGCAGGATCCTTTATCAAGCCATGCCTACACTGACATGGGACCTCGTTTATTTTAAGTTCCCATCCCAAAGGACTGTGACTTTTCATTTCATAATGCAATAATGCAAAATGCTTGGCAATGAGAAGTCACTACCCACTTTCAAGTCTTGGGTCAGATCGGGGCCGAGTTTGGACATACAACCTCCTAATTACAGAACGAGTACTCTACTAATTAACTTCAAATGGTGATAATGCATGTAATAAAACAAAGTATAAATCATAGTAACTTTATTCAACTATCAGTTTTTTAGTTACAAGCACTATTTTACAATCAATGTACTTTAATTGAAATGTCAAAAACCAATGTTAAAAAATTGCAATTATTGCACACAAATTAAAAAAAATGTTATATGTACCAAGTCTATCATAATTAGTGTAGCTTAAACTTATCTCAAATTAACTCACAATTAATGTCAAATAATACAATTAATACAAACAACCTACTGTAGAAACCACTGTGGCTGTGACAGTGAAATTCTTTTTTTATCCATAGAAAATCAAATAAATTTGAATAAAGATCGATATTTTTCACTTACTTGTACCTAGTCGTAACAGGAAATCTGTATGCGCATCCGCGATTAGCCCAAAATATATCTGCATAGGGAAAAACGTTGGTGCTTTGGGGATTTAACATGTTGAAAAACCATGCAAATGGCGGCTTCTGTTGCGCATATGACGTAAAACGTCACCAAAGACATCACTTCCGGTGTAAACATCCGTCATTTTCGCATGTGTAAAATCCCCATACCGCCAACATTTTCCTTTTTACAGACATACTTTATGACAATCGTGGATGCGCATACAGATTTCCAGTTACGACTAGGTACAAGTAAGTGAAAAATATCGATCTCTATTCAAATTTATTTGATTTTCTATGGATAAAAAGAGAATTTCACTGTCACAGCCACAGTGGTTCCTACAGTATCATAATAATCATCACAATGCATGTCACAGACACAACATTATGCCAATATTAACTGTTGTCCACCGTTGTGTAATCATTAGTCTTTTATCACTCTGGTATCTCTATGGGACCATCAATATGCCATGTATAGAAGAGGGGGCTACTACACTGGAGTCTCATCTCTACAGTAGAGATTATGCTTTCTATGTCATTATTCATGTACTTATGGCTAATTTCCAAATCTTCTACCCAATCAAGATATTCATCAAACTTTGCTTTGTATTCCTCATTAATGTCAATTTTCTTTAAAATAACGTTTTCTGGTCCGATAGCTGTTTGACAATATCTCTGCTTTTTTGCTAGTACTATCAAATGATCATGTCGCAATATGATATAATGAGCCCTCTCGGCTCTATGGTAATACACTTCGCGCTGCCAATCCTCGTCATTCTCTGGAAGCAAATCAATATATTTCTCTGGACGGAAAAGTTCACTCTCAGATTCTGTGGCATCATTTACACCTGATTGGATTGCTGGTGTCTGAATCACCTCTTGGCCCATTTCTAACTCTGTAGTTTGACTTGTAGAATCAGTGGTTTGAACAATTTTTAGTTGTGGTGTCTGTGTTAATTGAACATCTCCTGGTGGTGTTGTTTGTGTTGTTTGAACAACTCTTGATGGTTTTGGCTCTGAATTATCAGCAGGTTCTGGTTTCTTCCATGTTAACTGTAAACTATAAGAGTCCAATGTCTCCTGGAAACTCCATGTTACTGGTAAATCCTTTATAGTGTCATTTAACAAACAGTTCAAAACCTTTGGAAAACCTGTAGTATTCATTTTATATCCGCTAGTATTCAAAGTTTCACTGTCTCAACAATTCAATGATAAAATGTTTGATTTGTCTTAACAATCAATTTTGGTATAATTTATGTGATCACACTAGAGGAACAATGAATCTGATTGGATGTTAGTGTATTAGTTGATCACTTGAACACTAATTAGGAGACCATGCTTTATGAGTAGGACTAGTCATTGAAATTACTCTGAACAATTAATCCTGTAATTGAGCAGTGATCTGCTTATCTGAGTGGCTTGGGTAAACTGAATTCACAAACCCTTGGGGCTATTTTGGAGCAAAGGTGTAAGATATTTTAATTAAGAAAACAATATTGGGATGATGAAATTTAAGAAATAACTGTGAATTAGTAATATGTATTATCACTTCTGTTTTTTAAACCCATTATAGATTATCTAAATAATTTTAAAATTTCAATTTAACTTCTATTATTCATAATCATAAATTTATTTGTTCAATAAAATTTATTTTACTGTTTTTTTTTTGGTTTTTTTTTTTTTTTTTTTTTTTTTTTGTTATTATTATACTTTTTAATTTAATCAATCTTAGGTGATTTGGATCCCATTTATTTAAGTAATAAAGTGAACTGTTCCATTTTAAAGATATTTTTTAGTTTTCATCTTAATCCGTAATTACTAAACTAGTTAAAGTGATACAATGTAACTTCTAAACCATTTGCTTCAACCTAAGATCATACAACCTCTGGTCCATCTGTATCAGTGAATTTGTTCTACCTTGGAAATTCTTCACAAATGAATTTGTTCTCTCTTGGAAGTTCTTCACCAGTGAATTAGTTCCACCTTGGAAGTTATTCACTAGTGAATTTGTTCTGCCTTGGAAGTTCTTCACAAGTGAATTTGTTCTCTGTTGAAAGTTCTTCACAAGTAATTTATTCTACCTTGGAAGTTCTTCACAAGTAAATTTGTTCTACCATAGAAATTATTCACTAGTGATTTTATTCTACCTTGGAAGTTCTTCACTAGTGAATTTGTTCTACCTTGGAAGTTCTTCACCAGTGAATTTGTTCTACAATGAAAGTTCTTCACTAGTGAATTTGTTCTACCTTGGAAGTTCTTCGCTGGTGAATTTGTTCAAACCTTGGAAGTTCTTCACTGGTGAATTTGTTCTACCTTGAAAGTTTTCACTAGTGAATCCGTTCTACACTGGAAGTTTTTCACTAGTGAATTTGTTCTACCTTGGAAGTTATTCACTAGTGAATTTGTTCTACCTTGAAAGTTCTTCACTAGTGAATTTGTTCTACGTTAAAGTTCTTCACTAGCGAATTTGTTCTACCGTAAAAATTGTTCACTAGTGTATTTGTTCTACCTTGGAAGTTCTTCACTGGTGAATTTATTTTCTCTTGGGTAGTGTAAGGATTCACATTAAATACATAACAATGAATGTTTTCCTGACTTTTCCATGAAGTCTATGAAATAAACACTGGTGTTCCTTTTACATAAATGTTCTGTTCCAAAATAATATTTAATTTAAAGGTCAAGCAGACAGATCAATGTTGTGTGCCTATACCTCATTTAAAACAAACAATAATTAAAGATAAACAGTAAAACATAAACTTACCGGAATCAACAATTGCTTCATAAGTCACTTCAAGCATTATCCTCAGTTGTGGATCTGTGGCGTCAGCTTGTTTGGCATGGACACCAAAATAGGTGGCATCGAATCCACTGATATCCTTGAGTGTTCCACTTCTCTTTGGTATTCCGCTGTAGCCTGTTAATGTGGTAGAATACAATAAAAAGAGTGGAGTAATGCTGTTTTATGCCCATATCAAGATTTTATCACTTATATTGATGCAGTGAGTTCTGGGATGGTGGAGGAAACAGGAGTGCCTAGAGATAACCATAACCTTCGGCAAATGAACTGACAAACTTTCTTGCACTAGTATCTGTCCTGAGTGGGATTCGAACCTAGATGGCAAGAGTTACTGTGATCCCTAAGTACATGATTTACAGTGTTTTCTCCAGAGTGTGTTTTTTTGTGTTTTTGACACAATTTTTTCATAAATGACGCAACTTAAATGACCTAGTGCGTTTTTCTTGAGGCAATTAGATTTTTTACAACAATCCAAATGTGTAACATCTTCGTTTTTACTTGCACAATGTTTTGAACTGAAAACGAAAGTTAAAAACGGAAATTCCCACTAAACGGGTTTCCTGTTGCATTACACATCGATGCATCCATAGATACCTTGCTACAATTTAAGATAACAGGATCCCTGTTCACTCATGATTTATTCATGATCAATTTAATGCTTGTATTAAACCACATGTTAGTGACTATGTTTGGGTGTATTTAAAGCGTTTGATCGATCAGGCTGTAAACAAAAAAATGTCCAAGCCAAAGCAACGGTGATTGACTTCGTTTTTTAAACTTGTCGGTGATAAAAACGACGACAAAGAACAATCGGATAATACACCAGGCCTCAATAATAATTAAATCTAAAAATGTAACAGAATTATTGTGACCCTTTGATTTGGAAAATGACCCCCAACTTTCAAGTGAGGGGGTCATCTATGACCCCTTATTTTAAGAAGTTGGAGAAAACACTGGATTTATACCACTCAACAATCAAGGCCCTTGAACCATATAAGGGAACTGCTTTAGTTTTATGCATGTAATGTTTCAATTAAAGTAAAACTTCATTTCATCACCACCATTTAAGTCAGTTTATGACTTTATAAAAGGGTTTTGGCAATAAACTGTTGTTTAAAGCTCTGTTAGATTAACCAAATGGTTAGTGATAATTCAAAATGTTATAAAAATGAAAAATATTTGATAATTCAAAATGTTATAAAAATGAAAAATATTTGATATAAAAATGAAGTTTACATCTAAATTTCACAATTAAATAAATTTAAGATAAATTGTAAATATCATTTACAAATAAAACATGGTTAATTTTTAATTAATTTTCTCAGAAGATGGTGTGATGTAGCATAAATTTTGCATAAGGTAAGTTTTTTCAGTTGGTAAACATGGATTTTAAGCACAATTCTGCATATAATATGAAGACTTTGTGTATCAAATTAATCACACACTGATATATTTTGAGTAAGAACAAAAACCTTCATACCATTAAATAGTTCCCAAGTAAGTATGTTTTTATTGATGTGTAACATTTAATATCTTGACATATAATCAACATCATTAACCAGAAATTAAAGGCTGGAAAGCTAGCTAGCTAGAACACTGCTACCTGTCATATCCATATTTGGGGTGGCCTAGTGACTGGCAATAGCACCATAGCGCAATAGTGGTAATACTAAAAATTAAGTCCTGCACTACACGAGGAAGAAAAGCAAAGAACAGCCTGCCTATTTAAAACAATTTTAACATGGGATTCCAAAGCTGAAGCTACAATATTACGTGACATAAACACTTACTGTCAGGTAATTTATAGTTAAATGTCAAATCAGAATGTATTGGTGTTGGTGCCTACTTCAAGGTATAATATAAACTAAGTATTTTCAAAACTGGTTAATATCCCTGATCCAAGTTACATCAGAAGGCCCATTAGAACCTTTCTTTTTTTCTTACTTCTTTATTTTACTTTCTTATTACTCAGGACTGAGTATAGTTACAAAGACTTTTGTTTGCTAAATTAGTTTTCAATCCATATAATTCTGGCTTGCTTTGCACTCAAAACTTGGTTTTTTATACACTTTTAAAACATTGCAGCAAAAGATGCATACAAAAGGCAACAATTTTGCAAAGCAAGGATTATTTACCTGGTTCCCATCTCCTGTTGGTTTGTGTAACCATGTCTTTGCCTTTAAACAAATTCTGACGGAATTCCTCCATGTTGTCCGATTCAGGCAAACGACAGGAAACACCAGATATAACAATATCACCATCATATTTTATATAATCTGGCTTGACAAAGTTATCTCCCTTTAGAGAACCTGCCTGACTTTCCATGGTGCCTGTTGACTTGTCACTTACAGCTGCTGTTTTGTAGGTTGAGGGCAGTATTCAAGTCTTTAGTTTTTAAATGCACATTTTATTCTGAAAAACAGTAAAATTCAAAGATAACATATGTAGATTTTTGACAAGGCCCTGCCCTGGTTTCACAATCATTTATTAGCTAAGATTTTCCTTTAACTTAAATCTGAATAATTTTGTTAATTTTCAAGGTATTTGCAGATTTAAAGCTTCATATTGAAGATCTAGTTAAGCTTATTACATCAACATTAACATTTTGTTGAAACTTTTTATTTGTAGCACCATAAAATATTGTCAAAATTGACAAATTTAAGTTAAGGAAAATCTTTTTAAAAGAAATGATTGTGAAACCGGGGCCTAGTGAGGAAAACTGAAAACTCTCTGTATTTACATTTTTGGGGGGTTAAATTGAAAAATAGAGATAAGTTTTCATGGATACATCGAATCCAAAATTTCAAAGGGTATGGAGTAGGATTACTGGCAAGACTTCCTGTTGTATATTGCCAACATTAACCACACCTTATTCAATTCTATCTACATTTTCAAGATATTATTTTTCATAAAACTAATTATCAATGTTTCTAAATGCAGTCATTTGAGGACTTTTAGTCACGCTTTATAAATTTGTATCTTGTACATATGCAGTGGCGGATCCAGGATTCTATGTTAGGGGGGGCACACTTATTAACCTTAAATTAACCTTACATTACCCATGATTCTATGTTAGGGGGGGGACACACTGACAAATTTTTAAATTGTGTTTGGGGACAAAGGCTCTGTAAAGCAGTTCATATCCCGTGTTGTATACTAACTAGTGTGCTGAGGAAGGAGCAGGTGATGGTTGCGACATTGGCAAGTGGGATTTTTGGGGTCTTCAGATTTTAATTTTCAGATTCACTCAGAGGATTTAAGAAAATCATTTTTCTAGGGTGTTTTCTAGCATATGCATCCACGATTTCATCTAGGTTAAGAGGTATATCTTTGTGAACAAATAAGAGAACTAAGGCATTGAACCTGTCCTCTCCCATGGTACTCCTTTCAGCACTTTTTACATATTTCAAAGAAGAGTTTGATCGTTCTACTCCGCTTGTTGTAACTGAGTGTAAAAGTAGCAGATGCAGAATAACATTGATATTTGGGAACATTTTTGGAGTAAACACACTGCTCTGTAGAGTATCGGTAATAGAACTTGGTTTCTTTTCTTCATTTCTCCATGTCTGATTCCAAAGTTTGATTTCTTTGGAAAAATTGTCAGGTGAAGGCATGTCAGACTGGAATATTTCTAAGATAGATTCAGTAGTTTGTTGATCTAGATTGACTAGATTGCTGGGAAGGAGATTTAAAGTTTTTACTGCTTTATGTGTGAGGTCATTAAACCTCAAGGATAGTCGCTGATTTAATGAATCTACAAAAGGAAGATATATATTTAGGCGATAATATTCAGATGGAGAGTTTGCAGAAATATTGGACCTTTGGGTTTGACGACCACATATTCTAGGAATTGAAATTGTTGTGTTTGCTTTGTTTGCCATTACGACACAGGTTTCAAAAAGGGACTCGAACTCCCTTGTATTATTTCTTGCCTCACTTATAACATTACGTACATGAGAAACCATTCCATATCCCTGAATGACATCAAGAGAGGTACCTTGAAGCTGAACACTTAAACCTCTGATATATCCAAAGAAGTGGATGACCGTGTTAAATGCCACTATGAAAACCGAGTCAGTAATTTTCTTCATAAGACCATACGCTTCACCAGATGTCTTCGTGTCCCAATCAGTCTCTCTCATGGATATATTATCCAAACACTCCAGAATGCACTCGTACAGTTCGTGAAATTCTATGAGTGTTGTATGTTTTTCAACCCAGCGTGTCTGACAGAACAACTTTATTTTCTTTTTCTTCTTCGCATTATCTTGATGCAACATATTCCACGAGTCAATTACGGCTTCTAGTCGTCTGCTCCGCTTTGGGGAGTATTTAAAGAATATGCCGATCTGTTTAATAGTGTCTAGCATAAGATGGACTTCTTTGACATTACAAGCTTTGCAAAGAGCCAAGTTAAGATCATGACTGCAACAGTAGAAGTAAGAAGCCTTGGGTGACAACTGAATAAATCTCGCAGCACAACCAGAATGCTTGCCTGCCATGTTACCAGCCCCATCCATTGTTTGTGATCGACAATTTTGTATGTCAAGGCCTAACTTGGTGAGACACTCAACAACATTATTGCAAATAGCTTCTCTAGTTATCTTCTCACAAGAGACAAATTCCAACAATCTCTCTATTGGTTTGTTGTTTTGAGTATAACGGACAACTAATCCGAGCTGTTCCCAATTACTGCTGTCCGTTACTTCATCACACTGATATCCATAAAATGGACCACATGGTTGAGACTTTATTTCGTCAACTATCATAGACTGAATATATTCTTTTATACAAAGCAGTAGCTCATTCTGAGCAGTCTTAGAAGTATAGCGAGCATTCTTTGCGCATGTTTTTAGATGGTTTTCAATAGTTTTGTCACCAGCATTAACTCGCAAATCTAAAAGTGCTTTAAAATTGCCTTGATTAAAACTAGATGATGTTTCATCATCTCTATGCCCTCGTAATGCAATGCCTTGTCTACCACAAAATTCTAAACATTTAATTATTGATTTCAATATTTCCCTGTTTCTTGACACGGTGAAGGAATTTGAGTCAGATATTGAAACATCAATTCGTGCTGCTGGATTTTTGTTTGTAGTTTTAAAGGCAAGTAACTTTGCCATCGAACTTTTATGATAATCACAAGTAGAATGAGATGAAAGGTCGGCCTGTGCATCTTTCCAGTTTTGATATGATTCTGATATTAATTTTTTTGGACGACGATGTGAAGTATCAGGAAAGAAGACGCACGCCAAACAAAACAAGCCGTCACACTTTTTGGAATATGCAATGAAGTCAAACTTCAAGAACCATTCATGAAGACAAGATCTGTTTACAAACCCACACTTTCGCGATTTTAATTTGTACTGCTTTGGAGGAAATTTATAGACTTGACTTGGTTTTCTGTTTTCAATCACGTACTCAATATCTCCATCTGAAAATTTCGCATTTGGAGATGTGTAATCCGATATGTCCTTTTCACTTGTACATGGCCCTTCAGAGGGTAAATCATCAGGACCATAGGAAGATGTGCAGAGGTTTGAAAACTTTTTGGAATCATCCGAAGGTGATTCTGTAATGTGGCAAGTGTCAAATGGATTTGACTTTATACATGGGAACGTGATTGTGCTTGATGTGTCTTCACGTGATAAATCAGATAATTGATCATTTGGAGAATATTCATTGCAAATTTTGCTTTTTGTCAAATTTAAGCATGGTACAAAATGATTTGGCTCCCAGTTTTCAAAATCGTTATTTGTTATGTGAGTCCACATGATGTGAAGAATAGTATCAGGATCTTTGTTTTCAGAGAGAGGTTTAATTATCCCGTTATTAATATTTCTGTTGATAGCAGGATTATTCACTCTTGGATAAATGCTTTGCACAGGTATTTTACATGCATTTGCAAGTGCAAAAAGATGAACAACAGAACAATATGTTCCACTTTTGATGGTTTTGAGAATTTCCCTTTCAAGAATTTTATGAACATTGCCAAAAACAACATTTTCATCACTGGCGGATGACATAATAATATAATCAATGCAAGGTTCACTTGTGCCAAGCATTTTTTTTATAAGTATTTTCATCGCAATATAGATGAAAATTTGATGTTAATTCAACTATAGTTCGAACACGGCATTCGATGTGATGCGATTCAGACCCATATAAGGCTAATGAAATGGACCTGAAAAGGCAATTACCGTCACCATATACTTTAACTGGAGTTAAATCGCTAGGTGCGTCAGGTGGATAAAGACTCCTTGCGACAACATCTTCTTCTATGGATGGAATTTTGACATTTTGCAATGGAGATGGCAGGGGTGTTCTTTTAATGAATTGCGTTTGAAAATTAACTGCAAATTTAAATGTTTGCCAGCCTTTTGAACTTGCTGATAAAAGCTGATTGTATATTTTGGTAAAATGATCAAAATGGAATGAAGTCATCTTTAATATTATACTTTATTTGATTTTAGTATTTTGTTAAATACAAGACTTGAAGTAATATACGTGGGATAACTATGGCAATAATGCAACAATATCTCGTCACTCAGTAATGTTTTCAAATTAAATGATGCGTAACTCAGTTTAAAAATTAATCTCAGAAAACTCTGAATAATAATAAGTGACAAGAACTATGCGACTAACACGAAGTGCATCCAGATCAGACTTTCCATTATCGACTTTGCGTTTGATCAATAGTTGCGCATGCGCTAATTTTTCCGGTTACTTTCGACCTGAAGCTAACAAAGAATTATGAAGGATTGAAACTTATTTCTTAAATAAAATATTGAAAGATCAAAGATATCAAATTATTCCTGTTATCATTAAAAAGTAGAAAATGAGAGGAATTTTATGGTATTTTTTAATCTGAAATATTTTAAGAAATTTTTGGGGCTTTTTTAGTTTGAAATTTAAGAACTTTACAATATAGATAAAGAAGGAAATATGTTGACGTGGTTGCTTAAAACAGTCATATCAATAATTTTACTTTCATTTTCGAAAAAGTTCCTGTTATAGCTAAAAAGAAGACATTTTGACGATTCCAATGGTGTATAACACGAGAAAATAAATAAATAAACAATTGGGGCTTTTTTAACTTTAATATAAAAATAGGCACTATTTTTGACCAACTATAGCAGTCATCTTAACCCGTCACCGTATATATACAGGTGATGTATAATGGTTTATATATGAAAACATGCACCTGGTTTAATAATTTACTTATTTTGACTTTAATGTGGATATTTCTTAAAACTTTCAAATTATTTCATATTCTACAATTTTTTCTGCATCTAACTATATTTTTTCATAATTGTATGATAATGGCAAATTACT
This sequence comes from Anadara kagoshimensis, assembly GCA_021292105.1. Taxonomy (NCBI): domain Eukaryota; kingdom Metazoa; phylum Mollusca; class Bivalvia; order Arcoida; family Arcidae; genus Anadara; species Anadara kagoshimensis. Next base: position 61,273,177 of record CM037861.1, read on the forward strand.
TCAAAATTACTTTGAAAATAACTCTTAAAGTAAATAATACATTTACGTATGGTCTTATATAGAGTGATATAGTAAAAAGGTGATCATTTACATAAATAGGCTTACTTTGAGTGACAAAAACTCCAAAAATTTAAGGAAAAGTCTAATACTTTCAAATCGTTCCACATTCTACAATTTTTTTTTGCATCTTAAGACATGTTTTTTGAAATTGTACGGTAATGGCAAATTACTTCAAAATTACTTTAAAAATTTGTATGATTTTACGGATAACGATATTTTTCGCATAGATTTACTTGGTAAATATGTGGAAATTTGCACAGGGATGCTTGTTTTAATCTTTAAATACATTTTTAATATAGAAAATGTATCACTTTCACATCGTTTCATATATTTTACATTTTTCTCAAATTAAGATTTTTTTTAATAATTTTCCGACAATGGCAAATTACTTCCACATTCTTTTGAAAATTATTAAAGCGGTATATATTTGTTTCATACCTGTTTCATACCTCAGTTTAATGTCAACTATTAAATAAATAAAATAAATAAATAAATAAATAAATAAATAAATAAATAAATAAATAAATAAATGTTTCGAAAAGTCTTTTTGTCTGCATCTCTGGTGACTGCGAGACTATTTCTTTTTCTTTTTTCCCACGCGGACTGTCGTTGTTTTTTATTTAGTAATTTTTGTTAGAAAAGGACCAGTTACGGATTTATCGTTAAGCAGGTGATATTTCTGAATTCAACTAATGCCTCGCTTGTATATTCAGATGCGGGACATTCCATATTAATGGAAAATCACCTTCATACTAATCCCTTTGCATATTCGAAGTGTATCCCGCTACCGATCCTGTCTCAAAGAGGATAGATTTTGTGCATTTTATCTATGTCAATTAATCACCTATAAACCGGATATCGCTAATTAACTCTACCCATTAATGTAGCATCTGAAAAACAGCTTCATTATTGTGTACTACAGATTAAAATTTGTGTCAGTCAGAATACATAATATCACAGATGTAGTGTCTCTCTCTCTCTCTCTCTCTCTCTCTCTCTCTCTCTCTCTCATAGTTTTAAACATCTCATTATCACATGAAAGTACAAAAAAAAATAAATAAATAAATAAATAAAAAATAAAATAAAATAAAATAAAATAAATAAATAAATAAATAAATAAATAAATAAATAAATAATAATTTAATTTCTCTGACTTTGTGTCAGTCATAATACATAATATCACAGATGCAGTCTCTCTCTCTCTCTCTCTCTCTCTCTCTCTCATAGTTTTAAACATCTCATTATCACATAAAAGTACAACAACAACAACAAAAAAAAAAAAAATAAAATAAAATAAATAAATAAATAATAATAATAATTTAATTTCTCTGACTTCCCCCACATTTATTTGTTCTATCAACAGACTATTAAGCTAATATGATAACTGCATGTAAAAAAGAAAAACGTGGAAAACTCCGGTCTACTGAAGGATGTCAAAATATATATATCTCGGAGGATTTGACAAAGCACCGTCAGACTCTGTTTCAGGGAGCTCGCCAGCTACTAAAGGAAAGGAAAGTGACCAAAGTGTGGACTTGGGATGGGAAAGTATTTTTGACGGACAACAACCTACGAAAACACAGAATTGATTCTCAAAATGATTTGTCTAAATTCAACAGTGAAGCCTCAGTCTACTCGGACAGCCTACATAGTAGTGTATCCACTCAGGGTGCTCATGGAATTCGTGGCTGAACAATATGCACATTAAAATTCATAAACGATAACGTTAATCCATTTTCAAAAGTATTCTCTCTCTCTCTCTCTCTCTCTCTCTCTCTCTTTCTCTCTCTCTCATAAACAAACTTCATTGTCATATGTTTTAATTACGTAGTCTCTCTCTCTCTCTCATAAACAAACTGTGTGCTGTGTTTGTACACACCACGGTTATTGTACAAATTCACCGGATGATAAGCATTGTATAAACTTCTTATATTGTGTGTTACGGTCAAGTGGGCATAGCAGACGGTTTGTCGTGGTGGTCGATGTCCGATCACTAGCTTGTCTCTATCGCTTGTCATTCTACCGGAAATGTTCTGGCATATTTTTTTCTCTATTTTAATTATTTGTGTGCATGTATGCATGTGCGGCACGGTCTAGTTGCATAGCGTGTATTGCAATAGCTTGTTGGTGGGGATAGCTTGCCCAACCACTTGGTCGCCGTTTGTTCTACCCGCTGTCCAACTAGAAACGTGCCGTATAAATGTATGTATGTAAAAATATCTTGTCATCATACAAATAATACGTATAATGAAAATACTGGTTTAAAATGCGCTTATTATTTTCTTATTGAGTCATTGTTATCACTTTAACTGAGGACAATTATACCGCTACAAACTATAATTAAATATTCTCTCTCTCTCTTCTCTCTCTCTCTCTCTCTCTCTATATTGTATTTATAATTTACTTATATCATTATTTTCAATAATGTGTATATACGATTCTTCTTTCTGATTTTTTTGTTGTAGATATTTTATATTAATACGTACTTACATATATTGTATATAGATACTGTGTATATAAATAACAGGTGTGATTATTATGTAATTATTTACTTGTTTAACTTATGTTTAGATACCGACCACATTTGTACATAGACTGGCTCTCTCTCATTCACAACTTTTCTCAACCTTTAGTCTTAATTTTTTCCGTTTTTTTTATTTATTTTTCATTTTAATTTTCTTTCAATTTTTGTTAATGGCTTTTTTCTTTGTTTTCATTCATCAATATATTTAGTTGTGTAGGTTTGTACAACATATATGTACCTATATTTACAAAGGCCCAGTCTACTCTGTCATTTTACCAATACTATGCTAGTGGTATAACTTAACATGCCAGTTTCAGCTCAGCAATACAGAGTAAGCACTGGCCTTTTTATAAATGGTACCACTATCAATATCTCCAGATGTGTACTTACAACTCATCCAATTATAAACATATTAATAGCAATTTTAATCTTAACACGTCGCCTTATTGTAATGTCTACAATAGGTGTATTTAGCTTAACATGTTTACCTTTTTCTTTTTTTACAGTGTTTTCAATTTTATCATTACTTTTAATACTTATGTCGAGCGAGACTCTGAATGTACTCGTAAAAAACTCCATTTACATAACACATTGTAGTGTAATTTCATGCCATTCTATTTTTACAAATTTATTGCGTAAAAAACTCATTTTTTATCATGTAATCTATTTATTAGAGTATGTATCATTATGTTATTTTGCATATATATGCATATTATTGTTATATGAATCTGGTGATGTAGAGAAAAACCCTGGCCCTCTTCCTATCAACACGTCTAACGATTCCTCATTTTTTAGCCAATTCAGTGCAAGCAAGTTCTTATCTTTTCTCCATTTAAACATACAAAGCATTTTGCCTAAAATTGACATAATAGGATCAGAACTTAATGATATTGATATTTTAGCATTCACAGAAAGCTGGCTTCATCCCCTTATTCCGGACGAAGACATTCAACTTGACGGCTATTACAAACCTTTTCGACGTGACAGGATTGATCAAAACGGGGGAGGGGTCCTTATATACGTCAGGGACACGATTTATGTTAAGGAACGGACTGATCTTTATATCGACGGACTTGAATGTATATGGCTTGAATTCTTGATTAAGGGCAAAACAATTTTATTTGGCACATTTTATAGACCACCAAATACTGGACAGGACACATGGGATAAAATTGAATCATCAATAGACCTTGCAACAGACAGTTCTTTTGATTACTTTATCGTGACAGGAGACTTCAATGACGACCAATTAAAATCTTCCAAGACAAAAATCAAACATATACTTGATTGTCTTAGTTTAAAACAATTAATAAAAGAACCTACACACTTTGACAAAAACACGTGCTCATTAATCGACCTCTTCATTATTGACAATGACGATATAGTAGAATCTTGTGGTGTCGGAGAAACTTTTTACGACGTAAATATTCGATACCACTGTCCTATATACCTGACTTTACGACTAGAAAAACCAAAACATACTTGTATTACAAGGAAGATATGGGACTATAAAAACGGCAACTTCCAATTATTCAGGGAAAAGCTAAGCAACATCGACTTTAAGACCATAATAGACAGCAATGACATTGACGTTGCAGCGGCCGATATTGCAACTTGCATTTTGACAGTGGCCGACAAAACTATTCCTAACAAAGTAGTGACCATACGACAAAACGACAAACCATGGATGAGAAACGACATCAGACGACTTATTCGACAAAGAAAACGAGTCCATAATATAGCCAAAAGGTCTAACTCTCAAGGTCACTGGGCTAAATTCAGACTATTAAGAAATCGTTGTGTCACTGCAATTAGGAACGCTAAGACTGACTATTACAAAAAACTTGCAGATAAACTAACTTCAAGCTCTATGACAAGTAAAAGTTGGTGGCATATTGCCAAAACATTTTTGGGTAACCAAAATAAAAACGACACACTTCCTCCTTTGACACATAATGGGAAAATATATACGGACGACACGGGCAAAGTTAACATTTTAAACGAATACTTCACTCAACAATCTACTGTAAACGACAGAAATATCGACACACCAGTCTTAACACCACTACCTCACACTATGGAAGACTTCGTCATTACTTCTTCTGACGTCAAAGACGTTCTGTCATTACTCGATGTCTCCAAAGCTTCTGGTCCGGATTCATTGAGTCCTAGACTCTTAAAAAATGCCGCTTCTGAACTATGTGAGCCACTATCTTATTTCTTTAACAAACTCTTAAATTTCCATACTTTTCCAACCCCTTGGAAATTGGCCAACATTGTACCAGTTTTTAAAAAAGGCGACCATTCTGCCGTATCTAATTACAGGCCTATCTCTCTTCTTAATGTACTTGGTAAAATAATGGAAAGATGCGTACTTAAATATTTGCTTAATTATATCTACCAAAACAAGATTATCACAAGTTTTCAGTCGGGTTTTACTCAGGGAGATTCCACTGTTAATCAACTTCTTGCTATTTGTAATGAAATAGGCTTAGCACTTGACCACGGTAAGGAAGTTAGACTAGTTTTCTGTGACATTAGCAAGGCATTTGATCGAGTGTGGCATAGAGGATTGCTTCTTAAAATGGAGTCGATTGGGATTAAGGGTAAATTGTTGCATTGGTTTCATAGTTATTTAAGTAATCGTCACCAGCGGGTTGTTTCAGGTAATGTTTCCTCTTCCTGTTTACCTGTCACTGCTGGTGTTCCCCAGGGTTCCATCCTAGGGCCCATTCTTTTTCTCATTTACATTAATGATATAGTTGCTGACATTGGAAGCAGTATTAGACTATTTGCTGATGACACTTCACTTTATGTCAATGTTGAAAATCCACATGAATCGGCTGAGTACTTAAATTCTGATCTTTCCAAAATACATCTTTGGTCTCAAAGGTGGCTTGTTTCTTTCAATCCCAAAAAAACTGAATCTATGATTATTTCCAAAAAAGCTGTTAAACCTTTTCACCCTGCCTTATATATGAATGAAACTCTAGTTCAAGAAGTTGATTCACACAAACACCTTGGAGTGATATTTTCATCCGACGGTACCTGGAAATTGCATGCTGACGAATTATTATCTAAAGTTAACTCTAGACTTTCAGTACTGAAAAAATTGAAATTCAAACTCGACCGCCTTTCTCTTGAAACTCTTTATCTTAGCTTCATAAGACCTCTAATGGAATACGGAGACGTCATCTGGGACAACCTGACAGACGAATATACAAAAAAATTAGAACGAGCAAATATTGAAGCAGCTAGAATAGTAACTGGGGCAACCAAATTAACTAGTTTAAATTTATTATATCAAGATGTGGGGTGGGAAACACTAGAAACGAGAAGGAAAAAACATAGATTAATTCAATTTTTTAAGATGTATCACAGGCAATCCCCTACTTATCTATCGCAAATGATTCCACCTACAAGTTCAGAATTTCACCAATATAACACCCGTTCATCTGAAAACTTAGAAACTATATTATGCAGAACAGACTATTATTATAAATCATTTCTTCCTTCAACAATTAGAGATTGGAATAACATCCCAGTCTCAGTCAGAAACAGTTCGCTTAACATTTTTAAATCTTTCTTAAACCAGAAAATACATATTCCAAAATTTTATTACACAGGTAGTCGCATAGGACAAATACATCACACCAGACTTAGGTTAAACTGTAGTTCACTAAATCACCATTTATATAGTAAAAACCTCGTTGATAGTCCCAATTGCGCATGCGGTCAAGTTGAAACTACAAAACATTTTCTTTTACATTGTAACTTGTACACTCATATAAGAAATACTACTATTCATACCATAAACGTCTCTTATGATCTTGACATATTGTTATTTGGAAATCACAATCTGACCCCTGCCGAAAACAATGATATTTTCATCAAAGTTCAGAAGTACATTCTTTTATCAAAGAGATTTTCCGTTTAAAACAATGATTGATTTTACATTATGAAACTTTACATACTAGTATATGTCATAAATTATTGTATTCTGAAATTTTCATTTTTCTTTTATAAATTATAACCTACACACTTTATTATTTATCTATTTATTTATTTATTTATTTATTTATTTATTTATTTATATTTATTTATTTATTTATTTATTTATTTATAAACCACTCATTATTTATTTATTAAAGTAATTAAGTTATCCAATTGTTCACTAATTCATCTATTTAGTTATAAAAATATATATGTTTTTTTCTGTGACATGCAAAATATTGTAATGTTATAATTGTCTAGGAAACCGGTTTATATAAGAGTTTACTCTTGTTCCGGGATCCTCTTTATATTATTTATTTGTAAATTATACTGGAAACACAAATAAAATATTGTTTAAACTAAAAAAGAAAAAAAAAGGAGTAAGTAAAAAACAAAGAATTCTAAGAGAAATCAAACAGACCAACGAAAATTATTTGGACAATAATAAACCTATAAATGAGGAAATAGAAAACTTGAATAAATATGCAATAAAAGAAAAACTATCGCAATTGGGAATAAAAACAAGAGCGAGGGAAAAGGACAAACTAGTTGAAGTATTAAGAGATGCGTTGAGAATTTCTGAATAATGAATAAATTTTTGCAACTGTGAATACTCTATATGGTAGTAAGATTTTGCGGTGACTGGTAACTGTGGGCACATATTTTAAGAAAATTTTAGATGATGAAATATGTATAATTAATGAGGAACTGATAAGCCCATGTCATACGATTTATTTATTTATTTATTTATTTATTATTTATTTATTTATTTATTTATTTATTTATTTATTTTATGAATGTTTGATGATCAATAAACCATGTGAATGAAGTTTTGCCTTCACGTGTCTTGTGTGCAAATGTCTGTTGGGGGTGATTGATTGATTGATTGATTGATTGATTGATTGATTGATTGATTGATTGATCGGTCGGTCGGTCGGTCGGTCGGTCGGTCGGTCGGTCGATCGATCGATTGATTGATTGATTGATTGATTCCAGTCGGATTAGTGAGCAATCGCTTCTATCGGTCGACGAATAAGCTATCAGGATATTTTCCTAGGTCCAAGTTGAATCAAGTCCCGGATTCAATATGAAGGAATTCATTCATCAATTTAACTGAACGGCAAAACCAACCGTATTGACAGCTGAGTAATCCTTGCCGCAAAATGTACGCGAAACATACAGAATAAAAACTAACTTATTGGAATGAATATATATTATCTGATTAATTCAATTTATCTTGAAAGCGTAGAAAAATACTATTCATACGATATAAATATAGGTATATATCACGCGCGTGTGTGTGTTTAATACAGAACTGTTCATAAAGTGAAAGCTATTTTTTTAATTGATCTTACACATATGCATGTATGACTCAAGTTGGTCAATTTTTATCAGTTATGGTTGAACTTTTGATAATTATGAAACAATATTTAATTTAAAAAAATTAACAAACAGTTAAACAAATAATCAAATAAAATCGGAAATATTTTGATAATTATGAAACAATATTTAATTTAAAAAATTAACAGTTAAAAAAATAATCAAATAAAATCGGAAATATTTTAATATAAGTTAAAATAAAAGTTTTACATGTACATATAATGTATAGGAAAAAAGAAAATTATCTTTATCTTGTGAACAGCTCTAGTGAATATCTATCCTATCGATTAAGACACGATCTTACCTATAAAGTACGAGTTAATTCCCTTGATTTACCGAACGATAAGTTCATAACGCGGAGTCACAAAGTCATTCGCCGGCGTTCTTTTACCACTTCAGCGTTCTTTCACTTCAGTGAAGTCAAACGCTGACCGCCAGAGGGTGTATTTAATACCCCCTCTGGCGGTCAGCGTTCTTTTATAGCTTCATACATATTCTCACATTTATGTGAGATTCAATGGGTGTACCACTTCAGTGAAGTCGAACGCTGACCGCCAGAGGGGGTATTTTCGCCCTCTGGCGGTCAGCGTTCTTGTATCGCTTCAGACATATTCTCAAGTTTATGTGAGAATGGCGTTTCTTTACCACTTCCATAGCCGTGTGCTAATTCATATTTATATTTTACACAATGCAATTTTATTTTATGGATTTTACGAATTCTTATTAAGAATAACAAGATTTAGTTCTATAATTTTAGGGGGGGCACAGGCCGGGTGTGCCCCGTCTGGATCCGCGCCTGATATGCCTCCAGTTGAAGTATTTTGTTCCAAATAGAAAACTGCAATATACATTCTTCAGGGCGAATGCTGATCATACTGAACCAAAAAATTATGTCAATGGTGTCTCCCCCCCCCCACTATTTTGAATCCGATAAATTAAAGTTTAGTAGGTTTAAAAATTATTACACAAGTACATGCATGCCAGGCAGAAATGTAATAAACTATAGGACAAGATTGCCGAATTTAAAGTGCGTTTGTACTTTTGTCGGTCTGGGTACAGTTGGTTACTGTCCGACTGGTACAGCATGCCGGTTACACACACCATGGCAATGGCAATGATAACACATTTAAAAAATAAGATCAAAAGAATCATTTTAAAAGTTAAACGTATACTAACGTTGGCATTACTTCAACTAAAAGGAGAAAAACAATCATCTGGGATTGGTTTCATTTACGTCTGGTGGGTGATCACGTTTTTCACGGGGCCAACCAGCACTCGTTTTTTTTTTTTACAAAGTATGCATTTTATAACAAAGTTATATATTATATATGGAGAAATTACAATTTAAAACTTTACCAATCTTCAATTTTACAGGCGTTATGTGATATACCAGTTTCCATCTAAACATGCTAAACACTGCACGTGAAACTCATCTCATGGGTCATTCGTGTTTGTGTCATACTGGTTTCGATTATACTCCGATAGTTTTTTAGGATATGGGTGTATGTTAGGACATCCTCGCGGCTCTAAGGAGCTGTCGATTTGTTAAACTGTTGTTTGTTCCTTTTACAATGAACAGAAAAATACAACTTGGCGGTCAACATTTTCCATCTTAATCGTCTTTTTATAGATTTATTGAAAAATAAATGGTCTAACTTTATTTTCGTTTCATAATTTTGGCCAAAGCACTACTGACGAGGAATTGTATTCCGAAACGGCCCTCTAGTGTTTTGAAATTAAAACTGATACAATATGCATTGAGCCGGTATCTCTTGCTGATGGCTGTTGTCCGCAGGATATCACAAACTTAGTAGGCAATAATTGTATATTATTCAACGGTCAGAAATATGCTATTGTCTTTTACTGCTAAACAAAATTGAAATTGCTCAAAAACAAAGGTATACTCTCTCATGCAAAATATTTACTTAGCTAAATTTGGTTAAATATATTTTGGTCTTTTTGGTATTTTTCAACATGTTGGATTGAAATTTTGGTTTCATAATTTTTGCCCAAGCACTTATGATGGGGATTTGTATTCCAAAACGGCCGTCTAGTGCTGTAGAATTAAAACTCGTATAATATGTAATTTTAATCTTTGGCAATGCTGAAGTTCAACGACCCTTGCCTACCCTTGCTTCCACCAGGTTGCTTACATATGGATATTATTGAATATTGCTGTTGAATGATAATTCAATTTAGAATCTATAAAGGCCTTGCGATTACTTTATTTTTTCTCCATGGTAAAACATCTTAGAATGACACCACCAAGGAAATGAACAACAAAAAGCAAGACAAGTGGCTAAGATTGCTAACCAAAGAGTATCCGCTTAATTATCCAGCTTCTATGAACCCAAGGAACAACACGGGAGAGCATTGATCTGTTTTTAACACCAGAAAAAAACAAGTGCATGTACTTAATGGTCACACACCAAGTCCAACAGCATTGAAAGAAAGAGCTTATCATACCCTGCTGGAGTATATAGCTCTTCCTTCTGGAACCAGCAAACAGTTACCAACAAGAGGAAATTGGAGCAGGTACAGAAAATTAATGCCAGATTTGTACTGAATTTAAGAGACTTGATTACCACCAACCAGAATCAGTAACACCATTGGTAAAACAGCTGAACGTGAACAAGTTGAATGAAAGAATAGCCGATACTGTAGGCTAGCACCTTGCTATATCCGATTGCTGTTCCAGTTACATACCATCCAATGCTTGCCCCTGTCCAATTAACTAGAAAAAGTCACCAGATGAAGTTTATGGTGTGTACTTTTCTTATGCCTCAGTTACAAACTAAGCATTGATATTTCTTCTAATAGGCTTTTGTTCTCCATTTTTAAATACTGTAGATAATTCTTTTATGAATAATATTTTATGATTAAAAACTTACATTAACAAATAGGATATGATTGTTGGGCATCTGATCATTTTTAATAAATCAGTAATATGACACACTATGTGGGATTCCATCCAAAGACTAGCTCTAATTTATGAACTGAAAAAATGAAAACCTGTTAATGTGATTAACTAGCACACTTTGCCATTCTTATCATGATATATTCTGAATTAGGACACCGCGTTATGTAAACAGTACGAAACTCGAGTTAAATACTTCATTGTTTGATTCCAGTTGTCTTAACTAAGGTATGTATATTTATACTATTGGTTTTGCATTCAATTTCCAACTGGGGGTAAGTTTTTAAGTTGTTCTTGTATTACATTGTAATCAAGCAGGTTAGATAAATGCCCTCCGTGATTATGCATGCATTTTGGATAAGTTGGTGAATAAATTATTGAATGCATTATTGTTTGCTTTGGCCATGTTATTGCATTTGTCATCGCGGTTAGACCCTCTGATTATGCATGCATTTTGTATGAGTTAGTGGATAAATGATTGAGTGAATTTTTGTTCTCTTGGCCCACATTAGCATCGTGGCTTGGAAAGCTAGAGAATTATTAAACTTAAACGCCTACATAAAATTTGCTTTTATTTTCACCTGTTTCTGTTTACTACGTTGCACAGTCTTGCATTCTGATTTCTGTCTTGTCGAATAATATATATACTCATTATATTAATTTGAATAAATAAAAACATAGGTGTTTATTTTATATAATGACAGAACAATTTCCAACCATCTGTTCATTGACGATGAGAAGATTATTGCTGTTTATCGTTCTTCTGGTCATACAATTAGACAGATCAGCTGGTGAGTACTTACAACTACATACGTTGATTATTTACAACTTAAGTACTTGCAACCAAAGAAGTTCAAAATGTTTGATCTGTTGTATGTTGTATCTGTCCGTCCAAAATTGGAAGTTTTATAATAACCAGCCTCAACATGTGTTTATTATGCGTCTCATTAATATTCTTTTCTGCATGGTGGTTGTGATTTGTTTTTGATTCATTTGCCTATTGTCCATTTGTTAGCTTCAACGTTAACATTCTACAATTTCAAGAGCATATACATGCCACTATGCACATAAACAATTATACAAATAGCCACACATGAAAATGAACTATTATCAATGATTAAAATTTTGTTTCTTTTTCAAAAGCAAAACTAGAGCTTGTTCAACAAAAACTTACAGCAATTGACGCGGAAGGGCACTGCCAATCTAAAGGAGGTCATCTAGTGTCCATACATAGTGAACAAGAAAATAATGAAGTACACCAGTTATGTTCATCAGGTAAGGTCATCTAGTATCCATACATAGTGAACAAGAAAACAATGAGGTACACCAACTATGTTCATCAGGTAAGGTCATCTAGCTGTCTAGTGTCCATACATAGTGAACAAGAAAACAATGAGGTACACCAGCTATGTTCATCAGGTAAGGTCATCTAGTTGTCAGACCTCAGCATATTGGTCAAATGCACCGGAAACAGTTTAATTTGCTACCACACGCGTTACGAATATCTCGGTTCTCATCTAGTTGTCTGAGACCTCAGCATATTGGCCAATGCACCGGAAACAGTTTAATTTGCTACCACACGCGTTACGAATATCTCGGTTCTCATCTAGTTGTCTGAGACCTCAGCATATTGGCCAATGCACCGGAAACAGTTTAATTTGCTACCACACGCGTTACGAATATCTCGGTTCTCATCTAGTTGTCTGAGACCTCAGCATATTGGCCAATGCACCGGAAACAGTTTAATTTCCTACCACACGCGTTACGAATATCTCGGTTCTCATCTAGTTGTCTGAGACCTCAGCATATTGGCCAATGCACCGGAAACAGTTTAATTTGCTACCACACGCGTTCTGAATATCTCGGTTCTCATCTAGTTGTCTGAGACCTCAGCATATTGGTCAAGGCACCGGAAACAGTTTAATTTGCTACCTCACGCGTTACGAATATCTCGGTTCTCATCTAGTTGTCTGAGACCTCAGCATATTGGTCAAGGCACCGGAAACAGTTTAATTTGCTACCTCACGCGTTACGAATATCTCGGTTCTCATCTAGTTGTCTGAGACCTCAGCATATTGGCCAATGCACCGGAAACAGTTTAATTTGCTACCACACGCGTTACGAATATCTCGGTTCTCATCTAGTTGTCTGAGACCTCAGCATATTGGCCAATGCACCGGAAACAGTTTAATTTGCTACCACACGCGTTCTGAATATTTCTCGGTTCTCATCTAGTTGTCTGAGACCTCAGCATATTGGTCAAGGCACCGGAAACAGTTTAATTTGCTACCTCACGCGTTACGAATATCTCGGTTCTCATCTAGTTGTCTGAGACCTCAGCATATTGGCCAAGGCACCGGAAACAGTTTAATTTGCTACCACACGCGTTACGAATATCTCGGTTCTCATCTAGTTGTCTGAGACCTCAGCATATTGGCCAATGCACCGGAAACAGTTTAATTTCCTACCACACGCGTTACGAATATCTCGGTTCTCATCTAGTTGTCTGAGACCTCAGCATATTGGCCAATGCACCGGAAACAGTTTAATTTGCTACCACACGCGTTCTGAATATCTCGGTTCTCATCTAGTTGTCTGAGACCTCAGCATATTGGTCAAGGCACCGGAAACAGTTTAATTTGCTACCTCACGCGTTACGAATATCTCGGTTCTCATCTAGTTGTCTGAGACCTCAGCATATTGGTCAAGGCACCGGAAACAGTTTAATTTGCTACCTCACGCGTTACGAATATCTCGGTTCTCATCTAGTTGTCTGAGACCTCAGCATATTGGTCAAGGCACCGGAAACAGTTTAATTTGCTACCTCACGCGTTACGAATATCTCGGTTCTCAATAGCATTGTGCTACCACACGCGTTAAGAATATCTCGGTTCTCAATAGCATTGTGCTACCACACGCGTTACGAATATCTCGGTTCTCAATAGCATTGTGCTACCACACGCGTTACGAATATCTCGGTTCTCAATAGCATTGTGCTACCACACGCGTTACGAATATCTCGGTTCTCAATAGCATTGTGCTACCACACGCGTTACGAATATCTCGGTTCTCAATAGCATTGTGCTACCACACGCGTTACGAATATCTCGGTTCTCAATAACATTGTGCTACCACACGCGTTACGAATATCTCGGTTCTCAATAGCATTGTGCTACCACACGCGTTACGAATATCTCGGTTCTCAATAGCATTGTGCTACCACACGCGTTACGAATATCTCGGTTCTCAATAGCATTGTGCTACCACACGCGTTACGAATATCTCGGTTCTCAATAGCATTGTGCTACCACACGCGTTACGAATATCTCGGTTCTCATCTAGTTGTCTGAGACCTCAGCATATTGGCCAATGCACCGGAAACAGTTTAATTTGCTACCACACGCGTTACGAATATCTCGGTTCTCAATAGCATTGTGCTTTGTGTTCTTTGATGTGTTACTTATGTTTTTTTATAACATATCAAACTTTTATTTGTTATGGTTGTGGTCTTCTAATAATATATTAGTATAAACTATTAAGTTTGACAATAGATGGAATTTGTATATGGCAAAATATGACAACAGCCAGCACAACCTTTACACGACGCATTACAAGTTAAGGGTAAAAACCAGCCAAAACAAGAAAACGAAAACAAAAAAGCACATATTGCGACCTGGATTATAAAACACTGATATGAACACATAGAAACACAAGAGGGGAACTGAAATGGTTTGCATTTATTATTACCTAATCACCGTTATTATTACTCCAAACAAATCAATATATTACATTTCGCGATATTGAATTTTTATATGCAATGACCGTTGGTTTTTATTTCTTTTAGTATATAGTAACTGTTGGATAGGACTGCATACTAAAACATCTTCTGAATTGTGGACAGATGGATCAAAAGTAGACTATAGGAATTTTCACACAGGTTACATGCATTTTATTTTTCCCTATACCTTTGATTTGTCCCGTACGGAGGCGTGGAAGGGCCACGTGAAAAAAATCATTGGAACTAAATTTGTACGAATAAGTTAATTGTTCGTTGTACGATGGGAATTTGTGGATTTCCATATTTTTGCGATTTCCCCCCAAAACTCTATGTATCTGGTTTAACATCTACTTCAAGACAAGAATCTTGGAATTCGCAATGAAGCTTAAGTATTCTATGTTAAATAAGCACAACATTTCATTTAAAATCGAGTGGATAAAATGCCCCTACCATAAACGTCTTAATATTGATTAGCCATTTTATGTACATAATCATTTATATATGTCTAAAACTGTATTTTCCTTTAAAAACGCAAATTTCAACTTATTTAACAGGGCAACCCGATGGTACTGAACATTGCACAATGATCATGTCCTTTTTGTTTGAGGGCAAGTGGGTAGACGAGGCATGTACTGCAGGGTATGATCTGACGTACTTTGTTTGTAAATATGACGATACGCCAGTCGCAACCAAAGTTACCACACCAAACATACCCACAACTGGCACAACACAACATATAACCCAAGTCCCGACAACAATGACGAAATCTACAACACAAAACATCCCTACAACACAGCACCAAACCAAAGTTCCAACCACTATGACAAAATCTACAACGCAAAATATGGCCACAACTCCACAGACTCAACCTATAATGACGCCAAAAGGAACACCAGTCCCTACAATGATGACGTCAACATCGTCTGCCAAAACAGGTTTTTGTTGCTCTAAATATGCCATGTAAAGTATATACATGTATATTCAAATGAAACGTTCGAATGTCAACACCTCGATTACCCTGGATAAGTCATCTGCCGGTCCAAACCTAATTAATCTTTCAGGATAGCTCGAATTCGAATACCCCCGCTCGCTCAAACAATAAATATTTATCATTGAAGTTCTGGTGTACATCATCACAATGAAGCATTTATATTTGAAATTACAAAATAATGGTGGGTCTAGGCCTGCAACATAAATTAATTTGAAATGTACGTAAAAGTATACACTCTTATCCGAGCACCTTGCAGTCAGGGAAATATTTGTGTAATTGCTTACCAATAGTGTCATAAAATTAAGATTTTGTCTTATTTTCTCAGTAAGTGTACAAATAGCAAATGAACATAAAATTGACTTAAAGAGATATTAGTTAGTCGGCGTTTATCCAAACCTTACCATCTGCGAGTTTTATTGGAGAGGTTCACTTGGTCAGTAATTACATTAACGAAGTCTTCGTTCTTAATTTTAAAGAAGTTTGCAAAATTGAATTGGCCTTAAATCAAAGCGATTAAATGAAAGAAAGTTTGTTTTAGGTTCATACAAGTTACATGTTAACGGTTCCCATTTCACAATGAACAATAGGAGAGTATTTCTGTCCGGAGCCAATCAAGCCTGGGTAGCTTATGCTTATGACTTTGGTGACAACCAGTATCAGTATAGAAAACAAAAGTTTGAACAAGTTCTGGACGAAATTAACAAAGCTGGTGGAAACTCTATACGTAAGTTGACAACATTAAATGATAAAAGATTTTTCAATCAAGAAAACTAAAATAGCAGTTAATTTATATGTGCATGATTTGGATTCAACAATGATTAAGTTGTAAGTGTGTATTTGGCAAGGGTTAAAGTAACCAAGAACAAGCCTTTACAAAACAAAGCAATCAAGGAAAGCAAGCACGTAATGAGATCATTGATAAAAACATAAGACCTACATAAAATTACTATTAATGTAAATTTGCCGCAGTAGCGGTGACACTAAAATGTTTTGACATCGAGTGTTAACAGGAAAGTTATTGCGTGCTTATGCAAAGGATTTTAAGTGCTTACGCGAAGACTTTTGCATGCTCAGACAATATAAAGTTGTTGCGCAATTATGCGATAACTTTCCTGTGAACGCAAATATGCGATAACTTTCCTGTGAAAACACAATATATCTTTTGCCATAGCAGGCGAAATGAAATATATTTTTATGTCGCCTCTCTAAGTGTACTTAATCGTTTAAAAACCGTTCACTTGGTAAGCTACTTTTAATTAAGGCGCAAAAGCGTAAAAGAAAGTCAATTTGTTTTTAAAATGGAATACACAATACAGTACCTAACTACATTCTAGTAGTGTAGTGTTTCTAGAATCTTACACTATCTGGTTTCATTGATTCAACCAGCTCATGCAGAATCTTCCTCAACTGTGGTTTTTCACAAACATCTTTATTTGAATATTGTATCTAAAGGCGTGTGGATTCATATAGAGGGCGAAACATCTCCTGCCTTTAACAATAAAACTGGTATGGTGACGGGGTTGGACATAAAAGGGACGTTCATAAACGAAATGAGAGAATATTTACAAGCCGCCAGACGTAAAAACATACTGGTGTTTCCGACTCTGTGGAATGGAGCTGTCAAACAAAGTTTTTGGTACCGACTTGATGGTCTGATAAAAAATACAACAAAGCTCCAGTCCTACCTGGATAATGGTCTAATGCCCATGATAACGGCGCTCAAAGACGAACCAGCTCTAGGAGGATGGGATATTATGAATGAACCCGAAGGAAAACTCATACCCGGAACAGCGGATCCAGACCCGTGTTATGATACAACCCCTTTACAAAATCAAGGACCAGGATGGGCGGGCAAATTATATTCAGCTCAGGAAATAGCAAGGTTACTGGTATATTTTAAAAGTTATTGAATTAACTAATAGCAATGGAAATCAAGTGCGTGTAAAAACCTTTTGCTTGTGCAGAATAACCAAAAAAAAACATGCCAGTCAATGATGAAATAACAATTCAAAAGCAAAGTAAAAGTAAAAGCTTCGAAAACTGACAATTGTAGTTATTTAACATGTGGGCTTCCACCATGGAAGTGAGACTGGGTGCTCTGGAAGGGTAAGCACAATAAAAATTACTATGCAATATAAAAATACCATATTCAAACATCCACGAATTGGTAATTTCACTGATTTCATCCCAACAAAGTACAACAATTTCGATGTCATTGTAGTTTACAAAATCTAGATCTGATACCAAAGAACATAAGTCCACCAAATATTCTGGCCAAGAAATAACTTTCGGATTAGAACCCGGTGTTTCTTAAAACTATGGCGTTTGTATTAAAAGTTCTCGACAAAAAAATCAGTCATTTTCAATTTCAGTTCCATATTTCTGTGTACAAATAACATGTTTTGTTTGCAGATTCCTTAACTGGCAAGCTGATGCTATAAGAAGAGCAGACCCGGATGCCATGGTAACTGTAGGAGCCTGGAGTGAGCTCTCTGATACAGATAATTTTGGTCTACATAATCTCTACAGAGATGAATGTTTAGTAAAGGCTGGTGGAAAAAAAATGGTAAAAAATACTATTTATAAAAACCATTGTTAAAATTAATGTTAATACTAAATTGTTACCATACCATGTTATGGAGTTTTAATATTGATATTTGTCACATTTGATATTCAACAATGGTAGCATTTTAGAAGAATAACTAAAAATAACTTTTCATCATTAAGGCAGATAGTTACTTTATTTGCAATGTTTCAAAAACACTCACAGTAGTGCAACTACAGTGTTGTAAACAGTTCAGAGTTCAGAGTTCAACTACAGTGTTGTAAACAGTTCAGAGTTCAGAGTTCAACTACAGTGTTGTAAACAGTTCAGAGTTCAACTACAGTGTTGTAAACAGTTCAGAGTTCAGTAGTGCAACTACAGTGTTGTAAACAGTTCAGAGATACATAAACTAACAGTGTTGTAAACAGTTCAGAGATACATAATCTAACAGTGTTGTAAACAGTTCAGAGATACATAATCTAACAAAGCACTCACAGTAGTGCAACTACAGTGTTGTAAACAGTTCAGAGATACATAATCTAACAGTGTTGTAAACAGTTCAGAGATACATAATCTAACAGTGTTGTAAACAGTTCAGAGATACATAATATAACAGTGTTGTAAACAGTTCAGAGATACATAAACTAACAGTGTTGTAAACAGTTCAGAGATACATAATCTAACAGTGTTGTAAACAGTTCAGAGATACATAATCTAACAGTGTTGTAAACAGTTCAGAGATACATAATCTAACAGTGTTGTAAACAGTTCAGAGATACATAAACTAACAGTGTTGTAAACAGTTCAGAGATACATAATCTAACAGTGTTGTAAACAGTTCAGAGATACATAAACTAACAAAGCATATTATAGGACATTGGTATGACATAAAAAGGCATGTAATTGAATGCAATTGGAATCTTTAATTAAAGACCAACATCTTTGCATGACCTCCAGCATTGTAAGCCAGTAGTTCTACCGTGTTACCAATAAAACAAGAGCCTTGATAAAGGCATGTGAAAAGTTTGTCTATTTACAAGCTGAAATGTATTTCATGTAAATGTAAATCATTTTATGCAAAAAGGAAAAGCAAAGTTTTCAGAAATGTTCTAATGCAAGTTATATTCTGGTAGGTACTGACAGTCATAATTAACCCATATGTTGTCTTTTTATTGTATTCCAGGGCAACTTGACATTCTACAGCATTCATACATACAGTTGGAACAATAAGTATAATGACCATGCACCATTTCGGGTAAATAATGTCTTAATTTACATTTTTATTGGAAATCTAATTTTTACCTTTTTGAATTGTTAGTCATCCAGTTTTTGACAAGGCTCTAAGAAACCAGTTTAGCAAAATGTGTCATGTAAAGTGTCCAGCAAAGAGCTGATATTATATGTCCTTATTCTTGTATGATAAAAGTACCAACTTCTTTAATTGACATTGCAAAGGACATATCCAAACAAACAGATCATTATAATTTTCTATTCTTTGTTTTCTGGCTTGCATACATCCTAAATGAAACACTCCAAATGTTGGTGCTTTGGGACCACTGGTTACAAAATAAGTGGGAGGACTGGGGTCACTGCCCTACATAATTGCGTAGATCATATCACTGTTAAGTATTTTGTCATATGAACAATGAACCTTAAAAAGGAAGTTTTAAAATAAGTATTTCAAGTGTGTATTTTGTCTAACAATCCATTGGTTTTGTGGCTTTTTCGATGGATTCAGGTGCATGTTTTTCATTTTCAAATAACATTTGTCCATTTTACACCAAGGTAAATGCCACCGATTATGGTTTAGGAAAACCTATAGTGATTGCAGAGTTTAACAGGAACAAAGGAGCTGGTATGTCATTCCAACAACAGTTTGATTATGCTTATAACCGTGGTTACACAGGGGCATGGTCATGGAGTCAAACAGATGGTGATTGGCCAGAACAACAAAAGGGAATGTCTTACATCAGAAACAGAAATGATCAGAATTCTGGAGGCATGATTGGCATTAATCTTAATTAAAAGTCTGATAAATTTGTTCTTAATTATTTTTTGTATGTTAATCTTATATGTTTTGATGTCTGAATATGGAATCTTTACAATATTGAAACATATTCCTTCTTAATTAGGCTTCCAATTTCTTTGCAATTGTTATTTAAAAATGTGAAATAGTATGAGTCAACAGATAAACTGCCACACTGTTTATACCTATAGTGGGTGATGTCTCTATATAAGTGAAATATTCTTTTAAAAGTGTTTTTAAAACCCCATTCAATCAATCAATGTTATAAACATAGTGAGCCTAAACAACCTAAACAGGTTTAGGCAAACAACATTGACCTGTCAACTTGACCTTTACTCTAAATACTATGTTTAAACTGTGAATCCTAAAACTACCCGTGTATTGGGTGGATTCCCCTAATTAAAGGTCAAGCACAGGTCATTGATGTTTGCCTACATTAATAGCATGTCACTTTTAATGTATAATCGCACCTTTCTCACAGTGCATTTTTATAATATATACATTTCCATCACATAGTGGATGACCTAGACTAATCCATTTATCAAATACATACACTGCCATCCAAAAATTATTATACATGTGCATGTTTAAATCTGGCCATGCTATTACAGATTGAAAATCTCCACAAACTTAAATTGTTGAAAACATTCTGCTAAAACCCAGTTGTTTTTTAACTAAAATAATATTTTTATCCCAAAAAATATATTTTTCAAACATTTTTATATTTTCCTACAATGGTCCAAAGCTTCCAAGTAAATTGTTTTCAAGAAAAACAACTTTGTTAAGCTATAACTTTCAAATGCTGCAAAAACTTATATTTCAATTTTATGAATATAAATTTGTATTCATGTAGATATTTATGAATGGCAGTATTAGTATATATAGTGGGGCAGACATCACAGTTTTGAATTTAACTCATTTGGTAAAGTTTCCAGCTAGATTATTAGAAAAGGACCCAGGATCAAACAACATTTAAGTCAGTGCCAATCCTGTTTAATTTGGGAGTTTGTCCCGAGAAGTAGCCAGCCAGTAGATCGGTCTTAGAGTGGAGCATGGCAGTTTTGATTAAATGTTGTTGAATCTGAAACAGAATGGAGCAGAGTAATAGTGTTCAACATCCCAGTCAAGATTCTTTCACTTATGTCGAGCTGGCATATTCTAAGATGGTGGAGGAAACCAGAACTCCTAGAGAAAACCACCGATCTTCAGCACACCAACCCTCAAACTTTCTTGTATTAAGATCTACACGAGCGGGCAGTGAGAGGTACTGTGATCTATAAGTGTGTATTATAGTCTGAATTTAAAAAAGAGGGAGGAGTGAATGAGTAATGGTGTTTAACGTCTCAGTCAAGAATATTTCACTTATATTGAGATGTCGCCAGCTATAGGCGAAATACAGAAATTTTGCCTAAGTGTTGCACTGATGACATTATACAGCAGGGTTCTTTATCATGCCATGCCTACCATGACATGTGACCTTGCTTATTTTAAGTTCCCATCCGAAAGAAATGTAACTTTCATTTCTTAATGCTGAGTGCAGAGAACAGTCACTACCGACTTTCAATTCTTGGGTCAGATGCAGTTGGAAGGGAGAGAGGGAGTAATTTAGTGGTCCGGATTTATACTCATTATACAGTACAACCTCAATACCATTTGTTCAGTCAGATAGTGGCATTATAAGACAACTTGCAGGGAATATACATTTTGTAAAAGAAATAGACTTTGGGAGTTCAAAATACTGTGGCTGTAAACAAAGTGGCAAAGTAAATGAGTGGCATTATAATGAGGTTTTACGATAATGTACATACAGCCCAACTTAAAGGCCACCTCTATGTAAGGGCCACCTGCTTACTAGTATAAAGGACAGTGAAATTGTATCCCAATTGTTCTTTATTCATATTATTTTAACCTGTATATAATGGACACTTTTACTAGTTCCCTTGGGTGGCCTTTATAGACAAGATTGACTATACTTAATAAAAGTCCAAAGTCAAGATTGTTTTATAATTTTTATTTAGAAAACATAACAAAAAAATAAATAAGCAATATGGCTTTGTATTAACATCTTGAGTATAAAAATGTTATCAACATATAAAAAAAAAAAAATATTCAAAAATTAATTAAATAACATAAATAGTAGAACCTGTTTAAAGCCATTTTCTTTGTAATATAGAATTATCTTAATATTAAATTAATTAATTATCTTGGGCAAAGACAGGATTTCAATTGACAAAAAATTAATTAATATTGATGCTATGTTAATTACCGGTAGTTCATTATAGGATTTCCGATGTTATGATTTGATTTTTACGAGTTCTACTGTACTTGGATTTTCCAATCATTATCAATCCAACAAATATGTCATGTAGGCTCAGAAGACACAGTAGAAAACTTAACAAAAGTACATATACTCAATAAAAAAAAGTTAAGGACCACATCAAAAATATCATTTAATTTTGTGCGACGTGAGTCATACGGTTTCATCTTCACATATTTCGTAATATCGCTAATGAGATTTAACTTCATACACAAAAATTACTTAATTACCTCATTTGAAACATGAAGAAAACAAGAACAAATTACAGATGGATTTTGTATTTTTAGTTTGATGATTTGTATTTCAAATTTTACATTGGTCCCTAACTTGCTTTGTTGAGTATATATAATCTAATTCATTTTAATGATTTTGATAAAAATTTTGTTACCAATTTGTTTTATTTATTTATTTATTTATTTATTTTATCAAAATGCATGCACTTTATTGCAAATGCGTCCCACCATCAATATTTTTATAAAGAGTAAAATAATTTAATTTAATATCCACTGGAAATAAATAAATAAATATATTTACAAAATCATGAAGAAAACACATTTATTGAATTTATGAAATAATCGCATCAAATCACACAATTAGCATTTTTATTTTGGTTCATGGTTATCTAAAACATTTATGCATCATATTAAAATGTTCCTATTTTTTCTGGAATGATCATTTTAATATAGAGTACTGGTTTTACCTGTCTTAATTGGATTTCAATGATTAGCCACTACTGAACACATTAATACTTTGTACATCAAAATTTGAAACTAGGTTTCTTTTTTCAAGATTATTCAAATCATCCATGCATGAATTAAATTTTTTTGCAATGATCATTATAGAGTATTACCGGTAACTTTTTTTTAAAAATTATAATAATTTCAGCAATTACTGAACACAATAACAAGACATTTATACATCAAACTTTGAAAATTAGTTTAAAAAAATTTAAATCACCCATGCATGGGTTAATTTTTTCTAATTTTTTCTGCAATGATCATTATGGGGTTTTATCTTAAATGTTTTTCTTAAATTATAATGGTAAGCAACTACTGAACACAACAATAATACATGTATATTAAAATTTGAAAATTAGTGTTTTTCAACAAGATCGATTAATTAAATCATTCGCACATAGATCAATTTTTGTTTATTTTCTGCAATGATCACTTATAGAGTATTACTGGTATCTTTTCTTTCTTAAATTCTAATGATTTCAGCAACAAATGAACACAATAATAACAACAAATAATACTTCAAAATTTGAAAAAAATCAATCAATACAAATGCAATTAAGTTGTGTAAAAAGACAAACAGTACAAATATTATTAATATAACTTAAAACAATGGTTGATCCAGTGCTGATTTGGTGATTACACTCAGATCTGGTAATTTTAGGGATCCATAAACATTAATTCATTAAATTATGATATAATTTCAAAAAAAGAGTTTGTATAGTGTAAATCATCACAGTGTTCATTGGATTTACTTTAAATTTTCTATTTATTTACAGTTCTGTAAAGAGTTTATCCAACCATCTTTAGAATTTCTGCCACTTTAACTGCATTAGGTCCTTGAATAAATGAAAAATGGTCTCCGTCAACAACATGGAGGCCAATCTTTCCGCTGCATATCTAAAATTGAAAATACAACATATAATAAACAAAACAAATTATTTCATTGAACAGGAAATGAGTAGGTCGTCTGCTTATGCTGCAATGATAACTAGTGTGAAGGTTGCAATATATGCATTATACATTTCCACAAGCAATTTTTTCGACAGAAACTCAAATTTGGCAGGCTTAAGTTCTCTAACACATATCTGAATGTAAGAAAATATTGAAGCACATTTACATTGTAAATTTGATAAATAACAATTTATGGGACACTAAGTTTTAAGATTAATGGAAATAGTTTTGCACCAACATTGTTTTGGTATCTCATGGTACACACAAACACCATTAAAATATCAGTCTTATTGCACTTATCCATATGTATTAAAATTCTCAGAAGAGAAATAGTTTAACAGACCCCTAATTTGACAATAACAGTTCACCAAAAACATACAGAGAGAACAAAAATGGAACTAAACGCCAGAGTCGCATAAATAGCTGTCCAGACTTTTGACTTGTAAACTAAACACTTACTTGACTAAGTCCATAATCCTTATCCATGTCACTGTTTGATGATGAGATATCACTTTTCTCAGCTTTTATAAGTGTAATATCCAATTCCATTTTTCCATCTGGTTTGTACATGTCTGCAATTTTCAGTCTTTCATAAAATGACCGAGCAGCCATATTCAGGGCATCTGTGTCCTTGAAGAGTCCAGTCGGTTTCAATTTCTCAATGACCACCTTTATCCTACCATTTAGATCTTTTTCTTGTAGTAATTCTTGAGACAGCTAAATCATGAAAATATAAGTAACTGATTTAAAATACATGTATCTCCAAAATATTTAAATTTAATATGAGTGGAGTACTGGTGTTCAACTCCCAATCAAGATTCTTTTACTCATACAGTATAACCTGTGTATAAAGACCACCCAGGGGACTGGGCAAAAGTGGACTTAATAGACAGGTGGACTTTATACAAAGGGTCACCATTTATACGGACGTGTTATTATGTATTGTTGATATTGTTTTACAAATGAGTGAAACATATGTAGTACATATTTAAATACTATTTTATTAAATTTGTTAAAAATAATTTTCATTATAGTTTTTTAAATAATTTTTGATTGACTTTTCAGTATTAATTATAGAAAATAATTTGAAAAGTGTATTTAATCATATGATTACATGGTTACTGTATCGGTATACACTTGACTAATTGTCTTTGTTTTCTTAAGAAGCAAGGTGTCACTAATTAAGATAACAGGTATAGAATAAATAACAAAGACTATTTCTACCTTCTGATTTAATGGCTTCAGTCATTGACATGAGAATAATGACATTATATGGGTTTTTTCTTAAATTTTTACTTATTATAACTCAAAACTACATGTATACTTGTTACAATGGAAAATGGTAAAACTTTGAATGTCACTCTATACATACATTAAGAATATAAGACTTAAGTTGATACAAACTTTGCACAAACTTTAAGAACTTATAAAACTAAAGACTTAACAAATATGATTGAAAAAGTGGACTTTATAGACAGGTTGAGAAGTCATTTAGGACTGAAAAGGGTGGACTCTATTCACATTAGACAGGCGGACTTTATATACAGGGTCATTATATAGTAAAATCCAATGGGGATACTTTAGACCGGTGGACTTTATATGGAGGTGGACTCTATAGCAGGTTATACTGTACTAAGGCAGTCAGTTCTGGAATAAGTAAGGAAACCAGAGTGTCCTGAGAAAACTACCAAACTTCCACCATTTTTTTCACAAAAGAATCTGCCAGAGTGGAATTCAAACCTAGGTTGTGAAGGCACAATCTGTTAGCATGTGCATTAGACCACTCGGCCAGAGACCCTTAGTTTAACAAGACCAGTTAGAAGAACAGTCTACTAGCTAATCTGCTAACTAGTCTATCCATTGACATTGGGCACTGACATTTATGCCAAATCCAGGAGTATGGCATAGACAATTCTGCACTTTGTACAGCTTGGCTTGAAATCCCAATGATGATGATAATGATGATAGTGACAATGATGATGATGATAGTGACAATGATGATGATGATAATGATACTGACAATGGTGGATATGATGATGACAATGATTTCTAATTCTTACCTGATTGTAATCAACAGGTGTGAACTGTTGTACAAAGACACACAGGGCCTCTGTTTCACCATGACCTTCATCAGTAATGCTTTTCACCCCTCTGTACATCTTAGTATAAGCTGAGACAAATGAATGAGACCCGTCTAGCAAATGTAGTGAATTTACAGTCACTGGAGATTCAGTTCTCTGTAGTTCCAATACAATCTCTATGGCAACACAACTCCCAAATGAATATCCTGCCAAGTTATAAGGTCCATCATGCTGCACAGTTTTAATTTGCTGCATACAAAAAAATATACATAGTAAATTAATTATTTTGGGATAAAGCAGAATTTTTTTTCAATCATCAAATATAAAGTGAAGTAAATGAGTAATAGCAAGGTATGAAGTTTTGTTGAAAAGATTGCTCTATTGAGAAAATCCTTTGTTCAAATCAGGTTGTTTGATAATGCTCTTGGTGATGTTTACAGTGAATTCATCAATTTTTATTTTATTTTTCACAAATCATGGTATGAATTCTGGCAAGGTTTTGCAGCAATGGAAAAGAGCTGTCATTTAATAAACTGCTTTAAAATATATCATATGTACCATGTATGTAGTTCCAATTTCCAATACAACAGCTAATAATGTTTTAATATCACAAGAAGTGGACATGGAAATGTTAACAGAAAACCCAAATTTAGTTTTCATTTTCTGCATGCTGTGAACTGGACCTCCATGGATTGTGCTCTGCACATCTTTTGAACCTGCCTAACCATTCATGCAAATTTCATTAAAATCTTTTATACTGGTCAAGAGTTATGGGGCAGCCAGAAAAATTTTATAGCTAGACAACTGGACAAATAGGTCTGTAACTGGCATCAGACTTACTTGTCCAGTTGTCTAGCTGCAAAATTTTTCTGGCTGCCCCATAACTCTTGACCATATTAAACTTTTCTAACTTGTTTGGTAAATTACCTGGATGTAAAACTGTGCCAGTGACTGTATAGAGTCTAATGGAGCCAATTTTGTACACTGTAATCCATAAACTCTGAAGTCCAGATGTGAGACTAGATTCCTTAGACTTGTTATATCACCTACAAAGAATAAATAGAATATATGTGTATATGTGAAATATAAATATGTACCAAACACACATCTAAATACCCATACAAAAACAAATACCTCCCATACATCAGTGTTGAATGATATGAAAATAGGTACTACACCAAATGCACATTTGAACATTCATACAATGGCAGCCCATTCCCATACATTATATGATGGTCTAGAGGTAGTAATCTCCAATGGAAATCTGGTTACTAAGATGGTTGTGTTGCTCTAGAATACAAGTACACAGTGCCTGAACAATTAGTAAAAACATGAATACAAAATGGTGGTGCTTGTAGTTAACTATTTTAATTTATGTCATCAATTTCAGCATTTCATGTCATCAATCTTAGCATTTCATGTCATCAATTTCAGCATTTTTCAGCATTTCATGTCATCAATTTCAGCATTTTATGTCATCAATTTTAGCATTTCATGTCATCAATTTCAGCATTTTATGTCATCAATTTCTGGATTAGTTCTTTAAAAGTACAGTAAAACCTCTTTATAATGCCTAATACATGTATTAATTTTATAGAAAGCGTGATGGGAAGCTGTAAAATAAACTTGCAACATAAAAATGTCCTTACCTTCCAAAGGATGAACTAAAAACAAGGGCGGTTTATCGTTGTTTGCTTCATTCATTAAAACAATGGCTTCATCTGGAATGATTTGATTCAAGTTATAACGTGTTGAAATTCCGCTGTCCTCACTTTTCAGGGATGATGACCCAGAATGCTTTGCTACAGGACTCTGAGGCTGCTTAGATGATCCACCACCATCAGATATTTCTTTTAGACGATTTAGACTTAGTAACCTAATTTCTTTCATCGACAGGTTGACATCAAAATCTCTCTCAAGGGTTTGTTTGACTTCAACACCCATCAGGGAGTCTAAGCCGAGATCCCCAAGGCTGATGTCAGCATTTACCTGGGATGCGTCTTTGATTCCTGTAAACAGAAATATACAAACAGTGTAATACTTACTCCTGAAATCCAGTAAAACTTCATTATAATACCCTTGACAACTTACAAATGTACACGGTTTCTATGTCTTAAAATCCATTTCTACTATGTTTTTCTTTCTATCCAACATTTTATCACCAAACCCCTTTATCATTAAAAAATCTGACTGAACTTATCATGCTTATGGTGGCAGTTAATAAAAGTTTTACTGTAAATCATAACTTTGATGTTACATGTATCAATCAGCTACTTGGCTGACTCTGCGGCCAAGTGATTTAAAGTGCACAGTTATGGATCACAGGGCGTCTCACCACCTAGGTTCGAATACCACTCAGAACAGAAACTAGTGTGAGAAAGTTTGTTCACTTGCTGAAGGTTAGTGGTTTTTGTTGCCATCCATAAACTGACGGCCTAGATATCACTAAAAGATTCTTGACTGGGGTGTAAAACTCCAATACTCAACTCCATCAGCTACTCCTTTATTTTACTACATTGTTATTCCATATTAGATTTACCTAAGATATTACAGACTGATGCCACCAAGTCATGCTTCGTTGTTTCTTTTCTAGTTTCTTTCTCTGCTGGTACAAAACTGCTTACAACTGGATGAGATTGGTTAAGGAACTGGTCTAGTGTAGACAAACAAGATGCCATTCTTTGTGGTAAAGTTCCACCAATCACAGTGTCATTATTACCCATGGTATCCATGACAACACCTACATCTCCAATAGCTCCCCACTGAACTGCAAGACCTGTGTGATAAAATATAATCAAATTTAATTTCATCAAAATTTTAATTCTTTCAAATACATTGATTAACAAAAGTTTCAAAATTATCAAACTGTAGATTACATACACATCTAGTTCATCAAACATACACAACTTTAACAAAGATATATAACATTGGAATCTGACATCACACTGTTTGTGGAAGATGGTGTACAAACACAAACTGGTATGCCAGAGTACAATGTGATACCCCAAAAGGCTGTGTGGAACTTTCTATTATTTTAGATTAATGTAATGTTCAAGGACCATTTTTGTTCAAAAGATGGTGTACAAACACAAACTTTTTGATTTCATGGTGGAATTAACAATAAAACAATAATCAGGAACAATTTAAACAAAATAAAATCTAATATATTACCTGGAAAACCATCATGATTTCTTTGTTCACATATTCTCTCCATAACAGAATTAGCAAAACCATAGTTAGCTTGCCCGGCATTGCCTCGTCCACAACTGACTGATGAAAATACTACAAACCATTCAAGACCATCTTTACACAAGTCCCTGGTCACTCTGTCCAAGTTAATTGTACCCTCAACTTTTGGTTCACAAACTTTTCTGAAATTTTCTTGTGTCTGATTTTCCATAAATCCATCTTTAAGTACCTATACAAATAGAATCAGTTGAACTCTGACTGTCACAATACAACAAAATATGACATGACACAACACAAACCAACAACCACACCCCTCAATACAACTTGACATGATGCAACATGACATGACCCAGCACAACACAACACAACACAACACGACAGGAAACAACACAGCTCGCCATGACATCAATATTGATTTGTAAGACATGATTTTATTACAACTGTGGTGTTGGATGTTGCTTGAACAATACAGGAATTTTAAATCCTAAGGAATACACAAATTTCTTTTATAAATTGACCATTGTATTACATTAGCTGTTTTGTTTACTATACTACATGTATGCAAAATAGCAGCATCATTTAAAAGTGAAATAGAAATAGTCTATGCAAATAATGTTTAGTATTGGTATTTCATTGAACAGAAATATTTTTATTATCATTATTTAAAATAATGCATTTCAACACACCTAAGTAAATCAAACAGCTTTATAAAGACCAATGGCTAAAGGAGAGATAGAATCAAATATCGCTGACCTATTAGGTGGTATAGTCAAACATAGACATCTTAATAATAGCTGATAGCAGAACCTACCATAGCTAGATGAAATATTCCACCAATAACACCATACTCCATGGATTCTTTTATCAAACTGCTGGCACCTGTCTCCGTTTTGATATCTATAGTGGACACGTTGACCAGTACATCCATTGACCTCCAGAGATGTAACCTCCGAGCTTGATATCCAGTCCGCACACCAGACCTGGATGTAAGCACAATCTTGGTGGCTCCACTGTCTATTAACCACTGAGCTAACTCCAGGCCAAACCCACCTAAACCACCAGTTATGATGTAAACTTTATCCGGGTGACAAATACTTTTCCTTAAAGCATTAACCAGTACTGGAGCATCTTCAATTGTTTCTTCTTTAACCTGTTTGTAAAAAAATAAAAACATTTTTTAAATGAATCTGGTGTTGACGTGCAGTTTAACATTCATGACAGATCTGAACTTTTGAGTGGTGGTTTTTGAATAACTGCATTAAGAATTTGACGAGACATTAAATGTTGCTGATATTTAGTTACAGGTTCAACGAGATTTAGCATGTGGCTGCTACATCTGTATTAAAATTAGTTTATAATACAGCATACAGGTTACAGCAGATGTCACCTGTCGTGACAGTTCAATTACATACCATTTTACTGATTTTGAGAACATTTAAAAGTCATGCTGGTATGGCCCATCTTAAGAGGTTTTAAAACAAGAGGTTTACAAGTCTTCTCTGAAAAGACACTGCAAAATTTGTCACCATGGTAAGCATATATTTGCCATATTTATCAGAAACAAGGAACACTGTACAAGCAGTTTAAACAGAAATAGAAATAACAATCAATAATTACCTGTATCAGGACTTTGCCAATGTGTTTTCCCTGTGCCATAAATCTAAAAGCATTTTCCAGCTGATCTCTATTGAACACAGTTGTTTTTAATGGCCTTACTGCTCCAGATTTTATACCTCCACACAGAAGAGCTGACACTTCCTCCCAGTCACGATTACCATCCTCAAATAATGCATCCAGTAAAATACCATGGAAACTGATGTTCTTCAGAAATATTGACATTCCTGTGGAAATAAATACTCTTTAAAAAATCTTGAATGTACATGTTTCAGTAGAACATCAACAGACAGCCACCATATGTTTGGGCAAAAGTTTGGTCCCATAAATAGGTTTGGCAATATAATGTGGAAGACTTATTGAGAAGATAGAAAAGGACTGAAACTAGGGAACTTAACTGCCAACAATCAAGGTAGTAAATTTATTTAGGGAATTTATAAAGCTGAATGTCTAAATGGGCAGAAAAGTGTCCTTTTAAGCAGCTCTAGTGATACAAAATTTGAATTGAATGCAGTAATGGGGAGGTTTACATGCTAGATTGGACTGTTTGTAAAACCCTGAAGAAATTGCTCAATGCATGAACCTGACAAACACCCAATATGGATGAATAAATAAATCAGAAGAAAAATACCACTGACATTTGGATAATCAAAATGACAATCTTTCTAAAAAAGAATCTGCTTAAGTGGGATTCAATTGTAGTAAAATCTCAGTTCTTACCAAGAGGTGTGTTATTAGAAAGGTCAAACTTTCCAATTTCCAGGAATCTGCCATGCTGTGCCAAAACTCTTAAACTGGCTTGAAGTTTGTCTTCTGACAAAGAATTCAACACCACATCAACACCTGAAAAAACCAGATAATCAGTTATGAAACAATATGTACATATATCATTTAATTTTCTGTTCTTTACCAATCAAATAGTAATACTGACCAGTAAAAATGTCCAGATATTCTAATGATGTCCAATAAGATTAAGACACATCAGTCGTTTTTTATGTGACTCTGTATGTACCGGTATATGATTTTTAATACAAAATCAAGGTAAACAATTAAGCTATAACTGAAATGGTATTTCATTTCAAAAGTGTCTCCCAAGCCAACCTAACTGGAAAATTCATCCATGTTTTGCAACCTATGTACATGATCAAAATATAAATAGCTAATAGCTACTTCATCCAAAGATTATTTCTGTAAAATTTCATAAAGATCTGTTAAAAAGGTTTTCAACAAAATGTTTGCGGAAAAAATGGAGTAAACACTACCGGTAAATGTAACCCCAACCCCACCTCCCACTTTATTTGGGGGACATAAAAACGTATGTTGAAACTCATAATTTGTAATAACAGTTCAAAATACCATATACAGTCAAATCTATCTAAAACATTGACCCCAGGGAACTTAGATAAAAATTTGATATGGAGGTGAATTTAATGACACATATTTCCCCGTGCAGGAGTGGTAGGGATAGCGGAAGATTGCAAAATTTTTTTGCAATACCAATAGGGTTGGCAGGTATGATTTCTTAACCTACCTTTACCCTTTGTCACTCGTAGAATATCCACTTCAAATGAAGTGTCTCTAGAATTACATATATGGTCATCTACAAGTTGTGGATAGACAGATTGTAAATAGTTCTTTTTTTCTTTTGATCCCACTGTTGTAAATACTTCACAACCATAATGCAGTGCCAGAGAAATGGCTGCCTGTCCCACACCACCACTACCGGAGTGGATTAGTACTTTATCACCCTTCCTTATCTGTCCACGGACCACTAGTGCATAGTAAGCAGTGGCATAAACCACAGGTACAGTGGCAGCTTGTTCTAATGTCCAGTTCTCAGGTACTTCCCACAGAAAATTATTACTGGCATTCACAACAGTGGCAAGACCCTTTAACATAAGAATGAAAGAACATGCAGTTAAAACTGTTAAATACATATTTTATGGTCTGTTCACTTCACATTTCAACCAAAGGAGTACTGGTGGGTATTATAAGATACCATAGAGGCTTCACGATTTACATTTGTAACTGTTAATCTGCACACCTGTGTTCAATATTGCTATAATTATCTTTATAAGAACATTACTTAATAATATAGCATCAATATTGTGTCATTAATACAAGACTATCAAACTTTTACAAGTACTGGTAACTGGTATTAATTTTAAACCAAAAGTTTATCTTTTAATTGTGAAAATATAATTGTAGGCATTATAGAATATAACTTTACCTTTGCTGGTAATAATCCCATGACACGTCGTCCACTTTCATCTCTCCCAGAAAACTCCATTCCCAGAATGCAATCTTGAAGTGCAATGTTACCTGGGATCGCATCTGGTGGCAGCTTGCCAGTTGCTAGCATTATGTCTCTGAAGTTTAGGGCAGCATAGTGTACAGTACATAGCTGTTCATTTAACTGGCTGTCAGAGGTGTGGTACTTCAATGATGACTCCACCCACTTTAGACTTGACAGGTCTCCTTTAGTCAGTACATTGACATATGCTTTATCACAAAGTCTGGTGTTTGCTGTAGCATCTACAAAATTTAGAGGTAGGTGTTCATATAATCAAAGCAACTTTTAACAATTACTCAATAGATATTTGTCACCTTCTTATTTAGCAATTTGTCAGTTTGTTGGGAGTTTGTATTTCTTTTGAGATGTATTCGAATGACATTATACATTTAAAGTTAAACCTATTTATTGTCACTATTTGTTTAGTAAGAATTTGATAATGATTTGGTACTTCAAAATACTCAATAATCAAGTTATGAAGTTACATAAATTGAAATAGTGAATTAGGATCCTCACCAGTAGGAACTTTTTGTGAATTGCACTTATGTTCAAAGGGCCATAACTTTCAGGAAAATAAGCATACAGGTAACTCTGACCTAAGGTATGCACTTGTCCTATCAATGTTGATACCAAGTATTTGTAAAAACAGACGTGTCTGCACGAACGAGGTGAAAGAGGTCCAAATTTAATATCCCTTCTTTCTTTGAAAGGTGGGGGATAAAGTCATTTGTTACCTTCTGTGACAGGTAAATGTCTAAATGATCCCCAGGTGTTATCTCTCCATACGTTCATTACTAGATCCTTTCTGATTAGAACCTCCGAGTTAAAACTTCCACTCCATATACCAGAACCCTCACTCAAATCTGTGTTAAATACACATCTGTAAAAAATAGTAAATAAAAGATTAATGAAAAGTGCATAAACAGTGTATACATGTTTAATTCCCGAAACCCTGTAATAGTTTTTATCACAAATTGCTAAAATCCAGTTTTATTGTCAAAATCTGTGATGGCATGAAACGGGCCAATGTTTGCAAAATAAAAAACCTAGGATCACTCAACCTATAAAAGTTATTTATGACTTAATGTGCCAGGAAAAGTTTAAACTTGATTGCAGTGTTGGGTTATCTCCCTTACATACTATTTTAGTCTAGGATTTTCATTAATTGTGTCATAATTTC
Organism: Anadara kagoshimensis; assembly: GCA_021292105.1. NCBI lineage: Eukaryota > Metazoa > Mollusca > Bivalvia > Arcoida > Arcidae > Anadara > Anadara kagoshimensis. The sequence goes on from CM037861.1 coordinate 61,307,753, forward strand.
ATGAGTGACAAGTTAAATCATCATATAACAGGACAAGGCCTTACACTTCTTTTGTATCACTTCAAGACGTTGATATTTACCTTCTCAAATAAAGTGAATTGAAACTGAAAATGTTTTAAACAACTACGATAAACATCCAGTTTTTGTTCAATTTAGCAATTACCGGTATTCAGTTTACAAACAGTTCAATTTTCATGGGATCCATTGTATTGAGATGGTAAAAGTTTACCTGATTTTATCTCCACCGGGTTCCTGTCGCAGACAATTCACCATTCCCACAATTCCATTGTACATGGAAGCCATGGATGTTATCCAAAGATTATGTCCCTCCGGTTTGTTCTGACATTCAGACAATTTTTCTTTTAGTTCCTCAGTCCATCCACACCCAAAATCATCTACCGATAAATATGTTTGTGTTTCCTTTGAGTAGTTCTGTTTTCTCCGAAGTAAAAACAGTGTTGACAACAACCCATCTGTTCTCATATAAATGACCTCAAAACCTTCTTTCTCAAATAATTCCAGCCATTTTTCTTCATTCATATAGCAGTTAAATGTTCTTAATTCTGCATCTTCACATTCTACTGATGTTCTCCCATAATACTCCAAACAAAATGGCAAAAGTAAATTCCTCGTATACTCCTGTACCAAGATAAAACCATTTTCTGTTATGGTGTGTGATAATTCTGTAAGCATCTCAGAAACATTTGATTCTTTATGTAATAAATTCCTTGCCAAAACCAAGTCAACAAGCTTTAAATCAGCTGGAATAGCTTCCCCTTCTTTGCACTGTACACAGGATAAATTGAACTTTTCTATGTCCATTTCATTTATGGAGACATGGCAACGATCTGCTGCAACATAATCTAGTTGCACCATGGGATGTGATGAAAGACATGGTACAACATGCCTATATAATGCACCATCTACAGCTCCCATTTCTAAAATGTTCAGCTTATTGGAACCTGTATTTTCTAACACAATATCTAAGCATGGCTTGAGTACATGTGTCTGAGACAAACAATAAAGAAGCTGATCATTCTGAAGAGATTCTTTATGCTCTTCCAATAATTGTTCAATGTCTGCACCAATTTCTTCATCAGATTTTAAACTCAAGAATTTTTCCAGAACATTTAGTAGGCCATTTTCTGGTAATGGCAGGTTATTGGCAATGCTTGCTTCAGACAACATATCAGTCATTTCAACATCCATTTCACAATTTCCCGGAAGATTGGGTTTCATTTTTTTGAATGTCAATGAGCAACATGATTTTGTGTACTGTTTGAGATTTTCAGCGACTACACAGGGAGTATGTTGTATGTATGGGACAAACTGGAACTGTTCAAGGACTGGAGGTGCTTGCTGATGTTGACGGCGTGGTGCCACTGTGGCATGTAATCCTAGAATCGTGACACCACCAGATGAACAAGTGTTTGTGTATCTGTCAACTATAACTTTAGTAACTGAAAAAGAAAAACAAATTAAAAATTAAAAGATCAGCAAATTTCTAATCTTACCAAAACATGAAAAACCTGCAAGTAGACCAAATTCATTTATTTAAAAAAATTGCTGTTAATGTGTGTTTAAAATACCAACCTGTCCTTCAATCTCTGAGTGATAAGTTTCGATCTCTTATCAAAACCTCGAAAATCATAGATCAGATTATTAGTTAAATTTTTTAGAAGTTTCTAACAATTTGTTTTTTTATTTTAATTCAGACTTTTGACTAGAATCAGCCACTAAGTTCACATGGTACCTTTTTTAGTCAGGGACATGGAACCTTTCTTAGTCAGGCATTCTAAAATTTTAATGTACAACCACACTATATGAAAATTGAGTTGATTAATGGTGTTTTTACTCCCCAGTCAAGATTCTTCCACTTAAATCAACGCATTCAGTTCATGAATGGAAGAGGAAACTGGAGTGCCCAGGAACAAATCACTAACCTTCATTAAGCAAATTTACAAACTTTCTCACACTAGGATCTGCACTGATTTGAATATAGGCAGTGAGAGGTGCTGTAATCTATAAGTACATGCTTTAGATCATTCAGCCACAGAGGGTCCTCACTGGATGAGGTGGAAAAAAATTACCTGTAAAACCATCAATGGTATCATAAATATGACTGCTGTGTTCAACTGGATCTATTGTCATGGATTGGATTCTGGTTGGTAAACGTAGACTTTTCCCAGGTAATCCTAGGATTGACACCTGTAACATTGTATCCAGGTATGATATCCAGTTATCTGTCCATAATAATTCACCGAATTCACCTGAAATATTTTAAATAAAAAACAGTAAAACATGTATTTTTTGTCCAATATAAAAATAAAGTAAAATAAATTTACTCATAACATTACTTGCTTTAAGTGGAATTATGGAGTATCAAAATGTTTTTATGCACCTGTGAAGATTCTTTCACTGATATCAAGACAGCCAGTTCTAGGATGATGGAGGAAACTTGAATGTCTATAGAAAACCACTGACCTTCGACAAGCATACACACCAGGTTCTGTTCCAAGTGGTATTCATAACATAGGGGCGAGAGGTGCTGTGATCTGTAAGAACTGCTTTAGACTATGCACTCAGTCACTGAGGCCCCATCACTTAAGCCACTCTTAGGACACAATGGCATATAAATATATATAACATGTAGAAATATTTCACAAAAAGAGTATTTTTAGCATACCAGGTAAGTTGATATTTGCGTTTTTTCTTAAGAGTTATCTCCCTTACATGAACAATTAAACATCGTGACCTGTTATATAAAGTTCTATTCTTTCAGGACAAATAATCCTGTGGCCCAAAAAAAATAAATAAATGATACATGTGGTTAATTTGTGACTCTGGCAGTGGCTTAAATACCAACTTTACAGTAAATCTATATGTTTACAGACCTGTGATATTAGTCCTAAGAATTCCTCTAAAATCTGGTCCATAGTCATATCCACGCAGACGAAGTTCTTTATAAATATCTGCAGAATTCAGCTCATAAACTGTTTCTGTATGTTCTAACTGTTTAGGGTCGTTGGGTAGCTCACTTGGCACTGTGATAAATCCACTAACTGACAAAGCCCCTCCTTCACAGATTTCAAATTCACCTGTACCCATCATTACACTGACTTCAAACTTTACTTTTTCTGTAATTGAATGAAAAAGTAAAAAGTTTTAAACTTTTAAATATCAAAAATTCTTCTGACTATAATACCAGTGAAGCAGTTCAAATTATTTTAAGTTTTCAATTTTAAAACATCAAAAATAGTCAGTCTCAAATAGCTGTTTCCTTATATATACGTGTATATGTATATATTTTAAATAGCAACACTGTATAACATGGGAACACATTCCTTTCAGGTGCCATCTTGTAACACCATGGTACGAAAGGAATCGTTCTACCCAAGGACCATACGAGAATGGAATGCTCAGCCCACTGAAGTAGCAACCGCTAAGAGCCTCGAAATCTTCAAGGCTCACCTGCTTGATTAAATCAATCAAGATGCTTTTACTTGCACATTTGATTGTACAGCACTTTGTTTTTACTTTTATTCAAATTTGTAATGCGCACACACAAAGTGGCAGTATCATCAGCGATTGATGGCGGCCGCAGACTGGTAGAAGTAGAAGTGTACAAAGATTTGAATTCACAAAATAGGGGCCCTATTTTCCCTGTTTGCCAACATTCACCATTCTATAGGCCAGATATGCATTCTGTATACTCTTGGTCACAACCATTTCACTTAGTTTCCTACTAGATTTGAAAACATCCTGAAAATCGGTTTTGTGTATCTGATATACTCACCATCATGGGATAGGATTGTAGCTCTGTGTATCTGAACATTTTCAAATTTCACTGGAAGCTGTTCAAATGTCTGTCCTTTCAATTTGGCAAGTGTTTTCCAAGCTAATACTAAATAGCCAGTGGCTGGAAATAGGATACGCCCATCAATGGTGTGACCAATCAGATAATTATCTGGTGAGTCAGGTGATATGTCAATGTCAAATGTTGAACCAGATCCAGATCCACTGGTTGAAAATTGTTCCAGTTTTGGTACATCCCAACTAATTGAATGATCCCATTGTATAAGTGGTGAAATCATTGGTGTGCCTTTTGAAACTGGGAAGGATACACCTGGATAAAGCATCATGGGGTTAAACTTCATTCCATTCATAAAGCACCTATAGAGAAGATAAAATACATTGTAAAGGCAATCTTTAGATTAAAAGGATTAAAAGGATAAAATATTTTTCTTTTATTATCTGGAGTGATATCAGAGTGATACCAATCAATCTGCACAAGTATGATTAACTCTAATATTTAAGTATACCATACTTAGTGCTTAAAGAGGTGAAGTGTGATAATGACGTTTTACACCCCAGCTAAGATTCTGTCACTTTTATTGAGGTGGTCAGTTCTAGGATGGTGGAGAAAACCAGAGTGCCTAAAAACCCATCAACTGTCAAATGACAAACTTTCTAACTCTAGGATCTGTCCAAGAAACTAGGTGGCAAGAGGGGGTAATCTCTACACCACTTCAGTTGCAAGGGGTCATAGCAATTACATTAATATTATAAAATACAAAATGTAATTTCTTACTTTCCCAAACTGGACAAAAAGAACTCCAAGTTGTCTTTATGCCCTCTCTTCAACAGTCCAACAATACAACATTTTGTAGACAATGATCGTTTTAAAATGGCTTGCAGCAGACAATGTGGAGCTATCTCTATGACAACAGCATTGTCAGGAACATGCCTCAGAGCTTCCTGGAACAGGACGGGACTAACTAAGTTGTTCACATGATAGTCAGCTGATGAGAATTTTGATGTCTCTTTCGTCCAATCAGATTCAGGTACAGATGAACTTATCCATCTACTACTCCTTAACTTTGGTACTATAATCTAAAAAAAAAACAATAACTGAAAGTGAACTCAACTTATATTAACAATAACATCTTTCAGATAAATATTTGCTTCCTCTAAGCATGTAACATTAGAGGAGTTGGTAGAGCATGGGACTCCAGGTCTAAAGGTTGTCGTTTGAACTCCAAGAGGGGCATGTTGTAACCTTAAGCAATTGGATGCAATTTTTCAGTGTCCTCCAAATGAACCCAAACTGGGAAATCCAGGTTTTCCCAACCAGGTGCATAATCTAAATATGAATAGCTAATAACAAATCTACACCACCAAAAGAATGTTATTGTGAAGTTTCATGAATATCTGTTAAATAGTTTTTGAGACAAGTAAATTCAGTGAATTAAGATCCCCCGCTAGCAGGTTTCAGTCAAACGGCCATAAACTCCCAGGAAAATGAGCAAACCAACTTGGGTTAACGATATGCACATCTACTATCAATATTGATGCTTTGTGCCAAATTTCATGAAATAGTGACTCATGGACAGATGGATGGACGGAAACAAACTTGAATTTAATATCTGCCACTTTCTTCAAAGGGTGGGGAATAAAAAGGCTTTTAAGGGGCAGACAAAACACTGTTGGAAAAAATGGAGTTTACCATATATCCACTCACACCATTTCATTGGGGGGGGGGGGGGGGGGGGGGAACATGATAAGCAATTACAAAACTTTAATGCCTTACTCCATTTAAAGCCTGTCTGAGTGATGGTGCAATGTCCTTCATATAGTAAGAATGGAAAGCTACACCAGATGTCTTCACTTCTTTAGCAAATATTTGTTTAGCTTTCAAATCTGCTACAAAGTTAGACACGGCCTCAGCTGGGCCAGAGACAGTGACTGTGTCCTCGGCATTGTGGCAAGCAGGCTCAACTCCTGGGGGACATAACTCTTTAGCTTCTTCCCAAGAAAGACCTGTAGTAAAATAAAAATATTTACAATTTTAATGTTTTGTTGTGAAGAACTCTTTTTGAAAGCAAATGTAATTGTACGAGTAAAATTACCATTGCTAAAATAATGCAAAGCATGTACTTGGACCTCATTGATTGGCTGTTCCAGTGATAAGAAATGCATAACATACATGAGCGTTTTAAATTTTTCAGGATTAAAAAACCAAAATAACATGTAAAATGTAAATAATTTACAAATGACCTGACTAAAAATGGTGTTTATAAATGCATTCAAAGCAAACTTATCATCATGCAATTTTGATTTCACATACCGTATGTGTAGCTAGCTAAATAGGAGATACCCACTCTTCCAGACCACCTGACCTCACTTCCCTGATCCTGGTGGAAGTGCATGAACTGAACATATTTTGCCAATTTTCAAAGTTTAGCTTTGCTTTTTGGATTGAGATTTGAACATGGATTGGTCTGTTTGTGTTTGATTTGCTGTACTAATTTCAAGTTTATAATAAAAAAAAATCTTACCAACAGCTGCCATGCCACCTGGTGCTAGTTTTGCTTCTTTAATACAGCGCCCTCTATGGTAAGCTGCTAAAACCGTTTCTTTGGCTGTTAAAGAACCATCAGCATAACCACATCCGAGTTCTCCGACTGAATGTCCCACAATTCCGTCTGGTTTTATTCCCAAAGAATTTAAAACATCGACTAAAGCAACCTATAATGTTATTGTAAACAAGCAAATAAATATACATTGGAACCTCAATTCATCACCAACTTTTGTTTAATCAGATTTCGACATTATAATCCAGTTTAGTTGTTTGGTTTAATGTTGCTTAACGTTCATCAGCAATTTTTCAGCTATTCTCAATGAGAACTACTTTTTTATTAAACTCTATGGATTAATCTATGATCAAGTTTGTGTATGCATGTGAAGTGTGAGTGTGTTTTATAGTCTGCCTTGTACCAGTGTGCACTCAGGGCAACTTTAAGGTGCTAGCTCACCAAGTCAGCACATCACAAGCATACCACTCCCCCAGTCACATTATACCGACACCAGGTGAACCAATAAACGCCAACGGCAAGGAAAATTCACTTTCCCACATGTGGCCTCAGCGGGACTCTTAAACTCACAGTGGCGAAAGACCCTGGATTTGTAGACCGATGTTTTATCCATTAGGCCATCCAGTTAAGTGATCCAGTTAAATCGAGGAAGGCTTATAAAGAAAAGCATAGTTTGGCATGTGCCATTCATTCAATTTGGGTGTGACCAACTGAAGTTATAACCCAATAAATTGAGCACAATCAAAGTCCAATCCTTAAATAATTTGAATATCTATTGAATACCAAGTTGACATGTAATGCATGGTGAGTTATAGAAGGTACACTGTAAATCTATGATTAAGTCAAAATGGTTTGCTGTAAAGTATTTTTACCTGTATTGCAGCGATCCCGACAAATGAGTTCAAGGTATCATCAAAGCTTGATTCTTCACCATTCATCAATAAATCATATAAATCTAAGCTGTACACACTGAGTATATCACTAGATCTGAGTATAGACTGTCTGAACACATCCAGCTTCATCAAATCCCGACCCATACCGTGCCACTGTGTTCCCATACCGGCAAACACATACCAGATAGATCGCTCATCAACATCACATCTCTGAAATCAAAATTACCTTGTTGAAAACAAAAATTCAATTCCTAACTTACTGCTATGAACACCAGTAATATATTTCCAGACTAGTTTCGGCCAGAAAAGACCAAAACTATTAAGCAAGATTATAAAATGACAGGGTTCGAAATTAGGCACGCATACTCGCTAATAGCTTGTATATCTGCCGAATAGCGAGTGGAAATAAAAGCCACTCGCATAGTTGAGCGAGTGAATAAAAAAAGAAGCTAAATCATTTACAATCTACTTTTCAATTAACTGTGACATTGTATGTTCCAAATGAAATTTAAAACGAAAAAAAAAAAAAAAAACGAAAAGCGCCCGAAATAAGTCATATTGTCTGGGCATCTCTATTGTAAACAAATTCGGATTACTCGGGCATATATGTCAATGTATAATATTAGGTTTCCCGGAACACGTGGCTACGATTGGATGCTTAATTTAGTTTTCGTCTCTGATTCGTTGTTTAAAATAGACCAGTGGAAATCCCATTACCATCATGCTTTACAGTAGCACGTGAATAAAAAAGTAAAAAAAACATGTCGCAAAAGTCCATTACAAATTTTTTCAAACGGCCGGCGGATAAATCCAATGAAAGTGACGGTGCCAGTACATCAAAAATATCAAACCTAGGGGAGAGCTCTGAAAAGGCAGTGACTGCAAGCCTAAAAACGGTCAAGAAATGGCAGAAGGAACTAAATGTTGACCTGGAAATCGTTCTGTCCAGCGATTCATCCACAGTGACTCAAATGAGTTGTAAAACATGTAAAATGTAAGATGGTAGCTCAACGGTCAGCAAAGGAAGAGGCCAAACACGGCCCCACATGGCCCAAGAAATTGAATGTTAATTATGAGCTATTAAATCTGTTTCATAAATTTTAGCTAGTCATTTTTCATTTTAGCTAGTGAATAAAAATTGTACAAGCTAATTTTTGCTAGTGGTAAATATCGCTAAAATCGAACCCTGAATGATTAAAATATTTAATAATAAAATTTTAAACAAATCATTTTTTATATTAAAAGTGTGTGCTGTCCAATAAAATGCTTATCTGGTCTTTTTTCTTCCCGATTTTTTTAAATATTGCAAACAGATTCTTTTTATTGGAAGATTCTGGTTCCAGTTCAGAGATGAAGGCGAGATTGCTATTCACAATTATGAATGAAACTCTGCCATCACGAAATATCAAACTTTGAAATCACTATGTGCATCCTCCATGAAGATAAAATATATCTGTAGAAATTATAATGCAATGCCATGTGGATTTTAAATGTTGATAATGGTGGTGTTTACTAGAAGTAATGATTAGCTACATTTGCACAATAAGGGAATTTTAAACATGTGAAGTCTCCATGACAACAACATTTTTACCATAACAAAAAGATCAAAGATCACTTGTAAATACCAGTTACAAAGTTTATTTTCCTACCTCAATCTCCTGGCTTGTCCCTGATCCATTGATGATAGAAAACCCTTTATACGGATGTGATGCCGATTGACTTTTAAATGTCTCATTTACTAAAGCATGGAACTCAACATTATCTGAATGGCTTTCTAAACTGTGTAATATTTTCTGAACACCCTCCTCCGTTCTTGCTGTACAAACCGCCAGTCTTTTAGATGTATTGTTTTTAGAACTTGATTTTTGTGAATTTGAATTTGATTTTAAAACTGCATGTACATTTGAACCTCCAAATCCAAAAGAGTTCACACCAACTATCCCACCATTCCATTCTGTGTTAGTTGTGACTACTTGCAGACGTCCATCAACAAGACCAGGTATGTCGGGATTAGGGGTATTGTAGTGAAGATTGGCAGGCAATGTCACATTTTCCATTGCAATTAAAACTTTGGCTACTGCAGCAAGTCCTAATTAAATGTACAAGTGAATCAAACATTGTATAAATTTTTAGATAAAAGAAAATGCAGAGGTATCAATAAAGCCAGAAAGGCCACAAAAGTTGTCGGATACAATTTAGGATTTGAATCAATTTTGTTGCCTACTCCAACAAAGTTACACTTTGTGAATATGTTTTACAATACATATTACTCCATACTTGCTGCCTGGTTTTAGAAAGTTATCATCTATACTTTAAAATTTACTGAGAGGGCTGGCTATGAGAATTCATGTAGTCTCATCCGACTGAAATATTCAAACCCTTGGGTAATATCTCCCTATCCTACATGGATAACTCATTGTTTTTTTTTGTTTTGTTTTTTTTTTTTTGTCATTCCACATTCATTCACATAAACAACAGAAAAATAAAGAATGGCAGACAGAGACCGACAGACAGACATTTGTATACCTTTTCAGTCATATAAAATTAATATTTGAGTTTTACCTGATGCAGGTTCTGAGTGTCCCATATTAGACTTCACAGATCCAATGAGCAGGGGTTGCTGTCTACCTTTACAGAACACATCAGCTATTGTGTTGACTTCCTGTGGGTCTCCTGCCTTAGTACCAGTACCATGAGCCTCTACATAAGATACAGTTGATGGATCTACGCAACATTCATTATACACTTCAAGGAGTAACTGTCTCTGTATAGATCCTGATGGAAATGTTATACCTGCAAAAAAAAGTAAAACATTCATGTAAATAACAGTTGATACAAGGTTGTATGCCATGAATATCATTGAGGGATCTGCATTACTTCAGGGAATAACACTCTCTGCATACATGGTGATGGAAATGTTTTTTGTATATAAATGTAAAATATGCACAAAATATGCCAGAAATATTTTCCGCCACAAGGGATTTTGATAATTTAGTACAACATGGGTCTCTGTCAAGAAAATTAGAAACATGTAGATTGACAAGGTAAAGCATTTCAATGGTCAAAGGGAGATAAATGCTGTATCAATTAGGCTCCATAATATCATGCATTTGCAAGATATGTGTTTTAAATTATTGAATGACCAAACTTTTTAAACCATGATTATCTAATTCTTACAGAAAACAAATATAGAGAGAGCAACTGTGATTGGAACTGTTCATACATATATGGCAAAACAGGTTTGATAGGTGACCGGGTAGCTAGCCCAGTCAGTAGAGCTCCTCACTAGTATCAGAAAGGACATGGGTTTGAGTCTCAGTTTGGCTGCTGCTATATTCCCTTTCCTGTCACATTTGGGGATATGATGGTAGTTAAAATGGAAGAAGAAAGGCAGACTGAGCTCTATTGGTGGCCAATCAGAGAGAGAGAGAGGGAGATGGTATACCTTGTTCTTTATTGCCATCAGAATTATTTTTTGAATGGATAACAGTAGCATATACTCTTTTAGCATCTGTATGTTTCTGTAGAAAAATGGATACAATTCCTTCACTTCTACAATAGCCATTTCCTAGAAAAAATAATAAATGTATTACAATCTACAAAAGACTGTTGTGTCATGTAGTTGGGTTGAGTAGAGTGGAGTAATGGTGTTTAACACTCCAGATTTTTCACTAATATATAGGCGGTCAGTTCTGGGTTGACAAGCGAACTGTCATGTAGAATGAGTAAGAAATCAAAATCATTTCAGCTTCTGATCCTTTAGCTACTTTTAGTCAGTTATTAACTATTGTTAATAGTTAGGTGATAGGTGGTTCCCACATCCTGCTAGTACTTAGAAGGTTCCAAACTAAAATCCCAATTTGACTGCTGCTGCATTTTTCAGGTTCTTGTTACATTTGGGGACACATATTATGAGCAAAGGAAGTGACCAACAAATGGTTGAGATTTCCTGGAATAATGACATTTTTACAAGAAAACATGAACTGATATGACTTGCATTTCCATTGCAAATAAGCATTAGAGGATACCATGCGGTATGCTGGTGAACCCCATTGTACTTTAAGTTACCTTGTTCATCAAAAGATTTGCAGGTACCATCTGGAGACAACATGCCTAGATTCTGAAACTGTAGCGCTGTGGTTGGTTTGAGACACAAGTTACTTCCCCCTACAATAGCTGAGTCACAGTGACCTTGTTTTATACTGTGTAAGGCCTGATCTAGGGCTAAAAGACTGGATGAACAAGCTGTATCTATTGTGTAACTTGGACCTAAAATAAAGATATAAATCATTAAGACTTTGGTTTAATTATTATGTGCATATACTTAGCCTATGAACTTGTGTTATAAACATGATATTGGGACTGAAGTAAAGAATTGAGTAATGGTGTTTCTTCCCATGAAGTTTCTTTTAATCAAAGTGGTCAGTGCTAGGATGGTGGAGGAAACCAGAGTACCCAGAGAAAACCACAGACCTTCAGCAAGGGAAATGACATACTTTCTCACATAAGAATCTTTCTTGAGTGAGACTCTAACCTTGGTGGTGAGAGGCACTGTAACCCTGTGCTTTAGATCACTAGGCCACTGAGGTTGATATTAGGGACTAGATGAATACCTTAATCCACTGGTCATTGACAACTTTCTTTTAAATTTGAGATCAGCAAATCTTAAAGACATAAAAACATTACTGAATTTTCTTATACTGAATTTGAAATATTCTATTAAATGCTATAGGCATAGTATCTGTTCATGTTGGGCATCTTAGGGAGACAGACCAAACTCAGGTGACAGACTAACTCATCTGTAGTGTCATGATTGGTTGGGAAGATCTCAGGTTTTGAATCACAATGAAGTTGCATGAAAATTCTTTATAGAAGTTGATAAATACTTTAAAGTCAAAGAAATAAGACAGTCTGTTAGCAAACATGGATCTTGTACATCCTGGATTGAGTAGCCAACTACTGTATCAACATCGCACTCCATGCTTCATGAGATTCTGAGGCACTGGCACCTATAAACACACCTGTTTTACTTCCTCTTACTGAAGATGGGTCCACACCTGTATAACAAAAAACACATGTGGGTTTTTTTTTAAAAATTGAAAAGTAAAAAAAAAAACAATTAAAAATGTATTCAGTCCAAAAATGTATATAGTAAATGTAGTAAATTAAAGAATACATGTATACTATTTTAACAATTGTAGATGCAAATGAATTAAAAAAATAATAATTTGATAAAAACAATTTATAACTGAAATGGGATGCCATTTCAAAAGTTCCCATAATGAACCCCAACAGGGAAATTCCCAACAATGTGCACGATCAAAATATAAATAGACATTGGCACATATTTGAAGTTAAAAGCACTACATTTTAAAATTGTTCCCAAATGAACCCCACTGGGAAAGCACAAAATACAATAGCCAATGGCATATCTACTTCACCAAAAAGATGAAAAGTTGCTGTGAAGTTTCATAAAAATCTGATAAATTGTGTTTGAGAAGAGTGGCAAACAAAATTGTTGGCAGAAGAGATGGATTAAACACTATATGTCCCCTCTCTATTAAATTATAATCATCTACCAACCTGCATCTACAATGGCTTCATATGTAACTTCTAGCAGCTCCTCAACTGTGGGTCCATGCAGTTAGCTTGCTTTGGGTGTACTCCAAAAAAGGCAGCATCAAATTTACTTATATCTTTTAGTTTTCCATTTCTGCGAGGAAGGCCATACATTCCTGTAAAATAAAGAGATTTTTGTTTTGTCAAGGATGTGTACAGTAGTACAGTTGTAGATCACTTGCCTATAGAGAGTCTCAGTCCAGGTTCAATACCTGATCCAACCCTGCATTTTTTTTCTTCATGTCATAGCTTGGTAACAAGTTGGGAATTGATATTTCCCATAGGACCATGGGAATAACAGGGATGGAATGTAGCAGTCTGGGTAGCTCAGTTGGTAGAGCCCTTGCCTATATGCAGAAAATTCCTGGATCGATCAACTGTCTGACAATGTATTTTTTGTGATCCCTGCTACAGAAGTCTATCAATGTATGATTATCATTGGGGTACATACAAAGCTCTAGTACCACATGTAACACAAATATGAGGTAATCTGAAATTCAATACTCCTTCACCAGAACAACTCTTAGCTAATAGACTTAGACTAAATCATTCAGAAGCTCGTGAAAACCATCAGTTTTTATAATTCTTATACAATTTCATTTATTTATTTTTTTTTCAATTTTTGCTATTTATTTATTGATCTATTTTTTTTTAATTATGCATGAACAGTTTGGAGTTAAAAATATATACAGCTACATGAATATGAAGATGAGAAACCTAAAGAATAACTACAGTCTGTAATTGTTTTATATAATACCGGGCTGCCATCTCCTATCATCCTCGGTTACCATGTCAACATTGTCCATCAGATTTTGTCTAAATTCCTCCATGTTGTCAGATTCTGGCAGCGGCAAGAATCCCGGACACACAACATCGTCTGTAATTTCACATATACCACTACTGGCAGAAGATATATCTTGTTGTGTAACTTGGATGTCCGTAGACAAATCATCGCCATCATTACTTTCTGCTGGCATTTTCATTAAATCAGTGTCAAAGCTGAAATATAGAAAATATGCATGCACAAAACAAAAATTTAGGAGCAAAATTTTTTTTTACAAAATGTCTCCACACATGCTATGAAAGAAATTTCTCCAAGAAGGAAAGTTAATTCAAATATCACAAGCATTTCATTTCTTACTATATACAAAGGTTTTCTTTCTGGTCAGGAAGAAAGTTCAGCACTGTGAAATAGAAAAGGAAATAAATACATTTACTACACAGGCTGTGGTTTCATGGTCATTTCTTTACTAAGATTTTCTTAAAGATATTCATAAATTTAATGTGTCATTTTACAGATCCCTTTAAGTTTACTGCATATATCCAAATTTTGTTGAAACTTTTTGTATTTGTAGGGTCATATTTAGTATTGTTAAAATTTTCCAAAGTTAAGGAAGTCTTATTTAGAAATGACTGTGAAACTGAGATGTGCATTGATTATAATATAAAATACCAGTATGTAAATCTCCTTTAAAAGTGCTTCTGAAAAATTTTGGTTGTTACTCTTAGCAGGTGCTAGGACTAAAAGGTCCAAATAATGGGAAAACGGAAACCTGTATGTTGTAATTTTATAAGAAGGGAGCCGGGCCTTATATATATATATAAAAACAAGGCAGACAAATTGAGACATTGCTTCAAACTTTCCTGGTCTTATTCAAAGTGGTCCTTATAAACAGGTTTAAACAATGCATTGTTTCAGACTTTCCTGGTCTTATTCAAAGTGGTCCTTATTAACAGGTTAAAACAATGCATTGTTTCAGACTTTCCTGGTTTGTATAACAAATACAGGTTCAACCAATGAAGAAACTAAGGCGAAATTGTTACGAGCCGCTACACTAACCATTTAACCCTAACAGTGTAAGGGAGACAACTCATTTTTGCGCACTTTCCATCGTGCAATTTAGCGTTGTAGTTCCCTTGTTTGATGATAATACTTTGGGAGAGATTTGGTCGATTTTTTCTTATAACTGACATGAAATATTAATAACACACTCATCAAGTTAAAATCAAATTTTGTTCGAATCTCTGAAGTTATCATTTTGACGAGTTGACAAAACTTGATCAATACGGTCCGACTTATTTCTAAAATTTTGAATATGGATGCTGAAGAGCTGTTACTTGTTATTGTTCTTGTTGTTGAAGAGTTACAAGTGGGATGGCAAGAGACATCCAAAAGAATCATTTAAACCACGCCAATGGATATCATTTTCCGTTCGTTTGATCAGACATAGTGTTCCATTGAGTATTGTCGGCAAGTAACTTGGCGGTAGGAATTTTTAATATTTTGTTTCAATCGTTTATCGTTTAGCTACAAATTACTTTATAAATCCTACTTTCGTTGCCATGCCAATTAATGATACTGCTATGAGGTAAGACACTGACCGGTCGTGGTCAAGATGCGCGAAATTAAGATGCGGAACTTAATGGAGCTCGTTTCTTTCTTCGGGAAATTACTCGAAGTTCTAATTGAGTCACCCAGTATTTTGTTATATGCACATATTACCACGAACTGACGCGCTTCATAATAAAATTACATTTTTCGTTTAAATAATCTAATATACATAACTATATATACATCATTTTATGGTGATTCGTCATAAATACCGGTTAAATTTTGTAATCCGGAGCTTTTTAAATAATTATTATAATTGCCAACCTGAATATTAATATTAATTTTTAGAAAAATATCTTTTAATAATACTTACCTTCAATTTTATTGCGTTCAGTCTGTTAGAGTATTCTATGTATATTGTTTACAAACATCCGTTTTCTGCTGTTTTAAATATCATGCGACGGTAGAGTTCTTATCGACTGAGGTGGGTCGACTGAAAATCAACCAATCAGGACGCGGTTTAAAGAAACGCGGGATTTTGTCGTGCATCAGACTGGCTGTCGAACTGATCATTTATGGGATTGGACGTGATAATCTCCAGTCGTTGATTATGTTGACAACAAACATGAAATTTTCGTGATTTCTTTGTAATCATATTGAAAGTAACATAATATAAACATTTGTACGCGTATTTACATGTATTATGTATTGCCAGTCCACTCATGACACATACACGTATACGCGGTATAAGTTTATTTTGACACACTCTGCATGCACTGGCCATACAGGTCTGCATTCTAGGGCAGACAATGACCGTTAGTGGCCGGGCATAGAAAATTTGTACTTTTAAAAGTACAAAAATATCTTATATGGTACAAAAATTATTTGAACAAAACCGTCAAAAGACTAGTAAGTTACGAGATACTATTAATATCAGTCAGGCTACATATCACATGAAACTTTTGCTAAAAAGTTTATAAAAATAAGTTAAAATAAATTACCCCGGATTTACCTAAAGTGTTACTTAATATACAAACAGTTTAATTGCCAATGAATAGAAATTGACAACATAATTGCTTCTTCCATAGGCAGTGTTGTTATAAGTTAATCCTCTTATTTATGAATTTAATAGACAGATGAATTGTTAGTCAGAGAGTCAATTGATCAGTTGAATTATCAGTTAAATTATAAACTTGTTTGCTAAATTATTTTTGAAACTACATCTCGGATTGTGATTTTGATTTTCCACTGATGCTGCATACTGGTCTGCAAATACACATGCACTGAATTAATAAGAGGGGGAGAATGGGTATGTGTGTTTTTTCTTATTGGGAATGATTAGTAGAATCATTTGAATATTCAGGTCCTGCAATCAGCACCACTTCTGGGGCCTATTAAAACTCTGTTAAAAAAATTGGTTAAAAATGTTGATGTTCATATATTTGGAACATGGAAATATTATCATAAAGCAACAGAAAGTACTATAAGCTGTTGGACACCATTTTTATTTTATTTAAAGTGGTGGATCTGGTTGTTTTCAGATACATTTAATTTCAGATAAAACTTTTGAGTTTTAATCTGGGGTCAGTTGTTTGAAGCCTAATTAATTTTGGTCACATTATTTAGTGGTTCAATTTATGAATACATATACATGTATAGCAAATCACTAACGACAAATCAATGTCATTATTTATTTGATGACAATACCACCTGAATAAATATATGTGATGAAATTATTTGTGCATTAAAGTGTAATCCAAACAGTGAAAAATCTCTATCGTGTTTATAAAAAAAGCTTTCCATAAAATGAATTTTGCTGATTTTTCAAAAATAAAAGAACTACCTGTAATAACTAATAATAATAAGTAACTAATAAGTACATTTTGTACTGTACACCTAAATAGAATTCTTAAATTTTTCCCCCATCAATCTTGACCAACAATTTTAGTTTGCTTTATGTTCTCTTTACTTACTACATTTTATACATCACCGTAATGAATGTTTATTTATCACATTATAAGTGTGATACTCAAAAACTGGAAGTTGCCTAACATGAATAATTTGTAAATTTTAATAATAAAAATATAATTCAACAATAAAAAATCAATGAACACCAGGGTGCATAAGTCGAGTTGCAAGTTCATATTCTACATGATGTGCGATTCACATACCAAATATCAATATCTGTGAGCGTTTTGAAAAAAAGAAAAACATTCTGGAAAACTGCTATTTTTAAACAGCCGGCATTATGAAAAACTTTTGTAAATCTAAACTAGTACTGACGATGTAATATGTGCAAGTTAGTATTTTTCCTGTGAAATAAAACATCTTCTTTCGGTGCATGTGTATTTGTAGACCAGTATGCAGCATCAGTGGAAAATCAAAATCACAAATCTGAGATGTAGTTTCAAAAATAATTTAGCAAACAAGTTTATAATTTAACTGATAATTCAACTGGTCAATTGACTCTCTGACTAACAATTCATCTGTCCATTAAATTCATGAATAAGAGGATTAACTTATAACAACACTACCTAAGGAAGAAGCAATTATGTTGTCAATTTCTATTCATTGGCAATTCAATTGATAGTATATTAAGTAACCCTTTGGGTAAATCTGGGGTAAGACATTAAAACAGGCTTAAAGTTTAAGTCACATTTTTCGGAAAATGAAATCGTAATGCAACCCATTAAAATGTATTTTGAGAGGGAGTCGTAGGTTCGAACCCAGCCCGGGTCATACATAAGTCTAAAAGAGACACTGCTTCCTCGTCTGGTTGTCAGTATCCAGACGACAGGGTATCGAACTGGTTCACCCAGTGACAAGATAATGTGTTTTGGGGAGTGATGTGCCTGTCTGCCGCCGCGGATGTATTGACTCTGTGGGCTAGCAGTTTAAAGTAGCAACGTGTGCGCGCTACATGACAAGACAGGCCATAAAACAACACACTTGCATATCTCACGCATATGTGACAGTGCAAAACTTAACGTTTTTTTAACCACGATCAAATATTTTAATTAAACACTAGTTTCGAATTATTTCTATAAATTTACTGTTTTCCTTCATGTTTTATCTTAATCGCGTTAGACCAATCTAATATTACACAACGGATTAATCAAGACTTTTAAGTCATTAAGGATTTCACCTAGAGTTGGAAAATAAGTCATTCTTTTGTTTAGGACTTTCCGGGTAAGACTTTACCTGTGACATTATTTACTTATTATTTTATAGTGCTTAGTTTCCATGACGACCAGGTAATTTTTTTTTATTGCGTTGTTTGTATTTTGTTTTATGTTTAGCGTCAGTCTGGAAGTGGCCGTTGGATAGCCCAGGTCACAATTCCGACATAGAATAAATTTGTCAACTTTATTTGAGTTTTAAGTTTTATTTTAACTAGTTCAAATTGAGCTAGATTCCCCTTTATTATAAGTGGTGCGAGAAACCGGGGCAGTTTGCCGCAAATTGATGCGTAAGCCAAGCTGCACTACAAGATCCCGATACAAAACAGGACTTAATTTATAGAATTTTGTGGAACAATGATGTCTTAAAATGGATGTTTTTTCTAGGTGGAGACAAGTGGACAATATTCCTTGGAACCCATGTTACAAATGCGGATTTCTGTTCAACACCAGACATGTGGGGCTATGTAAAGCTAAACACGCCCGTTGTTTCCGTTGTGGACGCCTTGGACATTATGCCAGATGTTGCTGGTCAGAAACTGTGCAAAATCACACTATCAACTATCACAGGACACCACAGATAAATCACATTGTTGTGAGCAAAGGAAAAAGAAAACGTAGATCATGGAAGCAGAAAGCACGTGATAAACAAAGACTAACAAAGTATTTAGACAAAAAGAAATTTGTGCAAAATCTTCCTTTTTCAAAAATCGGCGAAAAAGATTTTCAACAGTTGTTTAGTGTAAATTCTAGGAACGATGATTTGGATCTTCTTTCCGACAATTTCAAAAGACTTAAACAAGAAAGGGTCGCACTTAATATTCAAATTAAGGAAAATACAGCCGTAAATTTACAGTTAGAGAAAACTTTGGTCAGTACAACGGAGAAACTAAAAACCACAATAAACAGTCTGGACCGTTGTAATAAGGAAAATATTCATTCACGGCAAATAATAAAACACCTACAGGAACAGAGAAATGATCAATTGAAAATAACAGAGGAATTAAATGAGGATATATTCGGACTTCGCATTGAAAACGAAAGATTGTCGGAAAAATTAGGCCGCGTCTTAGAAGAAATATGCATTTTATCATTCAAATGGATTCTTTAAAGCAGAAGGTGAATACACTTCAGGAAAAATGCAATGATGGTACGCCAGGAACTCAAAGGACAAGAAACCAGCCTTACACTCCGTTTGTGGATTCGAATGGAAAACCAATTCACATAATTTCATCAGAAGCTTTGTCATCTCCAAATGTGCATCTGAAAGATCCCGAGTGGCTACAATATACGCAAAGCCGTATTATATTTAAATAGTTTAACATGTTACTTAGATTCAAGTTTGGAGACCAAACTTCTCGGAGAAGAGGGATATTGTGACAGTGCAAAACTTAACGTTTTTTTAACCACGATCAAATATTTTAATTAAACACTAGTTTCGAATTATTTCTATAAATTTACTGTTTTCCTTCATGTTTTATCTTAATCGCGTTAGACCAATCTAATATTACACAACGGATTAATCAAGACTTTTAAGTCATTAAGGATTTCACCTAGAGTTGGAAAATAAGTCATTCTTTTGTTTAGGACTTTCCGGGTAAGACTTTACCTGTGACATTATTTACTTATTATTTTATAGTGCTTAGTTTCCATGACGACCAGGTAATTTTTTTTTATTGCGTTGTTTGTATTTTGTTTTATGTTTAGCGTCAGTCTGGAAGTGGCCGTTGGATAGCCCAGGTCACAATTCCGACATAGAATAAATTTGTCAACTTTATTTGAGTTTTAAGTTTTATTTTAACTAGTTCAAATTGAGCTAGATTCCCCTTTATTAGACGTTAAACAACATTACAAGGCAACAACAACAAGTACTCGAGAAACACATTTAAATTTTACGCATACTATAGATGGTAACTCCTCTACATGTCTCCCACTACAGTAGATCATTTAGTAGAGTGCTTGCGCGCTTCGTATATGGGACGTCGTAGGTTCGAACCCCGGCCGGGGTCCGACCAAGAATTGAAAATAGGAAATGAACGTTTTTTCGCAAAACACTCAGCATTTAGAAATGAAAGTCACATCGTCCTTCTGACGACCGACGTCCCGTGTCACCCCTAATAATCCTCTTTGCATAATGCACTGAGCGCACTGTAACGCCGGTAAAAAATTCTGCCACTTCATCTATGGCTGGCGATATCTCGATATATAAGTGAAATATTTTTGACTGGGACACTGAAAAAATAATCTCTGTATGTTTTGTTTTACCGTCTCCGAACGACAACGTAGTAAAACGTTCTCGAGGGCGGGGTGAGCTGTGGGTTCGAACCTCGGTCGGGTCATTCATTGATACGACTTTAAAATTTGATATACTTCTTCGTTGTCCGGGGGTTCACCCGGTGTCAGTATAATGTGAATGGTGGGCGCGGCGGTATGTTTGTGACGTACTGACTGTGAGGTAGCACCTTCAGTTAAGTGCACTAAGTGTGCGCGATCAACACACTTGCCGCGCATCTCTTGCATACACGAACTTGTTCTTAACTTACTCTCGTCGAGAATAGCTGAAAAATTGCTGATGCGACATCAAACAACATTACAACCAAACACGTGGATGTGATGATGTCAATTGCATGCAAGTAATTTTTATCAAATATTTAATTTTGAAAACAATTGTGATAAATTTATATGATATATCATTTATCAAAAGTTTTCAAGTTCATCTTAATGTACTTCTGATAATAATTTTCAATAGTGCACATTACGTTATCAGACAATGTCAAACATATTCACACATTTTGTTGTGTGTGTACTTTTACATCAGGTTATCGTGTTTAGTATTATTGTGGCATGCAAAAATATTGTCTGTAAATGTCCTATAGCTGTCCTTGGTGAGAACACAAGGTCCAATCCATGGTATCAAAAGTCAATCAATGCCAGTATAATGGACCTTTGATGGTATATAAAAGTGGTTTTTTTTTAAACATTCAATCTGCATGGTCCCTGTGGATGAGAGGACTTTAACCTAAATTTAATGTTGGCCATCTAAGTAACCAATGTTACTGAATTTTCAATAAATGTATTTAATGTACAATACTAGCACCGTACTAAAAACATTGTTTAACTTGACAAAACTAGAATACATATTTCAAAAATATCTTAAAAATAAAATTATGAAGATTTCTTTGCCTGCATAAAAATTGCGAAATTACATATTATACCAGTGTTAATTTCACAGCATTAGATGGCCATTTCGGAATTCAATTTTAACAACATGATCAGTAGCTTGGATAAAATTGTTGTAAAACTAAAAGAATGGTGAAACTTAGATCATTGTATTCTTTTGTATGGACGTTGTCTATGTCGTTTAGATATATCGTACACAGTGGCGGATCTAGTGGGGTGAGACAGAGACATATAAAACCCGTTTCTAGGTAGCCCTGGCGGGGCCGGTCAGTTTGCGTTTATGTCGCTGATGAGGCATTTTTGTGCATTAATTAATTATTTACACTCAGAATGAAAGATTCTCGGGGTGGGGTGCCCCGGGCACTAGAAGTTTCGGCTCTCACCTTCCCCCTCACTAAAAACCTGCATGGGTCCAACTCTCATATCAGAATTTTAAAATTGTTGCTTTATTTCAGAAATTCAGTATAGATAAATTAAAATTTTCAATGAACTTTTTGGATAGGTACTTGTTCTTCTGCGCTCTTGTTTTACATGTAAAATGCTATTTTTCCTTTCCGTATCTTTGTTTTATTTTATTTTATTTCATTTTATTTTATTTTAATCAATGTATATAAAAAATAGTCGAATTTTGACATTAAAAAAATGAAGTAGACATTTTAAATCCCATTGTAACACACAAGGGAGAGAACTCAATCTGATCCATCAGATGGCGCTGTATACACCATAGAGGGAAGCCATTTGCATTTTGCCCACGATAACGAAACCTCTTCATAAATTTTGCATGATTGGTTTGATTTCATAAATGTACTGATCACATAATCACGTTTGTTTTGTCCCAGATAATAACATGGCAATGTCTGCCCAGGATCAAATGAGGGCTATGCTTGATGAGTTGATGGGGACAAGTAGGGATGGTAAGTTGTCTCTGATAAGAAACAATAAAAAAATTATTCTTTACACAATCGTCCCACAGTGATGGAAAACAATACTATGATTTTTGTTCTTTGAAGATTTTCTGTTTTCGCTTCTTGCAAGCATCCTGATTCCTTATTTTACCAATTATGATTTAATATTGATCACCGACTAGGTTTAGTCCGCAAATCCCAAGATAATTTGTGGGTTTTGTTGGGCTGAAGAGTAGGACAAATTATTGACAAGATGATTGTGCAGAAATTCAAGTTGTGCAGCCTGTTTTTATTGAACTAGCTGCCATAGTGATTGCAAGTTTGTTTTCATTTCATGTCAAGGCAGATAAATCGGTCTAAAGCTGTGCAGATTGGAGAAATTCCCAAATTCTTATAATACCGTAAAGCAGGCGGTCCCTAGAAAATAAGCCCAGGTAGCCCGAGATTCCTCTGGGCCGAATTTTTTTTTTTTTTTTTTTTTATCAATTTCGGGCCAGAGATCGGGCTTCATTATTTTACATAACGTGATGCCGTTGAAATCCTACGGCAGGGTAAGATTTAATTTGGCGGATATGTTCACTTTATTTTCACGGGCATTGGGTAATGAACCAGTCAGATCGCTTACCTGAACCTTTATTTACAAGAATCCATCGAAAAAACTACGTGGCAACTCCGTTTTATATCCATTCCAGCCATATAAATCCAACACATCCTTCATCATCTCGCCATTTTTTATGTTATGATATTCAAATAACGCGAGATCTCGCGGGTTAAAGTCTCCCTTTTCTGATACACAAGTGTTGGATTTATATGGCTGGAATGGATATAAAACGGAGTTGCCACGTAGTTTTTTCGATGGATTCTTGTAAATAAAGGTTCAGGTAAGCGATGTGACTGGTTCATTACCCAATGCCCGTGAAAATAAAGTGAACATATCCGCCAAATTAAATCTTACCCTGCCGTAGGATTTCAACGGCATCACGTTATGTAAAATAATGAAGCCCGATCTCTGGCCCGAAATTGATAAAAAAAAAAAAAAAAAAAAAAAATTTCGGGCCAGAGGAATCTCGGGCTAAAGCCCAGGGAACAAAATAAGCCCAGGGAAAGCCCAGGGAAGTTTCCCGCGCCCAGGAAGTTATAAAGCATTACATAGATGTGAAATTCACATATTTATTAAAGATCATATCATATTTTATCATGTTAAAAAATTGTATCGATCTAAACCAGAATGACGAAGTATTTTATCATTGATTTTTTCACCTTACAGTATGCGTCGGTGAGTGAAGGGAGATAACTCACTATCATAGAATACTCAATTATTAACGTGGGGGAATGTTATCTATTGTCTTTCTAATTTTGGTTTTTGAATTGGATTTGTTATGCAAGGTGACGTAAATAATTTAATAAAAGATTCCTGACGTACAGAGATGAGATTTAAAAAATAATAACGATGAATACGGTATATTTACTTTACAAGTGAAAAATACTAATTTTTCCCTTCATTTACAAAATGTAACTAGTCTTTAAAACAAAAAAAGGAAATAATAAATTTTCATAATCGAAGGTTTTTCTGAGTTTTAACGAAGTAATGTCTAATAACTGTTTTAAAGGACTTTTTGTGAATTTTTGGTTTGTCAGTAATGTATTGGTTAATACTAATACTATAGAGTTTCCCGACGAAGGACAGTTAGTATGTTAAACACATTTTAATGTTAACACTGAAATTATTGCTCTTGTTTTGTTTGGCTTCTTCTTTGAAATTAAAATTAAATCGTGTGTAAAACAATTTGCTGTTATCAAATTCTTTGTCTCAGGTAAGCCAGACAAGTCTGTTACAAGGTGAACACGTGCCGTGAATAAACACCCGCCGGGTATAACAGACGACCTCAATATACTGTGACGGGTATAAAGCCTGATCAATCAGTACTGATTAATACTCCTAATTAACGGATTAATTTACATCTTCGGTTAATCGGATTATTAATATATCCCGTAAAAGTGTTAGGAACTTTATGCATAGTATATATTGTTTTGGTATTTGATCCTTATTATGGAGAAAATATTTCCAATCATGACATACCTACATATCTGTATTATTAAATAAATAAATTATAAATTAAAAGTTGTGTAGTCGACATGCATTACTGTACATGTTATAAATAGAAGAGTATTTGCCCGTTTTATTTTCGTACATTAGTGTGAATATATTTTATGGAGAGATTCAATAAATGATGATGGCTGTCATAAGAAATGTACGAGATGATTGTTTCATCTTTGTAATAAATATCTTATAAACCGTCACTCATAGAATCCAGTATCGGGTTAGTGTGTTAAATTCTCTAAGAAAATTGTTCTATTACATTGAAATTTCGTCCGCATATTTACAGTATTGTTCGGAAAATGCCGTCATCTAACGGTGGAGAATCTCTCTCTCTCTCTCTCTCTCTACCAGATTGGAGGATCGAAAATGTCGACTTTACACCATAAAAAGATGGAGGGGCATTATTAAATATTAATTACTTAACATACTCCTAAAAAAATTGCGGTCTGTGAAAAAATCGTTTCGAGCGGACCTATGTCTTTTGTGAGTACAATTGTTGTCTGACAAACTCTAGAAATATTGCGATGAATATTCACACAATAAATACAACAATCCCGATAACAGAAAATGGCGGGAAATGGCACGTGGCGACGGAATCTTTTCATATCTTCTCATATCTTCAGTGTAATTTAGGAAATCAACTTTTGAAAAATTCTCACTTTGGTTCATGAGTTTAAATTATGAAATATTAGTAGGTAAATAAATTTCACGGAGACATAAACGAAATGTATACTTTCGTCCTTAATACTTTTGATATTACAGTGCAGCAAGCCGCTAAATATTACCCGGACCACTTGTTCATTAGTCAATTACTTTCCACCGTGTTCACTTGTTCACGATTAATACGAATCAAGAGTTTTTAACTGGCACAGATGATTTGTTTGCCTTTCAAAAATGCGTGTACCAGGCGTGATAGTTCATATTCTAAGGCTACCAACGATCCAAGGGAAGATTATAAAAGCTAAGCTTGTATATTACTTGATTATTGTTGAGGCATATTCGGCTTTATATAGTTAACTGTTGTTAAAACAAAACAATATTCACCTCAATTCAAATAGAACAGTATTGTGTGACCGTGCACTTTTAGTGACTTGTTTTATTTTGGATTATTAGTGGCCTTAGAATATAAATATCACGCCTGGTACACGCATTTTTAAAAGGAAAATAAATCGTAGATAACCTCAACCGTAAATTGTCGAGTTTTCAAAAAACTTGTATATCTTTAACAAACTCTGGCCCCTTTGCACTGCTCTATGACGTTGACTATCTTAATATCTTTTCATTTTTTAAAATAAATTCGTTATACAAGGTGTAAGCTTTTCCCCCCAACACGTGTATTTTTGCACAATTTTCTTTAAAAAATGCAATAAATATTTTATAAACTCTTAAATTATCAATTCCTATTTTATTTTTATTTATAAATCTTCACACTTGTGTAGGTAATTTCATAATTATACCCCTCTTTCACGCTTTTCAACCAAATGGTTTTCACTTGAATTTTCCTACTTAGATGACCCTTAAACAACATTTTATTCAATAAGTACAGTTACAAATAATGAATGATAGGATTCTGGGACTAAAATTTGTTGTCGACGAGAGGTGCATTTCAACATTGGTCAATAGAAAGGCAATGGGATTGCATAAGTTTTTGAATCAACTTTACACCCGGCAGTAATAACTTCATAATATGTCTCGTTCACACTTGTCCTTCAACGACAGTAATGTGATGCAAGTTACAAATTGTCATACATTACTTCTACGGGGTAATGGTATAAGTAAATCATTAAAATGGTTATTATGATGATGTATGAATTTCTTCAAAAAATATTTTTACGATTATATCTATACATAATAATATTCATTTATAGATAGTGTGTTTTTTGTATTTCACACACACACACACACACAGAGAGATCCAATGTCTACAAGAGTTATCTCTCTTTGATGATAAAGCCTAGCGGTCTCACGGTGTCGGAAATTCAAAGTCAAATTATTCCATTTTTCTTTCACCAATCTCATGCATTTTTTAACAAGATTATAAATAACACATGTTTATCAGTATTTCAAAATCACAGACTTCTACCATGCATTGTAAACTCCTGGGCAGAAGAAATATGCATAGACTGTACAAGCATGGAGTCGCTGCCGATATCAAAAACGAAAAGTGAAATTTCTCCATTTAAACTCAATCAATTTTAATGATTTTTTCACAAAAGTATAAATAGCATATCATAAGTAATATTACAACATTTTAACCTTCTAGCATGTATAGAATACTCCTGGGCGCGAGAAACGTCCCTGGGCTTTCCCTGGGCTTATTTTGTTCCCTGGGCTTATTTTCTAGGTACCCTAAAGCAGGATTGTTATCACTGTAGTAAAATATGAAAATGTCATTGTTGTGCAAATTTAGTACCAATACAGACAAATCTGTTGATTCTGTGTATCTGAAAATGGAAGACGATGCCTAAATGATTTGTTTTTGCAAATCAATGTTTTTCTGTACAGAAATTCCATGAATGTTATTCATAATTTATAACCTATGTTGTTAGTTTATGTATATTGTAGTCAATATGCAAATTAGGGTGAGACTTGGGGAAAATTTTGCGACACACTTCTTGCTGTGTCACACAAGTCTCTGTTTAATGTACGAGCTTGAAATTTACAAAAAAATTCAGATGGGTCCATTTTCAAGCCAAATCGTTTTAAACACATTAACACCAATATGAATTTTATTAATTAAACTAATGTTAAATATGTCCCATTAAGGCCTTAACAATGGAGGGGGGATTTGACATAATTTAAATATGTAATTGAAGGTCCAGAACTTTTTGCTTGAATCTTTTGCAGGTCCCACATAAAGAGTTTGAACATTGAAAGGTCAATGTGCAGTTGTGATATCATATATACAAAAACAGTATTATATTGAGAATAAAACTAAAAAAAAATGCACACTCATTAGACTTACAGTTTGAATTTCAAGGATCCCAATTGGAATATAAAATCAATAAGTCTCACCTCAGACTTTGGTAGTTTTGAACCCCTGGAAATAACTAGACTTTCAGGAATTAGGGGTCTAGCGTGCTCACTGTAATTTCTGTAAAATATCTTGAATTATAGAGGAACAGCCAAACTTTCATTCTTTTCAATTTGTATAGAATTGCAATATATAATGTATGATGAATGGATTATACTGAAAGGTAAAGGTAGTAATATTAATGGTAAGTCAAAATGGACAGGTGAATGCAATTTGTGCATTTGGTGTTGAAAAATTTGGACCGGTGAATGCATTGATTTTGATAATTAGGATAATTGTTTTAATATATGTATAAATATGATATTTTGTTTAGAATATATACAATTTATGTACGAGTATTGATTTGTTACACATGGTGTCATACAAGGTACTGATTTTTCTCCATCCCTATTTTTAAGGGAGCTATTTCATGAGCTGTTATCCTCCAGTCACATAAAGGTTGGTGAAGGTCCAAGCCGTGAGTTTACAAATTTAATAGTTTGTGTTTCAGTTTTAATTTATCCATTCAGCAGTGTCAAAACCACTAGTAACTGGTTTTTCAAAATTTTTGAATTAAAAGTTTTAGCTCTTGTAGATTGCATGCTGAAATGGTCAATGCAGTCATTATTTAGATAAGTTTTGAAAACATTTTTGAGTTTATCAGGTAAAAATAATTGAGTCATTTAGGTAAATGATATTTATAAGATATTTAATTCTATCAGGTAATATATATATTAACAATTTCAAACTGGGTAAGACACATTACAGTAAAAGTAATGCATTTAATTTTATTTCAAATATTAAATTCATTTTATTTTTGTAAGTATGTTAATACTTTATTTTGAGTATACAAACTCATGAAACTAGTATGCTTATTTTAAAATAAAATACCGGTAACTACATTCAGGACTAAATTTATTGAGTTTAGAAGATGTGTCCAGTTTTATAAAATTTGATTTATACATGTCTACATTGTAGATATATGGTAGTTATTTATTGAATTTAAAAGACTGCTAGTGCAAAAAATTATTCTTTTTTCTTAAAATTTTAATATTTTTTTCTTGAAATAATTTTGAGATTTGCTTTGTATAATTTGATCAAGTCTGTTACAGTTTTGTCAGTTTGTATACTCGAATTAGAGTTGCGGAAAACTCAAATGATCTCAAAATAGGCAATAGCGATAGAAATATTTTTTGGTGGATAAGTATAATTTTATATTAAATGGGAAGCGATTTGGAAGATGTTTAATTTTACAGGTGAAGAGAAGGTAGAAGGTACAGGGTGTTATGAAAGCAAACATTGCTTGAAGTCCTGATTAAATTTGACATAAGCCGGGGGATAACAATCGCAGTGTGTATTATGTTACAAACGCAGTGTGTATAAATTCATGATTGTTTATAAACTCTATATTTTGCCATATGTAATATATACCAAATTGACAGACACATTTTGTAAGTTTTGAGTATCATCCTAAATTAAACATCAAAATTGGTATATCATGTCACTATGAATTCAAACTGCAGGGAAAGTTGGCAAATATAATTCATTGATTTAGCTAACACTTCTGTCTTTCTTTGAATGTAGTGTCATAAGTTCTTGTGTTCATTTTAAAACAAACTTCTTGAACTTTCTGAAATATTTTATTAAAAAAAAAAAGGACTACCCTCTTGTCAAGGACATTGGCTGGATATCTAAAAATTTTGCAACTGTTTGCAACTTAAAAACATTTTAAATACAGTATCTTGAAAATGTCTGTCAGTTTTGTAACTTTTTGAAATCAACATTTATAGTCTAAAATTTTCCTTGCTATGTATTCTCTGGGTTATAATGAATTCTTAAAAACTGTTTCAGTGTTTGGTTATGTAATACAAATGTTTACCGGTAACCATAAAAAACTTAGATGTTGCTACAATTATTCATAATACATGTAATTTTGGAAATTTTATTATAAGACGGAAATCTGAGCTTTTTGTATTTCATAAACATATCAAAATTTGGAATTTTATCTTTCATAAACAAACACAGGAATGAGACATTATATTCCTGTTGCCTGTATTGGCTAAACAGTAAACTTCAGTTAAAACATCTTTGAATCCTGTAATTAATCTTTATATAAAAATTACATCCATATTCAATTCTTGTGCATACTTATAAATGTTGATTTCACATTGTTCTGCAGATTTGTTTTCTGCAGTCAAATTTATTGCATCAGGGCAGTGGTTATATATTTCTTTGTCTTTTTTATGTCTAACTTATATGACTGATAAATTTTAGGAGAAAACAACAAGTACAAGGTGCGATTTGATGATCCTCGGGTATGTAAGAGTTTCCTGCTCAGCTGCTGCCCTCATGATATTCTATCTAGCACAGTAAGTATCATCAGTCAGGTCTCTGCCAAATGAAAATTTACAGATTATTTTGGTACGTAAAAAATCAGCAAACTGCACCATAGGTCCTAAATTGTGATAAGGTAAATCTCTAATCTATCCCAGGCCAAACTAAGTTTCATCTGCAATCCAAAACATTTTTCTTAGTTTTTGCTAAGGTTTTGTCTCTGGGTTTTAGTTACATATTGAAACAAAATTACCTTTCCCTGTTTGTGTCCTGATTCCAATATGTTTCAAGAGATATGAAAAACATATAATAACCTGTGGATGCTAGTATTTTTCTCTACTAGGTTAGGTTCATTAGTACAAATTTGTAATTATTAGTAGTACAAAGTGAAGCACCACACCAATTTCCATTGCAAATAAGAGTCCCATCTATTAATTATAACAAGAAAAATTTGAGTTGCAACACAAAATTTTATTGTTGTCCTTTTTTAAACGGGAGATGTAATACCTCGGAGGGAGATAATATTTGAAATTGAAAATAAAGTATAAATTCATGTCTTTATGGTAGGAGCATTATATTCCTTATAAGTTGCTATAGTTATGATAAATTTGACTGCCCAGTTCTGCTGTTGAAAAACATGACACCATACTAGAATAAATTGACCACCTGGTTCTGCTGTTGAAAAAACATGACACCATACTAGAACAAAGATATTAAGTGACCCATTTTGGTACGTAATCGGTACATATACTGGTCTCACGAAGAGTATCGGGTATGTAACTAACAAGTAGAAAATCAGTACAAAGTCAATATGGGTACTTGGGATAGAAGTTGGGTACGTAGATAAAATTGGGTACGTAAAAGAGTAATAGTCAGTAATTTGAAATTGTATACTGAAAGTTTAAAATTTCCATTTTTGACAAGACCCTAAAGAAGTTAGGTACGTAAAATTCCTACTACAAATTTGAAACATTTTGAAGTTTTCTCCTAAAGAACTTGGGTACGTAAAAATTCCACAACAACATTTTAAAGTTTTGTCCAGTCCTAAGAAAAGTGCTATAGGTTTTGGAAGTCGTTTGCTGATTATAAAATTTGGTACGTAAAATCATGGCTATTTATGTACACGGAAATATTTATGCATTGTCAAAAAAAAAAAAAAATGAAATTTTTTGTTAAAGTTGTGTAATAATGACATGCAAGATTGTTTTCATATTTGAAATTATGAAGATTTATACAAACTTTAATAACATTTAAATTTCTCATCTCTGTCTTTTTAAATCATGATTTTAATATGCATGTACAAAATAAATATACAGGTAAATATTGATATACATGTATATACAAAATTAATTTGCAATATGCCACTGTATAATATTTGTTTACAATGATTGTCTATTTCAGAGGATGGATTTAGGAGAATGTCCAAAGATACACGATTTAGCTTTAAGAGCCGACTATGAATGGGCTTCTAAAAAGAAAGACTACTTTTATGATATTGATGTAAGTTGAACCAAAACATAAATAAATCTCTTTCTCTCTTTTCAATCAATGAGTTCATTTATTGACTGTAGAATCATTGATTGGGAAGAGAATTTTCAATATAGGCCATTTTGTAATGACTCTTTGTATAAAAATATTAAATTTGAAATGTACCATACTTTATGATATGTGTATAATGTATTAATGTCTTAAAAATAATACTTTTTAGGCAATGGAACATTTACAAAGCTTTATCGCTGATTGTGACAGAAAAACAGAACTGGCAAAAAGACGTCTGAAGGAAACCCAAGAAGAACTTAGCGAAGAAGCACAGGCCAAAGTAAGTGTACATGTCCACCTTTTTACAAAAATATTGTTCAATTATAAATGTCTTACTCTTGCACTTGTTTGTAGATGTCATTTCAATGAAATTGAAAACTTTTCCTTTTGAACCAATATGATTCATTGCTTGCTTTCACAAGGTGTCATTTTCAAACATGGCACCTTTTACATATCAGTCAATCTTTTCCCCTTTTTACTTAGGTCTCCTCGTGCCATGCGGCACATAAGGCAGCTTTTCCCCTTTTAGAGAATTTTTAATATTTTCTCTGCTCATAATGGTTTACAAATTTCTTCTATTTTTATTTAACAGTTATATGATTTTGAATCGGGAACACGGTCATAGCTGTCTTTAAACTTTCAGTTACATGATAGTAATTTTATTCCTACTAAGGGTTGTATGTTTTAGTAATTACATATATCTAAATGTCATTGTCTTTTAATTAACAGGCAGAATTGATCCATAACTTGGGAGAACAAATGGGAACCAAGTTGGCTAAAGCAGAAGCCATGGGGGCAGAAGGCAAAGTAGAAGAATCATTACAGCTTATGCAGGAAGTTGAAGATTTAAAGAAACAGAAAAGCTTGGCTGAGGTAAATTATTATAATATTTTGAGCTTACCAACAACATAAACAAAACACAGTATCTGGTAACTCTTAAGCTATCTTAGCAATTACATACACTTAACGCCTATATTATCTAAAAGTGTTAAGTATTTGTCATAGGTAAAATAAATTAGTTACCCAGCCCTGATTAATAACATTGTAATGCATAATTGCCATAAATGATTGATTAAATGGAAATTTTACATCCCAGAAAAAAATATTTCAATTGCATTAGGATGTCACTAGCTATAGGTAAAGTGGCAAAAACATTTACCTTTGCAATGCACCTAGAGAATATGTAGGGAGAATTCTTCAGCATGTCACATCTACTGTGACAACAATCACTACCTATTTTTAAGGCTTTACAAGACATAACACACATCTCCCCATGTATAAATGGGGGTTGAATCAGGTATCTGCATTATTATATGTTTTCTTAGCTTGGATGCATATTCTACACATACATTTGAAAGAGTTGTGGTCCATTGATATATAATTATTTGAATAGGGGACTAGTATTTGTTGTTATTATATTGCTCTAGCTAAATCATTACTAGAAATTATGATGAACTGTGCTAACAGCTTTCACATGTTTTTGGTTGCAGCAAGACTTTAGAAATTCTATGCCAGCATCCAGTTACCAACAGCAGAAATTGAGAGTGTGTGAAGTTTGTTCGGCTTATCTCGGTATCCATGACAATGATAGAAGATTAGCTGATCATTTTGGTGGCAAACTTCATCTTGGTTTTATTACTATTAGAGAAAAATTAGAAGATCTGAAGGTTTGTATAATTTACTGAAACATTAGAGTAGGCAACATAAAGATTTTATACTTTGTATATGTATCAAAGGTTGGAGCAATTTAGATTGAGAATCAATTTTGGTAAAGGTTTGAAATCTGAAATTAATTAAAAAGAATGATTTATGCCTAGGATGTATTGATTAGGTGACAGTGAAATTTGTCTTTATGTTTGAGCTGTCTTTCAGTTTGTTTAGATCCATTGCCACCTTTTATACAGCTAGCTTTTAGAAATATAAAGTGTTAAAAGCAATGAACATCGACAGGTGTATAAAGAAAAAAAAAACAGAGAAGAAACAGATTTTGGGATTTTCATGTAGTGTGTAAATAAACGAGGTAGCAAAGTTATCAAGGAAAATTAAAACAAAGTTTTCTGACTTTATTTGAAGTCAACAACCTTAACTTTGAATAGTTACATAAATTTCTGACAAGTATGGTATTTTCACCAGCAAACATCAGTTAGAGAGATGCTAATCTAATGAATTTATTTACTACACTCTTAGGGTTGCAAGATTATACTACAGCCTACCTTTTTTAAATGTGAATGGTAAATAAAGTTTATTGATATTTGTGTAGGTCCAAGTAGCAGAAAGAAGATCGCAAAGAGAAAAAGAAAGAGAAGAGCAAAGACAGAAACGAGAGAAACAAGAAGAGGAGAGAAGACGTAGTCGGAGCAGAAGTAAAAGCAAGCGGAAAAGTAGAAGTAAAAGTAGAGAAAGGGATAGAGATAGGGACAGGGATAGAGGAAACAGAGATAAGAATAGAGACAGGAGAAGTAGTAGAGATAGAGACAGAGATAGAGATCGTGACAGTAGGAGGAGGAGAGATAGGAGTAGAAGTCGTAACAGAAGGTAAAAACAACAGTTCTTTTGGGGGGACTACTTGGCCCAAAGTCAAAAGTGCAGGCTTATATGACACAAGATTGCCTCTCACTGTTTAAGATTTGAATACCACCTAGGCATATCCTAGAGTGTGAGAAAGTTTGTCAAGTTCACTTGCCAAAGATTTTCTTTTGGTATACTCATTTAAACATTTAACTTCATCAGTCCAGAATTTGATTACCCCAATATAAAAGAATAATACTTGACTAATATGTAAAGCACCTTGGCTACATCAAAACTAAAAATAAATGCCTATATCGCAACATCTCCTAAAACTGAACCTCAAGTAAATTGAAAACCTGTAAATTCTGAACCAATTTATAAGGACACAGGATTAGCATTGTTTGGTTTATCAACATATTAAATTAAATACTTGTCTAAACCAAATAAAATCATTACTCAAAAAGCTGTCAGGGTTTGGACTGTAGTTTTGTATTAATTGACAAGGGCTGAATTTCATTTGGACTGATTGGTTGTATCTTTAGCAGCAAGTCCCTATGCTCTATCTGTTTAACCATTAAATGTATTTGTAATTTAGGTCCAGATCACGCTCTAGAGATAGAAGAAAGAGGTCCAGGCGTTCAAGATCACGTTCTAGATCAAGGTCTAGACGTTCTAGGTCTAGGTCTAAAAAACATTCAAGGTATGTTTAGTTTCAGTCCTGTTGTTGTTATCAGTGCAAGATATTGGATAACTTGTTTCTGATTACTGATATTATAATGTAAAGAAGTAAAGAATTTGGCCTCAATAAGTTATGGGTAAGATTTCCTGTGATTTCAATAAAGTCAGCAAGGCAACAAAAGTAGTCTAGTACTTTTTGGATTTTGATTAAGTTTGTCACCTTCTTTTATTAAGTTTACATTTTCTGATTTTTCTATTTTTCTATATTATTATTTATTGTAGGCGCAGATCTAGGAGTAGATCTAGGTCAAGATCAAAGAAAAGGTCACGCAGTAGGTCAAGGCGATCTAGAAGCCGATCCAAATCTAAGAGGAGTCGACGTTCTGGTAGTAGATCTCGCTCTGGAGTAGGTCACGGAGATCTAAAAGTAAAGAGGATAACAAAAATGGCACCCAGGAGTCAGAGTCAAGATCTGAAGACAGAGATTCAGCTGGAGATTGGTGAGAGAACCCGACAGCATTAAATATATTTGTTAAAATTTTAGGATAATTAAGTCGTTTTACGTGATGTTGAAGACAAAAGTTATGCAGTTGTTATTGTCCGTTATTGATGAACTTTTAAGCTTCACTTGCCAACAATTTTATCATTTGCTTTTACCTGTTTACGTGCCATGTGTTTGATGATTTTGTTCTTCTATTTATTATGCAATGATATTTTTAATTCAGCATTAGTTGTGATCAGTGAAGAATGTCTTATTTATTATAATTACGTAATAATTGTGTTAAATGGTTATAAGTTTACCTGGTTTCTAAATATATACACCATTTAAAAAAAAAGATTGACAAAAAACAAGAGAGCATTGCTAGTCACTTTGTTCCACTTTCATTTTAATAGAAATTGTGCCAGTAATGTATTAACTTGCATTCTTTCATCATGTTAATAAATTTTAAAGTTTTGCAAAAAACACACACAAGATCATAACTAATGTTGTACCAGTAATTGTTTTAAATTACTTTGATTGTAAACTTTCAAGAGTATCATTGAAAAGCAATATGTGGATTTGTTACTTTCTGATGGTGATAGTAATGTCCACATGTTGTTTTATGACAAAACCTCATCAGTTATATTGTGTCATGTATCAAATCTTCTTGGGTGAAAATATATATATATATTAAACCTAGATTAGTTTTAAAAATTTTATTTTGATCTCGACTTTTACATTACAAAACATTTTAATCAGGATTATGCATACATTTTAAATCTATTTTATATCTTTTTATTAATATTAAAACATCCAAACCTTTTCCATGTGTTTTAGGAATAAAAGTAATTCTACTTCAACAGAAGAAAAAGTACCTGAACTTCCCAGTACAACCCAGGAAGGTATCCCAAATGAAACAGAAGCCAGTAGTTGAAAATATGCATAATAAGTTTAGTTGTTCATTATTTTGTATAAAAGAGTAACATACATTTTTTATCACTATTTCATTTTCATATTTCAAAATCAAATTAACAATTTATTGTGCTGTTCGGATATTTTTAGAAATCTCGTTAACCATAAATGGTGATACTATCTGTGCCGGTAGGAATTTAAGACTGTAAGTAGAAGAGTTTCACATTAAATTTATACAAATGCATGTATCATATTTTTTAACAGTCACAAAAAGAAACCATATCAATCATTGTGACTTAAGAGTATATAACATGTTTCAATAAAAAAAAAGGAGTTATGTCCCTTAGAATGTTAAACCTGTAATACTTGCAACGTTTTCTATTGTGGTATGGTCCAACAATACCTAATTAAGTTAGTTTCCTGGATGAAGACACTGCCTAAAATTCTTTAGTTGGACTGCCAGAATTTATGCAACAAAAATATGTCAGCATACTAAATGTTTGCAAATTCTTACAAAAAACAGTAATTATACATATGTTTTAGACTTACAGTATCTGTGGATGTAATTCAGAACACTGATGTGTCAACTTTGATGTTGTAGAGATTGTCTGACCACTATCCTGTATTGAAAACATAATGAAATTCACCTATTTATTAAACATTACATTAGTTCCATTGAAAATTTCTTTCAGAACATATTGATTTCCAACATTGTAAATTTATCATAGTTTTTCAAAATTTTGGTAAACTATGGTGTTACTGGTTTTCATATTGACAAGTTTGATGACTAAAAGATGTACTTTATTTTGCATTTTAAATACATAATACTGTTTACCTTTAGAAACTTTTATTTCATACCTCCGTGATAATTGGAGATATGAAATGCATTTATTATGTCAGGATTTGACAATTGTAATTGTTTTTGCTTTACATGAATGGCTTTTGACAAATGAATTTAGATCATTATATCTAAAAAAAAAAAAAAAATGAAAATTGGAAAAAAGAATTAATGATTCCGTAGCAAGTCATAGAAAATATAGGTTACTTTCATTATTCATCATTAAGGGCAATTTGTTTTATGCTTATTCTGTTGCAAAATTGATTCTATTTCAAGGACTATGCTTTCAAACACTCAACCATATACATTCAGATATCATTTTGGGATAGTTAATAAACTCGGATATGCAGTTATGAAAGGAGTTGTACATAAACCAATAAACCTGTATTTACACCTGCATGATCTAGGAATATACCTGGCCATACTGCAAATCAGCCATTTCATAAAACCTTTTAAAAATTCAATATGTAGTGGTATTTCTGACAACAAGTATCATCTTATTGTATTATTTCATGCATTTGTTATTTAAATTGTAAAGTTAAATAATTAGGGGTAGCTGTAAATTGATGTTGAATGATGTTTTTGTATAAAATATGATTTTACTTTGAGGTTTCAACTAATAAATGTATAAAACTAAACCTTGTTGTAATTTTTATTCCACATTCAGGAATTTGTTAGCTATATGAAGTTTTACATCCCTGTCTTTATCAAAGATAGACATGGGACATATGACACAAGTTTCCATAGAGTTACTTATGATTTCAATTAATTCTTCAGTGTCATTGTTGCCAAAAAAATCAAATGTAACACAGCTGCCTTAATGCTGACCCCGACTGCATGA
This sequence comes from Anadara kagoshimensis, assembly GCA_021292105.1. NCBI lineage: Eukaryota > Metazoa > Mollusca > Bivalvia > Arcoida > Arcidae > Anadara > Anadara kagoshimensis. The sequence continues at coordinate 61,345,480 of CM037861.1, forward strand.
ACTAATGTTTGAGATTGACATACCTTATCACGGCCACCATCACAGAATGGCTGTGGCTGAGTAGTTTAATCACAGTTGGTCCCCACCTAGGTTCGAATCCCACTCTGGACAGATTTTATGGTGGCAGAGAGGTCTGAAGCAAGCATGTTCGGAACACAGCACCTATCCCCACTTAAGTTCGAAACAAACTCAGACAAATTCTAGTATGAGAAAGTTTGTCAATTTGCTTGTATAAAGTTGGTGCTTTTCTCTAGGTTCCTCTTTGAACATACAACCTCCATACAAGTGACAGAATCTTGACTGGGTTGTAAAACTTCATTACTCCAAATGAAATTTAGCTTATGCCTACTAGAATAATTTCTTAAGTCAGCTTATTTGCAGATTAACAATTGGGTAAATATCTAATCTATCTTGTATTTGGAGTTTTTGGATAAGATAGAAGTGAAACGTTTGGTTATTTATGCAACAAACTGGATATAGTATTGTCATACTAGTATTCAGCAGTTTACTAACTTGCTGTTTCTTGAGCACTTTGGTGTATTTTTTTCTTGCTGGAAATTGCACCATATATGAGTTTTACCGAGTCCACTGGAGTAATGGGGTTTAGCACCTCAGTCAAGATACTTAAGCCAGTTAGTTATCATATGGGATGGTGGTCGGCACTGGGGTGCCCAAAGCACTCAAACTTTACTTTAAACTACACAATGTATCATGCATGTAATATGTTGACTCAACTGTGAAAGATTATGTGAACTCCATGTTTCTACTCCAAGGTCAGGTCAAGTACATTTTGCTGCAGAACAAGTGTTTCTAGTTAAACAGGATTTTTCTGACCTTCCACAGTACCTGAACCAGCCCAAAATCAACTCATAGAAGTTGACGAATGTAGAAGAATAATGGTTTCTTAATCTTATGACAGTTGGGATTCTTTCATATATCAATACAGTCGGTTCTTAATGGACAGTTTGTTCTTGAATAGAAATATACCCAGAGAAATTCATGACCTTAAGCAAGTGAGCAGATAAATATTCTTTAGAGATCTGCCTAAATGGAATAATATCGAGTATCTGGGCAATAAAAGTCACTGCTGTTATATATATTAGCCCGTTTGACCACCAATTCCTTCCTGGAGGCAAGCAAGGTAAGCTTTACTGATGTGTTTTATACATACAAGTAGTTTTATGTTATGAGTGTTGGGAGTAAACTAGTATTAAAATAATACTGTTCCGTTGCATTACAAGTTTTAAAGTGTGCAAATCCTCGTCGGATGTCATCACAAAACCTATTTATAGTCCGTCGGTGATATGTTGGCAGTTTATAAACAGTCTATAAAATGTAAATAGGGATATATATAAAGGCGATATTGACAAATGAATGCATTAAGGTGTGCATATACACATGATAACATGGTAATATTACCTTTTATGTAGGATAGTCTCGCTAATGTTTATAAACATTGTCAAAATATCACTGATGGACTATAGCCATAAATCCATTAATCCTTGTGATTATTATTTACGAGACTGAGATTTATAAAAGTACTTGCAACCACATCTTGGATATCATTTTATCATTATGCCCAGAATCTGTCCAGTTTTATAATTGGTGTTCTCAATATGTTTATTGTTTTGTATATCTTATTTTGTTGTGGCACATTCTTTTAAATGGGTTCTACTATTGCTAAGTGCAACTTTTCAGCAGCAACTTGTTACATTTCTTTCCATCAAGAGCTGTTAAACCCAAAATGTGATTTTGGCACCATTCTTGACATAAAATTGTCATATACACACTCCAATGAGGCCAGGTTCTGGCAAAATGAAGCTTCCTTGTTCTAGAGTAAGGTACTTTGAATACTAAAACAATTAAACATAAAACCTCAAGTAATGTTTATAATGAATCCACACAGCCTCTTGCCAAAGCTGAAGTATAAATTGTAGTACATTGTACATGTCTTATGCCTTGGTGGAATATGTGGGTCGTCTGTGTTTATTAGAGGTGATGCATCAAAAATCATTGTAGCGATATATTGCAGAATTTCTAAGCTGTACTGCAATACATTTTGACTATGTTTGTCAAATTGCTTGCTAAAGGTTGGCGATTGTCTTGGGCACTCTGGTTCTCTCCACTTTCCAGAACTGACATCCCTGATACAAGTGAAATTGAAAGAATATTGATTAGGACATAAAACACAACTCATTACTTCACTCCACTTCTATAGAGACATCATAAGCTCAAGGTAAATTTGGGAGATATTCGGTTTCGATAGGAAAGTGAAATCTGACACAGATTCATTGTGGTACATGACATGCTACCAAAGATAGATGATCATCATATTGGGTCAAGATCAAGTAAACGGGTGGTCTAAAGCGTGCTCTTATAGGATGACAGCCCCCTCACACCCTAGGTTTATATCCTAAATTCGGGACCGATCCTAGTGTGTAAAAGTTTGTCAATTGGCTTGCAAAGGTTGGTGGTTTTCTCTGGGCTCTCCAGGATCCTCAAACATCCATGAACTGACCATCTCAATATAAGTGAAAGAATCTTGGCTGGGGCGTAAAACTACCACTCTCCTCCTTTAATGGAGGTGACAGAGGTCAAATATCTTATCGATGATGTAATCCACAGGCTTAATTTTTTTATTAAAACTCATCAAAGATACCGCTCTAAATAAGTCAAGTTTTACACTGTATTTCTGTTCTGTATATTTTTGTTACTACATAACAAAATGTAAGTAACTAAAGACATTTATTTTTAAATTAATTGTTCATATAAAACAAAAGAAGACATCCTTTATCTCAACCACAGGACATTTTAGTACACTCATTTAAGAAAATATCTGATATATAAATGTTTTTGTCCTAAATCTGGCACACATAAGTATTATTCATGACCTTCATAAAACTTGGATAAAAAGTCTTTTGGCTTTGGTTCCTCAGGATTGTCATTTAACAAGGCCATTACATGACTTTTCTGTTTGAAATTCTTTAATGTTTCGACCAGTTCCATCTGTCCCTAAAAAAATAGTAAAATCTCATTAATATCAATTCCTGCTAACTCACTTATGTCCACAATATTATTAAATCCTCTATGTTTTTCTTTATAAGCCTCCCAGATTTATTGCCAAACTCTTCAAAATTTGTTTGAACAAATGATTGTGATGAATCAATGTTTTACTGAATAAAGAACTCTGATTTCATTCTTGAAGATGATAGCATTCCCTACAATATGAAATCACATTTGTGTTGACATCATGTATTAATACTTTAGATGACCTCATACAAATTGATGAAATGTGTCTTGTACCGAAAAAAGCATGCAGCCAAATAAAAGATTTGAACAGTAAATAAGAAATCACTCTGTATTGTCACATCTGCAAGATCATTGTTATACAAATCACTCTGTATTGTCACGTCTACAAGATCATTGTTATACAAATCACTCTGTATTGTCACATCTACAAGATTATTGTTATACAAATCACTCTGTATTGTCACGTCTACAAGATCATTGTTATACAAATCACTCTGTATTTGTCACATCTACAAGATTATTGTTATACAAATCACTCTGTATTGTCACGTCTACAAGATCATTGTTATACAAATCACTCTGTATTTGTCATGTCCACAAGATCATTGTTATACAAATCAACATGACCTCAAATAAATTGATGTACATGTACATATTTTGAAGAGCTTGTACTTGTATCAGCAAATTTTTGCAGTCAAATGACAAGGTTTGAACAATAAAATATGAAATCGCTGTCTGGGAAATCATGAGTTATCATGTTTACAAATTAATGTTACACATGTACAAATCTATAACAATAGGTATAGCAACAAAGAAGACAGCATTCAAGACACTGCACAATAAATGAATGAAACAAGACAGAAGATAAACACATATTGAAAGTCTGAAATCAATGGTTATAAAACCAAAGTCGTTTCAATAAAACCAGCAAGGTGACAAAAGTTGTCTGCTACTTTTTGGATTTGGATTAAGTTTGTTGCCTACTTTCTAGAGTTTCAGTCTTCTGAATATGTTCCGCAATGCTTATTTTTCTGCAATTGCTGTCTACTTCAAGAATTTTTTTGTTTTACTTCAAAATTTATTGAAAGGACTGGTGAACATTGGATATTAATGACAGAAGTTTTACAAAATGGAATACAGTGACGACATTTCAGTACTAACCATTCCTCTAATTTTACAAACCAAGCTTAGATCACTTTGCCCCTCACCCTCTAGGTTTGAATCCCACTCGCAATAGTTCCTGGTGCGAGTTACACCGAATTAATTGGTCTAAAGTGTTAGCTTGTCAATTTGCTTGCCCATGGTTAGTAGTTTTCTGCAAGCATTCTGGTTTTCTCCACCATAAGACATTCCTGAGCAGACCATCTCAATACAAATAAAAAATTTGACTGAGAAGTAATGGCCCGTAAAACTCAACCCATTGATCCCTTAAACAGACTATACAACCTACCTTAATAACCATTATATCTATAGCTCTGACATCTGTTACATGGCCGGTAGATATGAATCTCTGTCTTAATTTTCTTCTGCATTCATTAACTGTCACTGGCATATCAAACTCTTTAACTAAAATCAAAATAATTAAAGCTTATAAAACATTGTCCTATCTAAATATTTGCAGTCATTGAACTCTTGGTTGGAACATGCTACACCGTTTTTTTTTTAGCTTAAATGTTTAGAATCCAACAATGTCACATAAATTTGTTCGAAAAGTAGCTTGGTGTCAATCTCAGACTCTAATTAGTTGGAAGTGCAGCAGCACATACTTGCCCAAAGTTTAAACACAGCAGAGCTTAGTCTTGGCTACATCCAAGAAACTTGTCTCACTAGCAAAAGCGTCAAACATAATTAGTTTTAATACACAGAACTGGCAATCATTTTGGAAAGGTATTTCACCTGACTATTCCAGGTCGTTGTCAATTATGTTAATAAAGCTGTCAATCACTTTGTTTGAATGTATAGATAAATTGGCTAGAAATAGAATCGGAAAAAGTGTTTACATTATAAATTAAAATATTTGAATACGCATGATCACATACAGACATATGATAAACTTATAGAAACAATGTTTATAATTTTAACCCCCCCCCCCCCCTTTAAATGTAAACATTGCGTCCAGGGCAACGCGTGAACCTAAAATCACCACGTACCAATAAATGGCAATTGTCTGTACCAAGCTTTATACAGATTCAAAACTCTTCTTTTAGCTTCCGTGTTATCTACCGATAGAATCGGTTTCACTTGTTTCATTCCCTCTCGAACGACCTTGTTCGCAGCCATCTTGCCAGTGACCTTTCTCGTCTTCTCGTGTAGTTTCCTCCATTGCAAGAGCATTGAGGAAACTTAATTGGATGTGATGACGGGTTTAAGCACGCTTCTCGATAAAATTGCTTTCGTTCCTCAGCCCATAAAATTTCATGTATTTCTTTCTTTCTTTCTTTTTTTTTTTTTTTGAAAAACTGTTACAAGTTTCCACAGGCTTTAGGTCTTTTTTAGATGCACGGAGTTTGGGTTGGGGGTTGAGGAATGTTTTGCTTTCTTTTTCTCTAGAAAGTTACTAGGCCTAGATCTATTTCACTGACAATTTTTTTAAATTATTCAACTTTAATACCGGATCCAATGTGACCTGATAATGACCCTTATTCTTGTTATCAGTGAATATGAGTATAACTTGAAATTTCGAATCCTCATGCCGAGACACTGAATCATCATTGTATGTTGGAGGTCATGGATTCGAATACTGACAGCTAGTCAGGGTCTTATCGAACACTTAAAAATAGGAAGTGACTTTACTTCAAGTTCATCAAGCATTTAGAAATATTTAACGTAACGGGGACCGGATCCTCCAGAAGAAACCTTGAAAACCGATACCTCAGTGTACCTCGTGTCACGGAAGGCGGCCGGACACGTTAACTTTTAGAACCCTTCTCGTACAATGCCCTGGGCAGTGGCGGATTCAGCGGGGGGGGGGGGGGGGGGGTGTAGGGATCGTACGCCCCCCCCTTTATGTCGCACTTTTTTCATACTAGTATGATACAGGCATTTTGAATGAAAGATTTTTTCCTCTTTGATGCAGCTCAGATTGCACCAGAATGCAGGATTTTTGCGCCATTTTTTCAAAATTTTCCGGGGGTACCCCCTAGAAGGTTCAAGCCTTCGGCTCTCACTTTATACGCCCCCTTTCTAAAATCCTGGATCCGCCTCTGCTGGCGTACTACAAATTTCAAAATTTCTGCCCGGACTTCACCTATAGCTGATGACGTCTCGATATAAGTGAAATATTCTTGACTGGGATCAATCTATCAATCAATCAATTTGGCACGAAACCAACCACTGGAACCATGTTTTAGAGTCAGATTTGAAACACCCTTCCAAAGTATATGTAACTTAGATCTTGAACGATTTTCGTTGCCTTTACCTTAATATATCTTTTTGATTGAATTTGCACATCATAGTCTAAATGTGATCATCACTTATCATAGATTCACATTTATCTTTTGATAATTTCCAGTTACTATTTTACTAGGATCAACTACAGTACAGACCTGTCGAACGTTTGACACTGAGCTCAATAGAAAAGGTCAAAGCTCGACTGTATAGCGGCCGAGATATGGATAGCTAGTTATAGAAAAGCTGTCTAGAGATAGATAGTACTTAGCTGCCGAAATATGGATAACGAACACCAATTTGGCACTGATTTGTCAGCTGAGTGTTAATCGTTCGACAGGTCTGTACTGTGTTATTCAATGAATAGGTCTAGCTTGTTATCTCAAGGTCTCCAGATTTTTCGTCTTTTGTTCGATCATACTATGCTTGGCGCTTTCTGTTTTCATACACAGTTTATCTTGAATTCCTGTGTCAAGACAGGCAGCAGCAGACAATTTCACAATCATTCATTAACTAAGATTTTACTTTATACTTTTGTAATCTTTTATCGTACTAGAAATGAAAAAATCCGACAAAATTAGGATACAAATTTAATAAACTATAAAATTAACAAAAATATTCAGATTTAAGTTAAGGGAAGATAAGTAGGTCAGAAATTATTATGAAAATGGGATCAGGTGAATGAATGCATTGCATATTTTTTAACCATTCGTTGTCTATTGTGTGGATTTGTTCAAGGTTATTTGCAATGCGACCCATACCATATATCTTAGTTTATTTTGGTATAGATTTAATTTTTCGTAGGCGAGACAGGTTATGTTTACCCTTCCGGAGCACCTGGCCTCATTTCCCTGGTGGAAGTTCACACCTTTAACTTGAGCTGTCAGTTTTCAAAGTCTTTAGTTGTTTAGATTGTGATTTGAACATGGATTGATATGTTTATATTTGATTATTAATGTAGAAGTGACGAAGGACCTTTTTTACTCGGAGCTTTTTCCATATAGTACCAACTCTTTGATTTCTGTCTGACAAATATATTGAATCCAGTTCTGCAACCACCACCTGATGATGATTTTTCAAGCTTTAGAAGTAACCCTTGATGTGGAACAGTGTCACATGCCTTCTTGAAATCAAAATACAACATGTACTAGTAAACTATACATGTACGATATCACATCGGCCAATCTTGTTACATATATGTTATGTCTCGCATTGCTTTTAACATCGGACACTGTTGGTATGCCTTTCACAAGTTCACTTTGTTCAATTACATTGTGTATCTAGGTTCCGGTACATACAATTTTTTTTTAAATACCCCCAAAATTGCACAATTTTTCAACCGCTTTGCAACGCCTTTCTTTCTATAACATGATGTAGGAACTTGTGGTAGTGGAGCACTGAAATCTAATTAAAAACGTCTGAATGATAGTCTCGGATTTCCCATGATGCATCAAGGGCCAGATTTCAATAAAAAGGTCAAGATTTACCTTAAACTGGTCCCTATTTGCCCCGTCATTACAAAAATTCGCTAGAAAAATTTGTTTTAGATTTATTTGCTTGGCGAATGAACAGTCACTACACTTTCAAGTCTTAGGATCAGAACCCACGACCTCCCACTTACGGAGCAAACACTCTAACAACTGTGCTACCGCAGTGGTAGACACGATAGGAGGAATGTTAATTCTACTTGCTACTATGCTATGGTGGAGTTTTCAAATTTTGTTCTACGGATGGCTTCTTGGTGTATATTAATTACACAGAGATTCCACTGAAGCTATTGCATGCCTAGGCTATATTAATCAGTTACTATGTAGTTTCTATAGTACTTAAGTCATAACATTGAATATCATTTTTATCATAACATCTATAAATACCCGCCAAAAGTCGGTATTTATCTAGTTCTAAGCTCAGAACAGCGGCCAACATTCGTGTCTCTTTATATACGGAGCTAGGAGGTGCAAGACGCTGTTTCGGAGTTTGATCTAGTTCTAGATAGCGCCCTTCCAAAGTAGAGAGTTGTATAAATAACAGTCTCAATACGTGTATCATAAGATCCAGTGCCCATCCAAAGTCGGGAGTAAATAATCAATGGTCTCCAAATGTGTTTCACTTGTCGATGTCTTTCTTGCTTCTTGTTCTTAGTTGGTTTGTTTCACTATTATTCTCACGATAGATGGGTCTTATATATAGTAAACATGCATGAAGGCAAACAACATTGACCTGTCCGCTCGACCTTTCATTAGGGATATCCATATAGGAGGATTCACTGATAGTGTTAGGATTCGCATTTAATACATGCGCAATACATCTATCTACATCTTATTTCTTATTATTGAGACAAAATAAATAAATACTTATGTTCCCTATACATAAAAATACATGTACCAGTTTACACAGACTTATAAGAGGTCAAACAGACAGATCAGTGTTGTTTTCCCATACCTTAAACTAAATAAAAACAAAAGGTTGAGCATATGAATTGCACTGCATCCAATTTTATTGAAAAGTGTTCAATCATACAAATCTGCGACTGAGCAAAACAATTTATAAGTTTATAATAATAAATAGATGGAAAGTTGAAATATTTGAAATTTTTAATAAGCTAAAATAAAAAGACTGAAAAATAAAAATCTATTTTAAGACATCTATAAAGCAGTGTCGTTTTTAAAGAGTTTCAGTGCGTGAAACTTGTGCAATACTGATGGGTAAAATTATTCAACAATGTCCTCTTTCAGATATATAATATATAATATCACAGTTACGCATAAATATACATACAAAATTATTTACAATGAACAATTAGCATCACATGCTATAAAATTATATTTTGAACTTTTTTAAAGACTTTTTAAAGAGTTGCAATATTGCTGCAGAGTTGCACACCATATGATAGATAAAGGTATAGATGTTTGTACTTAAAGAGTTCCATAACACAAAACAGTGCTGTATCGGAAACCGTTGTCGCATTCTTGTAATCGACGACTTTGAGAAAAATGCAAATTATTTACAAAATAGTTGAAAAAATATTGAAAAAATTAATTAACGACTCAAATAAATTTATAACTTGAAAAAAGTTTACATCACAGCCATAAATAGCACATTAAAGTATATTTCAAAAAAGACATTTACTGGACGGATATACAATAATCTGACATATAGAAATCAGAAGTATTTAACCACAACCTCTGGACCACCTCTGTGTTGGCAAGATGTCATCATGCTCTAAACCTGGTATTCTTCCAAAAATATAATACTTTTTTTAATTTAATCATTTTGCATGATTTTAACTTATAATACTGAGAAATGTTTATTTTTAAAAATCCTTAAATAGTGATTTCAATTATCCATTAACAGTCCATGTTTTCTAGCAAGAGACAATGCGTGGTGACATTGGGAATGTTTTGCGCATGCCCAAGCATTTTTCTCTATCTATGAAAAGACTGTTGTTCTTGACAGATAGATCCTGTTCTAGAGAAGCCTTTGTTTTCAATAGATGTTGAAGTGTGTTCTCAGCCATACGGAGTTTAGCCTGTAACTGTTCTACAGTTTCTGTGATCTCACCTACTTCTTCAACCAATCTGAAAAACAAATGAAAATGGAATATAGACAGAGTAGGAAAACAAGTTTGGATGAAATTACACGAAAACTCCATACACTGAATGGAAACAATAACATCACAAGAAAAATCTCAACCTCGGATCGAGTCTATGAAATCCCCGGAAAAGTTCCTACATGGAATAGAAACCATGAAATCACAGGAAAAGTAGTCCCTGCTTTGAATGGAACGATGAAATTGAACCAACACTATCTAGATGTCGAGTTTTAGGACATAATTTGTGAAAGGAAATGACAAGAAATAAATGATATAAACATTTTCCTCCTAACTGTGTAATGAATGTGCACGGTTTAAGGAGATGATCACCCAGTGCAATACTATTACTAGACTTTTGGTTCCATTTCATTTTAGACTATCTTGCATTGAGGAGCGGTTGTAAAATAAGGATATATTTCGTCCCTCTTTTTATGGGTTGTTCTATAAAATTTTAAGAATATTCTTATTAAATATAATGAGTTTATATATGTACCTGTGTTGTACTGGATCTCTACATAATTCTACATTTGGTCTACGTATTCTGGTATCCAATCTGGTGTGAGCTACCTGCATTGGCTGTTCTTTGTCTTGGATAGCCTTCTTCAACAATTCAATATTCTTTTCCATATCAAAGATTTCTTGAAGTACCTACAGCAAACATTTTTAGACATATTGAACAAAGAGAAATTACAGAGGTGATTTTGTCCATATTTTATTCAAAGTTGGCTGTTCCATGTGGTTTTGAAGAGAAAAACATGTTGCAATTTGATCTCAAGCTGATTGTAAAAACCATATGTTAACAAATATTGCCATCTTTGCTTTTTGGATTGGTATGTTTGTTTTTGATTTTCTAGTTTTGAGGTATCGTTTTGGAAATCACTTCAAGCTTTCAAACTTACAATATTCATATTTAATTTTGGCAAAAATGTTTATTCTTTATTCTAAAAAGACTGTCAACATTGGCTAAATTTAAGTAAACGAAAATATTAGTTAAGAAATAATTGTGAAACTGTTTTGGCAATCTGTAATTTGTTGATAATTTAAAACTTACCTTTGACAAATGTGTCTGTAATTTGTTTCTAGCATCAGTTGTTTCTCCAATTCTCTGGTTAAGAGCAACATTTACAGAGTTCCATTCTTGCCACATTTCATTGGCGCATGAATTCAAGACACTTTCGATTTCATTACGCATGTGTCTAGAAGCAGCACGTTCACTCTGTGAGCGCTGGATGTTGTCGTTACTGAATTTAGCCCAGGATTCTGGTACAGAAACTCTACAATACGCAAAACAACATCTCATAAGTCTTAAACATTCAAACTTAGGAGAGACTTATTCATTTGAGGATAAAAAGCCAAAACGTCACCAGTGTGTTAGTTATTATGGTTATGGCAGTCTTTACATTGAATATTCCTGAGAAAATGTTAAAAATATGAAAAGGACTGTTTGGTAGACTGCAAGTGAAACAGAAGTGTAATGAAACAAAATAAATTACAGTCAAACATGCCTTAACGGTCACCACTATATAAGGGCCACCTACATTTTAATGGCCAGTAAATTTTTTATCCCAATTCCTCTATATTCATGTTATTTGAACCTGTGTTTAAGGGCTACCTGCTAAGCAAGGCCACTTATATAGCTTTCCTTGGGTGGCCTTTATAGACAGATTTAACTGTAACTGTAATGTATGGATCTCAGTCTGAAGTATTTCCAGACCTTTGGCGGCTTATGTGTACTTACGTATTATCTACTCTGTCTACACCATTATGATAAGCCAATCCTCTAGAGTTGTTTCTGAGCTGATGACAGGTTCCATCCAAGTTAAGAGCTACAAATTTATCACCCTCATCTTTCTCTAGTTCATGTTGAGCAGCTCTGTTTAATCTGTAAATAGAATTCAAATAAATAAATTAGTATTGATTTAGCTGTTATAAACGAAACGAAACGAAACAACACAAGAGTTTAGAGATGTGTCATTTAAAACGGGAATCCAGTATTTCACAAAAGGTTCATTTGTACCTTTTTGCGAACAAATCTTTGGATCTTTCTATCATAGTGCCATATGCCATTAAAAAATTAATCATAAAATGCATTAATATAGCATTTCAGTGAGTGCGATATGATGTTTTATCGGCTAAGCAAAGCAATATTGGCCGAGGCCGTAGGCCGAGGTCAATATTACTTTGCTTAGCCGATAAAACATCATATCGCACTCACTGAAATGCTATAATTGTTTTATTACATGTAAACTAAAAATGAGAAGACAGGTGTTATATTTTACTGATAAATATCTTTTGCTTTTTATGTTCCTACACTGGCCGCCATCACGGTACCAGAGCAGCATCACGGCAACTAATGACGTACTAGTGTCTGTGACGTCATTAAATGGTGCAATTCATTCTTTTTGCGTTCAATTAAGGTAGTTCCATACCATGGTGACGTCGTGGTTTTGTGCGTACGGTCGAAATGTCAGATTTGACGTCTTTTTTATCTATGACGTCACGAATGTGTAGTCTTCGGAACCTACATAATTATGGCGGGAACGCTGTTATGAACAATTTTCTGCATTAACAAAAGATTAGAATTCACAATATCAATTCTGTGCACTATTTTTAAGAAGAAAATGTATGTTGTACATAACGGAAATTAGGTAGATCTATACTTTTGAGAGTACTATTCTAAATAATTGAAAGATTTGAGTACATTGTTTAAATTTTGAAGACGGTATTTTAAATGCTGGGTTATGTTTGTTTTTTTCGGTGATTTTAAATACAAATAGTGGGACACATACTGACGATTCTTCAATAAACATACTATATGGTAATTTTTCTTGGTGTCAAATCTAGTAGTTTGACTATGCTCTTGTATTAGCGTTTCATTCAGCGGCCTAGAATCAAGAACGCTTCATCAATGTATACGAATCCCATTTTCACTTTAACTAAGCTGTGTTGGGTAACGGTTGCTATGGGTTTCTATGGGTGACAGACCATATGGTATTTCAATTAGTTTTTTTTTTTTTTGCACAACCAAATAGCTCACAATCAGTGATTTTGTTTATTTGTTAATACCAAACGAAAAACATTGAGTTCATAATAGTATACTAGGACATTATTAGTAGCTTCTTACGTAAGGAGTGAGACTTTTTTCTTGTTTCAGGAATTTGATGCAATTTTATGAAAAAAGTAGCTTGACGACCCCCTATTTTTTGTTTCCGAAAATAAAACTTATATATTCATGTGTAATATATGTGAAAATCAGGGGTCGTATTCGACTTAGTTTTTTAAAAATCTACAAATTAACGAAAGGGTGTTACTTTTAATTTTCCGGAAATTTAATGTTCTCTCTTGATAGGTGGCGCTGTAGAAAAATACCACGTGACCGGAAGTAAAATTCCATTGGTACAAATAATCCCCATAACATAATGGTTAATTTGAATGCAAGACACTTTTGGTTTCTAAGCATGACAAAAAAATATGAAAGCTTATTTGTTGATATCAGTAGTTAAAATTTGATCGTTTATGTCGTGAAAATGTCCACCAGGTGGCGCTTCAGAACTTCCTAAGGAAGTCGAATACCTGGCCTGAAATTTTGGCATGTTGAATGGTTTATGCCCATGTACAACATATCAAAATTTCAATATGTGTTGTCAGGCGATTTGTAAAGTATGGAACTACCTTAAGTTTCCAACGATGGATTTGATTGGCTTAGTGCAATATGGTGTTTTATCATGTTCTATAGTGCAATATGATGAAAAATTGCTTTGCGCGTGCAAGTAGTTTAACCAATCAAAACAAAGGTCTCAGAGTAAAATTATATCATAATGTAATAATATGACACTAGTATAGATTCTGTTTGTAATCGATGATTTCAAAATAGCATATGGTCTAGACAGTCTAGCATACCTCAACTCATATTGGTGCACATTAAACAAAAATATTCTTTTTACTTCAAGATCTCTCCCTCCCTCTCTCTTACTTACCCTAGTTGTACATTACCCCCCCCCTCTCTCTCTCTCTCTCTCTTACTTACCCTAGTTGTACATTACCTACTTCTCTCTCTCTCTTACCCTAGTTGTACATTACCCCCCTCTCTCTCTCTCTCCATTACTTACCCTAGTTGTACATTGGCTCTTTCTACTGTGTTCCTCATTTTTTCTTGGCATCGTTTGATGATGTCTACTTCCTACAAGACAAACAGAATATTACGGTTTTAGAAATTATCTTTTGAGGATAATCTTAATATCTTGGCAACACAACTGTACATACCGGTTGAGAAGATGAGAAAACAGTCACAACATGCAAATTAATATTAATGTTTGGAGAGAAAGGTAAACGACAATTTGTTTAAGAGATATTTACATCTTCGAAAGCGCAACAGACCACAGGCTGGAGCAAGTCATTGCCAAATGAGAATTTTAACACGGTGCTGGGAAAGGCACCATATGGCAAACACAATTTGAGCCTCGTTGTACATACTTGTATGATCAGTGTGTACAGTGCAGACCTGTCGAAAGTTTAACACTGGGCTATCGAAAAGGAGTCGATGCGTGCCTGCTAAGTGGACGAGGCACGAATAGCTATTGAACAAAAAGTTGGCGAGACATAGATAACGAGGTGCCGGGATTAGCTTCCGATTAAGCACTAATTTGTTAGTTTAGTGTTAAACTTTCAAGAGGTCTGTAGTGAAGGAAAAACTATAATTTCATTAACGTTTTAACTTGGTATAACTCCCAGAACTGACCGCCTGGGCGGCCTAAAATCACTACTACTTTAACTTATATGATATTTGGGTGGTTTTTTTTTTGATACTAGTAAGAACAGACTGATACATTTGGAAATAGCATAAAAAGGCATTAAAATCATTTTCAAAAATTATGTCATCCTATTCAGGGTGTGCAGAATTGTAAAGAACAGCGAATTTTTGAATTAATGCTTTAAGCCGCATAAACATTATTTCAGTCATTTACAACTACAAATAACAACGGATTACACGCTTAAATTTAAAAGAAATCACACGCAGGGAAGACCAACCAAATCTGTTCAATGTGTCAATGACTAACTCTTAGTAACAAGTTATACTTTAATTTAAAAAACTATTTCATATATATTTTTTAAACCACAGTTCGTCATTTACTGCCTGTGTATTTAAGCGAGATAAGAATTTATAAAGGCCATATAAGTCTGGGACAAATGTTGTGACGTTTCAGGAATCCAGTTGCTATATACAAACACGCATGCCGTCTGAACTTGTAAATGGATTTTTTGCACTTTGGTTTTATATATTGTTCAATGGGGGATCTAGACCAGCGGATCAATGAAGCGTTTATATACTTATAATAAATATTGAAGAACTGTTGAGTTAAAAGTTTAAAAGACCTTACTTAATCAGATAAGCCTCATTGAGTTACATTTTAAATTTTAAAACACCCCTTCTATAGTTTGTTAAATCAATATTAGTGAATTTGGGTAAAATCCGGTTACATGTATTTATTTAATTAAAAATTATGAAAATAAGAGGACCATTAAACAGAAATACGGCATGTAGAAAATTTAATTTCTCGCCTGAGGTTTATCCGTGGGATTGTTGGTGTGATTTTAACATTTCTAAAACACATTCGTCGTGAAATAATCGAGTACATTTAATAGACTCAAAAATAAGCGAGGGCCTAAAATGTTTTTATTTGTCATGTTGGATTTAGACAGATTAAGTATTTGGATTGATTTAATGCCACAAGGAATTATGGCTTTGAGGGTGTATGCATAAAATGAAGATGCATTTTGCATAAAACTGATATCACATAACGTTCGTATTCAAATAACAATCTCAAAAGCAAGGTCAAAACTTTGAAAACAGACAAAAGTCAAACATGCGAATTTGTACCTGGGAAGTAAGGCCGGGTGCTCCGGAGATCAGCATCTCCTGTTTAGCTACTTATTGAAACTACCATGGAAGTTACAAATCGAACAAGTTATAATTCAGATGTAAGTGTCCCCAAACGAACCCTAGGAAATCCCTAAAATGCACATGATCAAAATGTGTATTTAACCATTTGCACATCTACTACACCTAAAGATTGTTCCTACGAAGTTTCATAAAGGTATGTTAAATAGTTTTGAGAAAAGCGGCAGACAAAATGTTGGTGAAAAAAATTGAGCAAACACAACACAATAAACCATTAAAGGAATGTGTTTTAGTTATGTTTACTCCCACGGAATGGTTTCCATTGATGATTGATCTGATTTACATATGTATAAAAATCAAGCATACTAATACATGTCCAAATCACAATCCAACAAATGAAAATGTTTGAAACTGTCAGATTTAGTTAAACGCGTGAATTTCTACCAGGGTTGTGGGTCTGGGTGCTCCGAATGGGTAAACATCTCCTGTTTAGGTAGCTACACCCCGCCACGTGTGTAATTAAAACTGAGAATGAAAGAAATATGGAACTATGGGACGTCACATAAAACAACTTGCAGACCACAATATTTCCCATAGTTCCATGTTCAATTCTAATTTCGCACGTGCCGGGACTAGCTAGAAAGAGAGTAAGTGCTACCACTCGCTCTCACTTCCCTGGTGGAAAATATTTCATTATTTTGAAAGTGGACAGCACTTGAACCTCGTCTCATTTTAAAAGTTGTACAATAAACAATTTATTATAAGCAAAACTGTTAACGAAAACGTTTAAATATTAATATAGAGATTATTATGAAATCAACATACATGGCAAAGATCGAAGGGTTTGGGATTATTATTGTTTCTCATGAAACAACATACAATGCAAAAGTCAAGGGCTTGGGACCATCATCCCTTCTCATGAAACCAACACAATGGCAAATATCGAGGGTTTAGGACTATTATTGTTTCTCATGAAACCAACATACATGGCAAAGATAGAAGGTTTTGGACTATTATTGTTGCTCATGAAGCCAGGATACATCGACTTATATCGAAGATTTGGGACTGTCATTGTTTCTCTTGAAACTAACATACCTGACAAAGATCGAGAATTTGGGACTATCGTTGTTGCTCATGAAACCAACATACATGGCAAAGATCGAAGGATTTGGGACTATTATTGTTTCTCATGAAACCAACATACATTGCAAAAGTCGAGGGCTTGGGACCATCATCCCTTCTCATGAAACCAACACAATGGCAAATATCGTGGCTTTATGACTATTATTGTTTCTCATGAAACCAACATACATGGCAAAGATAGAAGGTTTGGGACTATTATTGTTGCTCATGAAACCAGGATACATCGACTTATATCGAAGATTTGGGACTATCATTGTTTCTCTTGAAACTAACATACATGGCAAAGATCGAGGGTTTGGGACTGTCAATGTTGCTTGGCAAAGATCGAAGGTTTGGGAATTTCGTTGTTGTCCATACAACTAGTTCTTTTTGTTTGTTGTCTGGACTTTCAGTATAACATTTTAATATTAAAAACGAGTAGTTAAATCTCTTTCAACTATCATATACCATTTTTAGAATGTATTTTGTGATTAAATTAAAAAATTGGTATATAACACAACAGTAAATTAGCATATATTCATTTTAGATAACGCTGATCATTACAGACACTGAAAATCAATTATTGTACTAAGTAATACATGGTCTCGGGGAACCTTGGTTATTGTATCACCACAACACTTTTCATTACTTTTCATTCATACACAATAGAGCTTGATCAATGCTATAATTTAGAAATTCGATGATAATTGTTTCATTTACAGTATCCTGCAATTTTCATTTATCAATTTCTTGTTTCATTCTCATTTATCAATTTCTTGTTTCATTCTCATTTATCAATTTGTTGCCTCAGTTTGTGTTTCGTTGCGCTCTCCAAGATGATAAATCAGGAAGGAAAGAAGTTCATTCACTAGAACCAATGACCTAGATATGTCACCGTCAGTAGATTATGGCAGATTATAGACACCGATCTGCCAATATGAAGACGGAAATCAAGAGTAAAGAATCAATGTAATATTGTACAATGTTGTGGTATTTTTATGTGTATTGTTATCGATGATTTACACATAAATGAGAAATCGGGTCATAAAGTACATTTAATCACTTAAGGCCAAAGCAAAAAATATGTGTTTCCGCTAACTCTCTTACAAAAATTTGGATTCGATAAGTAGGAATTCTCTTTTTACAATTCACAATATGGAGCAAGGATGCCAACTTTAACATTGTTCCTAAAATATTGAAATGAAAATTTTAGGGTAGGCATGGAAATTTGGGGTCAATAAGGTAAGCGGAAACGCATTTATTTTTAAGTTTTATATAGCCTACCTTAATGAGTTCTTTCTCTGGGTTATCATGGACCAGATCGATAGATTGACGTTTTTCACGGTGGTACAGACATTCCTGGGCAATATGTAGAGGATTCTCTGTTTCCTGGAGAGCTTTCTCTAGGATCCTCTTTGCTTCCTGGAGAGCGTTGATCTCTGTGATCATGTTATCAGTTTCATGGTTCAACTCGGTCTTCCAGAAGTGAATATCTCCCATCCTTTCTCCTAACCTCTTTCCAACATCACTCTGAGTGCGCTTTGTTTTGTCGTCTGTTTCTCTGCATAGACGTACAGTATCTAATCGAAGACGTTCAGCACTTGTTCTAATTCTATCTGAGGCCAAATAGTTTCCTTGGTTTGATGTCATCCAATCATTAGGTGTGAAACGTGTATATAGAGCATTTCTAGCGGCTGCGAATACAGGTGGAACCTTAACATTGTCCAATTCAGAGAGTTGTGTTTTAGCTGACATTGGATCAGGCATACTTCTTGTTAATGCTGAACTTGTATTTACTCTAGCGGTTTGGTAATAAGTACTTGGTCTCCATGGCAATGTGGTTAATGACCTTCTAAGTGGGGATGGAGCCGGGTATATATCTGGGTTTTTGAAGGATGATTGCATTGTGCTAATGTTTGGTAAGAAGGTCTGTGTGTTACTACCGCCAATACGTGGCCCTGTCATGTAGGTGGCAGTTTGGGTATGACCCAAGTATTCCATCTTGGGGGCTCTGGTGGAAGGGAACACAACTTCTGAAAATATAAAGAACAAAAGAAAATTAATAAACAGCATAGATATGTATAACTAAAATAAAATGAAATAAAACAAAACAAAATTAAATAATGTACACCAATCAATCTATTTTAGACATCTCTGTCAATTGTGAACCATTCATTAATGACGAACGGAATTATTAGCACAATACCATTTGTTATGCATGCTATAAATGGATTTGGCGATTTACTGTAGGGCCATTTTGAAGAGCTACATTGTGGAATAAGCCAAGAACTATAGAGCTAACTAAGTTATTTAAGCCATTAACATATTCTTGTCAAATAGTCGTAAGACATACATGTCAATATATATAGAGAAAAAAAACCCACACACGGATGATAAATTTGTAAGCTGTTTATTAAAGACTTGAGAAAGAATAAACATAACAATAGAACAGTATATTTTAAATAGAACTTTCAAAGAAGCATGTGACAATGTCACTGCAAATAAATGGAAGTTATAGACATTTGATGCGGAAGTATTTTTTTCCTACAAATTTAGACAAACGTGATTTGAAATTTAATTAGCAAAGGTAATCTATTTTCCATAATAGGATGATTAACTGCCATGGTTTATACTGTAAAGTAATAATGGGATCTACAAATCATTTTGGCATTGAGAAAAATGACATTGAAAAGTTTTAACAGACTTTTTGAAATTATCATTGCATAACATTTAGAACTGATTTAATTAAAATAAGTATTTAAATTTAGAATATTATAATAAGGCATTTGAAAAACTTAATATTGTTCCACGAACAATTCGAAAATGTGGCCCAAAGTTGATAAATCACAGACAAGTACCCTCTTTATAGCATTGTCTACAAAATATCACACAAGTTAGTCGAAAGAGATAAAAAGAGACACGCGATAATGATAATGATAACTTACTTTTACAATGAATCAAAGAATGCTGTAATGGTTGTTTGTCCGTGTAAAATTTACACTAAATAATAATCTGTGTTCACTTTGAGTATTACACCATATTAAACAGGTTTAAGAGGGATTGTGTTTACCGGCCTATGGCTGCTTGGAGACACCAGGCAACGGCTATAGGAAAAGTGCTTCAGTTCACTATCGATCCAAATTTACAATGTACAATCGGCATAGCAGAGTGTGTATAGGGTCATTTAACAATTGTTTAATTATAGACTGAAACGTACAACATAAAACATGTATTTAATTCATTAAACACGTCTGAATTTAAATCCCGATCAAAGCTGAAGCGGATTATGTGTGGTAATTGTCGTCTGCTAGTTTTTAGGATTGATCCATTTGTGTTTTGTTTTATGGCTATTAAGTTAAGAACTTGTGAAGAATTTCATGGAAAGGCCAAGAATTTACTTTGATTTAGATGAAAGTGTGTGCATGTATACAACTTACATGATCCATGTCATTGAGCAAATAATCACTTTTTTAAAATATAAAATATACTTCAAGTCGGTCACGAATTGTGAATGAAATTGACACCTTGATCGTGGTTGTAAGGTTTGATCTGGAGTTGGTTGGGGTTTGGGGTTACTCTAGATTTAGGGTTTACATAGAGTTAGTTTAAAGTGGGAGTAAAGATCAAGGTTAAAATTGGATTAGTATTTAGACTGGGCTTAATCTAGAGTCAGGGTTACGATTGGGGTTGGTTGGGATTGGGGTAGGTATGGAGTTAGGGTTAGGATTGGGGTTGATCTGGAGTTAAAGTTGAGATTGGGGTTGATCTGGAGTTAAGGTTGGGATTGGGGTTGATCTGGAGTTAAGGTTGGGATTGGGGTTGGTCTGGAGTTAGGGTTGAGACGGGGTTGGTCTGGAGTTAAAATTAAGATTGGGATAGGTCTGGAGTTAGGGTTTGGGATTGGGGTTGGTCTGGAGTTAAAGTTGAGATTGGGGTTGATCTGGAGTTAAGGTTGGGATTGGGGTTGATCTGGAGTTAAGGTTGGGATTGGGGTAGGTATGGAGTTAGGGTTAGGATTGGGGTTGATCTGGAGTTAAAGTTGAGATTGGGGTTGATCTGGAGTTAAGGTTGGGATTGGGGTTGATCTGGAGTTAAGGTTGGGATTGGGGTTGGTCTGGAGTTAGGGTTGAGACGGGGTTGGTCTGGAGTTAAAATTAAGATTGGGATAGGTCTGGAGTTAGGGTTTGGGATTGGGGTTGGTCTGGAGTTAAAGTTGAGATTGGGGTTGATCTGGAGTTAAGGTTGGGATTGGGGTTGATCTGGAGTTAAGGTTGGGATTGGGGTTGGTCTGGAGTTAGGGTTGAGACGGGGTTGGTCTGGAGTTAAAATTAAGATTGGGATAGGTCTGGAGTTAGGGTTTGGGATTGGGGTTGGTCTGGAGTAAGGGTTAAAATTTGGGTTGGTCTGGAGTTAGGGTTGAGATTGGGGTTGGTCTTGAGCTAGGGTTGAGATTGGGGTTGGTCTGGAGTTTAGGTTGAGATTGGGGTTGGTCTTGAGCTAGGGTTGAGATTGGGGTTGGTCTGGAGTTAAGGTTGAGATTGGGGTTGGTCTTGAGCTAGGATTGAAATTGGGGTTGGTCTGGAATTAGGGTTGAGATTGGGTTAGTCTGGAGTTAGGGTTGAGATTGGGGTTGGTCTTGAGCTAGGGTTGAGATTTGGGTTGGTCTGGAATTTAGGTTAAGATTGGGGTTGGTTTGGAGTTAGGGTTTGGATTGGGAGTAGTCTGGAGTTAAGGTTAAGATTGGAGTTGGTTTGGAGTTAGGGTTTGGATTGGGAGTAGTCTGGAGTTAAGGTTGGCATTGGGGTTGGTCTTGAGCTAGGGTTGAGATTGGGATTAGTCTGGAGTTAAGGTTGAGATTGGGGTTGGTCTTGAGCTAGGGTTGAGATTTGGGTTGGTCTGGAGTTAAGGTTGAGATTGGGGTTGGTCTTGAGCTACTGGGTTGAGATTGGGATTAGTCTGGAGTTAAGGTTGAGATTGGGGTTGGTCTTGAGCTAGGGTTGAGATTGGGGTTGGTCTGGAGTTAGGGTTGGAATTGGGGTTGGTCTGGAGTTAAAATTAAGATTAGGATTGGTCTGGAGTTAGGGTTGAGATTGGGGTTGGTCTGGAGTTAGGGTTGGGATTGGAGTTGATCTGAGTTGATATGGTTGAGATAAGGGTTGGTCTGGAGAAGAGTTGAGATTGCCATTCGGGATTGGTTTTGGAGTTACTGTTGGTCTGGAGTTAAACTTATGTTTGGTACATTGTTAATTTTAAGTTTAGTTTATGATATCACTATGTATAAAGTTAGGGTTGATATAAATTTAGGGTAAGGGTTTAGCTAACGTTTGGTATAGAGTTAGAGGACGTCACTTTTAAAATAATGTTTAATTTGGTTTAAAGTTTTGATAAAGATTCTGAGCATTTAAAATTAGGATTCAGAATTGGGTTTGTCTGGAATAAGGGTTGAGATTAGAGCCCGTCTAAAGTTAGAGCATTGTTAAAATTAGAGTTGGTGTAGCATTAGCTATAGGGTTAAAATATCTGTGCATAGTCTAGTTATCAACTTTGTTACATGTTCATTTATCAAATAAGTCACATACACTTGCGGTCATAATAATAATAATAATAATAATAATAATAATAATAATAATCACCATCATCATCATCATCATCATCATTAATAATAATAATACCAATAATAATAATAATAAATTCAGAATAAAAGTTAATCATTATGATTTGATCAATTTCTTTCTTATAAATATAGTATATTTTACAAGTACACAAAAGATCCAGAATGCCGCGCCTCCAATAAAAAAAAGGTCGGCAATAATTTTAAATAAATCCTTTTACTCACCCCTTCTTTTATAAAGTTTCGGTTGATCAGAGCCGCAAAGATTGTATTTAGCTGTTAACATGTTACTTTCCATCGCAAAAGATCAATTAAAATTGAAAAAGAATTTCAATTTCTGTATCAAAACCCTTATTCAAACTTTCGCGGAAAGAAAACAATTATTTCCCGTAATGCAACACGTTGCCATACAGCTATAGGTGTCGCTGTATTCAGGGTGAGATAATTTCTATTTAAAGATGGCGGACATTCCAGAAAATGCACCCCAACGTAAGTAAAAGTAGTCAAAAAGACGAGTAAAATAACAAATTTTGATTTTTCTTAAAGATTTATTTGTATTTATGTAATCAGTTCTTTTTAATTGGACGACTGTCAATAAATGATTTAGTATCGATTGTAGTAAAATAAACACGTTTTACCTGAGACGATTTAGGTCGTGGAATTTTTAAACATGGACAAGTGCCCAGTTTACCTTAGATACGTATTGAATTACCTGCTATGGTAGTTGTATATGTCTGAATATGGCTTTAAATAATAAACAAAAAAGGAAGAAATCGATTGCATTGTTACTCATTAATTTGGTAATTTACACGCTTACACCGAGACGAAAACAACCCATGATGAAAGCACCTGGACAAAGTGAAAGTAGAAAACTTTAACCCAGTATGGTTAGGGTTCAGATTTTAGGGTGTTTCCAATTAACATGGTTACACGATTTAATCAGTAGCGTGATAATTTGCAATTGATTTCAAAATCTCCCCCTCCCACAATTTTATTTGCTGCATCATTGGATTAATCCCTTTCATAAGGTTGTAGCAATGGTTGCAGAAAGTAGTGATTACAATTTAAAACAAATAATGTTGATTTTTTAGCACTGTGGATTAGAAGTATACCTTTTCATTTCCGGGGTCTATATTTGGTTGCAAATTTATGTAATGGAAAAATTATGGATGGTACCTATACTTGATTTATCAAAAAAAATTATAATTATATTAGATTTTTAAATATTTTATCTACAGATTGTCCTGGCACAGGAAGTGAAGATGCTGGAAAAGTGGATGCGTGTCAAGGATGTCCCAACCAGAGTGTATGTGCTTCTGCAAAACCTGCAGGTCCAGATCCTGGTATGATCATTTATTGAATATGTTGGCATTTTCTATTCATAAGAGATAAAATGGGGATACCGGTAATTAATATGATCAAGATCTAGCCCTATAATTTAATAGCAACTGTACTTGCATTACTATAAATTGTTTCATTCTCACACCCTGCTGCAAATTTAATTTTGATTGAAAAAGTTTTAAGATTTATTGAACAGAGTACTTACATCAGCAATCTTAAGATTATTATATGTTGTATATGTACATGTACATTAAATTTGTTTGTAAACATTAGATTGAAATTTGAGAATTATTTATTAAAAACAACATTGTCTTTATATTGCCGCTAAATTCTCCAATTAATTTAAAAAAATGACCCTAGTATGCAAAACTATCAAATTAAACAAATTACTGTGACCTAATGAATCAACTACTGCTGGGGTATCGTATGTCTGTAAATACCCATTTATAAATGATTTAAGAAGGTATGCTAAAGTCATAAAAAGGGTGTCATTGTAATCAAGTTATTGTTGTGAGGATATTACACTGTAAAGATCTGATTATATGTCGGTGTTATTAACATGTGCTCGTATTGTTAACTCTTTAAATCACAGTAATTTAAAATTTTATCATGTCATTATCACATAATACACTTTGATTAAATTAAAAAAATAACACACCACAAACAATCGGCCGCGGAAAAAATTAAAGGATTTACTAGGTTTATGTTTATGTTTCTGTTCCTAGTCGCCCAAATTGTCATTGGCTACTAATGTCTGTGTAATTCTCATTCAAAAAGTAACATATTATAGCCACTTTGTGAAAAATTATTCAAAATAGACTACAGTTTCACAAATTTTGGAAATTTAGCAACTAATAATTTTATAATTAAGGAAAAATTAAAAAGTACATAGATCCTTCATTACGTTTCAGTATTTTCATAAGGGGTTTAAAGTAACTTTTAAAATCTACTGATCTAAAATGAAATTCAGGGAACCAATTTTAAAAACAATATTTATACCATTTTGTGGAATGAGATTAGTGACATTCTGGACACCTCAGGATATTACTTTTTGAATCCGCTATAGATTAGAAATTGAATAAAGACATAACATAGTCGTGTTGGAACACACCAATATATCCAATTATAGTAAATAAACAATTAACATTTTCAATCTGTGTATATTTTACTGGGTTATGGCCCCAGATAAAATTTGTCGGAACTCATAATTTGTATTGTTACCAAGGAAGACTTATGATACATGCCCCTACTCCAACTACTATTACAATTACATCTGAATAAGAAAGATTGAAATTGATCCATTAATCAAAGAGTGAAATATTCATTGATTTTAAATTCATTATTTATTTAAAATCAGAAAATTTACAATATTGATTTTTTCAAAACAAATTAAAATTTACCAATCCAACAATAAAATTGCCCGTTTCCAGTTAAAATTTTCTAGACCCGACTTGTATACTAATGTATATATAAAGTAAAGACTTTATCTGTTTGTAAAATCAATTGATTAAAATTTGTAAAAGTTATCAGACTTGCCAATCACATTTTGTAATTTACAAATTTTTCAATTGAGTGCATTTTTAAGCCGGAGATTTTAAATCTTGATATTGTTATGATTTAAATGCAAACATCAGCTTTTGACATTTTAAGAATGAAGCAATGTCAAATTTAAAGTTTTTTTTCGACCTAACTTCTTAATATTTTTGCACACTGTATCCAGGCTTTTATTTTTTTTAATTACACATTTGCTGTTTTGCTTAATGAAATAATGAGTGCCGTAAAATTATTTTGGAAAAATAAAAAACAGTAATCAACATTAAATTCTATTTGAAAAAATAAATTACACTGTAATTAAAATTAAAATTTATTTACAGCTGTCGCAGAAATAAAAGAAAGATTATCTAATGTAAAACACAAAATTATAGTTTTGTCTGGGAAAGGTGGAGTAGGAAAAAGTACATTTACAGCTCATCTGGCACATGGACTAGCATCAGATAATAGCAAAGAGGTAAGTCTTATAACACAAATACAGTAAAACCTCATTATAAGGCCCTTTGATAACTCTGTCATTTTGCTTATTGTCCCACTATTTTGAAGTCCTAATAATATATATTTCTTCTCTGTTTTTATTTATAGTCTTACCTCATTTTATTGCCAAACCCCTTTATGTAATTTGACTGTACAAACTATGGCAATGAATTGAGGTTTGACTGTATGGGAAATTGACACATTTATAGCAATAGTAAAGAGTGGGGTAATGGAGTTTTATACCCCAGTCAAGATTCTTTCACTTATGTTGAGTTGGGCAGTTGATGCATGGAGGAAACCAGATTGCCTGAAGAAGACCACTGACCTTTGACAAACTGACTTCTAAACTTTCTCACACTAGAATCTGTTCAGAGCTGAATTTAAACCTAGGCAGTGAGAGGCTCTGATCCGTAAGTACATGCTTCAGACAATTTAGCCACTGAGCCCCCCAATACACACAATAGCAAAGAGGTGCCGTAAGTCTTAAAACACAAGGACAGGGAAAAAAATCACCACAAAAACAGCTCACCTTACACATGAACTGATAATGTATAGAAGCAAAAAATCTAATATACCCCAGTAATGGTTACTGTATAAGATAAAACATGATAGTGAATATATCTTTTCAGCAAAAATTTCTCATTTTCATTGGTATACTTTCCCTACAGTCGGAACTGTGAAAATTTCTTACTCAAAAATATTTTAGAAGATTGTAACTGCGAAAGTTTCCTGCCGCTAACGTTTCTTCTTAACAGTAATACTAATTTTATGGAAGTTAACTGACATTTTTTCTTGTTTAACTAAATCATCAAGGTATCTAACTGCTCAGTGGATTTCACCACTTCAGTAATGGGTCGTAAATTTCCCTGTTTTTATCACCATCTTAAGTAATACTGTATTCAGGTGATGACTATTTATGCCATTTATTTTATCCAGTTCATTTGGTTTTATAGTGTACATAGATAAAAGTGTTGCTTACGCTTCAGATGTTTCTAATATAAAATTTTGAAATTTCTTTACAAAGGATAATGTACTTAAAAAAATTAAAATGTATTGACATGCTCAGCAATATATTCAGCCCTAGTTAGAAATGATAAAGTACAAAAAATGTTTATTTGGTGTCATGATCACTGTTAACTACCATCTTGCTGATTGATACAATGTTTCTAACTTCATATGATATTCTTACAGATATTGAACTAAATTTTGATTTTGTATGTTCTCATATTTTAACAAGCACACCATACATTTAAATTTATTAAATCTGCAGTGTTTGAAGGTTTTTGTTGTCCCAGTCAAGAATATTTTACTTATATCAAGATATTGCCAGTGTTAGGTAAAGTGGCAAATTTTTCAATCAGAAAAAAAAATTTCTAAATTTTAAATCATAAAAAACTTCTAAATCTGTAAGTAACTTCTCACATAAAATAACACCTATGAGTTGCTAATGTTGAGATCTACCATAATTTATGTTGTAATTCTGTGAATATCCTGTTCAAAATGTGTTCCTTTTAGATGAAAATTAAACACCTGACTGAGTATTGATTGATGCATGTTTTTAATGATATACAGAAATGGTTGTTTATGATATAGATGCACGTTTTTAATGATATACAGAAATGGCCATATTTATGATATAGATCTATAAATTCAAAGTTGACTGTTTATTGATCACAATTTATTGACTCTCTACATTAAATAGTTATACCATTGTTATCAGTTAGGACACATCAGAGGAACTTTGTAGCTTCAATAAAAGTTTTATTAAAGAACGACAATAATTAACTTTTATGTAGATATGTCTGCGATGATGATCATGATCTTATCAATGTTTGTAGAACATTTATATACTAGTTAATACAAACGGATATTTACACGATTTTTACAGTCCTATAAACACCTTAAATGTAAACTACCGATAAAATTTATTCATGTATTATTAATTTGTTGATAAATATTGAGAAATAAATGGCCATCATTGATTTACCATACTTTCATTGATGAAGTAGTTACAGGATGTGTCTAGCTTGCAGAAATTTAATTCAATACAAATCAATTTTCCAGCTTAATGTATGTGATGCATTTGAGTATAGATTTATAATAAAAAAAAAAAGAAAAATAATGTTTTTTGGTTAAGATTAACTAGATTTTTTTTGCCAGTGGTTTGAAATAAGTCAAAAGTTTCATTAGAAAGGTATTTAAGAAGGGAATAGATAGTAGATACAGCTACATGTAGTATAGTAACATAAACCCTCCCCCTTTCAGGAAGAAGCCTTGGTGGGCAAGTACTCTAAAGTATATGCTAATGGATCATAGCCCCTTTCTCTCTGCTAGGTTTGAATCCTGTTTGGGACAGATCCTAATGTGAGATAGTTTGTCATTTTGCTTGCCGTAGGTTGGTGATTTTTTCTTGACACTCAGGGTTTCCCCAACCACCCAAAAAAATTGACTACCTTAGTATAAGTGAAAGAATCTTGACTGGTTCATAAAACTCAATTTTTCCTCTCAAACTTCTCTTTCAGTACACACACTGCATAGTTATACACATGTATTTAATGATTGACAAGTGTTATATAGCAGGTATACAGACCTGTGTCATTAAGTCGTGGATTATCAATATTATAACAGTTACAATCTGTCTGTCGTGGCAGTTAGTTATAATATTATATAACACACATACATGTATATAGATATTGATTATGATCATAGCTATGTGACAGTACCATTTCTCCAACACAATGGTTGTGTAATGTATTTGTGATACCTGGATGATTATGTCATTAGCCATTTTCCCTTATGAAGCAAAACTTTACTTATAACATTAGCCATTCTCTCTTATGAGACAGAAACTGTAGTTAATAATTAATCTGTTTGTAATACTTGTATTGTGTAGTTGATTATCTAGATTAATCTGTTTAATCTGTATTCTCAGTAGGAGAAATGATAATCCTTCTGATAAGAGAGAAAGAAAGAGACAGGTCTTTCAATTTTTTTTTACAATTACATACATACCAGTTAGAGAGAGGGGGAGAAAGGTCTTTCAATTTTTGAACTGCATACATACTAAGGAGATAGAGAGAGAGTCATCTTTCAATATTTTTATCAAATTCTTACCACAAGAGAGGAAGAGAAAGAAAGAGATCTTTCAATTTTTTGGATCTCATATCATTAATATTTAATGAGTTATAGGTCCCTCATGAAAGGAATCATTTTGGGGTCGGGTTCTGAAGGTATAATGGATACTAATACAGCTTGTACAAAAATAGGGTTTTAAATGGACCAATTGATTTTGAATTGTTGAAGGGATAGAGTTGTGTTGGAGAATGGGGATGGGGGTGGGGGTGGGGTCTTAATTATACTATTACATATCACCAGCATCACATGGACCATTACAGCTATATAAGACTAACTAAGGTCATTTGTAAAAAGTGTAGAGGAATAAATTTAAATTTTATTGAGCAATTTCATTTATTTGTGTGTATAAATTTTATGCGAATTTAAAAAAAAAAATTTTAATTGAAAAAAGATTTTAAAAAAATATAAGATAAAATATGCAAAATTATTGTTTGGTAAACTTTTATTTGTAAGTGTCCAATCCACACATAAATTTTTCATGGATTTGACAACTTTATATCTGGGGGGTAATAAGCTGACTTATCTGGGAAAACATACAAATAAATCCCAGTAAATATTTATCTGTTTATTTTTGTATTATACATAGTGTCAACATTTAAAATTATGTGTTGGTCAAGACTGATAGAGTTGGAGAATTTATGATAAATTTTTAAAAGTATCAATCACAGAAAGCAATTACATTTCAAGTAATGATAAGTCATTTGTAACAACCTGTCTATTAAATGTCCATTATATCAAATACATTGGCTATTTAAACTGTCAAAAGTTTTTAAAATACCCCCAAATACCTTGACCAGTAGACCAGATTAAACTAGAAAGTCTAGAATATTTATAAAAAGATTTTTTTAAAGTAAAAACACTCACCAAAAAGTTTTAAAGGCCTTTCTGTAATGAAGTTACACTATAGACATGTAAGTGTATATCTTCTGTGCAATGTCCGGTAGTCCCTATCAACAAAACCAAGTGTGGTCATGACAACCACATTTGCCGTTTACCCATAAGGCCCTTGTTCTGATTAGCATTTAAATCACTTGAGTAGAGACAACCTACCTACTAAATCTACATATAAAAGGCAGATATTATTTCTCTATACTACTACCTTGTGTAACTGTTAACAATATTATAACTGGTCTTACCTTTAATTTTTCATACCTGGTCTGGCGTGCCTTGTTAAAGAAATACTTCCAACTTTTATCAGTATATTTCTATCAATATTTTGTATAAATATCAGTAATGCAGTGTACGTTTATATATTATATATATATCCATGCTATGCATTTTATAAAGGTAGCGGAAAATATGCACATTGAAACCAAGTTGAATGAATTTTTTATAATTTGTTAATCTGTCGTTGGGGATGTGATAAATTGTGTGTCAGTTTTTACTATAAATCGGATAATTACCATGTGGAATATCAATAAATGTAAATGCATTTCTCCTTTTATTTATTTCTTACACAATTTATGGATTAAATTTGCTGGATTCCGTAGTGACTATTAATGTTCATTAATGTTACAGTGATACATGTATGTTTTTGATATTTTCTGATCATTAAATATCGTAATAAATTTCAATATAATTTAGAGAGGTTTGTTTTAGGTTTGAACATTTCATCAAAATGGGGGTTCCAGCATTCCACATTTCATCATAATGGGGGTTCCAGCATTCCACATTTCATCATAATGGGGGTGCCAGCATTCCACATTTCATCATGATGGGGGTTCCAGCATTCCACATTTCATCATAATGGGGGTTCATGCATTCCACATTTCATCATGATGGGGGTTCCAGCATTCCACATTTCATCATAATGGGGGTTCATGCATTCCACATTTCATCATCATGGGGGTTCCAGCATTCCACATTTCATCATGATGTGGGTTCCAGCATTCCACATTTCATCGTAATGGGGGTTCCAGCATTCCACATTTCATCATAATGGGGGTTCCAGCATTCCACATTTCATCATAATAGGGGTTCCAGCATTCCACTTGAAACATGAAAGTTGCAACTGATAAGACATACACTCTGAAATAATCTACCCATGAATTAGAAAGCAAGGCACAAGATTAAGATACTCCTGACCTTTGATAGGCACTGGTTGATTGATTGAATGGGGTTTTACGTCCCAGTCAATAATAGTTCACTTATATTGAGATGTTACCTGCTATAGGTGAAGTGGCAGAAATTTTTACCTTTGCAGTGCACCCAGGGCAATGTGCAGGGAGGGGTCTTTAACCTGCGATGCCTGCTATGACACAGGTCATAGGTTTTTAAGGTCTCTTATAAAGGACCCTGTGACTTTCATTTCTAATTGCAGAGTGCTACACCAAAGAACAGTCACTACCAATTTTTAAGTCTACCGGTAGGTCATAACTAAAACATGGTTCGAAACCATGACCTCCCACATACTAAACAGGCACTATTATATAGTGCCACTATACCAACTGAGCTATGGTAGTAGTTGATAGGCACTGGATATCATGACACAATTGTATCCAATGATATACATATATTTAATTGTGTTAGCTTAAACAAATTGTGTGTGGAGGTGGGGAGGTGGGTGATGTGGGGGTAGCATTTAGTGCTTACTGTATATCTTCTGCCAATATTTTGTCCACATTTATTCTTGAAAACCATTTAACAGATCTTTATAATACTTACACAGGAACAATCTTTGGTGGAGAAGATGTGATATTTCCTATTCATATTTTGAACATGCTCATGGTTGGAGAGTTTCCAATTGGTATTTGTTTAGGGGACATTTTTTCAAATGTTAGACATGGCATCCCATTTCAGTAATAACTTATTTAATTTAGGATATTTCTCCTTGATTGATAGTCAGGTGGAAGATCAATAAATTCAAACAAACTCTATCTCCATATTCAAGCACCCCTACAAATACACCACCTCACAGTTACCACAAAGTGTATACCAATAAAAGCTTCAAACGTTTTAAAAAACAACCACACTGTGCTCTGTAAGCTTGTAGTGTATTTGGAATCAGAGTGAATTATTTTTTATAGCAGTATCAGCATTATTTCAACTATTGACCC
The DNA here is from genome assembly GCA_021292105.1 of Anadara kagoshimensis. Classification (NCBI taxonomy): domain Eukaryota; kingdom Metazoa; phylum Mollusca; class Bivalvia; order Arcoida; family Arcidae; genus Anadara; species Anadara kagoshimensis. Next base: position 61,377,681 of record CM037861.1, read on the forward strand.
CTTGTTTGATACATAGGCAGGACTAATAAAAATCTTATCAAAGATTTGATACAGGTTATCTCCGCTCTCTTAAAAACTGTATTTCCACAAACAAGATACAGAAACATGATAAAAGTGTGATACCTGATCTATGTGCTGATATTGTTTAGTGTGTTAGATAGAGATCTATACTTATGAATTACTTATGTACTACCATGACTACAAATTTTCTTGTCTAATGGGGTATACAGTACAGATCTGTCAAAAATGTAACATTTATCTCAAAATTCTCCTACCTCAACACACACACACACACACACACACACACACACACACACACACACACACACACATAGAACTGCCACAAAGAATGTGCAGTCAACCTTGTCTACAAAGGCCATACAAGGGAGCCGGTAAAAGTGGCCTTAATGGGTAGGTGGCCTTTATATACAGGTTCAAATCATATGAACAAAGAGAAATTGGGATACAATTCTACTGGCCTTTATAAGCAGGTGACCCTTATATAGAGGTGGCCTTTAAGGCAGGTTGGACTGTACTACTAAAAGCTACATTTCATAAAACCTTTACACTGTGAAAGATTTTTATTACAAAGTTAAAATCAAATAAAACAACTTTACAGCTACACCTATGTTTCATTTCTTGAGGTAACAAAAACGGTTTCAATGCTTAGCTCCCGAGTGTCCAGAATACGGATAGCCAGTGGTCACAATGCAAGTAAGAAATAGGTTGCAACTGCTAAGCTGTATGTAACGAGGAGCTGAGATAAGCTGCCAATGCGTCACTAAGTATTAAACTTTTGAAAATTTAACATCGAGCTAACTTAAAGGATTCAATTCTTAACTCCAATGTCCACAATATGGGCAGCCAGTGGTCGAAATGCAAGTAAGAGATAGATAGCAACTGCCGAGTTGTATAGCTAACGAGGAGCTGAGATAAGCTGCCAATGTTGTACTAAGTATCAAACTTTTGACAGGTCTGTATTGTAGGAACTGGTAATGAAATCAGAAAAATCAATGTTCCTTATATATTAGTATTTAACATGGAATCTAACTCGGTAATGGGAGTGGTGTAATGAAATTTTATGCCCTAGTCAATATTCTTTTACTTATATCGAGGCGATCAGTTGAACTTGTTCGTTCATGGATGATGAAGTAAGCCAAAGTGTGTAGAGAAAACCACCGTCCTTCGGCAAGTGAACTGACAAAAATAAATTGTAACAATTTTGTTAGTTTTCAAGATATCAAGGAATTAAAGGTGTCAGATTTATTAAAGATTTCATCAAGCTTATGACTTCTGTGTTTTGTTTTGACAAAAATAATTATTTCTAGTTCCAAAAAAAGCTTGTTAAAATTTGCTCAATTTAAGTTAAGAAGTGGAATGATGGAGTTTTCACCCCAGTCAAGATTCTTTCACAAATATCAAGACAGTCAGTTCATGAATGGTGAAGAAAACTAGAATGCTGAAAAAAAAACCACCACCAACTTTTGACAAACCAATTGACAATGTTAAAAAATTCTTATGAGTGGGATTTGAACCAAGAGGTGCTGTGATCTGTAAATATGCTCTTCAGAACACTTGACTTTCAAAGCTCAAATTGAAAAAAAGGAAAATTTTAGTTAAGGAATAATTGTAAAACTGGGGTCAGTACTTTGGATATTACTGATACCATACCTGGGTATATGAATGGATACTTTCATGTTAAAAATAAGTACAATATAGGTACATGTATGTACCAAGGTTATTTTTGGTACTATTTCTTTTGATTAGGAAAATTTAAAACAAAAAACAATTTTTTCCGCACAATGCATGAAGTCATAAATCATTGTAACTTGCTTGACATTGAAGGAAATGATACCTAATAGATTAATAAAATTATCAGAAAAAATTTGTTCCTCAATTTTAAGGGTGGTTTAAGGGCTTATTTTACTAAGCATATCTACACCTAAACATAATAAGATTTATGGTACAACTCAGTAGGGGATCACCGATTCTTTTTTCTTAACAAAAATAAAAAAAGAGAAAATAAAAGGTATTATCTTTATTTATTAAAACTTAAATAAGTTATTACTCTTATCAGAATTTGTTCCGCTTGATTGGCAGACAAAAGTAAGTGATAAATGGGAAATATTGTGTTGGGTTTTAGTGGTATTGTTTGGGTTTAAATTGTGTAGAAACTTTTATATGGTATGTAAATCTTTAATGATTATACTATTTAGTAAGTAAATGTGATCAGTAATCCTTTTATTTAAGTAGTGTTTGATTGATTAGTTAAACGTATAAACCTAACCTTTAGTTTAGGTCGTGAAAAAAATACTGGGCCTAATTTCACTGTATATCGCACAGATTCACACTCGTTGAAATATAATTAAATTTTATTTATGAATGACTAATTTATTTCATAAATAAGACAGATTTTTTGTTTACAGATTCTCTGAGTATGCACTGCCTTTTTCTTCATTTTAAACCACTAATTTCCAACACTAGAACAATCTTTCAGCTTGCGTCTTTCAAGATACAAAGCCTCTATGGGTCACAGTGCCTTTTGAATCCTGCCTAGTGTGAGAAAATTTGTCATTTCACTTGCCGAAAGTCTGCAGTTTTCTCTGGACACTCCATTTTCTCCACAATCCCTGAACTGGCTGCCCCAAATCTTGACTGGGGTGTAAAACTCCATTACTCCACTCCACTCATACCTGTAAAATGTTCATCACTAAAATATTGAACCTCATAAAATTGAATGTTCAATTATCAATTAAAATCTTCAAAACTGTTACTCTGTAAATAATACACGCTATCTTTTAATGCCATTTGGGACTTGTAAATTCAGATTTACAAGTAGATATAAAGTAAATACATATATATAGTGTAGCCCTGTGTAAATAGTTAAGTCATTCATTGATTTGTTTGTTGGTAATTCTATGACATAACAAATTCATAAATATATTAACAAGTCATAAAGCTATATAAATATATCCAGAAATGTACGATGATTGACAAGTCTATATATGGATCAATAGTCACATTACATACGTAGTTGTTGGTCCAATACACAGTTAAATTGATGAAAACTTCTATGTTTAATCTTTAGCTTTAAATTATTAGAAATTCTTATAACTTACTTAATCCATGTTATTGGTAACCCACTGTTAAAATATATACCCTGTAGTCAAACAACATTGACTTGTCTTACCTTTTATTAGGAATATTCATTATATAATGGGCCACCTAAAACATGGGTAGTGTTAGGATTAGCATTGTGGACAAAAAATCATGTTTCCTTTGATGTAAATAAACAAATAAACACTTGTGTATCCTAAAATAAATATGCTGGTCCATAATAAATTTTAAAATTAAAATTCAAGCAGACAGGTCAATATAGTCAGAAAAAAAGGCGACACAATCTGAAAAAAAATTAATTTAGCTACGTGAAGCTAAGAATTTTCAAAAAAAAACAAAAAAAAACCTATTCACACAATTCATGATATGCTTAAATCAATTTGTTATTTTTAGTGTAAATAGTAAAATACAGAATTGTAGAATAAATATTTGGCATGATCTTGAGACTTAAGTACATAATTACGCTGTATATATATGTTTTAAATATACATTTATTTGACTAGCTATTCAGAAAAAATCTGTCATCAGACGTGTATGAAGTCGGACGACGTAAGACTGATATGAAATTTGAAATATGACCAAGAAAGTTTATATGAAACGGAACTGTGTAAAATTTATAGTGTTAAATATTATCTGTTCAGGCGTTATTCACTACAATTTGATTATTTATGTATATATACTATGATGTCATACCATATTGCACCTGTAGCGTGTTTAACACCCGTCCTTAGCAACTACCTGTGAATTACCAAGGGGGACAAATTTCATATAATTGTTTGAAGACTTTTATAAGTAAGTCTGGGTTCTCTTTCGAAACCAGAGTGCCCAGGAAAAACAGCCAGCATTTGTCAGTTCACTTGCAAAAGGTTAATGGTTTTCTCCAGGCACTCCGGTTTCTTCAACTACCCCAGAACATGATATAAGTGAAAAATCTTTACTGGGGCACAACAGATCAGTCCTCCATTTCAGTCTTTGGAACATTTTGGGGCCTTGGTAGCCAACAAGTCTAAAGCACTAGCCCATGAGTGACATCATCTCTACCCCTAGGTTTAGTTCTACTTAGGCAGATCCTAGTGTGAGAAGGTTTGCCAGTTTTCTTAAAGAATGTGGGTGGTTTTCTATAGGCACCATGGTTTCTTCTACCACAATTCCACAGCTGACCACCTTAATACAGTAAATCACGAATATAACAAACACCCTTAAACCAAATACATGGATAGTACAAAGTCAAATATTGGGCCTGACCGCTCATGTTTATAAATAACAATACATTTATATAACAAAGTTAAAAATATAGACCCCAGGACTTCGCTATAAACATGTTTTATTATATAACTATTTTAAGAATCTTGACTGGGACATAGAAAAACCATAATTCTTTTGTTCTTAAGCATTTTAATATTTTAAATTGGATTTTTGTTTCTATACCAATTATAGTAGATCATTTTAATTTTTTGATTTTGTTTCATTTTCTTAAGCAAGAATCTAAAAAATCTTGACATTTTTAAGCAATCAAAGAAAAACAAAAATAAAGACATTTTGACCTCAAGATCCATATTAATAGACTATAACTTTATAACTATCTATGCAGATCTATAGAGAAATAATATTCCAGGTACTAATGTAGATTTGATTAGAGTTGAGTTGAGTAAGGGTGTTTAACGTCCCAGTCAAGAATATTTCACTGATATTGAGATGTCGCCTGCTATAGGCAAAAGTGCAGCATTGTGCTGATGGCATTATACAGCAGGGTTCTTTATCATGCCACACTTACCATGACAAGGGTTCTCATTTATTTTAAGTTCCTGTCTGAAAGGACTGTGACTAATTTCATAATGCAGAGTGTTTGGGGACAGAATAGTCACTACCTACTTTCTAGTCTTGGGTCAAACCTAGTGGGGTTTTGAATCCAGGACCTCTTGCTTACGGAGCGAGCACTCTACCAACTGAGCTACTGCAGTGTTTGGGGACAGAATAGTCACTACCTACTTTCTAGTCTTGGGTCAAACCTAGTGGGGTTTTGAATCCAGGACCTCTTGCTTACGGAGCGAGCACTCTACCAACTGAGCTACTGCAGTGGTTGCTTTGGTTAGAACAAGGCTTTCTAAGTTCTAGGCAAAACATTTCGCAATGAGAGTACCTACTTCACTATAAGTAGTGATTAATTCTTGTTATGCCAACTCAAAATGCTGAAGTACTGCAACTCGGGCTTTCAAACGCTCCATATTTGCAGATTTCTACTGTATAATGGTTATATTTCACTGTGGTTTTATTTTCGCTATATTCGCGGTCAAGTGTATTCCCACCAAAATTAAACCACCGTGAATAGACACTGGTATTACCAGCCCATTAATCTTGCTAGAGTCATTTTCCTTGAATCAGATAAGACGCGTAAATATGACACCGCAAATACACTAGTCATCTTAAAACCGCGAAAATTTTACACTGTGAAAATAAAGCAATATACAGTATATTAAATAAGCTTTATATTTGATATTTTTATTTCAGATTGCTGTATTAGATGTTGATATTTGTGGTCCATCAATACCCAGAATACTAGGTGTGGAAGGTGAACAAGTAAGTTTTGTATTTTAAATTTGTTTTACCATTTTGGTTATGAATTTGTAATGTACTGTCATGGGTAATATCTAAGAGTTCAGCCACTCTGTTTGAAAGTAATTTCTCTCAGTGCCTCTGGCCATATAGGTTAGAATCCTATCTGGGACAGATCTAATGTGAAAAAATTTGTCAGTTTGCTTGCCAAAGGTTGGTGGTTTTTTACCCTGAGATCTCCAGTTTCCTGTAAGAAAAGGTCACAGGCTTGATCTTCGGATAGAGGTCTGACCAAATACATGTACTTGAAAATGAAAAGTGACTATTATATCATCAAGCAATTTTCATTAAGAAACTGAGGTCCCTTGTGAATGGTTTGACACCTTTAATAGCTCATCACACAGATAAAAGTTCCTTTATCCTTGCTTATAGCTTGTGGTTTGTAGGTGTTAGACAGGACTTACCAATTGTTACCATTGCTGAAACTAAAGACAAAATCATAACAGCTTAATAAAATAATTCTTTCTGTATTTTCATCCCATATTAAATTCTAGTTTCTGTCCGTCTGTCCGAAATTCTTGTCTGCACAAATACTCCGAAACTATGATGCACTATTTAGGGAAACTTGCAAAGCATCAACATTGATAGGAGATGCGCATATTGTTATCCTGAGTCGGTTTGCTCATTTACCTGGGAGCTATTTCCCTTTGAACATACCATAATCCTTCTATGTATTCGGACACATTTTAACAATTTCATTTTCAAGTGTCCGGGAACTTAGAGGAAATATGAAAATTATACACTTAGAAAAATGGGGGTGTCCTAATATTTAGAAGTGTCTGATGTTTTGGTAAGCGTAAATCACAAAAAAAGAACCTGCTGACGGGGGATCCTAATTCACTGAATTTGCTTGTTTATTAAATCATTATACCCCCCGCTTAAAAAGTGGGGGGTATATAGTGATAGGGGCGTCCGTCTGTGTGTCCGTTCGTCCTTCCGTTACACCTAGGGTACCTATCTCTTATCTGCAAGTCCTCCTAAACCCTTCAATGGATTTTCATGATACTTTCAAACAATCTTTGTGATATAATGTAGATGTGCACCTCCTATTTAAAAATTTGATCCGATGGATTTTTTTTTATGTGGGGGGGGGGGGGGGGGGGGGGGGGGGGGGGGGGGGGGGGGGGGGGGGGGGGGGGGGGGGGGGGGGAGTTCCAATTGTAATACAAGACAATTTAAACGCTTTGTCAACTAACGACATTTTTTGGTGAATAGCATAACCAAAACATCTTCAGTTCACTTTTTATTGCTGAAATATGTTGACTGTGCTGTTATGCTTTCCACCTGGAGTTCTGATAAGACCCACCTCCTGGTGGAAAGCTTGACAACATAGTCAACATAACTCGGCAATAAAAAGTGAATTGAAGATGTTGGTGTCCATTACCATTTTCTAACCTTATGTAATCCATATTGGACTACCTGTATCCAAGGATCCATCTTTAAGGTACAACAGCAAATACCAGAATTTTATTAGTATTTCAAAAAATCATGTTATTTTTAAATTTAATATTTATTTTAGGTACATCAAAGTGGGTCAGGATGGTCACCTGTGGTATGTATTTAATTACAGTAAAATCTCATTCATCATCACCATTTGTTCAGTTAAATTTTGGTGTTATAAAGGGGTTCAACAATTAAACCAGGGAAGTTAATAAGAACATCTCAGAAGAAATGGATTTCAGGACTTCAAAATAGTGTAGGGTTAGTTAGGTGGCAAAGTTATTGAGTGGAGTTATAGCAAGGTTACTGTACTGACATTTTGGACCCTGATGTTTCTCAGATGTAATTGGTCTTTGCTGTCATCCTTACAAATGTGCAAGAAGAATTCTAATACAAATTTCAGTTCTAAATTTCTTTTAATATAACTTTGGTGTTTTGTAGCTGTTTGGTCACTATTGGAAACACCATTGATAAAATGTGAAATCATACGCAATAAATTAATATAAATAGTGAAATTATTTAGATAAAAAATGATATTGTTGGTAAATTTAACAGTTTTAAAAGTGTAAAGCATATTCAGGAAAAGTCAATCAAAATAAATAGAAAAGAGTTAAAAATAGGATTTTAAATTATACCAGTAATTATTTTTTTGCTTGGAATACTTTTATTATCAGAGAATTTTATTTTCAAAAAAAAAAGAAACCTTGTTTATATCCAAAATAAATTTTGAAAAATAGTCAGTTGTATTTTAAAATAAATATTAAAAAACCCTATATTATTGGGAAAGTATATGTTACTGTATCAATAGAATTACAAAATGAAATACCAGTAAGTAAAAAAAAATTAAAATAAGTTTTGAAAAAAAACAATAATTTAAAAAGAAAAAAAGAAAAACCTATTTCATCAGGAAAGGAATATGTTTACTTTTTCAATAGAATTTACAAAATGGAATCTGTAAAAAACTTAAAATAGATTTTGAAAAAAAAAAAACTTATTAAAAAATAATAAATAAAAAGAAAAGAAAACCCTGTTTTATCAGGAAAAGAATATGTTACTATTTCAATAGAATTTACAAACGAAACATGTAAAAAATATTTAAATATATTTTTGAAAAGAAACCTTTTTTTTTTAATTGAAAAAACCTATTTTATCAGGAAAAGACTATGTTACTTTTCCATTAGTTTTTACAAAATGGAACAGGTAAGAAAATATGACATAACTAAGAGTGATTATCTGTAACCCAGTAGTTATGCTCTAGCTGAAATCCTGAGTGGTATTGATTTTGTCTTTTATGAAATATAGAAAATTATATTACAACATTTCAATCAATTCTGCTCCCGCTATGTAAATATTTAACTTTGTGTATATGATGAATATATTATTTAAATACCTAGGATCGGTTTTGCACTTTTTTGTAGCATTAACAAATAGATTTTTATATTAGGCCAAAAGAAAAAAATGTGTGTTTCAATTAATGAATAGGGTCTGTAGGTAGGCAATTTAAATTTTTTTACTTTACATTGGTCATATGGGGCAAGGATAACAACTTTGACAGGATTGCAGTTTTTTGTAGCATAAACAAATAGAATTTTATATTAGGCCAAAAGAAAAAATATGAGTTTCTTCTAACACCCTTTGGGTTGGTTGGTATTCTAATTTTTTTTTTTACATTGACCATATAGGGCAAGGATGCAAACTTAAACAGGATCTGTTTTTGCACTTTGTAATGTTAACAAATAGAATTTTATATTAAGCCAAAAGAAAAAAATATGTGTTTCTCTAAATTCTCTTAGAAAAAACTAGGGTTGGTAGATAGGCAATTTAAAAAAAAATTACATGGAGCATATGGGGCAAGGATGTCAACTTTAACAGTGCTTATCAAAATAGTGTCATAAAAACTTTAGGGTAGGGATAAAAATGTAGGGTCAGTCAGGTTAGCAGAAACACACTTATTTTTTTTAAAGGCCTTAATGGTACAATATTATGATTGTAATTTTATAATGTTACGACTGAATCATTCAGCGTTTACCAATACAGGTAATTTATTGATCATCTCCGGCTGATTGATTTTCCGTGTTAAATGATTAATATCGTTAAGAGTAATTATATTCCTGCCGGGAATTCATGTCCCCATTAAAAGCATGGATGCTAATCAAATTCTGATACATGGATATTGATTCTAATCAAATACCATTAAGTTTGAATATATTATGAACGGTTCTTCATTATCGCCACGGTAAAATTTTTATCATCACGACGAAACACAAAAGTTATTTCTATATCTTTAATGACTACGTCATAAATTTTTATAACTCAATTATTTTCTTGGAAGAAAATCCCATTAAATTTTATCCTGTTGATCAAAATGTAATGTGGAGTAATTAAGCCACTCCAGTTGCCGTAATATACAATGTATTTCATCTTGTTTACATGGTAACAAAGTATTAATGTCTAGTTAAGTCATTAATGAGAGTTAAATAACTTACCTGTCTAATATCCATTAATGTTTATAATTAGAGCATTTGCGTCTTAGGTTTGAGGTTGGTTGCATACCGTTTTATGTTGAATCAGCATTTTTTCAGATATTTTTGATGTAACAATTTCAAGGATATCTATGTACAACAAAATTCAATGATCTAAAGAACATATCATTTGCATAGACTCAGAATAACCAATTATTCATTGACACCCCTAATATACAATTAAAACCTTGTTGTAATGCCGCTTGATAACTTTGCCACCTTGTTGGCTACAATTCTTTATTAGCTCACCTGAGCAAAGGCCATGTGAGCATATGGCATAGCACAACGTGTGTATGTTGTGTGTTCATGCATGTTTTGTCGTTAACGCCTATTTTCGACTTCTTCTCTAAAACTACTTGACAGATTTCAAAAGTCAAGGTCACAGATGCAAAAGAATACTGAAATGGTTAATTATCTAGAAAAGTATAAAATTTTTGTATAGGCATGTATATTGGAATATTGTATGTATTGATACAATGGTCATATTGATATTAACATGAAGGTCATGGTTTCACAAAATTGTTAGAGGCAAACGATAGCGCCTTGAGTCAGATTCTCTATCATTGTGACATTATGGTGTGTTCAGAATATGGGAGTATGTTACAGTGGAGTACATGCCGGAGATATGATATTTATATTTTGACCATGTGATTGTGTTAATCAAATTATTGGTGTTCATGTTTGAGGTATAACAGTTTGTCACCATCTTATGAATCATATTTTTTTGTATTTTGTGAGAACTTTATTTATCATGATATTATTCTATGTGTTTTAGTATGTAGATGACAATCTAGCTGTAATGTCAATAGGATTTCTACTAGCTAGTCCAGATGATGCGGTTATATGGAGAGGACCAAAGAAAAACGGTATTTATCAATTACTAACAGAAGGTGGCCTACCCTTCCGGAACACCCAGCCTCACTTCTGTGGTGGAAATTCAAGTGCTTTTTTACTTGATGCCGACCCTATTCATTTAATCAATAACTCTTCTGTAGTTGTTATTTCAAGTATTTATTTTCATAGATTTATTTGTTTTATTTTTGCTCATCAAGGGCACTTTATAGGTTACCATTTGTGGTCTTATCAATTGGTTTTTTATGCTCAAGTCAAGATTTTTTCAGTTTATTGTGACGGTCAGTTCATGGATAATGGAGAAAGATAGAGTGCCCAGGAAAACCACTGACAAATTAAACAAAGTGACAAATTTTCAATTTATTGTGATGGTCAGTTCATAGATAGTGGAAAAACAAGATTACCCGAGAAAACTACTGACAAGAAAAGTGACAAATTATCAATTTATTGTGACGGTCAATTCATAGATAGTGGAGAAAAACTAGATTACCCGAGAAAACCACTGACAAGCAAATGGACTTATTATCTCGCACTATTGTTCGTCTTTTATACTTAGAGACAGTCCGTAACTAAAATTGCTATGTTATCATTTGGTGTCTCATTAAATAACCACAATATTTGTGTTTAAAAACAAAAATACTAACAAGGAAAAATACATGAAAAATTGAAATAATGACATTTATTTCTGTATATAGAGAAAAATCAGCAGATTTACAAATATCGTGATTAGACTAAGAACTGAGACACCCGTTTTGGACCCCATGTTCTAAAACATTGATATTCACGCCTGAATCACGCCTGTGTCATAGACTTAAATCAGTTTGTCCACTTTCAAATAATGTGATCCTAATGCTTTTTTACAAAATAAAACACTTCAAAACTTCAAATTACATAATTCACGTCATCTAAAATAGATTTTTTGTGAAAACCGATTCCAATAACAAGTGTAATATATAAGTGATTTGCATTGTTGAACCATTTAATATATGTATATGGGGTCACCAAGGGAACATATTACAGCTGCTTTTTAATAAAAAATGTAAAATTTTCTCTATGTAGGAGAATGACGGAAAAAGTAAAAAAAAAACTAAAATATTTTTAGATGCGCTTTTTGTTTTCAAAATAAAATATCAATATTAGGTTTCAAAATTTTAAAAAGAGTATAAAAGTGATTTATGAAAACGACTGTCTCTAAACATGAAAGATGAACAATATGATCGGTGCCAAGTGGGATTTGAAACTAGGAGGTTAGAAGTTGAGAAGCACTGTGATCCGTAAGGGCGTGCTTTAGACCACTCAGCCACTGAGGTCTCCTTAAATTTGTTTAACAAACTGGAAGTAAATATTTTGTATTCATGATGTAATTATTTGCTCTCTGTTGAATTACTTTTCAAACTTTCAGGTTTAATCAAGCAGTTTTTACGAGATGTTAATTGGGGTGACATAGATTATTTAGTTATAGATACCCCTCCTGGTACCTCAGATGAACATCTGTCCATTGCTAACTATCTACAAGAATCATCAGTAGATGGCGCTGTTATTATAACAACACCACAGGTAACGAATGACTTTGTTTATTTGGGATAATATGAATGGAAATTTGTGTTAACTTTCTTAAATAGTTCCCTGCAAATTTAATAGAATAAAATTTCTAAAGCCAAATTGTGATTCTATATCCAGTGCAAATGATAGTTTAACACATACTTTGTTGTAGAGCTTGATACAAAGATGGAATGAACCCTATTGTCCATCAGTTAGTATATTGTTACTAAGTAACGTTTTACTTCAACATTTACAGGATTTATTAGATATAATTATAATTCCAACCCCCTTCCCCCAAATGAAGTGGTGGGAGGTTATAAACATATATAACTACATTTATTCTGCCAAAATTTTGTCTACCTTTTTTCTTGAAAACAATTTAACAGATCTTTTGCAAATTTTTATGAAACTTCACAGGATCAGTCTTTGTGTGAAATGGGTGTGCTATTGGCTATTCCTATTTTGACCATGCACATGGCCTGGAAAAGATGGATGGCCCAGTTTGGGTTTATTTGGGGGACACTTGAAATGGCATCCCATTTCAGTTATAATTTGTTTATTTTATAACAATACTTGCTGCTTTGTCTTTAGTACTATCAATGTTTGTATCAGTATTTCCGATAAAGCAACAGTGTTTTCATTTGTTAAAATTTTAAATAAAAAAAAACCCAAAAAATGTTATCCTGTAACCAGTGTTTAATCCGAATTTTAGGGTACAAGAACAAGTCATGATTACAAAGTTTGTCATTTGACATCACAGATCCTTTGACATAACTGAGAACCAAGTCTGTGTTTAAGCTTTCGCATATACCATATATTACAGTTATTTTAAGGAAGATTAGATATAGAATAAAGAGCTACTATGCATCTTGTTTTAATTTTATTTGCAGGAAGTTGCACTTCTAGATGTAAGAAAAGAAATAACATTTTGTAGAAAAGTCAGTCTACCAATAATTGGTGTGGTAGAGAATATGAGTGGATTTGTCTGTCCTCACTGTAAGGTAATACACAACGAGATGATGATTGTGTAGAAAAGTAAATCTACCAATAATTGGTGTAGTAGAGAATATGAGTGGATTTGTCTGTCCTCACTGTAAGGTAATACACAACGAGATGATGATTGTGTAGAAAAGTAAATCTACCAATAATTGGTGTAGTAGAGAATATGAGTGGATTTGTCTGTCCTCACTGTAAGGTAATACACAACGAGATGATGATTGTGTAGAAAAGTAAATCTACCAATAATTGGTGTGGTAGAGAATATGAGTGGATTTGTCTGTCCTCACTGTAAGGTAATACACAACGAGATGATGATTGTGTAGAAAAGTAAATCTACCAATAATTGGTGTAGTAGAGAATATGAGTGGATTTGTCTGTCCTCACTGTAAGGTAATACACAACGAGATGATGATTGTGTAGAAAAGTAAATCTACCAATAATTGGTGTGGTAGAGAATATGAGTGGATTTGTCTGTCCTCACTGTAAGGTAATACACAATGAGATGATGATTGTGTAGAAAAGTAAATCTACCAATAATTGGTGTGGTAGAGAATATGAGTGGATTTGTCTGTCCTCACTGTAAGGTAATACACAACGAGATGATGATTGTGTAGAAAAGTAAATCTACCAATAATTGGTGTAGTAGAGAATATGAGTGGATTTGTCTGTCCTCACTGTAAGGTAATACACAACGAGATGATGATTGTGTAGAAAAGTAAATCTACCAATAATTGGTGTAGTAGAGAATATGAGTGGATTTGTCTGTCCTCACTGTAAGGTAATACACACAAGATGATGATTGTGTAGAAAAGTAAATCTACCAATAATTGGTGTGTAGAAATATGAGTGGATTTGTCTGTCCTCACTGTAAGGTAATACAACAAGATGATGATTGTGTAGAAAAGTAAATCTACCAATAATTGGTGTGGTAGAGAATATGAGTGGATTTGTCTGTCCTCACTGTAAGGTAATACACAACGAGATGATGATTGTGTAGAAAAGTAAATCTACCAATAATTGGTGTGGTAGAGAATATGAGTGGATTTGTCTGTCCTCACTGTAAGGTAATACACAACGAGATGATGATTGTGTAGAAAAGTAAATCTAGCAATAATTGGTGTGGTAGAGAATATGAGTGGATTTGTCTGTCCTCACTGTAAGGTAATACACAACGAGATGATGATTGTGTAGAAAAGTAAATCTACCAATAATTGGTGTAGTAGAGAATATGAGTGGATTTGTCTGTCCTCACTGTAAGGTAATACAACAAGATGATGATTGTGTAGAAAAGTAAATCTACCAATAATTGGTGTAGTAGAGAATATGAGTGGATTTGTCTGTCCTCACTGTAAGGTAATACACAACGAGATGATGATTGTGTAGAAAAGTAAATCTACCAATAATTGGTGTAGTAGAGAATATGAGTGGATTTGTCTGTCCTCACTGTAAGGTAATACACAACGAGATGATGATTGTGTAGAAAAGTAAATCTACCAATAATTGGTGTAGTAGAGAATATGAGTGGATTTGTCTGTCCTCACTGTAAGGTAATACACACAAGATGATGATTGTGTAGAAAAGTAAATCTACCAATAATTGGTGTGGTAGAGAATATGAGTGGATTTGTCTGTCCTCACTGTAAGGTAATACACACGAGATGATGATTGTGTAGAAAAGTAAATCTACCAATAATTGGTGTGGTAGAGAAATATGAGTGGATTTGTCTGTCCTCACTGTAAGGTAATACATAACGAGATGATGATTGTGTAGAAAAGTAAATCTACCAATAATTGGTGTGGTAGAGAATATGAGTGGATTTGTCTGTCCTCACTGTAAGGTAATACACAACGAGATGATGATTGTGTAGAAAAGTAAATCTACCAATAATTGGTGTAGTAGAGAATATGAGTGGATTTGTCTGTCCTCACTGTAAGGTAATACACAACGAGATGATGATTGTGTAGAAAAGTAAATCTACCAATAATTGGTGTGGTAGAGAATATGAGTGGATTTGTCTGTCCTCACTGTAAGGTAATACACAACGAGATGATGATTGTGTAGAAAAGTAAATCTACCAATAATTGGTGTAGTAGAGAATATGAGTGGATTTGTCTGTCCTCACTGTAAGGTAATACACACGAGATGATGATTGTGTAGAAAAGTAAATCTACCAATAATTGGTGTGGTAGAGAATATGAGTGGATTTGTCTGTCCTACTGTAAGGTAATACACAACGAGATGATGATTGTGTAGAAAAGTAAATCTACCAATAATTGGTGTAGTAGAAATATGAGTGGATTTGTCTGTCCTCACTGTAAGGTAATACACAACGAGATGATGATTGTGTAGAAAAGTAAATCTACCAATAATTGGTGTAGTAGAAATATGAGTGGATTTGTCTGTCCTCACTGTAAGGTAATACACAACGAGATGATGATTGTGTAGAAAAGTAAATCTACCAATAATTGGTGTGGTAGAAAATATGAGTGGATTTGTCTGTCCTCACTGTAAGGTAATACACAACGAGATGATGATTGTGTAGAAAAGTAAATCTACCAATAATTGGTGTAGTAGAAAATATGAGTGGATTTGTCTGTCCTCACTGTAAGGTAATACACAACGAGATGATGATTGTGTAGAAAAGTAAATCTACCAATAATTGGTGTAGTAGAAAATATGAGTGGATTTGTCTGTCCTCACTGTAAGGTAATACACAACGAGATGATGATTGTGTAGAAAAGTAAATCTACCAATAATTGGTGTAGTAGAAATATGAGTGGATTTGTCTGTCCTCACTGTAAGGTAATACACAACGAGATGATGATTGTGTAGAAAAGTAAATCTACCAATAATTGGTGGTAGAGAATATGAGTGGATTTGTCTGTCCTCACTGTAAGGTAATACATAACGAGATGATGATTGTGTAGAAAAGTAAATCTACCAATAATTGGTGTGGTAGAGAATATGAGTGGATTTGTCTGTCCTCACTGTAAGGTAATACACAACGAGATGATGATTGTGTAGAAAAGTAAATCTACCAATAATTGGTGTGGTAGAGAATATGAGTGGATTTGTCTGTCCTCACTGTAAGGTAATACACAACGAGATGATGATTGTGTAGAAAAGTAAATCTACCAATAATTGGTGTGGTAGAGAATATGAGTGGATTTGTCTGTCCTCACTGTAAGGTAATACACAACGAGATGATGATTGTGTAGAAAAGTAAATCTACCAATAATTGGTGTAGTAGAAATATGAGTGGATTTGTCTGTCCTCACTGTAAGGTAATACACACAAGATGATGATTGTGTAGAAAAGTAAATCTACCAATAATTGGTGTAGTAGAGAATATGAGTGGATTTGTCTGTCCTCACTGTAAGGTAATACACAAAGATGATGATTGTGTAGAAAAGTAAATCTACCAATAATTGGTGTAGTAGAGAATATGAGTGGATTTGTCTGTCCTCACTGTAAGGTAATACACACAAGATGATGATTGTGTAGAAAAGTAAATCTACCAATAATTGGTGTGGTAGAGAATATGAGTGGATTTGTCTGTCCTTACTGTAAGGTAATACACAACGAGATGATGATTGTGTAGAAAAGTAAATCTACCAATAATTGGTGTAGTAGAGAATATGAGTGGATTTGTCTGTCCTCACTGTAAGGTAATACACAACGAGATGATGATTGTGTAGAAAAGTAAATCTACCAATAATTGGTGTGGTAGAGAATATGAGTGGATTTGTCTGTCCTCACTGTAAGGTAATACACAACGAGATGATGATTGTGTAGAAAAGTAAATCTACCAATAATTGGTGTAGTAGAGAATATGAGTGGATTTGTCTGTCCTCACTGTAAGGTAATACACACAAGATGATGATTGTGTAGAAAAGTAAATCTACCAATAATTGGTGTAGTAGAGAATATGAGTGGATTTGTCTGTCCTCACTGTAAGGTAATACACAATGAGATGATGATTGTGTAGAAAAGTAAATCTACCAATAATTGGTGTGGTAGAAAATATGAGTGGATTTGTCTGTCCTCACTGTAAGGTAATACACAACGAGATGATGATTGTGTAGAAAAGTAAATCTACCAATAATTGGTGTAGTAGAGAATATGAGTGGATTTGTCTGTCCTCACTGTAAGGTAATACACAACGAGATGATGATTGTGTAGAAAAGTAAATCTACCAATAATTGGTGTGGTAGAGAATATGAGTGGATTTGTCTGTCCTCACTGTAAGGTAATATCCACATAGAAGTAGAATGTTATTTAGTATATTATAGCTTTAGATATGTATCACAAAGAATTGTCAACATTGGATTGAATATGATGGTCTCAAACATGATGTGATTACCCACTACGATGGTTATTAGCTTACCTAAGCCATGACTTCAATGAGCAATTGTGATTACTTCTTGTTCATTGCCAGTTATATGCCATGTATAATGCTATTGAGATGTTCACTGCCTGTTCTCTTGTTCCCTCAAATGGGAAATTGTAGAGGAGCCATATGAATTATTTTAAAAATCAAAAATGGCTAATGCACCATAGATAGACCATAGATATTTTAGATGGAAATGAAATGAAAGTATGTTTTGGGCCCAAAATAGGGAAACTCATAAACAGTTAATGTACCTTTGCTTCTCAGATAATTTAGATGTGCCAAATGTGTAGTGGTACCTGTATTCAGTTTATAAAAATGTTGGTTGTGGGTGCCCAAAATGGGGAAATCGTAGGGGACCACCATAAATTATTAGTCCACTCCTATTGAAACCTGTAGGAGGCTTAGAAAAAGGATTAAAAAGAAATTTGAAGCAAAGTCATTTACATTAAATGGTTTTTTGTTGTTGTTTTTTTTTCAATATTTTTGTCATCTCTTACTTATTTTGATAGTGGTTATTGTACCAGTCATTAAAGGGAGATAACCCAAATCTGATTTTGACATGCATTAACCTAACTGTTGATCATCAGTCTGTTATATAATCGTTTGAACAAAGAGTTTACACTTTTCAATTTCAATTTGTTGTTTGCACATAAAATTGCTTCAAGAACAGTGGTATATATATTAAAACCTTGATTCATCACCATTATTTGTTTTGTCAAAATTTGGCATTATTAAGAGATTTGGCTGTAAATCGAAAGAGGCTTTTAAAGAACATATTGTGGGATAAGCCAGCTGGCAAAGTTATTGAGGGTTATTTTAACAAGGTTTTTTTCTGTTGAACAGTCTGTATTTACATTTTTGAATCCAAAGATCTGATTGTTTGTTAAATACTTGTTGCTTTAATTAAAACTTTGTTCTTGTTTATTGTAGAAAGAGTCTCAAATATTTCCACCAACAACTGGAGGAGGGGAGAAAATGGCTCAAGATATGAATGTTAATTTTCTTGGTAAAGTACCTCTGGATCCCAAAATAGGTGAGTTGTTGCTTATAGCAGCATTTGTATAGATAAAATCAAGGCTGACAGTCTGTGTGACATGTACTGAAAATGAAAAATATCCTTCAAGGTCTTATTGCAGTATGCCATTTTATATCATATAATTCATATCACAATTAATCATGGAAATTTTAATATTTTATTGTCTTTTCTTGATAAATAAATTTTGTCATCATTATGGCAAAACTACAACTGCTGCATTTTTTTTTCAAACTATCATTTTGTGTCTGTAAATGGACATATCTGGAGTTGAGGTTAAGATGTAGTTGAATTTCTCATGTGTATAGTGTTAACACCATTGTTAAAATGATATGTAGGTAACTGTTGTGAAGAATGGGGTTTGCTGCTGTGTAACACGTGATCAACACCCACATGTTTGTGCGGGATGTTTAGAATAAGTTTACAATGTGATTTTCCTAAATAACATTCTTTTACAGAAAAATGTGAAATTATATAATTGCATATCCAATGGAACCGATTGTTCCTCACAAACATTAGAGAGCAATCACATGGTTAACTGGCAAACTCCCATTATTCTTGTGTATGGTGTAATCACAATGATTTATTCGTTTTATAGGTCAATGTTGTGATGAAGGTAAATCTTACTTAACAGAAGCACCAGATTCACCAGCTACTCAGTCTTATATACAAATTATACAAAGTAAGGATAATCTCATATTGTTTGGTGTCATTACTACTGTAAATGTATTTCATTTTGTGTGTATTTATTTTTGAGGCATATGAATTTATAGATATACACCTAGTCAAATGTTCACTTTTTAAAAAAATATGCACTATAACACAATAAGCATTATTATAATTTCCGCTTGTACTAATTTCGTGGATAACAAATGCCCACAAAATAAGCTAAATTTATTACACCACAAAAATAAGTATGTTTACAGTATGAAGAGTGCTAGAGAACATTGCTTTGGCAAACAAGGCTCAATTGGTGGCTAGGTAGCTCAGTTGGTAAAGTGTCATGCTAGTAATGGAAAGATACAAGGTTGCAGACCTGGTTTGGAAGATACATTTTCCCTTTCCTGTTACATTTAAAAAAAAGTGGAGATTAAGTGGTGTTATTGATTAGATAGGGTTTTACAATATTATTTTACTTATATCAAGATGTCACCAGCTGAAGGTGAAATGCCAGAAATTTTAACCTTTCCAGTGAGCTCACGGCAATGTGCAATGAGCGTTCTTTATGTTGCTATGCCTAATTTGACATGAGGCATTGCTTTTTAAGGTCTATTCTAAAGAATTTGTCACAAAGATGCATCCAATTTTGTTGGCACAGTTAATAGTATTGCGTTACAATCAGTAGTTTTAATAATAGCGGTAGTCAGAAAAATATTTCACTTATATCAAGATTTCAAAAGCAGTTGAAAGATGCAAAAAGTTTAACTTTACCATGTACTGATGGCAAATAAAGATATTGCAGAAAAATTAATTGTTAAATGCTTTAAATGTTAAAAAACACTTTTTAATTAGTATCTTAATTTGTATTGCCTATACATATAATGAACGTTTAATTATTTTATTTTTAGAAATAATTGAATACTGTGATAAAGCTCAGCAGAATAGAGCTAGTGAAACTGGTGAACAAATGGACTGTAGCTAGTGACAGGACTACATAGTACCAGTATCTAATGGCAGGACTTGAAAAAAGTGTGGAATTCTGACTAAAGGGTTTTACTTGATTTACTTTGACATCAGTACATGAGGGATATAAAGCAAGAATGTTACACAGGGTATTTGGATTAAAATTAGTGTACCAACTTTTAATCATGAAGAATCCCAGACGTAAAACATTGAAAACATTTTTTACAATTTAGTAAACTGCTGAATAATGACGTTTATTAATTTTGATATATTTTGCAAAGAAGTAGAATCCCAGAAGTACTGTTAAACATCACAAACATGTTTTAATATAAATTTTTTTGGGGGGGGGGGGGGGGCTTTTTGAGTCTGACTCATGAAAGATCATAATTTGTTGCAAAGTTTTTAATTTTTTTTTTTTAATAAAAAGTCGTAATTGAAATCTGGTTTACTCTATATAACAGAAATGAGTGATTTCAGGATACAATCAGATTCATCTACCATCAAATACCTGTAAACAAGTGCTTAATTTACTAAGTGTTATTATCTTATTGTTAATGGCAGCTGATGTTAATAATTTAATATAAATATGTTTCTAATTATGAAATTCTATTTATATTTTTTTTTTTTTAAATTTATGATTTGGAATGCTTTAAAACAATTTGATATGCCTTATTTATAATACATGTGTCAAGTGTTATATGCAGTGTCATTTCTATGTTTTATATAGATCTATAATATTTTGTCTAATAAACTATTCCTAGTTTTTACCAGTAATGTTCAGTAATTTTCATTTACCTTCATGAGTTTGTTTTTATACCCCCTGCTTTTAAGAAGAGGGAGTTATACTGGTATACCTCTGTATTTCCGCCTGTCCATTCACCTATCTGTCCGAAACAAAGATATTCATAACAATTTTCTCAGCGACTACTAAACACAGCCACTTGAAATGT
Organism: Anadara kagoshimensis; assembly: GCA_021292105.1. Classification (NCBI taxonomy): domain Eukaryota; kingdom Metazoa; phylum Mollusca; class Bivalvia; order Arcoida; family Arcidae; genus Anadara; species Anadara kagoshimensis. The sequence goes on from CM037861.1 coordinate 61,398,765, forward strand.
ATATACGAGTTCAGTATGAAGTCCAATACCACAAGTACAAATTTCAAGGCTGCTGCACATCTACTTCCTGTTTTCTCACATTTATTTTTTCAACATTTATTGTCACTGGTTGAAAATTTTCATAACAGTTTTCTCAGCAACTACTAATCACATCCACTTGAAATTTTGTATGTAAGTTCAGTATGAGGTCCCATTAGGCAATTATAGATTTCAAGTCTACCCGACATCTACTTATTCCAACATATGGTTAGAGGTATGCAGGTGTATACTTAGTGACTAGTAACCAACACATTTCTTGTTTTGACACTTATAGTTGCCCTCTATATATACAGTGAAAATGCTTTGGGTACCATAACCATGACAAATAATGATGATCTGTATTTATATACAAAGGACATCAGTGACTGAGTGGTCCAAAGCACTTGCCAATGGATGACAATGCCTCTTACAGCTCAAGTTCGAATCCCATCATCCTCAACGGTAACACCAGAATTGACCACCTCAATATAAATGAAAGAATCCTGACTTTGTCATTAAACACTATTACTCTTCTCAAATCCACTCTGTTTATACAGTATATGTTATCAGGGATTGTATTCAATATTTTAGCAGATGAAATAGAAAGTCAACTTTTCCAAATTGGCAGCATGCTTACATTGTCACTTCTGTTACTATGAACAATCATAAAGTACTTTGTCTTGATTTTACACCCATTTACTTACAATATATACCTTTCTAAGTCTGAACACTTATTTGAAGGGAGATAACTCATTTAGAAAATTTTATTGTTCTATGTGACTGTTGAGTGATAAATAGTTATTGACTAAATACAAGACGGTAAGTGATCAAGATTGTGTTTTATAATTTTTATTGTTTTTATAACTGCATGCTAATACAGAAACTATAAAATAAACATTATAAATGTAAGTAAAAAATGAAAAATGTTGATAAAAATATAATGTTTTTTATCTGCATCACAAACATGAAAAGTGAAGCATGGATTTACTTTATCTGTAACCTTTAGGCAAGAGATGGTCAACTGTGCTCTTTAACTCTTTTCTGTTTTCTTTTTTAGCCAGATGAGGATATTCTTCGACCTCAGATTCTTTTATTTTCTTCTCGATATTTTGAACTTTTTCTTGTACACAGCAAGCGAGAACTTTACCAGACTTTGTGTAATGAAGGTGTTTTTTATCATGCTGGTTGTCTTCTGCTCGCTTCTGTAAAGTTTTCTCCATGGCCTCTTCCTGGGATATTTTGAGAATTGTTGTAAGTGGACCCCTTCTGAACCTCCGGGTTGCTGTTACAGTTTTAGCTACTACTTTAAACTTTCTGAGAGCTTTAAAGGCCTTTCCGAAAGCTTCTTTTCCTTTACCTGCACCTCCGGCATTTTTGGAACCCCATCCTAAACCTGTAGTTTTGGTTTCTCCTTCTCCAGCTGAAATAATATAAACAAAGTCTGAAAGCATGTGTATAGATCAAACTTTATAGCATTAATGTTGATTATATCTCAGCTGTTGTATCTCAGGCTTCAAATAGTGATAGCCTCAACTGACAAGTGGTCTAAAGCATATGCTTATGAATATGCTAACAATACCTCTCACTGCCTAGGTTTGAATTGTTCTTGGTACAGTTCACAGTGAGAGAGTTTGTCAGTTAGCTTCCATGGATTCCTCTAAACTGATCACCTTCATATAAGTGAAAGAATCTTGATGGGTGTAGAACTCCATTGTGTCATTAGGCTCCTTCAAACAGTGGTGGTTGAAGAGTTTCTAAATTAGCAAAGCATAAATGTGCAACTATGAATCGGTATAAAAAATTGATCGCCGGTACTTCCTTTAGGAAGTGTAAGTACACAGACCATGAATATGGCTAACTTGCTTAAAGACTAAAGAGTTGTAAATTCTTTGATAAAGGGAGATAATTACTTACCTGCATCAAGTCCTAGCTGTTGACTTATTTTACGTCCTACAGGCCCACTAACTCCAGTCATCATGGCTGTGGCTGAAGTTTTAGCAGCTAGCTCGGGCATTTCTGTAATTTTCACTGAACTCTGACCAGTACTGAAAATCATATTGTAAATGAAATAGATAAAATGATTTTATATTTTGAGCTCTGTTGCACACACACACACACACACACACACACACTCACACATTGCCAATAATTTGAGTTTAGAATCTTACTCTTAAAACTGACTATTTAAATAGAGTATAGTTATTTCTTATTTTTACAATCATAAAAAATATTGATAGCATGTCTAAAATGTAAAATTATTGCTACAATAATTTTTTTCATCCAAGATTCTGACAAACATACGGGATTGAGATACGTCGGGATTAGACTTAGATGCTGACCAATCAAACAATGCATGACATAATAGGAAACTCTGTGACGTAAACAAATTGTTAAACGTTACATAATCAGAGGTCATGACCCCACACTATTCAAGAGCAATTGAATTCCAGTAAAAACAAATATGTTCATCTAAGGAAGGTCAAATCCAATTGTAAATATTTTGGATTAAGATAATTTGCAATAATTTGAGCATACTGGGGTGTAAAAAAAAGATAAAAATCAAGAAAGTTAATGTGGTTCCCAATTTTGTCGAAACAAAAAACTATTGAATTAATTATTGAGCCATTTACCACAAAGAACTTACCACATACTAAGAAAACTATAATAATTCTCTTACATAGCTTAATGAATCAAGTATATAACAGGTTAACATTACTACAAAACATTGATGAGGTTCATATTATTTTGTAGGTACAAAAGGGTGCACCTGACCTTTAGTTTCTATTTCATCGTATGAAGACAGTAGACAATTTACAATTAAATTCAAGTCAACTTGTTATACAAGTTAAGTGGAGTAATGGTGTTTTATGTCCCAGTCAATGCTCTTTCATTTATATTGAGGTGGTCAGTTCATGGATGGTGGAGGAAACCAAAGTGGTCTGATAAAAAATCAACAACCTTCAGCAAGTGAACTGACAAACTTTCTCACACTAGGGTCTGTCCCAAGTGGGATTCAACCCTAAGCAGTTAGAAGCTCTGTGATCTATAACTGTGCACTTTGGACCCCCTATCCACTGAGGCCTCAATTTGATACATGAGAAATGTCCTTTCTACAAAAATAAAATAAACATCATAGGATAACTAAGAGGAGATAACTCACCTGTGATTCTCAGCGACAGATCTCAAAACATCTGTAACACGGTTAGTTTTAAAGGGTTTATCTGCCTGCTCACAAGTAAAGCCATGCTCTGTGCTCGGATCAAAATTCTCAGGCAGTTTGTTTTCTGACATCACTTTGAAATAAAAATTATTTCTCAAAAATTACACAATCCCTGCTAGGTTATAAGTTAACCAACAAAAATTAGTAAAGAAAATTTGGATCCAAAGTGTTTGGTACTCGTATATCTTTTTATTAAACAAAGACATCATTTTTTCAAAACAAATGTTTCTCTATGCTTTATACACAAAGTATTACTACAAGTTGAACCTCATAAAACCAAGCTGCTAACAAATAAATGTTTGACTCTTTGGTCTTCCAAGTGTAGGCTTAGCAAGGCCCTAAAAAGTTTTATGGTCGTCATCTCAATATTGTTAAAACGTATGGTACCTCTGTATCTAAAATAATCCTGGCTATATTTGACTTGCCATAGTTCCATGTCACTTTCATTCCCAATTTTAATTTCACACATGGTGGGTGTAGGTAGCTAGACAGGAGCTGCTGAAAGTTTATCTGAGCTAACAAAAAGGAGGTTACTGAGTGGCTGAGATATGCATAGGTAGTGGCCAAAAAGCTGTCGACATATGGTAAACTAGGGACTGAAATGGGCTGTCAATTGGGCACTAATTTCTTAATTTAACTTTTGACTTGTTTGTTCTGTACATGTATGTTACTGCTGAAAGTTAAACAGCGCACTCTCATCCAACTGCCAATGTTAGAAGTCATTAAAACAAAGGTATCAAGGTACAATAGAATGTTATCTGAATTAACTTGTGAATTACAAACCTTTAGCTACAGACATAGATGACATAGAAGATTCTCCTGCAGACTTCAATGGCTTACACATCCAGTTGCTCTTCCTTATCTCCAATATTGATGGCCGCATCTCTGGATTCACACTCAACATCTGGCGTAATAATCCCCGACAGTCTGATTTAATAAAATATGAAATTCAGGTTACCAATATTAATTTCTCAAGTACTGTGAAATCAGTTATTTTCATGCTGTCCCAAAGGCTCAGTTGAGCTATTGCAATCTATCACCGTCCGTCGTGTGTAAACTTTACATTTTAATCTTCTCAAAAACTACTGAGCCAAATTTCATAAAAACATGATGATTGTCATGCCTGGGTAACAGGCTTTCAAAATTGTGTTCGGGGTTTAGCCACGCCAAACAAGATGGTCGCCTTTACTAAAAATAGCCAGAAGGAACGAAATTTTCATATTGAGATCTATGATAGTAATGACCCTCACTTTGGTAGTCAAAATCTGAAGGCGTAAGACAAATTATTCGAGTTGTTTTATTTCAGTTGCACGGATGTGTATTTCAATATGTATTGGTATTTCTGAAATCTTACGTCGAAAAAAGAACAGTGAACATCAGTTTTCTAAGATATTTTGTCCTAATATCTATTAACGGATTAAATATATATAATTTCTCTCTACCTTTTGATACATATTTATAGAAATGCAGCTTCTCTTTATGGAGTACGGAGGATATCGATCATCATCACGGAACGGCAGCTTTCCACACAGCATCGAATACAAACAGATACCTGCAATATAAACAGTGAAACTTCAATAATTTAAGTGCACAGAACTTTGTTTATCAGCATTCGAGTTTTCGAATTTGGAACAACAACAATTTTTAGCATAAAATAATTAATTTTAGTTATCCATGGTAATCCGAGAAAATTATGGTCTCGTTATCAAAGTTTGACCATAACCGCTGTAAAGAATCGGGTCCGTTTTATTGAACTTTATTTTAATTAATATGTAAACGTATTAGTTCTATAGTTTTATTGTCGCGTAAATTCGCGAAAATAGATGGCGCGAAAATAATACCCAAGTTCATATTCAAACACAGCTAATTCATTAGAGGAGTTCTTTTAAACTTACAATGTAACTGATCTGACAGTGTGAGGACAGAAGTGTCTAAGGGTTTTGATCTCCAGGATGTACCACGTTGCTATTCAATTATTTTGTTTATTAAAATGTCTGGGCTTCACCAATGTCTTATCAGCATGACATGTCTGAATCTACACCCAATACACTTCCACTACCAACATATACTTTTCAAACCGTTAAAGAAAGAAACAATAACAATATTTTTCAAATGTGGGGTAAAATCTTAGGCGACTAGAGGTAGAACATCGACATAAAGTGAGTTTTGCCGTTCATACTATCGTTCATAGTCCTATGAACAAAAATAACATTATTTCTTTCTGAAATGCACATACCAATACTCCAGATATCGGCCTGAACGCCGTCATATTGGTCTCCGACTAGAACCTCAGGAGCAGCATAAACATATGATCCACAGGCTGTCTCCAAAATCTGATCCTGTGGCATAAAGCGCGAAAATCCAAAATCTGAAAAAAATGTAAGGTTAAAAAAATCATAGTAGAACACCTGGGGCAGGCACAACACATGGGAAAGGACAGGGAGACATGGAAGATGCCTTATGTCCTAGTGGGTATTTAGGGGATAAGTAAGTAAGTGTAGAACAATGGGCTTATAATTTAACAGAGCCAACTTGCTTCCAGACTACTTCCCATACACAGCTTTCCCTAATTGAAAATAGATTTGACTGTTCTAAAGCATGGTCTTTAGGTATGTCCTGAGATGTTGCATTATTGCTTAAAATGCACCTTGCAAACATTACTTATATTACTGGTGCCCTTTAAAAAAACCACCATAGTCTGAACGAATCCAATTTCATTAAAGCTGTTACTGTTATTAAAATAATGGTAAAGAACATGCATGCAATTATTACGAAATAGAGGAACTAAAAATAAATATATTGTTATATTCATCCCATTAAATTGTATAAATATCACTTGGTCTTATGTATTTAGTGTTGGCGAATACTTTTTCTTGAAATTGCCCCGAAGAGCATGCTTACCGTGTACATCGCCTCTCTCCGATTAGGTTCGAATCTCACTTGGGGCAGATTCTAGTGTCAATAAGTTTGTCACTTGGCTTGCCAATGCTTGATGGTTTTCTCTTGGTACTCCGGTTTTCTCCAACACCCCAAAACTGGCCATCTCGATAGAAATGAAAAAAATCTTGAGTGGAGATTAAAAAAACGCCATTACTTCATTCATTGTGAAAGTATCTTGACTAAGAAGTAAACAACATTACGCCACTCCACTACTTTTGATTTGTACAATGTTCATACAAAACCCTTGAATATTTTAGAACCTTAATTTTATGTAAAAACTCACCTATTAATTGATATTGAAGTGGTCATCCAGTATGTGTGTATCACATTGATATCACGAATGGACAATGCTACCATTGTGCAGGAAATCAACAACATCAAGCAGCTGATGGAAGATCTCCTGGCGTCAATTTCACCAAGTTACCCATTTGTTGATGAAAATCTAACAATGTTCCATTAGGTATGTACTCCATAAACCATGTATACATTTATCAGTTTCACAAACTTCATACAAGTCGGGCTGAAATAGAGAATTAATAACTTAATAGACATTCGATAATATTAGGCATGTCATTTCCCAAGAGTTTCGCTATTCGAACAATCTGTAATAAACCCCGTCGCTTCAAAGTACATTTTTCTTAATTAAAAGAGTTGTGTACACGTATTGGACGTTTAATGTCCCAGACAAGAATATTTCACTTATACCGAGACGTCGCAGCTATAGACCATAAATTTGCCTTTGCGTGATGACATTATACAGCAGGGTTCTTAATTTTCCCATCCGAAAGAACCGTGACTTTCATTCGTAATGCTGAGAACTTGGCGAAAAACTAGTCACTCTTGGTCAGAACCCCGGTTGATTGAACCCAACGACTTCCTACTTACGGAGCGAGCACTACCAACTGAGCTACCACAGTGGTTTTATAAAAGATAATTCACCAAATAAAACGTCAAGCCTTTTGAAAAGGTTGCCAGTCGCGCTATTTTTAAAGGTAATATAATCAAACAATACGAATGATACATGCATTTTTATAAATTTCTTTCTGTTTTGAATAATCATTAATTAAGAAAAAAATAAGCTAGGTTCAAAGGCTTTGATATGTGGTCTTAGCGATATTATCATGTAAGGAGTGCACGTACAAAATATTCATTCATTTTTCAACATCATAATTATGTTATTGATACTATTTTTCACAAAATGGTTAAACAATACTGTAAAAGGGTAAAAACCACAATTTTAATTCATTGGTTACATTTGTCAAATTGCGTCCTTCAACTCAAATAGGGCACTTTTCGCAAAGTACCTCTACCGCTAACAAAAAGACGATTTTTGAAAATTTCCCTATGGTCATTCAATTTTATTTGAATGATTAAACTGACAAAACATTTCTTTTTCTTTCATTCAACTTACCAATGCAGGGTGGTTGAGACGCTGTAGTAAGGTTATTTCTCTAGGCACACATTTATTCAAAGTACACTCCGACAATTTCTGTTTTTTAATTATCTTGATAGCGACCGTTTTGTTCATTCTATGAGAATATGCTTTCCTAATTTTCGACCCCTCTCCTTCGTCTATTAACTCTCCAACGATGTAGCCACATGATTCAATGGTGCCACGTGTCATTTGGTTGGGCTTCCAAAGATCCCCTTTCCTCTTCAATGTAACTGAATCATGTAGTTTTCTAATCATAGGCGTGTATTCCGCCATCTTCACGTTATGGAACTCCGTAAACTAAATTGTAACTAGGCGTGCTTTCTATTATGACGTCACAAATCATCTTGATGTCATAAGTCATAATGGATTGTCCCGCAGGAGATTCCTTTCGAATATCAAAAGAATGAAGCGCGTCTTAATGGTTTACGTCATTTTGCCCCTTTCTTCAGGCTTTTAGTGTCCGCCAAAAGTAGGAAGTTTTAATAAATAAATAAATAAATAAAATAAATAAATAAATAAATCGTTATTTTACTCTAATACAAATGATCAAAATTTATAATTACGCGTATAAAGAAACCACATTCATCTAATTAAAACGAAAAAAAAACAAAATAGAGCCTAGAGTGATTTTTTTTTATACAAAACACGTTTTGTTTGTAAAACACGTGAGAATATGTAAATATCAGAGTATCATGGTAAGTGCTGGCACGTGTCAGTTAAAGAAAGACACGTTTGTCGAGAGTCCAAGATAACGACTCTGATTTAGGCATACTATGTGTCTGGTGATGATAATAATAATACCTACGTTTTTCCCCCAAAGAAAACCTCAATCCTAATGTAACAGGCTTCAAGTAACTTGTTACAGTCGTTACTTAGCTAAGATTTTCCTTAACTTAATTTTAGCTAACTTTTTGGAACTAAGAATACACATTTTTTACAAAATCAAATACAGATGTAATATAATGGAAAAAATCTTTAAAATGACACCTTAAATTCCCGAATAGCTTAAAAACTTATATTTAAAATGAATAAGGTATCGTGACGCAGTTGTCAGATTTAAGCTGGGGAATATCATAGTTAATAAAAAACAAACATACTAACCCATGTCCAAATCACAATCCGAAAGCAAAAAACAAACATACTAACCCATGTCCAAATCACAATCCGAAAGCAAAGTAAAAACAAAAATACTAACCCATGTCCAAATCACAATCCGAAAGCAAAAAACAAACATACTAACCCATGTCCAAATCACAATCCGAAAGCAAAGTAAAAACAAACATACTTACCCATGTCCAAATCACAATCCGAAAGCAAAGTAAAAACAAAAATACTAACCCATGTCCAAATCACAATCCGAAAGCAAAGTAAAGCAAACATACTAACCCATGTCCAAATCACAATCCGAAAGCAAAGTAAAAACAAACATACTTACCCATGTCCAAATCACAATCCGAAAGCAAAGTAAAAACAAAAATACTAACCCATGTCCAAATCACAATCCGAAAGCAAAGTAAAAACAAACATACTTACCCATGTCCAAATCACAATCCGAAAGCAAAGTAAAAACAAAAATACTAACCCATGTCCAAATCACAATCCGAAAGCAAAGTAAAGCAAACATACTAACCCATGTCCAAATCACAATCCGAAAGCAAAGTAAAAACAAACATACTTACCCATGTCCAAATCACAATCCGAAAGCAAAGTAAAAACAAACATACTTACCCATGTCCAAATCACAATCCGAAAGCAAAGTAAAAAAACATACTTACCCATGTCCAAATCACAATCCGAAAGCAAAGTAAAAACAAAAATACTAACCCATGTCCAAATCACAATCCGAAAGCAAAGTAAAAACAAACATACTTACCCATGTCCAAATCACAATCCGAAAGCAAAGTAAAAACAAAAATACTAACCCATGTCCAAATCACAATCCGAAAGCAAAGTAAAAACAAACATACTTACCCATGTCCAAATCACAATCCGAAAGCAAAGTAAAAACAAACATACTAACCCATGTCCAAATCACAATCCGAAAGCAAAGTAAAAACAAACATACTAACCCATGTCCAAATCACAATCCGAAAGCAAAAAACAAACATACTAACCCATGTCCAAATCACAATCCGAAAGCAAAGTAAAAACAAACATACTTACCCATGTCCAAATCACAATCCGAAAGCAAAGTAAAGCAAACATACTAACCCATGTCCAAATCACAATCCGAAAGCAAAGTAAAAACAAACATACTTACCCATGTCCAAATCACAATCCGAAAGCAAAAAACAAACATACTAACCCATGTCCAAATCACAATCCGAAAGCAAAAAACAAACATACTAACCCATGTCCAAATCACAATCCGAAAGCAAAGTAAAAACAAACATACTAACCCATGTCCAAATCACAATCCGAAAGCAAAAAACAAACATACTAACCCATGTCCAAATCACAATCCGAAAGCAAAGTAAAAACAAACATACTAACCCATGTCCAAATCACAATCCGAAAGCAAAGTAAAGCAAACATACTAACCCATGTCCAAATCACAATCCGAAAGCAAAGTAAAAACTTAAAAACCGACAAATAAAGTTAAACAGGGAAGTGAGGCCGGGTGCTCCGGAAGGGTGAATACCTTCTGTTTAGCCAGCTACATCCAATACGCGCGTAATAAAAATTGAACGAATGGAACATGCAAATATATCCAGGGCAATCTCGAAACCGGATCAAGTTATTTTTAACATTTTGTTTTTTAAAAAAAATGATTTTACAACATCTAGTGTTATTGGAGATGTTCAATAGTCTATGGTCCATCCTTGGATAGCTCAAGTAAAAACCTTAAAAAGTAAAGTGTAACCATATCAAGGAAATAGTATCGATGGTCCTCTAATTCCAATCCTGGTAGCCAAAATCGCCAAATTGGCAACTTTTTTCTGAAACCCTCTTTCATAAAGTAACCTATATTACCAAATTTGGGGAAAATACATTAAAAAGGAATACAGTATATTTTGCCCAAATTTAGAAATGTGGCTACTTATTTTGAATTAATGAAAATCTAGTGAAAGGCATCATAGTATATTTTTCTAACGTTAACATTTGGTCAGGGGTTACTAAAGTTCAAAGTGATAAGCAGGTACAAGTTATCTAATGGTTAGGTAGTGGCCAGTTTAAAATGAAAAATCACGTGTTATATCATATGTAGACAAATTTTAAATGTTCTTACACGTGAAAACAGACATATCTACGTTTGTGTGAAATTGGCAATTACACGTGAACACAGACTAACCTAGGTAAGTTTGTGAAAATTGCATAAGCATTTTCTAGTATAAATAATCTGACCATTACAACAATCGGTACCAGTTTTCACTAGCCGTCTCTCTGAATACTGATCTACCTGCAGTTTAGACATAATGTTTAAGGTTATCCTCGTTTCCGCTTTGGTGAGTTGTGCCTTTGCAGCAGATTTGGTACAAGTCTTACAAGATGGAGGACAAACAACATTAATATCATTGGTACAAAAAGCAGGATTGGCTAATACTTTACTCTCAAGTAAGTAATGTTTTTATTCATTTATTTCAGTACTTTTTCCAATTTTTTGGCAATGATTTTCCTTTTGTTTCACATCTACACTTGATTTAGATGGTTAGAACATTCACATTATTAACATTATTAGCTGTTGACTTGCTCTACTACAAAGATTCAACGGTGAAGTAAATGTTGTAAATTTAAATGAAATCCGATGAAAATGTCATAATTGAAATTTTTCATCAGATATCAACAATATGACATATCAGCACATCCCACAAATGTGGTGTTACAGAACGCTAATCGTAAACAAGTGCAAATCACTTTTTTTTTTCAAAATAAGCTTATCAACCATTTCACTTATGACATCCCACATTTCAACTAAAGAAGAAATTAAAAATTGAGATTATATACATTATAATTACAGGTAACGACATAACATTATTTGCTCCAAGCAATGACGCTTTTGCTAGACTTGGATCACGTGTTCTCAGTCACCTTAACAACAATCCATCTCTACTTAAAGGTAAGTAAAACAACTGGCTCCATTGTAAGCCGTACAACCGATCTAGTTTAACAACCACCCCTTAACCAAAAAATGTGACACATATGAGACATGAATACTTTTGTTAATTGTTAAGATATTCAAGAAGTTAGGTGTCGTTTTAAACATTTCAAGCTTATCTTCATGACTTCTGTTTTTAGCTTTGATAAAAATAATTATTTGCAGTTCCAAAATGGAATTGCACAATTTGCTCAATTTAAGTTAAAGAAATCCTTAGTTAAGGAATGATTGTGAAACTGGTGCTTGGCCCGAACTTAACAACTAAGATTTTCCGTAAGTTCAATCTGGCAAATTAGATGGTGTTATAATTTTGTTGATTGTAAAAATATTAAAGGTTTAAAGAACATTTTGAATATATCTCTGGAATGATTGTGAAACTTGGGCCTGTAACTTTAGTTATTCTGTATACAATCTTCACAATTCACTTTGTAGAAATCCAATAAAAAATATAAAAAAAATATATGCATAGCAGTAGCTGACGTAACCAAGAAAAAAGCTATAAAACGCTTGAAATAAGAAATATACCAAAAGAATAAACATATAATCAGAAAACTACAGTACAGACTTGTCTAAAAAAGGAGTCGAAGTCCGGCTGTCGACTGACCAAGCGAACAATAGGTTGAGACGGAAAGTTGTTGAGGGACACATAGCTGCTGTCCAAAAACTATCGAAATATAAACAACAAGGGGCCATTTTTTTAAGTTAGCAAAGTACTGGAGAAAAAACTTTCGCAACGTCCTGAAGCGGTTTGGTGTTAACGAAGCTCTCTTTAAATTTCTATCCAATCCAAAGTTTTCCTTGCGTCTGAGATGCTTTCTGATTCAACAGGTTTTTTTTACAGTCGTATGTTAACAGATATCAGTGTATATGTCAAATTTTAATGTATTTTTCAGACATCTTGTTGTACCACGTGACACCACATGTGGCATACGCTGCTGATCTTTATAACAGAGAACATCTTAGAACACTAGACGCCCACCACGATACACTTACCATCCATGAAATTGGTAAGATTTTTATTTATTACAATAGATTTTGGTCTTCCCCAATACTGACTAATGTACAATATATTTAACATCACCTAGTTAAAAAGTGAACGAATTTTATTTTAGCATCGTTTTATAACTAGACTCCAATTTATATACAAGGTTTATACACATTATATTTATTTTTCGACTCTTATACTTCTCGCCTTTCCGTTTTGTTGACCACGTTATCCTGGTGACCGTATGTTAACCAGTGATGGTAAGGCATATCGAGCTAACAGTTTTCCTGAAAGATGTAAACATCGTCACATTAAACATACTGGTGTTGTAAAACTTGCTTGTAAAAGTATAAAAACATTTGCAAAATAGACCTAATTGAAATTTTCGCGAGTAACAGTAATCATAGTTAAGTAATTCGCATATTTCTTTTTTCGCATGTTCGGATGCCAATCATTGCAATTGCAACTCAGTTGAATAAAAGTTAAATACTAGTATTTGCAAAAGATTTCCGCTTTATTACCGTCGCAAGTTTTTAGCGAAAATAAAACGCACGCGAAATTTTCGGTTTACAGTAAAGTATTTTATCAGGTTTTTTCCCTAGCGTTTATTCTAATATTTTTCCTGATGTATCGTCTTGTACTTCAATGTCTTTTCTTGTGTTTTTTAGGTTCTCATATTTACGTTAACAACGCTAGAGTCATCAAAGCCGATACTAAAGCCGCTAATGGAGTTGTCCACGTGATCGACCACGTGCTGATTCCACTAAGACATGCTGGAGAGGCCATATTTGGTTAAAATACTCGTGCAATACTGTACATAATTTTGTACATAAGTAAATAATGTTTTATTACTATTTTAAATTTATATAAAAAATACTTTAAATACATTTTAACTTAACGTTTTTTGTGTAAAGATAGACAGCCAATATGGGGCACTGGGACTTTTCAATTAAAGTCTAGAATGTCAGATGAATAGCGACATCTAGTCCAAATTAACGAAAACTGTTAAAGCTTAAACACCTACATATTTGTCCATTAAAAGTCTTTAATAACTTAAAAACTGTGACGTTGCAAAATCTGAGCTAATGCCAACACTGACACCGATGCTCAAACTGACATTGGATATTGGCACGGGGTCCTTATGACGTCTAGCGCCTAATGCAGTCCAGACCCATTAGGAGTTGCAACAATGCTTACAATGGCTTTGACGCTGATGCTTACGACGATATTATGCATCGGCGCTGATGCTCACACCAATATTGGACATAAGTGTTTATGCTCACTTGCACTGATGCTTACATTGGCATTGGGCACGAGCGCTGCAAGTAAATATATTTTACAATACAACCACCAAAATGAGACAGATTAAGAAGGAAATGAGAAATAACTTGCCACTGATTGTAAAACTTGATCCGAGAATTTATGACAAGTTACAAATGGTGATATTGAAATGATTCATGGTACCAGAGGCATTTTATGTCTTTTTTTGTACCAATAAACCAAACAGATTTGCACTTTGTAGTAGCCAGAGTTACAAAGAACATGCCACATAAAAACAAATAAAACCACAAACATGATTACAAAACTTCTTTTTGATGGACGTTACTCGAAAAACCACAAAGGACAAGCAGGTTATATATTAGGTGATTATGATATTCTTTATCTTGTCGCTAATGGTTGCAGTGTCGTGTGCTCCTTTTGAATTTTTATGAAATAATACATTCAAAAGTAGCACATGACAGCAGTAATATTGCTGTTAGTTTTACCAATTCAATGAATCCACACATTCTTTTCAATATTGGACTTAGAAGTGTTTGGAGTTACTTTAATTAATGCTCTAGAAATGAAGATTATCTTGTTTTTGGCACATGGACACAATTTATTTTTTCTCGAGCTAATGTTGATAATTGATGTTCACAATAAACAATAACATAATGGAAGAAGTTTGACAAATATTTTATTCAAAAAATAAAATTTAATAATTACAATTTTTAATAGAAACGATCAACAACAACTAGAAAAAGCATTGCTGACATGTTTAGACTAAGAATAGTAATAACAAGGTTTTTTGACATGAATTTGGACACAACTTTGGTGTATTTAAAGTCTATATATCACAAAGTATTTCATTAACTATATGCCACAGTGTTGACACCATTTTGATAAGGTATGGATAGTTAAAAAGTCCAGTAATGCTAAAAATGCATAACTTTTTTTATAACCTTTTAAATCAGATTGCTTTTTATTCTGATTTCGGAATGATGTAACATATAGGGTTTCTACATAGTATAACGTATTCTGATTGTATCTAGTGTCTGTTCACTTGCTAAAGGTTAGTGGTTTTCTCCAGGCAATCTGGTTTTCACAACCAATACTAAATTGACTGCCTCAATACAAGTGAAAGTATCTTGACTGGGGGGGGGGGGGGGGGGGCATGGTAACTTTAAGTGGCCATACATAAACAGGTGTTTTATAACAAGCACAAAAACATGATCTATATTGCAATAATTCTGTTCATTCAACATGTTCAACATTGTGTAATAAGTATAATATTGTACCCGGAAGTATACATAAAACAATAAACAAGAACAGTAATGTTATGCATTGTAACAATTCTGATTAAATATTATAAAAAGTAAAAATATAAATCACAGATGTTTAAATTATAATAAAATTAATAATTTAGTAACAAAAAATGACACAAACAGTACCAATAAATACACAGTACCTTGTCATAACAACAGGGGGCTGATTCATTATAAAGTTTTTAAAAATTACCAATGGTACTTGTATTCATATATCATGGCCATTATTTTTTTTTAAAAAAATTATTGTGATTCTGGCCCCTAGGGTCATAATGAAACACCTGCAGGAACAAAGATTTTGGGACTCGTGAAGGAACATTTGGACACATACAGTACAGACCTGTCGAAGGTTTTACACCAAATTAAGAAAAATTTTCAAGTTCTGCTACGAAGTGGCCTAGGTATAGTTAGGTAGTGACCGGTAAGCTGCCGAGAGAAAAATAGCAGCTTAAAAAAGCTGTCAATGTATATAGCTAACATGGGGTTAAGATGAGCTGTTTTGACACTAATTTGTGAGCTTAGTGTTAAACTTTCCACAGATCTTTACTGTATACATATACACTTTCTAGAAAATATCACCACGAAGGGAAGCCAGATAAATAAAAGCTAGGCTAACCCCCCCCCCCCCCAGTTTAATGTCAATACTCATTTATTAATCAGATGTATAGGAAGGAGTGATGTGAAATTATTTTACTTTACTCAATCGGTGTTTATTCTAGAAGGGGGGTTGGGCCATTAATACAAATTTTGCCAAATGACTCCATTGTTAAACCCTTAATGGGCCATATTTAACATCACATGAATACAAAATATTGATGTTATGGTGTTTTCAAATGACATTTTTTAAATTGGCTCCCTTCTGGAAAAATCTGAATGATATACCATACATCTTGAACTTGACTAGACCAAGCCTCATGATCCTTGAATGAAGAGTTGCTGGCCTTAATCACAAGGCTGTACAACGATTGATATTTGATGACAGGAAAGTGTGTGTCAAATCATAATGATGACCATGACAATTTTATACAGGGTACAAAAATATTGAGAAATGGTATGTAAACAGTGAGAAATGGTTTAAAAACAGTGAGAAATGGTTTAATATATTATGAAACTAGTAAAATCACATTGTAAAATTATCCAAATAACAATAAATACTAACATTAAAAAAACGCATGTTTATAATTATACAAATAAATCGACAATGAAACAAAAATATGTAGGAAATATATACAATATATATACTAAGTAAAGTCAAATATCTTCAACAGTGTTGGAGGTGCAGGACAAAATATTAGCGATGAATGTACTACACTTTACTGTAATATGTGAAAATGTCACATTTCTAAAAGCACCTCTATAATAAGTACAACTTACTCTGAGTTATTAAGGTTTCATGGTAATTATAAATATACATCTATTTATATGGATGTTTAAAGCATTGTTATGTTAATACTTTATTATAAAGGTAGATAAAAATATGAAATTGCACTAAGTTTCGAAGAGGTATGAAATTTTATCAGACATAAATATTTTAACATGACTTTAGTTCTCAATAGTTAAACTTTTTTACTATAAATATCTATGGTTTCCACAAAAAATTGAAATCATTAGTACCAAATTTTCAAATTTGTGAATATATAGTCCTTTTTCAAGCATTTTTCATAAATTTGGGTAAAATATGTTACTTTTTGAAAGAATTTCTCAGAAATTAGTTGCCAAAGGCAATTTTGGCTTTCAGAAATGGAAACATAGACTTTGATCTAGGCTATGTTGTAAATCAGCAAAGTGCTTTAAATACATTTCTAGTTTTGTGACATTAAATAACTAAAAATATAAATGTAACTGAAATGTTTACATGGCACCATTCATTTTGTACCACATAAAAATGGAAATATTTGTTCACAAGTGTTATAGTTTTATAATCATTACATGCATAAACAAAATGTGTGTTTTTGAAACGCAGTTCTCCCATTATCTACTTTTGGAAAGTAGGTTCAAAGGTCAAAGTTTTCAAAAAGGTGAAAAAGTGCCACTAAAGGAGGGCGCAGGACATTTGAGCAAAAATTAAAAAACTCATAGTGGACATTTGATCGACGACATTAGTGGACATTTGAGCGACAGCTTTTAAAGATTACCTGTAGTTTACGATGGACATTTGAGCGACAGTTTAAATCTACTTTCTGATCCAATATGAAGAGAAGGGAGAGAAAAAGCTGAATATTTGCGAGAATTTTATCAGAAATATGCAAATAGTGAAGTCGATAGCAACAGATTTACATGTACCCTGGAATTTAAATATCGGGTAAGAACAGATATGTTATTTTACCTTAAGCTTTATCCTGTAAATTTTATCAAGTTTTAACAGTTTTATGACATGTAGTGCTAGTCTGTTAATGGATTTTATAAATTTAAATTTGGTGCTTTTCAAAAACTTTTTCCCTGCTCAAAATCCTACATCCACATCCCCAATGGTGAGAAGGGGACAAGAAAAATGTCGCTCAAATGTCTACCATTTATTTGGAATTTCACTCAAATGGGTTAAAATTCTGTCACTCAAATGTCCATTACCTCGTTGCTCAAACGTCTGTTTAATGTCACTCTTTTGTCCTATGCTTTGGTCAAATGACCAATGCCGATAAAGGAAATGTGTGTTTAATATGAAAACGTTTGTTTAAATTTGCTAAGAGTAAAGAAATGCATACTAACATTAGACAGACTAAAAACAATATCCACTTAATCATTTCATTGAAAGCAACATAAGAAAATGTTTTTTATAATTTCAATACACTTTGATACTACTTATAATACATGTAGAGTAAAATATGTTTATAATGAAGCCCTAGGGACTCTATTTTTAACTTTGTTATATAGAGACTTCATTATATTGTTATATATAGACTTATGTAGAGAAATGGTCGGGCCAAATAATTGACTTCGTTCTATCCATGTATTCGTTTTAAGCGTGTTCTTATATTCATAATCGTTATATTCATGTTTTACTGTATTGTGACTTATTTATTTTTGTGTTGTCGAACTTTTATGGTTCTTAGAAAAAATAACAGTTTGTGTATATGTGTGTGGGGTGGGGGGATATGTTGATTGTGGTGTCTATTGAAGGTGGGTTTGTAATAAACATTTCAGCTATTTGCTGACATGTAAATTCGTTGGTCAGGATATTCACAAAAACAGGGTTCAGTTTAGACAGGTTTTCAGTTTACTCTGGGTTCAGTTTAGACAGATTTTCAGTTTACTCTGGGTTCAGTTTAGACAGGTTGTCAGTTTACTCAGGGTTCAGTTTTGACACAGGTTGTCAGTTTACTCTGGGTTCAGTTTAGACAGGTTTTCAGTTTACTCTGGGCTCAGTTTACATGGGTTTTCAGTTGACTCAGAATTTAATTTAGACAAATTGCACTGCATGCGATAATTTGTTGTTATTCTTCATCTGCATCTTGTGCATTACCACAACATGGAAAACAGCATTTTCCACAACATCCCATACTTTGTTCTTGTGGTGGAATCTGAGAACGAGCAAAGTTGATAAACACTTGTTCTAAGGTGGTCTGGCTAACTGAATAGTCCTCAATGTTAAACTGGACCTTTGCTTTCTCCATGGTCCCAAATAACTCGGCCCATGTAATATTTTGATCCAGAATGTGATAATGGACCATCCCTTGATGGATATCCTTTAAAACACTACCTGGGAATTTATGTTCAATAAATCTCATCAAGGGTTCAATATCGGCAGGCATTCCATCATCCTGTGGAGTAATCCTTGCTAAAAGGGTATAACCTTCCCCGAATCTTGTTTTTAAATGTTGTGGACTACCTAAACATCGGAATTGACCATTGACCATTATAGCCAGTCTGTTACACAATGCCTCACACTCTTCCATACTGTAATAAATGTTAAAAAATATATTATCAACTTATACAATGTTATGTAAAATAGTTTACCTTCTTGCACATCAGATAAGAAAATCTTTAAAAGATTTGTGCTAGATATACTTTGCTTGCACCCCAGAATAAATAAATCCATAAAAAGATCACTAAAAGATATCTCCATCTTCCATCCCTATGTGTAAGGATAGCCTACACACTCTTTTTCCTGCTAATATTTACCAATGAAATCTGAGGTGTATTGATGGTTAAGAACATATTAAAATGTTGTTTTTTTTCAATCATTTTCTCCATGTACGCTAGATTTAAAATCTTGCACATGCTGGTATACATGTGCTGTATCACATGCCATCATTAAAGAATTTTGATTAAAATGTCATTTGTTGATGTTCTTGTTTTACCATAACAAATTGAAAAAAGACCTGTAACCTGCAAATTTCATGTATTTTATATTGCAAACTTCAATCTGGGACAAATATATCAAAACTTGGTTCCAGAAAAATAATAAAGCAGTAAATTGTAATTTAATGTACATGTACCAAAAAACTTCAAAATTTAATCCTTTTCATAATACATAAATCTTCCTTGCCTCAGTAATTAGACATAAAAACTATTTGACCATCAATATGCAGAAAGGGCCCTTGCATCATAATTTTTTAGAGTTTCACTTTTTCTTATATTTTTGAAAGCACCATCATTGGGTTATGCACAAAAAATATTGTTAAATATGAATTAAACACAATAGTTGTGGAGAAATTGTGAAAAACCAGAGACATGTTTTAGTACATTGTGTATTTGCTGTTTCCTGCATTATTATTGGATCATTTGAAGGTTCCTTTTCGTTTCCTCATTTAAAAAACCAAGCCACAAATTAATTCTCAAAAAAGGTGTCCCTAGTATCACCAAATTTTAACAAGTTGCATATATTTACCTGTGAGAGGTTAGAACCAGGGTCCTTCCCGAATCCCGAAAATTTGTTAATGCATCCCATAGATATCGCCTAGCAACTGGGTCCATACCGGTAGTTGGCTCATCAAGAAATATAACAGCAGGATTACCCACTAATGCTATAGCTGCACTTAATTTTCTTTTATTTCCACCACTGAAAATCATAAATTGTATTCATTCCAGAAATATTGATACAAGAAATTGTTAAAACCAATGGACGCTCCCCGAATAAACATTTGTTGAAAAGGGATATTTTGTATGTTTTTTTCTCAAATGTGTGTTTAAATAAAAAAACAAAATATAGTAGTACAGGGCAACAAAAAGGCATTCTAACAAAAATTTAAATTTGAAAAATAAACATTTGTTGAAAAGGGATATTTTGTATGTTTTTTTCTCAAATATGTGTGTTTAAATAAAAAACAAAATAGTAGTACAGGGCAACAAAAAGGCATTCTAACAAAAATTTAAATTTGAAAAATAATAAAGGGGATAATGATTCTTGTACAATCACTTCTCTTTATCAAAATCTATCAACCTCTGAATTTGCTTGTTGATAATCTATTTAGTTTTTGAGTTATGCTCCAGACAAAAATTTATAAATGTATAAAAATTAACAAAAGAGAAATAACTTCTAAATTATATAAAAGAGTTATGGTTCTTGTACACAACACCTCTCCTCATCTACATTTCTCTTCCTGTGAAGATTCACATTGATATCTTGTTTAGTTTTGGAGTTGTGCTCCAGACAAAATCATGATTGAAGAACAAACAAGAGGGACATATGGCAAGAAAATATACCTGTATGCTTTTACTAGCTTATCTGCATGTGCACTAAGTAATAAAGCTTCTAGCAAGTTGTCAACAACATCTTTAATTTTACTCTCGTATACACCTCTAAGTCTAGCAAACATAACTAGCGTCTCTCTACCGGTCATCTGGTCAATTAAAGCATCATACTGTGGACAATACCCTAATTCTTGTCTGACCTACATGTATATTATATATAGATTAAAAAAATATAGTTTCTTTCATGCAAAAACATAATTGTTAAAATTATAACTACCGGTATGAACTTCACTGTTAAAAGACAAATTAAATGAATAGTTATATAAAACATGTGTGATAGTTAAAAACCGTAATCACATCATCTTGTTCACATGTACTTTATAAAGAACACTTATACTCTTCTTTATACCCATGAAAATTTCATTGACTCTTATTTAATGATAATTTAACTGTTTTAAAAAGAACAAGACCTTACTGTAAGAATAACAGCATAGCAGTCCTTAATATTTTGACCAAAATAAAAAAAAAGAAAGTATTTGAACCCAAAACTCTGTTGAAAAAAGCTTAAAACAATAGACAAAGTAATGTATCTCCGGGTAAGACATTACCTTTTTGTGAGCTAAAAGTTAACATGCATAACATCAGTAGCTAATGAGACAAATGACATTGTTGCTTTATGCCTAGTCATTGAAAATAGAAAATAGCTTTACAATGCAAACACATCACTCAGTGGAGAAAACAATTAGCTATCATTTTCATGTATATATAGAAAATGAACTAGTCCATAAATTCTAATCCTTACCTCTACAAGATTATCTTTAACACTGTATCCACTAAGATAAGCTTCTCCAGACGTCATAATCTCATCTCCTGTAGCATTTTAAAAGTCGTTGTTTTACCAGCACCATTAATACCCAACAATCCAAAACATTCACCCTGCTTAATCCCAACGCTCAAACGATCCACAGCAAGATTTGAAGAATAATATTTAGTTAACTCCTGAACAATTAGTGAATCATTTTCAAATAACTCCTCTAAGGGAGTATTAGCAAGCCTGGCTCTCTCAGTGGCAACATCTGTATCTTCTTGCACTAAAGAGTTACTTTGTATGGGAAGTAACTGTTTTGGTGAAGGTGCCCTTAATAATGGAGTTGTTTCAGAAGCTTCATTATCGTTTACATTACAATCATTTTGAACAGATAAAGATTTATTTTTGTTTGTTGTCAAGGCGACTATAAGCTTATGAGATAATCCTGAATCAATAAAGAGTAAAATGCAGAAGTAGAAAATGCCCTGTACAGCTAAAAACACCAACATTCTACCAATGCCATTCTTTTCCCATCCAATAAAATTTTCATTGAAGTACACACATGGATATGAACCACAATTTCCTGTAATTTCTGAAAGTAGAAGCATGCAAGCAATTTATTCAGTGAATTAGGATCCCTACCAGAAGGGCCATAACTCCCAGGAAAATAAGCAAACCAACTCAGGTTAACATGTGCATCTTCTATCAGATTGATGCTTTGCACCAACTTTTGTAAAATTGTGTTTCATAGTTTTAGAGAATTACTAAATACAAGAAGTGTCTGTATGTACAGAGGATGGAAGTTAAAATTCAATATCCCCCTTTCTTCAAAAGGCAGGGGATTATTACAAAAATGAATGGAGTGGATTAAAATGGAATAATGTAGTTTGAAGCCCCATTCAAAATATTTTTGCTTATATTAAGGGATACAGTTCTGGAATGATGAAGGAAACCAGAGTGTCCAGAGAAAACCACCAACTTTCTCACACTAGAAAATGTCACGAGAGGGATTTGAACTTGGGCAGTGAGAGGTGTTGTGATCAAAACTTAAAAGTATTGAAGTAAACGCTCTATCTTAATGACTAAAAGTACCCTATAGGTGAGACAGTAGTAACGTCTCTTAACTTACATATAGCACATCAAAAACAAACATACCAATCCAAACCAAAATCCCAAAACGAAGTAAAAACTTTGAAGTTGGCAAATTAGGTTTTATATGTGAGCTTCCATGAGGGAAGTGAGACCGGGTGCTTCAGAAGGGTAAACACCTCCTGTTTGACTAGCTACAACCCACCCTGTGTGTAATCAAAGTTGGGAATAAAAGGAGTTTATAGAGAGATTCAATATTTTACTTAAATCTTGTGTACATGCTACAATAACTTACTTGCACAACATGGATTTGCATAAGATATGAATTTGCATAGGGCTTGAATTTCTGGTGTACACAAGTCAAGATAAATCTTATTAGAATAAAAGTCTTCTAATCCTTGTCCTAGGCAGTAGTTAGGGAGAAATGTCAGAAATATCCACTCTAACACATGTGACAAATCAACAAGACCAAGCTGTGGCATGGATAGTATTCCTACAGCAAGTATTGTAGCAATACCTAGAAATGAAAGAAAGTAAATTACTGCTGAGTATTTCTGGGAAATTACAAAAATATGATAGAAAATACAAGAATTACAAAAAATGATTTTATACACCTAGGATAAAATATAATAAATGTAAATACTGTAAAATCATAATTTTTTGTGGTGTGCCAATTTTCATATTTTTTTTCATGGGTACCCTCACTCACAAATTCATATGCCAGCGAAATAATATCTTTAAGTACAAATGTGACTTCAATGATAACCAAAAAAGAAAATTTACCACCCAACAAAATGTTTGTCTTAACACCACAAAAATATGATTTTACAGTATAAAAGTTTTAAATTTATGCCGGACATAATCACATTCATGTTATACTTTTTCTCAATCCAAGAACAAAATGGTAGATACCTATAAAGATTGACTGAATGGAGTTTTACATCCCAGTCTAAGGTCGCTACTGGGATGTACAAGTTACGTCCCTTTCAATGCTAAACACCACACATGATTATGTACCCCAGCAGATTTCCTAACAGAATTCTATGTACACTGTAGGTTAACCAATAGCTATGCAGGAAATTTCTTTGAAGGGTGACAAAATGTTGAAATAAGGCAACAATATATGTATCAACAAAATATACATGACTTTTTGGTGATTTAACAAGTAATTGTAGTATTTAAAATTATAAATTTTCAAGGATAATAGAAGTGAAAACTTACCAGTTAGGATGTTGAACATGGTGAGCCAAACAAATCCAGAAGAAGGTACAGTAAACAGGAACGACAGAAGGTACATTAACGGTAACATAGACCAACCATATAATATAAACAGTAGAAATAACTGGCATACGTGCTGGAAACTCGAAGAATACGCTGGAGTGTCAAACGCTACAAATGTCACCAGTAGACATATACAAGGTATCACAAAATTTATCATATCCCAACAAAATGTTGATACCCAGAAATTAATGGCATGTACACCACTTACAAACTGTATATGTTTGGCCTTTGTGTCTCGTTCTTTTATCAAGAAGATAACAAAGCTACTGGAGAGAAAGGCCATGCCAAATACAACATTGAAAGCGACAGTAAAGCCAGTAGTCGATTGATGAATTTCATCATTTAGTTTTTCCATATCTGTGCGAGGTAGAGGGTGGTTCACAACTGTCAAGTCATATCTGGAACTGTTTGTTACATATCGCAGTACAGCATTAGATAAAGAAGCAAATGATATAGCTGGCGAGTGATAGGCCTGGTTATTAAAATACGCTGTAGCATTTAATGAGGAATTCTGTTTCTGTCTCAAGTCAGCTGCTATCATGTATTTGAGCTTATATACAGGAATACTCTCTTTTCCTTTTTCTAATAAAAATTTTGTTATATTTGCATCTCGCTCGTAGCCAGGTTTATCATTAATCAATACAATATTGTCATCACCATCATCTTTTCTATGAAATTGCGAACTGTAGTATTTTCCGAGTAGTTTGACATCATCTGCTCCATCCACTGACTCGCTATATACAATGACATTAGAACCAAAATTATCTGGTATTAATTTTAATGACGGTGAATCTGTTGGACCTGGAAATGTCTTCACAACTGTCAATGCCATAATGGTGAAAAATAACGGTACTGCAAGTTGAGTTATCGTAACCAGTGCGTTCCTCATAGTATGGAGAGCTCGTTTAAGAAACAAGGCGTAAAATTGCTGAATGTAGTAAAAGAAGGTTCCAGATTCTTTCTTTAAATCTTGATCAAAATCTGAAATTCAAAAATTAACAAATAAATAATTTATCACGGATTCCCAGAAGACAAGCGAATAATGGTCATTACATGTATACTTCTTCGTTAAATATTATACATATATATTGGATGAAACTTTAAATGGGCTAACTCATGATAACGCTAAATAATGGTTATACGAGTACATGTACACTATTTCTGCTACAATCTGATTGTGTAAAAATAGTATACTTACATCTCAATGATATTTATAGAGAAAAATGTCTGATAGATATTACACATGGACTCCGGTGACAACACATTTTAATCGACGGCGCTTACTAAACACAGGCTACTCCAGATTCTACAGACCACGATGTTTAATCTGACATCCTAGTTTCGTTCATTATTATTAATATTATTATTATTATTATTATAATTTGCTATTTTCTTACAATTTAATTTACAACAAGATATGTACAAATTATATGTGAATAAAAAAAAAATAAAAAAAAATGTTATAACCCTTCCTGATAAAATTGGAAAAAATTAACATCTGTCCCACAACCACTTAACTTTAACCCTTCTCATAACATATCTTGTAATAATTCTCTTCAAAACTAAAATAATATTAAGATATAAGTAAGACAAACATCTAAGTCTATGTCATGCTATAAATATTTTTGACACATACCATCAAACAAACTGCAGTCAAAGAATTAAGTTTTGAAAGTTACAAGTCATTTGGGCCAGTATAAACAGAGCCTGTTTTACAGGCCCAGACTAGGCTAACAATTTCTGTTAGTCTGTTTGAATTATGGTAGAAGCCAGTTTAGCTTGCTGGCATTCAAATTTCACTGGCCTTAGTAAAAATGTATTGGCTTTGGCCCATCGGACCAGAAGTAAGTAAGTTTGAAGGCTAAAACTGACAAATCTAGAAACAATCTCTCTCTCTCTCTCTCTTACCAAATGGTACATGTGAGTGGCCTCTCTCTCTCTCTCTCACACACACACACACACTCTCTCTTACCTAACGGTACATGCGTGTGGCCACTAGATGACAAATCTAAGGAGACATTATCAGATAAAATATCATCTTCATTAAGCTGAGGTAGTCTATTTGCAGTGCTGTTTTTATCAACACTTTCTTTTACCCTGTAAAAATTAAATAAAACATCTTTCAAAATGGTGATGGTTAACGGATGTGCACACAATCAATTTTTGAAATATGTGCAACAAAAGAGAATGTTTTCTCAAAATTTTGGAGTTTTAACCAATTTTAAGATGAAGTTTGATAACCTCTGGATAATAATCATGAAAAAAATGGAACTATAACCAGCATAAAGGCCTATGTGAAGATATTTTGACATAATCTATCTTTATTTAAGAATTTTCTTAAAGAATGTCGATACCTTATTGCAATTTGGTCAATGTGATGATAAACTTGATTCATGTTTGAATTCATTGGCAACGTAACTCACACCAAAGCCTTCACGTGGCCTTAGAGGGGACTTTGGTGGCAAGGTGGTCTAAATTGCTGGCACCTGCAAATGGTCAGTGGTTTTTTCTAGGCATTCAATTTTTTTCACCATCTTAGAACTGACAATTTGATATGGCTGGGCATATGTTAAATGTTGCCAGGTTACTATAGAGTAAAACGTCAAAGTTTCTGAATTTCAAACTACTCATAATTTACAAAAAAAAAAAAAATTGTATGTTGAAGTGCATAAAATTGATACATCTGATTAATTACTATAAAAAGTAATAAACCCTAATTTAATTTATTAATAATTTAATATTAATTCACCTCAGAAAAACTTCTTCCATTGTTGTCACAGATGCACCATAACTCGCTATGCCAAGAGATTCTTTATTCCCTTCCAAATCAAGAAACATAGATTCAAAATTTGATGAGCTCTCATGAGGAAGCACAAATGACAACTCAGCTCCGACATTACTCTCGACTTTTGCCAAGGGCACATAACTCTGTACAAGCTGTATCAGTTGATTCACATCGCATGTCTTATCTTTTACAATAACCATATGATACCCAGCACCTGTAAACAAAGTTAGATTAATTGAATGGGGTTTTACATTCCAATCAAGAATATTTCATTTATAACGAGATGTCACCAGCTAAAAGTGAAGTGGCAGAAATTTTCAATATGAGTTCTTTAAAGTGCCAAACCTGCAGTGACATGGGGCAGTAGTTTTTGAGGTCTCTTCCGAGCGACCCTGTGACTTACATTTCAAAATGCTGAGTGCTTGGCGAAACAACAATCACTACCTATTTTCAAGCCTTGATCAGACCCCAGCCTGGTTCGAACCCACAACCTTCCAAATACAAAGTGAACACTGTATATGTATCAATAGAAAATTGTAACAATTACAGTCAAACCTGTCAAAAAGCTTGTATAATGGTGATCTAATTTCTAAATGACTTCAAATTCATCAGCCAACAAATTAACAACTCCCATCTACATGTATTTCTTGAGGTACAAATACATGTATACACTGCCATTAATGATTACTTTAAACAATACAAGTTTGTATCTACCATAGATTTATATCATAATTATCATGTGAAACTCAATTTATTATTTATTTTTTTGATTTATTTTAGTATTGATCTAAATGACCTTAACCTTGATGTTGTAATATGAGATACAAGAACAAATAACAAACTATTACCATATTTATTTTTCAGAAATAAAGAACTTCCACAACATTTGACCACACCATCTGCCATGATTGCAATTCTATCTCCAAGTAAATCAGCTTCGTCCATAAAATGTGTTGTTAAAACCATAGTTCTACCCGCTCTGTGGTTCTGTAAAACAGTCCATATCTGACGCCTAGCATTAGGGTCCATACCAGATGAAGGTTCATCCAAAATTACTATCTACAAAAGGTAGGTATAAAATTGTTTTTGATAACTGACAACTTTCCACAAATAATTTTAAACTTATACTCCTGCATAGCTTTTGTCATTGGGTTATGACCCTTGGCCTACACACCTCAATTTGGTATACATGTTGGTTTATATTTGTGCCAAGTTTGATCAAAATCCATCTATAGACATGGGGGATATGGAGGGGAGACAATATTGGGATGAAGGACCAGATAAACAGACAGACAGACAGGGTGACCCATAAACTATGTTTACAGGGGTATAATAACATACCTTAGATCCACCAATCAGAGCAATGCCGACTGACAATTTACGTTTCATACCACCTGACAGTGTCTTACTCTGAGCATGTCGTTTATTTTGTAGATTTATGGATTCTAACATGTTGTCCACTTCTTCATTAACTTGGTGTGATGGGCATCCCTTTAACTGTAAAGAAAACAGAACTATTTTTGTTACTGTGAAATCATTCATTTTTTTTTATTGTTCTCAGAGATATTGTGATCCAGGAATTCAAATGTCAACAAAATAATATTATTTTACAAACTTACTTTAATAGAAAATGACCAACCACGAATTTAGAACCCCAAAATTGAAAGATAGTATTTTTTCTTAAAACTACAAAAATTCATAATTTCACAGTATCTTACTTTACAGTAAACATCTCAAAAGTATTAACATCTCTCACTGCCTAGGTTAAAATCACACTCAGAACAGTTTGAGAATGTCTGTAGGTTCATAGAAGAAGAATTTTTACTGACCACTTCACAGTTGAATTTTATTTTCTTGAAATTCAGATAGATATTTCAAATTTTTGGATATGTCAAAATTATTTTAAAAGTTTGGAATGACTTTTACTTATTTCTTGGTATATAGATATATTAATACCCAATGTGTCTTTTCAGATAACAAAGGACTTTCCTTAATTGAAAAGGGCCCTTAGAAAAATCCAGTCATAATGCAGAAAACACATTATCAATGCAACAAATACAACATGGATTTGCATTTTTTTACAATTTCTTTACAACTATTAGGGTGGTTTCATTTTTATTTCCAATTTTGTATAACCCAATGTTGCTGCTTCAAAAATATAACAAACAGTGAAAATCTCAAATTTTTACCTAAGGCTCATTTTTGAAAACGGGTGGTCAAATTATATTTACAAAGCAAATGTTAAGTACCTTGGCAAAGAAAACAAGATGTTCTTCAACAGTAAGTGAATCAAACAGTATATCATGTTGAGGACAAAGTCCGAGACTACCTCTTACGTTACCGATATCCTTCCTTATGTCATATCCGTTAACGTAAGCTGTTCCGTGTGTAGGAGGAAAAAATCCTACAAATACAAATAATTTATATTCAGTAATAAAGAGTTTAACACAAGTAATTATATTCATACATTTCCTAAGCACAATGGGGCCTCGATGTCAGAATGATCTAAAACATACATTCACACATCAAAGAACCTGTCACCAAATAGATTTGAATCCCACTGTGGCAAATCTGATTTACTTGCTGAATCTTGGTGGTTCTCTCTGGATACTTTATTTTCATTTACCATCCTAGAACTGACCGACTCCATACAAGTAAAAGAATCTTGACTGGGGCCAGGCATAAAACTCCACTCCACAATTCATAAGCACTGTGGAGTGTCAAAGGCAGAGTCATCTAATGCACACATTTACAGATAAAAGAACCTCTAAATGAATACAGTCCAAAGCTGATCAGGACAGAATCTAGTGTGAGGCAGTTTGTAAGTTTGATTGCTTAAGGTTGGTAGTTTTATCTGACAGGGTACTCCAGTTTCATCCACCATCCTAGAAATTACTGCCTTGATATAAGTGAAAGAGTCTTGACTGGTACGTATAACTCCATTACTCAATTCCAATCATAAGCACATTGTGAATATGGCATGAAGACAACTTGACAACTGAAACAGTCTAATGACCAGCTGACCTTGTGGCCAGATTATTATGATAATGGCTGCCAGATATAAAATTTGCATTTCTATGAAAAGTCTTTGACAACATTAAAGGTAACTCTCTTATATTTAAAACTTTTAATTTTTTTTATAAAATTTATTATTTTCACTTAACGTTGTGTTAATTGTTGATATACCTAATTTTGTCTCTGATAAAAATGTCTCCCGACTTTGGTGAAAATGTCCCAGATTATCAAATAATATTGTCTAATGTCCCAGATTTACCATTTTTAGTTAAATATAATGTACTAACAAACATGTACAATATTGTTATTTATTTACAGTTGTAATTTACCTGTAAGCATTGACATTGTGGTTGTTTTTCCTGCCCCATTATGACCCAGTAATGCAGTTATCTGCCCTTCATACATATCTAATGACATCCCTGCTACTGCTACTTTTTTAGAATCTCCTCTCCCAAACACCTGTAATATCAAAATTAAAGAATATTTAATAAATGAACTTTTTTAATTCCAAGTCTATAATTCCAAAACATATTCTGAAGAGATTCCAGTATGTAGTACTGAGAATCAAACATTAGTTATCTGTCATTCATACACACCTCTTTACAGTAGATGCATGAAGCTCAGTTGGTAAAGTGTCAAACTCCAATTCTAAAAGTCATTGGTCTGAATTAAATGGGGACATGTTGGAAGCTTAAGCAAGTTACTTCATTTTACATTGCTGCTGCTGACTTACCCAGTGTCCAGATAATAGACAGTGTCCAGATAAGTGAGACCCCTGTATTTACTGTCCTCCTTGATCTAGCACCTAAAAATTGCCATGAGTACTCACTAGTACAAAGCAGAGATGTATACATATAATACACACCGTCAGTCATGGTCACATAGGGTAGCCTAGTGTGGTTCTTCAAATGACTGGGAAAAATAACTCACCTTTCCTAAATTTCTTATTTGTATTCCTGCTTCAATTCCAACAGGATCTGGTTCAAAGTATTCGGGGTTCTGTCCGATACTGATTCTCTTATTATCAGGAATTTCATCCACAGCCGAAGTTCCACACCAATAAGAATGCTACAGTAAAATCAAAGATCTTAAAATCACAAAAGACAAATTAGTCAACTAGAAGAATACTGTCAGTGTATTTTTATTCACTGTATATTAATTTTTGCTGATTTTGCGGTCGAAAATTTTCCACAAAAAAATGTACCACGTTTAACAAAATAATATCATATACATTGTATTCTTGATCTTATAGTAAGATTAATAAACCAGTGAATATTACATTCTGCAAAATGTCCGAAATAATAAAACTGAAAATTTGAATCAGTGATATTAAACACATTTACATTAATTGATTTATTTAAATACAGACATAAAAACTTAAGTTATTAAAAAAAACCCAGTAAATATACAGTAACAGTGACCTTTGACATCGGAATCAGTAGACTACCGGTACTTTCCAATAAAAATCTCTATCAATGTAAAAAGTTCTTTTGAAACAAACTTAATTCATTGTGCAATATACAGAAATCAATGTATTACAGGCAGAAGGATGTGTGTGTGTGTGTGTGTGTGTGTATGTGTGTGTGTGTGTGAGTGAGAGAGAGAGAGAGAGAGAGAGACTTACTGTAACAAAGAAATACCATGGTTGTGGTACTCCAAATTCTCCAGGAAGACTGTTTCAACATACCATGTGATGAGACCATAAAATAAGGCATCTATTACTAACATGATACACACATGTGACAAAGCGAAGTCATCATCAACAGACACACCACTGTTAAAGTTACTCCACTGTGCACCAGAACCTGTTCAACAGAAATTAAGTTAAGTTATAATGTCAAGTGCTTTCATAAACAGACTTTAAATTATGTAAAGATTAGATCCCACCGCTGTCACAATGCTCATGTAGCTCAGTTGGTAGAGCGTCGGACTCCAGATCCAAGGGTCGTGGGTTCGAATCCCGTCGGGCATGTTGTAACCTTAAGCAAGTTACTTCATTTCACATTGCTGCTGACTTATCGGTGTCAGGATAATGGACTGGTGAGGCTGCAACCTCTGCAATTGTTGTCTCGGTGAGCTAGCACCTAAAAAGTCGCCCTGAGTGCGCACTAGTACAAAGCAGACATACGCACAATACACACTGCCAGTCATGGTCACATCAGTGTAGGCTAGTGTGATCTGGCTGACAATTATTAAAACACGCCAGAGAGGCCTAGGGCCTATTAAAAGGTGTCTAATATAGATAAGATAAGATATAGATACGTAATAGTTAAAGTGAAAATGGAACCGTAATAAATAAACAATGAACATCCTGACTAATCTTCCAAATGATATTAATGATTTGTACAAATAAGTAAAATATTGGTACCCAAAAGTTCAGTCAAGACAAGAGCTATATCAAATTCTTCATGAGACTCACCTACACCTTCAAACATTCCAATGACCTGACCTCCGTATGCCATGGCAACATTAGACACAATGCTTGATGCTATTTTCTGTCCCCATGTAAGTGTGCTGTATCTTGGTTGTAAGAAAAAGTATGGGATGTAAGAAACAAAGAACAGGATTCCACCAGCTGCTGCTGCAGAGTTTGCTGTAGAATATAACAAATAACAAAATACATGTACAGTGAAACCTCAATTTAGCACCAAAATTTGTTCAGTGAAACAAAAGGATTTTGGCAATAAATTCAGCAACCCGAAAAATAGAAGAAATTAAATCTAGGACCTTAAAATATTATGGTAATAATTGAGATGGCAAAGATATCAAGCATTATACAAGGTTTTACTTTGCAATTAAATATATCTCTTGGCTGTTAACATGGTTGTAAAATAGCAGAAGACAAGTAGTAAAGTAACACTAGTTTGAACATTGCAACAAAATCTAGATCAAAACTCAGCTAGAAAGATGGGACAGGGTTGGCCCATAAACTATTTTTGGGGACAATATTGTTATTTTTGGGCCAATGGCTCAAGGGCTTCTTCTAGATTGAAAAATGCATATAATATATCTACCAGTAATACATAATTTCTTAATGACAAAAATTTGTAAGAGTCAATGTTGACATGAAATTTTATACTAGTACTTACCTCTGGAGAAAAACACACTGACAGCAAAGCAAAATGAGATTGTAGATATTGAATACAACAACAGGAATACGAAAACAACTGACGGATCTGATTTACCAATCACAGCCCCATGATCTGTATGGATGCACACAAACAGGGTAATTATTGCTATGGTAATTATAATAAACACCAGGTACTTCACAAACCATGCTGCCCAGTGTAACCAGTTACTTAATCCCATCATTTTCATGGATTCCTACAACATAATGTGAAAAAACTCAAACCCTATCTCACATGCAGGGCCTTGGTGGCTTAGTGGTCTAAAAAGCATCCTTATGGATCACAGTGTCTCACACTGCCTAGATTATAATTCCACTCGGGACAGATCCTAGTGTGAGAAAGTTTATCAATGGTCAGTGGTATTCTCTGAGCACTCTGGTTTCCTCCGCCATCTAAGAAATGACCACCTTGATATGATGAAAGATTTTTGACTGGGGAGTAAAACACCATTACACCACTCCACATTGTTATGTGTATTTCACATAGCATCAAATCCTATCTCACATGTGCAGATATGGAATAGAAGAAAAGCAATGTCGGGATCCTTATCGATAGTCCACAAGTCTTAAATTAGCACAAAATTGAGTTTTTATAATATCTAAATATTTGGACACCACTAACTTTTCAAATGTATAATTTTCAAATTATTTTTAAATTACTCTATACTTGATTATGAAATTACAAGTATTAAAATCCATCCCAAAACATAGAGGGCTTATAATACCTTTAGTTTCCTTTCTTTTTCATGGACTACATCCTTCACAATATTGAGAGCTATGAGAACAAAACTTAGCATGAGGATTAACGGAAACTGTTGTTGTATAACCAGTACAAAGTTATCATCATTATATGGTGGATATGGATGCCGGCGGAGCTTTAGTTCGTCAATCATGCCCAATCTGTCATGCCCTTTTAAAGAGCCATTTCCAAGTTTTTCAATGATTGCTAAGTTGACAGCATTCTGTATGGCTAGAAATCCTTCTCTTACATAGCCTAAAAAATAAAAAAATTTCATTTACCAATAGATATTTTATTTTTAACCCAATGTGATGAACAATAGAGGTCGTGACATTAAATGAACTGATTATTGTACCTTAACTAATAATAATGATAACTGCCTCTGTACCATGTGATATGAGATTTCATATACAGTATTTTAGAAAATTAAAAAAAATCATTCTAGTACCTGGATCTCCACCACATGATTTCTTTGATTCCCGGGGTCCAACACGCTGGAAAAATGGAAACATCCACTTGGTTGACCATCTTGTATCTGTTTTGAATGGATTGATCGACATTCTCTGATTTCCGGCATTCCGGGGTGAAGAACTTAGTCTGATCTTGTATTCGATAGAATCGGCGAAGGTTTTATCGCCATTTGCCAGCCGTTTTGTAAATACAACACCACCTACATAATCTCTGGTATTGTTCATGGTCTTGTTAACTACCATTAGGAATTCCACCATTTTATCCTCATTGCTAAAACCTCTCTCTAAGATTAAAACATAAAAACAGAAATGCATTTATAAAATCAAGATTACACGCTCCTGTGCCTGTCTACAAGTCTGCAAGTATAACAGTAGAATGCAAGAAAAGGGAACATTTTGTTTACGTAGGTACACCACAGATACAAATTGACAAACCATGGTATAACTACTGAAAGTCTTCTTTCCTTCATAAAAATTACAAAATATTGGTTGGTTGTACATTGCTATCACTATGAGAAACAATTTATCTTTATTTAACTTCCATCAACTCCATCAGGTTCCTTTTATGACTAGAACCAGGGCCAAATATACATCAGTTTGCTTCATTTAGACAAGAAGTCTTGCAATTGGTGACAAAGTGGTCCAACATTACCATTGGCTAATAATTTCAAAATTTCTGAGAATTTCTTCAAAAAGTAACCTTCAGCAAATTAGTGAAGTGAAAAGGGATTTTTAAAAGGATTATATTTTCACAAATTTTGAAAATTTTTAGACTTAAAATTTTAAAATTGTTAAAACCTACCTAATCCCCAAAATAACCGTACTGTAGTGAGAGCCCTGCATGGATTGCAAAGGCGTGTTTTTTAACATTCTATAACCATCTAAAACTAAAGATCAATCCAAACTAGAGCAATCTCTTGAGAGACAAATATCCCCCATCTGTCCCAAAAATTTCCAAGTTGTTATTTCTAAGATTTGACCTTGTGACCATGACCCTTGACCTATGGAACTAAATTTGGTATGCTACACATTGTGTCATAAATAGTTTACATTTGTTACAAGTTTGATCAAAATCCATACTTAGACATAAAAGATATGGAGAGTACACAGTATTGGAATGAACATGCAGACAGACGGTGATTCCTCTAAACTTTAAAACAGTTAACTTACCAACAGACAAGTTTGGGATTATTTCATCAACTCTTTTCATCACCCATCTAACAGCTGGTACATCTGGAGAATAGACAATCTTTCTAGGAAAGTCGGCACCTGCATTGACTGGTGGATAAGTTTTGAAAGAGTCACAATAATCCCACTTGACTCCATCGGACACAGATACTCCAGTTACGCGGAGACGTATGAAGATTAATATCAAGGAGAAAATTGTTGGCAATCCTACTTCCAATATCGTCACAAATACTTTTCTCTTTTGTATGACGTAGTTCTTCCACAGTAGAAGCAGGAACTGATTTCTTCTTCCCATAATTCCTGGTGATTACTTTGAAGATTTTTATTTTTGGAATTTTATTTTTTTTCAGATGCTTATTGCATCTTTTCCATTACACACACTGTACACATGCATTTTGCTGAAAATGAAATAAATACTGTAAATAAATAAATGGCATTTCAGTTTATTTCTATGCTGATTTATCAATTTGAATAAATGATGATGATGACTGTGACAGTGATGATATGATGATGATGATGATGATGATGATACAATATAATTACACATATTAGAAAACCAGCATAACAAGGTCATCCATTACATAAAATCATGCATTATATAAGGACCCTGTGACTTTTATTTCTAAATGCAGGGTACTTGGCGAAAGAAGTTACAGCCTATTTTCAAGTTTTGGTCAGACCCTGGCTGGGGTTGGAACCCAGAAGCTCCCACACACGATGCAAGTACCAACTGAGCTACTGTAGTGATACAGTCTGATTGGGGAAGTTAATTTTCTTGCATATTTGTAATGTAGTAGAAAGTAAAACCAGCTCTCTCAGTTTGTCTTATATGAGTCAGTAATACATGTTCTGTGCACAGGTCTGGGATCTGCCCGAAATGGGGGATCGCCCGATCAGGGACAATCAAAGGGAAGTAATTTTTGTGGGTGTACACGCAAGTACACAGAAGAGTTCCGATGATTGCGAATAATACTAGGTATGAGACCTCAGTCGTGATAAGGCCAGATGTGGGACGGTCAAAAGTAGTGCATAAAACAAACCCAGTTGCCTTTCCTTAGACCATGCTCATTTAAATTTGTTAATAGGTAGTAGTTTGCAATATTGCCATGGTGAGAGGTTCTTAGGTTTGCAAAAATTTAAACCTGAATTGATTGACTATAGCACTATATTTCCGGCGTAAGGACTTCCGCCGCACCATACACTTCCTATGGCAAGACCACATTTTGGGTGTAAACATTGCCATGTGCTTTTAGCATGGTTGGCACATTTCCCAAATTTCTGAAAAAATGAATCCAACAAGACCCTGGTTTTCCTTCACAAAGAAAAAGTGGAATATTTAAGGATTCAGGGAAAATGTGTGCCACTGTATGTAGTTCGAGGTTTGTTTACCATCTGATTCTATGAATATGGCCTATTTGGGGGTAATATTTTGCAATTTTTTGTGTGGTTGCCATGGAAACAAAATGTTTTCCAAAATTGTGAAAATTTGCACTTGGGTCATAAATACAGTATAGAAATATTGTTTTAATTCTCCTGAATTGAAAAAGTATCAACATTAGCTAATTTTGAGTGTCAAGTCACAACTGAGGTCTGTAACCCTACCTTATGTAAACATCCGGTAAATCATTCATAGATACTCGCGGTTGTCAATAAAGCTTTGTAAATCCGACAGGCAACAGGTAATAATGGCAGACATATCGGCAGTGTTTTCCAATGATGGCATGAAAGATGCAATAAAAGAAGAAAAATTGAATGAAGATTTTTAATTAAACACAAATTGATTGCTTATTCAAATCTATAAATTTACTAAATTTAAAACAATACACTACTTTATCTTGTTTTTTGATCAGAGGGCGACATTCATTTTGTCAGTTTTCTTCCTTTTATTGCTGAATAATTAGAAGAATTTTTGTATATAGTATACAACTGAGTTAGCAATTTTAAGCAAGTCACTACAAAGCCAATTTGATGATATAATCAATCGCAATAGTTAATACCGCTTTTGTTTATTATTATTATTTTTTAATTATTAGTAAATATGATTATTTTGTTTGAAATACATTCTAAAGAACAGGAGGCTAAATGACAAATCTTCTTCAGTTTAGAATAATAATGTTGGAACTAAAAGCACCATCTAGATTTACCCTACACTCCCAACATTCCGATTTATAGCTACATATACAAAAACTGAAAAATCAAATTGCCACTAAAAGCTTAGTTAGTATATTGTGGCATTGGATTGAGAATTGAAATATATACTATTATTAGTTACATATTTACAAGCTTTTCACCTGACTTTACAACAGAATACAAGTTCTGACACAACCTGGACATTTTATCCTGAACAATTACAAGTTATTTCATGAAAGAATGTGTAGATTGGTCAAAATTCTTTAAAAAACCATTTTGGTATTTAATGGGAGGGGAGACGAAATTCAGACAGGAAATGAAAAAAATATTGTCAAAGAGTTGGTTATCGCACATCTGAACTAATGGTCATTTTAGCATTTCTATACCCGTAACTACGATGTATTTTTAACTGGAACATTTATAACCAGAAGTGCATTTTTAAGAGCTTATAACTTTTTTTCCGCACAAGATTTTTTTTCCGCACGACAGATCTTTAGAAATATAAGTTTACTGTAACTGTTCAAAATTTTAAGTCCCCCTACTTAAAAACGAATCCCCGCTGCCGTTTTTTATAAAAGTTCATCAATTTTACTCGATTTTAAGCCCGTTTCTAGGAAAACAAATGAAATACGTATGCGTGATGTTATAGTCATAAAAACGCTTAGACGCTTTATCCCCCGATCGGGCGATTTCGATTTATCCCGTTTCAGGCGGATCCCAGACCTGGTGCAGAATATTCTCTTGTTAGACAAAAGAAATATTTGTACATGGTAAAATAATGAGAAAAAAATTGAATTTTTCCATGTACTTGTAATATTTGGAGAATGTCACCGTATTCCTGGCAAACACTGAAGCTGGTGGGTCTAAAACCTTATCATTAATGAGAAATTGATATCGTCCAGTATTTAGACCCAGTGCTTAAGTATTTCTCAACAAACTATTTATTTATAAGTATTGAAAATAAATGTAAAAATCTGCAATCTAAGGCTATCAAATAATTTTGTAAAAATACATATATTTAATATTTGGGATATGTGTGTATGAGGGATGTTAAATGTCTTACCATTTGTTTTATTTATATTGGGTGCATATCAGCTCTGCTATGAAAAAAAAGGTTCACCTAATGAATATTACCGGTATGCGTGTGGAATGAACTTTCATACGACTGATCACATGATAATCACCTGTGTATGGAAGTAAACAAATAATCAGGGTTTCAAACACGCTTTATGTAGAATGGCTAACCTAAAGACAAGAATACAAATGAACAGACAGGATCGCAACGATCGTGCACTTTTATAGGAAATGTGTCTATTACAAAATGTGTAAAATATGTGCATTTATTAATCATTATAACGATACAAAACAGTAGGAACTAGCGTCCATACTGCATGACTCTTATTTTTTTCCATTTTCCTCACATACTACATACTGGCATACGGGAATTGCAGCACTTCTGATATTTTGACTATCTTCTTTATCATGAATGTTAGCGATTTTAGAAGTTCATTGCACTATTCAGTCAAACTTGTCTATAAAGGACACTCAAAGGAACCAATGAAAAGGTCACCTTTATGGTGAAGAAGTGGGGCTTATATATACATATGTTCAAATAACACGAAAAGGATAATATTTTCGACTGGTCTTTAAAGGCAGACATGGAAGCGCGTGGTCTAGTGGTTAAGGCGTTGGACTCATGATTCGAAGGTCGTGGGTTCGATCCCTGGACCGGGCGATGTGTTGTGTCCTTGAGCAAGACACTTAATTTCACGTTGTTCCAGTTCACTCAGCTGAAAAATAAATGAGTACCAGCAAAATGCTGGGGTTAACCCTGCGATGGACCGGCGTCCCATTCAGGGGAGAGTCTTGTACTCTCAGTCGCTTAACGCCACAGAAACCGGGATAAGCTCCGGTCTGATGGGCCTAATGGCTCGGGACAGACTTTAAAGGCAGACAGGTCTTTAATGCTTGGTGGACTTTTGACGACTCTCGTTTAATATTATCTAACAACATCGTGGATGTTTTGTGCTGTTCGCATTCCTGTAACTATCCTAAATGTATATCTATTGGAAACGTTATCTTGTTGTCACGAATCTGCACTGCGCATGTTCTCATTTATCCGTTTGATTCACGGGCAGAACTGTGTGAACTATCAAAATTATTTTGATAGCCTTATTGTGTGGACACAATACTGCAGTCATCCGTGTTTCTTTTTTTCTTATGAATTTAACTATGTTTGCTTAAATCGTCCAACATTAACCAAATCCTACTAATGTGCTTAATCAAATTTTTGATGCAAGTTCTGATATTACCAGAAGCCCATGATCACGGTGATAATTGGTTCTTTCAACTCTCCAATTTCGAAAATAGGTGACCAGTGTCTGTTCAGAAAATAAACTTCTATATATAATTTATGTTCACTGTCTGAAGTTGTGACATTTTAGAATGGTTTTTGAGACCAAGATTTTGGGTAACTTTTTGTCAAAATTTTCAGGAGGAACACGTCCTAGATCCCCCAGATAGTTAGACCAGATGATTCTCGCCTTATATTCCGTCCTTACGAAACCCATTAAAACCGGATTGTGAAACCTGTCATTTCTGTCTTCATATTTTTTTTTTTTACTTTTTAGGTACTAAAAGTGCGTTCGAGTGCAACGGGTATCATTTTAGAATAGAAATGTAATCTGAAAAATACATTCTGATAATATCCATGACGGATATTTTGTGATAATTCGATAAAATCTGTGTGATAGTAATTAGAATACACATAAAAGAAAATAAGATGACACATTATCTTCCGTCCGACAACATTCTTCCTACCCCAAGGCCCTCAAAGGTTCCATGAAAGGCGAGGTAACATTTAAATTGTAATTCCAACAAAATCAAATCTTGATCAGCCGTGCGCTTGACAAGGACAAATGGCGACGTTGACAAATTGAATTGAAGTCATACACATTTTCTTTGTATTTTAGATAAAAAATGTTCGAAAATGGATAAGTGTCCAGGTGAGACAAACGAACAAACCGAAGAAGATACCGAGCCCAGTACGTCTGGTCAAGTTTTCTTCCAGACAGACTCGCAGACGAGCGACATCGAGAGTGATTCGGATGATTCAGATTCCGACGATCCCCCAGACGATTTTGACCCTCCATATGAATTCGGTAATCCGATCAGTAGAGTTACTGCTCTGAAGTCCAAGACTGACGCCTTCTGTGATTGCTATAAAAGAGGAAAAGAGAAAGATTGTAGATGTGGTGAAGAAGATAGTTGTAAGTTCAGTTTCGATCTGCAAACATAATGTCTTGTTTCACTTTGGTGATTTTACAATGATTGAGGTTCTGGTCATATGATAATGTACATAGCTCATTGTAACCGATTAGCTAATAATAATCTGTCACATTCCTCCTTTTTTATTCAACCACCTCAAAATTCAAATTGAGACCACAGGTTCCACCATGGAACCAACCCGTTGGCCTATCACTATCCAGGGTCTGATGAACTCGCAGGAAAGGTAAAAATATAGCAGCCAAACCAGGGCTTGAATCTGAGACTTTCTTAGTACTAGTGGTATGCTACCCAGCCATTTATTGAGACCTTTCCACCAGTTTTATTGGATATGATCATCAAGTAAGTCATAACAGAAAAGATATTCATCACTCAGTTTATAAAACATTTTTTTAAATTAAGATTATTTAACATGACCTTGAATAATAATTTATACTATAATGTTACATACCCATTATATACATATGTAAATTGCCAAGTTCCATCAGCTCTATGTCTGTCGCATGAAACACTCTTATTTTATCATTGTAAATACCCACCCAGAAAATGATTAAGTGCATTACAAGTGATATAGAGCATGAAGTAGATTAAAAGTATTGTAGCAACAGATAAGTAAACAGGTAAGTCTTAACCGAAAAATTGTTGACCCACTTGGCCCAGTTGCATAAAACTTAACTATAGAAAGTTAATGCATGTACCTGTAACTGGTAACCACATCTTGTTTTTTTTTCTCACAGATTTTGATTGGGTATGGGATGAAGAGAGTAAATCAGCAGCTTGTTTTATTAAAGAAGACCTAAGAGAAGTGATGTTTCATATAGACTATAGTTGTGGTACTGCGGCTGTTCGAGGGACCAGTCAGATGAAAAATGACCAGTATTATTGGGAAATAAAAATGACCACACCAGTGTATGGCACAGATATGGTAAAATTATTTTGGGAATTTTTATCGTCCGCCTTTTGAAAGAGGGGGTATTATATTTGAAGTTCACATCTTCTCCAAAACTATGGTATTAAACATTATTTTATGACACTTTATGTAAAGCAAGTTAATTATTACTTACTTACTTAGGCCTTGAACCCCTGGAGGGGCATAGACCATCCACAACCGCCTGCCACTGTCTCCGGTCCTGGGTGATCCGCTCTAGCTCCCCCAGGAGCAGCCGGTTTTTTATTATTACATAAAAATAATCTTTCTCTTATATCAAGACAGTCAGTTCTGTGATGGTGGAAGAAACCTGATCTGCCTAGAGAAAACCACCAACATTCAGCAAGTGAACTGACAAACTTTTTCTCACTAGGATCTGTCCAGAGTGGAATGTAAAGGGTGAGACATGCTGTGATGTGTAAGCCGGCACTTTTGACCATTGGGTCACTGAGGTCCCGGGGGTGAGAAATATTTGACTGTATATTCTACTTTTACATTTCAGATGGTGGGTGTGGGGACTTCCCATGTGGATCTAAACCAGTACAGACATATGTTCTGTAGTATGATAGGTTTAGATTCCGAGTCCTGGGGATTGTCGTATACAGGTACAGTCCAGAACAAGAGGATAAAACAGCCGTATTCCGATAAATACGGACAGGGATCCATAATAGGTGTCCATTTAGACATGTGGCATGGTACATTATCATTTTATAAAAACAGAAGACCTTTAGGTAAGAATTATGAGAATTATGAATAATAAATAGCTTATAATGCAACCAAAACAGCTGTCTAAACAAAATGCCCCAAGAACTGAAGGCTTTGGTCTCACACCAGGGTTTCTGTCTACTTCCGGGATAGGGACCCAAAGAGTACACTAGAGAATACATGTTTTCTTTGAAAATTGACCCTATTTTGATACATAAAAGGTATTTGCTTACACTACAGTGATGAATTTATTGAATTATAGTATTTTGTCTTTGGATTTGACCAAAATTGAGTAGTTGGTGTAAGTATAAGTAGGGCAGTGTAGGGTTAAATCATAGGTCATGTTGGTGATGAGGCCAACTTCCTGTGAGGATTTTTGCACATGTTTTGAATTTGTGTTACTTTGAGAGAGAATAGCGAAAAAAGTAATTGCAGAGCGTACACTTTATACAGCAGTTTTTGACAGACTTAGATATAAGGTTAGTAAAAAAGGGGGTTTGATGTCTGATATCGGTAACATATCTTCAGGGGGGGATGGTAAATAGGGGGTACTTTGGATC
The DNA here is from genome assembly GCA_021292105.1 of Anadara kagoshimensis. NCBI lineage: Eukaryota > Metazoa > Mollusca > Bivalvia > Arcoida > Arcidae > Anadara > Anadara kagoshimensis. The sequence continues at coordinate 61,441,785 of CM037861.1, forward strand.
AAAATTAGGGTTATTTTCAAAATGTACACTGTGATATGACCCCCCATGTATAATACATTTGCCAAAGGTATTTTTGTACTGCATTATGGTATATGCAAGCTCAAATGTTGTTTTCTTAAAATGAATTAACAGTATTGTTATTTTTTCAGTATATTTTACATACTGTCCCTTTGTATTTTAAAAATAGGGGCTGAAAAAGGGCCATTTTTGAGTTGACCACAAAAACTGTGGTGTGAGACCATAAGAAACGCACTGAAAAACCATAAAAAGGCACATATATGCAACATTTCACCATTTATTGATTTAATTTATTATGTATAAACATATAATTGTGTTTAAACATGAATTCATACAAAAATTGCAGACACCATGTGGTATTAAACCAGTTATACCCAAATATAAGTAATAGCTTTTGTGCGGAAACACTAGCTTGGATGTGCAGAAAATAGCCAAATTATGGGGTGCACACAGTTACATGTAATAGGTGCTATGGGAGGAAAGTACACATGAAAGTATGTCATGTCATATATCATTTTATTCAGAATTTCAATATCTGTCTGCCAAATAAATAAAATTAGCACCTTTAAAATGAAAAAAAAGATTTATGGTCTCACACCAGGGTTTCTGTCTACTTCCGGGATAGGGACCCAAAGAGTACACTAGAGAATACATGTTTTCTTTGAAAATTGACCCTATTTTGATACATAAAAGGTATTTGCTTACACTACAGTGATGAATTTATTGAATTATAGTATTTTGTCTTTGGATTTGACCAAAATTGGGTACAGTTGGTGTAAGTATAAGTAGGGCAGTGTAGGGTTAAATCATAGGTCATGTTGGTGATGAGGCCAACTTCCTGTGAGGATTTTTGCACATGTTTTGAATTTGTGTTACTTTGAGAGAGAATAGCGAAAAAAGTAATTGCAGAGCGTACACTTTATACAGCAGTTTTTGACAGACTTAGATATAAGGTTAGTAAAAAAGGGGGTTTGATGTCTGATATCGGTAACATATCTTCAGGGGGGGATGGTAAATAGGGGGTACTTTGGATCAAAATTAGGGTTATTTTCAAAATGTACACTGTGATATGACCCCCCATGTATAATACATTTGCCAAAGGTATTTTTGTACTGCATTATGGTATATGCAAGCTCAAATGTTGTTTTCTTAAAATGAATTAACAGTATTGTTATTTTTTCAGTATATTTTACATACTGTCCCTTTGTATTTTAAAAATAGGGGCTGAAAAAGGGCCATTTTTGAGTTGACCACAAAAACTGTGGTGTGAGACCTTTGCTTGATTTAAAACGTTTTGGTGCATAGAGCTAGCTTGGTTATTTACCAAAAATATCAATGTTTCTTTTAAATTAAATTTTCAGTTTAGACTGGATTTTGGTGGATTCTAGGTTGTAAATGCCTAGATTAAAAAAAAAGAAAGGTCTCTTTGAATTTGGAGCCTCAGAGTCATTTAAAATTGGACAAATGACATACCAGAAACCAATCATTTATTCTGCATGTACAACTATTATGTGTAATATGCATTATTCATATATTTAAGGTTTAATATTAATATAATAATTTGATGTAAAGAAACCTTGTTGATCACTACAAACAAAAATGACATCAATTTTATGTCACAATCCTGAGTTATTTGACCTGAAGATCTTGGATCAATTTCAAGTTATGGGTCTGAACCACACTCGGGACTTGGAAATTTTCTGAGATGAATTTCATCTCCTGCCCATACTAGAGCTGTAAAAAGCTTGTTATGCAGTAGTCTTTCAGACAGGCTCAAAATCAAAGTCCCATGTCTCAAGTCACACTATAGACACCTCTGTAGCGTTAGAAAAAGAGAAGGCCACCTGTGGCCGCTATAGAAGACATATACCATTAGAAGTGATTAAAACAGACTGAGCAAGAATATATTCAATATTTAATTTATTCACTGTTATCTTGTTTTCTTTGTAGGTATTGCATATAGAGGTCTTCATGGGAAAGTATTATATCCAATGGTATCTTCTACAGCGGCAAGGAGTGGGATGAAAGTGATAAGAAGTTGTTCATTTCCTACATCCTTGCAGTTTTTGTGCTGTCAGACACTTCGTAAAGTCATTCCTTTGCATTTAGATGTGTTAAAAGTTGTGAACTTGCCACCAGGATTAAATGACTTCCTGGAAAACAATATAAGATGGCTTTTACAGCCTTGTCCCCAACAGATACATATAGGTGATAAAATGCGAAAACGGACTAGAAGGGAATTTGATTCCCAGGAAGATGAACATAAATCAAATAAAAAAGTGTGTAGTTAATTCCATGCTGCCACATCATAGTTAATGGTATTTAATGGTAATTTAATTGCCAGACCCCCCCCCCCCCCCTCGTTTTTATTTCCAGACCCCCTCATTTTTATTTATTCATGTATTGTCAGGCACCAGTTTTACAATCATTTCTAAACAAAGATTTTCCTTAACTTAAATCTGACATATTTGAAATTAGAATAATTTTGTTAGTTTCAAGATATTCATTGATTGAATGTGCCATTTTGAAGATTATTCTAATCTTATTTCTTTTAGATTCTAATTTTGTTGAATTTTTTAATTTTTAGAACTATAAAATTTTGTTTAAATTTGTCAGAATAATTAACAGAAAAGTCTTAGTTGAGGAATGATTGTGAAACTGGGGCCAGACCACCTGGTTTTATTTCATCATGCATTGTCAGGGCTTTTTATTTTACCTTTGAGGCTGTTGGACTTCAACTCTTGGATTGAATTTGACTACTGACTTTCAGAAAGAAGCAGTTATGCAAAAAAAAAAAAGATGGGATTACTGATCTCGTGCACTGAATGATTTACCTAACGACCATGTATGATCAAATAGCAGTATTCAAAACAGCCAGTTCTACACTTCTACAGTCTGAGACTGGTACCTTCTGAGAAGGACTTGTTACTTTTTCAATAATCTCTTATATACTACAATTGGAAATGTTGCAAATATCAATGCAAGGTAAATTTAGACTTATTTCAAAAACTTTCACAACAGCCTTAAATGATTGGCTTTATTTCCTAGCTGACCCATTAGCTTTTGTAAACTGATTGTTTTTCTCGCCTAGTGATCATATAGTCATCATAGAACACAACTAAGGAATAGTTTGTCTTTTGCCCGAGACATCGTTATTTGCATTTGAAAATACAAAAACAATTCAATTAATGCCAGTTTAAATGCCCTAAGACCTTCTGATTGGGAGAGGGGTCTTGGTGGTCTAAGGTGTCAGTTAACGGATCACAACACCTCTTGTCACCTAAGTTTAAATCCCAATCGACACATCTTAGTATAAGAAAGTTTGTCAGTTTGCTTGCCTAATATAATTTCTTTTCTCTGCACCTGGTGGATATAAGTAATAGAATCTTGACAAGGAATCACTTGGCTCCTTCAAAGACTATAGGAGCTAGGCGAGACATATAATTCTGTGGAATTCTTGTTTGCATATTATAGTATACATTATTTTTGTATATGTGAATGAGGCAAAGCCTAATTGATAATCTTTTACTTGTTTGATGTAATGAGTTTTATCATGCATTAGTTTTTACTAAGGTTTTATAGAACGTGGCCCTGTATATTTAGACCTGTGGTCCCTCTATGTGGAGGTTTATTTAAGAATTGTTATGGTCTTTTATGGTTTTGAAAGCAGGCTTTTCTGATATAAAATTTGTGTGTCTTTATTTTCCTATGATTGTTTTACTCCCAATTTTTTATGTAACAAGTGATAATACATGTGATTGTTATTTGTGTTATATTTCAACTGCAATACTGTTTTAGAGTGTACATGTTAATTACATCTGTTGCCTGTTAAGACCACTACACTTGCACCAGTCCCTAAAATAATATATCTGACAGGCATGTAAATGACGTATTGCCGGCCATGCCTAATATGTTCCGATACTGGCTGCCATTACGGTACCAAAGCATCGTCATGGCAACTAATGATTTATCAGTGTCAGTGACATCACAAAATGGCACAATTCAGGTCGAGTTTTCATTCTTTTTTGTGTTTAAATCAATGTTGATACATTGTGGGCGCAGATGGCGATCTGTCAATTACTGAATTGGTGCCAGATCTGTCCTTGTTTTAAGTTGTATAAATGATATTTAGAATGTATTTGAAGCAAAAAAAGTATAGAATTCATAAAAATTATTTGTTCAAGTTGAATTGTCTGGTAATTATATGTCATATGATCCAGTATTTTTAGGAACCAGTGCAAGCCTAGTGGCAAATGGAAACACTGTCTTGAACACGCCCCTGTTATGTTTTATTGTTTTTGTATACAGTGGGCCCTGTCTAAACTTATCACATATAGAAGTTTTTGTCAGGTGTTTTATACAGGTAAATTTAATGAACAATTCTAAACATCTTCAAAAATTAGCTTGGTTTAGACAGGTTTGCTCACAAGGTTTCCAGATAACTCAAATTTGGTTTTGCAGGTTTCACTGTTTTACTGTAAATCAGAAAATTGTAATGTTTGTTAAATTTCAGGAGTAACAGCATTTCGTTTTATTTTTTCGTGTCAGTGCCAGTACGAGTGCAACCCAATAATGCAGACATTTATTGGTTAGAAATTGTCCAAGTATTTTGTTTCTATGTCATTGTTACTCTTGCAATTAATACAAACATAGCACTGCCATGCTGCTGTACGGCGTAGTTGGGAAAATGGTGCTAGAGTAGGACTATGAATATGACAGGGTGGGGGTGGGGGGGGGGGGGGGGAAGGGTTTGATCGATGCATAGTTAGACGGATATGTTTTTGAAAATGAAAATCAAAGTACTGAAGGTACTGAAGCATCAGCTAAACTGAGCAATTTGATAAAAAAAATGTGCACTTGAAACTGAGATTTGTCTAATGAATCAGTAACAAATGAAAATCATGCAAATAATAGATACTGTGATCGGGAAGCTTCTAACAACAAGTCTGCTTTTTATGCAAGTTGTTAGGTTCTAACATATAAATATGTTACAATGGTCAAAATGGACATGCCACGCAATGTTTATCAATTGAGTAAACTAAGTAATTTGCATAAATATAAATTTTCAATTTTTCAAAAACCAAGAGAGGCTACTAAAGACCCGACCCCAAATCTGAGTGAAATATCTCAAGCGTAACGGAAAAAAGTCCAGAGAAACCATCATTTTGATAAAATTCACAAAGTGAAAGGGACATAACTCCACTAAAACGCAGTTGACTGGAAGAAAACCCAAACTGGATCTGTAATCATCACCATCACCATCATTATAACTCCTCATATCACATTTTGATCATCAACATAAAGATCATCGTCGTCATAAGCAGCAGCAGTAGAACCCATGCCATGACAATCACCACCACCATTATATTAATCATTTTCAGAAATCCTCATGTTACATCATTAATATGGTCACATCATCATCATAGCTCTTTGTGTCACATACTCATCATCATTATCAGCAGCAGTAGCATGTCAGCATGAAGACATGTTATCATCATCATCACATCATCATGTCACATCATCAGCATGAAGACATTGGCTTTGTTATCATCATCATCATCATGAATTATTATCATCATCGACAGCAGCAGAACTGAATGTCATCATCATCATCATCATCATCATCATCATCATCATCATCACAACCATCTTCATCATCATCATCATCATCATCATACTATCGGCAGTGCTCAGCAGTACTGAATGTCATCATTGCCACCATCATCATCATCGGTAGCAACAGAACTCATGTCACCATCATAATCATCATCATAGTTCGTCAAGTCACATCGTCATCATCACCATCATCATTCATAGCAGCAGAGCTTATTTTCATCACCACCATCACTATCATCTTCTTCATCACGATAATCATTATCATCATCGGCATCAACAGAACTCATGTCACCACCATCATCAACATCATTATCATATCTCCTCGTGTCACATCATCATCATGGTGACATCATCATCATATCTCCTCATGTCACATCATCATCATCATCATCATCATCATCATCATCATCATCATTATATCTCCTCATGTCATATCATCATCATTATGGTGACATCATCATCATCATCGGCAGCAGCAGAACTGAATGTCATCATCATCATCATTATTATTGTCATCATCTCCACCAGATCATCATGCCACATCATCATCAACATAGTGTCATCATCACAAAAAAAAACTTCCACCATGACCAGCTATTTCCCTTGACTTGCAATTGACATATTAACCATTGTTGAAGTCATTAATTTTATTCATTGAATTCACAATTAATTTGAAAAATAAAAATAAAAATAAACCTTTGTTTTAGAAATAATTTAAATGTATTTAAAATTATTGTTGAATATATATAAATTGTCCAAGTGAGCTTCAAAACCCTGAATTGGTATAAACCATCCTGACACAATAAGCTAATAATCTGTACCTCCCAATTACAGAAGTTGTCCAGGCAACTGTCTCTTTCAAAAAAAGTTTGTTGACAAGAATTGTGTACAAAAGGGGAAATATTTCTGAATACGATTAATTGAAAATTAATTGATTATTATTTAGACAACTAAAATGTTACAATAAAATTACTTTGAATTTAAGAGAAAACTGTAAGAAGAGTTGAGTTCACAAAGTAGGTACCCCCATTCTAATACTTGCTAAAAAGTGACTAAGTTTCAAAGTCTGGAAAAATGGAGAAAAATCTTGAAATATTTCCATAAAGTAGGTGCACATCTTCAATATATATATAAACAGTCTGTGAAGTTTCAAGGCTTTTGGTTGAAAACTGTAAGAGGAGTTGAGTTCATAAAGTAGGTACCCCCATTCAAATACTTGCTAAAAAGTGACTAAGTTTCAAAGTCTTGAAAAATGGGGGAAAATCTTGAAATATTTCCATAAAGTCAGGTGCTCATCCTCAATATATATAGAAACATTCTGTGAAGTTTCAAGCTTTTTGGTTGAAATCTGTAAGAGGAGTTGAGTTCAAAAGTAGGTACCCCCATTAAAAACTTGCTAAAAAGTGACTAAGTTTCAAGTCTTGAAAAATGGGGGAAAAAATCTTGAAATATTTCCATAAAGTCAGGTGCTCATCCTCAATATATATAGAAACATCCTGTGAAGTTTTCAAGGTTTTTGGTTGAAAACTGTAGAGAAGTTGAGTTCACAAAATTGGTACCCTATTTCCCCGTTCTTAGTTACTGTTCTACTACACCAACGGTGCTCTAAAAATCGGAAGAACTTAAGAAAGCACACAACGTTTCAGTTTTCCTACATGCCCAGAGTTCACATCATATTTGTTTATTTTATGTGAATAAAGTAATAGGCTTCATGAAAAGAAATTAAAGGTTGTAAAAAACCATGGATTAAACTACTGACAACAACTTTAATCGGATATCCACTGTAAAAACGATCTAATAAGGACTTGTAACAAGGTAAATAAATTTTATCTGAAAATTTTAAAACATCGTTTTTTTCAGTTTTGTTTAGATTTTGATTTCAAGTTGTTCTTTCTTGCGATTTATTTTGTTGATTGAAATAAACAACTGGAAAGGTATTTAAATGAACATTGGTGATAAAATTGTCTGTCTCGGAGACATATGGTGAGAAGTGGAGTGTGTGCGGAAGATCGGAAGTATGTAGCAGAGATTCGAGAATAAAGCATGTCGTTTTTATATTAAACTGATAACTGAAAAGGACAGGGTGTCATGATCATTTTAAAAGGGGCAAGGGTGTACTGGACTAAAAGGTCAGTCGCTACGCTATGTCAATACATTTGAGCAGGGGCATCGGGTGTCAAATGCAGGCATGCCCACAAACACATGGCTAATTTGCATACGAACTACGGTATCGACAACTTCACGAGTCACAAACAATTTTTGAACATAGCCAATAACTTGTAAATAAACTTCTCTTTCATTTTCGTATCACATTTTTTTGGGATTCTTTGATTTCTACTTTTTGTTATGCATAATTTCGCTACCGGCAAAACTGACAGGAATGTATTTTAATACCCAATGAAGCTGAAAATCCTCGTGACGACTGACGTTATGATGAATATTAATGAACCAGGTCGGGATATCCCAAACACGAAATATTATTGACAATCAATTTTAAAAAAATATATATATATATAATTTATCATCAAATGTGATCAATGTTTAAAGTTATTTAACTTAAAAACTGTTTAATGAGCATACTTTGTGTTTATTATCGATGTCACTTTGCGTAAATTAAAAAAATCCAATATGGCGGCGACTGTGTACAGCACTGTGGGTCAAAAAGAAGAACGTCGGCGCGAAAGTGACAAGATCGTCATTTTGTTGGGTTTTCCGAGGGCGTATATTTAATGGATTTTTGTGGTTTTTATCTTAAAATTATCATACAAAAGTGAAGAATTAAAATATATATCCAGCAAAAACAATTACGGACTCATTTAAGGATTGAATGTCACTTTGAATGCTGTCATCGAGGTATGACTGCATCAGCTCACGTTCAAAGTAAGTGAATCGCGAAGCGATTCATGTTAACTTTGAACGTGAGCTGATGCAGTCATACCTCGATGACAGCATTCAAAGTGACATTCAATCCTTATGTTTACATTATTTTTACCCACAAAAAGGTATTATTGATTATCCGAAAGTCGGTGTTTTTAAAATTGGTGCAGTATGACAAATTTCTACGTTTGATACCGCTCGTAAAGAGCGTCCCTGCAGTCGCCGGATAGATTTATGAATGAACCCGCAGGAAATTATGAATGAATAAGTAGTCCCTTGGTGGTATGTATTCCTCCGCTGTACATCGAAAGCGGATTGGCTGAAGATATTAACTGACGTATCGCTTTACACAGAGCGCGCGACACACTGCTGTCATCGAAAAATTAACGCAATGGTTCCAAAGAGATTCATATAAGGCAATGCATTTGTAATGTAAACATACGCGTATGAATACATTTCAAATCGGCACATGTGTACATGATGAAAACATTGCTTTCGTAACTTTCCGGGAGACCCAATCACTCAGATTAGAGTTTATACATACCTGGGATACCGTATGTGGAAATTCCCGTAATTTCAGACGAAAGGAAGGATTTGATTGGCTGTCAAGGTGAAATGAGAGCGGCGCTAAATACGAAAAAAACCAACGATCGCTATAAAGCATTCAGCATGGCTGATGCTTTAAAAATGGACCAAACCATGTATTGCTCAGTAAAAAACAACAGAAAATAATAATTCTATAAATATATGGAAAAAAAACGATCATTATTTAAAATTTAATAAAGTTTTATCAATTGTACCTTCAGGATACAATGTTGTTTGTCATTTTGGATCATAAAAAGAAAATAGAGTTTTTGCAAACCTGACCACAGCTGTAGGAGGTTCATTCTAGCGTTTTTATGTAACTGGATAATTTGCTGTCAAGTCTGGTTTTTAATAAACTGCTGATTATCATTCACAATATTCCCGTTTCATGTTAATTTTACTTCCAAATCAGTAAAGTATTTAAAATCCACATTTGTAGTTTGCACATGGCACTGTACGATTTATCTCCCTTTCATGGAAGTGAAATGTAATCGATAAATCAGTTTTAAAATGTGACAGAATACCGCAACACCAAAATACTTTATTATACCCTTTAAAATAAATTCAAATTACCATAGATTTCATAAAGAATGAGTTAAATTCACCTGCCATGGCTGTTTATTTCGTAAAAAGTTATGATTTTACATCGTAGAACGGAAACTTCCCAGACTACTTTTTATTGTATTTATGAGATCAGTTCGCCAGATTGCACAAATTATTGGATCCATCCCGTCGCAATATGTTACTAGATTCCGAAATATATTCCATAAATTTATTCCAAATGTGTATATGTAACCAAATGCATTACCCGTCTCGGAATACATATCTCACAATAAAACAGATATATTTCTTTCGCGTTCATTTACCAGGCGCACTATTTCCATGTGTACTCATTTCATACCATTTCATAGTAAAGAAGTCCGATCTTGGCAGAAACCGATAGCAATGTACGCTTTCACTGTGGTGAACGCCATACAAAAACTCAGTCAAACCTTCCTTAAAGGTCACCTGTCTATTAGATCCACCTGCTTTTAAAAGACCAATAAAATTATATCCCCATTGCTCTTTATTCAGGTTATTTGAACCCGTATATAAGGGCCACCTGTCTATAAAGGCTAACTGTTAGTGGTTCCCTTAGGTGGTCTTCATAGTCATGTTTGACTGTATACGGAACAGGAAATACTTCCTGATTTACAAGTTTTTGTTTCATCCTGTATAATACGTGACATTGTAAAAATAAAATGGGCTTCACCACTGTACGACATGATGCCCCCTAACGTTTGTGCAGAACAATTACTTCCACTGTATATGGGATCTTATCAGTTAATGATTTTTAACAAAATGCTTTTATTCTGGGAATTCCCGACGTTAACGTTTTTCAAACAGTAGCACAAACATTAAGAGGAATTGATCACATTGTACAGTAGCGAACCTCATTGGTCCGTTTTTGTTTGAGTCGAGAAATATTGTTTGATTTTTGTGTTTCTTATCTTGTCTACATGTTAATGGTTAAAAAGTTGATAGCTGGTCGCAAGGAAAACAAGTCTTTTTGTTATTCAGATCATTTTATTTATATTTGTAATTGTTGTAACTGCAATAACCACCTTACAAAACAATCTGTAAAGCATTGTCCAGTAACAAGGTGTGGGTCAATGGTAGTATTTATATACATGGATGAGTTTGAACCACATACATGTACATACATATAGGTACAAAAAGTGCATGTGCATAAAGTTTCATACTTTTTTCGACACAACTACCCAAATATAAAAATAGAATTGCCATCAGATGGTGATAAACCTATAGTTATACTACTGTCCTATGTCTCAGCTGTTATCTCTGGTACAGTTATGTATTCAGATTTTAGATAATTATGTTGTTAGGTATATCTTGTAGAGTTTTACCTAACTCTGCATTATATATGATTCATTCTACAATGTTTCATTTTTGTTTATGAAGCCAGTATCACAGGTCATTGTGATTTGTCACCAATATGTGCATGTCTAATGTTTCATTGACACTTAGTTTTTTATTTTTATTACAGTAGATATTTCTAACTTACTCATTTTTACAACAACAAAATAGATTTGTAATCCTTTATTTGATTTTAATATTTGATGCTCTGGCATTTTACAGATTATTTTATCATTTTTTGGGTTTTGACACCCAGTAAAACTAAAACTACATTGATTTCTTATTAAATAGTAATGATATATTAAATAAACAGACTCCTAGAGTAGATCACAAAAACTGTCAGTTTTTAGTCGTACACATGGCAGCAGTTGTTTTTATTTAAAAACAATAGTCTAAAATCATTTTGTGTAACATTTTCTTAAAATGTTGCTTTAAGCGTCACATAAAGAACCTTGACCAGACAAAAGTAATGATTTTGCATTTCCTCCATTCCTTTTGTCAAAAAACCCCTTATTTTTGTAGAAAGCTGAGTGCTACACATGTTGACCCCTTCTCATCTCTTGTATGTATTGTTGTAACATCGATGTGTGCCATCTGTTTTATGTATCTTTATGTTTAAAATGAACCATATTTTATGTAATATTGTTTTATAAATAAATCAGCTTCATTTGACGTGTGCGACAGGTAGGTCTTTCATATTGTTATTTGTGGTATCTATTTATCATTGCATCGATTGTTTGTACATGTACATTGTTTCATCATCATTTTATTTTCATAAAATGATGTGTGTATGTGTGTGTACGTGTGTTTTAGAGAGAGAGAGAGAGAGAGGAGAGAGAGAGAGATAAGAAAAAATAAAAGTAAATTAAATTTTATGTTGTTGGTATTATTATAAATGCATACAAGATACATGTACTTTAATTCCAATCAAGGACCTTTGCAGGTAATATTAAACAAGGGGAGAAAACTCTTCAAATACTATATCATACAACAAAGGGATTGATTAAATGGGGTTTTAGGTCCCAATCAATAATCTTTCACTTAAGTCGAGCTATAGACGAAGTGGCAGAAATTTTGACTTTTAAAGTGGCTAAGAGCAATGTGCATTGAGGGTTCTTTAATGAACCATACCTGTTATGACAAGGGGCTTCACTTTTTAGGGCCTCTTGTAAAGGACCTCATGATATATGTAATTCAGGATGGTGGAGGAAACTGGGGTGCCAAGAGAAGACCACTGATGTTCAGCAGGTGTACTGACAAAATTTTCTCACACTAAGATCGGTCCCCAGTGGGGTTTGAACCTAAGCTGTGATAGGAAATCACACTTTAGACCACACTGTTGCTGAGGCCACTCAATTTTATTTCTTTGAAAAATATAAAAACTAAGAACACAGTACAAGGTTTTATGGTTTTATTATTCAGTTGAAATACATCATCATCATCATTTAATTGCACAAAAATAATCATACCAATCACCATTGTAGATACCATGATGTGACAGGTTTTTACGCTTGAGTTGTTACGGTCACTTTGTTAACATATAATACAGATAATTCATTGTTTAGTCTACATACATATTGAGTAAATATTCATATATATCTCATACCATAATGTAAATATAAGCAACGTTTAATAAATACAGGCCCCAGTTTTATAATCAGTCTTCGGGTCGAGATCGGGCCCCAGTTTTATCATTAGTCTTTGAGTCTAGATCAGGCCCCAATTTTATAATTGGTCTTCGGGTCTAGATTTTCTAAACTTTTTTATATTCAAATAATTTCATTTATTTTCCAGATACAATTAATGTTCATGTCTCAATGTCTCATAAACAACTGATTTTAAATATGTCTAAAAAAATGTGTGTTGTGTGTTAGTTGGAATGGTGTTTAACACCTGGGTCAACATGGTTTCACCTCCATCAAGGTAGTCATTTCTGTGGTGGGGGAATTTAGAGTGTCCAGAGATAATCACTTGCATTTAGCAAACTTTCGTACACTTGGATCTGCTTTAGAAGGGTTCAACCTGATTGACGTAAAAGGAAATATTAGTTTAGGAATGATGGTAAAACTGGAGCCTGAATTGTCATTATCACATGTATGGGACAATAGTACATGTATTTATAAGTGAACTAAAATGCTACCACAGTATGTGTTGTGTGTGAAAAAAAATCAAAACAAGGTCAAGCATTTGAAGCAATGTTAAACACCTTAACTGTTAAAACGTGATGACATCAGATTTGTTATATAAAGCCTGATAGATATTAGTCTAGTGCATTAAAATTGGAGTTGTCTCCCTTAGACTATACTATGTATTGTATCCTAGAGCTCATCTAAATTCAAAATAAGATACAGAATTTTTTATACCTTTTAAGACCTGACAAAATATACCCCGTTACCATGGATTTTAAAGATTCTCATTTTCAATTGACAGATAACATTACTAAAGATAAGACTATAATGCTCATTGTATACATGTTTGTGATACTTGTAGTTACATATCCAGCCTGTAAGCCTTTCAAAGTATTCAAGCATCACACAATTACAATAGCAATGAAGTTCAAAGGCTAGCAGTTCATATTCAGGGACCTTATATATTAAGCTTAAATTCATTAAGGGATACTGGTAATAAGCCTTGGTACCTTTTTTAAAGACGACGAAAGTAAAACTTGTATTATTTATGATAACCTGTCTAAACTGAACAGCTTCTAGATCACAAATCATGTTCCGATGAGACAGGTTTTCAGTTAAATGGGTTGATTTAACAAACAATATTACTGAAATGTCCAAAAATATGTAGTTGAGTTTAAACTGTCTTTTGGTTTATACTGGTTTTGGATTTTACATGGTTCTACAGTGCAAGTGTATCAGTTACAAATTTATAAGTACATGTATAATAATTACTAAATGACCTGTACCTAAATAAACTATAAACCAATTTATTTGTGGCTTTTAACTTTTGTTATTCTCTTACCAAAACCATATCATCATAATAAACTTTGGCAACATGTACTATAGCTGAATATTTGGTATAAATAATACAATTTTTGGAAACAAGTTTGCAAGATCAACTTCAGCAATTATTTTGTTCTCGGGGAAACATGAAAGTTAATCGCATGTGAATAACATTGTCCTTGGGAAATGTGAAAATTAATTACCTAGGAATATAAGTTTGTTTACACTATAAATTCTATTACAATCAAAATCTAATACAACCAACTGATAATATTTTGCTTCTAAATGCCACATTATATAAAATAATTCACATGGTGAAGCCTACAGAGGCTATATAACATACATAAATAATAAATACATACACTGTATATTGCATAGCTTTAACAAAAATTTTATGATCGTAGTAAAGTTTGAAGCATTTATAATAAACCTGTGGTAAGAAGGAGAAAGCAATTTTTTGCTGTAAAAATTCCGAAAGTATTGTTATTGAGTATTGAAAGTTACTACAATCAATTTTGACTTCATCTAAGGTAGTTCCAGCACTAATTTGCATGCGCGACCCATACAGGATAGAACTATCCCCCATGAGTATTTTCAATGGAATATTTGTATCGTACATGACTTGTAATGGGAGAATAAATATTCTCAAATGTTCAAGTTACGACATAAACATTGTTTAGTTTTGCGGTTTCAGCATTTTCAATTTATCATTTGTCATATGTATGTATTGATGACTTCTCCCATTTTATTTGTTTAAATATCCTTATAAAAAACAAATTCAATTAGACATAATCTATTGTACATACATGTATAATATGGAGTTGTTTGAGATGTTATGAATAAGATGCCTTGATCATTCCGTTGAACTTGTATATAAATACATGTATCTATGTTGGACGATTTTTTTCAAAATAGATATGAATCAATCTATAAGAATTTCATTACAAGAATAATATAGTAATCACTAGAAAAAATAAAGGCCATTAATTAAGCAAAGCTATGCTTTCTATAATAAATACAAAAGGTAAAAAATATATACCGTAATATACCAATTACATACGAGTCGGGATACAAAATAATAAATATTGGTTATAGCTGGGGTGCATTGTAAATATAATACGTGAAATTAATATATATTTGCTATTTTCAACATAAATAAGGACAGCCGAGTAGTCCTTTCATTGCACAAAAATATATATGTAACTCATGACCATGTTTGTCCATTACCCTTCACCACCCTGTTGGTTATTATATGCAAGGTAAAAATTTAAAATTTTTTGCAAAAAACTTAATAAATGTTGACACTGCTGAGGTTACAAAACCCCCAAAAAGCTCTGATGTCTCGCTTTCATTGCTCTAACAAAACAAACATCATTATGTCCCTTTTTATACTAGTATATTGTACCACAACCAAATCAACTTAGGGTCATAAAGTTTGTAAAATAGAAGGATATGTTTTACACTTCTCAAACAATTAATGTCAATAGAAGAAATAAAATTACCACGCTGTACAAAACGTTGCTAACGTTGTCACACACGCCATGCAGTCCTACAAAGTTTAAAAACATAGTATAAAACACATTATTATGCTGTAAAATCAAATAAGAACATAAGTAAAGGTTGACAAAGATAACATGGTGTACAGTTTTAAAACAAAGGAGAGTCTTTGTACATAGGTAATAACACTATGTTGTCGTTTAAGAAATAATCAACATTTAAGCACCTTGTGATATATTTGCCACATGTTAACGACAACCTGTGTATTATTTGTCAATAACCACGGGTAAATGATGATCATTTCAATTCTAACATGACTCAGATAAAAAGGATTGAAATAACCATTGCGACGTCTTACTTCGGAAGTATATTTTACTATCCATTTGTAAAAGGTCCTTTGAAACAATTCGGCTGTTGAAGTTACCTCCATTACCGGTACAATAAATCATTTTATGAATGAAAATTATGTGTCTACCATTGTTCGTGACACATAGCAAGATGTCATAAGATAAGCAAGGGAGTACGTCATTAAAACGGAACAGCAATGGGTATATCGTTTGTTATACCACGGCTGACTCTCTTCATGTTTCATATCAAGGAAAACGCAGTTCATATTAGAATTATATATAATCATACCTTCTTGCACATTTGATGTTGTAATAGCCCCAATATCACAATAGACTCATTGTATTAAATGTCATCAGATTACGGACAATCGTTATAAGTACGGTAACTTTTTTTTTGCAGCTATTAACTGAGATTTTCTTACCAAAACCTTTTTGTAGCAAGATGTATTAACTTTGGCGATATGGACTATAACTGAATACTTGTATAAATAATATGGTAACCATTTTCAGATACTAGTTTGGGATGATTATCGTTATCGCGAAAAACGTTCGAAAATAGTACACAAATAAAAGTTGCGCAATATAGGCCATATCATTGCTTATATATATTTTTAGGCTCTCTTGTGTTTATAAACCTTGCACCATTTTATCTTTATATGGTATATATATTATTATGCTGTTTTATATGAGCTTGAGGGAATTTGTGCACCATGTGTTTTCAACTCTCATTTGTATGGAGTTGTTGTTTCAACTGGTTGCAGAACATTTAGTATTTTGGAAATTCCTGTAATACAGTACAAAACTTCAACATCTAAAATCAATATTTTTCATATTTCAGGGCAAAGAAAGAAGTTTACGACAAACTTTTCAAATTTATAAGCAATTTTAATATCCTATGACCGAAAATTTCCAATGAACTTTAATATTCATAAAAGAAGCATTACTTTGAAGTGAAAGTTCCACATTAACTTTTAAGGGGTGTCACAAGGTACAAGTTGATCTTATTACGTAAAAAAAATATTAAATTTCAAAGAAAGATGTCACAACTCTGACCTACACAACTACACCAAAATGGTTTTAGTTATGTAACCAATATGAATATGCATACTGAAATACGAGGTCCATTTTAAAACTTCTCATTTGTGAGATAATGGCAAAATACCAAGCATTAAAATGGTAATTCTTGTATGGTCAATAAACTGGTTGAGTATATAAATAAATGGAATATATATTTTGGATTGCCTTGATATCGATTTTTCGCAAGACATGGTAACCATCTTGAGGGGCTATATATAAAATGCTTATTGCTGCTATCTCAAAGTATTTAGAGTAGCCATGGGAACAAAATCATCATATACAAAAAGACAACTGGCAGATGTATGTAAAACCCAGAAATAAATTAAAATACATTAAATGATATTCCACAACTAAAATCATTCATGTACAACAAATGCTCAATATAATTTTTGTAGAACTATTATCTCCCTTTATTCTCTGTAATTTGTGACATAACATCTACTATAGTAAGTAAAATAACAGAATCCTACATTAGTGACAGTGTCGGATACATGTACTAATATCTTAGAGGATGATTTTTTTTAATTTGTGTGTATCTTTTATCTCCCTTGGCTGTTAATAAACTGTAAATTGTGAGACATAGCATTTACTGTACTAAGCAGAATAATAGAATCTTACATCGATGACAGCATGATAGAGTATCTTGGACAAGAATGAATACTTCCCTGTCCAGAACAACCTACGGCAAATTCTGGACATTAAAATTATTCATTCCAGTTTGAGATATCTCTGTCTTACATTTCTACTGGTGTAGGATTCTTTTTCTCAACTCATTAGCAACATAAAAACATGAATTGTAAACAAATATTTGCATCTAATGTCTTCATAAATGATATACCAGTAATCAATTTAGTTGATGGTATTAAATGTGACGTTAGTGTGGGAAAAATGATCCTAGCCTAGATAGAGAAATCCCACGAATGGCACGGAAAACTCTGTCCACAGGGGAGAAACTATATTTCCACACAAGTCATACAGAGCACATGTAGTACATGAATGCTGTTTGTAATCAAAATTGTACATCTATTTACATCACAACCTCATTTATAACTTTTCTAAAGATTCTATAACTATTATTTTAGTTCCTTAATCACAAACCAACAAAATTGATACAATCCTATATGTAAAATTAAATTTTGTCTAAATCTACAGTCTAAATTTATATATACTGAAAATTAAAATGGTGCACAACTCACTAAAGACAAAAATAAAATATATATTGCACTTTTGAGGACCAGAAAAAATAATGGTTTTGATTAAGGGATGTTATGAGATAAACAATTTATAAAAATTCATTCAGAAAATTAATGGGAAAATAAAACAGTTTAATGAAATTGTTGTGTCAGAAAATTGTGAAATTCATAAAAATTAATAAAATCAACAATTAACAAGTTATAACTAACATGGGATTCCATTTTAAAAAGTCTCCCCCAAATGTACCCCCAACAAGGAAATTCATGTGTTTCCAACCCTGTGCATAATAAAATTAAATAACAGCCAATGACACATCTACTCTACCCAAAGATTGTTCCTCAAAGTGGCAGACAAAATTTTGGTGGAAGAAATAGAGGAAAAACCATATGTGTTCCACCATGTTGTTTGGCGGACACAATTATAACTAAGGGATCTGCAAGCACATTAGTTTATACAACACTGACAGGTAAAGGTTTAAATCATGTATCAGTTCTAGATATTAAGAGTTACTGATTTAAAATTTGATGAGTAATTCATTAGCTCGAAAAATATTTAACACATTGGTAAGTTGGTAACAGCATCCATGACATGAAAATAAACTCTAAACCTGAACAAATGAACACTTAAACAGATATTAATGTTAAATATTTTCACAGATGTAACTCTCATTGTTTACATGTAATATTTAATTAGAGAAGGGGGTTCATTTTACATGATTGTTTTTAAGAAATTATCTTGGCTATCTCTCCAAATATATAATTGTCAAAATTGGCTCTTAAATGTATGATCAACATGGACTGGAGCAATGTAAAACTCAACATGGACTGGAGCAATGTAAAATTAAATGTCTTGCTCAAACTGACAAAGGAATACTAGTACCATGAAATCTGTCTTGGACTCAAACCCACAACCCTTGAAGCATAAATTCCCAACCTTAAACATTCTGTCATGTGTCTTCATGTCAATTTACTCATGGTGTTCATGTTAAAGTATACATGGCCTATGTGGTTGGCGAATTTTATGCTGGTCAAGATTTAAGAATCTTAATGTATAAAATGAAAATACAAAATATCTCATACATGAACTAACACAATAAAAATTCAATTGGGACTGATACATATCCACAGTGTATGTGTGTTTTTACTTTGAATTTATAATTTATTACTTTGAATTTATAATTTATTACATCATGGTATATACCTAAACACAACAAACATACTTGTCTAACTTCAAATCACAGTCCTAAAAGCAAAGTAAAAACTTTGAAGCTAGTGAATTATGTTAAACATGTAAACTTCCATCAAGGGAGTGAGGCTGGGTGCTCTGGAAAGGTAAGCACCTTGTGTATAGCTAGCTACACCTGGCACATGTAAAATTAAGAATCAGAGGAACATGGAATTAGGGGACATAAAACATATTCAGAATTATTTTGGATAAAGTAACATCTGAAATGTGAAAAATCTTCAATCGTTACCTAACTATATTATGTGTATGTACATGTATCTACAAACGTGTTTTGTGTTGCTAATTTTTGTCAGCAGTGCAGAAATGTAACTACATATATGTACCGGTAGTAGCTATAGAATTTATGAGAGAGTGACTGACTTATAATTACCAGTTATATATTACACATGCAAAGTTGTAGAGAAATTCTAAGGTTTTCTATATGGGGTATTTGTATTAGAAGTAGATATGATCTGTTTAAAGAAAGAGCCACTTTGATTTAAACATAAGAAGATAGGACTCTGTTCAGACAATATCTATAAAGAAAAGATAAAAGCCATTTTGATTTAAAGTCAATGTACATAATGAATACAAACATTTTTATCAACTACTGGCCTGAATGAAGCATATGTAAAGAATGTTTTTGTGTATATACATACAGTTTGAGATTTCACATTCAATGATAGAAAGAAAAAAACATTGCTGCCCATTACTAAAATATTAGACAAGACTTAGAAAATCAATCACTACTTGTGGTACCAGGTAGAGAAACCTCAACCTGAGTTATAATACTGGTATATATATTTGGTCCAGAGTGGGGCTTGTAGACTAAATAATTAAGAACAAATGCTGAGATTTCTCTATGTGGCACCACAGTGATTAATCTTGCCCTTCAAAACTTCATTTCAACATGTTCTCAACCATTGGTTCACCTCCGATTTTATTCATAAATCTTGATGGGAATAAGAGAGTGTAGGTTATCTTGTACAAGGGGGTGTAAGATGGAGATACCTTCCATTGCTCTCTATTGATTTTCAATCTGGGGTGAAAGACATTAAACTGAATTATATGAATGATATATAAACGGATATAGTCACAAACGTCAAAGCAAAGATTATACTTAAGGCTATAGTCATGAGATCGTGGATATCTGTAGTAATATTTTGTCTGATTTAGAGAGCCGTCTTAGGTGTGTAAAGGTTTTGTAGAAATGTGTCAAGCTGAAAAAGTTGTCCCTTCTGGAAGAAAGAGATATCATTTCAGATAAAGAAGATGTCTAGAAATAGTTTTGCAATGAACTTTGGAGAATGAAATTTTACAAAACATACCCAAAAGAATTTCAAACAAAACCGTTACCTAGGTAGCAATTTCCAAAAAATAATTAACAAAAATCAAAATCAAACCCATTAGGTGGCTCGTTAAGAAGTTTATTAAGTGTTCCAACCAAAAACAATCAACAGAAAATTGAGAGTTAGCTAAGCTTGTGGAGTTATAGAGGGCAAAATATGGAAGCAAAAAAACATAAAAATGTCATTACTTTGTGTCTTTTCATGACAACATCAATCTTCATATTCTTTTCTTTGTCTGAAATTGCATAGATAAACACAGAATAAACAAACAAACAAACAACAAATAAATAAATAAAAAAAATTGAAAAAAATTAACAGCAAAAATTATTATAGATTCTTAACTCAACATACTGCATAAAACCTATATACAGATATACAGCATGGTTACCATGGTAACATTCATACAATCAAATTATACACAAAGTTGATCAGCCTATATACATACACACCAAGAAATACTGTTGAGCATAAATTCTGAACAAAACTGAAAGGATTTTATATAATAAGAGTAATATAGCCATTTAAATTGTACATTTATAAGGCCTGTCATAGCTGTGGTCTTCAAAATAGGGTCCACCATGCAAGTGACCCAAGTTCCATTTATGAACCTTGAAACTTTGAACGTTTTACTAAGGATTTCAGGCTAAATGAAAATGTTAAACTTGGACAGTCATCATTATTTCAGACTATTCATCAGATGATAAGTGTTTAACATCAGAACGGATTTACTTTATGCTTTAAGTATTATCATGCTTGGATGATTTCATGAAATGCAGTTTTCAAATATGGTAAAGTTAGTTCTGTTTTGATTTTTGCATTGTTTTGTTTTCATTTTTTTAAATTTAATTTTTTTTAAATTTCTTTTCTTTTCATTTTTTCTATTTTTTAGAAAAAATAATATAATATGTCAACTCTTATTGTCAATCAAATGTTAAAACTTAAAATTTGTACTATATGGCTGTTGAACCACCTAAACAGTATTACACGGTTTACAAAATCACTTTATTATACAAATTTCCTTCAGTTTCTTCAAGTTAAAAAATATTAGAACATAAAGAGACAGAGATTCTTTCCTCCTGTCATTCATAAGATGAATATATATAAAATAATAAAATATGTTATAACCCACTGACATGCATTATAGGGCTATGATATAAAGCCAAAAAAATTTTCCTCATGGTCAAGCGTCATGCAGTCAAAACTGTCTAAAATTTGATTGGAAACTACCTTTACATAAATTAAAAATAACATACTGGTACTTTAGTAATGGGATGAAAATTCTCCTGACCTTTTAACATGTTTAAGCAAATGAATTATTTTTAAAGAGGTGCTTTGGGGGGTTGCAAGAAAGATGGCAAGCTATGGAATTTAAAATACAACCTTGTGACTGTGCTGTGACACATCGTGCAATGCAGAAGTTAAAACAGAGAACAAATACTTTTGAAGTATTTAAGGGTTTATGTCAGTTGTATTGTATGGCAATAGAAACCAACTTAGTTGGTGGCAATCTCTTACTTTAAGTACTTTAACTAAGGCAGATATTGCATTAATGATTAATTGTATTAAAGGCAAAGTTAGCATAGGAAATCATAACAACATAGAACCTCAAGAAGAGATAAAATGACAATTTTTATTTAAATTACCCCAGTAACTAATCTGAAAATCACGATTTTGAATTGGTCAATTGCATGGAGCTGATTGATTTAGAAGTTCAAACAATAAGCCAAAATCTTTTCAATACACATTGGATACTTAAATGACTTTATCTCTCATTTTTTCCATGCAGATGAAAGAGACATAATATGAAACTGCAGTACATGTATATTATAATTCTTCAAAATGGCAAGCTTAACTATGGAAGTATGATTTCAAAATAAAACAATATTTTGTTTTTGATGTCTATGTACATGAGTATTTAGTACTAAGGTAGAAACAATTTGCTTTAAAAATTTAAAATTTTGAATTTAAAAATTAAAAAGATATTAAAAATAATTTATGAAACACTGAAAAAAACGTGATATGCTATATGATGACTAAAAGCTGTGTATTTTACATTTTCTGGTAAATTAAAAAAAACCCATCCAAGTAAGAATGGAAATGTACAAGTTGAAAGTGGAGTTTTAGTACGGTATTTGTTTGTAACACATTTGTCAAATTCTACCCTAAAATTTATTATCAAGAGAAATTGTAACATTCATTGTAACTTGTCAGTCTACCCTAAAGTCTATCATATCATCATTACAATGAATGAATACAACAAAGAAACTGATTTACAGTTCAGGACATTGCTTCTAAATTACAGACCACCATATAAAAGACAGGTCCCAATGTTACTGCTGTAACAAAACCATTGTCAGTCAAGGCATGGTAGATATTATGATAGTTCCTCTAAAGATCATAGGTGTGTTCACTGTTGAAATAATAGCCAGTCCAACAGTCTGAGACTGGTAACTTTTGTGGAGGACTGGTTACTTTTTTAAAAGTGTCCTATGTACCAAAATAGAAAATGATGTAATTATCATACCAGGACTTATTTTCAATGCTGGTTTGCGATCTTGGCACACCAATGAGTGATTTGCATATATGGAAATGTTTATTTTTCATATTACACAGAAAGGAGTTCAATACCATTCATTGCTTGTTTATAGTACTAAAAATAATAACAATTTTAAATAATTCAAACTTTTTATACCGGTAACATTTAGCATACCATCACATTCTCAGTGTTACTTTTGGTTTATAGATAAGTTTCTAGTGCAATTTTGTAAAAGATTGATCATTTGGAGTACAAAATACAGATATTAATAGAAATTACGTTTAAAATCATAAACAGCTGACTTTTTCCACAAAAAATAAAGAGGAATAAAGTATTCAAAATACTGGTAACATTTTAAAAGACAAAAAAATATTGGCAAATCCCGGCTGCGAAGAATACCATAAACATCAGAGATAATTTGAATCGGAAACGTCAACAACACAACTAGTGTCTTTTTCATTTTCTGAATAAACAATACTCCCTTCTCCATTAAGATCATTTCGATCTAGCGTATCATGAACGGTTACGGAAACTTGATGTCTAGTATTTGAGCTAAGTAACTGTGGCATATTTTCCTCGGAAAACGTTCTTTCTTGTTCAGCTATGTGACACATATCAGAGTTTATTGTATTATCAGGTGTGCTAATTTCTATTTCACAGAATTCGGAAGATACTGATTCCCCCATAACAATATGAGGTACCTCTTTAGTTGCCCGTATAATCCTCTGGCAATACACATCATCTACACTGATAGGACTGCTATCATGCTCTCTGAAAAAGAAGATCAAACATTCAATTAAAATTTACTTAACTAGAACCGTTTCTCAAGATACAAATACCCCTAACATCCCCAAAACTAAGTTTTTACTTCATGAACTTTGCCCTTGACCTATGCACCTAAATTTGGTACTCATAATGTTTACATTTCTGCCAAGTTTGATCAAAATCCACCCAGATGGCCAGACAGACAGGGTGATTCCTATATACCATCTAAATTGTGTTTGTTTAACAATTAATTGTTACATACCGATTCAGTAGTATGTCAGATTCCAGTTTTAAAGGTTGTGGGCTCAAACCCCATCTGGAACATGTTGTGAATTTAAGCAAGTTATAAAAGTGACCAAGAGCACACAAGTACAAAGTACATAAATACTTTATTCTATTGAAAATGTATATTTTAGTCTCTGTATTGTAAAATGTTTCTTTTTATTTCTGACAACTGTGTGTACTTAACTAATAATTTAAATTAGAAGTTAAAATCTAGTATTAAACCACAAGTTTTTGGTCATTTTAGATCTCAACACACCATTATTTTTTATGTACAGATAAAATCTATTTGTTAAACTACCTATTATATATAGATATTGCTATACTAGCGGGGTGTGATATTGGTAATGGTATTTGGAGCTTGTCAAATACTTGATTCTTCCACATTCTCTTCCAGGGTTTAGATCTTCTCCTACAACATAACACAGAGTAAATTATAAATCTTTGGTCACTAGTAGAGCATAAGAAAACTACAGTAGAACTTCGATAACTCGAACTTCGATATCTCGAATACCACGGATAACTCGAAGTAAGAATTTTGTCCCGACTGGTTTTCTATATAAACTATATAAATACAACTTCGATAACTCAAACTCCTGTAACTCGAATACCCCCGATAATTCGAAGTAATGTTAAGGTGCAAAATTAAAAATTATAGGAAAAACCACCTTCTAAAACTCGAAATATTTTTAACAATGGGTGACCAATAGAACGTTTCAGTGAGAACACGGTAATTAATCGACAATTAGCTATATTCCTTCCGTATAATCCGATTAATGATTGGAGAAGTGGTACAGATCAAAGGTTTTGCTATTGTATTAATTAGTATCAATGAAAGGATTAGTACTCTGTGTCGTAAGGGGCGATGAAGTGTAACCGTGTACCCCCTCAGTAGAAGCCGAGTTTTGTGCCGCTGGCGACAACAAATTTTCAGGTGTTTTAATTGGGTTTTAATGACTAACACGTGGTAGGCACACTAGTTTTATAATTTCTATAAAATGTGCGTCTTGTTTTGTATATTATAACATACAGTGTACATGGATATGTTTATCTGATTCAGTTCTTTGAATGCATTACGATCATGTATTGGTAATACACATTTCGTGTATTTCATGTATGCGTTTGTTGTCGCCATCAGTCCTTATAAAAACATAATTAATCATTTGGTTTTAATTCATTTTTTATTTTATGTAATACCGGTACATATTACATAAGTGTATCAGTAAACAGTTTTACACCATCCAACATTTCTCCCAAAGAATTGAAAATTACATTGTGACGTCATTCTTCAACTTCGAAAACTCGAACACCCCGATAACTCGAAGTCATCATCGAAGTCCCGTGCACTTCGAGTTATCGAAGTTCTACTGTACAAAATATAAATAAACATGATAAAAGCAAAAGAATATATTTAAACCACATTTCCTGGAAAAATTAACCGAGATAAAATTTTCCAGATTTACAGTATCCTAATTAATACACTATTACAGGTACATTTTTGTAGATAAATTGGGTTTAGAACATTAATCTTGTTGTCCATTCATATGAACACAGGTTACAATGTTTTGTTATGTAGTTAGTATTTCCACATTATACCAGTTAGCAAAATGTCGGTAGATAATAAAAGAGAACAAACTACAGTAACTTTTTTGCAAAAACCTTCATCTAAACATTTCATCAGAGTTGGATGCTGATGTATAGACATGTATATATTGCACTACAATACTTACAATGGTGTGTGGTTCCTGGGCATTGTATGTATAGACATACACTACAATACTTACAATGGTGTGTGGTTCCTGGGCATTGTATGTAAAGACATGCACTACAATACTTACAATGGTGTGTGGTTCCTGGGCATTGTATGTATAGACATACACTACAATACTTACAATGGTGTGTGGTTCCTGGGCATTGTATGTATAGACATACACTACAATACTTACAATGGTGTGTGGTTCCTGGGCATTGTATGTATAGACATACACTACAATACTTACAATGGTGTGTGGTTCCTGGGCATTGTATGTAAAGACATGCACTACAATACTTACAATGGTGTGTGGTTCCTGGGCATTGTATGTATAGACATACACTACAATACTTACAATGGTGTGTGGTTCCTGGGCATTGTATGTATAGACATACACTACAATACTTACAATGGTGTGTGGTTCCTGGGCATTGTATGTATAGACATACACTGCAATACTTACAATGGTGTGTGGTTCCTGGACATACACTACAATACTTACAATGGTGTGTGGTTCCTGGGCATTGTATGTATAGACATACACTACAATACTTACAATGGTGTGTGGTTCCTGGGCATTGTATGTACAGACATACACTACAATACTTACAATGGTGTGTGGTTCCTGGGCATTGTATGTATAGACATACACTACAATACTTACAATGGTGTGTGGTTCCTGGGCATTGTATGTATAGACATACACTACAATACTTACAATGGTGTGTGGTTCCTGGGCATTGTATGTATAGACATGCACTACACTACTTACAATGGTGTGTGGTTCCTGGGCATTGTATGTATAGACATACACTACACTACTTACAATGGTGTGTGGTTCCTGGGCATTGTATGTATAGATACACTACACTACTTACAATGGTGTGTGGTTCCTGGGCATTGCATGTATAGACATACACTACAATACTTACAATGGTGTGTGGTTCCTGGGCATTGTGTGTATAGACATACACTACAATACTTACAATGGTGTGTGGTTCCTGGGCATTGTATGTATAGACATACACTACAATACTTACAATGGTGTGTGGTTCCTGGGCATTGTATGTATAGACATACACTACAATACTTACAATGGTGTGTGGTTCCTGGGCATTGTATGTAAAGACATGCACTACAATACTTATAATGGTGTGTGGTTCCTGGGCATTGTATGTAAAGACATGCACTACAATACTTACAATGGTGTGTGGTTCCTGGGCATTGTATGTAAAGACATGCACTACAATACTTACAATGGTGTGTGGTTCCTGGGCATTGTATGTATAGACATACACTACAATACTTACAATGGTGTGTGGTTCCTGGGCATTGTATGTATCATACACTACAATACTTACAATGGTGTGTGGTTCCTGGGCATTGTATGTATAGACATACACTACAATACTTACAATGGTGTGTGGTTCCTGGGCATTGTATGTATAGACATGCACTACAATACTTACAATGGTGTGTGGTTCCTGGGCATTGTATGTATAGACATGCACTACACTACTTACAATGGTGTGTAGTTCCTGGGCATTGTATGTATAGACATACACTACAGTACTTACAATGGTGTGTGGTTCCTGGGCATTGTATGTATAGACATACACTACAATACTTACAATGGTGTGTGGTTCCTGGGCATTGTATGTATAGACATGCACTACACTACTTACAATGGTGTGTGGTTCCTGGGCATTGTATGTATAGACATACACTACACTACTTACAATGGTGTGTGGTTCCTGGGCATTGTATGTATAGACATACACTACACTACTTACAATGGTGTGTGGTTCCTGGGCATTGTATGTATAGACATACACTACAATACTTACAATGGTGTGTGGTTCCTGGGCATTGTATGTATAGACATACACTACAATACTTACAATGGTGTGTGGTTCCTGGGCATTGTATGTATAGACATACACTACAATACTTACAATGGTGTGTGGTTCCTGGGCATTGTATGTACAGACATACACTACAATACTTACAATGGTGTGTGGTTCCTGGGCATTGTATGTATAGACATGCACTACAATACTTACAATGGTGTGTGGTTCCTGGGCATTGTATGTATAGACATGCACTACACTACTTACAATGGTGTGTAGTTCCTGGGCATTGTATGTATAGACATACACTACACTACTTACAATGGTGTGTGGTTCCTGGGCATTGTATGTATAGACATACACTACAATACTTACAATGGTGTGTGGTTCCTGGGCATTGTATGTATAGACATGCACTACACTACTTACAATGGTGTGTGGTTCCTGGGCATTGTATGTATAGACATACACTACAGTACTTACAATGGTGTGTGGTTCCTGGGCATTGTATGTACAGACATACACTACAATACTTACAATGGTGTGTGGTTCCTGGGCATTGTATGTACAGACATGCACTACAATACTTACAATGGTGTGTGGTTCCTGGGCATTGTATGTATAGACATGCACTACAATACTTACAATGGTGTGTGGTTCCTGGGCATTGTATGTATAGACATGCACTACAATACTTACAATGGTGTGTGGTTCCTGGGCATTGTATGTATAGACATACACTACAGTACTTACAATGGTGTGTGGTTCCTGGGCATTGTATGTATAGACATACACTACAGTACTTACAATGGTGTGTGGTTCCTGGGCATTGTATGTATAGACATGCACTACAATACTTACAATGGTGTGTGGTTCCTGGGCATTGTATGTATAGACATACACTACAATACTTACAATGGTGTGTGGTTCCTGGGCATTGTATGTATAGACATGCACTACAATACTTACAATGGTGTGTGGTTCCTGGGCATTGTATGTATTGACATACACTACAATACTTACAATGGTGTGTGGTTCCTGGGCATTGTATGTATAGACATACACTACAATATTTACAATGGTGTGTGGTTCCTGGGCATTGTATGTATTGACATGCACTACAATACTTACAATGGTGTGTGGTTCCTGGGCATTGTATGTATAGACATGCACTACAATACTTACAATGGGTGTGTGGTTCCTGGGCATTGTATGTATAGACATACACTACAATACTTACAATGTGTGTGGTTCCTGGATGTATAAACATGGTTTGGATCAAATATTTCAGAATCTACATGTGGAGCCTTGACTGTCTCATCACCTAAAATATATGTACAGAAAAATTTGAAAATTATAAAGTTAGTAAAGTAATTTTTAAAAAGTAAACAGCTTATTTTAAATGTGTCACATATCACAGTTCAACAATATTTCAAATTTATAAATAAATACATTATAATTATATTCATGTGAATAATTATTACAAGCTATTCCTGGTAGTCAAAGACCCGTGATGAACACATGTGGTAGTATAGGCTTAAGAGTTGCACTTATACAAATTTTATGTCATCAAACTGCTTTTGATCCTTATATACAAATTTATGTCATCAAACAAACTGCTTTGATCCAGACATATACAAACCAGGTTAAAATGTTTTTCAACTTAAAATATTTGAAAGTTTTATTTTCATGTGCACGACCAATGGAAATATGTCTACAAGCCAAGGGAGATAACTACTGAATATATTCCATGTGCAATATTAAATACAATCCCTTTTTGACCATGCATTACATCTTCAAACTTTTGTACACATGGATTTTGTATAGAACATATAATCATATAAACAGTTGGTATTGACAAACATTTGAAATAATGCAGGCCTCAGATACAGCATTCAGCAGCCACTAGTCCTGACTGAGTTGAAACACCACAGTGACAAGTGAAATTTATTCACACTCAGGACAGTGGCAAGGAATTTATTTGTCAGACATCATCCTTGATTCTTATAAATTGTCAAAATGTAATGCTAAAATAAAACATTCCATCCAACAAAATCACATCTTTTTATAGTGCTAAGTTACAACTACTTTGTGCCGAATGCACAATACCTGATTACCTGGCACAGTACCAAGCAGTGTAAAATTTATTATCAGGAACTGGTTATGTTTAAACTGAACTTTTCTCATTATGATGTCATATAAACTGTTAGGTAAATCATTTACTGAATAATATACCCTTTCTGAATTAAGTGCAGTTGATGCATAACTCTATTGGGATTGGAATGAATGGATTTATATGTTACATGTTAAAGGGCTGAGAACAAATTACCTGCAGGAGTGTGAACTTCAGTGACAAGGTCAAGGTCATCATGGAACTCTCCTTTTCGTAACATATCAACATATCTACCAAGGTCAATGTGATCCACCTGTAGAAAGAAGCAAATGTGATTAGGTTACTAAACTATCGTAACATACCATAGGTGCTTATTCTTGCCCCAATATACAAAATGTATGTATCATGAAAGAGAAAAAAAATGACCTGTCTGCTTGACCTTTAATTTAAATATGTATTTTGGACTAGTGCATTTATGTATAGGGAATACACATTTTAATCTATGGCATGGAAAATATGCTGCAAATCCTTATACTGTCCATGTATTGGGTGAATGTTCCCAATTAAAAGTCAAGCAGACAGGTTAATGCTGTTTGCATATAATTATGAATCAAATAGGAGCAAAAACCTGACAATTTTAATCACACTGCTTAAATCCTGAATATTTACATTAGTTGTACTTGCTTTGCCAAATGGCAGATGAAAAACAATGCAAATGTTGAAATATATGACAACTACAAATGTATGGAACAATAATTAATACATGAACCATAGTTGTAATTACAGGTGATACAATATTAATTTACCTTCAGTTCAAATAAATTATCAGTTTCTTCTAGCGGAATTAGAAAGTTTGAAGTAAATACTTCTACAAGTTTCTTGCATGCCAATCCTGTAAAAGAAAGAGCTAGAGTTATCTCCCTTACAACACAATTCGAAGCTATTTGTTTATACCAGATCTAATGAAATAGTGTTTTATATCCCACACCCCAGTAAAGATTTTTCTCTTTTATCTTTAATCATAGAAGAAACTAGAGTGTCCAAGAAAAACAGAGACCTTTGGGAAGCAAACTGATAATCTTTCTCACAAAAGGACTTATCTGAGTGAGATTTAAACCTAGGCAGTGGGGTTGCTGTGATCTGTTAGAGGGCTCTTCAGACCACTTGGTCATTAAAGTCCCCTATTTTAAGTATGGGTTTTTCATGAAAAATCTTATATGGTTCTATATACAGGTTAAAATATGAAATTCATATTTTAAATCTTATGTTACTAACATGGATTCTCTTTGAACATGAGTTAAGTTGAGTTATGGTGTTTTAAACCCTAGTCAAAATTTTTTCACGTTTATCTAGGCAGTCAGTCCATAGTGGAAGAAACTTGAGTGCCAGCAAACAGACAAAACTTTCTAACAATAGTATCTGCCCAAGTGTGATTTAAATCTAGTCTGCGAGAGGCTTGGTGACCACCCCACAACCAAGGACCCCTCTTTGAACATGAGAAAGCAGTGAAAAGATTGTATTTGGGCATATATTTTTATTATTATTATTTTGAAATTAATAAATAAAAATAAACTTTATATCAAACCTCTCCAGTCTCTGTATTCTAGCTGATGATTTTCCCAGAAATCTTCTTCACTGATATTGATTTTTGGAAATACCCTTTTAGGATAAAACTCCTCTATCATCTTAGCAGATTGTAAAATGGTAAGCTAAATAGAAAATCACAACCATTACATCTAGTATGAACTAATTATTTAATTCTAGTGCAATGAAAGGATAGGATTACATGGGTATGTGTATATGTTACTCCTGAATAAATATTTTAGAACTTTTTGAAAGTAAATAACTGACATTCATTCTATTAAATTTTTGTATCATAAACTCAGTTACGATCACGTAAAAAATCTCTGGTTGTCAGACACTGCTACAAACTTCAATACTCCCAATCAATGGAACCATTTTAATGTAGCATAAGAAATATCCCATCGATTGGCTGTAGTGTGCAGGAAATAAAATTTAAATTTAGCACCAAACTATTAAGATCAAATACTCAGATTATCCAGAGTGAAAATAGAATTTTCCAAACCACTTTATTGATCTACATGTTGATTGTAAAATGAATGGTTGTTCTCAGGACACCGATTCTTTCATTCTCAACTCCCTTTATCTTGATCTGCAGATAAGTACAACTTGTTTTAATTTTCCTTATGGAATTCAAGATTAATAGAATCTACCCCTTTTTTACTTTTCTGAAATACAATCTTATGAGAAGCAATGAAGCAAGATACTGAGGACTTGATGCTAAATACGGAAAATGACAATGGAAGAATCATTTGACTTTACCTTCAGTTCTCTTTCTGGAAGTTTTATTTTACGCTGGACTGCTGGATGAAGTCCTGTGTTCAGTTTTTCTTCTCTTCTACAATTTTCAAAAACAAAACATATAAAAGTTTTAATGTGTTCAAAATTGATGAAAGCTTGTACTGTAAACATGGATACTTTGAAATTTTCCTAACACAGTGCAAAATTTTTATTCCCATTTCTGCCAAATTAATTTTCAGCACAATGTTAGCAGTGCCAAATTGAAGTTCACAATGTGAAATGACATGACATCAACAATAGAATAAGATGTCAAACGTGTTTGTAGTCATATGACATCATTAGTAGATTACAATCTCAAAAGCTAACATTTTGCATTTTTTGTTTACTTTATGAAAAGATTACAAGTATCTCTTTGTCTTTTAACCAAGAGTTGACAATTCCATTTAAAGGACATATGTGTCAGTATGGCAGGCTGTCGGTAGTGGACACATATGTCCATTTGGCAGCAAGAGGGTTAAAATCCACATTTGCTAGAAATGATGTTTAGTGTTTATATATGGTACTGCTTATAATAAAATAATATCATTTTATCAATAAAATGTCAAAACTAAGGTTCATTTTAAAATTTAATTTCCAACATTTTATTCTCTAAAGCCTATCCTACATAAACACAGAGAAACAAAATTTCATACAAAAATTATACTAGTAGGTAACATGTTGGACCGATTTACTGGTGATTTTTTGCCCTTCATTTTGAATTTGACATGCACCACACTATCTTGCATTACCTCCTGAAATACCATGAACAGAATGTCATTTCTTACATATACAATTTTTTCTTTCAATAAATATTTTGTACCCATATTTGTTTCAACTCATGGGAATGTTTCTTTTATACCTGGTCATGTGAGATAGGGTTTTTGCCATGTGAGATCGGCGTATCTCACATGACTTTGTGACCTAAAATGACGTTATAATCAAAGACAATCACATAACATCATCCTGTGGGGAACATGACATTATCTTGCGGAAAAATTCATACGCATCAAGGGTCATGACCTCAATTGTCTTTCAACGGGAATTGCAACACAATTGCTTCAGCAGGTTTCATCGAAGAGAGATAAAGTCATTTTGTAAATATTGTAAAATAGTTAAGAAATTTCTTTTAACTTACTTTTGAACTTTGAATGTCAAATCTTTCAGGTATTGGGATGTTTCTGTATCCAGTTTCTTGTAAACACCCTCATTACAAAGAATGGCAGAAAATGGTGAAAAACACATCTGTACAAATTTACTGCAACAGAAAAAAAGAACAATTTAAATTTATTTTGCCACCTACATGTATGCTAAAATATCAATATATAGATTGTCAACCTTTATAGAAATTTATGGCATTGCAATGGGTTAACTTACCAGGATACATAGAACTATATGTTCATAAAAGATATTTAGTTGTATAATAGTAGTGTAACAGGAATGGGAAAAATTGCAGGGTCGGACCTGGGATCAAACCCGGGACCACCTGCACTATATTAGGCAAGTGCTCTACCACTGAGCAACCCAGACTGCTACAGTAGTAACTCTTGCATTGCAGAGGTAGAGGTAGACTTTTTCTGCTCATTTCCATTAACAAACATGGCAACATGGTGATGTAATATCACAGGAGCTCAGAATGACGAGATCGAAATTAAAAAGGCTTAAAAGTGTGACAAATACATTATACAGATATTTGGCAGAAAACATTTTGACAAGGTACATGGTTCAATTTAGTTTGACAGGGTACACAGTGCCATGTAACCTGCTCAAAATTTGTATAACTAAAAGTATAAACAGTTAAACCCTGCTATGATGATTTCCCTCAATTTGTCACATTAGTTAATCATATCAATTTTCAAAACTTTTAATTTTCCATTCCTTTCCTCCTTTTCTTTTTTTCTCTCTCAATTTTTCCATAATTTTGTGTCAAATAAATATCAATTTTTTCTAAACAAATGATTGTTGCAAATATTATACAGATATATGTTGCAGATATTTATGGTTTTTATTTTTGAAAATTTATACAATATCAGGTCATATAATTTTATAAACAGGATGTCAATGGCTTTAAAACAATTTTAATTCTGTAATTGGACTAATAAATGCTACCAGTAGTTTTAAACATGACTCATGGTTTAATAGTTTTGACATTTTCTGTAAACCATACATGAACTTTTGGTTCAAAAGGTTATATCAGGTGACATTACTGAAAATCGGATCTAAAAAAATAGGCCATCACTGATCCTGTTTAACTATTACATACACCAACAGTAATGTTCTACAGTGTTATTTATTTAATAAGGAAATTCAATCTACTAAAATTACTTAATTTTTTTTTACTTTTAATAACCAAGATATGTCTTTTTTGTTAATCTTACACTTAAATAGACTTAGAGACTAACAAAGAATAGAAAATTGATTAAGTTGCAGATAAACATTGTATGTAGGTCATTATTATAATTTCACAGCGGCTTATTTAAACAACATTCCTGACATACAGAAAGTGTTCACGTAAACTCACAGGATGGCGACAGGAGAGGCAAATCATCCATAATGAAATAAGCAGGTAACTGATCTTTCATTTCATTTTTTTATAATTATTTATCTCTGTTTTTTTTGTCATAGTAATATGGCACATCTTATTTAAGTATTTTAAGTTCATAACCCACCATGCATCATCACTGAGTATTTAAAACACAATTTATATCCTTAATACCAAGGCATGAGTATACACATAATGTACATTATTCTATTATTAATAAATAATTTTCAAATTCAGATAATTTACCAATACTGTTGGCATACTTTATAAAGAACATAAAAATACTTTAGTTCTATATCCACATTAACTTGTTTTATTTGAAGTCAATACATTACTGGTAAACATGTACATACTATGTGTTTACACCTTTTCCAGTGGCATGTAAGGAACTGTGAGTTCAAGACAATATCAGTACCCCACTCAGCATTTCTGTCAGTTTCTAATCATTCATTCATCAACTATAGGGGCAATATGAAATTACAGCACAACTTGTGAAAACTGAACCCTGAATAAACTGAAAACCAGTCCAAATTGAGTGAATTTAAATGTTAGGACACACCTAATACCATTTATATTATAGCACTTGATAATCCAATCTGTTTAAACCAAAAGCATATTTGATCCAAAGAAATCTTCAGTCTGGATTGTGTTTGTTTTAAGAAGGTTCTTCAGTATTTTTCTTGCTCATATCAGAGAAATATTATGCAGCCCAATGTCAACCTACACCCATAACCCTTGATACACCAGCCCTTTTCTCTTTGGGAACCTTGGTGGCAAAGTGGTCTAAGTCACATGGTTAGGGATTACATGGCTATCATCACCTAGGTTCCAAACCTGATCAGGGCAGATCCTAGTTTGAAAAAGTTTGTCAATTCGCTTGCCAGGTGATTTTCTCTGGGTACTCCTATTTCTTACACCATCCCTGATCTGGCTGCCTCGATATAAGTGAAAGACTCTTGACTAGGATGTAAAACTTCATTGCTCCAACACTCTACTCCCTTTCTGGACTTCTCTAAGTAGTGAGTACTCTAAAAATTGAGTCAATATATATATATATATATGTCTTTAACAATTTTTTTGACATTACCAGTACCGGTACTAAACATTTTCCCTGATTTTAACATTTGATTTTCAAAATTCTATTTTTTGGGTGAGAGAGGATTTTTTTTCCACCAGGAAGTTATGTGTATTGTCTGGGGAAATAATGAATACTTTTGTGAGTAATTCTGGTTACTAGGTACACCTGAGCGACCAGATGCCATATAATGGTATTTTTATGAACAATACTTTAACAAACTTATCCTTAACACATGATGCTTGTGTACATTAGCCAATTTGTAAGCACCTGGCATTCAAATAACTGAATAATTTTTAAGTCCATTTACTTAAACAATCTATGTTAAGTTTTTTGGACAAGATAAATTTCTCAAAAGCATCAGAGTTAAAACCCTAGACCAAGCCAGAATTAGGATAAATGTGAAAAATAATATATACTTGCTTATAAAACATTTAATATGTCCACAAATATTAATCTAAATTAATCAATTGTTCTGGTTTCAAACAAATTTCAAGTTTAAAGGAAGATGTTTCCAGTTGTTACAATCTTAAATGGGAATGGAGTAGAGTAAAGGAATTTTACTTCCAAGTCAAAATTCTTTCACTTATGTAGGTCAGTTCAGAGAAGGTTGAGAAAACTAGAGTGCCCAGAGAAAACTAGGTCAGTTCAGAGAAGGTTGAGAAAACTAGAGTGCCCAGAGAAAACTAGGTCAGTTCAGAGAAGGTTGAGGAAACTAGAGTGCCCAGAGAAAACTAGGTCAGTTCAGAGAAGGTTGAGAAAACTAGAGTGCCCAGAGAAAACTAGGTCAGTTCAGAGAAGGTTGAGGAAACTAGAGTGCCCAGAGAAAACTAGGTCAGTTCAGAGAAGGTTGAGGAAACTAGAGTGCCCAGAGAAAACTAGGTCAGTTCAGAGAAGGTTGAGGAAACTAGAGTGCCCAGAGAAAACTAGGTCAGTTCAGAAAAGGTTGAGGAAACTAGAGTGCCCAGAGAAAACTAGGTCAGTTCAGAGAAGGTTGAGGAAACTAGAGTGCCCAGAGAAAACTAGGTCAGTTCAGAGAAGGTTGGGGAAACTAGAGTGCCCAGAGAAAACTGACCTTCTGCACAAACTAACTAACTTTTTTAAGCAAGGATCTGTCCTGAGTGAGATTTTTTTCCTAGGCAGTAAGAGGACCACTCAGGCACCAAGGCCTCCAATCTTTAATGGGACGTAAATATTGAAAATTCCCTTGATTGATAAATAAGTTACAAAAACATCAGCAATTTGTTTTAGTGAGTATTAACATCAAACCCAAATCTGCCAAAAATACACAATGACCTAATTTTACAAAATCTATAAAAATCTATAAGACTATTATAATTCAGCACATGCCAACAAGATTTTTTGGTATTTATAATAATGCCAGAGATTATTTAAACAAACTTTGTTGAGGTAAAGATAAATGAAAACATCCTGTACATTAATATCATCACAAACAAATGATTATCAATCACAACATTGACCTGTCTGCTTGACCTTTCATAAGGAATACTGTATTCATATAGAATGATCCAAATATTAGGTAGTGTTAGGATTCCCAGTTACCGATAATGATACAAATTTCCCATGTTGTAGCTAATAAATATCTGTGTACATGAATGGTACTAATCTAAAATAGATATTCAAATTAAAGGTCAAGCAGGCAGGTCAATGTTGTTTGCCTATACTTCTTGGCTGTTACAAACTTAGCTTTATGAGTAGGAAGAAGACTTTATAATCTGTTTACAAATTATGAATTTATATAGTCTATATATAAACATCACTTAACTTATTAATCATAGAGACGCCAATCAGCACATTGTCATAATCTGTTTAATTTTTTGGTAGATTTTTTTATCGTTAAAAAAAAATCTCAAAAAAAATTATCATTTGATAATATACTAGTATTTTATTACCCCCCCCCCTTTATTCAGAAATAAAAATACTCAGTATTTCAACTCTATGGTTATTTATAGTGACAGTGACCTTGACCTTTGAACTATATTTTTCAAAATTAATAGGCTTCTTCCTTTCAACAATATTTGTCAGTGTATAAAGTTTGATAAAATTCCATCAAATCAAACTTAAGATAATGTGTGAAAGTCAATGTTTAGTGTGTATACAGTAAAACATGTTTATAACGAAGCCATGGGGACTCTATCCATGTATTTGGTTTAAGCAGGTTTGTTATATTCATGTTTTACTGACAGTATGAATTAAAAGACACCAATCAGACCGTCTCTTTGTCATTGTAACTTCTACTTGATTGAGTGGAATGGAATAACAGTGTTTTACACCCTAGTCAAGATTCGTTCATCTATATGGAGACGGACAGTTTTGGGATGGGGGAGAAAAACAAAGAGCACACACAGAAAACCTCTGACCTTAGACAAGTGAACAGACAAACTTTCTCATAGTAAGATTTGCCAAATTGGGATTTGAACAAAGGCCTTCAAAGGCACTCTGATCTGTAAGTATGTGCTTCCGACCACTAGGCCTCCACTACTGAATGAAGCTGAAAAACAACTATGATATATTCTTGTTGTAGAAAGCATAGAAAGTGTATACACATTCGTAATATATCAATCACAATATCTCAAGAGTTCAGTTTTTATTGAATTTAAATCATTTTTCAGCTGATAGATAAAAAGCATGCCACATACAGGTTTTTTCTCCAGTTCTTTGATTGTTAAAGATATAACAATAAACCTAAAACAATCGTAAAGTCACAAAAAAATTGAAAGAAAGGAAGACATACATACTATCTTTAAAATTTATGAGATAAGCAGTAACACTCCATTTAACTAGCTGATTGTTTTATACCAAATGACTTGTAAAAAAAAGAGACATGCTTATTCATCTACAAGAAACAACTCAATGTAGATGATTACTTTTTGCAACTTCTTTTTTTACTGGTGGTATCTAAATCATTTGGTAAGTCAATCAGTTGGTCCTGAAGGCATGCGAGACCTTAAACTGATGTCATTACAGAGGTGGAGGGACTGAGAGTAAGTCTCCACTGTGGCTGGCAAACAAGTCTATCCCAAGGCTAACCCCCAAGATATTCTCGAATATTGATTAAAATGGCAGCTGAATAGACTCAAACAACAATAAAATTTGGTGGGTTCAAACCCATGGCCTTTGAATCATTAGTGTGAGGTCTTATCCACTTGGCAATGTGTCTCCATCTTTTACAAATTAAAATCTGACTGAAGAAATATTAATTCTGACTTATACATTTGAGAGAGGTCTGGGTTTGAATCCTGACTTGGGTCCTACCAAAACTTGAAATAGGTAGTGACTGCACTCAGCATTTAGAAATGAAAGTTTCTATACCACCGAGTCCCTCAGAAGAGACTTTAAAAACTGATGCTCTGTGTTACAGCAGGTGTGGCATGTTAAAGAACCCTCTCTGACCATTACCCTAGGTGCACAGCAAAGGTAAAAATTTCTGCCACTTAACCTATATATGGTACCATCTCGATATAAGTGAAATTTCTTGACTGGGGTATAAAACCCCTTTCAATCAATCATAACATGTAAAAGATAATAATTAAATGATATTTATGTTGGAATGATCAGATAGAAGGTATAGGATTTACTCTAAGGGATGGCACAGTCTATCTATTGTATACTTAAAGAATTATTTAATAAATATCTACATGTAAGTCTACTCTTAACGAGCCACCAGGGACTATTACTGAAGTACATGTTACACAAACTTACATTAGAACAAATGTCCAGAAAACCCCAGCCGAGGACAGACTGTCGAGACATATAATGTATTTTATATGTACTAACAAAGACATGACCCTAGTTACACATGGTTATAGGTAGTATTAGATACTGTAATTAGTTATATACTATTGGGGGGATTTAAAATGTCGATCAGGTACACATGGCCGCAGACAATTACATCCTGATGATAGTGATAGAGAAAACATAGTGTCTAAAGACTAAAGATACAGACATCATGAGATGTACAAGTCATGTAATATGTAGGTACGTCCTGATCCGTACAATCTGAATATTTTACCATGTAACAGGAAAAACAGATAGTTGTCAGTGTTGTTATGTCATTCATCTACAGTGCATTATTTGGTTTTTCTTTTAGTTATTTTTTTTTCATTTTTTTCTTTACAAAGGCATAGTTATATTATTTCTATTTGGTTTTTCCTTTTAATTATTTTTTAAAATTTTTCTTTAAACAGATGGTCAAAAATATGTATCTAAATAAATAACTTTTCAAAGGAATCCAAATTATTTATAAAATCTAAAACAACATTTAAAGTGACAATCTGAATGCCATCAGTGCAATACAAGTCCAGATTTCTGAAATTTGGACCATTTATCTTTCATGAAGACCCTTTACTTATTTACTTAACAAATTTAAATTATAAGTACAGTGCTTACGGCAGTAGCGGATCATTAGTGCAATATTCACTGCTCTCCGAGAAAAACATCGCTACCGATTGTATTTTTTTGGTACTATCAATTGACATTTCTCCACTCTTTCAATTTATCATTAGATGATAAAAATCGTCCGACTATAAGTATGGGCAATCCATGCGTTTTGTATCCCGTGTATTTACGTCAGTAACGAATCAATTTGTGAGTAGCGGATCGCGCCACCTTGTGTCAAGAAAACGAAAGGCGATTAACTCAAAACAAGTTTAGTTTGAGTTTCAATCATTCAATTGCAAAA
The DNA here is from genome assembly GCA_021292105.1 of Anadara kagoshimensis. NCBI lineage: Eukaryota > Metazoa > Mollusca > Bivalvia > Arcoida > Arcidae > Anadara > Anadara kagoshimensis. Next base: position 61,482,410 of record CM037861.1, read on the forward strand.
AATACAAATCATGAAACAATATTAAAGAGTTTTAACCGTAATATCAACAAATGTCATGATTAAAATAAATAACAAAAACAAATCATCGCAATGTCCCTGATAAATTAAGTCAATCAACATTGTCTTGAATACTGAATTATAAAAGCAGTAAATGGCGAAGGAAATAAAATAAAATAATTGTACCTTATAAGTTATAAATATTATGACATACTCTTGTCCATGAAGATTTTATTTTGACAATTTTATTTTGACAAGAACAGTATATGCATACAATGATACTTAATGGTATTGTACGCTGTAAATCATAGGTCCAAAATTGTTACCAGACAAAAATATAGAACGGAATAAAACTTTAATTGTCTTAAACACAAAATATAGGGTTGGATATTAATGTATTTATTCAATATATTCTAATCTCATACAGATTGTCCTTCAAGTATGACAATTGTGGCTTCTTTAAAATGCCCATTGATCTGGTCTTATCATAATTATGATAAATAAGATAGTGGCATGGCATGACAATGCCCCCATCTTTCTCATGGGGTACTGGTCATGGAGGGAAGCTAGGCACTGGTTCCCCAATAGCCTCTGCATAACTGAACCCACCAGAATATATTATTTTTCTGAAAGCGATAGACAGCCCCATGGGTACATGCCATATTATTTTTAGCCTTTCGAGAGGTCCCCTGTAGACAGCAGCTGATCCATTATTGCCGTAATTGCACCCTGCATAAACTGGTTTATTTTTTATTGTCATGAACTGTAAAGCTCAATAGAGGTTTATGTCGTGAAAGAAGACATGTTAACGAGTGTAAAGAGCTATTGTAATCATTTCAAATTACCTTTGAAAGTATTAAACACGTTGGTCAAATCGAAAGTTAGGTTTTGGAAATCACATCCATGTCGCTGAGACGCTTGTGACATTCGCATTAAAAAGCCGAGAATTTAAAAAATAGGACGTTTATCAACACAAATGAAATGTAGAATTAAGTAAAAATACCAGCTTTACAGAAATATATCCGAGTTTTATTGGTCTCTCGTAATGATATGGAAAAAATTAACTTTATTCTAAACAAGAGGCCCATGGGCCTGATACGCTCACCTGATAACTAATGGCTAGCTGATAGATTTAAAGACAACATAAATACTAAACCCCAATGACTTTTTTCTTTACATCATGATAACTTTTGTTTTAATACCTACAACATTCTAGTATACATGGCTATACAAATAGTTATTAGTTTTCAAGATAATTAACCATTTCAGTATTGTTTCACATCTGTGACCTTGACCTTTGAACCCATGACCTTTTTCTATACATCAAAATAATCGTTGTATCAATACCTACAACATTCTAATATACATGCCTATACAAAAAGTTTATAGTTTTCAAGATAATTAACCATTTCGGTATTGTTTCACATCTGTGACTTTGACCTTTGAACCCAAGACCTTGTTCTATACATCAAAATGATCGTTGTATCAATACCTACAACATTCTAATATACACGCCTATACAAAAAGTTTATAGTTTTCGAGATAATTAACCATTTCAGATTGTTTCACATCTGTGACCTTGACCTTTGAACCCATGACCTTTTTCTATACATCAAAATGATCGTTGTAACAACACTTACAACATTCTAATATACATGCCTATACAAAAAGTTTATAGTTTTCGAGATAATTAACCATTTCGGTATTGTTTCACATCTGTGACTTTGACCTTTGAACCCAAGACCTTGTTCTATACATCAAAATGATCGTTGTATCAATACCTACAACATTCTAATATACACGCCTATACAAAAAGTTTATAGTTTTCGAGATAATTAACCATTTCAGATTGTTTCACATCTGTGACCTTGACCTTTGAACCCATGACCTTTTTCTATACATCAAAATGATCGTTGTAACAACACTTACAACATTCTAATATACATGCCTATACAAAAAGTTTATAGTTTTCGAGATAATTAACCATTTCGGTATTGTTTTGCATCTGTGACCTTGACCTTTGAACCCATGACCTTTTTCTATACATCAAAATGATCGTTGTATTAATACTTACAACATTCTAATATACATGCCTATACAAAAAGTTTATAGTTTTCGAGATAATTAACCATTTCGGTATTGTTTTGCATCTGTGACCTTGACCTTTGAAGCCATGACCTTTTTCTATACATCAAAATGATCGTTGTATCAATACCTACAACATTCTAATATACATGCCAATACAAAATGTTTATAGTTTTCGAGATAATTAACCATTTCGGTATTGTTTTGCATCTGTGACCTTGACCTTTGAACCCATGACCTTTTTCTATACATCGAAATCATTGTTGTATCAATACCTACAACATTCTAATATACATGCCTATAAAATGTTTATAGTTTTCGAGATAAATAACCATTTGTGTATTGTTTCGCATCTGTGACCTTGACCTTTGAACCCATGACCTTTTTCTATACATCAAAATGATTGTTGTATCAATACCTACAACATTCTAATATACATGCCTACGGTATACAAAAAGTTTATAGTTTTCGAGATAATTAACCATTTCAGTATTGTTTCACATATGTAACCTTGACCTTTGAACCCATGACCTTTTTCTATACATCAAAACGATCGTTGTATCAATACCTACAACATTCTAATATACATGCCTATACAAAAAATTTATAGTTTTCGAGATAATAAACCATTTCGGTATTGTTTCACATCTGTGACCTTGACCTTTAAACCCATGACCTTTTTCTATACATCAAAATAATCGTTGTATCAATACCTACAACATTCTAATATACATGCCTATACAAAAAGTTTATAGTTTTCGAGATAATTAACCATTTCGGTATTGTTTCACATCTGTGACTTTGACCTTTGAACCCAAGACCTTTTTCTATACATCAAAATGATCGTTGTATCAATACCTACAACATTTTAATATACATGCCTACACAAAATGTTTATAGTTTTTGAGATAATTAACCATTTCGGTATTGTTTCGCATCTGTGACCTTGACCTTTAAACCCATGGCCTTTTTCTATACATTAAAATGATCGTTGTATCAATACCTACAACATTCTAATATATATGCCTATACAAAAAGTTTATAGTTTTCGAGATAATAATTATAATCAGAGGTAAAAAAAATTAGGTCACGACCTTCACAATTGACCTTGACCTCATTTTGAAGATACTAACAAGAAAATGTCAAAACTGAAAACCCCATGGCATTATCTGGTCAAATAGTCAAGTTATAACAATTTGAAGCTATTTTACGATTTTTTCAAAATTAAACGCAAAAACGCGTTACCTATTTTTTATCCGAATTTCACAAAATGAACAAATTATAGGCTTAAGACCCTAGAGAAGCCAAATATCACATCAGAATTTTTCTCCAATCAGTACTTTCAGAGAAGAAGATTTTTTAAGATTTTTGCACCCCTAGGTCACCTTGACCTAGTTATGGTAGCCATGGCAACGCCACGAACAAATCTGAATTGCACCGGCCCATATATACTTCTGACAAAGTTTCATTAAAAACTGTCTGGTAGTTTCAGAGGAGAAGTCGAAAATAGGTGTTAACGACGCACGCACGCACACACGCACACACGCACGCACACACGCACATACACACGCTGCGCTATGCCATAAGCTCACATGACCTTCGGTCAGGTGAGCTAAAAATGATCCGTTACTGACTGAGATCCGCTACTGCCGTAAGCACTGTAGCTAATTTTTAAAATTTGTGAAAATATAATCAGTTCTGAAGTATTTTCTCACAAGTTTGCTAAAATAGGTTACTTTCTGAAAGAATTTCTCAGAAATCAGTGGCCAGTTTTGATTCTGGCTACCAGGAATGGGAACATAGCTTAGGAATCAAGACAATAAGAAGTGGTAGATCATTATATCATGGAGTTGATTGAAATAACAAAGTTGAGTTGTCGTGTTATAAAAATTTGAGGACAAAATATCTACAAATTAAAATGTCTACATGGATTGAGAACTTAACTTCATCAATTCAAAATCAAACAAAAATTATTAGATGCCTGCATGTTAATAAAACTGGACAAATAATGATATTACACAGAAATTATTTATTAAACAGTAGTGAAGTGGATTCATCCTGTCTGCTCTCTCTGTTCCTCATATCTGGACCTGAGCCAGGGTTGATTTACAACTGTTAATATTTGTGCTACTGTGTAAAGATGCACATTAGTTAAGGGAACCTGTACTGACAGACATTATATACAACTATGTTGATAGGCATTACAGAGACAAAAAATAAACACCCGGCACACACAGGGCATAGTATAATATATGGATTTTCCCTGGCTATAGCTAATCAAAAATGCTTGAAAAAGTACCGGTACTAATGTCATATGAGCAAAAATACCAGTACATATAAACTTTACAGTTACAACTAAAACTGGCTCTTGAGAGCTAAATACCCCCACCACCAAAATCTACAAGGGTTTAATGTTTTTCCATGACCTTGACCTTTCCAATATGACACACCTCTTGACCACGAAGATAATTCAAGTTTCATGATAGTCGTCTAAAGCAATTGTGAGATATGGTCAGGAAACGATTTTACATGGATAGACAGACAGAAAGACAGATGGATATACGGATTTGGTGATTCCCTCAAACTAGTTTACAGGAGTATTATAATGCAAGAATAGAATATACATTTATTAAAAATGAAATTAAATGATGTTGTTTTGTACTGTTTGTGTCATTTTACAAGGTTATTTATTGATACATTTTGGTATGAAAAATAGAGCTCATTCTGAAACAAATTACTCTCTATTTATACAATATGGCACATATGACCATTATGAATCTTTCTACAAAGTATTAAACTGGATGTTGATTCATACCTTGCATAGTGAATAAGTATAAAGATATTCCCGTAAAATGTCATAAATTGATGAACTGCACTTTTTCGTGTTATTTATGACATAATGATGTAATTTTATCATGAATATTAAAATTTATGAAGTCTTTATAAGTACATTGTAAATATAATTGGCTTCTGTGCAAATCATAATTTTAACTGTCATTTAGATTTTCATTTTATACCATATCTCAAGGTCAAATAAGGATGTTATTGTATATACACCTCTGAAACTTAAGGGACATCAGTGGCCAAGTGGTCTAAATTGTAGACTTGCTGATCAATGTTCTCACTGTCTAGGTTTGAATCCCATCTTGGACAGATCCTAGTGCGAGAAAGTTTGTCAATTTGCTTGCTGAAGGTTGGTGGTTTTCTCTGGGCACTCCAGTTTCTTCCACAATCCCAGAACTGACCACCTGGATATAAGTACAGGTATATAGGTGAAAGAACCTTAAATGGGGCACTCCATTCCACTCCTTTCAAACTTTAAAGTAAAATGTTATGAATGTTGATGCGAAGACTGCACCAGAGAAGCAACTTCATTCCTTTTTTTGTCACATAGTCCATGTTTTACGCAATACCCATGTTGAATTATAAACCTAATCATCAGCATGAAGTAAAAACCTCAAACTTCATTTAATTAAACTTTATCTCTTCTAAAATCTTCAAGTTTTTTATGTAACATGTTTGCATCTAAATAACATTAGCTTTGCGTGTTGTTTAGGACTAGTGTTATAAAAACATTACAAGTTAATCAGTTATGTGATGAAGGCATTGATTTTTTAATCAAACGTTACTGTTTCAATTACTGTAAAAATTCTACAACCACAGTTTTATGTCTTCATACATGCTTTTGATGAATTAAATGTTGCTTGTCCTAATGATTTAGTTTTTTATGTTTTGATATAAAATTGGACAGAATTAAGACTGAAGTGATGGGCTGGTTTCCAAGCTATCAAAATACAGTTTCCCAAGTTACAGCAATGGGGCGATTCATCAATACATCAATGGACTGTCCTTAGCTTGAAATCCATACAGAATAGTGCAAATGACAATTTCTTTATCCAGGTCAGGAGGCAAGGTCACTGTGGTTTCCAGCCAGTTTGAGTAACCATCATCCATATATAACATATAAAATGTATCGTTACTAATCATCCTGAAGATACATATTGTCCCAATCCTTCCTTCCATATTACAACTTACCAGTACCTCTAAATACAACTTATAAATGTTGATCTTTCCTTTGCCGAGATTTTGATTCCCCTATACATAGTACAAACATGCTTCACATGTCATAAACTCAACGTAAGCAGAGGTTAGCCAGTTTCCAGGTTTATTAGGCTAAGGTTTTGCAGAGTTCTTAGACAGGAGGTCTTCCAGCCTTGGCAGACAGAGGGTTTTTCTTTTTACTTTCAAGGATTAGTAAAGTTATCAGACAGGTTTTTTTTTTTAGCTCACCTGAGCCGAAAGGCTCAGATGAGCTATTGCTATCTATCATCGTTCGTCGTCCGTCGTGTGTCGTGCGTAAACTTTACATTTTAATCTTCTCCTCCAAAACTACTGAGCCAAATTTGATGAAACTTGGTGATTATAATGCCTGGGTAACAGCCTTTCAAAATTGTGTTTGGGGTTTGACCACGCCCAACAATATGGCTGCCGTTACTATAAATAGCCAAAAGACAAAAAATCTTCTTCTCTGAAACCAAAAGGTGCAGGCAAATTTTGATTAGATTTTTGGATTCAGGATACCTAGATACACTAAAATTGTGTTTTTCATGAAAATTAGACGAAAAATAGGTTACGCGTTTTTTGCGTAAATTATGTAATTTTTAAAATGAGACATTTATTGTTATAACTTCATAATGGCTGAAGATAATTGTATGGAGTTTTCACTGTTGATCTTGTCTTGCGATTTTCTTCCGATTGATGTCAAGGTCAAAGGTCAAGGTCATGTCCCAGTTTTTGACCTTTGATAAAAAATGCTATTTTTTAAACATTTCTGGTGATAATGATGTAGGATTTTTGGTTAATTGTAGATATTGACATGACGATCATTTTGATATATCGATTAAGGTCATGGGTTCAAAGGTCAAGGTCACAGATGTACAAGTTTACCAAAATAGTTAATTATCTGCAAACTATGAACTTTTTGTATAGGCATGTATATTAGAATATTGTAGGTAATGGCCCAATGGTCATTTTGATATATAAATAAAGGTCATGAGTTCAAAGGTCAAGGTCACAGATGTAAACAAGTACTGAAATGATTATTTATCTCAAAAACTATAGACTTTTTGTATAGGCATGTATATTAGAATATTGTAAGTAATGGCCCAATGGTCATTTTGATATATGAATAAAGGTCATGAGTTCAAAGGTCAAGGTCACATGTAAACAAGTACTGAAATGATTATTTATCTCAAAAACTATAGACTTTTTGTATAGGCATGTATATTAGAATATTTTAGGTATTATCCTAACGATCCTTTTGATATATGAATGAAGGTCATGGGTTCAAAGGTCAAGGTCACAGATGTGAATGAATACCTAAATGGTTAATTATCTTGAAAACTGTTAACTTTTTGTATAAGCATGTATATTAGAATATTGTAGGTATTAGCCTTACAACCATTTTTATATATGAATGAAGGTTATGGGTTCAAAGGTCAAGGTCACAGATGTGAACAAGTTCTGAAATGATTATTTATCTCAAAAACTATAAACCTTTTGTATAGGCATGTATATTAGAATATTTAGGTATTATCCTAATGATCATTTTGATATATGAATGAAGGTCATGGGTTCAAAGGTCAAGGTCACAGATGCAAAAGAATACCTAAATGGTTAATTATCTTGAAAACTATTAACTTTTTGTATAGGCATGTATATTAGAATATTGTTGGTACTGGCACAGTGGTCATTTTGATATATGAATGAAGAGCATGGGTTTAAATGTCAAGATCACAGATACAAACAAGTACTGAGATGATTATTTATCTCAAAAACTATAAACTTTTTGTATAGGGATGTATATAAGAATATTGGCCTAATTATCATTTTGATATTTGAATGAAGCTCATGGGTTCAAAGGTCACAGGTGAGCATTAAGGCCCATGGGCCTCTTGTTTACTTTAAATCTTTTCAGATTTCAGACATTTCAGACAGAGGTTTTGCCAACTTTCAGACTTTAAGACAAGATTAGCAGAGTTGTCAGAGAGGTTGTGTGGATTTCTTGACTTTTCAGACAAGAGATTCAGTTCTAGACATGTTTTGCAGAGTTATCAAACTGGTTATGTGGACTTCCAGACTTTTCATACAGATTTTGCCGACTTTCAGACTTATTACATAGCGTCAAACAGGTTGTGTGAAATTCTGGACTTTTCAGATAGAGAATTTGCTGACTTTTAGACTCATAAAACAAAGGATTTTCTTTTAGATAGAGGTTTTGCTGACTTTTAGGCTTAGAGTTATCAGAGGACTTATAGGACAGACATTCTGCTGACTTAGAATTCTGTGGTTTGGCTGACCTATACACAGGGGTTTTGTAGAGTTATCAGACAGGTTGTGTGGACTTCCGGACTACGGGACATTTTGCAGATTTATAAGACTTTGATTCGGCTGACTTACACACAGAGGTTTTGTAGAGTTATCAGACAGGTTGTGTGGACTTCCTGAGTTATAAGACAGACATTTTGCAGTCTTATAAGACTGTGGTTTGGCTGACTTACACACAGAGGTTTTGCAGTTATCAGACAGGTTGTGTGGACTTCCGGACTTATCAAGTTACCCCGGATTTACCTAAAGTGTTACTTAATATACAAACAATTTAATTGCCAATGAATAGAAATTGACAACATAATTGCTTCTTCTTTAGGTAGTGTTGTTATAAGTTAATCCTCTTATTTATGAATTTAATAGACAGATGAATTGTTAGTCAGAGATTCAATTGACCAGTTGAATTATCAGTTAAATTATAAACTTGTTTGCTAAATTATTTTTGAAACTACATCTCGGATTGTGATTTTGATTTTCCACTGATGCTGCATACTGGTCTGCAAATACACATGCACTGAATTAATAAGAGGGGGGGGGGGGGGGGGGGGGGGGGTGGGGGGGGAGAGAGAATGGGTATGTGTGTTTTTTCTTATTGGGAATGATTAGTAGAATCATTTGAATATTCAGGTCCTGCAATCATCACCACTCCTGGGCCTATTAAAACTCTGTTAAAAAAATTGGTTAAAAATTTTGATGTTCATATATTTGGAACATGGAAATATTATCATAAAGCAACAGAACGTACTATAAGCTGTTGGACACCATTTTTTACTTTATTTAAAGTGGTGGATCTGGTTGTTTTCAGATACATTTAATTTCAGATAAAACTTTATTTTGAGTTTTAATCTGGGGTCAGTTGTTTGAATCCTGGTTAATTTTGGTCACATTATTTAATGGTTCAATTTATGAATACATATACATGTATAGCATGCCAAATCACTAACGACAAATCAATGTCATTATTTATTTGATGACAATACCACCTGAATAAATATATGTGATGAAATTATTTGTGCATTAAAGTGTAATCCAAACAGTGAAAAATCTCTATCGTGTTTATAAAAAAAACTTTCCATAAAATGAATTTTGCTGATTTTTCAAAAATAAAAGAACTACCTGTAATAACTAATAATAATAAGTAACTAATAAGTACATTTTGTACTGTACACCTAAATAGAATTCTTAAATTTTTCCCCCATCAATCTTGACAGACAATTTTAGTTTGCTTTATGTTTTCTTTACTTACTACATTTTATACATCACAATGTTTATTTATCACATTATAAGTGTGATACTCAAAAATTGGAAGTTGCCTAACATGAATAATTTGTAAATTTTAATAATAAAAATATAATACAACAATATAAAAAAAACAATGAACACCAGGGTGCACAAGTCGAGTTGCAAGTTCATATTCTACGTGATGTGCGATTCACATACCAAATATTAATTTAATATCTGTGAGCGTTTTGAAAAATAAAACTCTGGAAAACTGCTATTTTTAAGCAGCCGGCATTATGAAAAACTTTTGTAAAACTAAACTAGTACTGAAGGTGTAATATATGCAAGTTAGTATTTTTCTGTGAAATAAAACATCTTATTAATTCAGTGCATGTGTATTTGCAGACCAGTATGCAGCATCAGTGGAAAATCAAAATCACAAATCTGAGATGTAGTTTCAAAAATAATTTAGCAAACAAGTTTATAATTTAACTGATAATTCAACTGATCAATTGACTCTCTGACTAACAATTCATCTGTCCATTGAATTCATAAATAAGAGGATTAACTTATAACAACATTACCTAAAGAAGAAGCAATTATGTTGTCAATTTCTATTCATTGGCAATTCAATTGCTTGTATATTAAGTAACCCTTTGGGTAAATCTGGGGTAAAAGTTTCTGTTATATAACATACTGGTAATATTTTAAGACATATATACAGATATTACTGTATAAATGATGGATCACAGGTTGGTCTAATCTTAACATTTGTAATACATTCTAGTTATAGCCATGTGCCTCTTCTTAATAAAGTCTGTGATAAAGCAGAAACCTTACAATCATCAAAAACAAGCTTATCATTTTAAGTTGAGATATCGTCATATTAATCATTTGACTAAGGTTGAGCCCTACATCCAAAATTATCTTTTTTTATGAAATATTTGCAGATATATTGTACATAATAACAGAACATGAATAACTTGTAGTTATATGTTCTACCATCCAAACTATGATGTTGAAGCTACGTTTTCACAAATTTTTAAAACAACTGTCAAATTTCCAAATTTTGTGAAAAACCTTTCCACAGACTTGCTAAAATAGGAAAAATTTTAAAAGAATTTCTCAGGAAATTGTTGATTTTGACTATCAAGAATGAAGCATACAGGCCTGACCCAATCTGCTATCACCTCCAACCCTGCCCCAACCCCCATCTGCCTCCCAGGCACAAAGTAAATATCCTGTATGCTTCTGGTTGACAGTATGCTGGTATTAAAGGGAGATAATTATGTTACCCATCCTCAGAGTTTATAATCTTAAATTAAATGAGTCAGCCAGGCGATAAAAAGTACCAATTCCTGAGAATCCATATTAACAAAAACAGTAAAATGACTTTTTAATTCTTAATGATTAATTAATAAATAAAATCGTGATAATGTGTGGGTAATGACTCATAAGTCATTCAATTTATACTGATATCATTAAATATCGTAGTTTTTACCCCATTATCTTGTAATTCATTTTAATATTTTCAATATAATAAATATGTCATTTGTCATGGGTTACACAGTTCTAACTCGGCTTATAACTCTCCATTATTCAATCTCTGTCACTAAATATGCAAAATTAAGATGTCTTACTCATGCATCTTTATGATTCAGATTAAGATTTTTACTTCGGTGGCATGTTTTTAACTTTAACAGGGTGGTTTTTATTAACTTGATTGCATGGTTTTCTTTTTAACTTGGTGCCATGTTGGTTTTTTTTTATAACTTGATGCCGTTTTTGGTAACTTTTTTTAACCTAATGTCATGTGTTAAACATTGTCATTTTTTTTTAACTAGATGGCTTGTTTTTCAACTTGATGGTGTGCTTGTTTTTAACTTGATGGCTTGTTTTTCAACTTGATGGTGTGCTTGTTTTTCTTAACTAAGGCGCATTATTCAGTTTGCTTTGCACGGCAATGGCAGCTATAGCACTATAAATGCCATTTCTAGACAGTTCAATGGTTATATTTACATTTCCCATTTTTTGAAAATCTTATTTTGGTATTTTAATCCTAAAAAAACTTAAAAAAAACTGTCGTGTTCGACGTGTATTTCCAATCGCTGGAACAGCCAATCAATGACGTCACACGCATAGCCGCAAGGAAGAGATTAGTGACATCACATTAGCAATGGCATTTATATATACTCCAATAACTGCCATCTGGTCTTAAACAAAGTTTATAACATTAAAACATCACAAATGTAAATATAACTTGATGGTGTGCTTGTTTTTTAACGTTATGCTGTGTATTTTAACTTGATGGTGTGTTTTTCTTAATTTGATGGCATGTTTTTTAACTTGGTGGTGTACATGTTTTTATAATTTCCAAAAAAGATAAGTTAAGAACTAAAAATAGGACTGACGCTGAAAATCAAACTTGATCTGTATATTTTACAGTGCTAAACAATTGTGCAACTTTTGGAAAAAATTCTTTGATTTCATCTGGAAACCATCGCATAACAGATGGACAGACAGACATACAACTATCAATAAAATCGGAGGGTATTAAAATAGATTATATCTTGCCATTATGTGAGGTGGGGTGTAAAAACAATTTTCTGCTCTTTCCAAAATTCATTTCTTAAATTACAACCTGTACCAAAGACTAATAATTTTCTCAAGTTGTTAATATTTTAAAAATAATTCCTTTGATTATTCTCAAAGTTATCCTCTAGAAATCACTAAGAAATATATGAACAGATTCATCTGTAAATGAAAATGGAGGGTGTCCCAAAATATCTTATGTGTGGTGGGGTATTATAAAAATAATTTTCAGTATTTCCAAGACTCAATTCTAAAATTACACCCTGTACCAAAGACTAATTTTCTCAAGTTATTATTATGTAATTCCGCTCCATATCTTCAATAATTTCTAATTTAAAGTCCTAAAGTATCATTACACGTTCACATGCAAAAATATATTACATGTACATGAAAAACTAATAATGTCACAGCCTTGCTAACTAGCCATAAATCAAATGTTCCAGATCTGTACATTAATCTATATATATATATAATAAGAATTAGTCAACCAACAGTCATATATAAAAACTCAATGTAAGTTCAAAAGAAAAATAAATGTTGTACCCCTCGATCTCTGATAAAAGACTACCTGCCGACAGGTTTATTAATTAGCTAACTACCAATCACTGAACAATCAATGTTCAAAAACAAGAAATATAAATCATTCAGTGTTGTAACCCCTGTCTAGAAATGGCTATACCTGTAGACAACTTTATTATGATCACCTGAAATGACGGCACAATTTTGTTTATTTATTATCTATGTGGGGTTGATTATATATAGAGCCTCATTTACAGTGTTTCAAGTTTGACCTGGCGGCTTGACCTTTAACTTAAATATTTATCGAGGACCAGAACATTAATTTTTAGGGTATACATGTATCTATATCATCTACATCATGTGGAACATGCACTGTTTATGTATAAATTGTGAATCCTAATACAACCCATGTATTGGGTGGATCCTTCTATATGAATATTCCTAATACGAGGTCAAGCGGACAGGTCAAACTTGAAGCACTATACTTTACCTTTAAATAAGGTATGTGACAGCTAGGCCCTGAGATCAGTAAAAGGTCTATATCAGTAGATTTAATTGTTATTAGGTTGTCCACACTTGGCTGACTGGTGCCACAGTGGAGACTCCTTGGGTAGGAAGGCTTTTGTCCTTAAGCAGTTGTGTGATATAGGTAATATGATAATGTATGTGTTTATCTGTAATGCACTGTGTAAATACAATAGAACAAACAAACTATACCCCTTTTACACTCAGCTTTACTGGGTGTTACCCAGTATTTTAACAGGTCAAACCCAGCCTTTGAATGTAAATTAAAATTGGTATACTATTTTCATGGATTTTTTTTAACTTGCACAAGAAAATTATTTTTTATTTTCTTTATTTTTTTTTTAACTTATGCAAGAAAATTAAGGAAAGACTTCCATTATTACCCTACACTAAAATTTTAATTTTAACCGAAAAAAGTTTAAAAATGACAGAATCAAGTCATTATAAACATTTTTTCTGTGAAAATAATTTTTCATAGATTTAAATGAGGGGACTGGGTTACAAAAGGAAGCCTTAATTACCAAATTGAATTAATGTAAAAACGAAAATAATTTCTGTCCTTTCAATCTATATTTTTGCTAGCTCTTCTCTTCCTTTTCATTATATCCCAGTAGTCAGGCAAAATGAAAATACAAATGCACTGGCAAAAAACCCCAATTTTAAGTACCTTAGTCTTATTTGTAAATCAATTTTTATTTCTTCTTTATTTAATTACACAAGATCAATCTGTTTTTACATTAATCCACTTGTCCCTGCTTACCATATATAATCAGAAGAAAAGTCAACGAGAGAGATTTAAGAAAGTTAAGGGTACTGGTAGAGAGAGAGATTTAAGAAAGTTAAGTGGGTACTGGTAGTTGTATAACCACTGTAGGTGTTATCACAGTATGGCTGGTCTAAGTGGTACAATAAGTGATAATAGTATTGACAATTGACAGACTTAAGTTTATACTCTTGGCTTTTTGATGTAGTAAATCTGGAAATACTATCTTAATCACTGTACTACCAGTGTCAAGTGTCGGACAAAAACTTCTCAAAATACATATCGTATTTACATGTATATACATATGGCTATATGATTGTTGGATCTGCTAATGACCAGTCTGTAATCAGATTAACCAACATAATGGTGCTGAATGTTCTCACTTACAGGTAAGTCATTAACAAACTACTGTTTTCTTAGGTGTATGAAATGGCACACCTTCTATATATTCAGATGAACCAATAAACTTCAAAGCTATTAGTGTTTATTTAACTGCATTTCTTGCAGTTATTACATTTTCAGAATGGTAAATGTTATTAATTAATGTGGTATTATGTTTTATTTTTCCCCTGTGAAGCAGCAGGGTATCTTAATAATAGAATGTGTTTACTGAATCCAAATATAAACTGTATTTGTATTTCAAAGGGTTGATTAGTTTTTGAGTTTGTAAAGTAGTTCTTTATTCTCTCTCTCTCTCTCTCTCTCTCTCTCTCTCTCTGTCTCTCTCTCCATTTTAAACTTGGTTAATTTTCAGTAGTGGACATTTTTTCTAATTGCAACATTCAAAGTGTGTTTAGAGTGGTTTTTTTTATTTGTGCTCTCTCTCTCTCTCTGCCTCCACATTTGAAAGTTAAGCTGTCTGTTCAACCCATTCTACTACTGTGGTAGCTCAGTTGGTAGAGTGCTCACTCCATAAGTGGGAGGTTGTGGGGTCGAACTCGACCGGGTCTGACCCAAGACTTGAAAGTGGGTAATAACTGTTCTTTAGCCAAGCATTACAAATTGAAAGTCATGGTTCTTTCAGATGGAAACTTAAAATAAACCAGGTCCTGTATCATGGAGGGGGGAGAGGGCGCTCGGTGGCAAGGTGTGGCCTAAAGTGCATGCTTATGGATCACAGCACCACTCACTGTCTAGGTTTGAATCCCACTGGAGACAGATCCTAGTGCGAGTTCACTTGTCAAAGGTGGATGGTTTTTCTGGGCACTCTGGTTTCCTCCACCATCCCTGAACTCATAACCTTTGTTTAAGTAAAAGAATCTTGATCTGGGCATACACTTTAATATTTAAAGGTAAAATAAGTTTATGTCAAAAGCAGAAAAGCATGTCATATATAACAGATATAAAGCATATTTTCTTCCATGTTATAATTATTACAACTACCGTTACTACATGTTGTGGTATTTATAACATTACTCATTAACATTAATGACCAACACTTTCATATCAAATCAGACCAAAAAACATGTTGACATTATAAGCAGAGAGGAAGTTAATATTTTGCACTTGATGGTCGAATAAGAAAGGAAAACAAACTTAAATGGAAAACACAGACAGTTATAATTAATGTACTTATAAAAACTACCTGTTTTAAACAAAAAATTGATTAGGACCCTACATTACTCCCAACATTATATAACAGTAGCAAAAACTACTAGGTTATATAGCATTTGAATAGGTGGAGAAAGAATTAATTCAACATTTATTGGGTTGATGTTGGCAGGTGTCTCTAATGAAATCTCTTCTTACATGACAAGTGTCTACTATTAAGGAGTAGATGATAATTTCATTTATATCAAGATGTCACCAGCTATCTGTTTCAAAAATTCATATCTCTGCAGTCTGCAATACCTTACAACAACAAAACTGTTAATACTATTTCACAGCTAGTACACGAGTTTACAGGATTCATTTAAAAGATCCTGTGACTTTCATTTCTAACATCGAAAAGAAACCATGTTCATGTCTGACTAACCTAATAATCAAGCCGACTTTCCATTTCAGAAGTTAGGGGCCTCAGTTGTCAAAAGCCTATAAGCATAGGCTTTTTATGGACTACAGGCCTTCATTGTCAGCACTGAAATCTTAGGCAGATGGTTTTAATCTGGGTACTATGGTTTCCTTGCAGATTTCAGAACTGACTGTCTTGGTATAAGTCAAAGAAATCTTGATTAGATGTTAAAGCACCATTACTCCACTTAACACTAGTTTGACCCGACCCAGAATCAAACCCATACCTCCTATTTAAATAAAACACATTTTAAAAATAAGCTAGTGGCATTATTATTATTATGAATAAGAGATCTTAATTGCTTCCATTCAAATCTGAATAAAGTGGTATTTATCTTGGTACTCTGGTTTCCTCCACATTGCTGAATTAATCTCGACCCCCCCCCCCCCCCCCCAACCAATTTAGTTTTAAGCACCAGTGGTAAGATTTATTCAAAATTGATATAGAGTTCATGTTGGCAGGTATATATCTACTAATGTATTAATAATCGTGTGGGCAGGTATAATTCACATGGTGGGGGATAAAAACATCATTTTCCTGATAATCATCAGAATTTAGACATTTCATTAATAAAGAACCAGTAGAGTAATATAAATTCTGAAAACTCGCAGTGGAACACAGACTTTATGATAAATCTAATTTTGTACGAGCTAGTTTACCAAAATAAATATAAAATTGATTTTTTTTTGGTATAAATTTTTCATGTAATTAAGTTATAACCATGAGATTCAGAACTTGATCATGGAAGGAAAATGCTATAAAAAATAAATGGGTCGGAGGGAATTATATTTTCGCTGCGTTTAAATATTCATCTCATCATGAAAATTACCAGTACTCTCAAGAACTTAGATTAGAAAGTTTTGACATGATCCAGTTTTATTGGCTTTGACATAAGTCCATGAAAATTGTGTATCTTTATATAAGAAGTGAAACACAAAATTAAAGCTGTAAATATTTTGAGTTTTTTAAGAAAATAATGCTTTATTTTCCCGAAGAGAGCAATAACTATGAAGCACATTGTAAATGTGAGTATGCTGAATATAGAAATGAAGGGGAGAGAGGGGGTTAGCAGGGTGTATGGGAGGGTTGCAGATTAGATCATCACTAGTTTTAAATACATTTCACTAGTTCTTATGGTCAAATTTAAAGTTTTTTTTCCATTTTAGATGCATAAAATTGAATGTCAGATAATGCTGAATATGGTTTAGGTCATTTGTGATGCAACTCCACCTAAAGCTGGTGATGTCTCAATATCAGTTAAATATTCTGGACTGGAGTGTAAAACTTCATTCATTCATTCATTTATTCATTCATTCATTCATTCATTCATTCATTCCATTTCATTTGTGATGAGAAAATATCTTAACACTAAGTTTGACCAAACAAATTGAAATTAAGCCTGGAACAGGTGCCCTTTATAATAATAAACAGGAGTGTGCCTGTCTGACTCCAATAGATATTTATTTTGAAAAGTAAAACATTTTAGCCAGCCAGCCAGCTGACAAAACAGGAGCTATCTTTATAACCTATCATTTTAGTTAATCCTTCAGTGTTTTAATACCTTCATTTAATCAGCTTTAATTTGAAAGATTTAAAAATTTAAAATCTAAATTCTGTTAAAGACATGATGTCTTGTAGTGATATGTATCAAAACATTTTGTTAATCAGATCATGGCCGGCCTAGTGACTGTCTGTCTGTCTGACTCAAGAGCAGATGGCTACTGTGGATTTGGTTTATTTCACCCATGGTTTGGGAGTCATGTGGCTGAGAGATTAAGGCAGCAAATTAATAATTATTCAAGGGTTATGGGTTCTAGCCCCAGCCTGGCATTATATTCCCTTAAACTTGCTTCAATGGCTCATGAAGCATTTCTATAAATACAATAAAATTATTTGCTTATTACATCCCCTTTCTTAGTCAATATTTTATTTTGGACTCCCTACTCCTGTAGGTAGGAGAGGGTCCTGGTGGCTCAAATCCCGTTAAGGTACTGTATATCCTATTGTGAGGAAGTTTGTCAAGTCACTTTCTGAAGGTGGTTTTCTATAGGCACTCCAGTTTTCTCTACCATCCCTGAATTGGCAGTCTCGATATACATGAAATATTCTTGACTGGGGCATAAAACACCATTCATCCACTTCAATCCACTCTTGCAGATTGAAGATGTAAATCACCACAAAAAATTTCCAAATAGTGCTGTGGTTTGAGTTCATAATGGTGGCAAGAAAGCTTAACTTCAAGCAGTACTTGGGTTTGAACTCATTATGGTGCCGGCAAAGCTTGTTTATGTGTGTAAGTCTGTTTGTCTGTGGTAGCTGGATATAAAGTCCAAAGTTGACAAAAATACCTGGGTATGTTTAGACCTGTATCGTCGGCACTGCCTAAGTCTGACTAATTATTCCAACACACTGCACATGCATACAAGATAAATAAACCCACAATACAAATACTTCCCAATCAGATAAATAATTCTTAAAACAAAATTTCTTAATATCTTTTAAAGCCGGGATAGTTTTTTTTCCATTTTTAAAGCAGGATTTTTTTTTAATTTTTAAGCGGGATTTTTTTTTCAATTTTATTTTTTATCAGATTACATTTCAATTACAATTACTTAAAAATACTGTGTGGGATCGATATTACAGATTGATCTGCCGAGCATAAACCTTAATTCCACCTGGTCAAAAGCGAAGGTGGGCACATGGTGTGGCTAGCGGGAGGACAGGTGAGAATATGTTTTTCTATTTTTTTAAATATTGACATAAACGATCCTGTCCCATCCTGTCAAATCTAAATGTCAATTGTTTACATCAAATGTAATTGTTTTAGACTAGTAAATTTCATATTGACATTACTGTTTTTACCCATGACTTGACGTTATTTCAAAACAAATTGTTTTTATAAAAAGATGTGACACTAAAAGCAAATAGCTTCCTGTTTAGAACAGCAATTGTCTATAAAAAGGCCCTAATCCTCACTATGCCTGCAAGCACGGAACTGGAGACACAAGTCTGGTTTTACGCTTCAATTCACACAGTACTACACTCTTAAACATAACATATAAATACATATTTCCTATATTATATATACCTTCGTGCATGACATGGTGCAATATTTTTCTTACTGTTTTATCGGATGACATTTATGAATTTTTAAAGGTAAGTTAAAAACCTGATGTGAAAAATCTTAACAAGCAAAATTACAGTTTAAAAATGAGGAAATTATGGAAAATAGGTTTATATATATATATATTATATAAGAGAAAAATATCCACATAAATGACAGGATTTTGATGGCTTAAGGTTTTCCCTGATGTTTAGTTAGGAAAGTGAAGTTTATCTCTGTGGTGTGGGCTGTTTAACAGGTAATACTATATATATTCTTGGTTCTGTATGATTGCATTTGAAAATGATACAAACACATGCAGTTCTTTTCTCTTCGTAAGTTTTTCTTAGGAACCCTCCTCTCACATAACTGACACTACCAGATATTTATTTGTTTTTGACTTAATGAATATGAGAGAACTTTCTTTACATTCAGCTCCGATATGCTTAATTACACCCAAGATATTTTTTTAAAATCTCTCAGAAAAACTAAACATGCCATCGAGTCTTTGATATTTTAAAGACTTCTAATTAAGCATAGATATATTTTCACCTGCTGGTGATTTCAATCACCCACACACACTAATACAACATCACACAGTTTTGTAAATATATATAAAATGATTTTATTAGTATGCATCAAATACCAGAGAAGTCATCTTAAAAAGGGGTCTAAATATTTATTTTTACGAGCACCACCATACACATTAAGGGGCAGTTGTTGATATAATCAGATAATTAACTACATGATTTAAAATGAAATCCGTGTAAACGGAAATACATCAAACGCTTTGTACACACAAAACCAGAATACATACATAGACATCACTCGTAATACTGGAGTCAACCAGGGCCGACATTGATCAATGGAGCGTACCACTTATCATAGCCACAGGCAAAAACCATCATATTTTGACATATACATTTTGTTCTGCATTCAACTTGCATATAAAAGCAGTTATTAAATTGTTTTGGTAGGTTTATGCCTGCAGTTAATACACTGACTTAGTCAAGTGTTTATAAAGCTTAGTACATGAACAGTGTTTTATTCTGGGACTATACCGGTGACTTTTAAAGTTTTTCATTTAGATATATAGAGACATTTCTAGGGATTATAAATCTTGTAAACATTACATCACAGGAGATTATTAAACTACAACATGCCAAAAGTAAGTACATAATAAAAAATACACCAGATAACAGTTGGTCCCAGATTTTTTATTTCAAAGTTAAAAAAGTTATGATTTCATTTAAACTCACTCAACTTGTCATTATCAAATACAATTGAACTAACAATCTATGGTCTTTTTAATTTTTATTTATTCATTTTTTAATCAAAAACAAAATTTTAACTGTTATTTATATTGAAGAGTAATATGAACACAACATCTGTAAAAACCAGTTAAACAAACAAACTGAAAGAGACACATAAAAGTCTTAAAATTAGCATATCAGTGAAGGTTTTGTCTCAATGTCATGTTGACAGCTAGAGTAACTTAAAGAGTCAAACTATTTTTATGAATCTAGAAATACCAAAAATTATTGAAATATCAAAAATAATCTAGTTTCATTTTTTTTTTTTTTGTTTTTGTCACTTTGTTTAACACCAAGAAGAGTTTGTGGTTTGTATTTTAATGCATATATCCAAACAGTCGAGTAGTAGTGGGGTCAAGATTATTTCACTATATCTAGGCAGTCAGTTCTGGGATGGTGGAGGAAATTGGAGTGCCCAGAGAAAATTAATAACGTTAAGTCATAACATGAAATAAGTAAATGAAGAGGCATTATTAAAAAGTGTAAAAAATTAATGCAGCTTTAACATAAATCTTATTTTATGAATTAGTAAATAAAATGGTTACCCTGACATAGAGATGTGAGACAAATTGTAAATAATTTGATGTAATGATCATAAAATGCAATTTTTTACGACTTTTGAGGTGTTTATCTTAGATTATCTCCCTTGATTTTCGATATCCAAGGTTAACAACATGTGGGTATGATATATTTAATTTCTGAATTCTTCATTAACCTATCACATGTGATAATTCAATTATCTACCACTACAATTAGGGGGGAATAATGGTGTATTAAAATCCCCAGAGAACGAGCAATATGTTGTGATTGGCACGTAATTATCACCATAAATCAACACATATGTTGTGATGTAAAACTGACATAATTAAACAAAAAACAGCTAAATGGTCAAATAATCGGACAGATTGTTTTATTCCCCCAGGTAAAAATCTGACAGGGGCAGTAATTCATTCAGCTTTGTTTTTTACACAATGGTAATAGAAAAATTTCAATGGCATTGGATAATTCAATTTCCCTTGTTTTTTACACATTGTAAAAATTCTTTAAGGCCCTAGGTAATCTCAATTGCTCATGTTTTTTTACACCAAAGTCTCCGAGGCAGTGGTTAATTTCAACTCCTCGTGTATCTTTACAAAATCTAGATAAATTTTCTAAGGCTTTATTAAGTTAATCTTGAGTGCTCATTTTTTACACATAGTGTTAAAAATTCCTCCAGGGCAATCAAGGTAGTTTAGATGGTGCTAATTAATATCTATTAAAAATTTAATTAAGCAGTGGAAAACATGCAAGAGGACTATATACAACCTTGTGTCAATTTCTCCAATATGGTGCTAATTTATGATAATTAACTGGTGGCTAAAAGACCAAATAACCTAAGTGTCATGAAATGGCTCAGTAATATAGGGGTTTGCACTAATGGGCATATAGTCAGATGTCAATATATGTTTAGTTGAAAGGAAAAGTGCTGCTTAATCACATTGTGTAAGCTTGGATAAGAACCCGGTGTTTACTTAATACTCACGGAAAATGTGTCAAGATTGAAAGTACAAGATGATAATCTGGCGAGGGTATAAAAACTAATCTGACCTGATTAACCTGGCTTATACCTGTCAGACAAGGTGATCCGAACAGATAAGTGATTATGACATGCTTAAGGTAAACATTATAACCTCAGAGAAGACTACTGTCTATACAGTCTAATTTCCTGATTACTTTATTAGACAAAACTTCTAGAGTTTTATTATTAGATAATAAATTTAATCAGCAGAAAGCTATATAGGACTTTTATTTTTACATTATGATAAAATACTGAGAGATCAAGCTGATTTATATATTGTATATGTCCATATGCAAAAATCTGAGAAAAAGCAATACTGCAGGTAACTTTTCATATTTCCTTTTTGAACCTATAATTTTATTTATGAATACATATTTATATATGTAGATTTCATTATGGAAACTTTCATTTTTGTAATATGATAAAATGTAAACTTTTTGTGTAAATATCTCAGAATTGTTGTAAAAATATTGCACGTAACTATTTTTACATTTTACTCTACGTAATATAGACTTTCATTTTCATATTATGATAAAATGCTGATAGACTAAGGGCAAAAATGTCAGAATTAGAGCAACAATAGTGCATGACTTCTTGGTTTAAAAAATCTAAAGTCTTTAGTAGCCAAATTTCCAAAATTTGTGAAAAATAGTTCATGTTTTCACAAATTTGCTAAATTAGGTTACTTTTTGAAAGAATTTCTCAGAAATTAGTTGCTATAATTGTGATTATGACTATCAGGAACGGAATCATAGCATAACATATATTCATTTTAGATTAAAACGCAAATTTAATTTCTATTTTTTTTAAAAAAGAACAAACTGATGAAGAGAATTTCTATATTGTTTTAATTCTTTCATTTTCTAGTTTTGAAAATCAAAACAACAAAGCCAGTACTAGATAAGGAAGATCAAATGTTCTTTTGGGTATCAAAGAATCAAAAGGATATAAAAAACAAAAATGATGAAAAAGAAATTTAGATAAATAAAAGTGACAGAAAAAATAAGTAAAATTATAAACAGATGTCTTAATAAATAAGGTCTAAAGAAAACAATACAAGCTGCATTACATCTTACATGAAGTGTTAATAGACATTTCACACGTGCAGCACATCATAACATAATGTTGATGTGTATATACTATACGGTAAGATTAACAGTATGTGAGCAATAATAATTATCATTACCAATGTTTGTAGTAATTACCAATATTGATGTGTTTGTAATAATTACCCTCAATGTTTATAATTATTTTCTTTTATTGATGTTTTTGGATTGTTTCATTTTGACATATTTGATGTACTTTTTGGTAGGCTATATAAAAATTAATGCAGTGGAGTAATAGTGTTTTATGCCTCTGTTAAGATTTTTATATCAAGCCTTCAGTTCTGGGATGGTGGAGGAAACTGGAGTACCTGAAAAAACTACTGATGTTTTGACAAGCATGCCGACAGGTTTTCTCACACTACGATCTACTAGAAGGAGAAAGTATCAATTTAGTGGTGAAATACTCTAGGTATTTATTTTGTCATAATGGTACAAAGTGGTATGTTGATTTAGTGGTGAAATATTTCAGGCATTAAAAGGTTCACCATGGACAATTGATTTAGTGGTGAAATACTGTACTGGCAGGTACAGACATTTAACTTTTAAAATACTTTATATTGAGCAAATAAATAATAGTACACATGTATAACAATTAATTTAAAGTATTTTTCTTTATATTTTTCAGATATTGTACACCACACTGACACTTGCTATAACCAAGTTTTTCACTGAAGAAAGCCAAGAACAAATGGACATTTATTAACAATTCTACCAGAACATGGTCCTATGACTTACAGTCTGTGGATGTGAAGGGTAAAATGCAGGTTTTAAAGAATGAAAAGATTCAGTCCAAGCGGTCAACATTATCCTGACCCATCCAAACCCCCGCCCGAGGATGGGATACCGGACAATAATAATCTAACTGATCAAGGAGAAAGTAAAAAAGTTAAAACTTCACAGTCGTTTGAATCGCTGTTTGATAACGAGACACTAAGTGACATCATATCAATGTTAACGATGGCCAGTTTATGTTTAATGGCCATAAAATGATTCTCGGAATGAAGAGTGACATTCTTGCTTCAATGTTAAACGAACTTGGTCCTTCAGAAATGGAGGACAAGCCAGTGCTGTATCTCCATGAGTCCACTGAATGCAGTCTCGTTTTTAGCCGTTTCTTATACTTTATTTATAGTGGAGCTGTGTGGTTACATAGAGACTATGTTCTAGATTACACAAACTGGCTAAGAAGTATGACGTAAAGCCATTAGAACAACACTGTGATAACTATGTGACTCAATTTTACAAAATATGCTGGGAATGAACGACAGCCTCCGTGGATTCCCGGTTGAAACTGTGTGTGATTTATACGAGTGCAACACATTTTCGGAAGAAATAAGACAGTTATCCTACAGAGTTTTATGTGCCAAATTCAAAGATCTTGCATGTAGTGAAAGATGGCCACACTGCACATGGCATCTAGTCTGTGATCTCTTAAAATGTGATGACTGCCATGCAGAGGAAAATGTGATATTAACCTCCGCCACAGACTGGATGAAGAAAAATAATCTGAGTGACAAAAACTTAATAGAGGACATATTAGTCAACATAAGATACCCGTTACTTCATAGCGAGTTCTGTATCATCTACAGAAAAACAAAGCCTTTAAAAACTTTCCGCAAGTGCAAGAACTTGTTGAAAAAGCTGTACATTATCACTGCTTCAAGGATTTACCCGAAGCTAAACATGAATTTGTAGGTGTACAATATCGCAAACGTAACTTCAGAAATCATTCCACATCTTCAAGTGCTGCTGCTAGTCGATCAAACTCAGACGAACATTTACAACAAAATGGCATGGTGACACCAGAGCGGCCACCACCATTACAGGCTGTTCATTATCAAAGTCCAAACCATTATGTTAATGAAATTGTTCAGAATCCAGGATCACTGCCATTTAATGAGTTTGGTGGTTTACCTAATGTTGTTCCAACGTCTGCTCTTGTTGCTAATGAAATTGTACAACCCGGTAATGTGACTGTACATAGTTCAGATCTCATACATCCAAGTATAAACTCTGGAATTACTACACACACTCGGTCATCGGGAAATCAGTCAAATACTGTCTCAGTAATTTTCCCTCAAAGACCGGTTAGTTCAGACTTTATTCGTAATTCTAACTCTCCACAAAACATCATCAACAACACTCAGACATTTTAGATGTCTGTGAAAAAGGGTAAACAGAAACACATAGCTTTGTGTAAAACTTGTTTTAATGGAATACAGTAAAAATGTATATAAAGACCAGAGGATTTATAAAAACTAGACTTCATAGACAGAATGTTTTTATTACAGTTTGATTTAGTTTGAATATAAAGTAAAGCTAGGTTTTAATTCATGGTAGCCAAAATGGCAATGGATACTAATTTTGTGAAAAAATATTTTAAAAAGGACTACATTTTCAAAAATTTTGGAAATTTGGCTACTAATACTTTTAAAGTGGAAACCTGGCTAAAAGAACAGTAACATCTTGTTCTTTAAAAAGTGGTGGTCTTGATTAGAATGTACAGAAATCAAAATTATGAGTCAGATAATCTTTCAAGATAACAGTAGTCTTTAGACAGGTGGTTTATATATAGAGGTGGTCACTATACAGTGTTAAATTGTTCCTTTGTTGATTAACTAATGAACAGAATTTTTTGTTATGTTTGTAAGTGCTCAATTTGTTCTTCATATATTTGTGTTTTAAAAGCCAACTGGATAAATATATTTGTTTTTCAGAACTTCGATATTATAATTTTCAAACTGTCTCATTTGTGAAACGTTCTGATAGTGTCTGAAGTGAAGAGATACTGATATTCTATAATCAGCTCAAAAACAGCTTTAATTATCAAATTTATAAAATCAACTGTAAATTGGGAAATTTTTGTGTTTATTATTTTAGTGTAAATTCAAGAGATGACCAAAACAA
The DNA here is from genome assembly GCA_021292105.1 of Anadara kagoshimensis. Taxonomy (NCBI): domain Eukaryota; kingdom Metazoa; phylum Mollusca; class Bivalvia; order Arcoida; family Arcidae; genus Anadara; species Anadara kagoshimensis. Next base: position 61,508,497 of record CM037861.1, read on the forward strand.
GAAAATAAACTTTGTGAATTTTGATATTATTCACTTTCATTTGATCATCATTCGACGATGCAAAAATAAATGAACATAAATATCTTCAAAAGACGATTCTCTGAAATTTTCCCCGTTTTGTAGTACAGCATATTTATAAATGGTAGATCCTTAAATTGTTCAATTAATTTTTTATGAACTGAAAAAATAAAATATTGATATTTTTGTTAGCAAAACTGGCTGTGAAGAATAGTACCTGTTAATAAAAATCTATATACCAGTAACAACATACAATAATCAGCTATAGCAAACAAAATGACCTGTCTGCTTGACCTTTAATTTAAATATTTACTATGAAGGAACACATTCATGTAAAGGGAATACAAGTATTGTATAATACTAACAATAACTTAATATAATTACATAATGGCAATCACTTTTTTGAAAAGAAAATTGTGCATTGTTTATGTATTAGCCCTGAATCTTACACTACCATGTTTGGGTGGATCATCGTATATGAATATTCCTAATGAAAGGTCAAGCCGACAGGTCAATGTTGTTGCCTATACAAGGTGTTTAGTAGCTGTCAGCAGGACCTTGCTAGTTATCTATGATTCATATTATAAAATGCTGATTCTTTTTTTTGTGTTTATGTTGTTGTCGGTGAGATCGCAGAGTTCTGAGAAACGAAAGTATTTTGATCGTAGGCGTTATTGTTAATGAGAACAAAAAATCTATGGCAATATTTGTTTTAGTAAAATGACGAGATTAAAATAATGTGTTCAAGTCAAATAAAAAATATTTATAAAGATCTTTGTTTTGTTTCCGTCACTACAGATAAAGTGTTAAAAATTTTGCACAAATTATTAGTCCTTATATAATAGATGCTGGTGCATTCCAGGTTTCAATATAATTCCTCAGGGGCCTCAGTGGCCAAGTGGTCTAAAGTACATGCTTACAGATCACAGCAGATGCTGGTACATTCTAGGCCCAAGTCTCAATATTATTTTCCAGGGACTCAATGGGCTGAGTGGTCTAAAGCAGATCACAGTGCCTCTCACCTCCTAGGTTTAGGTTTGAACCCCCACTAAGGACAGATCCTAGTGTGACAAATTTTGTCAGTTTGTTTGCTGAAGGTCAGTGGTTATTCTCTGGGAACTCCAGTTTCCACCGTCCTTGAACTGACTGTCTTTATATAAGTGAAAGAGCTGTGGCTGTAGCATAGAACACAATTACATGTATTCCATTTGTCAGTTAACTGTAAGACCATCTTCAGGTTAGCTTGTACATATGTTCCCAAGTGGAACATAAATGTTGATTTTCTACTGGTATGTTGATCACTCAATAATAAAGTGAACCAACACCCTGGTTGTGCTGATCTGTGATAAAGTCTGTTGTTGGATCTGGATGGAATAAGTAGTCTTTCTAAATAAATAATAAATTATACAGAATAGGAAAGAAGTTCAACAATCAAAAGACCGCAAGTGGAGGTTTATTAAATCATCTAGTTTTGCCAGTAAAGATCCAGCAGCATCAGGATAATTATTGTATGGTAATTCCTGTCCTATTGACATTATTTTAATAAATCTATTAAAAGCAGTCTTTTATTTTTAAGGTATTATCTGAAAGACTCAATACTTCTACTTCTGAATGCCAGTCTGGTCCATCAAAAAACTTAATCACTAAGTCCTAACAAACACTTATCAAGACTGTTGGGGTGATTTGGGCTGATGCTCATGTCAAGTGTATAGCATCAGCTTATCTGTTCTTTATACAGCTAAGTTTAAATTCATGGTGACAGGGCCAGGTGAGAAAAAAGGTACCAATGCTTCAAAATAGTCTAAATCAAAAACTAACCTGCCAATCCATGTCCAAATAACAATCCCAAAGCAAATTAAAACTTTGAAACTGGCAAATTAAGTTAAACACATGAACTTCCAGTGAGGGAGTGAGGCCAGGTGCTCTGGAAGGGTAAGCACCTGATTAGCTAGCTATGCTTGCCAGATGTGTTATCAAAATTGAAAATGTCAAAATTATCGAGGATAATTTCAGATACAATACAGAGACATCAAACTTATCAACAATACTGTAATAATAGCCATAAAACTTTTTGAGGGCCTTAATAAGTCTAGGATTGCAATATCGCTGCGTCAACAATTTTATTTGTAAGCAGTTCTGAACAGAACAAAATCTGATAACATATAGCCAAAGAGCAAAGTTATAATGCATTGTACTTTATCAACAATGAAAACTTGCATATATAAATGATATTGCACAATATCTCCAATATCAGCATTCAATTTTATACCCATTTATTACATATATTCTTTTTATATATACAGCAAATGGTTGCCATGGTAACCATCCAAATGTTTAGTCTTATCAGGGATATAATGGATTTTGTCTGTAATACAAACACATTATTTATTTTTTAAATTTGTCCATCAAGTACATGAAATAAGACCCAGTTGTAATCTCTGGAATTATTTCCAATAACAAAATAACCCTAGAGAAGAATTCTGCAGAAGTTATTCAGAGTATTAATCTCAGGTATTAGTTCTCTATAAAGCAATAAAACTAAACAAGAATTAATCAGAATTTAATGTCTCCCCTGATACAGAGTGTAATTACGATATAATACATACAGAACACAGACCAGACAAAACAAGGAGAACTGTATTACTGAATTCATAATACAAGTTTCTAAAACTCAAAGATTGTTCTCGGTTTCTTCAAATCAAATGCTCAATGTCATGTATGGCATAAAACAGAAGCCTTCACCACTCAGACTGGTTTTCTAGTGCCTTCAAATCAAAGGCCTTGCCTCACTGCAGGCTCTACCTTGGTTAACCACATTAGTTAGAAATGGGTTTTACATTGTTGTAAACCAGGTGACCAGTGTGACTTTGCAATTTCAGGATATAAACATAGGCATGGTTAGAAATTGAGTTAATTACACTGCATAGCTTCACCTTTTAAGGCTATCAATAATATTTTGGTTACCTTATTGTTTATGAACATACTAGTATATAACAATAAATGAAATAATTTTGACTTGGATGTAATCCACACATTTCATTCACTCAGCATTGATTTTTCTGAAAATTGGCTTGCTTACATTATTCTTCACTTAAATATACTAACTAAATTTTAAAAACCCCTTCCTATCTCTGAATGCATTCTCCAATCTCACTAAAATGCACCACCCACTTCCTCATCTCTGTGCATTTCTTGACCCCATCTCACTAAACTACACCCGGTAAATTCCAACATCCTCCTCCCATTTCTGTATGTATTTCCCGTTTTTAACTAAAATACATGAACTAAATTTTACCCCCTCGCTGTTTAATTTATTTTGTTACAGAAGTAAATTTTAAGACAACCTCATTATAAGTTACATATTGGAGACTTTTCGACTTGACTGCACATTAACCATGTAATCAAGTCAATTAGCTAATGATGACATCTGAGCCAGACTGCAGAAATCGATAGATGATTGACACCTGACATAGATAAATGGACTGACAGACACACACAATTGAAATGTACGTGACAGGTAGAGAAATCAATATACCTTATACAAAACTGATTTGTTTCTGTGAAAATTACAAATCAGCGATTTTTAGGAGATAAAAGTATGTTGTTTGCAACAGCAGGGGATCTGTTGTTAATTGGTTAAAATCAATATCAAAGTATTATCACTTTTGTCTTTATCGTAGCAGAAAATTGCAATTTTAAAGACTTGAAAACAGCATTGTTAATTATTGCATGACCGCAATTAAAAAAGTATATTTTCAACCTCAAATCATTATTTTTTGCGGTGTTCTAATTTTCGTTGTTTTTGTGGATAACTTGATCTACAAATTTACATTTTAACAAAAAGTAGCATTTATTATAAAATCATGCTAAACAGAAACTAACAAACCACAAATTTAAAACCCCATAAATGGTATTTTTCTTAGAACAATGAAAATTGGAAGCAATGAAAATAAATTATTGCACAGTAGGTCAGTGTGTCTGAACATAAGTGAATTGGTGTGTTTGGTCAGACTATCATCCAGAATAGGAAAAAGAGATACCAACATCTTATCAAAAAGGAGTAATTTCTTTTAATCTAATGCTGGGGTTAGATTAATAGAATCTTCATATGTATTAGTAGTAAATAGTGGTATCCCACACAAGGGACAGAATTTGCATTTGAAATGAAGTTGACATGAAAATTCTGTCTCTGAAGGTGGGAAATTCTGACAAAATTCTACTTTCTTTTTTTACTAGAAACATCCATCTCAAATATATGGAGGTGGATGAAAGAAAGTACACCATTATGAAAATGGCAGAAAATTCTGTCAGCTTAGTGGAGAATGTATCTACTGTAAATAATATGACCAGAACGAATAAAGCCAGTAAAACAAGAGAAACAAGAGGCCCATGGGCCTTAACGCTCACCTGAAGAAGAGTACATATCTTATGCAGAGGTTCAATGGTCAATGACATTAATAAAAGAGAATATCAAAATTTTCAGCAGTAAGGGCCAATAATATGCAAGTATTTTTGCAAATTAATTAATAATATTATATAAGTATGCTATATATAACATATTTAAAGTCTAGCTACAATATATTATTTATAAACAGCTAAAACATCTGTATATTAAAATGTGCATTAGGCCAATACCTACAATATTCCAATATACATGCCTATACAAAGAGTTTATAGTTTTTGAGATAATTAACCATTTAAGTATTCGTTTGCATCTATGACCTTGACCTTTGAACCTATGACCTTCATTCATATATCAAAATGATTGTTGTGCAAATGCCTACAATATTCCAATGTACATGCCTATACAAAAAGTTTATAGTTTTTGAGATAATTAACCATGTAAGTATTCGTTCACGTCTGTGACCTTGACCTTTGAACCTATGACCTTCATTCATATATCAAAATGATCGTTAGGCCAATACATACCTTATTCCATTATACATGCCTATACAAAAAGTTTATAGTTTTTTTAGATAATTAACCATTTAAGTATTCATTTGCATCTATAACCTTGACCTTTGAACCTATGACCTTCATTCATATATCAAAATGATCGTTAGGCCAATACATACCTTATTCCAATATACATGCCTATACAAAGAGTTTATAGTTTTTGAGATAATTAACCATTTAAGCATTCATTTGCATCTATGACCTTGGCCTTTGAACCTATGACCTTCATTCATATATCAAAATGATCGATAAGCCAATACCTACAATATTCTAATATACATGCCTATACAAAAAGTTTATAGTTTCTGAGATAATTGACCATTTAAATATTAGTTTGCATCTATGACCTTGACCTTTGAACCTATGAACTTCATTCATATATCAAAATGATTGTTGTGCAAATGCCTACAATATTCTAATATACATGCCTATACAAAAAGTTTATAGTTTTTGAGATAATTAACCTTTTAAATATTCGTTCGCAGCTGTGCCCTTGACCTTTGGACCTATGACCTTTATTCATATATCAAAATGATCGTTAGGCCAATACCTACAATATTCCAATATACATGACTATACAAAGAGTTTATAGTTTTTGAGATAATTAACCATTTAAGTATTCGTTCGCGTCTATGACCTTGACCTTTGACCTATGACCTTTATCTATATATCAAAATTATCGTTAGGCCAATACCTACAATATTCCAATATACATGCCTATACAAAAAGTTTATAGTTTTTGAGATAATTAACTATTTTGGTATTCTTGGTCATCTGTGACCTTGACCTTTGAACCCATGACCCTGATCTATGTATCAAAATGATCGTCATGTCAATACCTACAAATAACTGAAAATCCTACGCCATTTTCACGAGAAATGTTAAAAAAAATAGCATTTTTTATCAAAGGTCAAAAACTGGGACATGACCTTGACCTTCGACCTTGACATCAATTGGAAGAAAATTGCAAGACAAGATCAACAGTGAAAACTCCATACAATTATCTTCAGCCGTTATGAAGTTATAACAATAAATGTCTCATTTTAAAAATTACGTAATTTTACCCAAAAAACGCGTAACCTATTTTTCGTCTAATTTTCATGAAAAACACAATTTTAATGTTCCCAGGTATGCTGAATCCAAATATCCAATCAAAATTTGCCTGCACCTTTTGGTTTCAGAGAAGAAGATTTTTTTGTCTTTTTGCTATTTTTAGTAACAGCGGCCATCTTGTTGGGCGTGGCCAAACTCCGAACACAATTTTTAAAGGCTGTTACCTAGGCATGATAATCACTAAGTTTCATCAAATATTGCCCAGTAGTTTTGGAGGAGAAGATTAAAATGTAAAGTTTACACACGACGGACGACGGACGATGGACGACGCACGACGGACGGTGATAGATTGCAATAGCTCATCTGAGCCTTTGGCTCAGGTGAGCTAAAAATGAGTTATGTTGTGATTAAGGGAACTCTGTAGAGACTATTGTAAGGGTGTCAGACCAATGATGTACATAGCAATAACCATATAAACTGTTACGAAGAAAATTTGTGAAATTCCATGCATTTCCCATTTAGTGTAGTGTAGTAATAATGTTTTACGCCCCAATCGAGAATCTTTCATTTATATGGAGGCGGTCACTCAATGGATAGTGGATGAAACCAGAGTACCCAGGGAAATCCACAAATCTTTGGCAAGTTAAATGACCGACTTTCTTACATTTGAATCTGTTCAAGTAAGATTCATACCTAGGTGCCATGATCCTTAAACATCCCACAACATTTCACTTCAGAATAGAAAACTACTGTAATAAAACTCCGACTTGAATATTTAAACTTTAAAACAACTCTGCCAACAATGTATTGTCTTAGCTTTTAACCACAACACTGAAGACGGCATGGCTGCTGTCTGACAGCTAAATTCTATTTTCCAACAGGTATTTTTATGATAATAAATACTTTAGCAAAATCTGTCTTCACCAAACACTTGGATTAAAGATTTGTTTTGTACTGGACAAGTATTTGGTTCACAGGTTTCAGTTTAGGCAGTTTACACTATATGAAGTTATAAAACATACTGGATAAGACAATCTGACTAGCTATCATTATTCAATAGATAATATTGACAAAATCAAGGAAGTCATTTTCCACTAATTTTTCAGACATAAATCTTGACTTATATTAAATGTCTAAATAATGAATGTTATAATAAAAAAAACAATGGTGATTAGAGAACAACAGTTGTCTAGTGTTACGGAGTATCTTTTTCTCAGACCTGACATATATCCATTATGTTAAGTAAATAGTAGATGAGGTAATGATGTCTTCTATTTCTGCTTTATCCCTCCAGTATAAAGGGTCTCAGTGGCTGACTAAAGCGTGTTCTTATGGATCACTGCATCTCTCATTGCCTAAATTAGAAGCCCACACGAGACAGATCTTAATTTGTCAATTCACTTGCCAAAGGTGGGTGGTTTTCTATAAGCACTCCTATTTCCTCCACCATTCCTGAACTGAACACCAATATAAGTCAAAGAATCTTGACTGTGATATTAAATATAATTATTCCCCTCCATTGATTATGTCAGTGCCACACCAAAGTGCCAATACAACAGAAACGCTCTGCCACCCTCCCACATTCTGTGACCTTGACCTTGACCTATTTTCAGTATGTAACTCATGGTTTCTATGGTGGATATCCCTTCCCATTCAAAATTTGAGCAGCAGACACAAGTTCTCTAATGCATTGGGGCTTCAGTGGCTAAGTGGTCTAAGGACAGCATTAACTAATCGGAGCACCACTCCTAAGTTCAAATCCCACTAAGAACATTTTCTACCAGTAGTATGAAAAAGCTTGTCAGTTCACTTGCCAAAGGTCAAGATTTTCTATGGACACTCCTATTTATGAATTAATTGCCTCGATATAAGTGAAAGAATCTTGACAGAGATGCAAAACTATTACTCCACTAAAATGTATTGACACCTGTAAGGATGGACATACACCTAGACCACAATCAGAGCGAGAGGGGGCATGATAATACACATTAACATTTTTTATGTACTATATTGTATGATGTTATGATGTATGTCTGGTGCTGTATATAAATAAAGTAACATGTACATTAATTATTAATTGGCAGACATGATGATGAAAGATGAAGTCACATCTGATAGAAGCTTAACTTGTAGACAATATGTCTTCTGGTAAACATGTCTTCTTAATTCTGTCTTATCCCTCCTGTGTGTAAAGGCCATTTGTCCTGAATGTATAGTGCATTTAGTTAGGCCAAGAAAAATATATTAGTTTCTTCTAAATATTATGGTAAGTATTCAGTTATGAAGATAAAATAAAACTAGAACTGTTAGTGAAGCTGACTTATACCCCACTTTAGGTTTTGTCACTTCAGACATGTCTGGAAATCACAATAATTCCAGGTAATTCTGCAAAATAAATCTAATCAGACTAATAATTGCATATGCAAAGGTTACAATCACAAGTAAAATCTGTGTATAATTTCAGAAAAATTGGATTACGGGTATGCATAACTGAATAAACTTGGACATATTAAGGTCTTAAAACAGAGAGGCAAACATGGTGATTCCAGTATGAAACATCCCCCAAGAAATAAGATGTGTTTGTAAAACATTATCTCCTAGCAACAGTAGGTCAAAGGTCAAGGTAACAAGGTAAAATATTGTAAACGTGATGTACAAGAAATGTGACAAATATGAAATCCTGAGCTCAAATATGAAAAACATTTTTGCAAAAGCTAGTATTGTGCTATGTTTTCATTCATGTACGAAGCTTTTTGCTACCCATTAAGCAGATAAATGAGTTTAATGCTTTTCTGCCATAAATCTTCCTTCTATCATGTTTATGGATAAAGACTCGGTGTTTGATGTCAACAATCAAACAAAAAACTGTAAAATATTACTATTGATTTCATTTAGTTTCTATAACATACAAATATCGACTTAGTCATTTCAAATTAAACCCACTTAAAATTTTAGTGAAATCAGATTTTGAATTGTAGTGAAATACAATATACTATGTTTCCATTCCTGGTTTCCAACTCGCCAAAGGCTACTAATTTCTGAGAAAGGACTATATTTTCACAAATTTTGGAAATTTGGTTACTATGAATTTTATATTTGTGGATACCTAGATTGTGTATGAAAATAGAAAGATTCTCAGCAAGACAAATTAAACAAATATGATGGTTTAAAGACAGGCTCTGAGTCTACTGTAGTTATAAAATCTAGACGTGGAGCTGAGTGGAGTGGAGTAATGGAGTATTACTCCCCAGTCAGTAATCTGTCACTTGTACAAGCGGTCAGTTCAGGGATGGTTGAGGAAACCAGAGAATCTGGAGAAAACAAATGGCTTTCTACAAGCCAACTGACAAACTTTCTCACACAATAATCTGTTCTGATTGGGGGTTCAAACCTTGGCAGTGAGAATAGCTGTGATCTGTATTTGTGCAATAAAGAACACTCAGTCTTGGAGGTCGTTATAAAATGAATAATCTTAGTGTTGCTGATGATAATTATTCACACTAGGATCAGTCCTGATCAGGGTTCAAACCTACGCAGTGAAGTGAGAGAGGCTGTGATCTGTATTTGTGCAATAAAGAACACTCAGCCACCAAGGCCACTAGAAAATCTCAGTGTTGCTGATGATAATTTATCACACTAGAATAAGTCTCAATTGGGGTTCGAACCTACCATAGGCATTGATAGGCAATGTGATTTGTGATTGTGTACTTTAGACTACTTAACCACTGAGGCCTTAGAAAATCAATAATCTCAGTGTTGTTGATGATAATTTAATTTTTATACTAAAAATAAAAAATTTTTTGGAGTTATCTTCTAACTTTAAATTCCTCTCTCCATTTTCATATCAATATCTTGCACAACTTGGTGCAACATGCTGATTATAAGAGATTTTTTTTCTGTAAATTTTCAAAATTTTTATCTAAAATCCAATTATTTTACTGTTATCCTAGTGTGTGGGCAATTTATTAGTCTTATTTTCTGATTACTTTATCTGCACATTTCTGCATTGAATAAATACCAAATTAACATGTTTTGACATCATCTGAGGTTGGCAGTTCCCATTCCAAAATTGTTAATAAGAAAATTTGATAACTAGAATGTAGTGTTAGTCAAGTTATCAAATTTGAAGAGATGACAAAGAAAACAACTTCAGATTGAAGTCATCCATACTCAGTGTCAATTCTGTTATTTATCAAAAGTTTTGAAGTTCTCTCAAATTAAATTAGTTCTTCAAAAACATATATAAAAGGCTCACTTGGGTTCAGATCAATGACCTTGGAATCATGATTCCATACATGGTCTTTAACACTTGGCCATTTGTTTTCGTCATTTGTACCCTCAAACTGAACAAAACTGAAACACTGAATTTAGATAATTTACTGTTTTTCCTTCTTCAGAAATGATGGGCATTTTATTTTATCCAGCTCAGTTCAAATTAGAAACAAAATTTCAGTAGTAAATAGATCATTTAACTACTATTATGTAAATTATTTTATAGTTAAATACTACATCAGTGTCACAGATTAAACTGTAGACAAAGGTCAAATTATATAGAATATTGACATGGAGTTCAAAACTTGAGAGTTCAATATTGAAAAGTCTAAGGTTATGACAACGGAATCTGTGAAAACTAAACCTAGCCAGATTAAACTATCTTAACTGAACTACTTACTTAGAACATATTAGTGATTAAATAAATGAGGTTTTATGTCCCAGTCGATAATATTACACTTATATCAAGACATCACTAGCTATAGCTGAAGAGACACAAATTTTTACCTTTGCATAAACACTCAAGGCAATATGCAGGGATGGTTTTTGCCATGACATGGTGCATCAGGTTTTAAGGTCTCTTCCGAAAGACCCTGTGACTTTCATTGCTAAATGCTGAGAGCTTGGCGAAAGAACATTCACTACCAGGGACCAAACCCATGATCTCCCACATACGGAATGGTACTCTACCAACTGTTTCTTATACTGTATAACATATCATTAATATATGTGTAAAACAAATACCTGTCTATATATAAACTGGACAAAAAATTTTGATTAAGAAGGTGTTTTGCTGAGAAACATGAGAAAGGTACCACTATACAACCAGTGGTGCTATAATACCAGACAGTAGGATTCCTGTGGTCAGATGTAAATGTCACCAGATAACTAAAGGATTTCAAACATGGAAATGCCATAAAAATCCATGGTGCCATAATTATTCACTCACATTTGACAATGAATAAAAATAAGCCTTATCGGAACCAAATTTTTAGTTAATATATGGCCTTAAGAGATCTGCACCAATTTTTATTTCTCGTAATGCACATTCAAACATACATTGAAGTTTATTTATAAGAGAGATGGCTCCTGATATCTTGAGGGAAAATGTCTGTGTAGAAATAACATAATTACTTCTAATAAAGATGTATATCTATGTTATTAAAAGATTAACTCTTAAAAGTACTACTGGTAACCACTACTAAATACTAAATACATGTACTTCTAACTACAGAAGGTTTGACTAATCTGATTGGGACGTTTGACTTTGAAAAAGTTTTAAAGTAAAGGATAGAATGCTGTCTCCTTGGCAAAAAGTGATCTAAGTGGAGTGGAGCAATGGAGTTTTATTCCCCAAATCAAATTCTTTCACTTGTATTGAGGAAGTCAGTTTAGGGATGGTGGAGGAAACCAGGGTGCCCCATAAACACCAAAAAACCAACAGTCCGCAAGAGATCTTAGTGGTCAACTGGTCTAGAATGTTGACTAAAGGATCACACACCACATGTGTTAGAATCCTACACTTTTGTAAATCCTAATGTAGGAAAGTTTTTCAAGACTGTTGCCATTCTCTGGGTACTTGGGCACTCTTGTCTCCTCCACTATCCAATGATTGAATGTCTTGAAGTTGATGTAAGTGAAATAATCTTGCATGGGGTGTAAAACACCATAACTGCACTCAACTCTTTATACACATTAAAAATTATTAGTAGCCAAACTTCCACTATTTGTTAAAAATATATTCCTATTTTATAGTTTTTCACAAATTTGCTAAATTAGGTACTCCTAAATGTTTTTTTCCAGAAATTAGAAGCATATGGTGATTCTGGCTACCAAAAATGGAAACCCCTTATTGAAAGTCTGTCATTGATAGAATCCAAAAGGGACCATGTTTCTGAGAGGTTGAGTCATTTAGTAACTAATACCCAAGAACTTTCATTGAATTTTGAAATTTCTAATAAATCCAGAAATGATAGGCTTTTCAGTTAAAATTATAATTGCAGACTCCAGTTTCGCAATTGATTCTTCAACTAAGATTTCCCTTAACTTACATTCTGGCAAGTTTGAAATCTGAATCATTTTGTTAATTTGTAAGATATTTGGAAATGTTATGTGTTATTTTAAAGATATTTCAAGCTTATAACATTTGTCAAAAATGTTTATTCATAATTCCAAATATATCTTGCCAAAACTTATAAAATTTTAGTTGAGGAAATCTAAACTAAATAATGGCTGTGAAACTGTAGTTTTGGTCCATCGAAACCTTTTTTTAAAAGCTTTTTATTTAATGTTTGTATTACTTTTCAACATTTCTCTAGTAAACCCTCTGGAGATACTAAGCTTATACGCTGCCCTATAAATAATATTGATTTTAACAAAATACAGAAATCCCAAAATATTAAGTCTTACACTTAAATACATTATAATCATTAAGACTAACCCTCATTTACATGCTAATATCATCTTTCTTCTAACAGAAACCACAAGGGGCTTAATGGGCCTGTGTGGCTCATCTGGTAAAGACTATAGTCAGTACCTATATATAGAATGCAGATACTCTTTATTGAATTTTTATGAGGTCTTCCAGAAAATCTGGAAAAAAACTAACTAATGTACTCATTTTTTACTCATGAAAAAAGTTATCTAAATTTGTCTGAAAAACTTTTGAATTTATTTTGTTTGAGGGATGTCAGTATATGCTGAATATTTTTACAATTTCAGAATGAATTCAGAATTTGGTACATATTACATAAGAGTTCCAAAAAATTCCAACACTTAATTTTTGGTGTAAGAAAAATTCAAATAAAGATATTTTCAGAAATATTCAGACAGAATTTTTGTTTCATAAGGGGGACTTTAAAAATCACTTTTAAAATGAAGCATAAAATTTACATGAGGACAGAAATTCAAATTTTAAAAGGAAATCTTCAAAAGTATATAATGTACTTCAGAAAAGTTATTTAAGTACATACAGTACAGACCTGTCGAAAGTTCAACACTAAGATTACAAATTAGTGCCCAATCAGCAGCTTATCTTGTCCCTAATTAACTATCAACAACTACTACTCTGTAGCTTTTTGACCACTTGCTCCCCATATCTCTGGCCACTGGGTGGCTGAGTTTCGACTCGTTTTTGTTAGCTCAGTGATAAACTTTTGACAGGTCTGTTTTGTATACTTGGTGAACGTCATGTTTATTTTTTGTTTATCCTAAAAGACTATGTTGTCATATCTGATTTTTGTACAATTAAAATTTTTGAAAAGAGCTCCTTTAAATCATGTACTGCCGCTGTTCATTTCCTTAAACTTGAGGTATCAGTTTAACATGCTATTATATGTGCTTCCTATCAAATAGCTTCCAACCGGTCTGAAGGCCGTTGCTCTTACGCAGGATCAATTTTTATCAATAAGATATTGGCGTCATAAGGTACTGCAATTATAACACAGTTCCATTCATTAGTATTGAAAAACAAACTGCATACATATTAAACATCCCATAAAAGGAGGCTATCAAATTATAACTCTAATTTCAAAATTTTAAATTTTGTGTATTATTTAATTACGCATATCAACAAGTTTGACAACTTTTAAAACCAGACCATAATCATTTTCAATTACTTCAATTCTAAAATAACAAAAGAGGAAATTTGAAATTATAAAACAGAAAAAAGATCTTCTCGAATTATTTCAATTCTAAATAACAAAAGAAGAAATTTGAAATTATAAAACCAGAAAAAAAGATCGTCTCGAATTATTTCATAACTGTCAAATTTGATATCTTATGCCTTTTTAGCGTCTTTCAGAGTAAAAACTATCATAATTGAATCATTCTAGTTCAGTTTTTAAAAAACTTAATGTAATTATCAGGTTATTACTGCAGTGTAATAGATATACCAAACTCAAGAACAGGATCACACACATTCAAAGTAAATGAAGCAATTAATCTTGTAACAATTATTTCAATCCTAATCTTGACAGTGACATGGTAATTAGAAAATATATATATTTAGTCTTAAAATTTTACATGAGAAAATAAATTTTTTACCTAAAACCTTTTTTTTGGAAGATATGAATATAAATTACAGATGCCAAAACCAACCCGTAATAAATACTAAATGATGTGTACTAGTATTAATCATATCTATTCAAGGTTATACCACTATGGTAACTCAATTGGTAGAGTGCTAGATCCACATGGGGGAGTCAAGGGTTTGAAGCCCGGCCAGGTCTGACCAAGACTTGAAAATAGGTAGTGACTGTTCTTTCGCAAAATACTCAGCATTCAGAAATTAAGGTCACAGGGTCCTTTGAAGTTTGGACTGGTGTGGCACATTAAAGTACCCTCTCTGCACATAGCCCAAATGCACTGCAAAGGTAAAAAATTCTGCCACTTCACCTATAACTGGTGATGTCTCGATATAAGTAAAATATTCCTGACTGGAGACGTAATATTCCATTCAATCAATCAATATTCAAGGACACGTATATTTGAATTACATCAACCCATTACTACCTACTAGTAGTTATTTGAAAGTTTAGACTTATAATTGTAATGTAAATACAGATTGAACTATATTTCATACACTTACAGTTATACTGAGAGCCAACCAAAAGAAATATGTTCTTTACTTCAAAAAGGGATGAAGAATACTCAAATTTTAAGGCCTTAACAATGGGGATCATTTGGCAAAATAAGGGACCAATGGCCCCATGCCCCCTTCTAGAATGAACAATCATCTAATCTACCACTAGGATGCAAAATGATTTCAGTAAAATTTCAATTCAGTTTAACTTTAAATGACTACCTTAATCCTTTTATGTTTTCAGCCCCACTAAAGCCCTATTTATACGGCGAGAATTGCATATCTAAGTATTTTTACTCATATGTAAATTTACTTATGTAAGCAAAAGTATATTTTACTTTGCGTTCATACATAATTTATGTACCATAAGTAAATTTGAAGTTTTCAACCAATTTTGGATAATTTTCATTCTGAACATTGAACAGTTTGGACTTGTTTATCAGATAAGAACGTTTCCTTACAAATTAAGCACTGATTTGATACTGAGCTATTACAATGGCAAAGGAGCCGTTCTACTTGGTGATCCAGCATATCTGTCATATACCAGTTTTTGAATTTAATCATAAATACATTAATGTTATGTGACATATCCTTTAAAGATTAGTTTTTTCAAGCCTTATGCAAACAAACAAAATCTTACACCAGTGCAGAGCACATTTATATGCCGTCTAGTTAGGGTAGAGCGACACTGGATCTTCGATCTCTTTGGGTTGCTTGAAATGCCCATTGTGATGTTTGCTCTAAAGGATTGATGTCCATGTCGTGTTTGCTTGTTCTGTAAAAGGAGCTTGCGTTGTTCCTCGTAACATATATCAGATATTTAGATTAGCCCATGTCTCCTAAAACCCAGTCTGGGCCCCAAACTGTTTACATGTTTTAGTTATTTATTACATTAAAACTTCTTTTTTAACTGAGCTGGACCCCTAACTCAAATTAGTTAAGCTTCATCCCTGTATATGAAGCTGCAAATTAATTCTTTAGGGATCGGTCGAATGTTTTTATTGAACTTGATGGTAAAAATTATTTTAGTGATGTTGAAGATGATGATGCTTGTAATATTTGTTCTCCCAAAACTCTTCGTGACGACATGGCATCTCCTTTCATGGACAATTCATTGTCAAATTTGTAAAAGTAAATTTTCTTTACATTCTTTGGTTGGCTTTTGTTGCTTCAGCACTTTCTCTTCGAAAACTAGTAAAACGTCAAATTTTGGTGACCGCTTGTCACTAGTTTTTGTGCTTTTGTCAAATAAATCTATTTCAATTTCAACTTTTGATCTTTATTTGATTATTATTACAAATCAATGAGGGCAGTGGTGGTTAATAGTGGTTCGCTTCTTTAACCGCTATGAGTTAGATCCCCGATTGTAACACCATATGTGGTGAGTGGGTTTCCCTTACAATTGGCACCTGTTGGTTAGTTCGATGTCAATACAATGGGATATATGTGATGTTAATCTGTGACATTGTATATCAGTGGACAACATTTTTTCTGGTACAAGGCAGATGACAAACACCAATATTCACTCCTGCACCACATGGACCTGAATGAACATTAACCCATAGAGATAAATAACCTGGCATAAGCCCATACGAGTAAATATTACTGTGTGTTCATACGACACTGTAGCAAAATTTGCATACCTTAGTATAAAATACTCACATATTATAGCAAATTTGCACTTGGTCCCTACTAGGTGCAAATTTACTTACATGAGTAAAATTTGCATATATGCAAAGTTGTTCATACGACACAATTTGCATATGTGAGTAAATTTACATATGAGTAAAAAATACTTAGGTATGCAATTCTCGCCGTATAAATGGGGCTTAAGTTTTTGGACACCTTAATTTAGAAATTTCAATATATATTCAAATATCCTAATTTCTGACGGCAATTTTTTGCCTTTTTATCTGGACACAATTTTGCAGTAACTTGTCCAGAGCATGTGATACAGAGTGCTTTTAAATGATTTCAGTAAAATTTCAATTCAGTTTACCTTCAAATGACTAAATCAATATCTGATGTCATTAAAAACTACAGTAAATAAAATCAATAGTAATATTTTATAGTTTTTTGTTTGAATGTTGACATAAAAAACCAAGTCTTTATCCATAAACATGATAGAAGGAAGATTTATGGCAGAAAAGCATTAAACTCATTTATCTCCCGCCTGAAAACGCTTAATGATACAACAGTATCTAAAGCATTGTACATTATTATCCTTACGCAAAACAGAATTAAAAGCTGTATTACCATCATTGTGGAATAATTTTTCTATTTTAATCAAAAAATGAAAATGAGATGCATTAAAAGACTCGAGGAAGTTTCGAGAAAAATGTCTTTTTGCTGAATTTGTGTAAAAACAAAATTAAGTTCTGCATATCACATTATGATTTTTGATTAGAGTTGGTTTATGGGGAAAATAGATTTAGTTGACTCTGTAAAACTAATATCGAGTTGTGCATATCATATTATAGGGTTTTGACTTGTTTTATGAATACTGAACAAAATATGATAAATGAGTGCATTTGGAGGGTTTTACAACAATAATAATTAATTCTGGATAATTGAATGATATTCTGTGTTAAATTACGACAATGTCAGACGGTGTGTCTCTGGTACTTATATTTACTGATCAGCGCTGATACCACACCGCAGATAGGCGATCAGTTACAACCAATTGGCTATTGATCTGTGACATAATTTACGCCTTTTCAGAAGCCATACCGACATTTTACCGTAACAAATTCCATGATTACAGACAAGTAATAAAGTAACAAATACAGCAAGCAAAGTCAGTTAGTCTGGCTAAACATTCCGCATTTTATCATTTTAGATTAAACCTGTTACACACTTGATTAATATTTTGTTTCAAAAACAGAACATAAAACTGTTTATCATTCAATGTGACTTTTTAATTATATAACACCAGAATGTTTCATGAACGGCAATGTACAGCGATGTAATTAGTCACCATAAACACAAACAGCTTTATCAATTTTATTTAAACCATTAAACTCCTGATTAATTGATAGATTGGAATTCAGCGCTCTAAAAAGACATAAATTCCTCCACTATGAGATCATTATAAAGCTTTGACATACGACTTAATTTATTTACAAATTAAGTTGTTCTGATTTTTATCAAATTTTAGATTTTTTTTTAAAAATACAGCCAAACTAATCTATGCAAGCTACCCAATAGAACTTATAATTATGGGAAAAAATTTAAACTTTTCTAAAATGCAATTTTGACAAAAAATATAGTGGAGTGGAGTAATGGTGTTTAACATCCATGTCAAGATTTTTCATTTGTATCAAGGCAGTTCTTGGATGATGGAGAAAACCAGAGTACCCCGAGAAAATCACCAACCATCAGCAAACAAACTCAAAACCTTTCTCAAACAGGATCAACCAGAGTGGGATATGAACTTATGTGATGTGAGGTGCTGTACTAATTGGTCACCCTATAAAAGACCATACAAAGAATCTAAGAAATGTGGACTTTGTACACAGGTGGTCTTTATATAGATGTTCAATTTTGGTTGAAATAATATTATGAAGCAAAGGGATGAAAGAAAGAAAAAATGAAACAAAGAAAGAAAAAAAGGAAAAAAAAGAAAGAAAAGAAACACAAATAGGGGACATGCAATAAGAAATTTAAGTTCATTGGCAGAATCCCAAGTATGTATTTGACCAGAAAATAGTAAATGTATAAGTGAATGAAAATATGAGTTTGACACTGCCCTGAAGCCAGCCAGTGATCCAGCCAGCCAGTCAGCTGTCATTATAGATGACCTGTTAAACAATCAGTTTTATAGAACAATGAACTGTAGCTAGTGACAATCTAACACCAAAACCTTACAAGACAAATATTTATGTTTACAGATGCAGAAAGTAACATCCATTGATAAACAACCCTTAATCCTTGTACATTATATATATGTTTTCATATTTTGTACAACAAACTGCATACATTCCTCTGATGATAGAGTACACAAGGTTTTCTGCATTCTAGAGCAGCCAACTTAAGAGTGCCAATTTATGTGTTAACTTTACCAATCACAGAGATGGAATATACTACAAATACACCATAAACTTCCTGCATGCTTCGGCAACCAACTGAGAGTGTCACTTTCTGCATTGTTCTTTATATAAGTTAAGTTGAGTAATGGTGTTTTACATCCCAGTTAAAAATATTTCACTTTTATCAAGACCTCACAAGCTATAGGCGATTGTGCAGAAATTTTGCCTGTGTGTTGCACTGGTGGCATTATACAGCAGGTTTCTTCATCGTGCCACATCCTCCATGACACAGGACCTCATTTATTTTTTGTTCCTATCCGAAAAAAACATGATTTTTATTTCCTAATGCAGAGTACTTCGCGAAAGAACAGTTTCTACTCACTTTCAAGTCTTGGGTCAGACCCGGTAGGGGTTCCAAACCCATGATCTCGCAATTACAGAGATCAAACATAGAGATGTGAGAGATAAAGATGAGGGAATCAAAATAGACTTGCAAGAAAAATAGTATAACACACATTCGCATGAAAACTTCAATGGCAGTACATGTATTTATCCCAATACATTACCAGGTAAATTAAGGGTCTTGATGGCTGAGTACGCAAAATCACACACTTAGATCACAGTGCTCTCACCACCTACAATGCATTTTCCCACTCAGGC